>JADMNL010000023.1:93605000-94900000 GCA_016271365.2 Neoceratodus forsteri | reverse complement strand
CATTTCAAAGTTATAGGGCCAAAAGGCCCCAAAATTGTTTCTTATACAAAAAACTGTTTAAGTTACGTGAACAAGAAAAAAAGCATAAAATCTATGGAAACACCCACAACTGTGAAAACTCTGAAATTATTAAGTTCAAACAGTTAAAAATGTGGCTAAAGTATGGACTGCAGAACTATTCTCACTCAAGGTATGTTAGGGGAGGATGGGTGGGAGGTCAAGCATACTGAAGGATACCTTGGAAGAAACAATATTACTATGGTAAGTAATTTTTTCTTCTCACCCCAGGAATCCTTCAGTATACTTGTATATATGCAGACTAAAAAGCAGTACACATTTGGGAGGAGGGTACAGAACCTACTTTGGAAACAGGTTTTGCAGGACAGTAGTGCCAAATCTGCCATTTTGGAGGCCACACCTTCACATGGACATTAACCAAAGTGAGTCAGTCCAGACAAGGGCAACCAAAATGATGCAGGGACTGCATCAGAAAACATATGAGGACAGATTAATGGAGCTCAGTATGTATACCCTAGAGCACAGGAGGGAGAGAGGTGATATGATCTAAACATTCAAACACCTTAAGGGCATTAACAAGGTGAAAAAATCTAACATGTTTCAATATAAGAAAAATAGCAGGACAAGAGGACACAGCATGAGATTAGAGGGAGGCAGATTAAAGGGTAATGTGAGGAAGTTCTTTTCCACAAAAAGGGTGGTGGATGCATGGAATGGCCTACCTCAGGAAGTGGTGGATATGAATACAATGCAGGGCTTCAAACAGGCATGGGATAGGCATAAAGGAGCAATACAGATGAGTATGAATACATAGAAACATAGAATCTGATAGCAGATGAGGACCGCATGGCCCACCTAGTCTGCCCGTTTCCCTACCTAATGTATAAGCTGCAGATCCTAGTTAACCAACACCCTACTTCCTACTACCCCCACTAGAATTGCCTTATGGTCTGTCCCATACATTCTTGAATTCCCCCACTGTTTTTGACTCTATGACTTCCTCAGGAAGGTTGTTCCATGCATCTACAACCCCCTCTGTGAAGAAATACTTCCTCACATTACCTCTGAGCCATCCCCCCCACTATCTTCAAATTGTGCCCCCTTGTTCTTGCACATCTCTTTTTCTGAAAGATGCTACCCACTTGGGGTTTTTTTTTTTGATTCCCTTGAGGTATTTGAAAGTATGAATAGATAGGCCATTGACAGAACAAAGGCAGATGGCACACTCATAAGGTAGAATAAGAAATGACCAGACTGAATGGGCCTTGCGGTCCTTATCTGCCGTCAACTTCTATGTTTCTATGTTTCTATTCAACCTGGACCGCACATCCAAACAGTAGTGGTTTGTAAAGGTGTGTACAGTCTTCCAGGTTGCTGCCTTTCAGGTGTCCAGCAGGGGTATGTCCCCTTGAAACTGCCACTGAGGCTGCAGTGCTCCTAGTGGAATGGGTCCTGAGGTGGTTGCTTGCCAGCTTTAGTGTAGCAAAACTGAATACAACAGACTATTCAACAAGATATAGACCACTTGGAGGCTGGCCTGCTTTCGCCTACCTCACCATAGGTGAGGAAGAGCGGGTATAGGAGATCTTGAGCTGCTTAGTGTGCTCCAGGTAGAAGGTCAGTGCCCATCTGACATCTAAACTGTGCAGCTTTTACTCACCAGGAGTGGATTTGTCTGTAAAAAAGAGGAGTGTTATAGACTGGTTCAGGTGGAATTCAGACACCACCTTGGGAAGGAATTTCCTGTGTGTTCTGAGAACTACTTTATCTTTGTGGGAGATAATGTAGTAGGTTCAGTACAGAGTGCCAGCAGCTCTGAAATTCTTCTAGCTGAGGTGATTGCTACCAAAAAGACAGTTTTTCAGGTAAAGTATTTTAACTCTGCTGTAGCCACAGGCTCAAAAGGGGGCTCCATAAGTTTGGCTATTCAGAGGTTCAAGTCCCAGGGAGGGACATATTCCCTAAGTGAGGGTTGAAGGTGTAACAAGCATTTGAAAAAAAATCTTAAAAGACTGAATGAGAAATTATAAATTTCTCTTTCCCAGCAGAAATGGAGGCTGAAATGGCTGCCAGGTGAACCTTCAGAGATGAGACTCTCAGGCCTGAAGTTTGTACGTGTACCAAGTAGTCGAGCACTGAGGACAGGCTAGCTTTCAGTGGGTGGATTTGCCTGTCCCTGCACCACAGGGAAAATCTTTTCCATTTAGAAGCATTTTTTTCAGTACTAGGTTTCTTAGCCAAGGGAAGGATCCTTAAGACTTGTTCTGAGTAATGGGAGTCAGAGTACTCTAGCTCTTCAAGTACCAGTCTTTGAGGTGAAGAGATTCAATGCTGAGATATGTTATCCCTGTCTGAGGTAGTGTCAAGAGACTGTGGCTCTAGGGCAGTCGAACTGGTCAACTGACTAACAGGCAATGAGCAGGGAGCACCAAGGTTATCTTGCCCAGTCTGGAGCCACCGGAATCATGGTGGCCGGCAGGTGTCTGAATTTCATAAGGACCCTGAGAATTAAGGGGAATGGAGTGAAGGCGTACAGGAACCTCCCTGTCCAGTATAGGTTCGGGGCATCCAGTGGCACTGTGCCTAGAGCTGGAGGCCTGCAGCAATATAGGGGAAGCTGGTGACTGAAACTGGAGGCAAAGAGGTCCAATCTCTGGAGTGCCCCACCTCCTGAAGACTATGGCTAGTACTTGTCTGTTCAGAGCCCACTCATGGTAGCCCTGAGTGATGCGGCTCAGAAGAAAAAATTACTCACCATAGTAATCTTGTTTCTTCCAAGAGAATCTTACTGTATTCTGACTTGTGCAGTATGATCTCACCATGCCCTGGAGCCGAAATGGTTAATGGAACCAATGCAAATGATGGAATGCTAGGCTCGAGCTCGGTTTTCAAACCACTGTCCCTGGTAAACAGTTCTAAACCGTCAGATTCTTACGAAGCATGCACTAACACTTATCTAAGCACTACTATAACTATTAATAGCTATGTTAATAAAACAAATCATTCCCTACCCCTTTAAAGGTTTAAACTGGCACCACTAAGACTCAGGTTATAGATACCCAAGAGAAAAAAACATACCCAAAGGTTTGCAACACACTAGCACAGCTAGAGTGCAGTGACTCTAGGTTCACAGAAGGGGAGGAAGGGAGGATGCTCAGAATACAGTAAGATTCCCTTGGAAGAAACAAGATTACTATGGTGAGTAATTTTTTCTTCAAACCCCAGGAAATCTTACTGTATTCTGACTTATGCAAACTACCCAAGCAGTGCCTTTGGAGGTGGGTTGAGAATCTGTTTAGGAAACGGGCTCTGCAGGACTGCTTTGCCAAACCTGGCATCCCCTCTAGCCTGAACATCCAAGCAATAATACTTGGTGAAGGTAGGGACCGTTTTACAAGCAGCTGCTTTACATATGTCAGTTAGGGGAATATCCCTAGCTGCTGCTAAGGAGGCTGCTGTGCCTCTAGTAGAGTGGGCCTTGAGGCCTGCAGGTGGCTGCTTGCCCACTTTGCCGTAGCAGAACTGAATACAGGCTACAATCCATCTTGCAATGGACCTTTTTGTGGCTGGTTTCCCTTTCCCCACCTCTCTATAGCTGGGGAAGAGCTGAGATTGATCTTGTCTATAAAGCTTTGTATGATCAAGATTGTAGCTAATTGCCCTTTTTACAGCCAGGCTACGCAATCTGCGCTCACCTGAAGCAGTCATATCAGTGAAAAAGGCAGTGTAATGGACTGATTAAGGTGGAACTCTGATACCACCTTAGGCAGAAATTTTCTTTTAGTCCTCAAGACAACCTTGTCTCTATGAATGGCTATGCAACCAGGCTCTGTGGACAGGGCCTGACGTTCACTGATCCTTCTAGCAGAAGTAATGGCAACCAGGAATACTGCCTTCCAAGTCAGATACTTAAGGTCAGCAGAGAACATGGGTTGGAAAGGGGGCTGCATGAGGTGGGCAATGCAAATATTAAGGTCCCACATGGGGGGTCCAAATGCAGCAATCCCTTAAAGAATTTTATAAGTACTGGATTAGAGGCTAGAGGAAGCCTCTTATCAGCACACAAATAAGCTGAGACAGCTGCGAAGTGCACTCTCAAAGTAGAGACCCTTGAACCACTGAAATGGAGATGTGCCAAATAATCCCGAACTACTGGCAAACTGGCTTGGTTGTAATCCAAGTTCTTGCCCTGACACCAAACAGAGAATTTTTTCCCATTTGGTAGAATACGTTTTTCTAGTGGAAGGTTTTCTGGAAACTCTTGAGTATTTCCATAACCCCTGCTGACAAATGCAAATCTGCATATTCTAGGTCTTCAAGAGCCATGCTTTGAGCCTGAGGGATTGCAGGTTGGGATATATGATCCTGTCCTGAGAGGATGACAGTAGATTGTGTCTCCTGGGAAGGTTGATTGGTTTGACTACTGACATTGATAGCACCAAGGGGTACCAGGGCTGCCTGGCCCAATCTGTTGCAATGAGGATAAGTATTGCTGGTTGAGCCTTGAGCTTGTTCAGGACTCTCAGCAGCAGGAGAAAAGGTTGGGAATGCATACAAGAACCTCCTTGACTAGTCCAGTAACAGTGCATCCAGGGGAGTTGTGCCCTTGTGCTAGTGGTTCCCAGGGTACATTTGCAGACATCGGGAGCAAGGGCATACAGTATTGTTGCTTTGTCCCTGTGGAACTCTCTACCTCAACAGGTACGAGATTGCCTAACTGTCTAGAGTTTTAAAATTACTTTAAAAACCTATTTATTTAACCTGGCTTTTGCTGATTGAAAGGGGTTATTTTATTTTACTATGCTACTATTATATTGCTTTTTGTGGAACTGTATGCTTGTTTTATAATTATTTTATTTTATGTATTTTATTGTACAGGTGCCTTGATTTCATCAGAAAGGCGCCTTTTTTATAAATAAAACTGATTTGATTTGATTGACAGGGGGTCTGCAGCAGAACTGTGGTAACTGGTGATTGTTCGGAGCTGCAAACAAATCCACTTCTGGGGTGCCCCACCTTCTGAAGATGGTCTCCAAGACATGCCTGTTCAGTGCCCACTTGTGGTGGTTCTGATTTATTCTTCTGAGGACATCCGCCAGGACACTATCCTTCCCTAGAAGATGGACAGCTGAGATGGAGGCTTCCAGGGAATATGCCAAGGTCCAGATTTTTATGGTCTCTGTGCACAGAGGAGTCAACCTTGTTCCTCCTTGTTTATGCAATACATGGTGGTTGTGTTGTCTGTTCTGACCTGTACCACCTTGCCTTTCACTTGACTTGAGAATGATTGGAGGCCCAGCAGAACAGCCCTGAGCTTCAATAAGCTGAAGTGCAGGAGTGATTCCTGTTTTGCCCATGTACCATGTGTTGTGTGATCCCCCAGATGTGCTCCCCAACCCAGGAGGGATGCATCTGTTGTTAGTACCAGATAGGGGACTTGTTGCAGGAATGGAACCCCTTGCCTGAGGTTGGACTCATCCTGCCACCACTGCAGGGTTTGGAGAAACGTGACTGTGACTGGCACAAGATTTGATAGAGGATCTTTTTTTTGAAGCCAATGAGATCTCAGATGGAACTAAATGTCCCTCATTTGAAACCTGGCCCCTGACACTATTGCTGTGGATGCTGCCATATGTCCTAGCAGTTGCAGAAAGTGCCTTACTGGCCTTGGTACATGCAGACTGAAGAAGTTTACCACTTAAATTAGGCTGTCCATCCTGTCTTGAGGAAGGAAAGCCCTTCCCTTGAGTGTGTCCAGCTCTGCTCCTATAAATTTTAGCAGCTGAACTGGTTCCAGTACAGACTTTTTTAGGTTCACTAGAAACCCCAATGAATGCAGGGTACCCTGTGTGAATGCCAGTGCCTCTTTTACATGCTGATATGATTGGCCCACTAAGAGCCAGTCACCCAGGTAGGGATATACTGTTATTCCTTGCCTCCTTAGGTGTGCCACGACTACAGCAAGGCATTTTGTGAACACACTTGCAGCAGATTAGGCAGAAGGGCATTGCCTTGAATTGGTAATCACCAGAAGAAAGTCTGAACCTGAGGTACTTTCTGTGAGATCACCTTATAGGTATGTGAAAGTAGGCATCCTTTAGGTCTAGGGATGCTAGCCAGTCTCCCTGCCTTAGGGTTGGTAGAATGGTGGTCAGATTTACCATCTTGAATTTTGGTTCTGACAAATGTTTGTTTAGGTGTCTTAGATTCAGCATGGGTCGCCACTCCCATTTTCTTTATTGTGAGGAAGTATCTTGAGTATAGGCCCTTTACCCTCTAGTTTAAAGGGACTGGCTCTACCGCCTCCTGCAATAGTAGACTTGAAACTTCCCCTTCCAGAAAGACTGTTTCTGACAGGGAGGATGGTTTGAAGGCTCTTGACCTCAGCCTTGGCATGAGCTTGAAGCTGAGTACAAGGACGTACCAAGGACGCGGACTTCCTTTGGTAAACGTACTATTGCATATGCCCTTCCCTCCATTTGGAACCAATTACAAACCGTACTGAAACTAACTAGCACAGTTTCAATAAACTTCTACAAATCGCTAAGTTCAGCCAAAATAAAAGACACCTGTAACTGTCATTAAGTCTCTTCCTTCCCCATGTGTGCCATATTTATCCACTGGTAAGGTATAATTGATTTGTCATATTAACTGCTTTCCCTTCCCCTTCTACTCCTGGCTTTATCTTTGCTTACGCTCCACTGCTACAATATCAAATCACTCCTCCCCCCCCATATCAGTTGCAGACTGTTGTTTGTTCTAGCTGCCAAAAATACTGTATATGTATTGCACACACCAGTCATCATGTTTCATTTATCAGTATGCAACTTGTAAGTCGCTTCCCTGTCTCATATCAATGTTTACCACCTGCGGTCACCCTATGTGGTACCCTTGTATGTATATCCAGCCTGTATCATGTAACGTGCATTTCATGTATATACTGTTATTACCTATCTGTGTTTGTACTTTAAGTGTTTATGTCACAGGACCTCCTTGTGAATGAGCTTGCTCAATGGAGTTTTCCTGCAATAAACTTGAACAAGACCCTGGCCCACTACCTCCAGGAACCACTTGTCTGTGGTAATCTTTTCCCGCTCCTGGAGATAGTGGGCCAGCCTGCCCCCTACTGGTATTGGGGAGGTGACCTGAGCAGGCACCTCAGGGTCTCTGCTTGGCTTGTGCTGCTGGCTGAACACTGGGGCTAGTGCGGCCACTTCCCCTTCAGCCTCTGCCTCTAAAGTATCCCCTCTATTGCTGGAACTGGTGGAAACCCTGAGACTAGAAGAAAGGCCTATAATGAGCTCTGCCCCTGCCACCTCTGGTCTGGTGTTTCTGGGGGGGTAGACAGTCTCTCTTTGGTTGCAGCACTCTTATAGGCCGACTTGTATTCATCCATTTTCTTCATATATGCCTCTGTTTGTTCGCCAAACAGAGACATGGGGTCACAAGAGATGTCCATTGCCTTTGTTTGTGTATCCTGGGTCAGGCTGGCAGTCCTGAGCAAGGCAAATCTTCTTAAAGATGCTGACATTTTATTTAGTTTTTGTTGACCGGGTAAGTGTACTAGACAAATCCTGCCTATTTTCAGGCACGACCCGGGGGAGGGGGATACAGATGAATGCCAACTGACCTTGAACCAGATTAAGCTGTTGGTGGCATTTTTAGTGAATGAGGGAAATTTGGCCAGGACACCAGGGAAATTCCCCTACTTCCTGTGAGCAGGGGGGACCCTTTTTCCTGTGGGACCAAGATGGCGGCTCCCATGGACCCTGGTGTGGAAGTGTTGCAGTCTGTGAGCATAGAGTCCTCCATTTCGTGTGTGGAGGTGCAGGGACAGGACCTGATTTGGATTTTCTGCCTGGTGCTGTAGAAACCGACATTGTTTCCAAAGTTCTACCTCAGCTGGTTGCTTTGGAAACCGGTATGCAGCCTGAAGTTTTAGTTTCACTACAGTCTTCAGACCAGGAAAATGTTTTAGACCTTTCTCTTGAGGAAAAACGGCAAATTTTGCAGGCCAAATTGTCTGCTATTGAAGCACAGCTGAATGCAGAGAAACTGCTCTGCAAGGAAGACAAAAAAACAAACGTTTGGGGGATGATTCCCCTGGTAAAGTTACTGGAGGTGTTTCCAAAGTTTTTATTTCTTTCTCTACTCCGCTGGCTTCTTCAGTAGGTGTTTCAGGTCTTCCCCAGGCGGCTACGTCGTATTGCGGTGACGTGGAAGAAACTTGGTCCCCGGAATGGGCCCTAGAGGGGGCAGGTTGGTCGCAGGATGCCGCCGGCGTGTGGCAGGCGGATGTCGCCCAATATTAGCAGACAGTGCAGGACGCTGTTAGGAATCGATTACACCTTTCTCCTGTGGTTGGGGCTGATTTTGAGCAACAGGAGAAAATGGAGCCTTCAGGTACCGCTTTCTTTCCTCTTTTGACTGTGTCCCCACAAAGCTTTCAAACTCCTCTGTGGACACAGCTTCTGCCGCCGGTTGTGGAGTCTTCTGATTTGGATGCTGCCCCTGATTCCCTTTGGGTGAAAAGACTGATTCCCTCGACCTTTGCCAGTTTATTTAAGAAGCCTATGGAACTTGCTAAACAGAGGAACGCTGTGCGATTTAGGTTTCTAGGGGGTATGGAGACACCTCCTGATCGTTTTTTTTGTGGGGAAGGTCTTGCTAAAACAATCTTTGCATTTTACCCCCACAGATGTTTATGCTCTCATTCATGCAGCAGGGGAATCCACTTTTGATATTAGTTTTCGAACCCCAGATCTGTTGGAAAAATTCTGGACTCGATATGAATTTAAAGACTAACCCCCTGTGGACCCCCTTTCAAATTATTCCTTTAACTAAACAATCTTTTTGGGTTATCACTGTTTTTTTTCGTAATGAGGGGGTCAATATTCAGGATATCCTTTACTGGTTGGATAAATGCTATGAGGTGCAAGGTATCCCTGAGCCCATTTTAGATGGGGAAGGTTTTTGGAACGGAGGTTGGAAAATAACAATTGTTCATCAGTAACCCTTCTTTTACATTAAGTCAACTGGCATCTCGTATGCCATATATGGTACTTGAGTATCAATAAAATTAAATGAACGGTTACTGAATCATACTTAATCCATTTCTTTGGTAACAGACCCAACAACAAAATATCTCTAGTTAGACAAGAAAAAGGAAAAGAAGGCCTCTGTGAATAAAGAAATGACCAAAAGGACAAAATAAAAGGACATTCAAAAAATAAATGATCTACAGTTTCCAAAATCCCATGGCACATATCATCCCTAGGGCACACTCTCTCAGCTAATCCCTTATGCTTCAAATTATTCCGTACATTTAGTTTGTCATGAACACTTAACCAAAGAACATCCCACATCTTTCCCTGCAATCTAGGATTAAGCAACATTTTTCCTATAATTGCAGTTTCACTTGGAGTTTTAATCCAATATCTAGGAACGTCAATAAAAAGACTAGAGACAATAGACACATACATCTCTTTCATAGAAAGGGTCAATAATTGTCTCTAATAATACCCCATAGCTCCAATTTTCCAAAAATTTACTGCATATATGAAGGGAGGCCCTGAAGTGATTTTTGTTTTGGAATGGCAGACTCAATACCCCAGGAAAGGAGCCATGGGTCAATTTGGTCAGAAACCAAGGGGTTCCAAACCTTGGGCCCATCGCCCATCACTGGCATCACATTCCCATACAAAAATAAAGAAAAAAACAATAGGGTGAATCATCTGCAATCCACCATCTTTGATAGGGCAATACAAAACCTCTCTTTTAATCGGATTACAGGGTTTTAAATAATTGATTAGCAGCTTTTTTCTTGGGACTATACTAACTGTACAGAAAGTATTTATATAGATTTTCTAGAAGTGCTGTGATTGTTAAACACAGTGAGGCAACAGCTATGCATTTTCACAAAGATTTAACACTTTTATGAGCAAAATGCTAATCAATTTTTAGAGTTAAATAAATCCCTGGATTAAGCTGGCTACCCCAAATACACTGAAAAAAATAAACCATAGAGTACAGTCTCTAATCGTACAGTTAGTGGAAAAACCACACATAAATGCAGAAACACTGGCAATAAAAAGGTTTTTACCATATATACTCTTTTTAGCTTGGACATATGCCAAGAGTTCCACTTTCCAATTTTCCCCCTAGCGTCTGATATAATAAGAGACCAATTATAAGTACTCATGTCCCCCATACCAAAAAAAGAACCCCATTAATTTCTGTGGTTGAGTCTGACAAGGTATGTCCAAAAAAAACAGAATTTTAGGAACCAAGTCACCTATAGGAAGACATATACTTTTGGCAATATTAATAGTGGTATTAGTTAACAGATAAAAGTGCATAATTTCCTGAGCAGCCGTATTTGCTGATGCCTGGTCCCCCAACACCAGGCACATATCATCCGCATAGGTTATACTTTTAACCTCCATATCCCCACTATGCACTGAAAGACCCCTAATAACTTCATGCAGCTGTAATTTCCTTAAAAGTGGATTTAATGCCAAAATATACAAAGCCGGGCTCAGGGGGCAACCTTGCTTAACCCCCCTCTGAACTAGACAACTAGCCCCCACCCAGCCATTCACATAAGGTTTAACCATAGCCTGTTGGTAATATAACTTATGCCAGTTCAAGAAGCTAACCGGAAGACCGTGACTTTGAAGTACAATCCATAAATAATCATGACAAACAGTATCAAAGGCCTTAGCTTGATCCAACCCTACTAAATAACCACTCATTTTCCCTCCAGATCCTTTTCCTTAATTTCCCTAAGCAAAATAAGTGCATCAGCTGTTTTTCTCCCAGGAACAGCACAAAACTGTGTGGGGTAGACTATATCTTCCAAAACTAAAGTTAAACGATGATACAACAATTTCGACAGGATTTTACTATCTGTATTTAAAAGAGTAATGGGCTGCCAATTATCCAAAAGGGATCTATCACCAGTTTTAAACAGAAAAAATAAGGCAGTGTACATACTACCTGGTAAAACACAGGAATCAGAAAAAATGTAAGCTGCAACAAACTCAGAGGGGAGTAATGGAAAAAGTAATTTATAAAACTCATTCAGTAGGCCATCAGGCCCTGGAGCTACCCCTGGTTTTAAACCAGAAATAATGGAACCCAACTCATGTTCAGTAACAGGGGCAATCAAAGAAGATTTCAGAGAGTCAGGGATTTGTGCCAAATCACAAGAACCTACCCAATCAAACACCTCTGTTTCAAGGATAGCTACAGAAGAAAATTTAGACTGTACAAAGCTTTCCACTTCCTTCATGATATCCAAGTTCCCAAATTTCTCAGACCCATCCTTAGATTTAAGGGAGTACATGACCTTATGGTGACGCTGAGCAGAGCAGGAATCAAAAGGATTAACACTGCCCTGTTTCCCAGTGCATCCCTTTTTTTTGTTCAGCTTCTAAGGATTTCATCCTATTATATTGCAAACTTGTCAAGTTATACTTAATCTGTTCTATTTGATCAACATAAGAAGTCCCAGTAGAAACCTGTAATGACTGCAATAAACACAAGTTGTTCTTGTAAAACCTTATAATCCTCCTTTCGTTTTGTACCATTTAATTTACCCATCAACTGAAAATATATTTGAAAACAGGCCTTACTATCCGACCACCAGTCTGCCAAAGAATCATATAGACAAGCTACAGATTGTCTGGCTTGTACCAGGGCCTGAAAACCCTCCCAGATGTCCTCAATTGCCATCAAACTTAAATTTAGTCTCCAGTACCCCTTCCCTCTAACAGTAGCATCAAGATCTGAGAGAGAAACAACAAGGAGACCCTGGTCAGAAGTAGCAACAGGTGTCACAGATTTATGCTTAATAGTTAAATGAGGGGATAAAAACCAAAAATCTATCCGGGTAGATAAAAGGCCCTTACAAAAGGTATTTTTTTTGGGGGCTAGGATATCCAGAAAGGCAAAGGCATCAAAAAGCCCGGTCAATTGTAACACATGATTAAGGTACTGTGAATCGCAATAAAGTTGAGAGACCCTGGGACCCCTATCCGAAAACAATCTATTTGTATTAAAGTCTCCACCAAAAAGTATATATCTAGACGTAAAAAGAATATGGCAAAATAAGCTTAAACAACTCTATCCTGCCAGTTTTAGTTTGAGGAGCATATAAATTTATGAGACGAAAATCCATCTCCTGAAGCTGCACATCCAACAAAAGGGCTCTACCTGGGAAAATGTCTACAGAATGATACACTTTAATATTATGAGTAGAAAAACAAATCCCTACCCAAAAACTAGCTCCCCAAACCCAGGCATCCCTCCCTATCTTAACATCAGTTTGGGACTGTAGCCTGGTATCCTGAAAAAAACCCACATCAAAACATAAATCTGAAAATAAAGAAAAAGTTGCCAGTCTCTTTCGCTCTGACAACACACAGTTTGTGTTGAGGAGAGACTATAGCTAAATCATAATGACTCAGACCCATAACAGAGATCAACAAGGAGTCAAGGTACTTTCCTAGAGGTAGGCCTCACACCACATCGCCTCCTCCTAGTTCGACTCAAGCAGTACCTTCCGGATATTCAGCATCAGAGGGGGCTTCAGCCTGGGAAGAAGCCCAAGAGGCAGTGTCAGAGTCTAAATCATCCTCAGATATACCTTCCCGAAGAGGATGAAAAGGATTGTCATGAATAATTGCCTCCACAGAACTCCCAGGCTGAGCCTTACCCTTTCGTCCCCTTTTTTCCTTTTACTTCCTGGAATCCATCACTCACAGGAGGAGGAGGCTTGGGGGGGCCATAGAAACAGAAGACTGAGAGACATCCCCAGGGACCAGGGTAATATCCCTACTCCCAACCTTGGAGTCTACTATAGCAGCATTATCTGAATTGACCACATCCGGATCCACCACAACCAGGGCAGTATGGGAAGGAGGAGAAAAACCCTGAAAGCCAGAGGCCGATTTAGATTTTTAAATATGAAAATCTTGAATAGTGAAGTCTGCATCAGCAGTATTATGAGATGCCCAGGGGCAAGTTGGAAAGGAATGCCCCTCCTCTTCACACAAGGTGCACTTCAAAGAGTTTGTACAATGGAAACTCGTGTGACCCAATTCACCACAGAGAATGCATTTAAGCATTTCACAGTTGGGGCTAATACTGTATGTCTGGCAGACCTACATTTAAAGCACCTACGGGGTTGTCCTGGGTAAAAGATAAAACCCTTATCCCGCCCAATGTAAAGACAGTTTGGCAAGTGTTTTAAGTCTGTACCCTCATACCGCATTTTAATTTTTCTGGACTGTATATAATTCCTTTAAAGGTTCAAGGGATTTGGACTTTTTCACTTGTTCACGCTCCCTTTTTCAAGACAGGTGGCATCATAAGGACTGGTTTTTGGATGTGGGGTAGGTCTCTGCACGTGAGATGTATTATATCTTTAGGAGGTGTTGTCAGGACAATTATTTATGATTTCTTCTACTGCTTATATTTGTATGCTTTCATATCATTTTGTATGATTTTTTTGTTTGAAATTTCAATCTTTTTCCTCTGCTCCGGGTGTAGTATTTCTTTTTATTAGTTTGGAGACTATGAAAATGAATTTTCATATTGATTGTATGATGTAATACTTATTTACGTTTGCCTTTATTTTTGCATTAGGTTTGTGTGCAGTAACACTTTTTTGTGTATATTCTGATTTCAAGTTTTAATAAAAAATTCCCCTACTCTTTTCGATAAGTGCCATGGGATCTTTAACATCCTCCTGAACTACCACCAATCCAGGCAGATGGGACCTTGGTTTAATGTCTCATCCGAAAGACGGCACCTCAGAAATGCAGCACCCCTCTCATGCTGCACTACAGTGTCAGTACTGGGATATTAACCCAAGTGCCAGATGTGGGAACTGAACCCACAGCCCTCTGATCTCCCGGCCTCAGAGGCGAGCGTGCTACCTACTGAGCCACTGACACTGCCATCTGTCTGTATGAAGTGTCATTAGAATCCACTGCCATCCTGAACTGTGTTTTTTCAGCCTCAATCCCTCTCTTTGCAGCCTCCTCTAGGTCAGCTGCCATGGGAGCTGGAACTGATTTGGTTATCTCCATCACTGTGGACCAAAGGTTCTTTTGATACCTGGCCACATATGACATATAGCTGACTTGTCTAATAGCCAGGGAAGATGCCAGGTACACATTTTTGGCAATGGAGTCCGTCCTCCTAGAATCTTTGTCCGGAGGGTGAGAGGTCGGGGATGCCACCTTTATCACAAGCAGCAGCCTGCACTACCTCCTCATGACTAGGGTGCTCAAAAAGGAACTCAGCACCACTTTTGGCAACCCAGTATTTCTTGCCCGCCTTCTTTTCTATAGGGGGCACAGAAGTAGGTGTCTGCAAGACTTTTAAGTGTCTGTTTTTTAAGGGATTTACGGAGTGGTAGCAGTAATCTTTCTGATGCTGGCACATCCATCATTTCCCTATAATCCTCTTCCTCCTCATCCTCAGCGAATTCCTGATTAGGGAGGTCAACAGTCTGAGCAAGTTGCTTCATAAAAGTGAAATAAGAAGTGAAGTCTTCAGTTCCCTTATCAGGAGAATCTGGTCTATGAGGATCTGGGGAAGCTTCTGGATCAATGGGCTCCCCAAATTCCTCCTCCTCATCCTTTTCTTCTTCTTCTTCCTCCTCTATTGTAAAATGTTCCCCCCAAGGTCTATTAAACCGGGGGCCTGGTTTGAACCACGAGTTTGAACTGTTACCAGTTGTGGTTGCTTTCCAGCCGGAACCGGGACTTGTAAAGACTGAATTATGTGGATCGCGTTAACAATGTCTTCTACAGAAAGAGCCTATGGTTTCTTCGATTGCAGTTCTTGGTGTTTTTCTTTTCATTTTTTCTTAACCGCAATGGCTGCATCTGTGGTTATTTTCTTAGTAGAAGAGCTATCGTCCCTTTCAGAGGGCAGCTCCTCAGGTTCATTTTGAAGAGGAACCAGTTTCTCAATGGCTGGGTCAGCATCCTCTTCAGACATTCTTTCCTGCAGTCTATTCAACCGTCCTTCAACCGTGGACTGAGGAAACTGTTTGCAGATCTCACAGTCTGTCTTGAGGTGTTCAAACCCCAGACAAAAGACGCAGATTAAATGTGGATCTGCCTTAGCAAAAGGTTCCCCACACTCAGTACACTGCTGGAAACCTGTAGGTCCCGTTCTCTTCTTAGTTTTCTGTGACATAACCCAGAAGAAAACCCCACTCTAAAGAACACATTAATACAGAACTTTTTTTTTTTTGGTCAGTTACGCTAACCGCAAGAACCAGGGGTTACCCCAGTTAAACAGAATCAAAAAACTGACTAGACCCAAGTCAGTATGAAAGAATTTAAATAAAGTAACCAATAAGTAAAAGAAGGGGGGGGGGACCCAAAGGAGATGCCGGTTTCCTGTCTGTTAACTACCAAGAAGAAAACCAAGTTACTTACCCCTTCAACACTAAAATCTACACAAATTCTACCTGAAAACCAAGGACAGTGTTCTAAATATCAAATATAATAACTTTTGACCAAGTAAAACCAAGAAAATAAAGAATTTCAAGCGATGAAAGGAGAGCTCTCTGGAGACATCTTACTAAGGCAAACGGAGTAAAGAATCTGATGGTTTAGAACGGTTTACCAGGGACAGTGGTTTGAAAACCATGCTCGAGCCTAGCATTACATCATTTGCACAGGTTCTATTAACCATTTCGGCTCCGGGGCAGTCCCATGGTGAGACCATACTGCCCAAGTCAGAATACAGTAAGATTTCCAGGAGTTTGAACATTTGCCAGCACATTGTTTACTTTCTTTATTTATTCTTTATTCATATAATACCTTTGAGCAAAAGCTCTTTACATAGGTTCCACATCAACAATCAAGACAATAACAAGAAAACAAAGGAATGAAAACAACAGATTGGCAATTACTCACCGTAGTAATCTTCTTTCTTCCAAGGGGTCAGTAACAATAGCAGTTAACTGGCTACGTGCAACTGCCTTGGAGGTATGCCTTTAAGATAATTTATTTAAATGAGCTTGGGCATCAGCCGAACAAAAAATCAGAGGGGAATGAGCTGAGTGAGAGCAGCCTGAAGGGCTTCAGAATTTTTTCGAAGAAAATGAGAACATGCCCAGAGAAGTGAACCAAAAGGATTCAAAAAGCATGCAAATGTCCAAAACCTGAAAACAGATAACCTGAGCACGAAAAGCTCTTCAATAAAAAAACAAAAAAAATTGGTAAGAACACTTAGAAGAAGAAGAAGAATCAGCATTTATACAGCGCTTTTCATACACAGTATCCCAAAGTGCTTTACAAGCAATGATAGATTGGTAGTGAAGTGACTGAATGTGTGGTGGCAGCCATATCGGACATCATCACCTACACATAGCCTGGATAATTGCATGAACCGGTTTATGGGAAGGGGAATGTTGGCCAGGACACTCGGAATGCTCCCTGCTCTTTGCGAAGAGTGCCCTGGGTTCTTTTACTTCCACCAGGACAACACCAGGATGGGCAGAAGGGACCTTGGTTTAACATCTCATCCAAAGGACGGCACACCCCAGAAGTACAGCACCTCCAATACTGCACTCGGATGCCAGCGATTTTTAGGTGCAAGTCCAATCCCGGTGTGGGACGAGAACCCACAAACTTCTGGTCCAGAGGTGGATGTGCTACCAACTGAGCCACGCTGACATCTTAGAACAGAGCCCTTCTCATGACAGGTGAATGGAGGAGGAAGAGTGGGAGCTTACTAATGCTAAAGGGCCCCTTGGAAGAAGGACGAATACTACAGTGAGTAATTTTTTCTTCTTACCCCAGGAATCCTTTAGCATCAGCAACAATAGCAGACTACCAAGCAGTACCAAGTGGGAGGTGGGCAGAGAACCTACTTAGGAAAGAGGTTCTGTAGAACCGCCCTGCCAAATCTGGCATCAGATCTGGACTGCACATCTAAACTGCAGTGCATCCCGAGGGTGTACACAGATTTCCAGGTAGCTGCTTTGCAGACATCCAGAAGGGGTATGTCCCTTGCTGCTGCTGCCTCAGAGGCTGCAGTACCCCTGGTGGAGTGGGCCCTGAGCCCCACAGAAGGTTGATGACCAGCCTTTCCATAGCACAATCTAATACAAGAGACCAACCTACGGGAAAAGCTCTCTTGGCAACTGGTCTTCCTCCGCCTAAATTCCCATAGGTGAGGAACAAATGAGAGGAAGAGCCTCTGGACTGCCTAGTATGCTCTGGGTAGTAAAAGAGAGCACTTTTAACATCCAAGCTTAGGAGCTTTTTGCTCACTAAGAGTGGATTTCTCAGTGAAGAAGACAGAGTACTGGGCTAGTTTTAGATGGAACTCTGAAACCACCTTAAGCAGAAACTTCCTATTTGTCCAGACCTCAATTTTATCGTTGTAAGGAATGATGTAATTAGGCTCAATGCACAGGGCCTGTACTTCTGAAATTCTCCTGGCAGAGGTAATGGCCATCAGGAAGCCCTACTTTCAGATCACAAACTTGACATGTGCAGTGGCCATAGGCTCAAAGGGTGGCTCCATGAGACTGGTAATGCAGAGATTCAGGCTCCAAGGGGGAATGGGCTCCCTGACTGGAGGAGCAAGAGGCATTTGACAAACTGTTTGAATTGGTGTGGGGGAAAAAAATGACTTTTTTCTTTCCCACTGAAAAATATGACTAATTGTGGCCAGATGTAGTTTGAGGGAAGAGCGTTTCAAACCTGATGCCTGCAGATGTACTTGGAAATCCAGCAGCTGAGGGTGTGCTGCTGTAACAGGGTTAACCTTTTTGCTCTTGCACCAGAGGGGGAACTGTTTCCATTTGGTTGCATATGCCCCTTCTTTGTGTTAGTTCCAAGTACTGAGGAGATGGAAACTCTAACTCCTCAAGAGCCAGACCTTGAGATGAAGAGAGTATATGTCTGGATCATGCATTCCTGTCTGAGGAAGGGTCAGCAGAGAGTGAGTTAGCGGTAGGCGAATGGGCCTGTGGCAGGATAGTGCGAGAAGGAGAGGGTACCAGGCTTGCCTGGGCCAATCCAGAGCCACCAGAATCACTGATGCAGGCTGTTGTCTGAGTTTCAGCAATACCCTGAGTACCGAGTGAAAAAGGAGGGAATGCATATAGGGGCCTCCCTGACCAGACAAGGATCAATGCATCCAGGGGAAGTGTTCCCAGGACTGGGGGCCTGCATCAGTACCGAGGAGATGAGGGGAGGGGCAAACAGATTCACTTTTGGTGTGCTCCACTGCCTGAACATTGTGGCTAGTACTTGTTTGTTCAGAGTCCATTCGCTCTGGCCTTGACTGATGTGACTTAGAGCATCTGAAAGAGTATTGTGTTTGCCTGGGAGGTGAACAGCTGAAAGGCTTACTCCCAGAGATATGGCAAGAGATCAGATTTACAGAGCCTGCCAACAGAATTTTCCTGTTCTGGTACCACTCTTCGTGTTTGTGTAAAACATTGTAGTGGTGTCTGTTCGACTTTGTACAGTCTGTTCTTTTATGACAGAAGCACATGGTTTGAGTGCTAGATAGATTGCTCTGAGTTCCAAAAGATTTATGTGTAACTGTGACTCTTGGAGAGTCTAGGTGCCACTTACTGAGGCACTGTCTAGATGTGCTCCCCACCCTAGGAGGGAGGCATCTGTAGTGATCACCTTTGGGGGACGTGGAGCCTAGAAGGGAATCCCTGCTACCAGATTCGCAGAGTTCTTCCACCAAAGCAGAGTCTGAATGAACTGCTCTGTCACAAGGTATCAGCTCTGAAAAATTGTTGCTTTTTGAGACCAGCGTGCTGTAAGGAGGCTTGTGGGTGTCGCATTCTATACCTGAACCCTGGGACCACTGCAGGAATTAAAGCCATGTGTCCTAATAGCCTGAGGAAATGTCTGGCTGCCCTTGCAGTCCCTGGATGAAAGAATCTGCTGTTAAGGGAAAAGTTTGAATTCTCACCTGTGGAAGGAAGACATATCCTTTCTGGGTGTCCAGCTGAGCTCATATGAAGGTGAGTAGCTGGACGGGTTTCAGAGTGAGACTTTATTTAGGTTTACCAGGGACCCAGAGACTCCAGAGTGAGCCCTGTAAAGGGGGGACTCCTCGACCTGACAAAGGAGACTGGCACTTGTGAGCCGATCTGCAAAAAGGGGTAGATAGAGACACCCAGCTAGCTGAGGTGTACTGCTACCACTGCCAGGCACTTTGCAAAGATTCTTGGGGGCCAAGGACAGGCCAAAGGGCTGCAGTGAGCCCGCATGGAGTTTAAACCTGAGAAACTGCCTGTGACACCTCCTTATGGGTATATGAAAAAAAGGGGACCTTTTAGGACCAGGGAGGCTAGCTAGTCTCCCTACTGGAAGGACTGTATAACTAGTAAAGTGACCATACTGAATTTGGGTTTTAACAGCAAGATAGGTTGCCACTCCCCAGTTGTCTTTTGTGTCAGAAAAATACTTGGAGTAGAAGCCGTTGCCCCTTTTCGTGGGCTGGGACCCTCTCCACCACTCACAGAGCTGGAAGGTTTTTACCTCCAATTCCAAAAGTAACACCTGTGTTGGGGATAGAGGCTTAGACACCTGGGTACATGTGAGGTCTGCCTACACTCACGTTAGGGCTTATACTGCGAAGCTGCTGGCTGGCTAGAGGTGGCCCCCTTTGGCCCCTTCTGCCCCTCCCTCTGACTGAGAGAAGCCAGACTGGGGTAGGGGATGTAAGGCCTAGGAAAATTACCTCTGCCCCTACTGCCCTCAGGAGGAAATTTCCGCAGGGCATGAGGTTTTGTTGCTGTTAGTTATTCTGGAATCAAACAATATGATTTGATCACAGGGAAAGTTCATGGCCTTAAACTGGGAGTCTGAGGATAGGCTGGTAGTTCTAAGCCAGGCAAACACCTCAGAGAGATAGCATGGGCCATGGCTCTGGAGGCAGTATCCTTGTGGTCATCTGTCCTGTAGAACTGGTACTACGTAGCTTCCAGGCCAGGTTTTTCCGTATCCATTGGCTCCTGCACCATGTATCCTGCGGGTAATGGTCAGGACAGAATTCCATAGTGCTTTCTGATTTTTGGCCGTAAAAGCCATGTAGGAAAAGTTTTCTGTAGTTAGCTCTAAAACTATTTTTCTGGAGTCCTTCTCCAGGGGTAAGGAGGACAAGGAGACCCCAGTTTTCTCGCAAGGTGCCTGCTGCGCTATACTCCTGGGATGTACAGACAGGCACTCGGCACTGTTGTTAAACAACTGATATATTTATCATTTTCGGCCCACTTGTCAACCCCTGCCACAGAAGTGGGGGTCTGAAGCAGTTTCATGGTATTTTTATTTGTATTTTTTCATTATAGATAGGCACAACCAGTCTTTTAGGAGGTAAGAGACCTTTCATCTCCCTATAATCTTTTATCCTCATCCTCACCTTGGATGGATTCCTGAGTAGGGAGGTCTAGGGTGTCTAACATATTTTGGATAAACGTAAGCATACAGAGGGGATCCTCCTGGTTAGCAGAGAAAGTTCCAAAAAGAGGGTAGTGGACATTTCAGGTTCCAGACCCTTTAAATTCATGTCAGGGGTATCAGAAAAAATATTCATCATCATCAGCAGCACCCTCACAGTCTCTGGAGTGAGAACTGTGGAAGAATGCCTAGTAAACACTGAAACATAGACCCCATTCCATGTAGGGTTTGAGCATGTGCCATGCTTTTGTCATGTCCTGCGCAGAGGGGAGATCCGTTTTTTTTTTTTTCCATTTTCTGTGTGTTTTACACCTCCTATTGCTCACTAATACATTTCCCATGAGAAACGGTAGCATTTTTTCTGTACAGAATATCTTTTTTAAAGCCGCTTCATAGTAGCTTGATAATGCTTCCTTTTTAGGACACCTAATCAGCGCCCTTATTACCCTTTTTGTATTTTTTTTTTTTAAAGGAACTTCATCAGCTCCTTTGGAAGCTTTATTTATTTGGCTGGCACCTTAAATTTATTAACTTTGATTTTTTTCCCCAGCCATATATATTCTTTAAGTCTCTTTGCTCTGTTTCTGACCAAACTTGCGCAAAGAGACCATCAGATCAGGACCAAAAACAGGGAACTGAGGCACAGGTTGCTGAAAACGCTGTTAAGCGTCCTCAGCTTGTTCATTGTCAAAGACACAATCACCATGGCATGGTCTGAAATATGAATAGGACTATGCCACGTCACCTGCACCTGTCCATACCGAGCCTGCAGAAGGAACACATAATCAATCCGCAACCAAGTGCCATGCGGATTATAGTAGAAGGTGTACTCTTATACCCCAGAATTTGCTTCCCTCCAGCCATCTACCATCTCTAACTCTGTCATTCCCCTACGCCACTGGCGAATTCCCTCATGTTCCCGGCCCCTACCCTGGGAGTGATCTAAATAAGAGTCTAGGGTACAGTTCAGGTCACCCCCTTGAAGTAGGCCAGGGAATTGCTCTTTTATTAAAAGTGAGAGGATAGTGTTCTAGAAAGTGCCTCAAATATTGCTGGAGCATATATAGTACCGAACATCACCTTCCCCCCCATAGCTCTCCCACAACAAAATTGTGTCTTCCCCCCAGTCTGGTCCCTGACCACCTGCTGTACTTGGAATGGAAGATGTTTGTGCAGAAGGACGGTGACCCCTCTCTTATGTGCCTTAAATGAGGCTGCAAAACATTTCCCCACCCAACACCATGTCAATTTACCCGGTTACCAAAGACTAAAATAAAAACAATAAAAAATTTCACATGCTCCGCCGCTGTGATATGCGTTTCTTGCAACAGCGCCATTTGAACCCCCTGTCTCCACAGACACGCGAGGAAACTCACATGCTTCACAGGGGTCGCTATCCCTCGAACATTCCAGGAACATATGTTTAAGTCTTGTCTGTTAGCCATTTAAATAATATGACCGTGCCACAACATCCGCCATGTTGACCATGAGGTCTTCATCCCAACCCTGATACATTGGGCAAGTGCCCCATTCAGCTTGTCTTATCTCTCAAAACGCACCTGAAGCACCATTACTTTGTGATCGTAAACCTGTGTGCAAAAACATATATACAGTAAAACAGTAACAACATTCCAACAACTTGAGAAACACTCAGATGTACCCCCAACATCCCTAGTAACCAATTTAAACATGCCTTTCCCCATGTCCCTTTTCCACCATAACTTGCCGTATCTGCCCCCCAGTTCCTTGTTTTGAAAACAAATACCAACACCCCATCCTGACACTATCCAACAACTATGCTTGATGCCATTGAAGTCCTGTGAGTTAGTTATGCGCCTCCACCTCTATGCCGCCTCGAGTATAGCAATATAATCGCCCATCCATGCTAATTTCTGCCTGAACAGTCCCAGCTCTGAGGGTCTAGAGTTGATATATGTCCAGATCCCTTTGTTCAGTCTCCCCTATGTGTGAGGCCACTCATATGATTCCACCAGGCCAGATCATTTAAACGAGCCAAATCGCCGAAAAAAAAAAAAATGCCCTTTCGAGCATCTCTGTAGCTACGGGTGAGGCCTCCTCTGGGCACTATTAACCACATCCTAGCATGATTATCAACCTCCTCATCCCAAACCAGTGTCCAGGTACAAGACCACACTCCCCAGTCCGTATCTGAGTGTCTGGCTGCAGTCAGACCCAATTTTCAAAGTTACAGCCTCCATCTTAACTAATTAGGCCTCCCCATGAACTGTTTCCTTTCCAGTAACAGTCGTATGTCATCCCTCCCCCACCACAGCTCCCCCCAGATATTCCCTTAATGATGCACCCTCTTCTCTTCTCCTTTAACTAACAAGCAGCTACCGACAGAACAATCATGAAATTTCTGTAATAAGCAGTAAGCAAAACAGTTCAAAGTCTTCATTGTTCTGAACACTCGCGCGAACCATCCACGAGGACCCTGCACTTCCAGAGAGTGGGAGAAGGATAGAGGAGTCCATCTTAAAAAAAAAAAAAAAAAAAAAAAAAAAGGAAAACGTTCCCCAACATGGAGAAGATACAGCACGTCCCCAAAGCATAACAATGTCATTCATTTAAACAACTAGCAGAAAGGAGCCATTTATGTGATCTGGCTCAGTGGAAGGGTAACAGGAGTGAGATGAGTCTTTGCAGATGACTCAAAACTGGGGGCGGTGGTGGAGGGGAAGGTGGCCTTACATGGGACCTGGAGGCTCTGGAAGGGTGGTCTGGAAAGTGGAAGCTGAGGTTCAATGCAGGGAAATGCAAGGTACTGCACCTGGGAGCCAGAAACCCAGGCCAAGTGTTGGGTGAGGGGGAATGCTACAAGTGTCAGTGGCTGAGGGGGACCTGGGGGTGGTGGTGGATGTCAAGATGAACAACTCTTGAGACTTATAGGAGGGCAGCAGCCAAGGCCAACAGGATGCTGGGATGCATTGCTAGGGGGATCACCTCCAGAAGGAGGGAAGTGATACTCCCTCTATATAACTGCTTGGTGAGGCCTCACCTCGTGTACTGCATGCAGTTTTGGAGGCCACACTTTAAGAGGGACCCTGAACTCCTGGAGAGGGTCCACAGGAGGGCGACCAAAATGATCTGGAGCTTGGGGGACAGGACCTATGGGGAGAGGCTTGAAGAGCTAAATATGTACACAGTGGAAGAGAGAGAACCGGGGCATGATAGAGATCTTCAGGTACATGAAGGGGGTAACTAGGGGAGGAGCAGAGTCAGGGGCTCCGAGGGAAGGGGGGGCAATTATAGGGCATGGGTGGAAGCTGGAGAGGAGGGAGATTCAGGGGAGAAAGGAGGAGGTGCTACTTCACTGAGAGGGTGGTAGAGCCATGGAATGCGCTGCCCAAGGGGCTGGTGGAGGTGGAGACAGTGGACGGGTTCAAGAGGGGATAGGACAAGTACAGGGGAAGGGTTCTGGAAGCAAAGTACTATGCAGCGAGAATATCTGGGACTGGGAAGGGAGAAACCAGAGAGGGTGGGGGTAGCAAGGTCAGCTCCCAGGGTGGGGGCTGACCAAATGAGCAGACACGAAAGACCGTTGGGCCTTGTCTACTGGCATTTTAGTATGTTAGTATATCAGACAGCCCCCTATATGATTACCAGGCCTTAAAGCTTTGGCACTGCCCAGGACTTATACTTCACCCATTCTTTTTACATAAGTCCTCCACAAACTTTGCCACCTTATCTGATTCCCAGAACGAATATGTCGCTCCCTCGTGTTTCACCTTAAGAGTTGCTGGGTAAATCAAGTAATTTTCCACCTTAAAGGAGTGGAGTGTAGCCATAGATTCGTTGAACTTTTTGCGGCTGTTGAGGAGCCTCGCAGAATAATCCTGGGAAAGGAAGAGCCAATGACCCTCAATCAGAAGCTGGCCTTTCTCTTGGTAGGCACGTAGCACTGTTTCATGGTCTTGGTAATGATGGAACTGCATGATGACATGGCGGGGCGGTTGCCCCACGGGTGGCCTGAGTATAACAGCCTGATGTGCACGCTCCAACTTCAGCCTTCCTTGCTTTATTTCTAGGCCCAACAGCTTGGGCAAGGTTTCTGCACAAAAGTCCAAGGCATTCCCTCCTTCCATTACTTTTGGCAGACCACGTAAGTGGAGATTTAGTCTCCAGTGGTAGTTTTCTTGGTAATCCGCCGCCTCCCATATCCTCCAGCTCTTTTTGTAGAGCTAGTATCTGCCCCGGAACTCCCTGCAGCTCATCTTCCATCATGGATATGCGCTCCTCTGCCTCCGTTAAGTGTGTCCCTTGAGCAGCCTGCTGTGTTAAGACCTACTGTAGCCTGTTGTCAATGCGGGTTTCCAGTTTGCATAGTTGCGGCTCCAAGGCCGCTAGTACCTGGCCTGTCAGCTCTTGATCCAGCACGCTCACCTCTGCAGCTGATAGTGATACTAATTGGTTCCTCTCAGTCTGTACACAGGCCACACTTTTCTTAGAGTCTTTACAGGCCGCTCATTGGCTTTTTCCGGCACCTGACGACAGATATTTGTCCATACTGGGGTACTGCTCAGTCTTCTAACAAAATAAACCAAAAGCATAGGTGATTTAGTTTTTTTTTTTTTTACTTTAAATTACTCCAGTGAGGAGGAGCGAGGTGCAGACACGTCTAGTCTCCAAGTGCTCATCTGCACCCCCCCCCCAAACTTTTTTAAAGCGTTTTTGCAACCGCTTTTTCACGGTTCTACAGTGTTTGGGAATCGACTGATTTCTTTCCTTTTTCCCCCTATTGGGAACATTATTTTCAATGGTCTTCTGATGAATTGGCATATCAGAAAGACCTAAAAAGAAAACCAGACCTAGTTTGAAGAATTGTATTCAGTGCACTAAGATAGTGGCCAAGGCAGATGGCCACGATCTTTGTTTAAGTTGTTTAGGTCCTGACCATAACTGTGAACTTTACTAAATGTTGCTCTAAAACAGTTAAAAATAGAGCTAGAAGGTTAGAAATCATGGCTTCTCAGTCTGCCTCCCCCTCTAACAAAAACCCTGAGGAGGGGTCATCTTCTGATAAATCTAAAGAAAAGTCCTGCAAGGACCGCTTAGAAAATAAGCTTGATAAAAATAATTCTGACCAAGCCAAAAAGAGACACAATGGAGCAGGTTCCTGATTCAGTGCCTGCAAAAAAAAAAAAAGAAACAAAATGAAAAACATATCACTGCCCCTCCCACTGAAAAACAAAGGGAGACACCAATGCCACAGAAAGATGCACCCTCTGATGAAGAAATGGCTAAGGCTTGGCAATTGTACCAGACTTTTCAGGCTATGGGCAAACTATTTAATGCTCCTGCTTACACAAACACCTCTTACCCCTCTGACCCTGTGCTTGACCGGGCTTTATTATAAAGGCGATGAGGAGGAAGATGAGGGTGAACCTTTAGAATCAGATGTATCCCCTGACCAAGAGTTTGGCTCTCCCTCTAATGGTCGGAGGCACCACTTGTGCTCGACACAAAATTCCCCGATGTCCCACACAGCGACTGCAGTACCGACACGGTATTGTGCAGTCCAAACAATGTTTTGCAGAGCTAGTGCACTCCCGCATTTAATTGCAATCAGCATGGGGTGATATTTGTTCAGGGAGGGCAGTACACACGGAGAAGTCACATCAGTGAAAACAGACCATTACAGCAACTGTCATTGTAATGGTCTGTTTTGGGGTTCGCTGTCGATGTATCGTGCTAGAGTGGGCCACCGCTAATGGTCAGGAGTATTTCTCCTCACGCTACACTTTTATTCAGCATATGGTGGACACTGTGGACCTCACTATCCAAGAGACCACTGACCAGGAGGAGGAGGAGGAAGACTTTTTAAATATGATGGGTCTCCCTTCCTCTAAAAAGTTGCTTCTGGCCATATAAGTCTCTTTGCAGGGCAACTTTTAAACTACTGCAGAATCCCACTTCCATTCCTGGAGTGGACAAGAACATTGAGAAAAAGTACCAACTAATGCTGAATTTCTTAACACGTACCCAGACCATGAGGGGGTATGCAGGCTGCTGCTTGTGACAAAGCTAAAGTGCCTCTGTATTCCCAACCTCCGGAAAAGGAATCTAGAAAACTGGATTCCATGGCTAAAAAAATCTTACACAAAGGCTTCTTTGCTGCTTCGCCTTTCTACTTACGTGGCCTATGCAGCCCAGTATCAAAAGGCTCCCTGGAACTCTGTACTAGCTATCACCCAACAAGATCCAGACAGTGTGTTTCAGGACTTGGCAGAAACGGTAAAGACCGTCTTAGAAGCCACAAAATACCAGTTTCACATGGCAGTGGACACTAATGACTGCCTCCAGAGCCATGGCTTAGGCCATCTCTCTCTAAGGCACTATGCCTGGCTAAGAATAACCCTCTCACAGAACACCCAGATTAAAGCTATGAATTTCCCCTGTGAGAACAATTCACTCTTTGGAGTCAAAACAGAAGCTTAAATGAAAAAGGTGGAGGAATACAAAACCACCTATCAAAGCAAT
This sequence comes from Neoceratodus forsteri, assembly GCA_016271365.2. Taxonomy (NCBI): domain Eukaryota; kingdom Metazoa; phylum Chordata; order Ceratodontiformes; family Ceratodontidae; genus Neoceratodus; species Neoceratodus forsteri. The sequence goes on along the minus strand of JADMNL010000023.1, from coordinate 94,873,016 downwards.
GCTGCAAAAGAAAAAGCCTCTACTTCCCAAGGATTGCAAAGCAGAGGGAACAGAGGCAGAGGATACTATCCCAGAGCCTTCTACCCAGTGCCCATGCCCCTGGACTACTCTCGGATGAGAGTTTCTTTCAGGGGAAGAGGAAGGAGAGCACAGAGACGGGCTGATCCCTCTCCTCCATCGAACTCAGTCTAAGCAAATCACCTGACTACAAGAGCCAGGTCGCCTCCCCTCCCCCAGTAGGAGGAAGGCTGACCCACTATCTCCACCAGTGGCACCTCATCACCTCAGACAAGTGGGTGCACGAGGTAGTGAGTCGAGGGTTTAATCTGCAGTTCAAAAAATGTCCCACTCCACAGGGCCAGAAGTCACTAAAATCTCTTACTCCTGGAAGTAATGTCCCTTCTGTCTGCAAAAGCAGTGGAAAGAGTTCCCTTTCCCCAATGGAGAAAGGGTCTCTACTCCAGATACTTCCTCACTCTGAAAAAAAATTGGGGATTGGTGACCCATTTTAGACCTCAGTTACCTGAACAAACATTTACTCAATCCCAAATTCAAGATGGTCACCTTGGCTGTGGTGTTCCTTCTCTGCAAAAAGGGGACTGGCTACCCTCCGTAGACCTCAAGGACGCCTATTTCCACATTACAATCAGGCCATCTCACAGAAAATTTCTCAGGTTCAGACTACCTTCTGGCCATTATCACTGCAGCACTGCCATTCGGCCTTTCTTCAGCGCCCAGAGTCTTCACAAAGTGTCTGGCAATAGTGTCTGCTCATCTCAGGAGACAGCAAGTGTCTGTCTTTCCTTACCTGGACGATTGGCTAATAGTGGGCAAATCTCCACACAAAGTCAGAGACTCCCTCAACCTAACACAGACCACACTGGTGTCCTTGGGCTTTCTTATCAATCCTCAGAAGTCCCACTTTGAACCAGTTCAGTTAGTGGAATTCATTGGGGCGGAATTGGATACACAGAAGGGAAAAGCCCTGCTCCCTCTCAACAGGGCACACAACCTTCAAAGTCTAGTGAAATCTTTCCTCCTGAGCCAGCCAAGACCAAACAGATATTTCCTGAGACTTCTGGGCCACATGGTCCCCACCACAGCTGCGGTCCCAGGCGCCAGATTTCAGATGAAGGACACCCAATGTCACCTAAGGGCTCACTGGTCCCAGAGAAAAGACTATGTCAAAGCTCATTCCAATCACAAGGACTCTGCTTCAAGCCCTGGCTGGTGGAAAGGCATAGAAAATCTTATGGAAGGAGTCAACCCTTCCAACAAAGGGAGCCATCCAGAGTGCTTACCACGAATGCTTTCCTACTGGAATGGGGGGTACACCTGGCAGACCAGTCCATGAGCGGGACATGGCCCCACCCAAGGAATCCACCTGCCACATAAACCTCCTCAAACTCAGTGCTATCTGTCTGGAAGTCAAAGCTTTTGCCTCCTAGTTAAAAGGCCAGTCTGATCAGAACAGACAACACCACAGCTATGTTCATCAACAAATGGGGGCACAAGATCCAAAAAACTTTTCACAAAGGCCATGAAGATTTGGTCTCTGGCCTACTCCCTGGAAATACATCTTTCTGCCATTCACCTGTCAGGCAAGGAAAATTGTCCACTAGCAGTGAGCTCTGAATCCCGGGGCACCTGTTAGTAGATCTAAGTGCACTGTGCCCCTGCCATTTCTGAACCCTATCCCTGCCGCCCCCGCAGTGGTCCCAGCGTGAGCTTAGAGCCCCTGTTAATTGTAAAGGGCGTTTTCTGTCTCCTGTTTCATCCCCCTCCTTTCGCTCTCCACACCCTCTTCTCAGCTACCAGAACCAGAAGGAGTGCCCTCTGACCAGGGCAAAACTTCTTCGGGCAAAAGGAGAACTGACTCTGAGGAGTCAGTTCTGGTTAAAAGAAAAAGAAAGGATAAATCAGCCGGTGCGGATCCACAACTTCTTTCTCCGACCGCTGATGAAATAGCCAAAGCGATAAGGATTGTACGGTCGCTAACCCCGGTTCTGACCGAACCGGCACCAGCGGGAAAGGGCTCGGTTCAGTCGGTTCTTCCGGCTCCAGATTATAATTTAAAAGATTTTTATGAACCAGAGGAGGAGGAGGAAGGAGAGTATGAGGATAGTGATAACGAAAGTCTGGATGTGCCCATTGACCCGGACATCTCCCCAGACAGACTTTCAGGGGTTTCTCCTCCTAGGCTTTCTGAGTCCCCTTCCCATTTTATGTATTACAAAAAAGTGGCTGAAACTCTTCAGCTTCCTATGGAAGAAGCTGCAGATGATCAGGAGGAGCCTGACTATGTTGAGATGATGGATATCCCAGAGTCCAGGAGGCTGTCTATTCCCCTTCATAAGTCCTTTGGGAAACAGACAATAAAAATTTTAGACTCCCTAATTCTATACCTCCTGGGGACAAGAGAATGGACAAGAGGTATACTCTCTCAGGCTCAGATACAGAGTTCCTTACCCAGCAATGCAGCCATGTTGGGGTAGTGCAGGCTGCTGCCTGTGATAAGGCAAATATGCCCTTGGCGCCCCCCCCCCAGATAAGGACTCCAGGAGGATTGATGCAATGGCAAAGAAACAGTACATGGCAGCATCCTTGGGACTCAGGCAGGCTAATTATATGGCCTATACAGCTAGATATCAGAAATCTAGATGGGACACTGTAATGGCTTTAGCTAAACAGGTCCCTGGCCAGCTTGCCAAGGAGCTGGAGCAGGTGGCTGCAGATGGTATTGAGGCATCCAAGGTGCAGTTCCATGCTGCAGTGGACTCCAATGATGTTTCATCTAGAGTCATGGCTACATCTGTGGCCCTTCGTAGGATGGCTTGGCTCAGATGTACTAGCCTGTCTCAGGATACCCAGACTAAGGCCATGGATTTTCCTGTTGTAGGTAATTCTCTGTTTGGGGAGCAAACAGAGAACTACATGAAGAAAATGGATGAATACAGGACCACCTATAGGAGTGCTCAGGCCAAGGAAAGGCAAGCCACTCCTCAGAGGCAGCATTCCAGGGGCAGGGGCAGGCCTTTTCATAGCCTTTCTACCAAGCCCAGGCCTCCTCTTCTGCTAATGCTCATAGGGGGTTCTTCAGAGGGAGAGGCAGACGGGGTACAAGCAGACCTGCTTCCGCCCCTCAGCCTAAAGCCCCTGCCAAACAGGCACCCTGATGGGTTTGCCAGGGCCGATTCTCCACCACCTGTAGGGGGCAGGCTGGCTTACTCTGTCCAGGACTGGATGTCTTTAACATCACACAAATGGGTCCTGGAAGTAGTAAGTCAGGGACTGGTTCTCAGCTTCAAAAAATTTCCAAAGATGAGAACCAGATCCTTTCCACCTGCAAGTCCTTCAGAGGCACTTGCCCTAGAGGCAGAGGTCTCTTCCCTCTTGGCTCTGAGAGCCATAGAGAGGGTTCCACCTCACACAAGGGAAAAGGATTGCACTCAGGTACTTCCTAACCCTCAAAAAGACAGGAGAATGGCGGCCCATCCTGGATCTCAGATATTTAAACAAGCACCTTTTAAAGCCAAAGTTCAAAATGGTGACTCTGGGAATAATTCTACCCTCTGTAAGGCCAGGGGACTGACTAGTTTCCCTGGATCTCAAGGATGCCTATTTCCATATTCTCATCAGAAGCTCCCACCGAAAGTACCTCAGGTTCGAGCTGCCCTCAGGCCATTATCAATTCAGAGCAATACCCTTCGGCCTAACTTCTGCTCCAAGGGTGTTCACAAAATGCCTGGCAGTAGTGGTTGCCTTCCTAAGAAGAAAAAAGATCTGCACCTTTCCATACCTGGACGACTGGCTCATAGTAGGCCAGTCTCCAGACCAAGTCAAGTCACACCTACAGATAACTCAGCAACTTTCACTTCTCGAGGTTTCCTTCTGAATCTTTCAAAGTCAGTTCTAGAACCTGTGCAGCTCCTCACCTTCATAGGGGCAGAGCTGGATACAGTAAAGGCAAGAGCCTTCCTTCCCCTGGACAGGGCAAGGACCCTTATCTCACTGGTCTCTTCATTCACCCTCCAGGTGTCTCAACCAGCAAGGCATTTTCTGCAGCTCCTGGGACACATGGCTGCCTCTACAGTAGTGGTTCAGGGAGCAAGATTTCAGATGAGGGACATTCAGTTCCACTTGAGAGCCTTCTGGTCTCAGAAAAAGGATCCTCTGACCAAACTAATCCCAGTGACTCAAACCCTGATCCAGGCGTCACAGTAGTGGCAGGATCAGGACAATCTAAGACAGGGAGTTCCTTTTGTCACTCAGTCTCATTCTCTAATCTTTACTACAGATGCCTTCCTCTTGGGGTGGGGAGCCCACTTGGGGGACCTGGCCACCCAAGGGTTGTGGTCTCCTCAGGAATCTCTGCTTCACATCAATCTATTAGAACTCAGAGCAGTGTTTCTATCACTTCAAGCTTTTTCCAAGTCTGTTCAGAACAAATTAGTTCGGATCAGGACAGACAATACCACCACAATGTGGTATATCAACAAGCAAGGGGGCACTCGGTCTTCGGCCTTGTGCACAGAGGCAATGAAGTTGTGGTCTCTGGCCTATTCCCTGAACGCCTCTCTTACAGCAGTGCACCTCCCAGGGAAGGACAATGTCCTGGCAGATGCTCTCAGCAGGATATCTCAGGGCCATCATGAATGGTCCCTGGATCCCCTGATTTTAAAGGTGATCTTCTCCAGATTGGGCACCCCACAGATAGATCATTTTGCAGCCCCACACAATCGCCAACTTCCTCTCTTTTGCTGCAGGTCTCCAGTGTTGGGCTCAGTCCCCCTGGATGCCCTAGTTTTCAATTGGGAAGGAAAGTTCCTGTATGCTTCCCCCCCTTCCCTCTCCTGTTCAAGGTGCTAGTCAAAATCAGGTCTCAACCCTGCAAGGTGATTCTGATTGCTCCAGACTGGGCCAGACAGCCCTGGTACCCTCTCTGTTGTCCTTAGCAGTCCACCTTCCCCTGTCTCTTCCCTGGAATTACAACCTGTTAACATGTGCTCAGGGGAGGGTTTGGTATCCGAATCTCAAATCTCTCAATCTCAAGGCCTGGCTCTTGAAGAGTTAAGAGTTTGCTGATTTGCACCTCTCTCAAGGTGTTCTGGATATCTTAAAGGCTTCTCAAAAGCCTTCCACCAGAAACACTTACAATTCCAAGTGGAAAAGATTTACTATATGGTGCTCTGGGAAGCATATGTCTCCAGAGTCTGCTGGCCTGCCCACAGTCCTTGACTATATGGTTCATCTCAATAGCTTGGGACTCAGACCAGTTACACTGAGAGTGCATCTGGCAGCTGTCTCTGCCTTCCTCTCAGCAGGCAAGCACTCTTCCCTTTCAGCTCATCCTGTATTTTCTAAATTTTTCAAGGGATTGCTGCATACCAATCCTCCCTTCAGGGACCCTGTCCCTGCTTGGGACCTTAATGTTTGCATTGCTCAGCTTATGAAACCCTTTTTGAGCCTTTGTCCTCAGCAGAGCTTAAGTACTTGACTTGGAAAACTGTTTTCTTGGTGGCCATCACTTCTGCCAGACGCATAAGTGAGTTACAGGCCCTGTCAGTGGAGCCTGATTTTATCTCTTTCCATAGAGATAAGATGGTCCTCAGGACTAATAGGAAGTTTTTGCCTAAGGTGGTTTCAGATTTCCACCTTAACCAGTCTATGTCTCTTCCTGTTTTCTTCACTGACCATTCCTCCTCTGGGGAGAGGAGGCTGTACAGTTTGGATGTGAAAAGGGCCCTTAGCTACTACATAGAGCTCACCAAGGGTCACAGGTTTGACTCCCTCCAACTGTTTCTCACTTATGGTGAGGTTGGTAAGGGAAAACCTGCCACTAAGAGATCTATTTCGAGGTGGATTGTCTCTTGCATACAATTTTGCTAAGAAAACTAGGTAGGATCCCACCCTCAGGCCTGAGGGCTCACTCTACCAGAGGTACAGCTGCTTTCCTGGCTGCTGCCAGGGATATTCTATCTTAGAGATTTGTCAAGCAGCCACCTGGAAAACAGTACATACTTTTACCAAGCATTACTCTCTGGATATCCAGGCTAGGAGTGATGTTTCGGTTTACATTAGCAGTGCTTCAGAACCTATTTCCAAAGTAGGTTCTGTCCCTCCTCCATGGAGGTACTGCTTGGTAGTCTACTTATGTCAGAATACAGCAAGACTTCATGTTGTTTGAAGAAAAATTACTCACCTTAGTAATGTTGTTTCTTCTAATGGAGTCTTGCTATACTTGACCTCCCGCCTCCCCTCTCAGAACCTGGTTTTTGGGATGTGGGTGGGCAGCAGCAGTGCTGGCACTCGGGAGGTGCCCCCACCTCTTCTTTTCTCACCCCTTTAGTTTGGGTGTGTGGGTGTTGTGTTTTGTTTTATTTTTTGGGTTTCCTAACTTGAGTCTTTGCTTTGGGACCAAAATATATTTTTATTATATTTAGTAGCCAGTTGGCTAGTGTAAGTTTACAGTTTCCACACAGGACACCCAGCGAGTATAGCTCATAAAGACGTAACAGTTTGAGTTCAAACAGCAACAGACAGCGTCTCAACCGAGCTCGAGCTCAGCGTTCCATGCCTGGCATGGAAAGTTAGCTCTTTCATCTCCAGGGCAGTTCAAAGGTTGGACATCACTGCATATGTCAGAATACAGCAAGACTCCATTAGAAGAAACAACATTACTAAGGTTAGTAATTTTTTCTTCCAATCCAGGCTCTCCTTGAAGGTATGGCACTGGTCAAAATAATGCTGGCTCGCTAACCTTTGCATCAGTCAACATCTGCAGCCTCCTGGATAAGCTTGACCTTCAGGCCTGGGTCACACAGCTCAACCCAGATGCAGTAGCAGAAACCTGGCTTTTGCCCAACGTCCCTGCTGCATCCATCATTATACCAGGGTACACTGTGGTTCGCTAGTATAGATGCACCAAACAAGGAGGTGGATGTGCAGTTTATATGAGGGACAACTTAGGTTTTGCCCTGCAGCTACCCAACACTGGGGATAACATGCAAGCAATTACTGTAGAAATCCTCCTTGGGGCTCCCAATAAGGTTGTTACCGTCATATCGGCATACATCCCCCCATGAGACACTGTCGTGGGTTTTGACACACATTGATTGCCTAAGTAATCTGAGTCTCAACTCTGAAGTCATTCTTCTTGGTGACTTCAATATAAACTGGCTCACCAGTAAAACAAATCCTTACTAGGATGCTATCGCGGCACTCCACTTCTCCCGACTTGTTGAAGGTCCCATGCGTATAAACTGTAGGATGGGCACAAGTACCTTATTAGACAGGGTACTCTCGAACCACCCTGCACATATAACAGACACCACCGTACTCTCTGATAGTATGAGTCACCACTCCCCTTTAACTTTCTGTTGGTCCAGTAGGTTTTCCAAACCACCCGCCAGAACAATAACTAACAGGGTCCTTCTTCGTGACCACCTTGATTTATTGAAAAATGATCTTTGGCACACGGACTGGTCTGCAATATACTCATCTAATGATGTTGACTTTGCCCTTGAGCACCTCATCTCCCGCTTCAATGAAGCATGCCCCTCTTTGAAAGCGGAAAGTCAAGGATCATAACAATCCATGGATCTCTCCCGACATTATTGATCTCCTAAAGGCCAGGGTTCTCCTCTGGCATAAAGCATGTTACTCAGGTAATCAGTCTGATGTGCAGTCTTATAAAAAGGCTAGAAATGATTGTACCAGGTCAATCTGGGCCTCAAAAAATGTTTACTATAAAGAAGCCTTGTTTCTTGCCTGGAATGATAGCAGGCAATTCTAGATGAATCTCACTGAAGTCACTGGGAAGGATCCTGAATCTGCCCCTTCTATGCTTAACATAGATGGGGTCCCTACGTTAGACCAAAAAACATCTCAAACTCCTTCAACACAGCATTCACTGACCTCAGTGGAGTTCTCCCCCCAGACTTTTTCAGCCCTGCCTCTCCCACTGCTGGCTTTAACAATCCTGTCCAGCCCCCTACCCATCAGCCTTTCTGTTTTAGAGCTGTCACTCTTAAAGAAGCTAGGAAGTATCTCCTGAAGATGTTGGGTAAAGCTCGTTACAGCTGAGATACCTTGGACCTTAGGTTTGTCAGTCACACCCTGGAGGAGCTACTAGCACCCCTTACACATACAATTAACCTTTCCCTAAGGTTCTCCCACTTTCCTCAAAAGTGGAAATCTGCGGTGTGACACCGGTCCATATGGGCGGAGACCGTGCCTCTCATGGTAACTACCAACTTATTTCCATCCTACCCCCACTATCAAAAACCCTTGAGAAAATCGTCTTGGATCAGCTGGTTGAATACCTGGATAAGTATCAACTTCTGTGCCCCCAGCAACATGGGTTTAGGGCAGTACACAGCACCACCACTGCTCTGCTTGAGTTCACGGGCTACATTCTTAAATCCCTGGACCAGATGGTTGGTGCTGCATACATTGACTTAACCAAGGCATTCAACACGGTTAGCCATGCTCCCCGATGGAGCAACTTTCTAACCTTGGTCTCTCTCCCGATGCTGTGGCTTGGTTCAGGAGCTACCCTCTGAATCGTTCGCAACCAGTAAAGATAGCCGACATCCTCTCGGACAGCAAACCTGTCAAGTCAGGAGTCCCACAAGGATGAATCCTGGGTCCCCTTCTGTTCAGTGTCTTTCCGAATGTGCTTCCCCTCTCCTACAGGGGATGTATCCTTTTCTATGCAAACAATGTAGTTCTCTTTACTAGTGCTACTGATCCCAAGGTGGTTGAACATGAGCTCCAACAAAACTTTGCTGCAGTAGAGAGTTGGTTTAGCAACCATAAATTAGTCTTGATCTATGAAAAGACAAAAACCATGTTGTTTGCAGCTGCCCAAACAAGCACATATACTACCCACTCACTATCCTAGATGATGCTGGAGTGTCACTGGAGCTAGCACCTCATTTTAAATATCTAGGGATCACGGTTGATAGCACCTTCTCTTATGCCAGGCATATAGATAACTTATCCAAAGCCATCAACATGTGAATTGAGCTCCTGTACAGACATAGGTGTAGTCTAACTCCCGAAGCCCACAGCACAGCTATACATAGCTCTGTAGTCTCACTTGTGGAATATGGTCTTATCACATATGAGCTGGCCACTGCCATGTCCCTCAAATGTATTACAGCAGCACTAAATAAGGCCTGCCAGCTCCTCACAGGTGCAGGCCGTCTAACCCACAACTGTGAACTGGCTTCGGTTCAACGGCAGACTTCGATACCAAACCTGTCTCCTAGTTAAGAAGATTACCTCTGGGCTGATGCCTCTTTGGGTTCAGGAGCTTCTTACCCCTAGTACTAATGCACGTTGAACCAGAGACTCAGTCTGCCAATATTTCATGATCCCTCAATGCCGTACCTCCCAGGGTCAAAGGTTTTTTGCCTACTGAGCCCCACTCTGTTTCAGCTCACTTGCTATTGATGTCTCATCTGCTGCTACCTTAGGAGCCTTCAAACGGAAGCTTAAACTCTGACTTGTCTCTGACTCCTCATGTGACTGCACCCACTAACTGCTTGCGCTAACTTGTCCCAGGTCACCTTGGCACAGCCACTGTGACATGTCTACTCTCCAGTGCAGTTAAGCAACCTGACGAGGCCCCTGGGCTGACTTACTTTCTCCCCTGCACTTGATCATCTATCGCTGCCACCACTGCTCTTTCTGTCATTACCCAATATTCCCACTCTCTGTAGTTCCACTTAGTTAATGGACATACTTTTTACAATGCCCTTAAGCCACCGTACATTTTCACTGTATGCAATGACTTGCGCTTATGTAAATTTGTAGCAGTGTAATAGTGTCATTCTTACCCCAGGAGTCCTTCAGGATCAGTAACAATAGCAGTCAGCTGGCTAGGTGCAACTGCCCAGGAGGTATGCCTTTAAGAGAATTTATTTAAATGAGCTTGGGCAACAGCCAGTCAAAAAATAGGAGGGGAATGAGCCGAGTGAGAGCAGCCTGAATGGCTTCAGAATTTTATTGCCACTGAGGTGCCTCTCAACTTTCCTTGTTGACAGCCTCCTGTTCGCTTATCTTGATAAAGTTTTCCTCATAAATTACATTTTTTAGTGTGCTAAGTATAAGTTTTTTGTTAGCGGTTGTGTTTTTTCTCACATTGGCATTATTTTTACTGCAACTACATTATTTTCACCTCATCTGCTTAAATTATATTCGTTTTTTATCGCAAATGCTTAATATCGATGGTTCTTCACTTTTTTAATGCAATTCGAGAAGGAACCGTCGAGTTTTTGTCTTTTGCCTTATTTTTTACCTCAGACTTTGCAGGTTCTGCCGCGAAGGAACCAACTGTACTTCAGATTTTCACAATTGCTGTTGGGTTCTCTGTGGATTGGCAAGATCAGAGATTCCCATAACAACATAAAACTGGACCTAAAAGTGTCAAGTGTCACAGGACTGGCTTCACAGCATCAACAGAAACCTGTGCTCAGGTTTGACTGGTATTGCTGGGTTCTCTGTAAGACTGGCATTGGTATAGAGTACCAGTACTACAAAAAAATGTATATGTATATTGTAATGATAATAATAAAGAGAACTGGTTTATTAAACTGTCACAGGACTGGCTTCGCAGCATTTCACAGAAACCTGTGCTCAGCTGTATTTTGGTCCAGATCTTGGGTTCTCTTTGCAGAATTGGCACAGACCAAAGTGACCTAATTAATAGTTCTTGGAGTCCTTTAGCTTCAGTAACAATAACAGTTAGCTGGCTAGGTGCAACTGCCCCAGAGGTATGCCTTTAAGAGAATTTATCTAAATTAGCTAGGGCATCAGCCAATCAAAAAATAGGAGAGTGAGCTGAGTGAGAGCAGCCTGAAGGGCCTTAGAATTTTTTCTCCGCTGACTGAGCAACATTGCCCCTGAGGTGCCTCTCAACTTTTCTTGTTGACAGCCTCCTAATCGCTTATCTTGGTAAAATTTTCCTCACAAACGTAATATTTTAGTGTGCTAAGTGTAATTTTACGTTTTTAGTAACGGTTGTGTTTTTTTGAGCATTTGCGTTATTTTTTACTGTGGATGCTTAATTTTGATGGTTCTTCACTTTTTTAGTGCAGTGCGTGAAGGAACCGTCAAATTTTTGCATTTTGACTTGTTTTTTTACCTCAGACTTCACAAGTCTTTGCTGCGAGGTAACCACTTGGTTTTCAGAACTTTGACAGTTGTTGCTGGGTTCTCTGTGGATTGGCTGGTCAGAGATTCCTCCAATACCCATCTGTCCGTGGTAATAACGGACCAGGCAGAAAGGAAGTGACGGAGCCGTCCCCCCATGGGGGGAACCTGGGGTGAGGCGACGGGGTTGGGAGCGACACCCCTCAACCCGTCACTGGGCAGGCTTGGAGGAGGGACCGGCCGAGGGACCTCCTGGGCCTTTTCCTCCCTGCTTCCTGTTGGAGGAAGCCCCGGGCTTGGGTTTGGGATGCCAAGCTCACGCCTGCTGGCCCTGACATTGCTGGGCCGGACGTGCCACGGGCACAGAGGGACAAAAGGGCTTAGGCTGTGGTCTGCGGCCTTTGTCCTTCTGTGCGGATGAGACCGAGTCCAAGGTAGCATTGGACTTCTCGATCCTCTGTAGGTGACCTTCCACCCCAGGGCCGAAGAGGTCGGTCCCCAGGAAGGGGACATCCGCCAACTTGTGCTGGGTATCCGAAGTAAAGCTGGATATCCTCAGCCAAGCCCGACGGCGCATAGCCACTGCGGCCGCTACCGACCTGGCACAAGAGTCTCCAATGTCCAGAGCAGTCTGGAGCTGCTGTTTGGCCACTGCCCTGCCCTGGTCCCACCTGCCTGACCGTGGTCTGCAGGTCCGCCGGAAGATGAGGGACTACCTCGTCCAGGGAGCCCAACAGGGCATGAGAGAAATGTGCCATGAGGACGGCCGAACTGGCCTGGCAAAGGCCGAGGGAGGACGCAGCGTAGACTTTGCGCCCGGCATAGTCCAATTTCTTGGACTCCTTGTCGGGCGGTTTGTCCACGTCCCTAGCGTTCCGCTACCGGAAAACGCTGTTGGTAACTAACCCTCGGGCTGAGGGGTGTTCCGAAAAACCGGACAAGGAACCGGTAGGGACCGTATACTTCCTGGCCATCCTGGCCGAGAGCGCAGGACAGGAAGCAGGGTGCTGCCAGAGTTCCAAGGCCGGGCCCACTATGGCCTCGGCCACCGGAAAGGCCTCCGTAGGGGAATCCCCTCGGTCCAGAATCTCCATGCGGGGGTACCTGGCCCACTTAGAGACAGGTTCAAGCTTCATCCCGGTGGACTCCGAGATGAGCCGAAGCAATCCCAGATAGGACGAAGGGCTATCGTCCATCGACTGACCCCCAGAGGACTCCAAGTCTACTCGCCTGGAGAACAGAGAGGAGTCGCCGTCGGACTCGGAAGAGACCGCAAAGAGCTGCCTCGGGCCTGAGCCACCCTCCACCTGCCGAGGTCGGTCGGGAGTGAGGGTAACAGACAGCCTATGGGGCAGACCCTGAGCCGACCGAGAAGCGGCTGTGGTGGCGGAGGTTCCACCGAAACTGGTGGAGCAGCTGGTTTTGGCTGAACAACCAGCCTGGAAACAGGCTCCTCGGTTAAGTCGAGGGGTTGTTTCAGCCGCTCCGGTGACAGCCACTTAATGGCCGGGGAAGGCGACGGCGTCAGCTTATTCCCGGTCAGAAGGAGCTGTTGCCACATGAGATCCTCATATCGTCGATGTAACTTATGCCGAGGCCTCCCCTCGTCCGAGGAGGAGGACGAGGATGAGCGGCGACGCTGCTTACCACGGTGCCGAGACCGAGACCGCCTATGACGGCGGGATCGGCTGGACAGAGAAGAAGTCCGAGACCGAGAACCTCAGCTTTTCCGAGGGCGGTGCAAGGAAGTGTCGGCCAGAACCGGCACTTCCCTCGGCTTGGAGGGTTCACCCGAGGGCTCCAGAACCGGAGGCACTGGCAAGCCCATGGGATCCTCAACTCCCACCGGGAGAGAGGATTCTCGGCTTCTGCTGGCGACAACCCGTCCAACGGGTCGAAAAATCTCGATCAAGGCCGACAGGAGTCTCAGTCAACCGACCTGACGGGAACACCATGAGATCAGTGGCCGAAGCCGAGCGATCAACCGAAGTCAACGGTCAACGACTCGGGGAGAGGGACCTTTCCCGCTCCCAAGAGCGACGATGGAGGGATTTACCCTTGTCCTTCTTTTTGGACCGAGAAAAAGGTCCAGCAGACGTTGGTCCCTCTCCCTTAGTGGAGAGGGACAGACAAAGCTCCTTAAAGGAAGCTGTATAAGAGGAACCCAGAGAGAGCAGGATAAATGCCGCGGCCAAGGAAGATGCGGCCCGCACTGCCTCCTCTTCGATGGCGATCATCTGCTCGAGCTGATCCGCCGAGCCCACCGGCGCGGAGACCACCGACCGGGCCTCTTTTGACTTCACCGGAGGAAAACGTTTCTCGGGACGCCCCAGTTGTAACCAGGCAGCATGGTCTTCGAGGACGTAGGCCGAGAAGGAAGAGCACAAGTCGCAAGCCTGCGGGTCGTGTTCAAGGCCTAAACAGAAGACACATGTGGAGTGCGGATCCGTCCGAGACATCTTCTGCCCGCAAGGGCATCTCCGAAAACTGGGAGTCGATTTGTCCATCGCAGCCGCGAGGGATAGAAGACCGAAGTCTCAATTAGCAAAAACTTTTAAATTCGCAAAACCGAAGATTTAGGAACCAGTTTCAAACACAGAGTGTTAAGGAGGGAACCTGAGCTTCCAAGCGGTAAGGAAGATCTGGCGTCATGGGGCGGAGCCGAAAGTTTTACCATCCGGGTAGGTGGGAGGAGCCAGCTTGAAGACCTTCCGGCAAGATTTAAAGCGGCAAGGATACCTGCCCGACAGTGTGGATGAACAACATATCCATGTCCCTAGAATTAGGAGTTTTTAGAATTTTGTTTCCCAAAAGATTTATGGAGGGGCATAGACAATCTCCTGGACTCTGGGATGTCCATCATCTCAACAAAATCAGGCTCCTCCTGATCCTCTACTGCTTCTTCCATAGGAAGTTGGAGGGTTTCAGCCACTTTCTTGTAAAACATAAAGCGCCGGAACCGAAGTTAGCGACTGAACTATCCTTATCGCTTTGGCTATTTCATCAGCGGTCGGAGAAAGAACTTGTGGATCCGAACCGGATGACTTTTCCCTTTTCTTCCTTTTAACTGGAACCGAGTCCTCAGAATCGGTTCTCCTTTTGCCCGAAGAAGTTTCGCCCTGGTCAGAGGGCACTCCTTCTGGTTCGGTCGGAACTGAACCAGGCTGGCCATCCGGGTCAGCGGACTTCTCGGCCTCCCTTTCCCTCAGTCTACCTACTCTCTTATCCAGGGTAGCTTTGGGAAAACTTTCACAAATTTGGCAGTCTGAATTGAGGTGGTCAAACCCCAGACAATAAACACAGGTGGTGTGGGGATCAGCCTTAGCAAAGGCTTCCCCATACACACTACAGTGTTGAAACCCAGTGGGCTGGTTTTTTCTTGGGTTTCTCAGACATGGCCAATCCTAGCCACAACTTACCCTTTTTTCGGCAATCCGCCAGGCAAGACACCCCTATCAGTTCCTGACCGTGTTACAGGTCTTGGAAAAAAACGTAATGAAATTCTTTTTTTTTTTTTTTTTAACTGATATGGACCGGTTACTACACTCTAATAAAGACAGAAGTTTTTTTTAACACAAACCTGATCGCTTCAAACTGAACCGATCCAATGTTTACAAGTTCCACACAGAAACTAATACAGAAACCTATCTAGTACTCACGGTACCACAGACAGAGACTTAAACCGACAGGTTCAGTAGCAGAAATTTGGTCAAAACCGAGCGAAAAAACTACATTTTAACCGACTTTTTTGAACCGAGCGAAGGAGTAATCTCCGGAGCGACTGGTCAGTGAGGCGGAGTAAAAAATCTGACGGTTGGGGTTTAAACAACAGCAGACAGAGGCTCCAACCGAGCTCGAGCTCAGCGTTCCATGCCCTGCATGGAAAATTAACTCTTTGTTCTCTGGGGCAGTTCAAAGGTTGGTGATCACTGCATATGTCAGAATACAGCAAGACTTCATGTTGTTTGAACTCTCTCTGTGAAAAAATACTTTCTAACATTACCTCTGAGCCGTCCCCCCCTCTATCTTCAAATTGTGCCCTCCTGTTCTTGCACATCTCTTCTTCTGAAAGATACTACCCTATTGTACCTTCTTAATTCCCTTGAGATACTTGAAAGTTTCTATCACGTCCCCCCTCTCCCTGCTTTCCTTAAGGGTATACATATTAAGCTGCTTTAGTCTCTCCTCGTATGTCTTCTGGTGCAGTCCCTGCACCATTTTGGTTGCCCTGCTCTGAACAGCCTCCACTCTGTCTATGTCTTTGCAGAGAAAGGGGTCTCCAGAATTGCACGTAGTACTCCAGATGAGGTCTCACTAACTGTCTGTAGAGAGGGATAACAACTTCCTGTTTTCTACTGTTGATGCCTCTCCCTATGTATCCCAGTATCTCCCCAGCCCTCCTTACTGCCTTCTAACATTGCTTGCCCACCTTTAAGTCATCTGGTATAATTACTCCTAGGTCTCTCTCGATTTTTGTTGTTATTAACTCACCCCCCATTGTGTACTCTTCCCCTGGGTTTTTGTTTCCCAGATGCATTACCTTGCACTTCTTTGCACTGAATCTGAGCTGCCACGTATTTGACCATTCCTCCAACCTTGCCAAGTCCCTTTTCATTCTTTCTACCCCACCTTGTGCATCAACCCTGTTGCAGATCTTTGTGTCATCTGCAAAGAGGCATACCTTTTCTTCCAGGTGCTCTCCAATGTCACTTATAAAGATATTAAAGAGGACTGGTCCCAGTACCAAACCCTGCAGTACCCAGTCAGTTACCCTACTTTCTTCACTGTGGACTCCGTTTACTATTACCTTTGGCGTCCTGTTGTCCAGCCAGTTTTTTATCCAGGCTATGTCCTTGGGACCCACTCCAAGGCTGGCTAACTTGTGTATTAATCTTTTGTGTGAGACTGTCGAATGCCTTGCTAAAATCTAGGCAGGCCATATCCACAGCCCCTCTCTGGTCTACTACTTTGGTCACCCAGTCAAAGAAATCTGTTAGTTTCATCTGACATGACCTTCCTGCTGTGAAACTATGCTGCCTTGGGTCCTGTACCCCACTGGCCTCTAGGTACTCAACAATTCTTTCCTTCAGAAGTGATTCCATCATTTTCCCTACCACTGAGGTCAAACTAACTGGTCTGTAGTTTCCTACCTTTGCCCTGCTCCCACTTTTGTGAAGTGGAATCACATTTGCCATCCTCCAGTCCTCAGGTACCACCCATCCTCCCATGATTTGTTAAAGAGAGTAGTCAGTGGTGTTACTAGTTCTACCCTTAGTTCTTTCAGAATTCTTGGGTGAATCCCATCAGGCCCCATTGCTTTGTCCACCCTCAGTTTCAAGAGTTCTTTCAAAACCCTTTCTTCTGTGAATGGACTGGTATCAACCCCCCTATTCAGAGTTTCTCTCTTGTTTGGTTTAGGTACCTCCCCTCCTCTTCCGTTGTGAATACTGAGTAGAAATATTCGTTCGGTATCCCTGCTTTTTCACTGTCACCCTCTGCCCACATTCCCTCCCCTTTATTAAGTCTCTGTATCCCTCCCTTGGTCTTTCTTCGCTCCCTAATGTACCCATAAAAGGTTTTATCCCCCTTGTTAACAGAGTTGGCTATCTTTTCCTCAGTTTGTGCCTTTGCTATTCTGACTGCCTTCCCTGCCTCCTTCTGCTTTAACTGATACAGTTCTCTGTCCTGATCCTTCTGTGTTACCTTATATTTCCTGAATGGTATCCTTCTCTCCCTAAACTTCCCTTCCACCTCTTTTGAGAACCATAGTGGTTTTTTACTTCATTTTGTTTTGTTGATTTGCTTCACACAAAGGCTTGTTGCCTCTGCGATGGCTGTTTTGATTATTCCCCACTATTCCTCCACTCCTCCTTCTTATCAGCTTGCTAGTGCTTTTCTGAGGCACTCTCTCATTTTCCCAAAGTCAGCCTTCCTAAAGTCCAATACTCTTGTTTTTGTATGGCTTGACTCTATGGCTGTGTTTATTGTGAACCACACTGTTTGGTGGTTACTTGTTCCCAGATGGCTACACACTTCTAAATCTGAGATCCTCTCTCCTTCCCCATTTGAAAGTACCAGGTCTAAGATTGCTCCCTCCCGAGTGGGTTCCAACACTAGCTGTCTGAGGCATGCCCCCTGTGGGGCATCAAGGATGTGCCTGCTGCAAATGTGCTCCAGTTAACATCTGGCATATTCGGGTCCCCCATCAACAATATCTCCCCTTTTTCTGCCATTTTAAGGATGTCTTCTATCATTTCTTTGTCCATTTCCTCCCCCTGAGATGGGGGTCTGTACACAACCCCCATGTGGATTGTGGTGCCATTTCCTGTCTCCAGAGTGACCCATAGTGACTCATTAACTTCCTGTTTACTCTCTAGTTCTTTTGCTTTAATCCTTTGCATTATATAGAGAGCTACTAATCTTCCTCTTTTACCCACCCTGTCCCTCCTGTAGACTGTGTATTCTGATATGTTGAAATCCCAATCATGGTTCTCTGAGTACCATGTTTGAGTGACTGCCACAATATCCAGACATCCCTCTTCCATCAAGGCCACTAGTTCAGGGAGCTTTTTGCACAGAGTGCAAGCATTGGTACTCATCACCTCTTTTTTTTTTTTTTTTATGGCCTTACCCCTTTTAGCCTCATCCCTGTCCTTACTGCCTTTTTCTGCATTTACCCTTGTCCTGCTCGCTACTGACTTCTCTACCTTGGTGTTTACCTCTCTGACTACTGTGTTTTGTGGGGAGAGGCTGGGATTTCCCTGCTCCTTTTCAGTGCCCCCCCTTGGCTAGTTTAAATGCTTGCCAATGAAGCATTTAAACCCGTCACCTAGGATCCAGGTTCCCCCCTGGACGGATGCAGACCATCGCGCCAGTATAGGCCTGCATTCCTCCAAGTGGCTCCCCAGTCCCAAATGAAGCCAAAACCCTGAGCTCCACACCAGTTTTTCAACCATTCATTGAATCCCATGGTGCGGAATACTCTAGCATCATCCTTGCCATAGACAGGCAGCACCTCCAAGAAGTTTACCGTACATGCTACTTGTCTAAGGCCCCTCCCCAACTCTGCAAACTCCTCTTGCACTGATCCTATTCACAAACAGGTCATTTGTCCCTTGGTGGACAATGACATTCAGCTCCCTCCCTCGTGCAACTGCTCCTGCGATCCTGAGGATTTGCTTCCTGTCCTTCCGAGCCGTGGCGCCTGGCAGGCACCTTACCTCCCTATCCTCTTCCTCCCCCACTTCTACCCTCCTAATGATAGAGTCCCCCACCAGGAGTTATTTCTTGCCCCTGTGGGGTCTCGTGCCACCCTGCTGTGGGTCTCCTTTGTGGAGGTTCCCAGCATCATCCTTGGTCTCCGCTGCAGGTGCCTCCATAGAGGAACCACTCTTTGCCAGAACAGCATATGAATTGTGGAGAGGCACAGCTGGAGGGATGCACCTCTGCTCCACCACCCTCTCCCTCCCTGAGCGCACCTTGGTCCAACTGCTCCTCTTTCTTGGCAACCTCTGAGGTAGTGGTGGTGGCCCTGGTGGTCCCTGGGTGGGGGAAGAGGTTTCACGAATCCTAGCCAGGTCAGCCTGGAGATGGGCAACCTCCTCCCTCAGACCAGAGAGGTGCCTGCAAACAGGGCAGCATCGCAGCCTCCAGAATGTCTCCCGGAACACTGCTGCCCCACAGCTATTGCACTGCACCACTCCAATCTTGACTTATTTTATGTCCCCTTTCCTGTTGCTCTGTATGCTTACTGTCTCCTGCCTCTACGTATTTTTACACTTACTTTCCTACTGCCTATGTGCCCTTACACCTCTCGCCCTTTCTGTTCTGGGACAGGAACTTCCCGTAGTCTTCAGTAGTCTCCTTCTTACGTGCTTGGATTCAGACCTCCCGCTGCCAGAGGGGGAGAAATAATTATTTTTTAGACTCCTTCAAGGTTGATGAAACTAATGTGTCTCAGTGATCCTTCCCTTCCTACTGCCAAACAGGAAGTTCCTGTTGTCAGTCAAATCCAGTGGCTATAAAAGTAGAACTTGCTTAGGGTAGAGGGGTGGGAAGGAGGGCAATTAGTAAAAAAGCAGTAGTTCTAGACTGCTGTTCCTTGCTCAGAAAGCAAAGTTCTCCTCTGTCAAAAACAGCGGGAAGCTGTAATTGGAGACATCTGCTTCTGTACTCCTAAGCCACACCCCCAGTTAGATTCACCCTCTGCTCCTGCCTCAGTAAATTAACCTGACACAGCCCCATTCCTCAGAAAAACACACAGTGCCCTTTTTTTTTTTTACTTGAGACCTCCTTCTTCTAATAAAGTATCTGTTTGCTTAATCCAAACAGACACCGACTCCTGCTGAGATAGAAGTGATTTATCAGTAAAGAGAGAGTACAGTTAGGTAAGAACTTACCATAACAGTAGATCTTCGAGAGGAGCTCCTGCAGCAGGCTATTACAATATGGACTACGCCACAGGCACTAGGACCCTCCAGTGAAACTTCTGCCAGCAGTACTCAGCAGGGACCGCCCTCGACGCCGGCCCCACCCCATCGGTCTGGGTACAAGAGGGGACGGACCCAGCTTCACCTCAGTTCTCCCGCCAAGACCCAGAAGAAGGTCTGACAAGAGAAGGAGATGAAGCCAACTGTAAAAGAGAAATGGAGTTGAAAAACAAAAATGGATCTGCATACCTCGAGGGGGAAGGCAGGTGGGAAGTAGCGCCTGCTGCAAGAGCTCCTCTCAAAGATCTACTGTTACGGTAAGTTCTTACGTAACTGTACTATCTTACTTCGAGTGGGAGCTCTTGCAGCAGGCTATTACAATAAGGACTGAGTCCCAAGCAGTCCCACACCAAAGAGGTAAACGACCCCGGGAGGTGGAATATGCTGACTCCAGAGGCCTTCAGAACAGAAGCCCTTGTAACACAGCTAGGCCGAAGCCAGCTCGGCGTCTAGAGAC
Source organism: Neoceratodus forsteri (assembly GCA_016271365.2). Classification (NCBI taxonomy): domain Eukaryota; kingdom Metazoa; phylum Chordata; order Ceratodontiformes; family Ceratodontidae; genus Neoceratodus; species Neoceratodus forsteri. The sequence goes on along the minus strand of JADMNL010000023.1, from coordinate 94,852,910 downwards.
GATATCCAAGCTGTAATGCTTGACGAAAGTATGCACAGAGTTCCAGGTTGCGGCCGCACAAATGTCCTTTATGGAGACATTTCGCAGGGCGGCGAAAGATGCTGACACTCCTCTGGTGGAGTGACCCCCTAACCAAGACCCAGAAGAAGGCCTGACAAGAGAAGGAGACGAAGCCAACTGTAAAAGAGAAATGGAGTTGAAAAACGAAAATGAATCTGCATACCTCGAGGGAGAAGGCGGGTGGGAAGTAGCACCTGCTGCAAGAGCTCCTCTCAAAGATCTACTGTTACGGTAAGTTCTTACGTAACTGTACTATCTTACTTCGAGTGGGAGCTCTTGCAGAAGACTATTACAATAAGGACGGAGTCCCAAGCAGTCCCACCAAAGAGTACAAAAGCGGCCCGGGAGGTGGAATATGCTGACTCCAGGAGCCTTCAGTACAGAACCCTTGTAACAAGCTAGCCAGGAAGCCAGCCGCTGCCTAGAGACTATATCCAAGCTGTATTTTGACGCAGTATGCACCGAAGTTCCAGGTTGCGGTCACATTAAACAACCTTTATGGAGACATTTCACAGGATCGGCGAAGATGCTGACACTCCTCTGGTGGAGTGACCCCTAACCGGCCTAGTAGGGGTTTATTGTGTTTCTCGTAACAAAACGAGATGCATTGAAGTATCCATTTTGAGATAGTCTGCTTGGTCAATCACTCGACTCCAAGCAATGTGGCAAAGGCCAAAGTTGTCTGCTTGACGGTGCGAGCCGTCCTCTTGAGGTAATACCTTAAAGTCCTGTGGACATCCAATGTGTGGAGGAGAGCCTCCCCTATACTGGAAGTGGAAGGAAAATAAACAGGAAAGTCAACCGACTGATTGAGGGTCAACCAAAAAACAAACCTTCCAAGAAAGGTAATGCAGCTCACAATCCACTGCTGGTTCAAAAGGAGGGAGCGCGAGTTTCTCCAACACAAAAAGGAGATCCCAGAGTGGGATAGGGTCCCGAATGGGAGGTCTCATATGCAGAATTCCCCTAAGAAAGGTGAGGGCGACATCCAATTGCGTCAATGCTCTGTCTCCCACGAAAGCATGATAGGCGGAAATTGCCCACGTGCACCTTGATAGAGGAGTAACTCAGACCCTTTTCATACAAGGAGAGGAGATACTGTAAAGCTGAGTTCACAGGGCAGGTGACGGGATCCAAACGCTTCGGCGATGCCCAAAGACATAAACGCTTCTACTTCATAGCGTAGGTGGAGCGGGTAGAGGGCTTTCTTGCCGAAACTAGGACTGCCGCCACTTCCGGGGGAAACCCCGTATCTATGTTGAGCTACGTCTGGAGGAGCCAAGCATGTAGGTGTAAGGACCGAAGGTCCGGGTGGACCAGCGACCCTTAGTCCTGGGACAGCAACTGTGAGCATATGGGCAGCGGAATTGGAGGTTCTGTTGACAACCGCTGTAATAGTGGGAACCAAATCTGCCGAGGCCATTTGGGGGCCACTAGGATCATTCGGGCCCCTTCTGCCTGTAACTTGAGCAGCACTCTCTGAATGAGAGGGAAGGGCGGAAAGGCATAGAGAAACTTCCCTGCCCAGCAAAGGGATAGCGCGTCTGGCCAGAAAACTCCAGGCGCATGCTCTCACGAGCAGAACGTTGGCAGTTTGGCGTTGCATGATGACGCAACGAGGTCCACCTCTGGAAGACCCCACCTGTCGAAGAGCTGGTCTGCTACAGACTGTAGCAGCTCCCACTCGTGCGCTCTGGAACGCGACCTGCTGAGGCTGTCAGCCAGATCGTTGAGGACACCTGGAACGTGCATTGCGGACAGCAGAATGCCCCATTCCAACGCCCAGTACCAGACTCTCATCGCCTCCCTGCAAAGGGGATACGAATGAGTGCCCCCTTGCTTGTTGATGCAGAAGACGACCGCAATGTTGTCTGTCTGAACTAGAAGAGAGCCTGGCACCAGGTCCTCTTGAAAAGCCTGTAGGGTGTAGAGGACCGCTCGCATTTCCAGCACACTGATGTGAAGGGACTGCTCCTCAGGTGACCAAACCCCTTGCATTTGACAAGCACCCAGGTGCGCCCCCCCACCCCAGGTCCAATGCATCTGTTGTCAGAGTTTGACCTGGTGGCCCCGGATGAAAGCTGACCCCTTTCTCTAAATTCCTGGGGTCCATCCACCAAAGCAGAGTTCTCCTGACTGGCTCAGAGATCTTGACCGGGGAGTCTAGATTGTCGTGGCTCTGGTCCCATTGCACCCTAAGCATCCACTGTGGGACCCTCATGTGGAGGCAGGCCAAGGGAGTGACAGGGATGGCCGCCGCCATGTGCCCCAGTAAACTGAGGAAGTTCCAAGCTGGAACTCGAGGAATTATGGAGATTCGTTCTGTCATCTCTCTCAGGCGATCTCCCCTGTCCTGGGGAAGGAAGGCTATGCCCTGGATGGAATCCAGGATTGCTCCGATGAAGGCGAGCTGTTGACTGGGCTCCAGGGACAATTTTTGCAAGTTCAGGGTGATCCCCAGCCCTCGGAACAGAGTATAAGTGTCTTCGAGGGCTCATAGAAGGCGTACTCTTGACGGGGCCGTAAGCAGCCAATCGTCGAGGTAGGGGAACACATAGTGCCCACTACGCCTTAGAGCCGCAGCCACCACTGCTAGGCACCTAGTGAAGACTCGCAGAGTGGAAGAGAGGCCGAATGGAAGCACTCAAAACTGATAGTGCTCCCCTTGGAAGTGGAACCTCAGAAACTTCCGGTGGGGAGGGGAGACCCCGATATGCATGTATGCATCTTGCATGTCGTGAGAGCAGAGCCAGTCCCCCTGATGCAGCAAGGGAAGGAGTCCTTGGAGGGTCACCATCCTGTACCTTTTGTACTCGATGAAGAGGTTTAGAGGACTGAGGTCCAGAATGGGATGAAGGTCCTGTGTCTTTTTTGAAACCAGAAAAAAGTGAGAATAGGGGACCCTCTCTATTGTCCTTTTTTGCAAGAGGGTCTGGATCTCTCCTTCTATAAGTGGGATGTGAGGAGGAGGATAACGGGAGAACATTGGCGGAGTGTGCGGTGGAAACTCTGTGAACTCCAGCGTGTGTCCCCTCCTGATGATGTCCAAGACCCATTGGTCCGCAGTTATCGACTTCCACCCTTCTAAAATGAAGGGAGAAGCAGCCCTCAAACGGCTCCCCTGGATCTTCCCGTGGAAGGGAGTCATTGGGCTGAGCCAGGAGTGGGGAGAGAGGCCTGGGAGGACTTGGGCCCACGGACGGGAGGTCCGCCAGACTGCTGGTTGCCGGATCTCCTGTGAAAGCCTCCTCTGTGCCCCCGTTGGTTGCTACGGGCTTGACTTGACCACCTGAGGACTTGCAAAAGGCAGTTTACGGTGTTGTTGTCGCTGGTCGCCGCGGTACATCTAGCGGACTGACCAGACTGACTTGCCCAACTCCTGGAGATGGAAGATCAAGGCCTCCGCCTCCTGCCTGAAAAGCACGGTACCCTGGAAGGGTAGATCCTCGATACCGGCCTGCAGATCCTGGTGAAAGCCAGAGACTCTCAACCAGTCATGGCGCCACAGGCACACCCCGGAAGCGGCTGCCCTGGCTGCCGTGTCATACGAGGCTCTCAGGACATGGAAGCCTACGTATGAGCCCGACTGGAAGAGAGCCAGGATCTCTGTCTTCTGGGCAGAGTCTGGCAGGGTCTTCATCAGCTCTAGTCCCCTCTCCCAAAGCGCATTCTGGTACTGCACCATATGCGTCAAAAGGCTGAGGGAACTTATTGAACAGGTGGAAGCAGCATATACCTTTTTACCCACCTGGTCCAAGCAGTGAGACTCCGGGTCGGGAGGCTGGAAGCTGAGGAGCTTCGGCTGCCTGGACTTGTCATGGGCAGCCATGATCACCGAGGAATTGGCCTGAGGATGCTCAGCGAGAAAGGGCTCTGCCCTCTGGGCCTTACACAGCCTGTCTGACTTTTTTGGTACGGCCGGGACTGAGGCTGGATGCATCCAGATGGTTCTGGTGAGGTCCTGGAATGTATCCACCAGAGGGATGACCAGAGGTTTTGGCTCCTTTTGCCTCAGGTACTTAGCCAGTCTCCGGCATTCTGGATCCAGGTCCTCCATATCCCACTCGTTGTAGGCCTGGATGTGCCTCATGATGTCCATAACAGTAGGATCATCCGGAGGCCAGCAAGACTGGTCCTTCTCGCCCGGGGAATGCTTCAAACTGAGAGAGGAAGATGAGGTAGACGATGGTAAGGAGGATCGACTATCAGACTTTGAATAGTCTGACCCTTCCCTAGGACCATGCTCTCGCTGTTGTCGGCAACTAGGGGACCGACGTCGGCCCGAAGACCGACTCTGGTCCCTGGACCGGCGACAGAACAGAGACTGACGTCGGTCAGAAGACTGACGTTGGGAGCGTTCTCGCCTCGAGCAAGAAGGGCTCCTGGAGTGCGACCTAGACCGACAATGGTCACCAGAGTCCCTGGAGCATCATCGGTGGTCCTCAGACACTGTGCGGGAACGAGCCCTGGAGGGAGGTGAAGGCGGGTGCTCCAGCGACTTCCTCGGGGAAGACTCACCTCCCAGCTGTGGTTTTTCCGCTGAGACTGGTACCGGTATCTGGGCCGGCGACGGGGAGGACCGCTTATGGACCTGCCCCCACCAGAAGGAAAAACAGATCCTGAAGCTCGTCCTTTGTGAAGATCTCAGCCGCTCGTCTCGGGAAGGAAGTCTCCAGGACGTCGGGGCGCGAAGGAGAGCCCTCCTGGGGGCCCGGGGTGGGGGAGGACTTGGGCGACGGGGATGTCAGCTCTTCAGCAGCCGCTCCCACATCCTTCACCCCTTCGACCGGCGTTGGTGCTGGTACCGACCACGGGGTGCCACCAGGGGGCACCGGAGAGTCCTTGGGCTCCAGAGGCGTGCCTTTAGCAGGCGGCACCGGTGACTTAGGAGGTGGGGCTGAAGCAGACACCTCTAAGGGCTTAGTGATGACCCTTAGCGGGGTCACCTTCGGCTTGGCCAGCTTCTCCCCCTAAGGGCCGGCCATAGCCTAAGAAGACTTCGGGTGCTCTCCAGAACCCGAGGGACGGGCCTTTTTCAGAGAGGGCCGCGAATGCGAGCGTGACCAGGACCGTGCCAGGACTAACTACGGTCTTCGCTATGGCGCTTCTTTTCTTTTCACTTGCCCTCCGAGGCGCGCAGATCCATTTTCTGCTCCAGCAAGTAGGCTTTTAGGGCCTTGAGGCGGCGGATGCTGGTCCTACTGGTAAAAGCCTGGCAATTCGAGCAGTTGGTGGTGTCGTGGTCCGGGCCTAGGCAAAAAAATACACCGCCGATGGCCGTCCTTCGCTGGGATCTGCCTCCCACATTCACACTTGTTCAAGTGCTCTGGAGAAACCGACACCCAAGAAGACATCCATCAAACTCGAGGAACCGTCGGGCAACGGCTGATGTCGGTAACGGGAGAAAAATATGAAAAAAAAAATGCCCAAGAAGAGGAAAAATAACCGATGGGCAGCGGACTGACATCGGTGTACTTTGAGGCAAAAACCGTCAAAAGAACGGCTCTAAGTCTTGATTGAAGACAGGATTCCGAAGATTTTAGCTGCAACTGGCAAGCAGAAGCTGTTCCTTCTTCTTCATGTGCGGGACGCGACGGGAAAGAACTGAGGTGGAACTGGGTCCGCCACCTCTTGTACCCAGACTAACGTCAGGGTCGGGCCGGTGTCGGGGGTGGTCCCTGCTGAGTACTGCTGGCAGAAGTTTCACCGGAGGGTCCTAGTGCCTGCAGCGTAGTCCTTATTGTAATAGCCTGCTGCAAGAGCTCCCACTCGAAGTAAAATCTGTAGTTCTAGACTGCTATTTCTTGCTCAGAAAGCAAAGTTCTCCTCTGTCAAAAACAGCAGGACGCTGTAATTGGAGACACCTGCTTTTGTACTCCTAAGCCACACCCCCAATTAGATTCACCCTCTGCTCCGAACTCAGTAAATTAAGCTGATACAGCCCCCTTCCTCAGAGAAACACAGTGACTTTCTTCTTTCTTTTTTTTTTTTTAATTAAATGAGACCCCCTTCTTCAAGTAAAGTATCTGTCTGTTTAATCTAAACAGGCACTGACTCCTGCTGAGATGGAAGTGATTTATCAGTAAAAAGGCTGTAGTTCTAGACAGCTGTTTCTTGGTCAGAAAGCACAGTTCTCCTCTGTCAAAAAGAGAAGGAAGCTGTAATTGGAGACACCTGTTTTTGTACTCCTAAGTCACGCCCCAATTAGATTCATCCTCTGCTCCTGACTCAGTAAATTAAGCTGATACAGCCACCTTCCTCAGGCATCCTACTGATCAATTTGACGGTCAGGACAGGCCTATATGCCGTAAATGTGGAATCAGTGGTCATATTGCGAGGCAGTGCCAGCAGCCTCCAGATCCTGTGGTGGCTTTAAACAGGGAATCTTCAGGGATGGGGACCGATCCTCGGAGAGTGTTCAATCAGGTCTAAATTCAGTAATGAACCGATCAAATTTTATTGGGAGGAGCCCAACTGTTCCAGTGTTGGTAGATGGAATTGAATTAATGGCTCTCTTAGATACCGGATCCCAAGTCACAACCATGCAGGGGCAGTATTTTCGCTGATACTGGAAGATCTTCAGCCGCCGCCTAAGTCATGGATAACATTAATTGCCAGTAATGGAGCTGAAGTGCCTTACTTACGATACTTAAAAGCAAGTATCGAGCTGGGGAAGAACATGCAGAAAGATCAAGGCATCATTATCAGCGAGGCAGAGAGTGATAGCTTACCACCCCTTATCCTCGGGATGAATTTCCTTCAACACTGCATAGAAGACCTAGTACAGATTATGCGAACCCAAGTGAAGAGGTCTCCATGTATAGAGGAGAGAGCTTTGCAACAAACCATACACCTGCTTTGGTGTCACCAACAATTCGCAAGTAGCTCTGGTGAAACTGGGAAAGTTAAGAGTTTCTGACGCCCAGACTGTCATTCTAAAGTCAGGTACCGAGACTACCCTATGGTGTAAGGCCAAAGTAGGACCTCAGGGCCAAGATTATGACACCTTGGTTGAACCATGCCAGACAGAAAAAGAGCCCATATTAGTGGCTAGAAGTGACACTATGGTTACCAAAGGAAAGGTCCCTGTGCAAGTCAAACTATGGGAATCACAACATACGACTCCATAGAAACCAGCAGGTGGCTCAGCTGCATACGGCATTGTTGCAAGACATTGTGGAACCAGAGGACAGAGTTCCGGAGAAAACCAAGATACCAGATATCAAAGAAGAAGGCGAGATCCTGTGTGACTTCATACCTGCCTGGATAAAAGAAATTAACCTGGGTAATCCCAAAACCACGGTGCAACAGAAGAAGGATGTGATCCAAGTCTTACTGAAGAATTCTGAGGCTTTCAGTCAACATCCCCTTGACTTTGGGTCGGCGCAAGAAGTGCAACATCACATTCACACACAACGACATCCACCCATCAGAGAAAAATTTGACAGATTCCCCCGGCAATGTACCAGCCAGTAAAGGAAATGATTTGGGAGATGAAGGAGGCCAAGGTGACAGAAGACAGTCATAGTCATTGGGCCGCTCCCATCGTTCTAGTTAAGAAGGACGGAAAGATCCGGTTTTGTGTTGATTACCGAAAGTTGAACAGCATAACACATAAAGATGCCAACCCATTACCAAGAGTCAAAGACTCTCTCACTGCCTTACAGTCAGCTGCAATCTTCTCCACCCTAGATCTCACAAGTGGTTATTGGCAACAGGGGTGTAGCCAGGAATTTCTGAGCTGCACACCAAGTGGATTCACTGCTACCACCGCGCCCCCCCCCCCCCAATTAGGGTGAGCTACCCCTCCCCCACCGTGACCGTCCATGCCCTCTCAGACACTAGCGTCATTTTCTGTGTTATATGCCAGCACCCCACCACCCCACCAACAAAGAGACACTGCCATTCCTATTATGCATCTCTCTAACTCCTGCACTACCAGTGCGAATGCCAGCAAGCCAACATTCAGCATTGACAAATGCTTGATCTTACTTCGAGAAACAGCTCTTGCAGTAGGTTACACCATTAGGACTGATTCCCAAGCAATACTGGAAATCCCACACCATTGGGAGGAGGGAAGGTAGAAATCCTTAGTAGAACCTAAGCCTAGGACAGAAGTCCTTGAAGGACTGCTAGACCAAAACCTGCTCTTCGCCTCGATGCAATGTCCAGGCTATAATGCCTGATGAAGGTGTGCACAGTGCTCCAAGTAGCTGCTGCACAGATGGCTGAGGTGGACACGTTCTTTAGAGAGCCCCTGACACCGTTAGAAAAACTTGGAAAAAATTTGAGATTTAGACAGTTCAATTTATATTTCATGTATTTTCTATAATTATTTACCTTTTTTCTTTAGCAGTGAGAACAGCTATATGAAAGATGCTTACTGTCCCTTAGATTTTATCTGCTCTTTCTGCTATCCTACACATGACATCATAATCTGGGTTGCACCAGGAAATGAGCATGTGTTCTTGGTGCTTTTCCTGGTTACCAACTTTTAAATGAATTAATACATAAAATAAACAATCCCCCATGTATGGCATCTTAATTATCCCCACAGCAACAGATTGGGATGTCATAACAGAAATGTGATGTCAGATGTAGGCAAGCAGCCAGAACAGAAAGGGCAGCAATCCTGTTTACGTGGCAAATGTCCTTAGTAATAAACAAGAAAGAGAAATACAGAAACAATATTAAAATTTAAACTGGCTTGTTCTAAACATTTCATTTTTTCAGAGTTGTCACAACAGTGTCAGGGGCTCTTTAAGGCCGCAAAGGAGGTAGCCACCCCCCTTGTGGAATAACCCTTAACCACACCCAGTAAGGGTTTGTTGCGCTTCTGGTAACAGAACGTGAAACAATGTATGAGCCACCTGGACGGCGACTGTTTGGAAATGGGAGCTCCCATCATCCTGTGGGCGAAGGAGACAAAAAGCTGATCAGATTTCGGTGGTGTTTGGTTCTGGTCAGGTAGCATCAAGGACACCTATGCACGTCTAAAGTGTGCAACAGAGCCCCTCCTCAATTAGAATATTTAGGGAAGTACACTGGTAGATCGATGTCCTGATTAAGAGTGAGAGCTGAGACCACCTTAGGCAGAAACTTCAGATTGGTCCGTAAGGATACCCTGTCCTGGTGGAAAACCAAATAAGGTTATTTGCACATCAGTGCGTGAAGCTCCGAAATTCTTCTGGCGGAAGTAATGGCAACTAAAAACAACGTCTTCCATGTAAGGAGACGTAGCTCGCAATCCGTGGCTGGCTCAAAAGGTGGCAGCGTAAGCTGCTCCAGGACAAATGGCAAATCCCAAGGCGGAATAGGATATTTGATCGGAGGTCTAAGGTGGAGGACACCTCTCAGGAAGGCTTATGCCGTGTCCAACTGAGATATAGGACGTTGGCCTACAGGAGTGGGATAGGCTGAGATGGCACAAAGGTGCACTTTTATCAAGGAGTGGCCCAAGCCTCTCAGAAAGAGAGACAGGAGGTAGTCCAAGACCGACCTTTCTGGACAATCCATTGGCGAAAACCACCGCGCTTGAGCCCAGAGGCAAAATATGTGCCATTTCATGGCGTAAGTAGCATGAGTGACCAGTTTTCTAGCAGCCACTAGAACGTCTGCTACCTTTTGCGAGACACCATATCGCATAATGGCTATGTCTCTAGAAGCCAAGCAAGCAGGTTCAAGCGAACGAAGGTCCGGATGGACCAAGGAGCCCACCTCCTGAGACAGCAAGTGAAAGCTGATTGGCAGAGGCACTGGAGGTTCCCGGGACAGCTGATGTAGTAGAGGGAACCAGATCTGCCTGGGCCAAAACGGCGCGATAAGAATCAGCATCGCTTGCTCTCTGCGAAGTTTCAAACAGACCCTCTGGATCAACGGAAAGGGGGGAAAGGCATAGAGGAATCTGCCCGCCCAGGAGAGGGACAACGCGTCTCGCCAGAAATCACCAGGCCCTGGCTCTAGCGAGCAGAAATTGGGCAGTTTTGCATTGGATGGGGACACGAAAAGGTCTAACTCTAGTGTACCCCATCTGTGAAACAGATCCTCTACCACCTACTGGAGTAGTTCCCATTCGTGGACTCTGGCCTGAGCAGTGTTCCCATTAAGGCTGAAGATCTGGGGGTGCACTGCACCTTCTCCAAAAATGTTCAGGGGTACAAAATAAATTATATAGATTAATTCTACCATTTGTACAACATTTTTGTGGGGTACATATACTTCAAAACAGAATTATGGGAGTATAGTGTACCCCCTTCACACAAAAATGTACTTGAATTCAATAACTTGTACTTGAATCAAGTAGAGATGGGGGTAAATGGGAACACTGGGCCTGAGAGCGACTCAGGCTGTCTGCGATGACGTTGCCCACCCCTGGTGCATGAACAGCAATGAGGTTTGCGCCGTGTTGTAAAACCCAATCCCACACCCTCATGGTCTCCCTGCAAAGCGGGTAGGAATGGGTGCCTCCTTGTTTGTTGAGGTAATACATCACCGTGGAATTGTCTGTTTGTAACAGAAGAGTATCCGGTGGAATCTCCGACTGGAAAGCCTGCAAGGCGTAAAGAACTGATCTCATTTCCAGGATATTTATGTGGAGATGAGTCTCTTGGGCTGTCCACAGGCCCTGAGACCGGACACCATCGAGGTGTGCTCCCCATCCGAGCCCTGAGGCGTCAGTGGAAAGCATCACAATCGGAGACGGTGCAGTGAAGGGAACCCCCACTGACAGGTTCTTCAAATCTAGCCACCATTGCCAATCCCGGATTACGGCCTTTGTGATCCGAATTGGGAGCTGCAGATGGTCTAGTTTTTGATCCCATTGGACCCGTAACATCCACTGGGTCACCCGCATGTGGAGATGGGCTAGCGGGACTGTTGCAATGGCCGCAACCATGTGTCTGAGCAGGCAAAGGACCAGTCTGGCTGGGACGGTGGTCTTTGCCAAGATGTCCCTGATGAGGGATCTGATGTGTTCCGCTCGGTCCTGAGGTAGAAAAGCCTTCCCCTGGATGGTGTCCAGAACTGCGCCTATGAACTGCAGAATCCGTGACGGAACCAGGTGTGACTTCTCTTGATTGATAATGATGCCCAATGTCTCGAACAGAGACGGAGTACAATGAATGGCAGACATCAGGGCCTCCAGGGAGGGTGCCATGAGAAGCCAGTCGTCCAGATAGGGGAAATGAAAATTATGTACCTACCGTAATTCTTGATCTTCTTGGACGAGTCTCCACCACTCATTCACAATTTTTGGGATCTGCGCCCGAGGCACTAGGACCCATCGGGAGCAAACTTTTTTGCCGGAGGGTCGGCGCCAGAGATGGCACCGCGAGCCCCAGCTCGCTCGGCAATGACTATCTCGGTGTCGACCCTCCAACCGCCTCAGTACCTTTTTTACCAAGGAGGTGCAGCGTAACTTAACCTGGAAGGGTAGCCTAACCTAAAAACCGGACATAAGATAGTCCAGGCAACCCGTATAAGAAGGGTCAACAAAGAAGTCTTCACAGCCTAAAGGTTTGAGGGAGTGAAGACCAACAACAGAGGTGAGCTCGGGGGACGGAGGGTGGGCATGTGAATGAGTGGTGGAGACTCGTCCAAGAAGATCAAGAATTATGGTAGGTATGTAATTTTCGTATCTTCCTGGACATAAGTCTCCACCACTCATTCACACTATTGGGAGAGTACCGAGCTAATAATCCCCTGAGAGGGCGGCAGGAGAGACCAAGAGCTCACGTCTCTAGGACAGAAGTCCATTAAGGATGGCTCTGCCAAAGGAAGAATGTCATCTGGCATGGACACCCAGTGCATAATGTTTAACGAAAGTGTGCACTGAGCTCCAGATGGGCGCATTGCAAATGTCTGCAATGGGCACGTTGCAAATTTCTGCTAGGGATGCCGCGACCGCTCAAGTAGAGTGAGCGTAAACCCTACCCTCCAACTTAACCTGCGCCATGGAATAGCAGTGGCGAAGGCATGCCACTAACCATGCTGAGATACATCTGATAGCAACAGGTTGACCCAGCCGGGTTTCGCTGAAGGAGACGAACAGTTGCTGGGTTTTGCGAAAATCCTTGGTTCTAGGTAGGTAGAAACGCAAAGCTCTCTTAACATCCAAAGAATGAAGAGATCGTTCTCCTTCATTTTGGAAGTCTGCAAAGTAAGAGGGAAGGACTAGAGGTTGGTTTAGATGAAACTCTGACACAACCTTAGGAAGAAATTTCGGATGGGTCCGAAGGACTACTTTGTCCTTATGGAACACAGTATACGTAGGATCTGTGACCAGGGCATGTATCTCAGAGACCCTGCGAGGCTGAGGTAATGGCCACTAGGAAAGCAGTCTTCCAGGTGAGAAATTTTAGCTCACAGGTGGCCAGAGGTTTGAAAGGTTTCCGAGTGAGCATGTCTAGCACAAGATTAATGTCCCAGGCTGCAACTGGACGTCTTATAGGAGGTTTGGTATGCAGAATTCCTTTAAGAAATCTCTTAACCACAAATAATTGAGCTAGCGTTAAGGAAAAAAACGGCTCATGATACGCTGAAATAGAATTAAGGTGAACTTTGACTGTAGAGTACTGGAGACCTGAATTTGAGAGGTCCAAGAGGTACTCCAGAACCTTATCTGGTGGACAGGAAAAAGGATTCAAAGAGGACTTTGCACACCAGAGCGAAAAACGCTTCCACTTAGCTGTGTAAGTTTTCCGAGTGGCTGGCTTCCGTGCAGCCAGAAGAATATCTGAAACCCTACAAGAAACAATGAACTGGTTTACTTCTACTTCTTCAGGAGCCAAGCATGAAGGTAAAGTGATCTCAGGTTGGGATGGACCACCGGCTCCTGAGTCAAAAGGTTCATCTGTAGGGGAAGAGGTCTCGGAGGGACTGCCAACATACTGTTGAGAAGTGGAAACCACAGCTGTCGAGGCCAGAAGGGAGCAATGAGAATCATTTTGTCCCCCTGGGATTCGAACTTGAGGAGCACCCTCTGAATTAGAGGAAGAGGTGGAAAGGCGTAAAGAAAGCGTTTTGTCCACTGCAGCCTGAACGCATCCTGACAGAAAATGCCAGGCCCTGGAATTCTGGAGCAGAAGAGAGGCAGTTTTGCATTGAGTGGGGATGCAAAAAGGTCCAGGTCTGGAGTTCCCCACTCTTCGAATAGTGACTGAACTATGGTTGAGTCGAGAGACCACTCGTGAGGATCTCTGTCTGTTCTGCTGAGACGGTCTGCCAGCTCGTTTTGTATTCCTGGTAGGTAGACCGCTTGAATTAGAGCCTTGTGCTCCAAGCACCATTCCCATACCCTCATTGCTTCCCTGCATAAGGGGCAAGAATGAGCACCGCCCCGCTTTTTGATGTAATACATCACTGCTTTGTTGTCCGTTTGAAGGAGAATGTTCTTGTGACAGAGAATGTCCTTCAATGCTCGGACCGCATAAAGGACGGCTCTCATTTCTAGGACGTTTATGTGAAGCTGGGACTCGACTTGAGTCCACACACCTTGAGTGTGGAGAGCCTGACAGTGAGCTCCCCACCCCATTAGGGATGCATCCGTGGTAATGGAGATCTGATGGTCCAGAGGAGCAAAAGGATATCCGACCAGGAGATTGCTCTCTTGAGACCACCAGGTGAGTGATCTCTTTAAAGGTTCTGTCACCTTGATGAGATAGGACTGCGGGTGCGAGGTTGGGGACCACTGAGTACTGAGCATCCACTGAGTGGTTCTCATGTGCAGACGTGCTAGGGGTACAGTGAACACTGAGGATGCCATGAGGCCTAGCATCCGCTGCATCGAGAGATCTGTAACTGAGCTGTTCTCCCCGATGTGACGGGCCATTTGAAGGATATCGTTCCTTCTGTCTTCTGGAAGAAAAGCCTTCGCACAGGAGGTGTCCAGAAGAGTCCCTATAAAAAGGAGCCTCTGGGAGGGCTGCAGTTGCGACTTCTTGAGGTTCAGCAGGACTCCCATGGATGTAAGGAGGCGAGAGGTCGTCTCTACAGCGTCCAGAGTCCCTTGCCTGGAAGGGCTTGCTAGAAGCCAATCGTCCAGATAAGGGAACACCTGTATCCCGACCTTTCTGAGGTGCGCTGCGAGAACTGCACAACACTTTGTAAAAACCCACGGCGCCGAGGATAGCCCAAAGGGCAGGACTCTGAACTGATAATGTTGTCCTAGAGCCACAAACCTCAGGAATTTGTGATGCCTCGGGTGAACAGGAATGTGCTGGTAAGCATCCTGCATATCCAGGGAGGCTAGCCAGTCGTGTTGATGAAGCAAAGGCAACAGGGTTCCTAGTGAAATCTATTTTGAATTTCTCCCTGGGGCGAAATTTATTTAGCTGTCTAAGATCTAGAATGGGGCGCATTCCCCCGACTTCTTTGGAACCAGAAAGTAATGGGAGTAGAACCCCGTGTTCCGTTGATGCAGCGGCACCACTTCTAATGCCCTGTTGTTTAGAAGGCCCTGAATCTCAGCGGCGAGAAGGTTTGACTGAAGGATCGACAGCCTGGGCTGCCGTTTGGGAGGACGATCTGGAGAGGTCTCCAGAAGATTGAGTGAATACCCCTCACGAATTATCCGGAGGATCCATTTGTCTGAGGTTATGGACTTCCACTGGTTGTAGAAGTGCATCAGATGACCTCCCACCTGAGAGGAAAAGTCCACCTCGGGCAGCTGAGATGGGACTTGGGCCAGTAATTCATAAGGTAGCGCTGGGCGCTTTGGGCCCTCGAGCTTTCTGTTGTGCCTTCTTCTGAGGTTGGGCAGGTTGGTTTTTATGGAAACCTCCTCTGCCTCGAAAGGACTGACGATTATGAAACTGACGTTTATTGACATGCCCTCGAAAGGGGGCAGGAGAAGTCGAGCCAACAATGGCTGACCTAGTCTTTGTGTAGCTTCTAGAGCTTGCTCTACCTGAGGACCAAAAGATATACCATCAAAGACAGCGCCATTACCTGCTGCTGTGCGTCATTCGTGAAGCCCGAAGTACGCAGCCAGGAATGACGGCGGGTGCAAATACCAGCAGCCGCTGAATGGGAAGCAGTGTCGAAAGCATCCATGGCTGCTTTAACCTGCTGGTTGTTAGATTCGATACCTCTGGTAATGGTTTGAAGAAGCTCTGGCTTTGCATCCGACTCCAGAACAGCTTCAACCATCTGCTTGATAGAGTGCCACAGGATATCATCATACTGGGAGAAATAGCCTTGGTAACTGGCAATACGCATATTTAGGGTAGAAGCAGCAAAGACTCTCTTACCTAAGGTGTCTATCTTACGAGATTCTTTGTTAATAGGTCGAGCTGTAGTAGTTTGAGGAAGAACGACCTTATCGTTCTCTGCCAGGACTACAATAGGATCCGCAAAGGCTTGAGACGCCAAAATGGGATGATCCTTGGGGGCTGAATATTTCCTATCTATGGATTTAGCCACCGAAGGGGTGAGAGCAGGATTATTCTATACCATTTGAGACAGCGTCTCGAAGGAAGGTTGAACCGGAGGAGTCAAATCCGTAGGGCTCTCCGGGGCATGAAGGTATTGGAGTCTTAATTTCCCAGGATCGATGTCTGTAGTCTGGAGAGAAAGAGTGGAACTCAGATTTTTCAACAGAGACTTGAATGACAGGTCCTCGACCACAGGCTCTGTAGCAGTAATAGATCCTGCTACGTCCACTTTATCGCCCAACCGAAGGTCTGGGTCAGGCTCAATGTCATCTCCTGACAGTCCAGGAGGGACTGCATGGACAGGAAAGGAATGAAAATCAGAAGAGAGGGAAGAAGGAAACGAGAGAAAGGAGGAGTCCTGAAAAGTAGAGGGATCCCCAAAAGCCCCCGGCGCCGAGGAGGCGCACGGCACCGAGAATGACGCCGAGGGACCACACAGCACCGAAAATGACACCGAGGGACCACGTGGGGCCGAAAATGGCACCGAGAAGCTGCACGGTGCCGAGGACGGCGTCAAAGGTGCCGGAAACACCCCCAGACTCCGAAAAACAGGTTTTGAAGGAAGAAGAGCAGGAAATAAGGGCATCAGTGTGGCTCCCTGCGCCGTAGCCATGTGGGGGGGGGGCACCTAAACGCGGAGTCGACGGCACCAAAGAAGGTGCCACGCGACCAAGAAAATCCAACCGCCCTACCCGGTCTCCTAATAAGCCCGAAAGCACATGAGAGACCGAGCCAGGTAGCTGGACCAACCTCCGAGCCCAATGCTCCATAAGAGCGGCACACTGATGAAACTGCTCATCTGAAGACCTACCTGCGGGCGGGGTAGGGCTCCGATGTCGAAGCCGTTGGCTACCAGAAGCAGAGGTTGGCGACTCCGAAGGAGGAGACCGGCAACTAGCCCCGATAACCGAACGTCTACGCGCAGACATATCAGAGGCCGACCTCGAGTGATGCCTTCTCTTTTAAGACCTGTGGGCTGAAGAAGAGCTCGAGGCCGAATGGTGCCGAGAATGCGACCGTTTATTTTTATGCTTCCGGGGGGACCGCCCATCCCCTGGGCATTGGACTGACCGTTGTCAGACCCCCTCTCCGGAGAAGGCGGCGGACCGGACCCAGCTCGACTGACTGAACAGCTTTCATACGAAGTCTCCCTACCGTCACCTGACCTGCTCATGGTCGACTCCGTCAAAGTAGGCTGAGACTTCTTTATTTTTAGAATAAAAGTAAACTAAGCAATACTTTATTGAGATAATACTACAAAATAACAAAACTGAAAACTATGCTGCTAGTTTGAAGTTTGACTCCCGGCGGGCGAGCGACGTCACTGAAGCGCACTCGTCGGCGGGAAAAAAGGAACGGAGGCAGTTGGAGGGTCGACGTCGAGATAGTCATTGCCGCGCAAGCTGAGGCTCGTGGCGCCGTTCCTTGCGGCTCCATCTCTGGCGCCGACCCTCCGGCAAAAAGTTTGCTCCCGATGGGTCTTAGTGCCTCCGGCGCAGATCCCAATAGTGTGAATGAGTGGTGGAGACTTATATCCAGGAAGATCACGTAGTGGCTTTGTCTCCTCAGAGTTGCGCTACGACCACCATGCACTTCATGAATACCCGAGGTGCCGATGACAGTCCAAAGGGGAGGGCTCAGAACTGATAATGGTGACCCTGAAACTCAAAACGCTAAAACTTCCAGTGCGCTTGAGCAATGGGTATATGCAGGTAAGCATCCTGCATGTCCAAGGAAGCTAGAAAGGCGCCCTGCTTGAGCATGGGTATCAGACCTGGGAGGGTCACCATGCGGAAGCGTTTGTATAGGAACGAAGCATTGAGGTCGCTGAGATCCAGTATCAGACGGAGGTCCCCCATCTTCTTGAGAACCAGTGAGAATAATAACCTGCACCTCTTTGGTTCCGCAGTATGTGCTCTATAGCTTCTTTTCCGAGAAGTGCGAGCACTTCCTGCTGTATGAGTAGGGCATGCTGACCCAAATAACGGGAAAGCAGGGGAGGGCTTGACGGTGGGTGGTCGATGAATTTGATGAAATGACCTTTCTTGACCATTTGGAGAACCCACGGTTGGCAGTAATAGACTGCCATTCTGAAAAGTGGCAAGCGATGCGACCCCCGACCTTCTGTGTCCGTTGATCCAGAGGGGGGCAGGGCCGTGAAGGAGTCATGCTGAGGCAGCTCTGGTTCCTCCAGGCTGGGCCGGTTTGGTGTAATGCTGGCCTCTGCCTGAGGAAGACTTAGCCTGGGCTTTTCGATGAAAGGTGCCCCTTTGTTGCTGACTGGAACGTGGCTGCTGCCCTTGTTGCCAGCTGCGAAAACGGTTCTGGTTCCTACGAAAGAAACCAGGCCTTGATCTGTACATGGCTTGTACGGATCTGACTGCCTTCCCAGCGCCCTTGAGCTTGGTGATAACTTTCTCCGAGTGTTCACCAAATAAGACTTCGCCACTGTATGGGACGTCAAGAATGTTCTTCTGTACATCTGGGGTAAAGCCGGAGACACAGAGCCAAGAGCGTCTCCGGAGACAGATGCCCGAAGCTGCAGCTTTGGCAGACGAGTCCGCAGAGTCGTATGCAGTTCGTAGCACTTGGGTTCCCACATCAGACCCTGTGCAGAGGAGGTTTAGGAGCTCCGCCTTCTGATTGCCATCCGGTAATTTGTCAACAATGTCCTGGCCCTGTTCCCACAGGGAATTCTGAAACTGTACCATGTAGATAGGTAGTTCGGGGACCTGATGGAGCATGTAGCAGCCACGTACATGTGCCTCCCCAGGGCATCCAGCTGTTTGGATTCCTGGTCCGGTGGCTGTGTGCACATATGCTGCGGTCATTGGGACCGGTCATGAGAGGCCGTAATGACCAGCGAGTCAGCCAGATGTTGTTGTGCCAAGTACTGGTCCTCTTCTGAGGCCTTGTACAGGCACTCAGCTTTCTTCGGCACATCGGGGGTGGAGTGTGGATGCTTCCACGCAGTCTTGGTGACGTCCGGGAAGGTGTCCACCAATGGTGGCACTACCACAGACTTTGGATCTTTCTGCTGAAGATAACGGACAAGTAGCTGTCTCTCAGGATCGAGGTCTTCAGCATCCCATCCCATATTGTCCTGGATGTGCCTCATGATCTCAGAGAAGGAGGGATCATCCGGAGGTGACCTGGGTAGGTCTTGTGGGTCAGGTGATGGGATGCTGAGTGGAGAAGGAGATCTGGAGAAGTCCAAGGTATCCGATCTGGAGTCCTCCCCTGACAGAGTGTACCGATGATGTCTGGGTCGCTTGGGGCTGGGAGACCCTGAGGGAGATCTTGAGAGAGGCCTTCTCCGATCCTTAGAACTGCCCCTAGGAGGTGGTGTATGCTCCTTAGGGGTTGGTGGTCGTCTTGCTGGCCCCTGTGGTGGAGGAGGGGGCATAGGAGGTGAAGGAGTAGAAGGAGGAGGTTTTACAGGGATCACATCTTTCTGGATAGTATCCCCCCAGAAAGTTAAGAGATCCTTGACCTCTTGACTGTTCACGCCCGACGACGGGCCCAGTGCCGGTGGTCTGTCGCCGGAGTCGGGCGTCGGGTCCGCAGGTGTCTCCGGGGTGGGCTAAGGTTCCCTAGGAAGCCCGGCGTCCTCAGGCAATGTCGTGTCCTCCTCCATGGAGTCCCTGCGACCGGTGTCCACCGGTGACTGGGGGCGGTCTTCTGCTCCGGCAAGTGTGAGGCAGACGCCAGTCGCTTGGCAGACGACTTCAGGTCTGGCGAACGCCTGGCCGACATCTGGTGTTTGGCCGATGTCCTTGGCTCCGGCAAACACCTGGCCAACTTCGGGTGCTTGGCCGATGTCAGGTGCTTCACTGACGTTGGGTCTGTCATCTGCTTTAGGGACGTCAGGTCTTTTGCCTTCTTGGGTGGTGGATCCAGACCCCTGGGAGGCTGGGAGACCAATCTGGAGTCAGGGTCCCAACGTCGGACAGAAGAGGAAGACTTATGATGTTCAGAAGACTTGGAAGAGGCCCGGGAGGGAGTGGAGGAAGCTGAGGACCTGGAAGTCTTAATGGGCAGAAGCGAAGCCGAAGAACCGCCTGTGGCCTTGACCTTAACCGGAGGGGGCTGAGAATGAGCCCTGGAGAGAGCGTGGTCAGATCGGGTGGAGCCTGAGCTACGCGAGTCTGAGGCCTGGTTCAGGGATCTGGACCTTGCCTTCTCCCAGTGTTTGTGGGCCTTTGAGGAAGATTCACCTCTGGAGGAAGGTTCTTTATCCATACTGCTAAGTTTTTCTTCTAAAAGGTACGCCTGAAGTGCCTTCTGACGGCGGATCCTGGTGCAGCTGTTGAACCGCTGACAGAAGGAGCAGGCTTTGGTGTTGTGGTCCCGGCCTAAGCACCACAGGCAGGATGAATGAGGATCCTTGAAGGGGATCTGTCTTCCGCAGACACACTTGGAAGGGTGTCCCTCAGAAGGAGGAGTTGGAGAGAACATTAGTTTTGCAAAACTACTCAGAGAAGTTCTTAGTCGTCATGCGCTAGATTAAGACCGAGAGGCCGATGCTGGCGAGTCGACAGCAGGAAAAGAACTGGGGATTCTGGCGGACCGCCTCCTTATGTACTATGCCTGACATCGGGGGTGGGACCGACGTCGGAGGCGGTCCCCACTGAATACTGCTAGCTAGAAAATTTTCGTGGGGTCCTGGCACCTGCCGGCTTCAGTCCTAATGGTGTACCCTGCTGCAAGAGCTGTTTCTCGAAGTAAGATCAAGCATTTGTCAATGCCGAATGTTGGCTTGCTGGCATTCACACTGGTAGTGCAGGAGTTAGAGAGATGCATAATAGGAATGGCAGTGAAGTATTGAAGTAACACCACCCCCACCCTGCAGAGACTGTAAGGCATCGGAGGCGTACCTTTGGGCCATCGGCCATAATGCCTATGCCATTCCACCTCACCCCACCCTGCAGACACAGATAGGTGTAGCAGTGTTCTTTGGGGTCTTTGGCCCTTACGCTCACCCCATTCCATGAGGAAATAAGCTGAGATGTGTACAGTATAGTAGAATGGGGGAACGTTAGGGCCGAAGACCGCAAGGCACACCTCGATGCTTGACAATGGCTGCATGGTGGGGGTAAAATGCCATGAGCATTATGGCCTAAGAACCCAAGTCACACCCCAACATCTGTCGGTCTACACAGGGTGGGGCATTACGGTTGGAAAGCCTAACCCCCCGGGCGTTTGTTGGTATTTTCACTTCAAATTTTCAACATGGGCTTTTTGGGACCCCACCTCATGAACTGTGGCACTATCATTTAATTAATCAATCCTGAAAGGTGATTTTGCACAGCGACTGCGCCATTCGGCGCCACAGGTGCGGAAGCACAGTTCTGGCAGGATGTGAAAAGTAACACCTGTACTTTTCATGAGGAGGTGTGAAAAAATGGCAATGTTGAAAATCTGTAGTGAAAATATGAACAACTGGTTAAGTTAAGAGCATGCATAGAAACCGTGCAACATACGCCCGTAACGCAAAACATTTTCAACATGGGCATTTTGGGACCTTCCCTCATGAACAGTGACACTGTGACTGTGTTAATCTGTCCCAAAAGTTGATTTCCCAGAACGACCGCGCCAAAACAGATCAAAGGATTTCCCCCGGAAATACTCTCCGCCTCTCTCATCCCACTGGAATAGGTCCAAAAGTATAAGTATCTAGGTATTACATTTGACTCTGACCTCTCGTTCCATGAACATATAAAATCCTCACCTCCACCACCAACACTCGCACTGGTCTCCTGTACAGACATACAGACTGCCTGCCACCTGAAGCACTTCACCTAGCCATTACCTCCTCAGTCTTATCGCTGGTGGACTATGGCCTCACAATCTATGCTGCCGCTGACCCTACGGTGCTTCATCAAATACAAGTAGTTATCAATAAGGCCTGCTAGCTCCTCTCTACTGCCAACAGATATACGCATATCTGCACCCTATACGCACTCACCAATATACTCTCCCTTGAGGAAAGACTATTATATCAGACCTCTCTCTTCACCAAAAAAAATCTACCTGGGTTTAACCCCAATAGGTGTCATGGCTTCTCTTCAGGCAGCTACCATCTTGGCGTCCACACAGGCCGCCCCAAAAACTATTTGGAAGGTGCCTAGGGTCAGGACCACCCTAGCCAAGGATCCTTCCGCCTTAGAGCTCCATCCTGGTACAATGCCATCCCACCCCGCTGTTACATCAATCACCAATCTAGGTCCTTTTAAAGCTGCCTTAAGGGCCCATATCCTCTCCTCACGTCAACACCAGTGTAACTGGTAACCTGTGGATCCTGCACCACGTCACTAAGCCACGCACCCGCCCTTGGCCTGGCAATGAAGAGCCCTCACAATTTCTAGCCTACAGGTTCCTCATTAGTCACTGGACTATGACTGCACTGTATTATGTATAAGACAAGGCCTCCCTGAAGTGGCTTACTACCAACTCCTATCATGCATTGCTTTATCTACTGTACCAATTGTATATGTCTTAACTGCTCATTAGGTAAATTTGTCAATAGCTCTGCCCTGTTTTAGCTACCAAATGTATAGGCATTAAGCAGTGCTTATTGTAATTATATTCTGTATGACTGCTCACCCACATTTATTCTCTGTATGTACTGTATGACCATCTGTTTTATTCTGACATGGAGCCTTTGGAAACGAGTCTATGACTCAAAGGGTTGTAATTCTGATTTCCTAAATAAATAAAAATTCATTTTGCACCACATGTGTGAAAACACATTTTGGGCAGGATGTGAAAAATGACAGCTGTACTGTTCATAAGGAGGTGTGGAAAAATGGCAATGATGAAAATCTGGAGTGAAAATATTACAAATTAGTGAAGTTACGAGCGTCCGTACATAATGCTTAATGCATATAGCGGTAATTTTTTGGAATTTTTCACCAAATTTTCAACATGGGTTTTCTGGGACCCTACCTCATGAACAGTGGTACTGTTGTTTTGTTAATCAGTCGCGAAAGGTAATTCCATGCAGTGACGGCAAGATGACCTTTTGGGACTGAGAAACTAAATGACAGTGACATGTTCACAAGGTGGGGTCCCAAGAACCCCATGTTGAGAATTTGGGGCCAAAGTTCCTAAAAATGGCTGAGATATCAACCTAAATTGCCCCCCCCCCATTGCCTCCCATTATACAGCACTTACCAGATTCCTCACTTCGCAGGTTCAGCTTTGAAGAGTGTAGACACGTACTGTCCAGAGAAGAAGGCTGCTCTTGATCTCGGAGGTAAGTATGGGATGGGGGTGTGGGGAGGTGGGTGCTCAGAGGGAGGGTTGGGCTGGGGAGGGACACAATGATGGAGCATTTTCTGTTTACAGGTTAAAAAAAAACTTTGGGGGACCGTTTCTTATTTTACAGGAAAAGCAATTAAAGGCTTTTAGGCACACTGGGTGGGCTCCCAGTGTGCAACACAGGAACTGGGTACCACAATGTCGGCAAATAACACAGACTGGTTTGGGCTGGGGAAGGCGGGCATTAAGGCACAGTAGCGTGGGCTCCCAGTGTGCCACAACAGTGTTGGAGGGTGCATGCCGACACAGAGACTGGGCACCCCGATGTTGGCAGATAACACAGGCGGGTTTGGGCTGGGGGGCATCTAACACCGAGTGGGCAACCCAGTGTCTGAAACATTAAACCATGATTTCGGCACAACTGGGATGGGCTCCCAGTGTGCCACATTATTGGGGGGAGGGGGATACATGCCAACATGGTGATTGTGCACCCCGATGTCAGCTTTCTAGGGAGTGTGTGGAGGGCAGCAGGAGCTGCCATATTTATTGAAATGTTTCACCAGGAAAGGGATACTAAACAAACGCCTTACTCCTGAAGCAAAGCTTGGCACCGAGTGCTTGGCAGCTGGAGCTGACCGCTTGCTCCTGGAGCAAGGCCCAGGGACAGAGTGCTCAGCTGATAAAGTGTTCCCTGCATTGGTCACAACACTGACACACCTCTGAAATGTGCCAGTACTGCAAGATGTTGCTTTCCCGTGCATGCAAGCCAACATAAAAAGTAGTCCTATTGAGCCAGTGTTATTTTGCTCTTTGGCCACTAGATGGCAGATGCCACATTTCTTTTTAAATACAAGTAAATGAGGTATATTGATACAGCCATGCATGCTTAATGCAAGCAGTCACTTAGGTCAAGGATCTTTTTCCAGTGCTGCTGTTCCAGGATATCAGCATTGGGTTTGGAGCTCCTCAGCCAATCAGGTTTCTGGATTTTTATACCCATTTCATAATATATATGTATATGTCGCTCGACAGCGCTCTTAGGGAGTGGAGGAGTGGTCTCACATGCATATTATGGAGTGAAAAGATGAGCAGTTCGGACACACTAAGAATTAGTGTGACCACTTTTAAAGAGCACCTACCCAGCTCTTTACATTAGACAAAAATAAACAGGAAGCTCCCTTACCTGTATAGGAGTTCCCCATCGACAGTTGTTAATATTTTTTAATAATGCCTCCTTGGGAAGAGAAGGGATAGTAATTTTCCCCCAAGGGGCTGGCCACGCAATCTATTCCACTTCCTTGTTAACCAGCTTCACTCAATTTCTCAGGCATTTGATAACACAGGTATAGGAACAGTGCAGAGGTATGCTCCATTCAACTCTATGGAGCATCTGTTTGAATCCTTTTTTTTCTAATTTAAATGAATTCCTGGTAAAAATCAAAGCCAGGGTTCACATAATAAAGCTCTCATCATCTGGTTGGAGACTGCTAATACAGGAGTGGAAGGGATGCATGACCAGCCCCTCAGCAACAGATTAAGATCCTTTCTTGTTTGTTATTGTCATAACCAGAGAAAGGTGCTCTTAAAACTCCTACAAGTGCTACTGGGGGATGTACAAGTATGTAACCGATCAAGGAATCAATATTTAAACACGTCCCTTGGTCCGCACAATGGCCCAGCAGAAAACTACATGCTGCTGAACAGACCCTACCCCAGCGCTTCATTCAAGGAACTTCATCAGGTGGCCCAGCAGAAATTCTACAAGCTTCCATGTCAGCAACCTAGGTTTGGAAGCAGATTCAAGGAGCAAGAACTGCGGGGACTGAGGGGAGGGCCAGGATTTAGGAGTGCTGCCACTGGCGGCACAAGTCAGCTCAGGGTGGGGCAAGCAGGTGCCTGGTGACAGCAGCTTCTTGAAGAAGGCTGGGGAGCCTGCTCCCAAACAAGGGTGGCACACACACCCAGACAGCACTGAGTCATCCAAGACCACAGGATGGCTCACAGGGTGGACGTAAGAAAACAAACAGGGCAAAAAATGTATGCTGTCTGAATGTGTGTCTCTCTCTCTCTCTATATATATATATATATATATATATATATTTTAGAGACAAAAAACTCTGTTTAATGCATTAGTTAGGAGCTGTTCCACACCGACAAAGCGAGAAATTTGTTGTTAGGGTTTGAACCTCTTGGCCCCGCCCACACCCCCAACCGCATCGGTGCGACAGGGTTGTCAGCCATAACTCTTACCCCATCACAAGTGTAAAGAAGCAGAGGTGTAGGAAAATGGGGTGAGAGTTAGAACAGACAACTATGTCATACCCTTGAACGTTGAGAGATGTGGGCAGGGAGGCTTTCAACCCTAACACCAAATTTCCTCATTGTCGGGTGTGGAACAACCCTCAACTAATACATTAAATGGATTTTTTTGCCCCAATTTCCTTTCTTTTTGAGAATAACAAGAAATAGTGAATGTAATGAGGCGGCGAGAGCACAGGGCCCGCCACATGATGTCTTGTCACATAGTAACATTGTGCCCACAAACGCAAATAGTAATGCGCATGGTGACGCAAAGCAAAACAGAAAGAGAAACAGTAGTGTAGACAGAAATGTTAAAAACAACGCACATGGTGGCATAGACGTGAACGGCAAGTGAAACGGAACCGGAACCGCAAGCGAAAACGGTAACAGTAATGTAAGCGCACAGGCTGGTTTTCCCCAAAAGCTGCATAAAGAAAGACAGTGAGTACAAAGAATCTATGTATAATAATGGTTCTCTGAGCAGAAAATGAGGAGTTGGAATACTAAATTGCTTATATCTCAGGAACCGTACGACATAGAAAACAAATTTTAAAGCCATATGATTTATGACTTTCATGGCTAGTTTTGTATTTTGGGGGCTAAGCATTTTTCCGACGAAAAGTCCGTGTCTCACACTGTTTCCAAGATATGGGCCCTGAAAGGTGTGGCGAATGCCATAATGTTATCCTATGGGGAAAAAAGAGAAGTTTGGAGTGCCGTAACTTTGGCTCCCTGTAATAGTTTGTCACCAAACCACAAAAAGGCACATCTATGGGATGTTGCCTGTGTTCCCTCCAAATTTCAGCCCAAAAGACCAAACTGTTATTTTGCAGCAGGGCACCAAATGATTCCTGTAATGCGTTGGACGCCGTAATGTTATTCTATGGGAAAAAGCGTCAACTTTGGAGTGCCGTACCTTTGCCGTCATGTAATATTTTTTCAACAAAACACTGAAAGGTACATCTGTGAGATGTTGGCTGCGTTCCCTCCAAATTTCAGGACAAAACACCAAACCGTTCCTTTGCAGCAGGGTGCCAAAGAATTGCTGTCATTTTCCCACAGCCTAGAAAAGTACTGTCAAAGTTTGCGAAAGCTTTCGCAAATTCATTCGACAGTGTCGCAAGTGGGACAGTACTTTGCAAAAGTACTTTTCCAGAAATTTGAAAAACATATTTCTGGGGTGTTTCACCCCAAAATAAAGACATGGCTAGCATCCTCATGGTCCGACTAGGTGAATACAAAAAGAATTAGGTTGCTAGAGGGTCCCAATTTTAAATGGCAAGCATTTTTCTGATCGCTAACTGAAAACAAAATGGCAGATTTGCGACAGTAAAAGGGCCATTTGTGAAAGTAAAAACTGCATTTCATGACACTGTCGAACTTTTGTTAACTTTTCCCATTGACTTATAATGGAACTTGTTTTCTGAATAACTTTGAACTGTTTAATATTTTCACGAAATCTTCAAAAGGCTGTGAGGGACCCGACCGCACATTCCCTGAATTTCGGACCGGTCACCTACAACTATGCGACCTGTAACGTACCGATCGTAAAATTCCAGAAAAGCTGAACGCAGTGCGCAGATCATGCTTAATAACTCCACAGTCGTATATGATCGGAACGAAACTTGGCAGATCCCAAGGCGTATAGGACTTGATCGTGTATTCCAAATTTCAGGCAAATCCATTGAACGGTTGCAAAGTTATTAAGGTGCAAAATTTGGGGTTTAACATGTAAATGGCTCCTCAACCCTACCTACAGTGGCACTACCATGCCACTATAATATCTCTCTCTATATAACATTATTATATATATATATATATATATATATATATAAATACTGTATCTCTGAAGGATGACTGCAGCTGGCAAGGAACAAAAAAAATCTATGTAGAAGGAAATAAACACTTCCTGAGCTTGCCTGTTTCCACGGCACCTAAGAAAAAATTACTCACCTTAGTAATGTTGTTTCTTCTAATGGAGTCTTGCTATATTATGACATATGCAGTTTGTCCCAGCCTTAGAACTGCTCCGGAGGTGAAAGAGTTAACTTCCATGCCAGGCATGGAATCTGGAGCACGAGCTCGGTTAGAAAAACTCTGTTTATCTTCAAACTGAAACTGTCAGATCTTTACAAGCAAAACTCACTAAGGTTCTGTGTGGAAGCTGTAAACCTACACTAGCCAACTGGCTACTAAAATATTAGCACATTTTCCTGGTCCCAACACCAAGACTCAAGTCAGGGGACCCATAAAATAAGATAAGATAAAATACAACACCCAAACACCCCAAAAAAGAGGGGTGGAGAACACAAGATGGGCATCAATAAGTGCCAACACTGGACTGCCCACCCCATCCCAAGAGTAGAGGTTCTGAGAGGGGCAGGCTGGGGGGGAGGTCATAATATAGCAAGACTCCATTAGAAGAAACAACATTACTAAGGTGAGTAATTTTTTCTTCAAACAACATGAAGTCTTGCTATATTATGACATATGCAGACTACACGGCAGTACCTCCATGGAGGGGGGACAGAACCTACTTAGGAAATAGGCTCTGAAGCACGGCTGTGCCAAACCGAGCATCCCTCCTGGCCTGGATGTCCAGGGAGTAATGCTTGGTGAAAGTGTGTACAGTTTTCCAAGTAGCTGCTTGACATATCTCTAAGATAGGGATGTCCCTGGCCGCAGCTAGGGACGCGCTGTACCTCTAGTAGAGTGAGCCCTCAGGCCTGAAGGGAACCTTACCCAGTTTTGATAGCAAAGTGGATACAAGAGACAATCCACCTGGCAATGGATCTCTAGTGGTAGGTTTCCTTTCCCAACCTCACCATAAGTAAGGAAAAGTTGAGGAGTTCAAACCTGTGACCCTTAGTACGCTCTATGTAGTAACCAAGGGCCCTCTTAACATCTAATTGTGCAGCCTCCTCTCGCCAGAGGAGGAATGGTCAGTGAAGTACACTGGAAGAGATATAGATTGATTAAGGTGGAAATCTGAAACCACCTTAGGCAAGAACTTCCTGTTATTCCTGAGGACTACCTTATCTCTGTGAAAGGAGATAAAGTCAGTCTCCACTGACAAAGCTTGTAATTCACTTATGCGCCTGGCAGAAGTGATGGCTACTAGAAACACAGTTTTCCAAGTCAAGTACTTAAGCTCTGCTGAAGACAAAGGTTCAAAGGGGGGTTGCATCAGCTGAGCAATGCAAACATTAAGATCCCAGGCAGGGGCAGGGTCCCTGAATGGCGGGTTGGTGTGAAGCAATCCCTTGAAAAACTTGGAAAATACAGGGAAAGCAGAAAGAGAAGAGGGCTTTCCTGCTGAAATAAAAGCAGAGACAGCTGCCAAATGCACTTTCAGGGTAGCTGGCCTCAGCCCCAAAGTATTTAGATGGACCATATAGTCCAAAACTGTGGGCAAATCAGCAGATTCTGGGGAAATATGTTTCCCAGAGCACCATATGGAAAACCTTTTCCATTTAGAGTTACAAGTAGCCCTGGTGGAAGGCTTCCTAGAAGCTTTCAAGATTTTGAGCACACCTTGAGAAAGGTGTAGGTCAGCAAACTCTAACTCCTCAAGAGCCAGGCCTTGAGGTTGAGGGATTTGAGACTCAGATACCAAACTCTCCCCTGGGCACAGGTTAACAAATTGTGGTTCCAGGGAGACACAGGAAGACGACTGCTAAGGACAGAAGGAGTGGGTACCAGGGCTGTCTGGCCCAATCTGGAGCAATCAGAATCATCTTGCAAGGTTGAGTGAGATCTGATTTTGACTAGCACCTTGAACAGGAGAGGGAAGGGGGGGGGGAAGGCATAGAGGAACTTCCCTTCCCAATCGAGAAGGAAGGCATCCAGGGGGACTGAACCCAACACTGGGGGCCTGCAACAAAAAAATGGAAGTTGGTGATTGTCTGGGGCTGCAAAAAGATCTCTCTGAGGGGTGCCCCACCTGGCAAAAACTAACCCCAGTACTAGGGGATCCAGTGACCATTCGTGATGGCCCTGGGAAATCCTGCTGAGAGCATCTGCCAGGACACTGCCCTTGCCTGGGAGGTGAACTGCTATGAGGGAGGTGTTCAGGGAATAAGCCAGAGACCACAACTTCATTGCCTCGGTGCACAAGGCCAAAGACCGAGTGCCCCCTTGTTTGTTGATGTACCGCATTGTAGTGGTGTTGTCTGTTCTGACCTGTACCACTTTGTTCTGAACAGATGCAGAAAAAACCTGAAGTGGTAGAAAAACGGCTCTGAGTTCCAACAGATTGATGTGGAGCAGAGATTCCTGAGGGGACCACAATCCCTGGGTGGAGAGGTCGCTCATGTGAGCTCCCCATCCCAAAAGGGACGCATCTGTAGTAAGGGTCAAGGAGTGAGATTGAGGGATGAAAGGAACCCCCTGTCTCAGATTGCTCTGATCCTGCCACCACCGCAGAGCCTGGATCAGGGTTCGAGTTACTGAGATCAACTTGGTTAGGGGATCTCTCCTTTGAGACCAGAAGGCTCTCAAATGGAACTGAATGTCCCTCATCTGAAATCTTGCTCCTTGCACTACAGCTGTGGAAGCAGCCATGTGTCCTAGAGCTGTAGAAAATGCCTTGCTGGTCAGAGACCTGCAGAGTGAAGGAGGAGGCCAGGGCCACCAGGGTCCTTACCCTTTCTAGAGGAAGGAAGGCTCTGGCCTGCTTTGTGTCCAGTTCTGCCTATGAAGGTGAGTAGCTGGACAGGTTCTAAAACTGACTTTGGGAGATTGAGAAGAAACCTAGAGAGGTAAGCAGCTGCTGGGTAACCTGAAGGTGTGATCTGACTTGGTCTGGAGACTGACCCACTATGAGCCAGTCGTCTAGGTAGGGAAAGATGGCAATCTTTTGCCTTCTTAAGTGAGCAACTGCTACTGCCAGGCATTTTGTGAATACCCTTGGGGCAGAGGTAAGGCCGAAGGGCATTGCTCTGAACTGGTAATGGCCTGAGGGCAGTTCGAATCTGAGGTACTTTCGGTGGGAGCTTCTGATGAGAACATGGAAGTAGGCATCCTTGAGGTCCAGGGAAGCTAGCCAGTCCCCTGGCCTTAGGGAGGGTAAAATCATTCCCAGAGTCACCATTTTGAATTTTGGTTTTAAAACGTGCTTGTTCAGATATCTTAGATCCAGGATGGGCCGCCATTCTCCTGTCTTTTTGGTGTAAGGAAGTACCTGGAGTACAGTCCTTTGCCCTGGTGTGGGGGAACCCTTCCACAGCTCTGAGAGCCAGGAGGTTGAGACTTCTGTTTCCAAAGCAAGAGTCTCTAGTGGATTTGCAGTGGAAAAGATCTGATTCTCATCTTTGGAAATTTTTAAGCTGGAGAACTCAGTCCCTGGCTTACTACTTCCAGGACCCACTTGTCTGATGTTAAAGACCCCAGTCCTGGACGAAGCAAGCCAGCCTGCCCCTCACAGGTAATGGAGAATCGGCCCTGGGCATCCCATCAGGGTGCCTGTTTGGCAGGGGCCTTAGGGTGAGGGTGGGAGCAGGCCTGCTCTGCACCTGGCCTGCCTCCCTCTGAAGAACCCCTCTGGGCATAAGCTGAAGAGGAGGCCTGGGCTTGGTAAAGGCCTGTGAAAGGGCCTGCCCCTGCCCCTGGGGCTGCCTCTGAGGAGTGGCTTGCCTTTCCTTGGCCTGTGCACTCCTATAAGTGGTCCTATATTCATCCATTTTCTTTATGTAATTCTCTGTCTGCTCCCCAAACAGAGAATTTCCCACAACAGGAAAATCCATGGCCTTAGCCTGGGTATCCTGTGACAGACTAGTACACCGGAGCCAAGCCATTCTACGAAAAGCCACAGATGTAGCCATGACTCTTGAAGATACGTCATTAGAATCCACTGCAGCATGGAATTGCACCTTGGATGCCTCAATACCATCAGCAGCCACCTGTTCCAGCTTCTTGGCAAGCTGGCCAGGGGCCTGTTTCGCTAAAGCCGTAACAGTATCCCATCTGGATTTCTGGTATCTTGTAACATAGACCATATAATTTGCCTGTCTGAGTCCCAAGGATGCTGCCATGTATTGTTTTTTAGCCATGGCATCAATCCTCCTGGAGTCCTTGTCAGGAGGGTGTGAGGCCAGGGGAATATTAGCCTTATCACAGGCTGCAGCCTGCACTACCCCCACATGGCTGCATTGCTGTGAAAGAAACTCTGTATCAGGACCTGACAAAGTGTACCTCCTGTCCATCTTTTTATCCACAGGAGGTAAAGAATTAGGAGCTTTTAAAATTTTTATTGTTTGTTTCCTAAAGGATTTATGTAAAGGAATGGACAATCTCCTGGACTCTGGGATATCCATCATTTCCACATAGTCAGGCTCCTCTTGTTCATCCACAGCTTCTTCCAAAGGGAGCTGGAGGGTTTCAACAACTTTTTATAAAACAGAAAATGAGAAGGAGACACTCTCTGAAGGTCTGTCCGGGAGATGTCCGGTTCAATGAGGCACATCCAGACTTTCAAAATCACATTCACACTGTTCATAATCCTCCTCCCCTCCTCCGGTTCATAAAACTCCTCTATATCATATTCTTGAATCGGTGGAACGCTCCGAACCGACTTTACCTGATAGTGGCGGTTCAGACGGAACCGAAAGCGACTGGACAATTTGGATCGCTTTACTATCTCTGCAGCAGTTGGAGAAGGAAATTTTGGCTCCACACCTGCTGATTTTCTAGTCCTCTTTGCTGGAACTGGCTCCTCTGAGTCAGCTCTTCGCTTGCCCGAGGAAGTCTCGCCCCTGGTCAGAGGGACCCTCTGGTTCGCGTTGGCACCGAACCGGGCTGGCCATCCGGGTCAGTGGACTTTTGGCCTCTCGCCCCTGAGCCTACCAACCTCTTATCCAGGATAGCTGCAGGAAATTCTTGCAAATCTGGCAGTCTGCATTGAGGTGGTCAAACCCCAGACAATAAACACATGTGGTGTGGGGTCAGCCTTGGCAAAGGCTTCCCCACAGGCGCTACAGTGCTGAAACCAGTGGGCCCGGTTTTCTTTTGGGTTTCTCAGACATAATGCCAGCCTAACCAAAAACTTGCCCTTTTCCAGCAAATGCCAGGCAAGACACCCTTATCGGTTCCCAACCGTGTCACGGGTCGTGGAAAAAAACGTAATGAAATCCGGTTTTTTTAGAACCGGGAACCGCACTCTAAATGTATTAAAATAAGTTTTAAAACAAATTTTAAAAGCAACCTGATCGGTTCAAACCAAACCGATAATCATATTTACAAGTTCCACACAGAAAAGGAAAACCTGTCTATTACTTACGATACCACAGACAGAGCTTGAACCGACTGGTTTGCGGTTAAAATAAATATAATTGCGGTTTATTTAACCGAGAAAAAACACTTTTTAACCGAGAAATGAACCGAGCAGTAGGAGGAATCTCCGGAGCGACTGTTCAGTGAGGCGGAGTAAAGAATCTGACAGTTTCAGTTTGAAGATAAACAGACAGAGTTTTTCTAACCGAGCTTGCGCTCCAGATTCCATGCCTGGCATGGAAGTTAACTCTTTCACCTCCAGAGCAGTTCTAAGGCTGGGACAAACTGCGTATGTCATAATATAGCAAGACTTCATGTTGTTTGAAGCAGGAGAAACTTTACAGAACAAGAGTGTCTGATGTACAGGGAAAAGGAGCTGGAAGCCCTCCGATCTACAGACAATGCTGGCAGAAAAAGACCAATGGTCAATCCAGTCTGCCCATAGCTCCCTATACATCCCTGGGACCTAAATGTCCTCCAGGGTACCAGCCCTCACTATACCCCCTCAATCTTTTCCCTGCAACTACTGCCCTGAGTAGCCACTATTACCCTTTACTCTGTCCCAACCAACCGTACTTGGAATCATTTATGGTTTTGGCTCTTACTATCTCAGCTGGCAGACTGTTCCCAGGTTTCACCACCCTCTCCATAGAATAATACTTCCTCACATCCCTCCTGAACCTTCCTCCTGTCAGTTTCCACTCATGCCCCTATATCCTGGAGTTTGTGCTCATGCTAAATAACTTCTTGCAGTTCACCTTATTTATTCTTCTCAGGAATTTGACAATCTCTATCATATCACCCATCTGGTCTCAAGTTAATGTTGAGTGCCTTGAGCCGTTCCTCAAGAAATCTGCCCCGCTGGCTCTGTGTCATCCAGGTCACCCTTCGCTGCACTGCCTCGAGTTTGTCTTTATCTTTCCTGAGGTGAGGACTCCAGAACTGGGCATCTTACTCAAGATGTGGCTTCACGTTTGCTTTTTTGCTCTATCAAGAGGTAATATTACCTCTTTTATTCTACTGTCAATACTCCTCCCGATACATCCTAACATCCTATTTGCCTTACTAAAGGTCTTATTGCATTGGCTTGATTATTTGAGGGTGTCACTAATAAGGACTCCTAGGTCCCTTTCCTCAGTCTCAGCGCTCAGATTCCTCTGTCCTGGGGTTCCTGCTCCTTAGATGCATCATCTTGCACTTTTTGGCACTGAATTTCAACTGCCAGATCTTGGACATCCTCTCCTGTCTGTGCAGGTCACTCTGCATCTCCCTAACTCCCTTGTCACTGTCCACCCCACGCAGAGCTCTGTGTCATCAGCTAAGAGACACAACATGCCCCAGATTCCTTCTACAATGTCACTGATGCACATACTGAAGAGGACTAGCCCAAGGACATATCCCTTTGGTATCCCACTTGTGCCCTCCTTCTCTTCCGATTTGACCCCATTTACCATGCCCCTCTGCTGCCTGACCCTAAGCCAATTCCCTACCCATCTTACTATGTCCCTTGTCACTCCTAGATCCTCCATCTTTTTCAGCAAACACCTGTGAGGCACTGAGTGGAAGACCTTGCTGAAATTGAAGCAGAGTAAATCCACAGCGTGGTCCCCATCTAGTGTTCTTGTCATCCAGTCAAAAAAAAAAATGATTAGGTTCTTCAACAGCAGATCCCACAAAATGGGAAACTTTCCAGTGACCTTCAAAGCAGCTTCAAATCCCTAGAAGAGTGGTTCAGATGCAATAAACTTGTCTTAAATTACAAAAAGACAAAGACAATGTTGTTCGCTGGCCCAGACCATAAGAAAAAGGTTGCGCCCCTTGTTATCCAAAACGTACTGAGAGCTACCCTGGAACAGGCTGAATGCTTCAAGTACCTGGGTGTCACCTTGGATGACACCCTCTCATTTGTGGCACACGTTGACAACATATCAAATCTTGCCAACAGAAAGCCAGGAGCGCTCTTCAGGCAACAACTAAACCTCACCAGGGAGGCTAGACACCTGGCAGTCTCCAGTACAGTCCTCCTGCTCCTCGACTATGTTCCAGCATATGGGGCAGCAAAGTGACTCGGTTCTCAACACAGTAAGGTTGGTATTCAACAAAGCCTGTCGTTTTGCCAGTGGAGCTGACAGGCTCACACACAGCTGCTCCCTATACACCGTTACCAACTGGTTACCCCTACAGGACAGGGAAAAATACCAGTCCTGCCTAATGGCAAAAAATACCCTGCTGGGTTTCTCTCCCACTACAATTTGTGATCTCTTCTGCCCGGTCAACAACCAATACTCCACTAGGAGTATGACTAGGAAAGCCTTGGAAGTACCCTTCCATAAAACAAGCCTGGGAAAGCGCTCATTTGCTATTCGAGCAGTCCAGTGGCTCAACGAGCTACCAGAATTCCTAGTGGGACTAGCCAAAATTTTGCAATTTAAGAACTCCCTAAAAAATTAGATCACAATGAAGTAAGCTTGTTGTTATAAATGACTAAAATTCATGTACTATGTTGTTCCTAGACAGTTAACTGCTTGCTGACGTGGAACCTTTGTAAAAGAGCCTCGGCTCAAAGGTATTGTAATCCTAGATTGAAATAAATAAATAAATAAAATTTTGCCACTGGTTATACCTCATGCTACCAGAAAGTTGGGTCCCAATGAGACTGCTATGTTATAGTTTGCCAATACCACTGCTCATCAACCCTGCTACTTGTACCAGACCAGGCTCCACTTGAGCCGGTGAATGTTTGTTGCTCCTATCTGTGGTCTGTCCTTTACGGACGTGGAACCTTGGTAAAAGAGCACTTGTGCTCAAAGGCATTTTCCGAAATACAAAAATAAATAGAAGGTTAGTCTGACAAGATCCAGGTCTTTCTTGACTAGTGACTATCAGTTTCTCTACAACTGAGGTAAGACTGGCAGGTATAAAGTTCACACGCCAGCACCTGCCCCCTTTGTGGGCCGTATACAATTTAAGCCTCAAGTTCTTGAACTACCCCTGTCTGTAACTAGATGCTCAACAGATGTGCTAGGGGTTCAGCTAGTTCCACTGCCAGTTTCCAAAGCACCCTTAAGTGCATCGTCTCCGGTCCAAGGGAATCTGTCTTAAGGGCAGCTAACCATTTGGCTGGTAAATACTGGCAGCTTCATCTCCAGGACCCCTTTTGTGGCCACCCTGATGCCATTCTTCATATACTACAGTCACATAAGAACTTACCATAACAGTAGATCTTCAAGACAGGCTCTTGCAGTAGGTAATTACAAACAGGACTGAAGACGGCAGGTATCAGGACCCCATGGAAAAATTTCTAGGCAGCAGTCTCTGGCGGGGGACCGCCCCCACATCAGGTGACTGACATCAGTATAAAGGGGCGGTCCCCCATGCCCACCTTCCAGATCTTTCCCACCAAAGGCCAAAAGAGGCAAGAGGAGAGAGAGAAGCGGATGTTTCCCTCACTGGAAAAGGAGTTGAAAAAGCTTAGGGTGATGGAGGGCAGGAAGGTATTACCTACTGCAAGAGCCTCTCTCTCGATCTACTGTTACGGTAAGTGCTTACGTAACTGTACTATCTTACGTCGAGAGGGCTCTTGCAGTAGGTAATTACAAATAGGACTGAGTCCAAAGCAGTCTGAAACAAGCAGAAGCCAACGGGAGGAGGAAAACTATTCAAAAGTAGACCCTCTGGCTGTGAAGGTCTTAGGAAAGAAGACCCTGCAGAACAGCCAACCCAAAGCCCGCTCTACAGCAAGAGGCAATGTCCAAACTGTAGTGTTTCGTAAAGGTATGGACAGAAGTCCAAGTAGCGGATGCACAGATGTCTGCCACTGACACATTCCTGAAACAAGCAGCAGAAGTAGTGACCCCTCTGGTGGACTGTCCTCTGACTTGACCCGGCAGGGTCATCTTGTACTTGTGGTAACAGAAAGTGATACAATGAGCCAACCATTTAGCTAGGCATTGCTTAGAAACAGCATTGCCTTCTCTTTTACGAGCAAGAGAGACAAATAGTTGATCAGTCTTTCTGAGATCCTTCGTCCTTGTGGTGTAGTATTTCAGGATTCGGTGAACATCCAAAGTACGCAAGAGGTACTCCCCTTGATTGGAATGCTGCGTAAAGAAAGCAGGCAGCTCCATGGATTGATTCAGCGTAGATTCTGCTACCACCTTAGGGAGAAACTTAGGGCTGGAACGCAGAGCCACACGTTCCTTGTGGAAAATCAAGTACAGGATTTTGCACAGGAGGGCCTGAAGCTCGGAAATCCTTCGAGCAGAAGTAATGGCCACTAGGAAGAGGGTCTTCCAAAAAAGGAACTTTAGGTCTGCTGAGGCAGCCAGCTCGAAAGGAGGCAGAGTAAGCTTCTCAAGGATAAAATTTAAATCTCCAGGAGGGAAAGGAGCATGAATAGGGGGTCGCAAGTGGAGAACCCCTCTAAGGAAAGTCTTAATGAGACTTACAACTGTGCAAAAGTCCTGTCCCCAAAAGGAACATGGTAAGCGGAGATGGCCACCATGTGAACCTTCAGAAAGGAATGACTGAGACCCAGATCAAAGAGATGGTGCAAGTAATCCAAAAGCCACCCAACAGAGCATGAGAATGGCTTGAAATCTTTGGAAGCGGCCCAAATAGAGAACCATTTCCATTTCATGGCATAGGTAGATCTAGTGGAGGGCTTTCTGGCCTCCACCAGAATCTCAGCTACCAATGGGGAAACCCCGAAACGAGCTTGAGCTACATCTGCATGAGCCACGTGTGCAACTGAAGGGGCTTGAGGCCTGGATGGACCAGGGTCCCCTGATCCTGGGTCAGCAAAAGTTGCGACAGAGGAAGAGGCGATTCCTCTGAATACTATTACAGAAGAGAGAACCAAACTTGCCTGGGCCAGAAAGGAGTGATTAGGATCATGCGAGCTCCTTCCAAGCTGAGTTTCTGTAGGACCCTCGCAATCAAGGGGATCGGGGAGAAGACATAGATGAATCTGCCCTTCCAGTCAAGAGACAGAGCGTCTCTCCAAAAAATGCCATGCCCTGGCGTGAGCGAGCAGATGGCAGGAAGTTTTGCGTTGAGAGGAGACGCCAACAGGTCTTTCTATGGTGTTCCCCAGCATAGGAAGAGATTGTCTGCTACCCCCTGATCTAGTTCCCACTCGTGAGCATGAGCAGACAGACTGAGGTGGTCTGCCAATGTTTTTTCGACCCCCGGGATGTGAACTGCTGTGAGGTGAAGGTTGTGCTGCACTGCCCATTCCCAAACTCGCATAGCCTCCCTGCAGAGAGGGTAGGAACGAGTTCCTCCCTGTTTGTTGATGTACCAGACTATGCACATGTTGTCCGTCTGGAGAGCCAGATGTCTGGGGAGCAGATACAGATCCAGAGCCTGAAGAGCATACAGCGTGGCCCGAAGCTCGAGCACATTGATGTGGAGAGATTTCTTGAGCTTGGACCAGGAGCCCTGGGTCCTGTGAGGTCTGAGATGGGCTCCCAACTCTCACCCGAGGCATCTTTAGTCAGCGTCTTGGGGAGGCAGAAGGGAACTCTCCGGCAAAGGTTCTCCTGAACCATCCACCATTGCAAGTTCCGAGCCACAGGACTGGAGATAAGAACTAGTTGATCTAGGTCATCCACCAGCTGATCCCACTGAGACCGAAGCGTCCACTGAGAGATTCTTATGTGGAGCCGCACGCGAGGGACTGTCAGAATAGCAGCCGCCATGAGCCTGAAGAGACGAAGGACCGACCTGGCACTGACCCGCCTGCAGCTGGACAACAAGCTGACCTGAGCCTAGAGTGAGGCCGCCCTGTCCAGTGGCAGGAATGTCATGCCGGAGGTCGTGTCCAGGATTGCCCTGATAAACTGGAGCCTCTGGGATGAGATCAGGTGGGACATGTCCTGGTTGACGGTAATATCCAGGCAGGTAAAAACCTGCAGGGTAAGGGAAAGGAAGCACAGGAGTTCTTCCCTGGATGAGGCCGCCACGAGCCAGTCGTCCAAGTACGGGAAAACCTGCACCCCCTGGGTATGCAGGTAAGCCGCTACCACCGAAAGGCATTTGGTGAACACTCGGGGTGCCGAGGAGAAACCAAATGGGAGGGCCTTGAACTGGTAGTGGTTCCCCTGGAATGCAAAATGCAGGTATTTGCAGTGGGAAGGGCGAATAGGGATATGCAGGTAAGCATCCTGCATGTCCAGAGCGCACAACCACTGTCTTGGCTGAAGAAGGGGCAGAAGACTCTGCAGAGAGAGCATCCTGAACCTTTTGTACTCCACAAACAAGTTCAGGGAGTTGAGGTTGAGAATCGGCCCCACATCTCCTGACTTCTTCGGGACCAGGAAGAAATGGGAGTAGTAACCCATCCCCCGAAGTTGGGGAGGAACGGGCTCTATCGCCTCCCTTCAGAAGAAGAGAGGATATTTCTTCCTGAACTAGAAGATGATGTTCTGGGGAGTAAGATGATCGGGGGGAGGTTCAAGGAGTTTTCTGAAGAAACTCTACTGAGTGTCCTTCTGCGATCAGCTGGAGCACCCAAGTGTCTGAAGTGATCCTCTCCCAACCCGGCAGATGGAGAGAGAATCTCCCTCCTACCAGTTCCTCTGGAAGGCCCTGAGGCTGTGGGAGAGCAAAGGAGTCAGGAGATGTGAGGCAGCGTTGTGGCTGAAGTCCCTGCTGCTTTTTTGGGCAGGGGAGGGCTTGGCAGCCAGAGGGGCCCAAAGTGTGTTGGCCCGCTTTCCCTGAGGTTTCGCCTTTTGCTGAGAATGTCTGAGAAAGGGACGACGCTGAACCTGAGGGGGTCTGTACATGGAGTCAACAGACTTAAGTGCAGTACCCTTCTGCAGATCGGTGATGATGTCCTTGACATCGCCACCAAAGAGCACTGAACACCTGAAGGGTGCGTCCTAGATCGCAGACTGCACCTCCGGGACCAAACCTGACACCTGGAGTCAGGCATGACACCGCAAACCCATGACGAAAGCCAAGCTCCGACTGGCAGCGTCCACTGTGTCGTACATGGCACGAAGCATGTGCCGACTGGCTGAACGCACAGACCGGACTAGATCAGCCACTTTCTGCTTCGTTTGAGACTCAGGAAGGGAGTCCAATTTAGCCTCCACCTCGCTAAGGATCGCCTTCTGATAATCCCCTATATGACCAACATAATTCAGGGCCCTTATAACCAGAGTGGAAGAAGCATAGACCTTCTTCCCGTACTGGTCCAGAAAGCGGTATTCCTTGTTGGGTGGTGACGAGCTCAAGTGCTTGGGGTTAGCCGTGAGCGGCGCTAATCACGACTGAATCAGCTCGAGGGTGTGAATTTAAAGAGTCAACACCCTCCGGAGCCTGATAAAGCCTGTCCGACTTTCTAGGAAGGGGGGGCTAATGCTGACAGTTGCTTCCAAATAGTGGAGACAAGGTCGGCATGAGGTTCAATCCAGGGTGGCACCAGGGTAGGAGCGGTCTCGGGCAGATCCAGGTGTGCAGCGAGTTTCTTACGCTGTGGATCTGGCTCCAAGGCATGCCACTGATGAACTGCCTGGATTTTACGCAGCAACTCTGTAAACTTTGGAGTAGTCCTTGGCCTGGGCTTATCCGGAGTGTGTGGCTCATCACCTGG
The DNA here is from genome assembly GCA_016271365.2 of Neoceratodus forsteri. NCBI lineage: Eukaryota > Metazoa > Chordata > Ceratodontiformes > Ceratodontidae > Neoceratodus > Neoceratodus forsteri. The sequence goes on along the minus strand of JADMNL010000023.1, from coordinate 94,812,986 downwards.
GTCGGAACGACCATCGGAGTCATTCGAGGTCTCCAAGGAGGATAAAGAGGAAGAAGACTCCTCCTCCCCGCGTGGGGGAGGAACGGACCCCTTGGGAAGCCCTCAAGGAAGCATATCCTGCCCTGCCCTGGAAATAGAGGGCTCACCTCTGGTATCCAGAGGTGGGAAGGGGGGTCTCCTGCCTCCAACGCAGAGGGTCCGAAACGGGATCGGCATCGGAAGATGGCTCTATCTCACTGGTCAGCTGAGCCTTGGCCTCAGCCCACCAGGAAGCCAGAGTCTCCTTCAAGTCCACCGGTGGCTACAAGGACGGTGGAGGAGGATACGGATACCGAGGGTATCCGTAAAGCGCATATCCGTATCCCGACGGCGGGAAGCACAGCATCAGGTACTAGGGCACCGTGTATTGCGGTGTCAGGTAGGCCGGCGTCAGGTACTGGGGTGCCAGATACTGCAGTCCTGGGTAGGACGGCGTCAGATAGGACGGGGTCAGATACCCAGGTATCGGGGGGTCTGCAGGGCCTCACATTTCCCGTTTTCTTTGGAACTAGAAAGAAATGGGAATAGTAACCTGTCCCCCAAAGGTAGGACAGGCTCTATCGCCGCCTTCGAGAGAAGGGAGGAAATTTCTTCTAGGATCAGAGGAAGATGTTTCGGGGAGTAAGACGACTTGGGGGGTGGTTTTCTGGGTGGTTTCTGAAGAAACTCGATTGAGTGTCCTGGTGCTATCAGTTGGAGCACCCAAGAATCTGATGTAATCCTCTCCCAATCCAGTAGATGGAAGGAGAACCTCCCTCCTACTGGTTCCTCTGGGGGATACAGAGGCTGTGGGAGAGGAAAGGAGTCAAGAGGTGTGGGGCAACACAGTGGCGAAGCTCCTTCGCTTTTTGGCGGGGGCTTGGCCGGGGCCCGGCATTTGTTGGCCCACTTGCCCGAAGTTTCGCCATACGAGAACATTTGCAGGGCATGCACGCTGTCCCCAAGGCCTGTACAGAGTCAATAGACTTGAGTGCAGTGCCCTTCTCTTGCAGGTTGGTGACGATGTCCTTGACATCCCCTCCGAACCCCTAAAGGGCGCATCCTGAACAGCGGATTGCACTTCAGGGACCAATCCTGACACCCGCAGCAGGGCATGACACTGAAAACCTACAGCAAAAGCCGAGTTGCGACCTGCTGCGTCCACTGCATAGTATGTGGCACACAGCATGTGCCGACTGGCCGAACGAGCAGACTGGACGAGATCAGCCACTTCCTGTTTGGTCTGAGACTCAGGAAGAGAGCCCAATTTGGATTCCACCTGACTCGGGATAGTCTTCTGGTAGTCCCCAATATGTGTGACATAGTTCAGGGCCCTAAACTCTAGTGTGGAAGAAGCGTACACCTTCTTCCCATACTGGTCCAGAAGACGGGATTCCCTGTCTCGTGGAGACGAGCTGAGATGTTTCAGATTGGCCGACCAGCCGTGAGCGGCGCAAATTGACATAGTCGGCCTTGGGGTGTGTGTTCAAAGAATCCACACCCTCAGGAGCCTGGTACAGCCGATCCGCCTTCCTCAGAAGGAGGGCTAACGCAGACGGTTGTTTCCAAATAATGGAAACAAGGTCAGCGTGAGGCTTAGTCCAGGGTGGAATCAATGTTAGAAACATAGACTTTGACGGCAGATAAGGACCGCTAGGCCCATCTAGTCTGCCCATTTCCCTACCTACAGGATAGGCCGCAGATCCTAGTTAACCAACAGCCTATTTCTTCCTACCCTCACAAGAATTGCCTTATGTCTGTCCCATGCATTCTTGAATTCTCCCAAAGTTTTAGACCCCACAACCTCCTCAGGAAGGCTGTTCCATGCATCCACTACCCTCTCTGTGAAATAATACTTCCTCACATTGCCCCTGAACCGCCCTCCTTCTATCTTTAAATTGTGTCCCCTTGTTCTTGCAAGTCTCTTTTTCTGAAAGATGCTACCCTCTTGGACTTTGTTGATTCCACTGAGGTACTTAAAAGTTTCTATCATGTCCCCCTCTCCTTCTTTCCTCAAGGGTATATAATAGCTCCCTCATACTAGCTTCTCTGGACCCTGCACCATTTAGTTGCCCTCCTCTGACTGCCTCTATCCTGTCTATGTCCTTGTGGAGATGGGGTCTCCAGAACTGGACACAGTACTCCAGATGGGGTCTCACCAACTGTCTGTACAGAGGGATAACAACTTCCTGTTTTCTGCTGATGATGCCTCTCCCTATACATCCCAGTATACCCCAGCCCTCCCTACTGCCTTCTCACTTTGCTTGCTAACCTTAAGGTCATCTGATATGATTACCCCCAGGTCCCTTTCCTTTTTTGTTGTTGTTACTACCTCCCCACCCATTGTGTATTCTTCCCCTGGGTTCTTGTTTCCCAGGTGCATTATTTTGCACTTCTTTGCATTGAATCCTAGCTGCCATACTTCTGACCATTCCTCCAACCTTGCCAAGTCCTTTTTCATCCTTTCCACGCCTCCTTGTGTATCAACCCTGTTGCAGATCTTTGTGTCATCTGCAAAAGGCATACTTTCCTTCCAGTCCTCTGCAATGTCATTGATGAAGACATTAAAGGACTGGACCCATACTAATTCCCTGCGGTGCCCACTAGTAACCCCCTTTCTTAAGAGTGGACTCATTTACAATTACCTTCTGTGTCCTGTTGTCCAGCCAATGTTTTGCCAGGCTACCACCTGGGTCCCACCCAAGCTGGTTAATTTGACTATTAATCTTTTGTGGGACTGTGTCAAATGCCTTGCTAAAGTCTAGGAAGGCCATGTCCACAGCCCCTCCCTGGTCTACTACTTTGGTCACCCAGTCAAAGAAATCTATTAGATTCTCCGACATGACCCTCTCCCGCTGTGAATCCATGCTGCCTTGGGTCCTGTGCCCACTGGCCTCAGGTACTCAACTATTCTTTCCTTCAGAAGTGACTCCATCACTTTCCCTACCACAGAGGTCAAACTGACAGTCTGTAGTTTCCTGCCTCTGTCTTGGTCCCACTTTTGTGAAGGGGAATCACATCCGCCTTCCTCCAGTCCTCGGTACCACAATCGTCCTCCATGATTTATTAAAAGAGTAGCCAGTGGTTTCACTAGTTCCTCCCTTAATTCTTTAGAATTCTGGGTGAATTCCATCAGGACCCATTGCTTTGTCCACCTTCAGTTTTAGGAGTTCTTGCAGAACCCTTTCTTCTGTGAAAGGACTGGGATCGACTGCTCTATCAAGAGTGCTTCTGTTAATTGGATTAGGCAGCTCCCCTCCTCTTTTGTGAATACTGAGCAGAAATATTGTTCAGTATTCCCTGCTTTTCACTGTCCCCCTCTGCCCACCCACCGTTCATTCTATTCAGCCTCACTATCCCTCCCTTTGTCTTTCTACGTTCGCGGATGTACCTGTAAAAGGTTTTATCCCCCTTCTTAACTGAGTTGGCTATCTTTTCCTCAGTTTGGGCCTTTGCTATTCTGACTTCCCTCCCTGCTTCCTTCTGCCTTAACTGGTACAGCTCTCTGTCCTGCTCCTTCTGTGTTTCCTTATACTTCCGGAATGCTATCTTTTTTTTCCTGACTTTCACAGACACCTCTTTTGAGAACCACAGTGGCTTTTTCTTTTGTTTTGATTTGTTTATTTGCTTCACACAAAGGCTTGTTTGCCTCTGTGATGGCAGTTTTGATAATTCCCCATTGTTGCTCCACACCTCCTTCTAGCCTGTTTGCTAGTGCTTTTCTGAGGCACTCTCCCATCTTGCCAAAGTCAGCCCTCCTAAAGTCCAGTACCCTCACTTTTGTATGGCTTGACTCTAGCTGAGTTTCGTGAACCACACTGTTTGATGGTCACTTGTCCCAAGATGGCAACCCACTTCTAGATCTGAGATCCTCTCACTACCCCCATTTGAAAGTACAAGGTCTAAGATTGCTCCCTCACGAGTGGGTTCCGAAACTAGCTGTCTAATGCCTGCCACCTGTAGGGCATCAAGAATGGCCCTGCTCTTGGATGTGGCTGCAGCAAATGTGCTCCAGTTAACATCTGGCATATTCAGGTCTCCCATCAACAGTATCTCCCCTTTCTCTGCCATTCTAAGAATGCCTTCTATCATACCCTTGTCCATTCCTTCCCCCCTGACATGGGGGTCTGTACACAACCCCTGTGTGGATTGTGGTGCCCTCTCCAGTCTCCAAGGTGAACCACAGTGCCTCCTATCCTCCCTGTTTACTCTTTTGTTCAGTTGCTTTTATCCCTTCCTGTTGGAGCAGTTTCGGGTAGATTCAAGTGGGCAGCGAGCTTCTTCCACTGCGGATCTGGCTCCAGAGATTGCCACTGGTGGACCTCCTGGATCTTTCTCAGTAACTTCAGAAAGGAAGGATCTTCCGAAGGAGACTTCAGAGGAGTCCTTGACGTGGGACGGTCTGGAGTGCATGGCTCGTCATCAGGATCAGAGCATCCCTCCCCCCCGAGTCAGAGGTCTGTGAAGAAGGAGGAGGAGGAAGACTCCTCCCGACACAGGGGAGGAACGGTCCCCTTGGGCAAACCTCGGAGAGAAGTGTATCCTCCCCACCCCTGGTACCTGAAAGTTCACCTCTGGTGTCAGGTAGGGGTTAGGGAGTCTCTCGACTCCAGCAAAGCGGATCCTGTGCAGAGGCCCTTTGATGGTCAGATGGATTGAAAACTGGATAGCTGGACGCACTCAGAGAGTAGTGGTCTGTGGGGAGCTCTCGAACCCTACAGAGGTTGGTAGTGGGGTACCACAGGGCTCGGTCCTGGGTCCAATCCTGTTTAATGCATACATATCAGACATCAGGGATGGTATAGGGTGTGAAATGAGTCTCGCGGATGACTCCAAGATGGGAGCAGTAGTTGAGGGAGAAGAGGAGGTTGGCCCTGCAAGGGACCTGGACACCCTGGAAAGCTGGGCTCACACATGGAAATTAAATTTCAACATTCACCAGTGCAAGGTGTTGCATCTTGGTCGGGAAACCTAAACACAGGTACACCCTGGGAGGGAGGTGCTGGAAGCCTCAACAGGGGAAAAAGACCTAGGGGTCATGGTGGATACATGTATGAATAACACTGAGCAGTGCAGGAGAGCAGCTAGCAAGGCAAACAGGATGTTGGGATGCATCGCAGGGGATCACCTCTAGGAGCAAGGAAGTGATTCTGCCACTGTACAATGGACTGGTTAGACCACACCTTGAGTACTGTGTACAGTACTGGAGACCACACTTGAAGAGGGACATACAGCTCCTGGAGAGGTACAGAGGAGGGCAACAAAGATGATAGAGGGCTAGGGGATTTGACTTCGAGGACAGACTTGAGGAGCTCTGCCTGTTTTCATTGGAGGAGAGGAGAGACAGGGGACATGATTGAGGTCTTCAAGTACCTCAAGGAATAAATAGGGTAAACATGGAGGGATCTTTAGACTAAAGCAGGGAGGCATCACCAGAGGGCATGGTTTGAAGTTGGAAGGTGGAAGGGAGGGGGAAAAGAGGAGGAGGTTTTTCACTGAGAGGGTGGTGGACCCTTGGAATGCTCTGCCTGGTGAGCTGGTTCAGAGATCCACAGTGGAGAGCTTTAAGAGAGGGTGGGACAGACACAGAAAGTGGATGTATCAGATGATGGCCTATCCCGGGGGGGTGGGGATGGATGATAGGGGTTTCTGGAGCACAAGGGATGGGAGGGTCTCGGCACCCAACTAAGGATCTAGGTTCGAGCAGACTTGATAGACCATAAGGCCTAATCTGCTGGCAAACAGTATGTTAGTATGTTAGTATGTTAGTCCAGTGCTGACAGATGGCTCTCCACCTCCCTGGTGAGCTAAGCCTTGGCCTCAGTCCACCAGGCAGCCAGAGTCTCCTTCAAACCCACTGGTGGCTGGGGTGGTGGAGGAGGAGGGGGATCTGGATACTGAGGGTATCCGTGAAGTCTCCCGTAACCGGCAGTGAGAGCCCAGCGGCATTGAGGCGGGTACTGTGGCATCGGATACACCGGCATCAGGTACTGTGGCGTAGGATACTGCAGTCCCAGCTAGGATGGCACCGGATAAGACAGGGTCAGATACCCGGGAGCCAGGGGCTCTGCCGGAGCAGGCGGCTCTGGAAGAGGCCCGTCAGGCGGGCCAGGTAAATGTGGCCCCGCAGGCGTCTGGCCCGGCATTGGAATGGTGTCCAGCAAAGGGATGTCGTCCGATGGCTGGTAGGCCGGCGTCGGAGCCAGCATCCGAGGGCCCGGCCCTCTGCGAGGGAGCCCTGACGTCAGCGTACCTACATCCTCTTTGTCGCCCGGGGATGGAAGACTGAAATCCCCGGGGTCCATCAGAGCCTCATCAGGCAGAGGCAAGTGCTGCGGTGAGCCTGGGACGTCAGACTTGTCTAGGGGGTCCGACATAGGCTCTTTTGCCGTGCATTCGTTGGAGGGGCAGATGTCCAACTTAACAGCAAGATTCGGGTGGGCGTTGGAGGAGCCGGCGTCTGACATTGGATCCTGCCCCTGAAGGCCTCGTAGGGGAAGCTACCTTGGCAGGCATTCAAGGGACCGTGCGCCCCCCCCAAAGGAGCCAGCGTGTCATCAGCCCTGTCCGAGTGGATGTCAGTGGCACTGGCATCCGACTTACTGGACCCGCTCGACCTGGAGGGCTGCATGGCAGCGGCCTTCCTGGGAGCGGCCGCCTCCTTTGTTTCAGGGAGGCACTCAAGGGGCCTGAGCGCGAGCCCGCCGGGGGGGCCACCGCTGTCTTGGACACCGCCAAGACAGCCGTCGAGGGTCGGTCCCCCAGAGAGGATGTTACCTGAAGTACGGCAACTCCAGACGGAGTCGCGGTAGCCGTGGAGGTGGAGTCCCGGTCCCACTGCTTCTCCTTTTTTCGATGTCCCTTGGGCAAAGTGGAGGCCTGCCAAAGCTTCTTCAGCTCCTTGTCCATGGGGGCCATTTTCTCCTTCAAAACGTGGGCCTCCAGAGACTGCTGCCTCCGTTTATGGGTGGCGGTGTTGAATTGCTGGCACTTCTCCATGGGGTGTTCTGGGCCTAGGCAGAAGAGGCACAGGGAGTAACCATCCTTATGCGGTAGCTGGGATACGCATGAGTCGCACTTGTTCTTATGCGAATTAAGGTAAAAAATTTGAAAAAACAGTGAAAAAAACTCTGTAAACAAGACTGACGTTAGACCGACGAGTAAAGGAACTTAACCACAAGGCACTTTCTCAAGTCGACGGCGGGAAAGAAATACAGGTTACTCACCTGTAACAGGAGTTCTAGGAATGGTATATGTTGTTCATCCACACTTATTGGCAGGTTCCTTGCCGCCTTAAATCTTGCCGGAAGGTCTTCAAGCTAGCTCCTCCCACCCACCCGGGTGGTAAAACTCTCGGCTCCGCCCCATGACGCCAGATCTGGCCCGCTGGAAGCTCAAGTTGTGCGTCGAGCCGGGGAGGTCGGGGGTAGGGTGGATGAACAACATACCATTCCTAGAACTCCTGTTACAGGTGAGTAACCTGTATTTAGGGACATGGATATGTTGTTCATCCACACTTATTGGCAGACTCCTAGCAGTTCTCCGGGAGGAGGGAGGCAAGCACACCCCTACATACTTACTTGGGGAACAGAGATTGAGAACCGAGGCCCCAAAACCAGCATCCCGACGTGACTCAAGGTCGATGTGGTAATGGGTAATAAAGGTGTGTGCTGACTTCCAGGTAGCAGCCCTGCAGATTTCCTGGATAGGGACATCCCTGGAAGCAGCCACCGATGCAGCAGTATGGCGGGTAGAATGAGCTCTTATCCTCTGGGAGGCTCCATGCCCGCCAACTCATAGCAGAGATTTATGCAGGAGGTGACCCATCTGCCTATCGTCCAGCTTGGCTGCAGGTCTGCCAGGTGCGGCTTCAGCGTAGGGTGACAAACAGCTGGCGAACCTCTCTCCCAGATTCAGCCTGCCCTTATAATAAGCGGCCTTCTAGGGTCCAGAGTATGGAGCCTATATTCGCCTCCGAGGTGTGGTTGGGGTAGAACACCGTCAGAGTCAACACCTGATTAAGGTGAAACTCCGCCACCACCTTCGGAAGGAATTTCGGTGGGGCGTGGGACACCTTGTCCCTGTGGAAGACCAGGTAAGGAGACTCGATGCTAGCGCCTGGAGTTCTCCCATCCTTCTGGCTGACGTGATAGCCACCAAGAAGGCGGTCTTCCACCACAGGTGGGGAGACCACACCTGTGCATTGGTTCGAATGGCTTGCCCATGAGCTTTGCCAGTACCAGCAGTAAATCCCACGGAGGTGGGGTTCCCGCACTGGAGGAAATGTGATCAAGGCTTTAAAGAAGTGCCCGACCACTTTTCCTGCGCCACTGACTGCTGACCCGACCAGCCCGATAGCTGAGAGATGGCTGCCAGGTGCACCTTAAGGTCGTCGACCTAAGCCCTTGACTAGAAAGGACCATAAATAGTCCAAAATGCTTGCCACAGGACAGTCGAAAGGGTCCAAGCCCTTCCCCCGACACCAAATGGAGAACCTCTTCCATTTGAAGGCATAGCATTTTCTGGTCGACTCCTTACGGGACGCCTCAACGACATTGAGGACCTCGTCGGAAAGACCCAAGGCCTGGAACTCTAGCCGCTCAGGAACCAGGCCGTCAGGTGCAGGGATTGAAGGTCCGGATGGAACACCTTCCCCTGATTGACTGAGATCAGGTCCGGCGAGCTGGAAGCTCCTTGAGTCCTGGAGCTGAGACTGAGGAGATCTGGTGCAGGGCTATCAGAATCACCTGCCTTGTCCTCCCTCGCCAGCAGGACCCGTGAATCAGGGAACGGGGAAAGGCGTAAAAGAGGCCCGGGGTCCACGGCCTCGAGAAGGCATCCCCCTGCAGCGAGCCCTGCTGAGGGGGGCGGGCATGAAACAGCCTCAGCTTCGTGTTCTCCCTGGAGGCAAACAGATCCACCAGTGGTGTGCCCCAGCGGGAGAACAGGTCCTGTACTATCTCCAGCAGGAGAGACCACTCGTGCGATGCAGCCCCTATCCGGCTCAGGGCATCGGCCAGGGTGTTGGAGGCTCCTGCCACATGAATGGCCAGGAGATCCGCCTCCAGGCTGCGCACTAGTGACCAGATGCGGAGAGCTTCCTTGCATAAGAGCATGGAGCGCGTCCCGCCCTGGCGGTTTAGATAGTACATGGTCGTGGTATTGTCCGTCTGGACCCGGACCACTTGACCCCGGAGAAACGGAGCAAAGGCGGTGAGAGCTAGGCGGACCGCACGGAGCTCCAGCAGGTTGATATGGCATCGGGACTCCCGCGGGGACCAGAGGCCGTGCACTCGGTGTTCCCCCAGATGGGCACCCCAACCCATCAAAGAGGCGTCGGTCGTTAGAGAGACCGTCGGCTCGGGGCGGACAAACGGGATACCCTCCTGCAGATGGGACGGAACGGTCCACCACTGGAGAGCGTTCCACATCTCCTGGGTCGTCCACACACGCTGGTCCAGAGGATCGCAGCGCTGTGACCACTGGCTGGCCAGTCCCCACTGGAGGGGGCGCATGTGCCAGCGTGCCCAACGGACTACGCTGGTACAGGCCGCCATGAGACCCAGGAGTCGCAGGAAGTCCCGGGCAGGGCGCGATTGCCCAACCAGAAATGATTGGGCAAAGGAGGTAAGAACCTCGGCCCTGTCCGCCGGGAGCCGTGCTCTGGCTCGAAGAGAGTCGAGCTCTGCCCCGATGAAAATTATCACCTGCTTCGGCTCGAGTTCCGACTTGGCCTCGTTGACCAGGAGGCCGAGTTGAGAGCAAACCTGGAGGGCCAGATCCCTGGACCGCTCCACCTCCGACCTGGAGGGGGCTGCTATCAGCCAATCGTCCAGGTAAGGGTACACGCGGACCCCTCGGCGCCGCAGGAATGCTGTCACCACTGCCATGCACTTGGTGAAGACCCTGGGAGCTGGAGAGAGACCGAAGGGCATGGCCTGGAACTCGAAAAGGGATCCCTCCGCCCTGAAGTGGAGGAATCTCTGATGAGACGGACGGATAGGGACGTGAAAGAATGCGTCCTGAAAGTCCAGAGAACAAAACCACACGCCGTGTTCCAGAGATGGTATTATCTGAGCCAGAGTGACCATTCTGAAGGTTCGAGACCTTAGGAACTTGTTCAGGTCGTGTAGGTCGAGAATGGGGCGCCAGCCCCCCGTCCGTTTCGGGACCAGGAAGTACCTGGACACGAACCCTGGTTCTGATGGGGGGTCCTCTCTCTCTTTTATCACCCCTTTCTGAAGGAGAAGGGCGATGTCGGCTCGACGAGCCTTCAAAGAGTCTGGGGACCCCGAAGCCCCCCTTGGGGCGACGGCTCTGAAGGGTGGAACCCGTTCGAATTCCAGAGGCAGGCCTCTTCCCACCACCTCCAGAACCCACCTGTCCGTGGTAACAGCGGACCAGGCGGAAAGGAAGTGCCGGTGCCGTCCCCCCACGGGGGGAACCAGGGGCGAGGTGACGGGGATGAGGGCGACACCCCTCAGCCCGTCACTGTGCAGGCTTGGAGGAAGGACCGGCCGAGGGACCACCAGGGCCTCTTCCTCCTTGCTTCCTATTAGAGGAAGCTGACGGCTTGGGCTTGGAATACCAGTTCAGCCTGCTGGCCCTGACGTTGTTGGGCGAGGCGCGAAGGAGCAGAGGGCGAAAGGGCTTAGGCTGGGGCTTGCGGCCCTTGTCCCTCTGCGTGACGATACCGAAGTCCAAGGTGGCATTGGACTTTTCGATCCTCTGGAGGTGACCTTCCACCCAGGGCCAAGAGGTCAGTTCCCAGGAAAGGAACATCCGTGAGCTTGTGAAGGTATCCGAGGTGAAAGTGGATATCTCAGCCACGCCTGCGCCGGGCGATAGCCACTGCGGCCGCCACTGACCGGCACAAGAATCTCCAATATCCAGCGCAGTCTGGAACTGCTGCTTAGCTACTGCCCTGCTCTGGTCCCGCACCTGCTTAACTGTGGTCTGCAGGTCCCGAGGAAGATGAGGGACGACTTATCCAGGGAGCCCAACAGGGCATGGGAAAATGTGCCATCAAGGCGGCGAACTGGCCTGACGGGCCGAGGGAGGAAGCAGCATACACTTTCCGCCCAGTATAGTCCAGTTTCTTGGACTCTTTGTCGGGCGGTTTGTCCACCGCCCCTGCATTTCTGGCTCGCCGGAAAACACTGTCCGTGACCAACCCCTCAGCCGAAGGGTGTTCGGAAAAGCCGGACAGAGAGCCTGTGGGAACCACATACTTTCTGGCCATCCTGGCTGAAGGCGCAGGACAGGAAGCCGGACGCTGCCACAATTCCAGGGCCGGGCCAACAATGGCTTCAGCCACTGGAAAGGCCTCCGTGAGAATCCCCTCGGTCCAGAATCTCAGTGAGGGGATATCTAGCCCGTTTGGACACGGGTTCGAGCTTCATTCCAGTGGATTCTGAGATGAGCCTGAGTAGTCCAAGGAAGGACGAAGGGCTATCGTCCATCGACTGCCCCAGAGGATTCAAGTCTAGGCGCTTGGAAAACAGGGAGGAGTCGTCGTCCGACTCAGGACGAATCGTTGAACAGCTGCCTAGAGCCCGCGCCACCCTCCACGTGCCGAGGCTTATCGGGAGTGAGGGTGACCGACAGCCTATGGGGAAGGCCATGAGCCAGCCTCGAACTTTTTGTCGGGGCCCCGACTGTTGGTTGAGGCGGAGGCGGTTCCACCGGTATTGGTGGGGCAGCAGGAGTAGACCGAACAACCGGCCTGGAAACAGGCTCCTCGACCACCTCGAGGGGTTGTTTCGGCTGTCCCGGTGACAACCATTTTATGGCCGGAGAAGAGGCCTGAGCCAACTTGTTCCCAGCCAAAATTAGTTGTTGCCACATAAGATCCTCATATTTTCGACGCAACTTACGCCGAAGCCTCCCCTCGTCCGAGGAAGAGCGGCGACGCCGCTTACCGCGGTGCCGAGACCGAGACCGCCTGTGTCGACGGGATCAGCTAGACCGCGAAGATGTCCGAGACCGAGAATCTCGGCAAGGCCGAGGTCGGCGCGGCGGGGAGCCGAGGATCGGCAATCCCTTCGGTTCGGTTGACAAATCCGACGGCTCGGGAACCAGAGGAACAGATGAGCCGACGGTATCCACAATCCTCGCCGGGGGAACCGGGGAGGAGGGAATTTCGGCTTCTCCAGCCGACAACCCGTCTAACGGGTCGAGAAAAATCTCGACCACGTCGGCGGAAATCTCGATCACCTGGCCTGGCAGAGGCACCGTGAAGCCAGTGGCGAAGCAACCGACCAGAAAGTCGACTGTCGACAAGGGAGGGAGATTCTTCCCGCTCCCAAGAGCGTCGGCGATGGGACTTACCCTTACTTTTCTTCGACCGATGAAACGGTCCAGAAGAAGTTGGACCCTCGCCTTGGTTCGGAGGGTCAACAAAGCTCCTTAAAAGAACCGAATAGGAGGACCCAAGCGAGAGCGAACGACTGCAGCCGAAGATGTAACGGCATGACGCCTCCTCCTCGAGGGCAATCATCTGCTCAGTTGTTCTATGGAGCCTGCAGCCGCGACACCGCCAGTTGGGCCTCCTGGATTTGACGGGAAATCTCCTTTCGGGGCGCCCAAGTTGGAGACGGGCAGCGCGATCCTCAAGGACGTAGACCGAGAAAGATGAGCACAGTTCGCAGGCCTGCGGGTCGTGCACCTGGCCTAGGCAGTAAACGCACGTGGAGTGCGGATCCGTCCGAGACATCTTCTGCCCGCAAGGGCATCTCCGAAAACTGGGAGTCGATTTGTCCATCGCAGCCGCGAGGGAAGAAGACCGAAGTGGTAAAAGTTTTTGAAAATTTTTTAAAGTCGAAGAATTAGGCCCCAAAGCTTAATCGCAGAGCGTTAAGGAGGGAACCTGAGCTTCCAAGCGGTAAGGAAGATCTGGCGTCATGGGGCGGAGCCGAGAGTTTTACCACCCGGGTGGGTGGGAGGAGCTAGCTTGAAGACCTTCCGGCAAGATTTAAAGCGGCAAGGAACCTGCCAATAAGTGTGGATGAACAACATATCCATGTCCCTAGAACTGGAAGGTGGGCATGGGGGACCTCCCTTTATACTGCTGTCACCTGACCCCGGTCACCTGATGTGGGGGCGTCCCCCACCAGCGACTGCTAGCTAGAAATTTTTCTGTGGGGTCCTGATGCCTGCCGGCTTCAGTCCTATATGTAATTACCTACTGCAAGAGTCCTCTCAAAGTAAGAACTTCCCTTATCAGACTGGACTCTTTTTTTCAACTCCTTCTGTCACTTTGTTCTTGACGCCCCTTCTCGAACCCATCATTGTGACCTTTACCGTGCCCTTTCTTTCCCCCTGCTTGCTAACAGACTCCTGGCTCACTGAGCTAAGCTAACTTCCAAACTTTGGCTTGGTGTATTTCCTTCCTACCACTCCCTCAGATCCTCAGACACTCGCACCCTGCTAGTCTCCCATCATACCGCCCTCATCGACCAATCAGGCTTCTCCCATCGCTTCCCCAAAATCTGGAACTCCCCCCCCACCTCAAATATGACATCCCTCGTCCTCCCACTCCCTTGTCTCTACCTTACATAACTTTCTGTCTGCTAGCTGCTCCTGCTACCATCCTCTGTAACTTGTTCCCCTATAAGCCTGCTTCAGTTTCACACCCACTTCTTTCCTGCAAAACCCTCCCCCCCAGCACCCTTCCTTTCCACCTTACTCCCACACCCTCGCCCCTCCTCTGTACACCAGGCCACCTCACTACCCACTCACTGCTTTCTCAATTAGCCCCTGGCAGGATTCTCGGCATCCTGGAGGGGTCCAGAACCTAGGCAAACACCTTCCTTGCCTCCTACTCCCACCCCATTCTTTCCTGAAAGGGCTGGGTCTTGGCCCTTCTTCTCTCCTTTAGTCCTTCTGGAGCCTACTCCCCATCACTACCTACTTCCCTCCTGTCATGCTCTACCTCTGCTGCCTACAACCTGCTTCCCACCAACTCATGCTCTATCTCTGCCTTGTGCAGGCAGGGTCCACAGCATACTGGAGGGGTCTGGCCCCAGCAGACTCATCTCTTCCCCCTCTCTTCTTCCTGACATGCTCTAACTCCCACTGCCTACAACCTGCTTCACTCCTGTTCATGCTTGACCTCCGCCTGGTGCAGGCAGGGTCCCCAGCATTCTGGAGGGGTCAGGCCCTGGCAGACCCTTTTCTCCACCCCTTGCATTCCTCCTCCAAATCCCCCTTCCACCCCCCGCTTTCTACCCATATGCCCTACCCACCCACCTTCTCCCCTTCCTAACCGTAGTTATTCAATCAATCAATCTTTATTTTACCAGGAGAACACCATTGAGAAAAACTCATTTACAAAGTGGTCCTGGGTGAACATTACATGCAGAATATTGTTATTCTTAGGGAATCAAGAAGACATGAGATACAGACATAGGTACAATATGCAAGAGCACAAAAGGTGCAGTATGTACAGTGAAATCATAGGTATGTAATCAAGGGTATATACAGTATGAACGTTATGTACAGTGCAGACATAGGAAATAAAATGCAAACATTTTGTACAATATATGCAGTGTTATGGAGGAAGGGGTGGATGAGGAGGAGTATAGGTATAGAGGTGATGGTGCATAGTAGAGAGAGAGAGACAGACAGAGAGAGAAGGGTGTACACTAGACATAAGGGAAAAGGTTGGTAAGAGGGGAAATAGGGAGGAAAAGGGTTAGATGAGGGCAGGGAAGCAAGGAGGAGGTGAGAAAGTTGAAAAAAACTACATGAACAGAGACATGTGTCAAGGCAGATACAAGGGTAGGGGGCCGAGGCATCGGTCGAGGGCAAGGTGGGCAGGGGTGGGTAGGACAACGGTTTACAACGAGAAATCAGGCAGGAGGAGGGAGTTTACATGGGGTGGGAGAGGAGGTGCTAGGGACTGGCTAACCCCTAATCTCTAATGCACTTATGGTCAACCTTGCAAATTTTGTTCTATCTGTGTCTCTCCTCGCAATCTTGCCCTAGTTCAACCTTGTATTCTATCCAGCCATTTTCTAACTCCAGAGTTATGTCCCGCCAAGTTATTTGTGCTACCGTATCTATCTAGTTCAAGACTGTTAGCATTCCTCCTTTTCAGTACTTCAGTATAGTCTGCTCACTTTATTGAATGTAATCAAATTGCATATCTATAGTGTACCAAATCTCTGTATACCATCCTCATGTTCCCCTACCTCCAAGGTTGCACAGGGAGACAAGCAAACTGTTGCTCAGTGTGCCTTCCTGGTGAAACATTTCAATAACAAAAAAATAAATAAATAAAAATTCTCTGTCAAGGGCCCACTGTCTTCTCCGCTAAAGACAGCAACAATAGTCATTAAGGACGGCTACTTTTTGCCCATCCTCCTCTATTATCCGAGCTCCCTTGAAAGCCCATCAATTCCCTTTCTTCTTCCCCTAATATACCTGAAGAATCACTCTCGCCACCCTGGAACCAAACAGCAATATACAGCTCAGTGTCCTCTTTAGCCTCCCTGACCACCCTCCTTGCTTCCCTAGTTCTCAGTTGGTATTTCCGCCATTCTGCCTCCCCCTTCTTTTCTTTGTACCCGATGAAGGCCTTTTTTTTTTTGGCCCTCACAGCTTCACTGACCCTTTCCAAAAACCACACTGGTCACTCGTACCAATTACTCTTGGTTACTGTCCTCAGGCATGTGATGCTTCGAAAATGGCCCTCTCTACTGCTCCCCGCTCCACCCTTCCCATGTTATCTACGCTGAGTAGCTTGTCCTAGACCAACTCCTTTGTCCTGTTGAAGTCTGCCCTTCTGAAATTGATGACCGTAGCTTTCGATTGATGTTTATCAGTCCCCAGGGCCAGCTCAAACCAAACAGAACCGTTGTCGCTGTTCCCTAGTGGCTCCCCTACCCTCTATGCTCCTACCTTCTCTGAGCTGGCGAGCACCACATCAAGGCTGGCAGCCTGCCTCGTAGGTTCTCTAACTTCCTGCACTAGCAGGCAGTCATGGACTGTATCCAGCAGGGCATGATTTCTTGTGCTCCTGGCAGCTGGAACATCCCAGCTGATGTCCAGCAGGTTCAGGTCACCCAGCACCACCAACTCCCCTTTCGCCACTCCCCTGACTAGTTCTCCCCCAAGCTCCCTATCCTTTTCCTCAGCCTGCCCTGGTGGTCTATAGCTTGTCCTCACCTGTATTTTCTTGCACAACACTGCTGTTAGCTGCAACCACAGTGACTGTCTTCCCATTACTTCCCCCGGTGTGTCTATCCTGAACAGCCACAATGCCATCCATGACACAGAGGGTTACACCTCCCCATTTACCTTTTCCTCTAAGCCTCCTAAACCGGTGTAGCCAAGGACTGCTAGGTCCTAGACTTTATTTTCCGAAGCTCAGGTCTCTGTGACGATTGCAATATCCGCCTCAGTGTCTGCCATCGTCGCCTGGAGCTCACTGATTTTATTACCTAGACTCCTGACATTGAGGCAGACTCCCTTCCTTCATAACCCTTGATCCCCTTTGACTATTTACTTGTCCTTTTTCCTTATTCCTCCTGGCCACCTTCTTTTCATGTTGCCAGCAGGCTCTGAGACCAGCCTTCTTGGTCCCCTCCCCAGCCCAATTTGGAACTCAACCTTATCTTTGCCCAGAGTGTCTCTACGAGCCCTAAGATTGGGGAAGTAATATCTAGGTTCTCCTTCCTCTCTCCCACCACCTTGGTTCACCTAGGCTAAGTCTCTCCCCATCAGTTTAACTATCCAATGAAGATGTCACATTTCAGCTCCAGCACAGTAGCCCCCTTCTTTGTCAAGTGAAGTTTGTTGCCCTTGAACAGCCTCCTGTCCCAGAAGTTCCTCCAAGTGCTCCACAAAGTTGTACCCATTTTCCTGACACCAACCCTGTAGCCACCCATTAAACTCCTCTATCTCCTCCCTCCTTGTTCTATCTCTCCCCCCCCCACCCCACACAGGAGGACCTCAGAATAGGCCAAGGAGGCTGTGTGGTCCATCAATGTGTCCGCCAGGCTGCGAAAGTTTGGCTTCACCATCTCCATAGTCTGGTTTGCCAGATCACAGTACCCAGGTATACCAACACCCCCACTCCCCCCCAACGCCATCCTCCCTATTCTATCTACATCCCATATGGCAGTTGCCACAGGAAGGCACCTAACCATCCTCCTGCCATCCAACCCTCCTTCCACCACCCTCTCCACTCCCAGATCATTGAATCCCTGGAAGGCTCTCCTAATTGATGTCTTTCTATTTGTTCCCCTGGGTGCAGTCATGCTGTCTTTACCCCCCGACTGACTCAGGGTTCCCTCAGCAGAGTCAGGTACCTGATGCTCCTCCAAGGGTGCAAAGTGACTTCCCATCTGGATGGTGTGGGGCTGGACAACCTCCTTCTCACACCATACTCCACCCACCGGACCAGTAGGGTCTTTGGGGGAGTTGGAGTGCTGACTCCAACACAGCTGATGACGCAGCAGAGCTATCTCATTTCTCACTGCTGCTGGCTGAGCATGGAGCATCACAAAGGTTCTGGAGATGAGGCAGTGCCCCTCCACCAAAGTATATCCCTGGAGAAGAGTGCCCCACAGTTGCCACAGCTAATTACCCCCCCCCCCGTATCCCATTCCTATACTGAACCTAGGAACAGGGCTCCATCCTGAAAGAGTGTGCTAGGATATTTGTTTAGTTAACCCAACTATCTGTAAAAGCAACTTGATCATTACTATAAGCAGAAGCAGCAATCAATATCAAACTTGTTAAAAAAATTTACTATTTGCAGAATCAATATTATAAATTATACAAACTAACAAATGGTGAGCAAGTACAGAATGCTGCTGGCTGCATGTTCTCGTGAAACAGTTGCCAACTTAACCCTCTCAAGCCTCACTCTCGAGGGTTACAATAGCAGCCATTTCCCTTGACCTTGAAACAGCCCCCTTCTACGCTCCCCCCCCCCACTATCTCTGTTAAGGTACCCAAAGTCATATCCTCTTTTAAAAGGAATTCAGTTCACAAAACATAAGAAACAGTAGACAAAACAGATCAAGGGTCCATCGAATTGTCTGTCTTCCATCCAGGCACCTGAAGAGTTCAGTACTATTGAAATAAGGCATGACAAGATGTGCGTCTTTATGCGATTGCCATACGCCTCAGAAGTAGAGGCACATGGGCTGTGCCAGGCGCTTGCAGCTAGATGAGCTAACCATTACGCTCCGGACAACACCAGCATTTTAAAACTATTTCATTATTTATATTTACCGAGACCGGTGCAGCACATCAGGTTACTTAATCTCAGATCTCTCATATAATTGATAGTCAGCACTGTGGGAAGGACAATTTTTACTTTTTGCTCGTTTTTCCAACTTAAACGCTCTGAAATACCGCTGCGATGTGGGCCGTCTCTGACAGATCTCCAGTGATGCGGAACAACTCACGCTCTACCTCTACCCTTAATAATCAGCCAGTAAGCATGATGTGGCCCAGATTAAACATATGCTTCAAGGCTTACAAATGGACATCATGGAAATTAAGGCCACTGCTGTTACCCTCACAAAAAATACAAAAGAATTCTCGTCTAGAATCAGCACCAACAACAGTAAGATAAACAAACTCACTAACTCTGTCAGTTTTCTTGAGCAACTAAATGAGAAACAAAGTTCACAAATTTGTTACTTACTAGACAAGGTAGACGACCTAGAAAATAGAGGCTGTAGAAATAATATTAGGATTCTGGGTGTCCCTGAGGGCCTGGAGGTTCCAAACATGATTCAATTCTTACAAAGTTTTCTGCCCGAAATACTTGGTCACCAGTGGCCCTGGCTACTTGAAATGAAAAGGGTGGACAGGTCTCTGGGTCCTAAAAAGAATAATGGAAAACCCAGACCCATTATTGCTTATCTGCTCAGATTTTCTGTTAAAGAAGAAATCCTTTATTCGGCAAGAAGGAAAAGAAACCTTGTATGGAAAGGGGAGCATATTTCTATCTTCCAGGATTTCTCCTCAGAAAAAATTAATAAAAGGAAGATGTTTTATGATGTGAAACAACAGTTGCATAAATACGGTGTCCCCTATTATTTCAAGTATCCAGCACCCCTGATTATTCAACAGGAAGGAGGAAAAGTTATAAAATGTGATAATGCAGAGAAGGCTTGGAGCCTCATCAGAGACCACCAAAGTTTCAAGGCCTCTGATTTGAAAACATCTTTGGCCAACGGTGCCCACGGGCTCAAGTCTGCATGAGGGTCTGTCAGATCATCGCATGCACCCTCTGCTTCTCATGCTCCCACTGTTAAACCTTGCAACCAAGATTTTGTAAGGCCTCCCCAACATTCTAATTTGGTAAAGTTACCTCCAAGTTCAACACTTGCTGTTACAAGTTACCAAGCTCTTACACAGCTGCAGCCAGTCCCCTTGCCTCATCTCCACGTACACTGGAGATCAACAGAAAAAACAGGCAGATGGGTCGCTCTTCTAATATCCCTAGACTTGCTTCCATGACACAGAACCTGAGAAAACGTGTAAGGAGTAGAGAAAG
The DNA here is from genome assembly GCA_016271365.2 of Neoceratodus forsteri. Classification (NCBI taxonomy): domain Eukaryota; kingdom Metazoa; phylum Chordata; order Ceratodontiformes; family Ceratodontidae; genus Neoceratodus; species Neoceratodus forsteri. The sequence goes on along the minus strand of JADMNL010000023.1, from coordinate 94,793,446 downwards.
CTCAAGATCAGTCTCCTCTCGCCATACTCCTGAGCTGGAAGTGGTAATGCGTGATGACATCCTGAAGGTGGGCTCTCATAATCTTACTCCCTCTGCTGTTTCCTGTGATCAAGGTTCCTATTTGGCTGCAACTCCTTGTTCTACTACGGTCCTTCCGTCACGAACTCACTCTGCTGCAGATGGGATGTATACCCCGCTTCCTGTGTGACAACCGCGCTCCATTTCCTTGCTAAAGAACTGGTAATCCACTCCCATATGGCAATCCCTCACGGGTTACAATCTGTTCGTGATGACCCTGGTGAGTCTATATATGCTCTGACATAATCGAAGGATCTGAGTCCGCAATGCACTTTGGATTTAGCGCTTGGATCTAGTACTTTTGCAAAGGGCTGTAATTCGTGGAATTAAAGACCTCTTGCTAATTAGCGTTCATAATTTCTTTGGGGTGTTATGACAGTGTTATGCAGACAATTTTATTTAACTACTGGTTGAATGCTGGTGAAGGATGCACAGGTATACCCCCCCCCACACACACACACACACACCTCTGTGTCTATTATGTCCATCTCTCGTGACTAGTCTGGGTGCTGGTGGTATCTCTTAAGGGGTCTATAGTCTACTAGTTAATAGCTCACTTCTGGCCTGAGCTGGAAATGATGACTTACCTCTGCATTCACTTTAATCTCACTTTAAATTCTTAAGAAATATGTGGTTTCATTTGACTAAACCTAGCTGAAGCTATGGGGGAGAGGACTAGCTTAAATGCAGTCTGAATAGGCTTAAATTGTTCTTAATCCGTATATCGTCCTCCTTTAGAGTTCATCTCTACTTTTATTAGCCAGTAGCTATGGATATAGCTTCAAATTATGGAGCAAATTATAATACCCCTTTATTTTTTTTTTTTTCTTTTTCTCTCCCTCTCTCACTATTCACCTCCTCATTACCCTCATGTTATTTACTCGCTTTCCTCTATATCCCCGGCCGCCCTTGGTTGATCTCTGATGCTCCTGCATTCACCCGTGTAACTTGTCATATTGTACGGTTGCTGTTCTTAACATCCCTTATAAAATGGGCTTCCAAAATCCAGCAATCTGATTGGCTAGTACATCATCTGAGCCGTGTCCTTATCAGATGATATACTAGCCAACCGGCACTACTATCCACATCAAAGGCACCTCACAACGTGAATCACTGACCTTTCTAAACAGTAAACAAAAAGCACACTACCACAGCTCATTCGGAATGCGGGAAATAGTCACTGACAACAAACCAGACAGCAGTACGATTAAAATCACCAGAACCTGTGAGAAAAAAGACCTCAAAAACCAAAAATCCTCACTATGGGCAAAGCAGTAATTACATGTGAGTTATTTCTTAAAGCAGTAACAGATTGGCGCATGTACAAAAAGAACGCTGAAAACTCTTGTCGCCTAGTCCACACGAAATAGAAGTTGCCCAAAAAATGTCAGAATATGCCAGCACCACGTTAAGTACAGCAGAACACACAAAATACCTTTCAGCACCTTCAAAACAAAGAAACCCCATCACAAAGTGCACCCGAAGATGAAGAAAACATCCAGCCATCCTGCAGCTCCTCCGCGCATGCCGAAAACGGAAATAACATCATTTCCTGCACTGAAAACACGCAATCAGAATCGGGAACCCTCCCAATCATCCAGAAGTTTAAAGCTATAACAAAAAACTCTCCCTTTACAATATAGCACTGTGTGATGCAAAATGTTAAATTCATTAATCTGTCCAAATAAAACGAACAGTACTAAAATGTACTAAAACGTCCTATACGTTTCAAGTTAAAAAAATGTTCAGTTAAAGTTACAAACAATTTAAAAGCACCTGTCTTGTGTAATAAAAAATGTTCAACAGTGTGACATTTAAAAAACCCATAAAACAAACTTGTTTAACACTATTGTAACAAAAAGTAATATGGCACTATTTTTTCTCTAAACTGTGAAATCCTCTCAATTGATCAACTTTAATAAATCAATAAAAAAAAAAGTTAAACTTTAAAAACGGCTCCTCAGTTTCATTTAGCCCATTTTATAAGCGTAATAACACACTCCGAGGTGTGGGTTACGTGCTGATAAGACAACGCCTAGGTGCATAAGGCACTCGGGGCAAGCGCCTCGTGCCTTAGTACACACCTAGGCGTGCTCTTATCAGCACGTAACCCACACCTCGTCGTGTGTAATTGCTAGCTTATGGTACTGCTCTGCATACCTCTTAACCTCTTGCCTCATGAATCAGGGACAAGGCATAAAAAAATCAGGGACAAAGACCCAAAATCAGGGATACATCCTAAAAACTGGTACTAGTCACTCAGGAAGCTGATAGAATAAGAGGATTTGTGTTAAGATGCATTTTCTGAACAAGAACAATTGTGTAACTTTAATGTTTGACATTATTTTGTGATTTTAATCCCCACTGTTCTGTCACCAAAACACAAATTTTACTACGGACAGAGGAAAATTCGGAGGCAAAATCAGGGACAGTTGAAAGATATGCTGCTCTAGTCCTTCTGTTGATTTGTTTTCTTTTATTCTACATACAGCTGGTTCGTCTGGATGTATATTACCTGCCAGCGTTACACCTGTCACACCTTGGATTAACTGGTCCAGTGAACTTTAGGTTTTGCAGTAGCCTACATCCTACTGCCTGTTCTCTGCACAGAAACTTTCAGCTTTTTTATTGTACTGTTACTTTAAGCTATTTATCAGATTCAACATTTCTGTCTTGATACAGCTGTTTATTAACTAGACAGCTTGAATTACAGTATATATTCTGCGTGTAGTATAATTGACAATTGTAGTATTAATCTGCTCCATACGTGCCTGTTAGTTAATCATTAGGAAGCACTTATGCGTCCATACAAAATTACATCTTGGAATGTGAATGGGTTGGGGTCCCCCATTAAAAGGAAAAAGGTCCTATCATACCTGAATAAAAAAGGGGCAGATATTGCTTTGCTACAGGAAACCCACTTGAATGATGTGGAGTCTGCCAAACTCTCCAGATCTTGGGTCACTCAGGCTGAATTTAGATCCTACAATAGCAAGCAAAGAGGAACTGCTATCCTATTTAGGAAGGGGGTTAATTTTGTCAAAACCTTACACATAGCTGATCCTGAGGGTCAATTTCAAATATTGTCAGGGCCACTAGATGGGGTACAGGTGGTGATCTGTAACGTTTATGCACCAAATTCCAAACAATCTGTCTTTTTTGACTCACTGTCTATTATGCTTAATGATTACACAGATCATACCATTATTCTAGGTGGGTATTTCAATGAGGTTAAGGACCCTTTACTTGATAGGAACCCTCCTAGACCAGCTCCTTTTATAGCTAAAGCTCGCAAATCTCTTCATAACCTTCTTGAATTGTTATCTCTCACGGATGTCTGGAGGTTGGTTCACCCACAGGGCAAGGACTATACCTTTTTCTCCAACCGGTATTACACTCACAGTAGAACTGACCATTTATTTGTCTCAACTACTATTGTTAATTCTATTTTGGACTCTGAAATTGACAGCATTATTATTTCAGATCATGCCGATTTCCTTTAATGTTGTATTGGGTGAGGGACGTCAAAAATCACATAGATGGAGGATGAATGTATCCCTACTAAAGGACAAAAAGTTTGTGGATTGGGTCACTAAAAGAACGGATGATTATTTCTTAAACAACAATAATGGGGAGGTTACTCATGCTCGTCTATGGGAGGCCTATAAAGCCTTCATTCGAGGTAGAATTATCAGTTTCACGGCATCTAAGACAAAAAAAAGAGAGCTAGACTTTTAATCAGCAAACAGGCCAAGTTAAAGGAATTAGAAACTAAAGTAAGTTCTTCAGGCCAATTTGATCAGACCCTATTATATGAAATTACTCTGCTTAAATTTGATATTAATAAACTTCTTTCTGCACATGCTGAATATGCTTTATTTCGTACAAAGCAGAGTTATTGGGAGTCAGGGGAAAAAGCTGGGGAACTATTAGCATACAGACTCAAAAAGTTACAGGACAGGACTATTATTCCAGGCATCCGAGATACAACTGGAAATACAGTTAATAACAGTAAAGGAATCAATGCTGTTTTTAGAAAGTTTTATACCAATATATATGATAAAAAAAGTGTAGATATTGAAAAAATAAAACAGTTTCTTTCCTCCGTTAAAACTCCCAAACTAACTAAAGTTAAGGAGGAACAACTTTGTAAGGAACTATCCCTAGAGGAAGTCTCTCTTACTATTAACTCTTTACCTAATAGTAAGGCCCCTGGTCTAGATGGGGTCCTGGGGGAATTCTATAAACTACTGAGCCCAAAGTTATCCACCCATTTATTTAATATGTTTCATGAAACTTGTGACCTACATTCCTTACCCCCAACATTGACGCAGGCTCTAGTTACTCTCATACACCAAAAAAGCAAAGACCCTTTTTGTTGCGACAGCTACCACCTAATATCTCTAATGAATTCAGACTATAAAACCCTAACCTTCCTTATCCAAAAACTAACCTGTGATCTGACTGGTAAGGAGTAGGTAGGATTCATTCATGGTAGATCTGGGGTAGATTGTGTTCATAGGTTATTAAACGTATCATGGTATGTCAACAAGATAAAGGAACCCTATCCAGTGTTCTCTCTGGATTTGTTTAAAGCTTTTGTCTACCTGTCCTGGGACTACAAGTTCTTGCATTACAACACTTTGGTTATGGAACTAGCTTTAACACCTTGGTCTCATTACTATATGAAAGTGGTTCTGCTCAAATACTGAAAAATGGTCATATATCCCAGCCTATTCCACTGTACTGTGGAACCAGACAAGGTTGTCCCTTGTCTCCATACTTGTTTATTCTAGCAACTAAACCCCTGATTAGGACTACAGATGAACACCCTGGTATTTTTGGCCTTAAAATTAGTTTATTTACTAATAAAACATTTGCGTTTGCAGATGATTTGTTATTAACCTTATCCAGAGCCATTCAGTCTTATGTGATTCTTAAGAAACTATTACTTGATTTTGGCTCTATTTCAGGTTTGCAAGTTAATTGGGACAAGTCCCAAGTGTTATGTCCTAACCCCTCTCCCTTTATACTAAAAAACCTTAACGAAATCTTTGAAAAAGGCTGGGTTAAAAGTCATATAACTTATTTGGGCCTACAAATTTCTACCAATCGGGAAGCCTTAGTTGAACTTAACTATCTGCCTCTGTTCTGCAGTACTGAACAAGACTTAATTTGTTGGGGCCGACTTAATCTATCCCTCTGGGGTAAGGTGAACTCAATCAAAATGATCATTGCCCCTAACATATTCTATTTGTTTCAAAATACTTCAAATCTACTACCCAAATCGTTAGTTGATAAATTAAATCTGTTAATAAAGACTTTCCTCTGGGGGATAAAACCACCTTGACTAAGCATTAACAAACTGCGTGCTCCTTATGAGCTGGGGGTCTGGCCCTTCCTCACTGGGAGTGGTATCAGTGGGCCTTCTTGTTTAAACAGGTTGTGGGTCACCTACAACCAAACACTGTAGACAATTCTCAGTCTCCTCTATGGTTGTCATTAGAGTCAGCGTTGCTAAGATCTTACTATTTCTCTGACTATATCTCCCCAACCCCACAAATTTGAAAAGCAACCTATTTATGTAACTCGTTCAGGGTGTTAAAGAAGATGAATAAAGCTATTAATCCTGATGTTAAACCCATCAAAACAATGCCCCTCTGGGCCAATCCATCTTTTACAAAGAAAAGAGTACTACTGTCCAACAGTGTTTGGGCCCAAGCAAGTATTAAACAAATTGCTGACATATTTCACAAAGACTCTGGCACCTTAATGTCATTCAAGGAAATTAAAGAAAGATACCTTCTCCCGTGGTTCCACTTCCATTACTACTTACAATTACGACACCTAATATCTGAACATTTTTTAAATGAGGATCTTTCCTTAAACAACTGCAGGGAATGGGATCAACTGATAAAGTTGTGCAACATTAAGAGGGGAGCCAGTTTAGTTTACAAATCACCTATCTCTTCTCTTCTTTTCCGCATCTCTCACCTCTTCTGCCCGACAGAAATGGGAAGCAGAATTGGGAATTGTAATAGAAGAGCAAGACTGGGCATCAGCTTTGGAACATGCTTGTCACGGGAACAAGAATCTTCAAGGTAAGCTTATTCAATTCAAAATTTTGCATCGATACTATACGTCCCCTGCCAAGCTCCATGAAATACAGGTTACTCACCTGTAACAGGAGTTCTAGGAATGGTATATGTTGTTCATCCACACTGTCTGGCAGATTCCCTGCCACTTTAAATCTTGCCGAAAGGTCTTCAAGCTGGATCCTCCCACCCACCCGGGTGGTAAAACTCTCGGCTCCACCCCATGATGCCAGATCTAGCCCGCTGGAAGCCAGGTTGTGCGTTGAAGCCGGAGGGAGGTTGGTTGTGTGGATGAACAACATATACCATTCCTAGAACTCCTGTTACAGGTGAGTACCCTGTATTTCTAGGGACATGGATATGTTGTTCATCCACACTGTCTGGCAGACTCCTAGCAGTTCTCCGGGAGGAGGGAGGCAGACGACACCCCTATTTAGGGAATAAAGACTGAGAACTGAGACCCCAAAACCAGCATCCCGGCATGACTCAAGGTCGATGTGGTAGTGGTGATGAAGAGTGTGCTGACTCCAGGTAGCAGCCCTGCAGATTTCCTGGATAGGGACATCCCTGGAAGCAGCCACCGATGCAGCGGTATGGCGGGTAGAATGAGCTCTTATCCCTCTGGGCGCTCCATACCCGCCAATCTATAGCAGAGATCTATGCAGGAGGTGACCCACCTGCCTATCGTCTGCTTGGCTGCAGGTCTGCCAGGTGCGGCTTCAGCATAGGTGACAATCAGCTGGCGAACCTCTCCCCGAACTTCAGCTGACCGCTCCTTATAATAAGCGAGCGCCCTTCTAGGGTCCAAAGCATGGAGCCTATATTTGGTCTCCGAGGTGTAATTGGGGTAGAACACCGGCAGAGTCAACACCTGGTTAAGGTGAAACTCCAACACCACCTTCGGAAGGAACTTCGGGTGGGGGCGCAGGACAACCTTGTCCCTGTGGAAGACCAGATAAGCAGACTCGATGGAAAGCACCTAGAGCTCTCCCATCCTTCTGGCTGATGTGACAGCCACCAAGAAGGCGGTCTTCCATGACAGGTGAGAGATGTCACACCTGTGCATCGGTTCGAATAGCTTGCCCATGAGCTTAGCCAATACCAGCAGTAGATCCACGTGGTGGAGGTTCTCGACCGGAGGGGATATGTGATCAAGGCCTTTGAAAAAGCACCCGACCACCTTCTCCTGCGCCACTGACTGCTTCCCAGCCTGCGCCCGGTAAGCAGAGATGGCTGCCAGGTGCACCTTAAGGGTCGTTGACCGAAGCCCTTGCTGAGAAAGGGACCACAGGTAGTCCAGAATGCTTGCCAAGGAACAGGAGGAAGGGCCCAGGCTCTTGCCCTGACACCAAATGGAGAATCTCTTCCATTTGAAGGCGTAGCATTTTCTGGTCGACTCCTTACGGGACGCCTCAAACGACGTTGAGGACCTCATCGGAAAGACCCAAGGCCTGGAACTCTAGCCGCTCAGGAACCAGGCCATCAGGTGCAGGGATTGACGGTCCGGATGGAATACCTTCCCCTGATTGACTGAGATCAGGTCCGGGTGGGCTGGAAGCCGCCTCGGGAGCCTGGAGCCAAGACAGAGGAGATCTGGATACCAGAACTGGCGGGGCCAGTCTGGGGCTACCAGAATCACCTGCGACTTGTCCCTCCTTGCCTTGAGAAGCACCTTGTGGATCAAGGGAAATGGGGGAAAGGCGTAGAAGAGGCCCGGGGTCCACGGCCTCGAGAAGGCATCCCCCTGCAGCGAGCCCTGCTGAGGGGGGCGGGCATGAAACAGTCTCAGCTTCGCATTCTCCCTGGAGGCAAACAGGTCCGCCTGAGGCGTGCCCCAGTAGGAGAAGAGATCTTGTATTACCTCCGGCAGGAGAGACCACTCGTGAGACGCAGCCCTTATCCAGCTTAGGACATCGGCCAGGGTGTTGGAGGCTCCTGCCACATGAATGGCGAGGAGATCCGCCTCCAGGCTGCGCACGAGTGACCAAATGCGGAGAGTTTCCCTGCACAGAGGCATGGAGCGCGTCCCGCCCTGGCAGTTTAGGTAGTACATGGTCGTGGTATTGTCCGTCTGGACCTGAACCACTTGACCCCGCAGAAACGGAGCGAAGGCGGTGAGGGCTAGACAAACCACTCAAAGCTCCAGCAGGTTGATATGGCATCGGGACTCCCAAGGGGACCAGAGGCCGTGCATTCTGTGCTCCCCCAGATGGGCACCTCAAACCATCAGAGAGGCATCGGTCGAGAGAGAGACCACCGGCTCGAGGCAGACTAATGGGATATCCTCCTGCAAATGTGCTGGAATGGTCCACCACTGGAGAGCGTTCCACATCCCCTGGGTCACTGTCACTAGTTGATCCAGCGGATTGAAGTGCTGTGACCACTGGCTGGCCAGTCCCCACTGAAGGGGACGCATGTACTAGTGGGCCCAACGGACCACGCTGGTGCACGCCGCCACGAGGCCCAGGAGGCGCAGAAAGTCCCGGGCAGGGCGCGATTGCCCAACCTGAAATGACTGGGCAAAGGGGGAAAGAACCTCGGCCCTGTCCGCCGGAAGCTGTGCTCTGTCTCGTAGACAGTCGAGCTCTGCCCCGATGAATTGTATCACCTGCTCTAGCACGAGTTCCGACTTGGCCTCGTTGATGAGGCCAACCTGAGAGCAAACCTAGAGGGCCAGATCTCTGGACCGCTCCACCTCCGCTCTGGAGGGGGCTGCAATCAGCCAGTCATCCAGGTAGGGGTACACCTGGACCCTTCGGTGCCACAGTAATGCTGTCACCACTGCCACGCATTTGGTGAAGACCCTGCGAGCTAGGGAAAGGCCAAAGGGCATGGCCCGGAACTCGTAAAGGGATCCCTCCGCTCTGAAGTAGAGGAATCTCTGGTGAGACGGACGGATTGGGACATGAAAGAATGCGTCCTGAAGGTCCAGAGAACAGAACCACAAGCTTCGTTCCAAGGATGGGATTATCTGAGCCAGACTGAACATCCTGAAGGTCCGAGACCTAAGGAACCTGTTCAGGTCGTGCAGGTCGAGAAAGGGGCACCAGCCCCTCGTCCATTTTGGGACCAGGAAGTACCTGGAAACAAACCCCGGGTCTGGAGGAGGATCCGCCACCTTCCTGATCACCTCTTTTTTGAGGAGCAGGGCAATATTGGCTCGGCGAGCCAACAAAGAGGCTGCGGACCCCGTAGCCCCCTGAGGGGCAACAGCTCAGAAGGGCGGGGCCTGCTCAAACTCCAGGGGCAGGCCCTTTCCTACCACCTCCAAAACCCAACGGTCCATGGTGATAAAGGACCAAGCAGAAAGGAAGTGGCGGAGCTGTCTCCCCATGGGGGGAACCCAGGGGGGAGTGACGAGACCGGAGGCGACACCCCTCAACCAGTCACTGGGCAGGCTTAGAGGAGGGGCCGGCCGAGGGACATCCTGGGCCTTTACCTCCTTGCTTCCAGTTGGAGGAAGCCGCGGGCTTGGGTTTGGGATGCCAAGCGCAAGCCTGCTGGCCCTGGTGCTGGTGGGCCGGACGTGCCGCAGGCGCAGAAGGGCGAAAGGACTTGTGCTGTTGCTGTCGGCGGCCTTTGTCCTTCTGGGCGGAGGTGACCAAGTCCAGAGTAGCACTGGACTTCTTGATCCGCTGGAGGTGACCTTCCACTCCAGGGCCGAAGAGGTCGGTCCCCAAGAAGGGGACGTCGCCAATTTGTGCTGGGCATCCTACGTGAAGGTGGATATCCTCAGCCATGCTCTGTGGCGCATGGTCACCGCGGCCACAACCGATCTGGCACAGGAGACTCCTATGTCCAGAGCCGTTTGGAGCTGCTGCTTAGCCACTGCCCTACCCTGGTCCCGCACCTGCCGGACCGTGGTTTGCAGGTCGGCCGGGAGATGAGGGATCACCTCATCCAGGGAGCCCATGAGGGCGTGGGAGAAGTGTGCCATCAGCACGGCCGAGCTGGCCTGGCGGAGGCCAAGGGAGGATGCAGCGTACACCTTGTGCCCGGCGTAGTCCAGCTTTTTGGACTCCTTGTCGGGGGTCTTGTCCATATCCCTAGCATTCCCGGAACGCCGGAAAACACTGTCGGTGACCAACCCCTCGGTAGAGGGGTGTTCTGAAAACCCAGGCAAAGAGCCGGTAGGGACCGCATACTTCCTGGCCGAAGGCACAGGACAGGAAGCAGGCCGCTGCCAGAGCTCCAAGGCTGGGCTAACAATGGCTTCAGCCACCAGAAAGGCCTCCATAGGTGAATTCCCTCGGTCCAGTATCTCCGTCAGGGGATTCTTGGCCCGCTTGGATACGGGCTCGAGCTGCATCCCAGTGGACTCCAAGATGAGCCGAACCAAACGCATGAAGGACGATGGGCTTTCATCCATCGACTGGCCCCCCGGAGGATTCCAGGTCAATGGGCCTGGAGAACAGGGAGTCATCGTCGGAGTCCGCGAAGAGCTGCCTGAGGCCTGAGCCACCCTCCACCTGCTGAGGACGGTCAGGAGTGAGGGTGACCGACAACCTGTGGGGCAGGCCCTGACCCAAGTGAGAGTCCTTGGTCAGCACCCCCGATTTTGGTTGTGGAGGCAGAGGTTCCACCACAATTGGTGGGGCAGCTGGTTTCGGCCGAACAACCGGCCCAGGCTTGGGCACCTCGGCTACAGCGAGAGGTTGTTTTGGCCGCTCAGGTGACAGCCACTTGATGGCCGGGGAAGGTGACGGCGTCGGCTTGTTCCCAGACAGAAGTAACTGCTGCCACATCAGGTCCTCATAGCGTCACCGCAATTTGCGACGAAGCCTCTCCTCTTCCGAGGAGGAAGACGAGGACGAGCGGCGGGGCCGCTTACCTCAGTGCCAAGACCGAGACGATGTCCGAGACCAAGAACCTTGGCGTTTCCGAGGACGGGTCTGGGAAGGGCCGGGGAACACCCGCTCCTCCCTCGACTTGGAAGCCTTAACCGGGGACTGCGGCACCGGAGGCGCAGGCAAGTCCTCGGTCTCTACCGGGGAACCGGTGAAGAAGGGTTGTCGTCTTCACCAGTCGACAGCTGTCTGACGGGTCGAGAAAAAATCTCCACCGCGTCGACGGGTGTCTCGGCCGGCTGGCCTGACGGGACGCCGTGAAGCCAGTGGCCTTAGCTGCAACCTTGACCAAAGTCGAATGTCAACTGTCCAGGGAAGGGGACCTCTCCCGCTCCCACGAACGCCGACGATGGGACTTACCCTTTGAGTCCTTCTTTTTGGACCGAGAGGAATGTCCCGATGGCCCCTCTCCCTTCGTGGAAAGGGATTGGCAAAGCTCCTGGAAAGAAGCTGAATATGAGGTACCCAGTGAGAGCGGGATAAATGCCGTGACCGAGGAAGAGGATGATGCGGCCTGAGCCGCCTCCTCCTCGAGGGCGATCATTTGCTCAAGTTGCTCAGCCAAGCCAGCCGCCGCAGTAACCGCCCAATGGGCCTCCTTCAACTTAACCGGCGGGTAACACTTCTCGGGGTGCCCAAACTGTAACCGGGCAGCGCGGTCTTCCAGGACGTTGGGCGAAAACGAACGGCATAACTCGCAGGCCTGCGGGTGATGTACTAGGCCAAGGCAGTAGACGCACGTGGAGTGCGGGTCCGTCCTGGACATCTTCTGCCCACAAGGGCACCGCCAAAATCTGGGAGTCGATTTGTCCATCGCAGCCACGAGGGAGAAAGCTAACTGAAGTCTTTAAAAATTTTAAAATAAGTCTCGGGTGAACCGAAGAATTAGCATCCAGTCTACACGCAGAGCATTAAGGAGGGAACCTGAGCTTCCAGGCGGTTAGGAAGATCTGGCGTCATGGGGTGGAGCCGAGAGTTTTACCACCCGGGTGGGTGGGAGGAGCCAGCTTAAAGACCTTCCGGCAAGATTTAAAGCGGCAAGGAACCTGCCAGACAGTGTGGATGAACAACATAACCATGTCCCTAGAACAAGGCATTTCTCTTGACTCACACTGTTGGAAGTGCAATTCCTCTGACACCAATATATCCCACGTTATGGGACTGTCTGAAATTTAAGAAATTCTGGTCGGAGGTGGGTAAAATATGTGAATCCTGTTTTTCCAATACTATACCCCTCTCTCCGGATATATTTATTCTAGGGATATCACCACCTACCCTTATGCTCTCTTATCAAGAAATGTTATGGTTGTCTGGGGCTTCTGTCTGTGCCAAGCGTTTAATATTAAAATACTGGAAAGATCACAAGGTACCCTCCCTATCCGAATGGTTAAATATAGTACAGTTACGTAAGAACGTACTGTAACAGTAAATCTTCGAGAACAGCTCTTGCAGCAGGTTACACCATTAGAACTGAAGCCGGCAGGCGCCAGGACCCCACGGAAAAATTCTAGCTAGCTATCTTCAGCGGGAACCGCCCCCGACGCCGGTCCCGCCTCCGGCGTCAGGCGTGGTACATAAGGGGGCGGTTCCGCCAGATTCCCAGTTCTCCCGCCGGAGACTCCCGCCGCAGGATGACATCAGAAGGGGAGACCGAGGATCCACCGTCAGAAGACAATAAGGAGGAGATCCCAACAAGAAAAGGCAGAGCCCTGCCTCCTCCAAGGGGGAAGGTGGGCGGGAAGGTACCTGCTGCAAGAGCTGTTCTCGAAGATCTACTGTTACGGTACGTAACTGTACTATCTTACTTCGAGATACAGCTCTTGCAGCAGGTTACACCATTAGGACTGATTCCCAAGCAGTAACGCTGCCAGAAATTCTGGGAGCAGGTAAATAGAAAGAACATTCCAGGTCCTAAACCTAGGACAGGAGACCCTGTAGCACCGCTAGGCCGAAACCGGCTCTTCGCCGAGAGGCGATGTCCAGACTATAATGCCTGATAAAGGTGTGCACAGAACTCCAAGTGGCTGCAGCACAAATAGCAGAGATGGAAACGTTTTTGAGTGCTGCAAAGGATGTGGCCACACCCCTAGTAGAATGACCCCAGATAGGACCCGGAGGCTTTTGTTTTATATCATAACAGTAGGAAATACACTGGACAAGCCAGCGAGACAAAGTCTGTTTGGATACTGATTGGCCCATCATTCTCTCAGAGAAGGAAACAAAAAGCTGATCAGAACTACGAGAGGACTTGGTTATGTTGAGGTAATACCTCAGGCTGCGGTGAACATCCAGGGTGTGGAGCAAAACCTCTCCTCTATTAGAATAACTCGGGAAATAGACCGGAAGGTCAATATCCTGGTTTAGAGTGAGTGCAGAGACCACCTTAGGTAAAAACTTAGGGTTCGTCCTCAGGGATACTCTGTCCCAGTGGAAAACTAAATAAGGCTCTTTGCACATGAGAGCGTGAAGCTCAGAAATTCTTCTCGCTGAAGTAACAGCAACTAAAAATAACGTCTTCCACGACAGAAAACGTAGCTCGCAATCCGCGGCAGGTTCGAAGGGAGAAAGCGTGAGCTGTTCCAGGACAAAGAGCAGATCCCATGGAGGCACAGGGTCCCTAATGGGAAGCCTAAGGAGTAACACTCCCCTAAGAAATTCCCGAGAGGCGTCCAGTTGAGCTACTGTATGGTGTCCCACCGGGAGGTGATAGGCAGAAATGGCACAAAGGTGCACCTTAATAGAGGAGTAGGCTAGGCCTGAATGAAAAAGGGAGAGGAGGTAATCCAAAATTACTCCCACAGGACAACCTAAAGGGGAAAGATCACAAGCTCGTGACCATAAACAAAAACGGCACCATTTCATGGCGTACGTCGCATGCGTTGCTGGTTTTCTGGCTGCAGAAAGAACCTCTGCAACCTCTTGCGAGACCCCGTGACGCAAGATGGCTATGTCTCTAGGAGCCAAGCATGCAGGTTCAGAGAACGAGATCCGATGGACCAATGAACCTTTCTCCTGAGACAGTAGGTGGGAGCTGAGCGGCAACAGGAGCGGGGTTTCCCGAGATAGTTGCATCAACAAGGGGAACCAGATCTGTCTGGGCCAGAATGGGGCTACCAGAATCATTTGTGCATGCTCCCTGCGCAGCTTGAGAAGAACTCTCTGGATCAACGGGAAGGGAGGGAAAGCGTAGAGGAATCTGTTCGCCCAGGAGAGGGATAACACGTCTCGCCAGAAAACACCAGGCCCTGGATCTAGCGAGCAAAAATTGGGCAGTTTTGCATTGGATGGGGATGCAACAGGTCTAGCTCTGAATTCCCCATCAAGAAACAGATCCTCTGTTACCTCCTGAAGAAGCTCCCACTCATGGACTCTGGCCTGGAGCGACTCAGGCTGCCTGCAATCGTGTTGTCCACCCCGGAACGTGCACAGTGATCAGATTTGGCACTGCGTCTGATTACCCAATCCCACACCCTCATGCCCTCCTGCAAAGGGGTAAGAGGTGCGCCTCCTTGTTTGTTGAGGTAATACATCACCGCGTGTTGTCTGTCTGAAGCAGGAGGGTCACGGTGGGATTACTGACTGAAAAGCCTGCAGGGCGAGAGGACCGCCTCATCTCTAAGACACTGATATGGAGATGAGCCTCCAACGGGTCCACTAACCTGGGACTTTACCTGCCCAGGTGTGCCCCACCCAAGACCTGAGGCGTCCGTGGTGAGGGTTACCCGGGACGGCGCTACAAACGGGACGCCCTTGGAAAGCGACCCGGGGGCTAGCCACCACTGCCAGTCGCGGATCACTGAGTTCGTGATCCTGACCAGATGCTGCAAGTGGTCTTGCCTTTGGTCCCATTGCACCTTGAGCATCCGCTGGATTACCCGCATGTGGAGCCTTGCGAAAGGGACAGTAGGAATGGCCGCAGCCATGTGTCCGAGCAGGCGAAGGACCGACCTGGCAGGCACGATCTTGTTCGATGACAAACCCTTTATGAGGGACCTGATGCGGCTCTGGCTGTCGTCCGGAAGAAAAGCTTTCCCTGAACGGTGTCCAGTACTGCGCCTATAAATTGCAGTTTCTGCGACAGTACCAAGAGAGACTTCTCGTAATTTATGAGAACGCCCAGAGATTGGAACAAGTCTTGGGTGCTCTGGACCGCGAGCAACAACGCCTCTCTGGAGGCGGCCATGAGAAGCCAGTCGTCGAGGTACGGGAACACATAGTGGCCCTGTCTCCTTAGAGATGCTGCCACGACTGCCATGCACTTGGTAAAGACCCTTGGTGTGGATGACAGTCCGAACGGAAGAGCCCGGAATTGAAAGTGGTGGTCGAGGAACTCGAAGCGCAGGAACCTCTGGTGCGCATGAGCTATGGGGATATGCAGGTACGCGTCCTGCATGTCTAGGGACGCTAAAAAGGCGTCTTGTTTCTGCATGGGAATAAGGCCCAGAAGAGTCACCATGCGGAATCTTTTGTAGGCGACCGACACGTTGAGGTCGCTGAGGTCCAGAATTGGACGGAGGTCCCCTGATTTCTTGGGAACCAGGAAGAAGTGAGAATAATATCCCTGTCTCTCTGGTTCTCCGGACGTACTTATCGCCCTTTCTTAGAGCACGAGTACCTCTTGCCAAATCAAGCTTTTGTGCTGACCCGGATACCGGGAGAGCAAAGGAGGCCTCGAGGGTGGCTTTTCTGCGAACTCTATAAAGTGGCCAAGACTGACCAACTGCAGAACCCACCTGTCGGTGGTGATAGCCTGCCATCTCGGCAGGAAGTCCGCGATGCGACCCCCGACCATGATTTCTCGTTGATCCTGAGGGGCGGGGGCCAGAAAGGAGTCAGGCTGTGGCGGCAGATGGGCCTGTTGGCTGGGTTGGCCTAGGGGAACGCTGACCTCGGCCAGCGGGCTGTTTACCCTGGGTTCTACGGAAACCAGAGCCCCTCTGATGTGTAGCGGAGCGAGGCTGCTGCCTCTGTGTCCGCCCACGAAAACGGCTTTGGTTCCTACAAAAGGAACCAAGCCTAGGTCGGTACATGGCCTGGACCGACCTCACCGCCTTCCCGGCCTCTTGAAGTTTGGTAATGATCTTCTCAGAAGGATTACCAAATAAAACTTCTCCCTCGAAAGGAGCATCCATAATGTTTTTCTGGACGTCCGGGGTGAAGCCGGAGACGCGTAGCCAGGAGTGTCTCCGGAGGCAAACGCCAGAAGCTGCTCGCTCGCCGATGAGTCCGCTGGAATCGACGCTGCCTCGAAGCATTTGGGTCCCCACGCCTGAACCTCCGCAAGGAGGAGCTGGAGCATTCTCCTTCTGCTCACCTCGTAGCTTTTCAGCTGCCTCCAGACCCTGTTCCCACAAAGCGTTCTGAAACTGAACCATGTGGGTTAGGTAGTTTAAGGATCTGATGGCGCAGGTAGCGGAAGCATACGTGAGCCTGCCCAGAGAGTCCAATTGTTTGGATTCTGGGTCCGGTGGCAGGGTGCTCAGATGTTGCGGCCTCTGTGACCGGTCATGTGAGGCTGTGATGACCAGAGAGTCGGCCTGAGGCTGCTGTGTCAGGTACTGGTCCTCCTTAGGAGCCTTGTACAGAGGGTCAGCTTTCTTCGGCACCACCTGGAGCGAATGTGGACGCTTCCACGCAGCCTTGGTGACATCCACAAAAGTGTCCACCAAGGGTGGTACCAACACAGGCTTGGGGTCCTTTTGCCGAAGATACTTGGCAAGGCGTAACCTTTCGGGGTCTAATTCTTCCGCATCCCACCCCATGTTCTCCTGGATATGACGCATAATATCCATGAACGAGAGGTCATCCGGAGGAGATCTCGGCGTCTCACGTGGGTCCGGAGAAGGGATGGAGAATGGAGATGGGGATCTAGAGGAGGTGTAAACTGATCCCGTGTCCTCCGTCGACGGCGAACGTCGGTGTCTCCTGGACCTCTTGGGGCTGGGTGATCCAGAAGAAGATCTTGACGGAGGTCTCCGTTTTTCCGACCGTCCCCTGGGAGAGGATCTGGGCTCCGGGGAGTTGAGCGGCCTGCCGACCCCGAAGGCGAAGGGGGGGCCGGCGCCGGTGGTGGAGGAGGAGGAGGAAGAGAAGTGGGGACCACATCCCTCTTAATGGTGTCCCACCAATAAGTGAAGAGATCCTTCACTTCCGCTAAAGAAAGTCCCGACGACGGCCCAGGTGCCGGAGGGTGGTCGTCGGGTCCCGGCGACGGCTCCACAGGGGCCTCGGGCGGAGGGAAGGGGGCCCTGGGAGACTGCATGAGGCCGGGTCGCCCGTCTGGTCCTCGGGCTGCATCAGATCTTCCTCCGTCAGCGACTCCTGCCCGACGACGGTCGGAGGCGCAGGAGCCCTCTTCTCAGGCAGGGCGGACGCCGGTCCCCAACCGGGCGCCTGCTGGAAGGCTTAGCACGACGCGGTCTCCGCCGACGACGGCTCCAGGGAGGGGACGGACGGCCGGCGACGGTCGAGCCGCGCCGGGTCTACCGCCTCTTCAGGGGAGTAAGCTCCAACGTCTTTCGGGGTGGCACAGAAGACGACCGGACGTCAGGTGCCGAAGGGCGGGAACCCGACCTATGGTGGTGGTGGTGCGCCTCGGACTTCGCCGAGGCCTTGGAGGCAGAGGACGACAACGGCCTGGCGGAATGGGCCTGAGAAGAGCGAGGTGCAGAAACCGCAGCCGGGGGAGGCAGAGAACAGGACCTGCATGGAGGGCAGTCGGACATTGACCCGGAGCTGCGGGACTGGAGGCCCTGGTCGGGACCTGGAAGGGCCTTCTTTCTTTTCTTTTTCCTGTGCTTTGTGGGATGAAGTGGACGATTCCCCTTGGAGGACATAGTTTTAATTTCTCCTCCAACAAGAACGCTTGAAGAGCCTTCTGGCGCCGGATCCTGGTTTGGCTATTGAACCCTTGGCAGAAAGAGCAGGCCCAGGTATGGTGGTCTGGGCCCAGGCACCTGGCGCGGGCGTGTGAGGGTCCTTGAGAGGATCTGCTTCCGCGGCACACTCTGATGGATGACCGGAGGTCGGAGAGGACATCAGCGGTAATATATTTCGAAGAAAACGAAATTCCCGTAGGAAAGCTCTGTAACCACGCATCGCGCACTAGACTAAGACCGGAGGGTCGAGGCATGCAAGTCGACGGGGGAAAGAACTGGGGAATTCATGGACCGCCTTTATGTACCACGCTTGACGCCGAGGCGGATCGGTCAGTACGGTCCTCCTGAAGATAGCTAGCTAGAATTTTTCCGTGGGGTCCTGGCGCCTGCCGGCCTCAGTTCTAATGGTGTAACCTGCTGCAAGAGCTGTATCTCGAAGTAAGATGACGAGTTACACTGCCAACAACGAAAGACTTTCTTATTTGCTCTCCGACAGGCTAAACCAATTCCTAATCATTTGGGGACCTTTTTTGCAGAAGGTGAATTCCTCAAGAACTGATTTAGTTACACAGGGTTAGTATTTTAGTTTACAGATCTTATAATAATAAATCATTATAGGTCTCTGGTATTAGTAAACCAATGTTTTTAAGTTCCTATTTATCTTATTAGTTAAATAAGTTGAATTGATTATAGTAATGAGGTCTAAGGTACAATAATTTTTTACAAGTCATTAATCATATATTTATTACTAAAGTTGTATTCAATATGTTCTAAGTATATCCACTTTTCAACAGTTGTGTGATGAACTGTATACTTTGTCACATGTCGCTATTTGTTACAATTTTATGTATTTTGTGTTCTTAAAAAGAAAGAAAAATAAAAATTATGGCAAAAAAAAAAGAAGTGAGGCACACGGCAAAGCCAAGTTCCTTACGCATCACAGAAGCGCCATTATCCCACAATCATGCAGGCTTTGGAGTGACTTATTGCAATTATAAAATGGTTACTCTGATTTTTATTTTAAAAATGAAGCAATAAGGCTCAAAAAGTTAAGAATTTCTGACCTATGCTGTTGTGCTGGAAAAATAAATACTCAGAACAACTATGTAAAGAGGATCTCGCAGCATTGCCTCGCTAAGCTGTGGAGCTTTCTCCCCTCAGACATTAGGAAAATCCTAAAACTGGGTGCTTTTGAAACTGCCACAAACATGGAACTGTCCAAACATGCAACTGCTTTCAAAATGCAGTCTGACCATTTTTCCCATTAAAATGTAATTGTGTACTCAAAAATAAACGTATACTACCCAATGTATTGTTCTACCTTAATGTACTGTCAGGATCTTGCTTAGTCTTAAGTAAATTCAAACTCCGTGCCTCTTATAAGATTTATGCAACAATGGGCACTGTAAGAAGACAACACTATAAACAGGGCTTCTAGCCCTAACAGTGATATCCTGTATAAAAATAAAGGTCTTTGGAGCCGTCAAGCACTTACCACTCAGCATGCCTGCAACTCGAGTTCGGGAATGAGCAGCATGGATCATTGGGGGTCAGTGCAAAGAGGGGGGCAGAAAGAGGGCTGAGCAGCCGCCTGGCAACTTTCCTCTCTCAGACTGAAGCAGTGGGTATTCCCGGCTCTCAGCTGCCACCAGGTGAAAGCCTGGTGATAGAGCAGACATCTGGAAGGTAGACGTAGGTCAGGGAAGGGTAGAGAGTGCCGTGGTTCCAGGAATGCACAGGCACCTCCACGTGCATGAGATCTACAAGTCGCTGCAGGCTCTGGGTACTAGGTGGGAGAAAAAAAAAAACTGAGCAGATCGGGCTTTGTGAAGCCACGCCCAAACACCTAAAACCACCCTTCTACTCTGACTGGTAAGGCATTCTAGACTATGTGTTCGAGTTCAATGATGGACTTGGGAGTCAGAGGGCTGGTCATGGGGAGAAGGACTGAGCATCCCAGGGACTGCTCTCCTTCTCCGGGGGAGGGGGAGAGAGTGTCTGGCACTCTGCGAATCTCTGGTGGAGCCTGAGGGTACCACCACTGCCGGCGTCACACATTCAGGGTGCCAGGCGGACACTGACGTCATTGCAAATCCCTGCCACCAGGAATCCAGCATACAAAAAAAATGCTGGCTCTGTTCATGACGACCCCCGCCTCCACCACTGCTCCCACTGAGACTAGTGCCCGCCAGGGGGTCCTGCTCCCGTGGCCCCACCCCAGGGGTTAATCCAGGGGCAAGAAACCAAATTCCTTGCGGAGGGGGTGCCCTGCCAGTGGCCCCCATCCAGGGCACAGGGGGGGCAGTAAACAGGGCAGAAGGCCGAACCCTCTGGCTTGGAGGGGAAGACTTCCACACAAAAAAAAGAAAAATTAAGGTCTTTACTACTACTACTACCACTATATAGTCATGCCGCAGAAGCTAGAGGATCTGGGTACAGCAAAAAACACAGATGGGTGAGAAACTGGTTGGAAGGGAGACAGTAGTGGGGCTGTGGATACCACTGGGGTGCCACAAGGATCGATCCTGGTCCAGTCCTTTTCAATATGTTCATCAGCAACATGGGAGAAGAAAATCAGAGCGACATGCATTTCTTTGCAGATGACACTAAGCTCTTCGGCAGGGTAGACAGCGAGGAAGGGGGTAGGGAGATGAAGAGAGAATTGCAAAGGTTAGAGAGGTGGTCAAATGTTTGGCAGTTGAAATTCAATGCCAGAAAGTGCAAGACGATGCACATAGTGAATAAAAACTCAAGGACAGAATACTGGATGGGGGAAGGTAAAGCTGTGCACGACCTCTGAGGAAAAATAGCTAGTGGTCATCATCAGGGACTCCCTAAAACAATCAAACCAGTGCAACATGGCCTACAGTAAGGCAAACTGGATGCTGGGGTGTACAAGAGAGGATACTGACAGCAGAAGGAAGGAAGGAAGGAAGTATTACTATCTCTCTACAGATAACTTGTGAGGCCCTACTTGGGAGTACTCTGCCTAGTTCTGGAGTCCTCACTTAAGCAAAGCTGAGGACAGCGGCTGGAGACAGTACAGTGAAGGGTGATAAAGATGATTTAGGATAAGCATGGCAGTTCTTACGAGGATCAGCTCAACACAATGAACATGTGCACGCTGGAGGCCAGACGAACAGTGAGGGAATATGATAGAGACCTTCAAGTTCCTGAAAGGAATGAATGACATCAGGACTTCCAATAGGGTAATAACTCCATGCCACACGATAAGTTGAGTAAACTCCAGGGTAAACCCCAACCCTGTATCCTCTAGAATAGAGGAAAAGGGAATCAGTACAGGAGTCGCAGGACTAGCAGGCCTGGGAAGTCAAGATGTGGGTACCTCCTCTGGCATGCTCCGGGCGGAGTGGCAACACTAATGTACAGAGTACACCAACCAAAAAATTCAAACACGAGGAAGAACATGACTGGCTTCTCCCTGCAACCACAGGAATGTACCCTATTTGTGACTAGTGCATCAATCCAGGAAAGTGCATTGCATCCCTCCACAGACACAGCATCTGCTTAGTGGAGTTGAGTAGATACTGCCAGGGGCATTATATTGCATACAGCAACAGGGAGAAGGAAGTGAGAAAAGGCAGACCCCAACTCACTCAATGAAAGAAAAAAAGGAAAAGATTCTACTCTTTTTTTTGGGGGGGGGTGGTGTTGTCTGGGGGAGCCAGGCCCCCACTCCCTTTTTTTGGTGAAGGTTAGCACACAAGGGCCATGGCAGTGAAGAAAAGAAAGTCAGTGGAGACTGCCAGCACCCACAGGGTGAGCTGCCAGAGGCCCTGGCTTTCCACGTCTGAATCAATGATGAAGATATTCAGGAAGATCAACAATTACGTTGAGTACGTAATTTTCATATCTTCCCTGAATCAATCTTCACCACTGATTCATATACGAGTCTGAGTACCAAGTTTCCCAATTAAGGAGGAGGAGCTAGCTCACCTTGAGGGTAAAGTCACCCTCAGCTGTGTGTGTGTGTGGGGGGGACACCTCAGGGTAGGGACTCCTCACAGGCCTGGTGAGGCCTGAGAATGATCAAAATCAATCAGAAGATAGAAAGGCCCTCAACCCCCAAGTTCCTGCCTGACTCTCCAAGAGAAAAATTGAGTCCCCTGGAAATGGGAGTTCAGCACCTTACACCAGGCCAGACATGCCAGCCAAGAAAGGTGAAGCCACACCATCCGCTAAATGCATACTCTGGTTCCTACCAACCTGGAGGCCACCTCATTTGCATTATAAGATGCTCGTGTCTTGTGCTTTGCCAACTCAAGACCCTTGGCCGAAGGGCAGATGACTCACCCGACTAACTCTGTTTGCGGCATACCATCTAGGAGCTGTCCTAGCTGCATCCACAGGCAATTCTTATAAGCTGCTATGTGTGCCTGAAGTGCAGAAAGGCACGACACAGTGTGAGCCAAGGTGAAAACCTTTCTCCTCAAGCCGGCCTGGTTGTGCAGAGAGCAGAGGCACTGACACCTCACCTGCCACCACGCCGGCAATCCAGGATCAGGAATGGACCTGGGTCACTCGGAGGTTGGCTGGGGGAAGAGGAATGAGAATCCCAATGGACGCCCTCCTCCGCCGTGGAGGGAGGATGATGGTGTCCGCTGCAAAACTACCACCTGGGTGATAACAGCTGGTAGAGAGACCGGAGCCACAAGGGAGGAGGGTGCTTCCTGACTGGGATGCACACATCTGTGTGCGTCTGCTCAGTCCATACCCACAAGGCGCCTGAATGGAGGGGAGAAACGATGGGTAAAGCCGAAGCTGTGCGCAATGACACTGCTCTCCCACACAGGCTCTGCACCACCCACTGGGCTGCCTGCTGCCACATCCTCACCAGAGACGGGCTCAGGTATAGGACCAGGAGAAAATTCCACAACCCAGGTGATCTCTGATCCCAGGCCAGTGCCACCTCCAGCCCCAAACATGGTATCAGAAAACAACCCAGTTGCAGGACTCCCTCTGGCCCTGTGGCCAGCACCATCTTCAGTGTTGGGAACAGCACCCACCTCAGATTTGTCCCCACTTCCGACACTGTGAATGGTGCCAGAAGCTGGCTGGGTGCTGTGAGTTGTATCAGGACTGGGGACAGACCAAGAGGTGACACTGGCACTACACGCAGTGCAGGCCCAGAACTGACACCAGGGCAGGCGCCACACCCACTGCAGGGTCTGTCCTTGCCCTCTTCCTCAGAAAACAATACCTCAACCTCTGCGACTAGGGGCTGCCCAGCCCTAGTGCTGGTACCTTTCCAGAAACGGCGAACAGTACCAAGCAGGGGCCCGGCATCACAGTGGCTACCCAGCCCTGGTGCTGGCACCTTTCCAGTCACAGCGAACAGTATCAGCAGGGGCCTGACATCATGGCTGACACCAGCTCTCTCACCAACATCATGAACGGTGTCAGGAGCCAGGGCAGCACTGGGCCACAACACCGAGGTACTTCTGATGTAGATCAAGCACATAGCTTTGATCTCACCACCTGGGGGCAAACACTGCCCAAAGCTAATGGACTGGGGGAGTGCTCATCCAGCTGCCCAGGAGGAGCCAGCTGTCCACCAGAACCATCCCCAGGGCCTCCAACACCTTGGCCAGGCAAGATCAGGGAAAAAGCCTTTACTTCTGCAATACTGTACTAGCGGCATCAGAAAGAGGTCTGGGAAAAGGCCTAAGGTCCTGAATTTGGCATCACTAGTTAAGTGCCTCCAAAGATGCGACCCAGTTTCAGCATGTAGATTTTGATAATACGGAGATCCATCAAAAAACAGGTTCTGCAGGAATTCACATCCTGATTAGGGCCAAGACAGGTCCCACAAACCTGATGTCAGTACTTCATGACGCTTACTTCCCCAGTAGAACATACACACACATAAAACTTGGGGTTTTTGTACTCCTTGCTCTTTTTCTTGGGCTCAGACATCAAAACAAAGTCAACACCATGAAAGAAGATATTTCAGCGATGTTGCAGAGGAATTCTGAAGTTAAACAACGGCTGAACTGAGGTACTGCTCTCACGGTTTACACTCATTGCTAGAAGGAACAGAACTGAACTTAAAAGAACTGAGGTGCATGAGGGAGTCAACGGTTATTGGCCAGCGCACGGCACCACATAGGTACATGCTGCACGTGGCAGTGCCAGTAGCAGACATTGGCTCCTCTGTAGAAAAAAGCTTCCTCTGGGTCCTAGGGCCTCCAGCCCTATGACCCGTATGTATGAATCAATGGTGAAGATTGATTCAGGAAAGCTCTCATGTACCTTCTACTGTATATGATGGCCTGGGTTTCTGGACACCTCTGGGTCCTAGTTCCTGCTGACACTGAATGCTTTGTCCACACAGCGGACTGCCTTGGTTAGAGGATGGTCCTTTTCTTGGAGTCCCTACCATGGAGGGAAAGGCAAGGAGGGGCGGGTTTCAGGATGGCATTTAACCTGGAGGCTGAAGCTGACAGGCCACAACAGAGTATATCCCTGAGGTGAGTATTGCTGTGGAGTAAAAGCTCTGAAAAACCAAAAAAATGTAGCAGTAGTCATTATTTTATGAAAAGTGCTATCGGTGCATTTTATGGACTTTGATGCTATGGAGAGGAAGACCACTGGTGGTGGAAATCTCCAGGAATATGAGGCTACATAATCCCCAATTCCTCCCAGGATACTAATTCTACTATGAGGTATGTGCCACATGACTCTCCCTTCCTAAATTGAACCTATAACATATTGAAAAGCCCAAAACCTGAACTGGTGGTGGAGGGACAAGTCGTCATCCCCCGGCCCCCGATGACTGATGTCTCAAGGGAAAGTACTTATTTACTGTTTTTCTTTCCATTGTTTATAAAACATCTTTTGGTAGCCTGTACAAGAAGCCTATATAAAAAGCATTAGACTGTTCCAATCTGACCTCAAAAAGCCTTTTTATTTCAGCACAGTGCTCATCATGTCAATAAACTGTGATGCCACATACAGCAACTGTGAGGTGCATCGGGGACAGTCAGGTGCGTTTGAAAGACAGCGTAATATGAACTGCATTAGCTGATATACGCAGGAGACCAATAACCAGAAACAGTATAAAGAAAATGGAAACACTTAAGTTAAACATTGCTATTGTGTATCTAGTAGTTTAAAGCATTTATTTCAGTGACAACTTGTTCTTTCAGTTGTATTATAATTGTTACGCATCTTCTGATTGAAAATCCAATATGCGTTTCCTCTTTGCCCAAACTCCTTATTTGCCTACGAAGGCAGGCAAGTCAGATTTTTCGTTGATAACACAGGGCACATGACACTGGGGTTGCAATGCCATTTTCAGAAATTCTGAGTGCTATCAATGCCAGTTCCTGTTTCTAAAACTGCAAGAATGGAAGCTGATGAGGTGCAGCCATGAGGAAGATGACTCCCTAAATTTTATAATGGGGTGTCACTACAGCCTAGGGGTTAGAGCAATGAGCAATGAATGGATTTGGGTTTGATCCCCACAACCACCAGTTGCATACTTTGTGACAATGATCAAGTCAGTTAACCTCCCCAGTGCTGCCAGGTCACCCCTGTAAAGGGCCTTGTCCAGAGGGCCTCGCTTGGTGAACAAACAAAAAATAAATAAAAATTAAAAACCTGGATGCTCTCATAGGATGAGTGTGTACCAGGTGAAAGTAAATACAGGATACTGGATATGATGGTCCACTTTTCCTTAAGGTCATCAGGTGTGCTGTAGGCCTTTGAGTCGGACATGGGGTGGAGGTGGGGGGGCTGTGAGATGGTGAAAGGTTCTGCAGCCTAATCCCAGAAAGGAAATATTCAACAGCTGCAATGGTGCTGGAAGTCAGCAGTAATTCTGGGGTTCCTTACCCTACGCAGTAGACGTCAGGCGGCTCGCTGTCACACCGCAGCCAGGGATGCAGCTCACAATCGGGGGACTGCCCATTGACATTCCATGTACCGACAAAAAATCTGCAGAGAGGAAAAACAGCGTGAGAAAAAAATCACATAACAGGCATCGGAAGAGACCAACTTCACTGAGGATCAGTAACAGCAGATGAGAAGGGTTGGTTTTACAAGTTACCAGTTAAAAAACAGATGGCATTCCATTAGGTACTAGGAAAAATGACGAATCAATTAATAAGAGAGCTATGCACATTTCAGAATTAGACGTGTTCATTTGTGTAATGAGAGAGTAAAATCAAAATAAGGTTTCAAACCCAAAACAATGAGTAAAATTAAAGTGCGCTAAAAATGGAAAATAAAGTTAGAATCAAGTTTCAACTAAGAGCCTGCAGTCAACTCCTCTTGTAAGCAGACTGCTGCAGAAAGCAATATTTATGAATACATCTGAAATGGCATACATCCAGTAAATGAACTCTGAATTTTAAAAGCCTGCTTATTCCAGGCTGAAATGGGTTATCAAGCTGTTGTACCTCATGTTTAATGGACAGCACAATTCTCTCAAGGTTTGATAGGCAGCATCATTATTTATTTACTGTGAACGGAGGAAGCTTGTTCTGCATGAATTTTCATCCTAAGCAGAATGGTGTTGTACCACAGTGCAGAGGTCCTGGAACGTGGCTGTACACTTCTGTGGTACAACAGCATTCTACACATATGAAAACAATGTCCACGCAACCAGCTCTACTAAAAGCAGAGCTGGAAAAACACCACACTCTCAACGGACCACAATGTGGACCTTTGGTAGCCTGCTCTGTTTTCAAAAACATTTTATCAAATTAAACTTTCATATGGATGTTAACTTAAACAAAACTCAAATAAATAAATATTTAAAATAAAATAAAAAATTACTCACCACAGTAATGCTGTTTCTCCTAATGGGGTCTTGCTGTATTCTGACATAATGCAGTTAGCCCCAGCACTTGAACTGCCCCGGAGAGGAAAGAGTTAATATGCAGAAGCATAGAACGTTGAGCTTGAGCTCAGTTTTCAAACCTCTGTCTGTGGTACTTCCCAGTGTAACCGTCAGATTCTTACGAGCAAACTAACTAACTGAGTACTTTGCTATGGAAATTGTTCAATACATATAGCCAAAAGGCAACGATTTGGGTCGAGAACCCAAGAAGGAAAGGTGGTGACAATATTTAACTACAAAACCACAAGAAAGGTAACCATAAACAACTACCCCACCCTTAAGAGGGAGGGTACCAGGTACACCCCTGAGGTGCAACAATGTACCTGCCAGCCCACTTCCCAAAAACTAGGTTCTGGGGGGTGTCAGAATACAGCAAGACTCCATTAGAAGAAACAACATTCCCATGGTTAGTAATTTTTTGTCTTCAAACAACATGAAGTCTTGCTGTATTCTGACATAATGCAGACTACCAAGCAGTTCCCTATGGAGGACGGAATGCAGAACCCACTTTGGCAACAGGCTCTGTAGTACTGCTGTGCCAAACCTAGCATCACTCACTCCTAGCCTGGATGTCCAGAGAGTAATGCTTGGTGAATGTATGCAGGGTTTTAAATAATTGATTAGCAGTTTTTTTTCTTGGGACAATACTAACTGTACAGAAAGCATTTATATAGATTTTCTAGAAATGTCATATTTGTTAATCACAGTGAGGCAAGTGCCATGCATTTTCACAATGTTTTAGAACTTTTATAAGCAAAACGCTAATCAATTTTTAGAGTTAAATAAAACTCTGGTATGTATGTACTGTTTTCCAGGTGGCTGCTTTACAGATCTCTAACAAGGGTATATCTCTGGCCGCAGCTAGGATAGCAGCTGTACCCCTAGTCGAGAGAGCCCTCAGGCCTAAAGGGGATGTTTTACCCAATTTGTCATAGCAGAATTGTATACAAGTAACAATCCACCTGGCAATAGTTATTTTAGTGGCAGGTTTACCTTTCCCCACTTCCCCATAAGTGAGAGACAATTGAAGACAGTCATTTCTGTGTGCCTTAGTATGCTCTATGTAGTAGCTAAGAGCCCTTTTAACATCCAAACGGTGTAATCTTCTTTCCCCTGAAGAAGAATGGTCAGTGAAATACACAGGGAGAAACAAAGATTGGTTCAGATGAAAATCTGATACCACTTTGGGCAAGAACCTCCTATTGGTTCTTAGGACCACTTTATCCCTATGGAAGGATATGAAGTCAGGTTCAGCTGATAGGGCCTGTAATTCACTAATCCGCCTGGCAGAAGTAATAGCTACCAGGAACACAGTTTTTCAGGTCAAGTGCTTCAACTCGGCCGAAGCCAGAGATTCAAAGAGTGGCTGCATAAGCTGAGCAATGCAGACATTAAGATCCCAAGGCAGAGTAGGCTCTCTAAAGGGAGGGTTAATATGAACTAGACCTTTGAAAAACTTCCTGAAAACAGGATGAGATGCCAGGGAAGAGCCCTTCCCCACTGAAAGGAATGCAGAAACAGCTGCTAGGTGAACCTTCAGAGTTGCAGGCCTAAGACCTAGACCATTAAGGTGAACCAGATAATCTAAGGCTGTGGAGATGTCTGCAGA
This sequence comes from Neoceratodus forsteri, assembly GCA_016271365.2. Taxonomy (NCBI): domain Eukaryota; kingdom Metazoa; phylum Chordata; order Ceratodontiformes; family Ceratodontidae; genus Neoceratodus; species Neoceratodus forsteri. Next base: position 94,765,073 of record JADMNL010000023.1, on the reverse strand, counting down.
ATCAGGTGCAATGCCTTTCTGAGAACACCCAATACTGAACCTCTTCCATTTGGAATTATAAGTTTTTCTAGTGGAAGGTTTCCTGGAAACCTTCAAAATATCCAGAACTCCCTGAGAGAGATGCAGTCCTGCATATTCTAACTCTTCATGAGCCAGGCCTCGAGGTTGAGAGACTGGAGATTGGGGTACCAGATCCGTCCCTGGGAGGAGGACAGGATATTGTATCTCCTGGGAAGAGACAGAGGACGTGACACTGTCAAGGACAGCAGCAGAGGATACCAGGGCTATCTGGCCCAATCTGGAGCCACTAGTATCACTGTGCAGGGTTGAGTTCTGATTTTGCTCAGGACTCTGAACAGCAGAGGGAAGGGAGGGATGGCATAGAAAAACTTGTCCTTCCAGTCCAAAATGAGAGCATACAGGGGCACCGTCCCCAGGACTGAAGGTCTGCAACAAAACAGAGGGAGTTGACTGTCCGGTGCTGTGAAGAGATCCATCTCTGGAGTGCCCCACCTGGAGAAGATGACCTGCAGGATGTGAGGATCCAGGGAACCATTCACGATGTCCCTGTAAGATTCTGCTCAGGGCATCTGCAAGTACATTGTCCTTCCCTGGAAGGTGAACTGCTACCAAGGAAGTCTGAAAAGAATAGGCCAGAGACCACAGCTTCATGGCTTCTGTACACAAGGCCGTGAACAGAGTGCCTCCCTGCTTGCTGATGTACCACACTGTGGTGGTGTTGTCTGTTCTGACTTGGACCACCTTGCCCTTGACTGAATCGGAGAACCTCTGAAGGACTAGGTAAACTGCCCCGAATTCCAGGAGATTGATATGAAGGAGAGACTCCTGTGGAGACCAGACCCCTTGAGCTGTCAGGGGTCCCAAGTGGGCTCCCTAACCTAGGAGAGAAGCATCCGTAGTTAGAACTACTGAGGGGACTTGAGGGAGAAATGGAACTCCTTGTCTGAGGTCATACTGGTCCAGCCACCGCTGGAGAGCTTGGACCCGAGTCTGAGCCACTGGAATCAGTTTGGTGAGAGTCTCCTTTCTCTGTGACCAAAAGCACCCTAGGTGGAACTGAATGTCCCTCATCTGAAATCTGGCTCCCTGTATCACTGCCGTGGAAGCTGCCATGTGGCCCAGAAGTTGGAGGAACTGTCTCGCTGGACAAGAAACCTGACGTTGAAAAGAGGAAGCAAGATCTACTAGGGCCTTCACCCTTGCCAGGGGAAGGAAAGCTTTTGCTTGGATAGTGTCCAATTCTATTCCTATGAAAGTGAGAAGTTGTACTCGTTCGTGGACAGATTGAGAAGAAACCCCAGAGAACTGAGCAAGTCCTGGGTGGTTTGTAGAGCTGACCTGACCTGGTCTGATGACTGACCTACAATTAGCCAGTCGTCCAGAGATAGGAAAATGGTGATACCCTGTCTTCTGAGGTAAGCCACCACTACTGCAAGGCACTTTGTGAACACCCTTGGAGCATATGTTAGGCCGAATGGCATGGCCTTGAACTGATAATGGTCTGAAGGCAGCTCGAACCTGAGGTATTTTCAGTGGGAGCACCTGACGGGGATATGGAAGTAGGTATCCTTGAGGTCCAGGGATGCTATCCAATCCCCTGGCCTTAAAGAGGGAAGGATTATTCCCAGAGTTATCATTTCGAATTTGGGTTTTGAAATGTTTGTTCGTTCAAATACCTTAGGTCCAGGATGGGTCGCCACTCCCCTGTTTTCTTTGCGGTAAGGAAGTACCTGGAGTACAGGCCTTTTCTCCTGTGCTGAGTAGAAACCTTCTCTACAGCTCTGAGAGCCAGGAGAGAGGAAACCTCTGCCTCTAGGGCACGGGGTTTCTGAGATTGATGCAGGTGGAAAAGACCTGGCCCTCTTTTTTGGGACCTTTTTGAAGCTGAGCGCCAGTCCCTGGCTTACTACTTCCAGGACCCATTTGTCTGAGGTCACAGACTTCCAGGCCTGAAAGTAGTAAACCAGCCAGCCTGCCTCCTACTGGGATTGGGGAGTCGACCCGGGCTGACACATCAGGGAGTCTGCCTGGCAGGAGCCTTAGACTGGAAGGAAGAAGCAGCCCTACTCATCCCCCTCCTGCCCCTCCCTCGGGGAAAAAAACCCTCTGTGGGAAGGGAGAGGAGGCCTGGGCTTGGTGAAAAGGCCTGCCCTGTCACTGGACTGCTGCTTTTATGGAGTGTCTTGCCTTTCCTTGGCCTGTGCACTTCTGTAAGTGGTCCTGTATTTATCCATTTTCTTCACGTAAGCCTCTGTCTGCTCCCCAAACAGAGAGTTACCAACTACAGGAAAATCCATAGCCTTGGTCTGGGTATTCTGTGAAAGGCTAGTACATCTGAGTCAAGCATGTCTTCTGAGAGACACAGATGTAGCCCTGACTCTTGATGCCAACATCACTGGAGTCCACAGCAGCGTGAACTTGTACTTTAGATGGTTCAGTTCCATCCGCAGCCACTTCCCCCAGCTCCTTGGCTAGCTGGTGGAGGCCTGTTTAGCCAGTTCCAGAACAGTATTCCACCTAGACTTCTGGTACCTGGCTGTGTAGGCCATGTAGTTTGCCTGCCTGAGTCCCAAAGAGGATGCCAAATACTGTTTTTTGGCCATGGCATCAACTTTCCTGGAGTCTTTGTCCAGAGGGTGTGAAACCAAAGGAATGTTAGCCCTGTCACAGGCTGCAACTTGCACTACCTCAACATGGCTGCTATGAGTATAAAGGAACTCCGTACCTGAGCCTGATAACATATACCTCCTGTCCATTCTTTTTATCCACAGGAGGAAATGAGTTAGGAGTTTGTAAAATTTTTTGTGCCCGTTTCCCCAAGAACTTATAAAAAGGGATAGAGAATCTTTTGGACTCTGGGATGTCCATCATTTCCACAAATTCAGGCTCTTCCTCCTCCTCAGCAGCTTCAACCATAGGGAGCTGGAGGGTTTCAGCTACCTTCTTGTAGAACAAGAAGTGTGAAGGGGACTCAGAAAGCCTGGGAGGGGAGACATTAGAGGGCCTGTCTGGGGAGATGTCCGGTTCAACGGGCACATCCAGACCCCCAGGTGTTCATCTTCGTCATCATCATCGGGATAGTCTTCGTCTCCCTCCCACTCCTCATAAAAAGCATCTGGATCGTAATCCGAAGGAGACGGATCCGACCGAACCAACCACCTAACCGGTGGTACGGGTTTGGACGAACCGTGCTTAAGCGACTGATCAATGCTAATCGCTTGGCTATCTCGTCTGCGATTGGAGCATGCGGTACTGGATCCGAACCAGCAGACTTGTGTTTCCTTTTTGACGGAACCGGACCCTCAGAGTTGGCTCTCCTTTTGCCTGAGGAGGTATCACCCAGGTCAGTAGGCACCTCTTCAGGTTCAGCCACAACAGAACCGGGCTGGCCATCAGGATCTACGTGCTTCTCAGCCTCCCTTTCCTTCAGCCTACTTAATCTTTTTTCTAGAGTTGCTCTGGGAAAGTTTTTGCAAATTTGGCAGTCTGACTTGAGGTGATCAAACCCCAGACAATAAACACAGATGAGGTGGGGGTCGGCCTTGGCAAAGGTCTCCCCACACTCAGTACTGTGTTGAAACCTAGTGGGACTGGTTTTCTTCTTGGGTTTCTCAGACATGGCCAACCTACCAAATTACCCTATAGCAGCTTTCAAGCCAGGTAATGAATAACTGATCAGTTATAAGCCGTGTCATGGGTTTTGGGAAAAAAAAAAACAGAAAAGGCCCAGTTCTTTTGAAACAGATCGGTACCGGAACACCACTCTAATTTCAAAAAATTCAAATTTTAAAAACAAGAAAAAACAAGTTCAATTCCTAACCGGACTGACCGATAACAAACCAAGGAAAAGAACAATTTCCACACTTTTTCCAAAATAAAACACGGTCACTACCTATCTACTACACTACCTGTACCGAGGCTGGAAATCCGAAAAATAACAAATAGAACAGTTTAAACTGAATGCTTTTAAATTTTACCGAACCAAGCAGAGGAATCTCCGGAGCGACATAATTGTTAGGCGGAGTAAAGAATCTGACGGTTACACTGGGAAGTACCACAGACAGAGGTTTGAAAACAGAGCTCGAGCTCAACGTTCTATGCTTCTGCATAGAGTTAACTCTTTTCTCTCCAGGGCAGTTCAAGTGCTGGGGCTAACTGCATTATGTCAGAATACAGCAAGACTTCATGTTGTTTGAAAAATGTGTTTCTCTGTATTAGCTGTCACTTGCAATGGACAGTGGGACAATGGCCGAAAATGGGACACAACAGTTTAAACACCTAACAAAACAAAAGAATACTGATCTCCATACAGTATACAAAATACTGTTTGGGCAAAACCATGCCCAACCAGCCTGTGCTGCCACCTCAAGGCTCAAATTACAACGGCCCTCTGGAGCTTCGCTCTCGAGGTCTGCTGTAATCTAACCTCTCAGAGGCAGCACAGGCTGGTTGGGCATGGTTGCCCAACCAATATTCTCTATATTTATTTCAAAATTTTTACCAGCAAAGACATACTGAGCTAAAAAAGCTTCTGACAGGCCACATACTGAGTGCACAGATCTCCACATACATTTTAATCTACAACTACAATACACCGCCATTAAATATCTAATTTTACTCTAAATCGGAGTTACTACCACTTCAGCAAGGTCACAATACCAGAAAAAGAGGCAAAAATGTTGCATTTAACTGAAATTTACTCTACATACAATCCAAACAAACAGCACAGAACAGGAAATTACTGGGACCTGAAGGAAAATGTGCAAATATCTGAAAACTGCACACATCTGAACTATACGCAAATAAAACTGACTGCAATTTATTTTATTTGAACATTGGTGACCAGAAAAGGCACACTGAGCTGAGGCTTGTTTCCAGGTATGACCTGGGGGAAGGGAATAAGGGATGCAAAATACATAGCATGAACACAGTACGCAATTACTGTAACGTGCAACCAGAATAACATGACGAGTGCAGGTGTAAGTGTAGCATGAATGAGCAAAGCAAAAAAATACAGGTTACTCACCTGTAACAGGAGTTCTAGGAATGGTATATGTTGTTCATCCACACTCATTGGCAGGTATCCTTGCCGCTTTAAATCTTGCCGGAAGGTCTTCAAGCTTGCTCCTCCCACCCACCCGGGTGGTATAACTCTCGGCTCCGCCCCATGACGCCAGATCTGGCCCGCTGGAAGCTCAGGTTGTCGCGTCGAAGCGGGAGGTGGTGGTGGGTGTGGATGAACAACATATACCATTCCTAGAACTCCTGTTACAGGTGAGTAACCTGTATTTCTAGGGACATGGATATGTTGTTCATCCACACTCATTGGCAGACTCCTAGCAGTTCTCCGGGAGGAGGGAGGCAAGACGACACCCCAATACTTACTTGGGAAAGAGAGACTGAGAACCGAGGCCCCAAAACCAGCATCCCGCGTGACTCAAGGTCGATGTGTGGTAATGGGTAATGAAGGTGTTTGCTGACTTCCAGGTAGCAGCCCTGCAGATTTCCTGGATAGGGGCGTCCCTGGAAGCAGCCACCGTTGCAGCAGTATGGCGGTAGAATGAGCTCTTATCCCTCTGGGAGGCTCCATGCCCGCCAACTTATAGCAGAGATCTATGCAGGAGGTTACCCACCTGCTTATCGTCCGCTTGGCTGCAGGTCTGCAGATGCGGCTTCAGCATAGGTGACAAACAGCTGGCGAACCTCTCCCGAATTTCAGCCGATGCTCCTTATAATAGCGGCGCCCTTCTAGGGTCCAGAGTATGGAGCCTATATTGACCTCCGAGGTGTGATTGGGGTAGAACACCCGGCAGAGTCAACACCTGGTTAAGGTGAAACTCGGCCACCACCTTCGGAAGGAATTTCGGTGGGGGGCAGGGACAACCTTGTCCCTGTGGAAGACCAGGTAAGGAGACTCGATGGAAAGCGCCTGGAGCTCTCCCATCCTTCTGGCTGACGGATAGCCACCAAGAAGGCGGTCTTCCACGACAGGTGAGAGAGAGCACACCGTGCATAGGTTCGAATGGCTTGCCCATGAGTTTTGCCAGTACCAGCAGTAGATCCCACGGAGGTGGGGGTTCCCGCACTGGAGGGAAATGTGATCAGGCCTTTGAAAAAGCGCCAGACTACTTCTCCTGCGCCACCGACTGCTTCCGGCCAGCCGGGTAAGCAGAGATGGCTGCCAGGTGCACCCTTTAGGTCGCCGACCTAAGCCCTTGACTAGAAAGGGACCATAAATAGTCCAAGATGCTTGCCAAGGAACAGGAGGAAGGGTCCAAGCCCTTGTTTCTGACACCAAATGGAAAACCTTTTCCATTTGAAGGCATAGCATTTTCTGGTCGACTTTACGGACGCCTCAACTACATTGAGGACCTCGCGGAAAGACCCAAGGCCTGGAACTCTAGCCACCAGGAACCAGGGCGTCAGGTGCAGGGATTGAAGGTCCGGATGGAACACCTTCCCTGATTGATTGAGAGCAGGTCCGGGGCGAGCTGGAAGCTGCCGCGAATCCTGGAGCTGAGACTGAGGAGATCTGGGTACCAGAACTGGCGAGGCCAGTCTGGGGCTATCAGAATCACCTCGCGCCTTGTCCCTCCTCGCCTTGAGAAGCACCTTGTGGATCAAGGGAAATGGGGAAAGGCGCAAAGAGGCCCGGGTCCACTGCCTCGAGAAGGCATCCCCTGCAGCGAGCCCCTGCTGAGGGGGCGGGCATGGAACAGACTCAGCTTCGCGTTCTCCCTGGAGGCAAACAGGTCCACCTGAGGTGTGCCCCAATGGGAGAACAGATGCTGTACTACCTCCGGCAGGAGAGACCACTCGTGGGATGCAGCCCCTATCCAGCTCAAGGCATCGGCCAGGGTGTTGGAGGCTCCTGCCACGTGAATGGCTAGGAGATCCGCCTCCAGGCTGCGCACGAGTGACCAAATGCGGAGAGCTTCCTTGCATAGAAGCATGGAGCGCGTCCCGCCCTGGCGGTTTAGATAGTACATGGTCGTGGTATTGTCCGTCTGGACTCGGACCACTTGACCCCGGAGGAACGGAGCAAAGGCGGTGAGAGCTAGGCGGACCGCTCGGAGCTCCAGCAGGTTGATGTGGCATCGGGACTCCCGCGGGGACCAGAGGCCATGAGCCCGTGTTCCCCCAGATGGGCACCCCAACCCATCAGAGAGGCATCGGTCGATAGAGAGACCGGCCGCTCGGGGCGGATTAACGGGATGCCCTCCTGCAATGATCTGGAACGGTCCACCACTGGAGAGCGCTCCACATCCCCTGTGTCACCGGCACAAGCTGGTCCAAAGGATCGCAGCGCCAGACCACTGGCTGGCCAGTCCCCACTGAAGGGACTGATGTTCCAGCGGCCCAACGGACCACGCTGGTGCAGGCCGCCATGAGACCCAGGAGGCGAGAAGTCCCGGCAGGCGCAATTGCCCAACCAGAAATGATCGGGCAAGGAGGAAAGAACCTGGCCCTGTCCGCCGAGCCGCGCCTGGCTCAAGAGAGTCGAGCTGCGCCCGATGAATAGAATCACCTGCTTCGCTCGAGTTCGACTTCTGGCCTCGCTGATAAGGAGGCCCAGTTGAGAGCAGACCTGGAGGGCCAGATCTCTGACCACTCCGGCCCCCTTCCTGGAGGAGCTGCTATCAGCCAGTCGTCCAGGTAAGGGTACACCGGACCCCTCGGCGCCGGAGAATGCTGTCACCACTGCCATGCATTTGGTGAAGACCCTGGGAGCTGGAGACAAGCCAAGGGCATGGCTTGAACTCGAAAGGGATCCTTCCGCTTCGAAGCGAAGGGAATCTCTGGTGAGACGGACGGATAGGACGGAAAAAAACGGCCCTGCAAGTCTAGAGAGCAGAACCACACGCTGCCCAAGGATGGTATTATCTGAGCAGAGTGACCATCCTGAAGGTTCGAGACCTTAGGAACTTGTTTAGGTCGGTAGGTCGAGAATGGGGCGCCAGCCCCCGTCTGCTTCGAACCAGGAAATACCTGGACACAAACCCTGGGTCTGAAGGAGGGTCCACCACCTCTTATCACCTCCTCTGGAGGAGGAGAGCGGCGTCGGCTCGACGAGCCGCCAGTGAGGCTGGGGATCCGAAGCCCCGAGGGCGACGGCTCTGAAGGGTGGTGCCTGCTCAATTCCAGAGGCAGGCCTCTTCCCACCACCTCAAGACCCACCTGTCCGTGGAAACAGCGGACCAGGCGGGACGAAGTGCGGAGCCGTCCCCAGGGGGACCCAGGGTAGGGTGAAGATGGGGCGACACCTCAGCCCGTCACTGGGCAGGCTTGGAGAGGGACCGGCGAGGGACCTCCTGGGCCTTTCCTCCTGCCTCCTGTTAGAGGAAGCCGGCGGCTTGGGTTTGGGATGCCAAGGCCGAGCTGCTGGCCCTGACGTTGCTGGGCAGGCGCTGCCGGGGCACAGAAGGATGAAAGGGGCTTAGGCTGTGGTTTGGCGGCCTTTGTCCTTCTGAGCGGAAGAGACCGAGTCCAAGGTAGCATTGACTTCTCGATCCTCTGCAGGTGACCTTCCACCCCAGGGTCAAGAGGTCAGTCCCCAAAAGGGAACATCCGCCAACTTGTGCTGGGTATCCGGCGTAAAGGTGGATATCCTCAGCCAAGCCCGCCGACGCATAGCCACTCGCGGCCGCCACCGATCTGGCACATGAGTCCCCTATATCCAAAGCAGTCTGGAGCTGCTGTTTGGCCACCGCTCTGCCCTGGTCCCGCACCTGCTTAACCGTAGTCTGCAGATCGGCGGGAAGATGAGGGATGACCTCATCCAGGGAGCCCAACAGGGCATGAGAAAAATGTGCCATGAGGACGGCCGAACTGGCCTGACGAAGGCCGAGAGAGGACGCAGCGTAGACTTTTCGCCCGACATAGTCCAATTTCTTGGACTCCTTGTCAGGAGGTTTGTCCACATCCCTGGCGTTGCCGGCGCCCCGGAAAACGCTGTCGGTAACCAACCCCTCCGCAGAGGGGTGTTCCGAAAAACCGGACAAGGAACCGGTAGGGACCGCATACTTCCTGGCCATCCTGGCCGAAGGCGCAGGGCAGGAAGCAGGGCGCTGCCAAAGCTCCAGTGCCGGACCCACTATGGCCTCGGCCACCGAAAGGCCTCGTCGGAGAATCCCTCGGTCCAGAATCTCGTGAGGGATACCTGGCCTGCTTGGAAGCGGGTTCGAGCTCCATCCCGTGGACTCGAGATGAGCCGGTAGTCCTAGGAAGGACGACGGGCTATCGTCCATTGACTGACTCCTGAAGACTCCAAGTCCAGTCGCTTGGAGAAAAGGAGGAATCATCTTCGGACTCGGAAGAGCCCTCAAGAGCTGCCTCTGGCCTGAGCCACCCTTCACCTGCCGAGGTCGGTCGGGAGTGAGGTAACTGACAGCCGATGGGGTAGACCCTTAGCCGACCGAGAATCCTTGGTCGGAGCCCCAATTGGTGGCTGTGGAGGCGGAGGTTCCACCGGAATCGGTGGAGCAGCTGGTTTTGGCCTAACAACCGGCCTGGGTATAGGCTCCTCGGATAAGTCGAGGGGTTGTGTCGGCGCCGGTGACAGCCACTTAATGGCCGGGGAAGGCGACGGGGTCGGCTTACTCCCGGCCAGGAGCTGTTGCAACATAAGGTCCTCGTACCGTCGACGTAATTTACGCCGAAGCCTCCCCTCATCCGAGGAGGAGGACGAGGACGAGCGGCGACGCCGCTTACCGCGGTGCCGAGACCGAGACCGCCTATGACGGTGGGATCGGCTGGACCGCGAAGAGGTCCGAGACCGAGACCGAGAGTCCCGGAATTTCCGAGGTCGGTGCGGGGAGGTGTCGGCCGGAACCGGCACTCCCTTCGGCTCGGATGGTGCATCCGAGGGCCCGGAACCGAGGCACAGGCGAGCCCATCGGGATCCTCAACTCCTCCCGGGGAACCGGGAGAGGGGAATCTCGGCTGCTAGAGCGACAGCCCATCCAATGGGTCAAGAAAATCTCGACTTCATCGGTGGGAGTCTCGGTCAACTGACCTGGCGGGGACACCCGTGAGGCCAGTGGCGAAGCCGAGCGGTCCGACAGCCGACGGTCGAGGCCCGAGAGGACCTTTCCCGCTCCCAAGAGCGCCGAGGAGGGACTTACCCCTGTCCTCTTTTGGACCGAGAATAAGGTCCCGGAACGTAGCCCTTCTCCTTTAGTGGAGAGGGACAGACAAAGCTCCTTAAAAGAAGCCGTGTATCGAAGAGCCCAGAGAGCGGGATAAATGCATGACGCCGAGGAAGATACGACCTCATGGCCTCTTCTCTTCGAGGGGCTTACCCATTCGCCGAGCTGATCCGCCGAGCCCGCCGCCATCGGACACCGCCAACCGGCCTCCTTTGGACTTTACCGAGGGAAACGCTTCTCGGGACGGCCCAGTTGCAATCGGGCAGCACGGTCTTCGAGGACGTAGGCCGAGAAAGATGAGCACAGGTCGCAAGCCTGCGGGTCGTGCTCAAGGCCTAAGCAGTAGACACACGTGGAGTGTGGATCCGTCCAAGACATCTTCTGCCCGCATGGGCATCTCCGAAATCCGGGAGTCGATTTGTCCATCGCAGCCGCGAGGGATAGAAGACTGAAGTCTTTTTCGCAAAATTTATTTTTAAATCCGCAAACGGAGAAATAGGAACCAGTCTCAAACGCAGAGCGTTAAGGAGGGAACCTGAGCTTCCAAGCAGTAAGGAAGATCTGGCGTCATGGGGCGGAGCCGAGAGTTATACCACCCGGGTGGGTGGGAGGAGCAAGCTTGAAGACCTTCCGGCAAGATTTAAAGCGGCAAGGATACCTGCCAATGAGTGTGGATGAACAACATATCCATGTCCCTAGAAAAAACAGTTAAGCACCTCAGCCACATCTATACCAAGGTAACATAGCAACTGCAGGGGAAATGTCAGGGAAAGGGAAAACAAGAGCAGTGCGGGAAGGGAAGGAGTGTCAGCAAATTCCTGAGAGAGCCAGGGAAGGCAGTGCACATAGGTCTTCATGAGGAATGTGTATGAAGTAAAAGTCAGCAGTTATACCAATTACTTTTTGCTTCATTACAATTTTTTTTAACACAAAAAAGGCTGTTGAGACAGTGCCACACAGGGCTACCAGAATGATCAGGGTGTGCAGGATAACAACTGTGAGGCAAGACCTGGAGGCCCTTAATATGTTCACCATGGAGACAAGGGATTTTTTTTTTTTTGGGGCCAGGATTCTACATACGAAAGATACGACCGAATTAAACAGGTTGAGATGTTTAATCTTGTATGCTACAGCAGGACAGCTCAAAGGTGGAAAATGTGTGGTTAGCAAGTGTGTCTTCTCTTAGAGGGTGGGGAACCTGTGGAACAGAGCAAAGAAGGTGGACATGAAAACAGTATAGGCCCTCAAGGTAAGCATGAACAAATTTCTGCTTACAAAGGAAATCAGAGAGGTTACATTGGTTAGTTGGATGGGTGGGGAATCACAGGGTACCGGAGTGGTAGGGTGTGGAATCGTAGCGTACCCTGGTTAGTAGAGTGGGTGGGCAATCACAGGTACCCTGGGTGGCAGGATAGGTGGGGAATCACAGGGTACCATGGGTAGTAGGATGGGTGGGGAATCACAGGGTACCATGGGTTGTAGCGTGGGTGGGGAATTGCAGGGTACCCTGGTGGCAGGATGGGTGGGGAATCACAGGGTTCCATACCGTGGTTAGAAGGGTGAGTGGGTAATCACAGGAACCCTGGGTAGTAGAGAAGGTGGGTAATCACAGGGTACCCTGGGTAGTAAGGTGGGGAATCAGAGAGGGTAACATGGGTAGTGCAGCTGGTGGGGAATCACAGGGTACCCTGGGTAATAGGATTTTTTTTTTGTTACTTTCTGTTTATTGATTTCTCAATAATCCATACAGAAATGATTCTGACAATGCATATAAGGCTTACAGATTACAGATTGAGGTCACCACTCCTCTTAATACACACGGGTTAAATCAAGCATGCAAAGTTTATAAGATACACCATTTGGGGAGTAAAAATCTATATCATCAATTCCAAACAATGAAATGAATTGCTGTTCATAGAGACCAAGAGCTGCATGCACTATAAGTAAAGCTGAAATATATATCATTAATGTCTCTCTTACCCTTTACAGGGGAGTTGAGATTTAAGCATGCACTAGCCAAAATGTATTGCCCAAAGGGCAAAAGAATGGAGATGAAAAACAATGAGGCTCACTGTAACACTACAATTATGGTAACCTTCTACAAAACACTAAATCGTAAACAAAGAGAGTTCTGTTGTTAAACATTTCAATATGAACAGAATATCTCTCAAACCTCCTGCCACCTAGTATTAATACTGACCACTTTAATCTAGTCGAACAAATTTAGAGGTTAAATTTGATAATCTCCTATATAACATCAACTCAGGAAGACAAACCAATTATTTCTGGACCATTGCCAACCTGCCACTAATGTCCATAAGATCCTTCACGGGTCATCGTGTCCTCCACTTCAGAGTCGGATGCCTTGGTTCTTCGGCTACATGCTGGGGCATTTCTCTGCACCCATTTCAAGGCCTCGGCCGGGTCCGAAAAAATGAAGATTTTTCCCCTGATGGACGATGCGAATGCGGGCTGGCAACAGCATGCCATATGTAATGTCGGCCTCTCGCAAGATCGCCCTGATCCAGTCGAACTTCTTTCTCTTCATCCTCATCGAGTAGCTCAAATCTGGATACAGTCGCAGTTGCTGCCCATCACATATAAGGATTCTCTTTTGTCTGGCCAAGTTTAGCATAAAATCCCTTGAGCCCACTCCATTGAACACCATAATCACCGCTCGACGTGCTTCTGGGTTCTCAGGTCTTTCTCGGGCTGCCACTCGGTAGGCCTTCTGAATAGAGAACGCCCGTGTAGCCAGAGGGTCTCCCAGCTACTGGACCAGCCATTCTTTGAGAAACAAGGCTAGGTAATCCCCTTCCGATTGCTCCGGTAAACCAACTACCCGAACACTGGAGGATCTGGCTTGATTCTCTAGTGATTCAAGGCAGTTCTTTAGATGGGAGTTCTCCTTTATCAAAGTGGTTATAGCCCCTAACGCTGCTTCAGAGCGCTTCTTGGAGTCAACTGTCTCTTTTTTCACTGCCTCCACCTCTAGTTCTAAACTGCTTACTCTTTGCATGAGGGAATCAAATTTCCCATCTAGTACTGAAACTGCCTGTATAAGCCTATTAATTTTTAGGCCTAGACTTTGCAGAGTTTCCTTGTTCCCTGTTGATGATATTGAAGCAGCTAGATTGAAAGTGGACCTCGTGGTGGGGAGATCCAAAGTTGTTTTTCTCCTATCCCCGAGTTTGCTGTTTTTCTTTACGAGGGTTTCCCATAGTGAAGTCTCAATATTCTGCCACAGATTGCTGTCCTTTTTTCTTATATATCTCTGCCCAGAAATTAGAGTAGTATTTAATTTTTAGTAGTGGAAGTATAGAGTGTTATAGTTTTGCCACCATACTGCTCGGGCTCCACAGCGCCCCCCTCCCCAGTAGTAAAATTGGTGGGGAATCACAGACAGTACTCTGGATAGTAGGGTGGGTGGGGGAATCACAGGGTATCCTAGGTAGCAGGATGGGTGGGGAATCAGACAGGGTACCCTGGGCAGTGGAGTGGCTGGGGAATCACAGGGTATCCTGGGTAGCAGGGTGGGTGGGGAATCACAGGGCACCCTGGGTAGTAGGGTCGGTGGAGGATCACAGGGTATCCTGGGTAGTATGGCGGGTGGTGAGAGAGGGGCATCTCTCTCATTTTTCTTAAGGATAGTGGGTAAGGTCTCGAAATAAGGAGTAGCCATGATGCGAGTGATACAGCGGCTGTGGAGCGGCAGTCTTCAGGGAGACCTTCTGGAGACTGCTTTGCTGCCCATCTGCAGGCACATCTCTGGGCTGAGGGAGGAGATTGCCAGACTCAAGGCCAAGTTGGCTTGGGTTAGGAGGACCAACTCCCCACTCAGGAACCACCAAGTCCACCTCCACTTCCTCAGAGGATGCCAGGAAGGAAGAGCAGATGGACAATGGTCAGCTCAGGGAGGGTTAGGGTGGAGACGCATAGGCATATCCCAAATCCCATACCACTACAGAATTCCTACACCACACTGGCAGGGTGGGACAGTAATACAGAGGCACCCGAAGTAGTGACTGGGATGGATATGGAGGTCCTCCATGATGGAGACCTCAAGGGGGGTAGCAGAGGACCCCAAAGGAGGTGGAAGCAACTCCTGGTGGGGGACTCCATAGTACAGGGCATGGAGTTGGGGACAGGTAGCGGGGTGGAGAGGGAGGTTAAGTACCTGCCGGGAAGTACAACTTGGAGAGTGGATCCAGAGGATCGCTAGGCCTGCAGGAAGGAGGGAGGAGCTGGATGTCATTGTCCATCTGGGGACAAATAACCTGGCTAGGGATGAGGCAGGAATAGGGAGAGTGTGCAGGAGGAGTTCAGGGAGTTAGGGAGGGGCCTTGGGCAGTGTGACAGGGATATCCTTCCACTTTTCAGGACTAACCTTTTGTTAAATGTGTTGCAACAGTTCTTCTATTTCTTATCCTAATCTAGCCCTTACAATTTCTAGTCCATAAAGTTGGCCATCTATGGGTGCCCCCTCCCCTTTCTTGACTATGATACAGTGTCCTCTTTAATTTTCCTTTTCCCTCTCAGGTCCTCGTACAGGGAGGTTATTGTGGCGACCTCCGAGCTGATGTAAAACAACAGGCTGTGCTCCTTTTTTGTTGGACTTAGTATGCAATAGCACTATCTCATAAAATACCTTGATGTATATGCCTTATGTCTACGAAACCTGTACATATTGAAAATATCACGGCACTAGATGTTTTTCATAAAGGTAAACAGTTACTAGGGGACAGTATTATAAAAATTAAGTTACCAGGGTAGATATATCAGAAAAATCATGTTGTGTTATTTAAAATGCATGTAAATTACAGATTGTTTGAGAGGCCCGTTGGCACCATGCATTCCTGCTTTAAGCTGAACCAGCCTAAAATTGCACGGTGATTTGCATTATGGGGAAATGTGTGATGTTGTTTCTCTTTGAAACTTGGCTTTATTGCCAAATGCCCTTTGGGGTAACACTTGCTTCAGTGCTTCTGCACTTAGGTTCTTTTGTCTTTAGCTTGTTTTGGAGTTATTTCTTTTTTTTGAGCTCCCAAACACACAAGACCAACTTAGGAGTTAAAATAATTTTCACTAAAGAGACAGATCAGTGAGTCAGTAGGTGCTAAGTGCAGAGGAAGGACATGCATAGTCTGTTGCTGCAAACTGATGTACTGAAGAATGGATATGCCATTGCTTAAGGTTATCCCGTGTTTTAAATAAACATCACACAGAGATTGTGTGTTGAGCCTACAGTTCTGTGTCTGGTCCATCTGTTATCCCACAACCCCTCCACAGACTGGTAGCAAGCTCCGTGACCTTCTCGGAGGTGCTGCCTGTCCACTACAAGGGGAGGCTAGGAACCTCCGCACCAGGGACTTCAACATATGGTTGAGGAACTGGCACAGAGAGGTGGGTTTCAGCTTCATTGGGGACTGGAGACCCACCTGAAGAGATGTGGGCCTGTACAAAGGAGACAGCCTGCATCCATCCAGGGAGAGGACTGTTGTCCTCAGTGAGCGGTTTAAGTGTTTCACTGGTAAACATTTAAACTAAAGGGGGTGGTGGAAGGAAGCAGGGAGAATTAAACTGCCCACCCCCACAGGTTAATGTAGTCAGAAGGGAGGACCCTAAGGTTTGGAAATCGCCAATGGTAGCTAAACTGGGAAAACGTAGAATGGCGGACAAAAAGAGAAAGGGGATTAAAGGTGGGGGGGGTAATGAGGGACGGAATGAGGATAAAAGGGGTGAGGACAGGAGGGGAAGTAACAAAATATGGAAGGCTATGTGTGCAAATGCTTGCAGTTTGGGAAATAATATCCCGGATCCAGTGGCCTTGATGACAGAGGCTGACCTGGACATTGTCGCTATTACCGAGGCATGGTATAATGGGAACTATAACTGGGATGTAGCTATACCAGGTTAGAATCTATTCAGAAAAGACAGAGAGGGTAAAAAGTGAGGAGGTTTAGTTCTTTACATCAGGGAGGGTATAAAAGCAACTGAGGTACAGGGATGGCAGGGGTGGGTGGAGGCCCTGCGGGTCACCCTAGAGATGGGCAAAGGCACCGCTATTTGCACAGGTGTGATCTACAGACCTCCAGCAGAAGCATCCATAAGATGGCTACTAAAGGGAAGTGCTGCTGGTAGGTGACTTCAATCTGCCATATGTTGATTGGAGCATCCCAGGCGCAGCCTCAGCCAGGAGCAGGGACATCCGGGACTCCTTGCAAGAGGAATGCCTCACACAGCTAGTGCTAGAGCCCACCAATGAAGGTGCAATTCTGGACCTGGTACTCCGCAATGGGGACAGAATTGCAGATGTCATGGTGGGTGGACACCTGAGGTCCGGTGATCATCGCATGGTGTGGTTCAATATGAGTACAGTGGCAGAGTCAAGCCACATGAAAGCAAGAGTCCTGAACTTCAGAAGGGCAGAATTTATTATTTATTACGTATTCGGAGAATACCTTTGAGTCACAGACTCATTTACAAAGGTTCCACGTCACATAGATTGTATATAGACAGACATTACAGCTAGTGAGCTCAGAGACAGATACAGATTATTTACAAAGAATCAATCAAGCTAACATTCGAAATACTAGAGTTACTTAAAAAGTAAATTACATTGTACACATATGACAGTCATGAGCAACAGTGGATGGACACCAAGAGAAGAGGCAGACCGGTGGCCACTGTCATATATTAAGGAGGAGGTGGAGGACAGGGAATCAGTTGCAGTTACAGTTATTGGAGGATAGGAGGTGAGCCCTAAGTAGGGTTTAAATTGTCCTAGTCTTTGTTCATTCACTAGGGTGGAGGGAAGGCTGTTCATCCACACAGGGGCCCTAAAGCTGAAAGACCTTTGAAATTGCGAGGTACAACTGGAGGGAATAGAGAAGAAATGGTGGGCTGAGCTGCAGGTACACTTGACCTTGGGGTTTGGGAGGATTAAGGAAGCGAGTCCAGAGGGGGAGAGGCCCAGGTTGATTTTTTTAGCCATCAGACAGGTGCAGAACCTAATCCTGTTGCCTAGATTAAGCCAGTTGGTAGCACTATAGAGTGAGCAGGTGTGGGTAAGACAGTCACATCCTAAAACAAGACGTCTGGCTTTGCTTAGGGAGATATGGAGTCTAGTTAGGGATGAAGTGCTTGCTGCCCCGTGTGAGGGAATTTTTATATATCCTAAAGCTATATTTGCTATTAAATGCCTTGAAGCTATGCTTGCTTTGAAAGCCATGCTGTAACAAAGTCATAATGAATGTAGTAGAAATTTCTGAGTTCATGTTTTCTTTTTTTAAGGGTTATAAAATTTGTACTAAGGTTACTTGAGGTACATTTGTAAAAACAGAAAAATAGATAAAACTGAGCAGAACTGGTTGTACCAGCCTAAATAATGGGCTTGGACAAAATATAAAGATAAGAGCATGCCTGGGCAAAATATAAAATAACAGCACGTAGTGGCATTGAAGAGCAAGCTGTACGTTGCTATGGTGTGAGTAAAACTCTTTGTCTCTCTCAGGTCAGCTTGACCCAGGCATATGTATCAAACAGTGTTGGGAAAGAAATGGAATAAGTAGTGGAAAAGTACCTCATACATAAACTTGTTTTTTCTTTTCTGTTACATTGCTGAAAACTTGTTATGCTGTCTTATGATTGGCTTATACTGAAATGTTGGTATTTTCAAGATAAGAAGTGCAAAATCTAGCTTATAAAAAGCTGCTGTAAATTGTAATCGGAGAACTTCTCCGTTGTAGAAGTCCCACATGCATGTGTGTTTGATCAAATAAAGCGACGTTAAGACAAAACCCAGTGGTGTGGTTTTTGTCCCGTGACGACGGGAGTGGTTGCTCAGGTAATACTTACAGTGAGAGAATTTGCGATCACAGTTTTGGCGTAGTCGGCAGGATGAGTTCTTCGGTCCGTGTCACCTCATGATCGGGTTGTTTCCCTTGGACAAAAAGGACATTTTTGTGGAACCCCATCAGGATGTGGCCTTCAAAGCTGAGCACTCATCATCACTGTAAGTACAAGAATACCTTGGGCAGTGTGCACTATAAAGGACAGGCCTAAATAATATGGAAACAAGGGAAAAATAGCTGGGTCCAGAGTTAGTATTATCTGGACCGGCAAAATGTATGTTTGACAAGTTTGACCAAACAAATTACAAGGCAACTGTAATTGCCCTTTGTACTTCTGTAATTTGTGCTTGCTGCAAGTATATACTGTTAGAGCCAATGATGGCTTTACAGTTCAGGCTGCTTTTAGAGAAACAGCAGCTGATTAAGTAAGTTAGATAAGCAACATCTAGAGAAAGAAAAATAAACTACTGTGGATTACGCACAGTAGGTGACTACAGATGGGATGATTTGAACCCCCATGTTGCCTATCTGTAGTTTCAAGTTTTCTCTGTATCAATTTCAAGTTCCTTGCCTCTATAGAGGCTAAAACATTTGATCCCAAACCCAAGTACTGGGGACCTCTACCAGATGGATCTCAACCTAGTACTGTTAGAGATTTTTGTTTTGTTTTTAAACTGCAAACCAGAGCTCTGGAAAAAGACTTGGTTTGGCAGGTTACTAAAATGGCCAAAATAAAACCTTTGAAAGGGTTAATAGCTGCAGTGTTTGGAAATTATCATGAAGGTCCTGCAGTCAGTTTTCTTACTCAGACTAGTGTATCGGAAAAGAAGAAGAAAAAATACCTTGGCACCGGGTAAGTCTGAATTTTTTATTCAAAGTTGTTTTATGTCTGTCTGTTTTATTTCTGTAATACATATACTAAAAACAAGGTAATGCTCAGTCTTCTCGTGCATATTTTCTAGCTTATATCTGTGTTCTGTAATTATGTTCTGTTGTCAAGGTTGATAGATAGGACTGATTGCCTTCAGTGCACAACATGTTACAGTAAAAAAAAAGAAGCTTCTTTGCCTCATAGCTGACTGTTTTAATTGGCTTTATTTTTAATGGAACATTTGTGCTGCCAGATAGGGTCAGTGAAGAACTTTTGTTTGTAGTTGTTGGATTGGAGCAGGTAGTGTTGATGGTGAAGAGTTATGGCGTCATATAGATTGCAATGTGCAGAAAGATTTGTAGTTTGCAAGCAATGTGCCAAGCCACTGCTAGGTGAAATGTAATGTGTTAACAGCTATAAATGGCTTTATCATACTTCTAGTTATAACCAAAAAAT
The DNA here is from genome assembly GCA_016271365.2 of Neoceratodus forsteri. NCBI lineage: Eukaryota > Metazoa > Chordata > Ceratodontiformes > Ceratodontidae > Neoceratodus > Neoceratodus forsteri. The sequence goes on along the minus strand of JADMNL010000023.1, from coordinate 94,745,724 downwards.
TTTTGCAAATGGAGGGTGCCATATTTTGGCTATGTGCCAAAAGGTGTAACCATGTTATACAAGATGCGTCACTTACAGATGATATGCTGTGCTGCTTTAAAGGAGTTAAATGTGTTTAAAAAGTGTTTTGTTCTGGAAAGATTTGGCATGGCGATATGTATAAATGTGTTGATTTAAAAATTGTCAGTGTTACAAGATGGAGGCAGCATATATCTAAAACACGTACAGTTTCTAATGAAACCATAGGCATTACCTCAGCAAATTGGTGTGAAACAATGTCAGTCTTATTTTGTGTTAAGTATTTCTTTTGTGTATGTGTGTATGCGTGTGTACTGTCTTGGCCAGCAGTTTTATTCTATGCTTTAAAGATATTTAATATCAGTAGTGTTCAAGGACACTAAAAAAAAATAACTGGGTTTGAACGACCCTTGCATGCACACTGTGACCTTTTGCACGTTATTTGTCCTTCTTGTGTTTCAACATTTTATGTTACTACCAGTTCAAACTTGATGTGTATTCCATACCTAAAGCACAACTTTTCACACAAAATGTATGTTTTCATGAAAGCACACAAGAGTGAACCATGTAATTTGACTTTTTATTGCAAAACTAGTATTCTAAGTGAAGAGGAACAAACTTTTCTTCTGTCTCACTGCTTCTGACTTGCAGCCAACACAGGCAATACTCCAGCTGGAAGGGAGAATTATTCATCATCTCCCCATATTTTTTTATATATATATATATATATAGTACGCTTTTGAAAAAGGACTATTACAGCTGTTTTTGAGAGTTTACCATCTACAGTTAAAAACAATGGCTTTTGTTTTTAGTGTGACCATGTGTAATCATTTTTTTGTCTTTGAAATGCATTCTAGAGATACGTACGATCGGTATTACCATCAATCTGGATTTTTATAAACTCAGCTGACATTTTGTCATGCTTAGGATAAGGGAACCTAGGGACGCTTGGCTTCTTTTATCCTATGAAATAATCTTGTTTTATTTTTAAACTGTGTGTGTTTGTTTTGTTGTTTGTCTGTGTTTCTTCTCTTTCTTCTAGAGAAAAGAAGTTCCCCATCTTTATAGTAAGGTATGAAACTTACTAAACTAATTGTAATATTATCTTGTTATAATTTAAAGTGTAGTAGGTGGGGACATGTCACCATCCACAGCTAACCTTTTATTGTTACAGTATTCGAGCTGTCTCTTTCTCTGAGCTGTCTCTTCCACCAGTAGGAGCTTGGGGAGAGGGGGTAAGCTACCCTTCCTCTATCCCTTCCAGTGTAGTACCCACAAAGGTTGCAAGGTACATCACTGTTCCCCCAAAGGGGTAAATAAAGAAAATGTATATTTGCCAATAATTGTTTCTTATTTACAGGTTTTAAAAAGACCCAAGGTATTTTAACAGCATAACCCAGCTCAAGCCCTTCTGTTTTTTCTAGTGCAAACAGTTAAATCTCACACCTATTATTGGTACAAGGGTTTCTGCCCTCAGCAAGTAATCAGTTACGCTGGAGGGTGAAGTTGTGTATGTATGTCCACACATATTCATTCTTTTGATTGTCTTTTCAGCTTTCTTATCCTGTTAAAACAAATGCAAAACAACTTTTGTCATTGCCTTACAGCAATTAATGAATGCATTTTTTCAACCAGTAAATTCACAGTACTCTAACATTTCGACTCTAAGCTAAGTTTACAGTCTATATGTGTTGTTTAAAATGTATTTTATGCATTATGCATTATGCTCAATACTGAAATTGTTCTATTACAAACATGCTTATGTTCATGTTTATGTTATAATGTTTTGATACATCTTGCTACACTGTATCGTGTATTCAGAAAAGTGCTCCACATGTATAACGTTTTAATGCTCATAACAAACCTAAATACTGGGACCAGCATTGCTGACCCACCTACAATATGTTCCAAAGCAAAACCAAAAGTAAAATTAATGCTCTGTTTGTCTTATTACTCACAGGTACCCAAAGAATGAGTGTACTCTATGCAGGTTTTGTCATTTTAAATTTTAACAATTATAATATGCAGAATTTAGATTGTACTCCAAACCTATGCTTCAAGCCTTACCCCACTCAGTACTTTGGGTATTTCACTATACAGGGTAAAGAAGGTAGATCTTTTCACTTGTCACAGGTGCAATAGGCACTGTTATTAAATTGGCATAGGCCAACAACATATGTATTTGTCCCACTAATTGCATTTGGTAAAAGGCATATTGTTATGAACAATATGTTTAAAGCGTAACTGCATTAAGCAGGTTAGCAAGAGGAAAGGAAGAGGAGACCATTATGGTTTCCAAAGAGGTAGCAAAGAAAGAAAGCCAAAAGATAGCATTCAGGCAATACAAAAGACACAGGCAGAAGGGAGGAGGAGAAGTACTAGGAGAAACAAAGGGAGGCAGGGAAGTCAGTAAGGAAGCCAAAGCTCAGACAGAAGAACACATTGCAAAATCAGTGGTTAAAGGGACAAACCTTTACAGGTACATAAGTGAAAAAAAAGAAAGACAAAGGGAGGGATAGTGAGACTGAAAGGGGAGGATGGGAGTCGCGTGGAGGATGACAACAGTAAAGCTGACATATTGAACAGGTATTTCTGCTCAGTCTTTACTGAGGAAGAGGGGGGTAATGGGTCTGAAGGGAGTACAAGGGGTGAGAATGGTGCAGAAATGGATTGCATCACAAGTCCTATGAAGACAAGTTGAAGGAACTGAACATGTACTCCCTGGAGGAGAGGAGGGAGAGAGGGGATATGATAAGAGACATACAAGTATCTTACAGGGAGAAACAGAGTGCAGAAAAACACTATTTTTTAGCGAAAAAGATGTTCCAGGACTAGAGGGCATGGGATGAGGTTGGAGGGAGGACGATTCAGAGGAAACGTGAGAGGGAATTTCTTCGCGGAATGGGTGGTGGACGGGTGGAGCACCCTGCCGGAGGAAGTGGTGGGGGCTGAAACAATCACGGGATTTAGGAATGCATGGGATAGACATAAAGGAATTCTAGAAGTCAGGGGTAAGGGGAAACAGACTTCTAGGAAAACAAACTGAACTACAAGCTCAAATGGGCAGACTGGGTGGGCCATAGGCCCTTATCTGCCGACACTGTCTATGTATCTATGTATCTATGTATTGTAACATTACAAGATTTTATAACTCAGGTCTCAGTCAGGCCTGCTTGCAACAGACAGGAAATAATGTTCATCACTGTCATAACTGCTTCTGTGATTTAAAAGCAGGAGGTAACCATAACATTGTCATGATTTACAGATGGTCAAATGGTATAATTGAACCTCGGCCTGCACCCCAGGTGTAGCGTTAATGTCCCATTTTTATTTTTATTTTCTAATTGCCAGAATTTAGGCTCTGTCACACACCTCTTTACAAAACAAGAAGTAAATGGTTTAAAAGATTGTTATTTATGTGTTTTAACTCAGTGTCTAACACACTTTGCAAGTTTGCAGGTTTCAACGGTGTGGCACACATAAGAGCTCCACGCTCAACAGCAGTAACCTCTGCAAGTGTAATGTTTTCAGCGTAATTACACCTATTTGTAGAACTTTAAATCAACTGAAGAAGGTCCAGTCAGTTCAGACTCTGCAATCAAGCTTATTGTTTCTGCTACTATGAAGTTAAGTCTGGGGAAGGGCACTCCCTTAACTCCAGCGAAGATTCTGCTTCAATTGACCTTCAAGCAATACATCCATTTTCTTCACTGCCGCTTGTTCCAAACATGGCTGGTACTTTCTACAACCCTATTGCTCTGTTATGGACTGTGTTCTTAATGGTTTATTGTCAATTGTTACCTTTTATGGACTGTTAATCTTTATGCTGGGGTGTAATCAACTACGACAAAACAAATGCCATGCCAGTGTGTGTGTGACTACTCCATTAAAAGGACTCAATGCACTGCCAGTGTGTCTACTAATCAGCCAGCCAGCAAAATGAACACTGACTTTTCTACTATGCTGGTGTTTGTTTTTAATTACTGTCTGCATTGCCTCATATGCCTTGTGGGGTTACCACCATTCTGCAAATGACATTTCATCTGTACTGTAACTACATCAACCTGTGGATACTTATATGAACTTATGAACTGTTCATTTCATGGACTGTTATGTTTTATAAGGACTTATTTGTCAAGAGACGTTATCAACAGATTCTTCAATCAAGCTCCCAGGGTGTGCCACACCTCAACACAAGGTAGCATCTACCTTATTCACTCTCAAAGTGAATTCCATGAACTCTTTTTCATCAACAAAATTGTTATGTTATATTGTGTTATATGTGGTGTCACATGTTAGCATTTTTCACATATTTCAATTGTGGTGTTGACATCCTCAATTCTGTATTATGTTTTACAAACTCACGATTTGTGTTCCGTCTGTAACCACCCCTGTACCAACTCCAGAACAGGATGCTTTTTATAAATGCCTTGACTATCTGTATGCTGGCAACCAGTTTTAAATCATATACCTATTCACCTAGTCTAACAGTCTAAAAGTAGAAATGTTTAGTTTTGTTTTTTAACCTTCAGTTATTAACTAATATCTTTACATTTATGTTCAATTTTTGTGAATGTTCGAGTCCTCAGGGCTTCCTATCTCAGGGTGGAAATTATTAACAGTGGTCAGTGGCCAGGTTTTAGTAATCAGTGACCAAACTTTTATAACAATGTGTAGTTACAACCATAAAACTGAGGAAATAAATAGGTGTAAAATGGCTAGTGTAAATTGCTAAAGGGCTAGTAAGAGGTAAAAATGGTTAGTAAATGACTAAATGATGCCAACATGTAAATTAGTATATCTAGTAGCAAAAGGCTGCAAGTGGAAAATACCACTATGTCACTTAATATGTGTGCGTGTAAGACTTTAAAAGGGTTAATTGTAAAATTCCATACAATGAAAAAAAAAATAGCTGAAAGCATAAAATGAGGCCGTGGCCGAGATATGCACAAATTCCAGCCTTGCATTTTTTTCTAAGCTTGCTACACATAAATATGGGACCCATGGTCATGGCTTACAAGCGTAGTTGGTGACTGGGGTGCTACTCTTCTCCATTGGGTGACAGTACTTGTAAGTGGTCATATTGGCACTCTGGCTACTGACTGTCCTAATCAAACTTCTCCTACAATGCCTGTGCAACACAATGGTGTCACGCGACGCCACCCACCTGCCCCCTTGCTACAACCCGAACAAAAGGACCCCATTAAACTGGAGGGGGTGTTTCCATTACAAAACTAGCCAAATTGTGGCCAAAATATAAAGTGAGAAAAAGTAAAAAGGAATTGGTTAGTTGATACATAGTATCAAAAGGGGGGAGAGTGTGAGGGAATTTTTATATATCCTAAAGCTATATTTGCTATTAAATGCCTTGGCTATGCTTGCTTTGAAAGCCATGCTGTAACAAAGTCATAATGAATGTAGTAGAAATTTCTGAGTTCATGTTTTCTTTTTAAGGGTTATAGAATTTGTACTAAGGTTACTTGAGGTACATTTGTAAAACAGAAAAATAGATAAAACTGAGCAGAACTGGTTGTACCAGCCTAAATAATGGGCTTGGACAAAATATAAAGATAACAGCATGCCTGGGCAAATATAAAAATAACAGCACGTGTGGCATTGAAGGCAAGCTGTGCGTTGCTATGGTGTGAGTAAAACTCATTGTCTCTCTCAGGTCAGCTTGACCCAGGCATATGTATCAAGCAGTGTTGGGAAAGAAATGGAATAAGTAGTGGAAAAGTACCTCATACATAAACTTGTTTTCTTTTTCTGTTACATTGCTGAAAACTTGTTATGCTGTCTTATGATTGGCTTATACTGAAATGTTGGTATTTTTCAAGATAAGAAGTGCAAAATCTAGCTTATAAATAGCTGCTGTAAATTGTAATCGGAGAACTTCTCTGTTGTAGAAGTCCCACATGCATGTGTGTTTGATCAAATAAAGCGACGTTAAGACAAAACCCAGTGGTGTGGTTTTTGCCCCGTGACGACGGGAGTGGTTGCTCAGGTAATACTTACAGTGAGAGAATTTGCGATCACACCCGTATATCAATAAGCCATAACATAGCAGGGAGAGGATCGAGGAGGTGACAGCGACCCTGAGGGCATCAGGGGTGAGGCAGTGCTTGAAACGGTGCAGAAGCCCCATCCTAGCATTAAGGGCCTTGGATAGTTAGTGGATGTGTTCGTGGAAGTTAAGACCTGGGTCCAATGTGATTTCCAGGTATTTAAAGGAGTCCACCTGCTCCAGAGGGGTGTAGTTAGAAGTTAGAACTTGTGGGCATAGCATCTTTCTAGTGTTCTGTGGGTGAGAGAATAGCATAACTTTGGTTTTCTTGTAGTTGAGGATAAGGCACTGTGCAGTGAACTAGTTTTCAGTGCAGCTGAATGAGGTCTGAAGGGAGCATTGGAGTTGTATAGGGTCAGGGCTGGAGGAGAAAATGACTGCATCGTCTGCGTATAGTAGGAGATTGCCGGGGCAGGACTCAGGGAAGGAGCTGAGGAAGAGGCTAAAGAGCAGCGGTCCCAAAAATGGACCCCTGAGGGACACCAGAGAGGACAGGTAATCTATTTGAAACTGTGTTACCAATTTTGATCTGTTGATATCGGTTCAAGAGGTAGTCAGAGAACCATCCCAAGGCATCCCTAGAAAGACCTAAATTGGTCAAAGTGGTTAGTAGGAGGGAGTGGTTGACGGTATCAAACGCCTTTGTGAGGTCAGTGAAGACAGCTCCAGTGACGTGCCCCTTATCCAGTGTAGAGTGTATGTGTGTGGTAAATTCGAGAAGGGCCGTGATTGTGCTGTGTCCCTTGTGGAAACCATGTTGCTGCTTGCAGAGAAGGTTGTATTTGTGGAGGTGCTCCATGAGCTGATCAGAAACAATCCACTCTAGAGCCTTGGAAAGGGAAGGGAGTATGGAGATGGGGCGGTAATTATTTGTATTGGAGTGATCCCCTCCTTTAAATATTGGTGTGATGAAGGCAGATTTCCACTTGGTGGGGAATTTACCTAGGCAAAGGGAGCAGTTTAGGATGTGAGTAAGGGGCCAAAGAACCTCATTTAGGGTGAGATGAAGGAGCTTTATGTCCAGAGAGTTGGAGCTGTATGAAGAGTGGCTGAGGGCTGCTTTGAGGTATGGCTCTGCAAGTCGTGATACAGTACAGGTAAAAGAGGGGGCTGCAGGAGGGGGAGAAAGGGTGTTAGTTGCCGGAGGGTCAAAGAAGTCAGGAGGGAGAACATTACTAAGGTTAGTGAAGGCATTATTGAAGGCAGAAGCGATGTGGGAAGGGTCAGTGGTCAATGACCCGTTAACCATGATCTGCGTTGGAATTGGGTTGGGAGCCTTACCACGGATTTCATTAATGTTGTTCCAGAACTTGCATCCAGAGCCCCAGGAGGTTAGTGAGGATTTATAATGCTCTGCTTTAGCTTTGCAAATAGCCCAGGTACACTTATTTCGGGCCTCTCTGTATTTATGCCTGTCAAGCGGGAGTCCAGATTCGAAGGAGCGTTGCCACAATGAGTCTCTTGCCCGCAACAAGGCCGTGAGGCAATCGGTGAACCAGGGTACATGGTTGCCTTTAACCATTCTTTTGGTGAGTGGGGCAGATTTGTCACATATGTTGTTGAAAGACAGGATGAAGAGGTCAAGGGCTATTTCTGGGTCGGGGGAGCTAGTAATGAAGGACCAGTCCATGGCTCTGAGGTACGCTTTAAGAGCTGCCAGTTTACCAGGGCCAAGTTTGCGTTGGGTTATGAATTTGGGAGGGGTTCGAAGGGCTTTGCAGGACCAGGAGCAGAGAACTGGGAAGTGGTCACTAAGGGTGTCTGGGAGAACAGAGACATTAGAGATTTTGTGTGGATGATTGGTGAAGACAAGGTCGAGCAGGGAGAAAGACCCAGTGCGCAGGTCAAGACGGGTAGGGGAAGTGACCACTTGAGAGAGGTCTTGGGCTGTGGCAGCATCTATGAGCAGAAAGGCATCCTTACTTAACCAATTTATATTAAAGTCACCTAGAACAATAATTTCCGTGCGAAATGGTAGAGTGTAGTGACAGGATATTATCGAGTGGAAGGCTACTTTTTGGTCCCTGGGTGGACTGTATACTGCAGTGATGTATAGCGGGTTGTGGGCGCGACCCAAGGGAAGTTTAATGGTGAGGGCCTGTGGTCCTGGTCCCAACTGAAGGGAAGGGAGCTGCTGAGCGTGTAATATGTCCTTAGTGTACATGACGCAACCACCCCCATGTTTACCCTGTCTGTCCACCCAGTAGAGGTTGTAACCGGCAAGGGTTACTGAGGAGTCAGGAACCCGATGGGTGAGCCAGGTTTCAGTCACGGCTATAACATCAGGATGATAATGTACGACCCAGCCCTGGAAAGAGTCCCACTTTTTTAATATGCTGCAGACATTGAGGGAGGCGATGCAGAGACCACCTGTAGAAGGTTGGGAGGGTGTTAAAGGTACTGGGGGCCCAGGATATGGATGGACATTGCTTGACCTAAGAAGGAGGAGGAGAAATATGAGCCGTAATGCAGGGCACCAGGACATCATCCTCTTGTTGAGGTACAAAAGTTTGGCAGAATGCACAGAGGAAGAGATGGTAGGAATGGGGAGAAACTGTAGATAAGGGGCAGCCAGGAGGAGGAGGAGTTGGCACGAGAGGTGGGAGAGCTGTATCACCTGGTGCAGTTGGTAATGCTGCCAGTGACCGTAGGGCGAGTCCAGAGTTGTGCCCCAAGGATGGTGACCACAGTCTGTATCTGGTGTGGTATGTCTCAGGAAAGCCCTAGCAGGGAGGGAAGGAGGACCGGGGGAGGGGACAGTTGTGGAACAGTGGTCCCATCTAAAAGAAGCCATAGTGGAGGCTACAAACTTTTGCATTAGGCAAATGAACAAAGGCAAGAGAAAAAGAAAACCAATATGGTTCCCAAAGGAAGTGGCCGGGAAGGTACAAGCGAAAAAGTTGGCTTTCAGGAAGTACAAGAAAACACAGGAGGAGAAGGGCAGGGTAGTGTATCAGGATAAGCAGAGGAAGGCAGGGCTGTCAATAGCTCGGGCAGTAAAGAAAGGGGAAAAAATGTTTTATAGGTACATTAGTGAAAGGAGAAAGACAAGGGATGGGACTGTAAGGCTTAAGGGGGAAGAAGGGGCGTGTACAGAGTGGGACTTGAAAAAAGCAACAATCCTGAAAAAAATATTTTTGTTCAGTATTCACAGAAGAGGGGGAAGATGAGGGACAACAATTAAGTGTCAGGAACAATAAGGGGAGGGAAGTGGATACTAGTCCATTTACAGAGGAGAGCGTTCTAAAGGAACCTGCAAAGCTGAAAGTGGACAAGGCAATGGGGCCAGATGGGATGCATCCTAGAATATTAAAAGAGCTTAGGGAGATACTGGCAGCCCTGTTCAATGAATCACTGGAAACATGAGTGGTTCCAGAGGACAGGAGGAGAGCAGATATAGTCCCTCTAAACAAAAGTGGGAGAAGGAGAAGGCCGGAAACTACAGACCAGTCAGTCTGACCTCGGTGGTGGGGAAAATAATGGAATCACTGCTACAAGAAAGGATTGTGGAAAATCTTGAATCCAGCGAAACACAGGATCTGCGGCAGCATGGATTCACAGTGGGAAGGTCATGTCAAACAAATCTGACAGATTTCTTTGACTGGGTGACCTGGGAAGTGGATCGGGGGGAGCGGTGGATGTCACCTACCTAGATTTCAGCAAGACCTTCGACACCATTCCACATAAGAGGCTTGTAAACAAGCTAGGCAGCCTGGGAATGGGTCCCAAGGTAGTAAACTGGGTTAGGAACTGGTTGAGGAATAGAACACAGAGGGTGGTGGTAAATGGTGTTCAGTCCAAGGAAAGAAGGGTTACTAGCTGGGTGCCACAAGGATCAGTTCTGGGGCCAGTCCTATTCAATGTCTTCATAAGTGAAATTGCAGACAGGCTGGAAGGAGAAGTATGTGAGGGGGGGCCTAGGTAAACTAGAGGAATGGTCAAGAGGGTGGCAGCTAAGATTCAATGCGAAAAAGTGCAAAATCATGCATTTGGGGCACAGGAACCTAGGGAAGGTTCACATGATCTGGGGACAGATACTGACAGCCACCAAACAGGAAAGGGGTCTGGGGGTAATCATATCAGATGACCTAAAGGTGGCCAAACAATGTGCTATGGCTGTGGGGAGAGCCAGTGGAGTACTGGGGTGCACAAGAAGAGGTATCACCAGCAGAAGGAAGGAGGTGGTGATACCTCTGTACAAATCATTAGTAAGACTTCATCTTGAGTACTGTGTCAAGTTCTGGAACAGCATCTCCATAAGGAGACAGACAGGGTAGAGGCAGTTCAGAGACGGGCAACAAAAATAGTGCAGGGCCTGCACCGTAAGTCATATGAGAGAATGAGAGACTGGAGGATCTCAATATGTATACTCTGGAGGAAAAGAGGGAAAGGGGGGGATATAATAGAGACCTTCAAATATCTCAAGAGCACAAATAAGGTACAGGAGGGTAGCAGCTTGCGGAAAAAGAGATATCCTAGAACAAGGGGTCATGGCAAGAGGCTGGAAGGAGGTAGACTAATGGGTAACGTGAGGAAGTATTTCTTCACAGAAAGGGTGGTGGATGCTTAACAGCCTACCAGCAGAGGTGGTGTGGGGCAAATTTGGTAGGGGAATTTAAAAATGCATCAGATAAGCATAGGGGAACCCTAGTGACAGGAAAGAGATCAAAGCAGGAGACCAAGAAGGGTCTGTTGTTTCTGTAGCTAGTAGAAAAAATGGGCAGACTGGGTTGGCCTAGCAGTCCTCATCTGCATTCTATTTCTATGTTTCTATGTACCCTGGGTAGTAGGGTGGGTGGGGAATCACAGGGTACCCTGGGTAGTAGGGTTTATGGGGAAACTGGCTGAGAAGCTGGCAGGGCCACTGGCAGACCTATGTAATAATTCACTAGAGTCAGGCATGGTACTGCAGAACTGGAGAATTGCACATGTAGTGCCCCTCCCAAGGATGACCCAGGGAATTAGAGACCAGTCAGTCTGACCTCCACTGTGGGCAAGCTCATGGCAACCATATAAAGGAAAGGTTGGTGGAATATCTACAGGAGCATGGTTTCCAGGATGAGAGGCAGCATGGGTTCATGGTGGTGGTGGTGGTGGGGGGATTGTGGCAAAACAAATCTGACTGACTTCTGTGACTGTGTCACTAAGACAGCAGACATCCTCTATCTTGATTTCAGCAAAGGCCTCTGAATATGTGCCCCACGAAAGGTTGATCAGAAAGTTGATGGATCTTGGGGTTGGGAAAAAGATGGCAAGATGGTGGAAAATTGGTTGAGGAACAGAACTCAGAGGGCGGCTGTTGGGGGAGAGTTATCTGGCACTAAAGAGGTAACCAGTCGGGTCCCACAGGGCTTGGTGCTGGGGCCAGTGTTGTTCAATATCTTCATCAATGACACTGGAAATAGCATTAAGGGCAAAATGTGCCTATTCGCAGATGACACAAAACTCTGTGGGAGAGTGGACACAGCTGAAGGGATAAAAGGCCTACAGGAAGATCTGGAAATGCTGGGGAGGTAGTCTTGGATCTGGCAACTTTGCTTCAATGCCAAGAAATGCAACGTTATGCATATTGGAACCAAGAATCTCAGGACAGAGTACTACCTGGGTGGAGCCAGAGTATCTGCATCAGAGGAGAATTACTTGGAAGTGATGATCACTAGTTGACCTGAAGCACTCCACACAGTGCAAGAAAGCAGCAGCAAAGGCAGGCAGGTGGTATAGCACAGTGATTTAAGGCTCTAAGCTGCAAATCTGGCGACATCCAGCAGACCAGACCTGGGTTTGAATCCCACAGCTTCCACTTGCAGACTGAGTGACCTGAGCAAGTTATTTAACTTCCCTGTGCTCCCAGGTCACACCTGTAAATAAGCTTTCAGCTTAGTGTGCTAGTCCTGGTTAAACAACTAAGGAAAAAATAAATAAAACAAGATGCTGGGATGCATATCTCAGGGAATCAGTAGTAGGAGAGAGGAGGCTATACTGCCCTTGTACATGCCCCTGGTAAGGACACATCTAGAGTATGGGGTTCAGTACTAGTGCCCGCACCTCAAAAAGAACATTAACCTACTAGAGAAGGACCAGAGGAGGGTTACAAAGATGACAGTGGATCAGCAGGGTAAGGCATACGAGGAGAGATTGAGGGCACTGAACATGTACTCCCTGGAAGACAGGAGAGAGAGAGGACATGATTGGGACCTTCAAGTATTTGAAAGACTGATAACGAGAGTCTCTTTAAGCTGACTGGCAATCATAACACGAAGGAGCACAGTCTTAAGCTGGATGTTGGGAGGTTTGGGAGGTCAGGAAGCTCTTCTTCACAGAGAGGGTGGTAGACACCTAGAATGCGCTGCCTGAAGAGGGCATCTCGTTGAAGACAGTGGGCAGCTTTAAGAGAGGCTGGGATAGGCATATGGGGAAGGTAAGGATCATGGTTAGGGAGGACGGGGACATCAGCTCAAGCTGTGGGCCCTGCAATACAAGCAGACTTGATAGACCAAAGGCCTTTTTCTGTTGGCTTCTTCATATGTTTGTATGAATCACAGGATACCATGGGTAGTAGAGTAGGGGGAAATCACAGGGTATCCTGGGTAGCGGGGTGAGTAGGGAATCACAGAGTACCCTAAGTAGTAGGATGGTGGGGAATCACAGGGTACCCTGGGAAGTAGTGTGGGAGGAATCACAGGGTACCCTGGGTAGTAGTGTGGGTGGGGATCACAGGGTGCCTTGGTGGTAAGGTAGGTGGGGAAACTGCTATTAATTAATATATGTTTGTACAGCATACTTGCTGGTCCCTACTTATGAAGCGGGGACTTGATGGACCTAAAGTTCCTTCCGACTTCAAAGCGGCAGTGCAACAAAATTACGCAAAAAAAAAAAAAAATTCTCACCCTACCCCTTTTGCACTACAAAGGAATCCAGGCTTCTTCTGATTTTATTTAGTGGTAACATTTTCCGATTCCACCAAAATTAGAGTATTTCATAAATGTTTTAATTTTTTCTTCTTAAAAAAAAAAAAAAAAAGATGTCCACCACATGTGGCTTAGAAACAGCACTGTAAAGGTTAGGCTCAAGGACTAAAAAAAAAAAAACTCATGGTGCACTGTATAGGAGGTACGTAGAAATACAGATGTGACAAGTATGCAAATATTCTTATAAATAGTAGCTAATACTAGCTTTGTGTAAAAACATTTTTTCATTGCATTGCTGCTTTAAATTACTATGTTACTATGCGTCATAGTATATATGTCATTGTGGCTGAATCACAAAGTCTGATTTAATTTACGTTTTCAGTACACACTTATTTACACTTTTTTATCCTCAACCCACACACATTTTTGTAAGTGCCTATCTGTAATTCAACTGACATCAGAGTGCTTCAGTCCAATCAGCTGTAAAATCAGGTAAAAGCTGCTCCCCCTCCCTTGAAAACAAAATGTTATATCACAGCTGGGCTACAAGTCGTGAAGTGCATAAAAACCATAGGTTTCTGCTCACAAGAAGGATAAATCCCACGGAGTCTATGCAATCTGTTTGTCTAGCAAAACTGCAAAATACTGTGGCAGAAAACTGGCTGCCTGGAGTCTCCAGAAGCATCACCAAAATTATCTGTTGTATGATCTAGCAGTGTCCCAAAATAAAAGGTATCAAATCACCTACTGTGTTTGCCTGCCTGTACAACAACCAATATGGCTCCTACCATCGATTTTCTCAAAAAAGAATTCTTAAAAGAGATTCCTTATAAAATCTGGATTCGGGGAAGGAATTTGCAAATGAGTCTCTGTGCTTTCATCCCAAAGCAGCAGTGATAAGCAATGGGGTGGTCTCAGACATATTTTTTTCCCCAACAAAGGGATACTAGGCAGGGGTGCCCCCTATCACCAACATTATTCTTGAGGGTAATCGAACCACTACTTATGACGTTATCATAATGTAAGAAAATCAAAGGCATCAGAAATGGAAATTTCTCTAATAAGGTTTTTGCTTATGTGGATGCTGTTATGCTTACTGTAGAGGATCCTATTAATTCTTTTTTCCAATCTTAAGAGGTTATTACATGAAGTGGACAGATTAGCAGAACTAGAAATGAACAGGGACAAAACAGAGGGCGTATTTCTCAACAAACCCAAATCAGATGGCAATGGCTAACAACAAATACTCCAACCATTCGAGACTGGTGGGAAGTTACCCGGCAAATTTACAACATGGAAAAAATGACATATAACATAAATGAACGCGGGAGGTTTTCTCTGTGAGATGGGCACGGTGGCAGATATACTATATGCTAATAGACCCCACTTTTGTGCCCTAGAGTTGATACCCCTGAGAGACCTTGTAAGCTCTGGCTCTGGTTGTTAATCCCCCACCCCTGAGAGGCGTGGGCCCGGTGCACCCCCGTCCCCCTTCCCCCAATCCTCTGGTTTGCTCGGAGCCCTATATACAATGGGAGGGGAAGATCAGACCCACCTAGATTAACTATTAACAGTATTTAAAATGGGGATTATAAGAACAACAGAATTATGCATTAAGCAGGTTAGCAAGAGGAAAAGAAAGAGGAGACCATTATGGTTTTCCAAAGAGGTAGCAAAGAAAGTGAAAGCCAAAAAGACTGCATTCAGGCAATACAAAAAGACACAGGCAGAAGGGGATAGGGAGAAGTACCAGGAGAAACAAAGGGAGGCAGGGAAGTCAGTAAGGGAAGCCAAAGCTCAGACAGAAGAACACATTGCAAAATCAGTGGTTAAAGGGGACAAAACCTTTACAGGTACATAAGTGAAAAAAAGAAGGACAAAGGAGGATAGTTAGACTGAAGGGGGGAGGATGGGAGCAGCGTGGAGGATGACAACAGTAAAGCTGACATATTGAACAGGTATTTCTGCTCAGTCTTTACTAAGGAAGAGGGGTAATGGGTCTGAAGGGGTACAAGGGGGTGAGAATAGTTGCAGAAATGACACAGAGTCACTTTACGAAGGGTCCTGAAGGAACTGGAAGTAATAAGAGTTGACAAAGCAATGGGGCCAGATGGGGTGCACCCCAGGGTCCTTAAAGAACTAAGAGTGGTGGTGGCTGAACCTCTGGCTATCCTGTTTAGCCAATCACTGGAAACAGGGGAGGTACCCAAAGACTGGAGGACAGCAGATGTAGTCCCCTTATACAAAAGTGGGAACAAAGAGGAAGCAGGGAACTACAGACCAGTCAGCCTCACCTCGGTAGTGGGAAAGATCATGGAAGCACTACTGAAGGAGAGATTGGTGGAACATCTGGTTGTCAATGGACTACAGGACCCAAGGCAGCATGGTTTCACCAGGGGGAGGTCATGTCAGACCAACCTCATTGAATTTTTTGACTGGGTGACTAGGGAGGTGGATCAGGGGAGGGCAGTGGACATGGCCTATCTGGACTTCAGCAAGGCCTTTGACACTGTGCCACATAGAAGACTATTACACAAACTGGGAATATGGGTGTGGGCAGGACAGTAGTGTGGTGGGTAGGTAACTGGCTGGGTGGCAGGACACAGAGGGTGGTGGTAAATGGCTGTCACTCCACAGAGGAAGAGTGACCAGTGAAGTCCACAGGGATCAGTGTAGCAGTCCTATTCAACATCTTCATCAGACACATTGCACATGATATAGAAGGCAGAATTTCACTGTTCGCTGATGACACAAAGCTCTGTAACAGAGACACACCAGAGGGTGTAGACAGAATGAGAAGGGACCTGCAGAAACTTGAAGAATGGTCAAGGGTTTGGCAGTTGAAATTCAATGCAAAGAAGTGCAAGATAATGCATATGGGGCACAAAACCCTGGCACAATATATCAGTTGGGGGTGAGGATATAGCATGCACCAAGCAGGAAAGGATCTTGGGGTTGTCATCTCTGATGACCTCAAGGTAGGGAAACAGTGTGACAAGGCATCAGGTAAAGCAAATAGGATGCTGGGATGTATAGGCAGGGGCATCACCAGCAGGAAAAGGAGGTCATAATTCCGCTATACAAGACACTAGTGAGGCCCCACCTGGAGTACAGTGTACAGTTCTGGAGACCATACCTACGTAAGGACATAGACAGGGAGAGAAAGGTTCAGAGGAGGCAACAAAGATGGTGCATGGGTTGCATCACAAATCCTATGAAGACAGGTTGAAGGAACTGAACATGTACTCCTGGATGAGAGGAGGGAGAGAGGGATATGATAGAGACATACAAGTATCTCACAGGGAGGAACAGGGTGCAGGAAAACACTATTTTAAGCGAAAAAGATGTTTCAGGACTAGAGGGCATGGGATGAAGTTGGAGGAGGGACGATTCAGAGGAAACATGAGAAAGAATTTCTTCACTGAGCGGTGGTGGACAAGTGGAACACCCTGCCAGAGGAAGTGGTGGGGGCTGAAACAATCACGGGATTTAAGAATGCATGGGATAGACATAAAGGAATTCTAGAGGTCAGGGGTAAGGGGAAATAGACTTCTAGGAAAACAAACTGAACTTACAAGCTCAAATGGGCAGACTAGGTGGGCCATAGGCCCTTATCTGCCGACACTGTCTATGTATCTATGTATAATGAGAAATCCAAGAGGGGAAAGTTCGATGAACTGGAGAATGACCAACTCTTACCTACTTGTTAGTTAATGATGCCTATGGAATTCTGTACTAGGGTATACCGAGATTGTAATACATATGAGAGCAATGAAATGACTGGAAAATATTGGATCTTAGATTGAGACACTATATGAACCCTTAGAATTGTCTGTATTACTGGACCAGTTGTAAATGCACTGTATAAAACCGCAACTGTAGACCTATATGTATATAAGTTAAAATCTGAACAATAAAAAGAATAATTAAAAAAAAGAAAAAAACAAATCAGAAAACATGCTGTTCAGGAGAAATATCAAAGTAACATCAGTAGGGCTGGCTTGTTTCTCCTGGGGTGAGATACAGATGTGGCACACTGAAAAGTCCTGTGTAGGACGAAGCACGTGTCTGGGTCTTCTGTTCTCTCCCATGGCAGATTACACAAGATGCCCTTTGACACCATGCATTTCTTCTTAAAGTAAAACCAGCCTAAATGTTCATGGTGATTTGCATATATATATATATATATATATATATATATATATACGCACAGTAAGTATATATATCCCATGATTCTTTGCATTAAGGGGGTATGTGTGATTTTGTATTGCATGGGTAGATGAATACATTACCTATTTAAGTATAAAAGTGATACCCAATTTAAACAAGCCCATCAAGAGTAATTTCAAAGTCATTATAAATACACTCAAATCAGAGCCAGGCAGATGGAAATTATCAATTTGGAAAAAGTTAATTACTTAAAGATGATTTTGGCACTCAAAATCTCCTATCCTTTCAACAATATGCCATTATATTTTAAAGAGAAATGGTTCAACAAATTGGATACAACATTTACAGCCTTCTTATGGGCTGGAAAACTGCTGTGACTGAGTATTAAGGAACTGAGAAGGTCCTGGAAAATGGGAGGGTTAGGGTTGCTGTGGTGGCAGAAATATAACTGGTCCTTCTTAACGAAAACAGGCTGATACGATTTCAGCCAGAGTCAGACAACACCAACCCCCTGCAGAATAAGGCAGAACGAAGACTGACTTTATTGGGTGATTTCACTATTTTGTCACCAAAATTCCCTTCTAAAATCCCATGTTTACATACAAGACTCTATAAGGATTCTGCAACAAATAAAAATACTTTAGAAAGACACTCCTTCCCACTTCAACACACACCATTGTGGAAAAACCCAGAATTCAAGTTTGAAGAGAAGCTGATTCTGGCACACCCCGGGCAAAAAGCAGGAACAACAAGGGTGCTAGTTAATTATCCCAACAACCGCAGAATTGTTTTGCACCACCGCTTCTCTTACTGCAGAGCTGACTTGGAGTCCAGACCCAACCCTGAAAGCAGCTGCAGGCTAGAGAGGACTACAGCATCTCAGTCCCTCACAGCTGCCTGGGGGATTTAGACACAAACAGTAAATTAAATCACAAAAGAGCTTTTTATTTACAGGGACTTTCTTCCAACAAGAGAGAAGACTGCTGACAGACTGTAAATACCACCGCACCCCTCTGCTTACCTTTTCGCAGAGCAGGGGAGGCAGTCTGCTCACTTGAGGCGGACATCTGTTGGGGAAAGGCTCGCTTTAGTCATTGGACAGGATTAACCCTCTAACCCTCCCCCATCCTCCACAGTCTCATCTCAATTTATAGATCGCATTTCTGCCTCCAATTTCTGGTCATACACAGGAAGAGGCAGGCTCCTAACCAGTAGGAGGGCCAAATAATTAAAAAAAAATGTTTTTACTGACTTTTGTCCAACCAGCTCTTTACGCATCACTGACTTTTTCATACACATATTGTTCAAAACAAGCAACGACTCTCATCTGGCAGTTTCAGCAGAATATAAAGCCCCAGCTCACAGTTGCTCAGCAGTGAATTCCTACCAACAATGGATCTTGTAAACTGCAACAACTGTGGTACCATCTTCGCCAGAGCTTCTGTCCTGAGGATGGAGCACTGTCCAAGATGCTTCGCCCTCAGGGATCTAAGGTCTCAGCTGGAGGCAACATAGACTGAGATACATTATCTGTGCCAATCACTCCATCAGGCCTCATGGGGCAATCCTACAGCACTAGCTTTCTGCAAACCCCTCATGCAGTCACCCGTACCGCAAAGGACAAACAGACCCAGGGGCTGACAAATGGTTAAATCTCGTAGGACAAATCCAAAACCCATAACAAAGCAAGGAATCAAGCCTATATGCACATCAAACAAATATGCACTGCTGTCTCCCAGAACTATTGACATGGCAAGTGATGACAGATGTAGGAACCCAACGCA
Source organism: Neoceratodus forsteri (assembly GCA_016271365.2). NCBI lineage: Eukaryota > Metazoa > Chordata > Ceratodontiformes > Ceratodontidae > Neoceratodus > Neoceratodus forsteri. Next base: position 94,726,780 of record JADMNL010000023.1, on the reverse strand, counting down.
GCACAAGGGGGTGCATTCCATCTCAAATATTGCTAAAAAGGACAGTAAAAAACCTATACTAATAATCGGAGGCTCTATGATTAAGGGATTAGAGTCTCACCTCCAGAAAAATGAACAGACTAGAGTTCCACTCCGGTGCCTCCCTGGGACATCAGCATGGAGGGACACAGATTGCATCCAGAAAACTGTATGTGCTGTGAAACATGACATGCAGGTCATCCTCCCCACAGATACAAATGACGTAGCCAGCTGGTCCATAGAGGAAATGAAACAAAATCTTTCCAGACTAGGCAACAAGCTAGCTTCTCTTTTGTCCAGTGTCTCTTTCTCAGCGATTCTACCTGTTTGGGGAAAGAGTGACAGCACACAGAAGATCAGGGAGAAAGACACCTCCGAACTTAATGACTGGCTGAAATGCTGGTGCCAAGAAAAAGGGCATCACTTTGTGGGTAACTGGCAGAACTTCTGGAAATGGTGGTTCTTTAGATCTGACAGCTTGCACTTCACAAAGGAGGGGACTAAAGCGCTAGGCCAGAAGTTCAACGTCCACATCAGAAAGTTAAACCAGTGGGGGGGGGGGCGGAGGCACAGGCACCCTTCACAGCACAGTGTTGCCAAATACCCCTCCCCCATCACCAACTAGGTCAGCGCCTGGATACCACAGGGAACACAACAGCTGTGACAATAAAAACACAGCCCAGTCTGATCCACTTGGGATATGCACCAAGTGAATGAAACACAAACACTACAAAGCAGAACAGGGTAATTTTACAACAGAACGGAGCTATCAGGGATGGAAGGCAATGTGCATCAATGCGCGTAGTCTACCATACAAAATCTCGGAGCTCAGAGCCATTATGACAGAAACACAACTGGAGACTGAGTCGCAGTTACGGAAGCTTGGTTCACCATGAACCACACCTGGGATATTGCTATCCCAGGTAACACACTTTTTAGGAGAGACCGGAAGGGTGGGGGGAGGTGGCTTCATATGCATGGGAAGGAATCTTTGCAGCAGAGATCCAGGGAAAGCACAGCAACACAGAGGCTCTATGGGTCACCCTGGCAGCTGGGGACAAGACCCCCATCCAAGTGGGAGTAATCCATAAACCTCCATCACAGAAACCGGAAACGGACGAAGAACTCCTACAAACCATACTGATGATGGCAGATAAGGGTGAATTACTGCTGGTAGGGGACTTCAATTTGCCAGATGTGGATTGGTCCTCATACACATCCTCAGAGCGGGGCAGAGATTTCCTGTTTGCACTGCAGGGAACAGGTCTGAACCAACTGGTAGACTCACCCACCAGAGAAAAAGCAATCCAGGGCCTGGTACTGACAAACAGTAGCAGGATCTGAGATGATCATGCGGGGATCAACCAGGGGACCAGCAACCACAGGTCAATCAGGTTCTCAGTAAACAAAGAAGAAGATACAAGTCACACAAAAATCAAGATACTTGATTTCTGGAAAGAAAACTTTCTCAAAATGAAAGCCAGGGTCAAAACAATGCTGGAGATCGGTAACACGGAGGAAGTGGAGGACTACTGGGACACCTTGAAGAATGTTCTAAAGTGCGGTTACGTAAGAACTTACCATAACAGTAGACATGACATCACTTCCTTGCTTCCTATGTGTGTGGGCGGTCCCTGGCATCCTCTGTTCCCCGCCTAGTTCCAGCTCGCAAAAGTGAGGACCAAGGGAAACCGAGATACCAGTGAGTCCCAACCCTAAGTCCTTAGATCGGAATTTTTCCCTGTTAGAGAAGGCAGGGGGATGGAGGGCAGGATTGTACCTACTGCAAGAGACATTCCTCAAAGATCTACTGTTACGGTAAGTTCTTACATAACCGCACTATCTTCTACGGAATGGTCTCTTGCAGTAGATAATTACTCTTGGGAGAGTTCCCAGCAGTTATGCCCATGTGGGAGGACAGTTATGACAGGATGCTCTGTAAGACGGCACAACCAAAGGCCATTCTGCGTCTTGAGGAAACATCCAGATTGTAATGCCTGGTAAAGGTATGGATGGTAGACCAGGTGGCAGCATTGCAAATATCAGTAATAGAGGCATCCTTGAAACAAGCCATTGTGGCCCTAGTAGAACGGGCTTGGACATGACCCGGTAAAGGCTTACTGTATTTTTTGTAACAAAAGTAACATAATGGGCTAGCCAGCAAGAGTGGATGTGTTTTGCAATCGGAAGACCCTCACGACCTGGGACGAAAGTGACAAATAGTTGTGAGGTTTTGCCGAAGGAACTTCGTCCGATCAGTATAGTAACGAAGGATGCGATGGACATTCATTGTATGCAGAAGATGCTCTCCTGGATTGGAGTACTCAGGAGTAGCATTAACTCAAGGACTGATTCAAGGTTTATTCCGAAACCACTTTAGGCAGAAAGGAAGGGTTAGTGCGAAGCACAGCCTGATCCTTATGAAAAATAAGATAGGGTTCTCTGCACATGAGGGCATGAAGCTTGGAAATTCTTCAAGCAGAAGTGATAGCCACCAGGAATAGTGTTTTCCAGGAGAGGAAATGCAGGTCTCAAGTGGCCGCTGGTTCAAAGGGGACCACTGTCAGTTTTTCAATCATGAAATTCCGATCCCATTGAGGAATGGGATGCCGTATAGGAGGCTTCAGATGTAATATGCCTTTCAAGAACATCTTAGCCAGATGGTGTTGATACAACAGCCGATCTTCTAATGGTTCGTGGAAGGCCGAGATAGCGGCCAGGTGGACTTTAACAGATGAATAGCTGAGGCCCTCCGAGAACAAGGAGGCCAAGTAGTCTAAGACCTTTGTAAGAGGGCAAGAGTAAGGGTCCAGCGAATGGGAAGTGGACCAAATGGAAAAGCGTTTCCATTTAAAGTTGTAAGTATCCCTGGTAGCCTGCTTCTGGGCGGCAAGCAGAACATCCGCTACCTGAGAAGAGACTTGTAATCTATTTATGAAGACGATTTTAGGAGCCAAGCACGAAAATGGGGGGGTCTTCAGACTGGGATGCAGGAGGGAGCCTTGGCACTGCGTCACGAGGTCTAGCCTGAATGGCAACGGAATGGGTTCCGCTATCGTCAGTTGTTGCAGAAGTAGGAACCACATCTGTTGAGGCCACATGGGAGCTATGAGAAGCATCGTGGCTGGCTCCATCTATAGTTTCATTAAAGTTCAGAGCAGAAGAGGGAGTGGGGGGAAGGCATATAAGTAGAGTCTTGTCCACGGTTGGGACTGGGCATCTGTAGAGCTTCCCCTTGTGTTCGGGATGATGGAGAAGTATTTGGCGAGCTTGTGGTTTTCTGGGGATGCAAACAGATCTATCTGTGGGGTACCCAAGAGATGAAAGAGATCCTGCAGGACTGAGTCGAGTAGCGTCCATTCATGAGCTGAGGATTGGCGACTCAGAAGGTCCTCTAACTGATTGTGATGGCCCGGAAGATGAGTGGCTGTGAGTGTCAGCTGCTGTTTGGTCACTTTGCACCACACCTTGACTGCTTCCATGCACAGAGAGCAAGAGTGTGTCTCCCCTTGCTTATTGTAGTAACAGATCACCCTCATGTTGTCCGATTGAAACAGTAGATGACCTGGGGTCAAATGTGGACTGAAGGCGTGCAGTGCCAGGAGGACTACACGCAGTTCCAGAAGGTTGATATGATGACAGGAATGCCCTGAAGGCCACGTACCCCGAGTCCGATATGGACCGAGATGAGCACCCCAACCTTCTAGAGGGGTGTCTGTTGTCAGCACTTGGTGAGGAGGGGATGCGCAAAAGGGCATGCCCTGATTGAGATTGGAGCGGAGCGTCTACCATGTAAGAGCATACTTGAGGAGTGCAATCACCCTGATAGGGTCTTCAAATTGCCCTGTTTTTTTGGCACCATTGCTCTTGTAGAACCCATTAGATAGGACGCATCTGAAGGCGTGCAAACTCCACGGTTTGTATGGTCACGGCCTTGTGCTCGAGGAGGCACAGCATAAGGTGGGCACTGACTATCTTTCGTGACTGAATTTGTAAGGCCAGGCCCATTAGGGTCTCCTGACGAGCAGGAGGTAGACAGACCTTGGCGACAGTCATGTCCAGTACAGCCCTTATATATTGGAGCGATTGGGTAGGATGAGGGTTGGACTTGGGCCAGTTCACCATAATCCAGAGATCGTGGAACAGCTGAAGGGTCTCTGAGAAGGAGGATAGCAGATGTTCCCTTGTGTCTGCTTTTGTTAGCCAATCATCCAAATAGGGGAATACAAAGTGACCCTTTTTTCTCAAGGACCCTGCAACCACAGCTAGGCATTTGGTGAAAACCCATGGCGCTGATGAAAGGCCAAAGAGCAGTGCCCAAAATTGTTAATTTTGGCCCAGCAGGTGGAAACGTAGGTATTGCTGATGGGCTGAATGAATGGGTATATGCAGGTATGCATCCTTCATATCCAGTGTGCACATCCAATCTCCTTGGTGCAGGAGAGGCAAGATAGATGTTAAGGTAACCACCTGAAAATGTTTGTACTGGATGTACTGATTTAGGTTTCTCTGATCTAGTATTGGTCTGAGGTCTCCAGTTTTCTTGGGTACCAGAAAGAAATGGAAATAAAAACCCTGCTATTGTGACAATGGCACGGGAACAATAGCCTGCTTGGTTAGTAGGGCAGTAAGTTCCTCCTGAAGTATAGGAAGGTGTGCCTCAGGATACTGAACCTTCCGAGGAGGAAGTGTAGGTGGTACTGAAATTAGTTCCAGTGTATGTCCAGTTTAAATAATCTGGAGTATCCATGCATCTGTCGTTATTTGCTGCTAAGCCTCCAAATGAAGAGCAAAAGGACCCCTTCCCCCCACCGCCTCTGAGGCTTGGACGAGGAGGCAAGGGAAAAGCCCTAGGAAGTCATTGAGAACTGGAGTTGCTGGCCCCTCCAGAGGGACAGGAACGGGAGGGACATGTGGCATTTGAATTGCCTCTTGTGTTTTGCCCACGTCCCCAAAAAGCACCTTGGTGAGAGGACTTATAACGGTTACCTCTTTTATTGTAATGTGAGAGTTGGTTCCGTGACATATGGTACATGCCATGAACCATTCGGAGGCGTACGTCCAGAAGCCAGAAGCCTGGAGGTCATCCAAAATGATTTGGGTACCAGGAACAAATAGTTTGTCGCCAGAGAAAGGGGCATTAACTACTTTATGCTGGACATCTGGTGCCAGGGTAGATACCCGAAGCCAGGCATGGCGGCGGAGGGTGACGCCTATGGCGGAGAGCCGCGTAGAAGGATCAACCACCTCGTAACTCGAGCGAAGAAGGTGGCGAGAGATGGATATCATGGTTGACAAGATTTGTAGCAATTGCTCCTTTTCTTGGGAAGGAGGTAATTTGTTAAGGAGGTCTATGGACGAAGTACCTAGGGTATGCGGGGATTTCACCATGTGACCCATATAGTTTAGGATCCTTATATTCATGGCACCAGAGGTGAAGACCTTCTTGCTCAGGTAATCAAGTCTTCAGGATTCTTTATCAGGGGTAAAGAACTCATATGTTTAGGCTTTTTAGTGCGGTCGTGAGCGGCCACAATGACCACTGAGTCAGCCATAGGCACTGTGGACAAATATTGATGGGCCAAGTGGGCTTGGTACAGCCAGTAAGCCTTATGAGGGATGGCAGTTATGGCTGAAGGCGGTTGCCACGCATCAAAGATGGTGTTCTGATAAGTAGATATTAATGGGGGAATGACTAGGACAGACTCTTCGGGTAACTCGAGGTAGTCAGCCATGTCTCATCGTTGTTTATCTTGTTCAGTAGTGGAGAACCCCATAACTTTCTGAATCTGTATCATCATATCACTGAAAGAGGGGTCATCCGGAGAAGAGGCAGCCCGAGGGGCTGGCAGATCCTCACTGAAGGAGGAGACCACGGAGTACGGGGAGTACGGGTCTGGGAATTCTATATTTGGAAATTCCTCATCATAAATGTCCTCCAGGAGGTCCCCCACCAAGTCGGGTTCATCCGACTAGTAATCCTCTAAACAAGGCGGTGGGGGAGACCAAGCGGGAGCCTCCTGGTTGGTATGGGGCCACTTGGGCAGAGGAGAGGCAGAACGCTGGGAAAGATGAGCCGATGTCAGAGTAGGAAACTGGCTATATCCCATGGATTGCAGTACTGTGTGTACAATGCGTTCAATGTTGGGTACCTGCGACGACAGGATATCCACGTGTCGAGGCTGGCTGTTTGCAATAATAGGTGTCAGAGAGTGTATAGGTGGGGGGTCAGGACAAGCCCCAGAAAAATATAACTCTGGGTGTCTCTGGAAGTCAGCCACACCCCTATAGGAAAGCACCTGAGAAGGTGAAGGGGTGTTATGCATGGTAAATGACTTTGGTTTGCCCTTAGGAACTACTGCCATCGACAAGGCAGGAAAAGAATGCACAGTGTATGGGACGAAAGAAATAGACGAGAAAGGGGCTCCCATCCACGGAGCGGCCACTTACTTGGCTGCAGGTGCCATAGAGATTGTCACAAAGTGTAGGAAGCCTTCGTCAACGGAGGGACAGCAGAACGCGTTGTCCTGAGTGCCTGGGCAAGCTCCGTCGATGGGTGAAGCAGTCCCATCGAAGAAAACACAAAACATTGCTCCATCAATGGGAGAGTGGCTCCCGTCGATGAGGAAGGCATAAAACAATGCTCTCCACCGACGGTGCACATGTTGCAGAAGTCACTGTCAACATGCGTCGTGGAAGGGAGTGAGAAGAGGGTTTCACTTTCTGCCTTTTGTGTTTAGATTGAGACCCAGTGGTGGGGGAGCCCTTGGAACGAGCCCCCTGGGTCCGCTCAAACAGGGAAAGCTGTTGCTCCATCAGTAAACTTTTAATTTCTTGCAACAGTCATCGATGAATTGCCTGGTTAAATTTTTTACAGAAAGTACAAGAGGTGGTGTCGTGTGTGGATCCCAGACACCTAATACAGTATAAATGATTGCCAAGCTCGAAAACCTTCCTGCCACAAGAGCAGGAATGAAATAAGACTTGCTTTTTTGTAGATCCTTTCTTAGACATTTGTTTTGCTCAAGTCTCATCAATAACTGCTTCACAGAAGATTGAGCTAGCTACTGTGCAAGCTGAAGCTGACAGGAAAATGAACAGAGGATACCAAGGACCGCCCACACTTATATAGAAAGCAAGGAAGTGATGTCATGTGTGGGCGGTTCCTGGTAAAAAACTGCTAAAGAAGCTGCCGTGTGACAGCACCCTCTGCTGGAACCTCCCAAGAGTAATACCCTACTGCAAGAGACCATTCTGTAGAAGACCTACAGTTACAGAACAATGCACAAGACAGATCAGCAGGTCCAAAAAAATGGAAGAACACTCTATGGTTCTCCAAAGAGGTAGCAACTAAAATTAAAGAAAAGAAGAGGGCTTTTAAACAATACAAGGAGACGACAAAAGAAACGGACAGGGAAGAATACAGGAACAAACTCAAGGAGGCAGGAAATGCAATTCGGATTGCCAAAGCCCAGACAGAGGAGAGAATAGAGCATGGGGTTAAGAAGGGAGATAAAACTTTCTACAGATACATACAAGAAAAAAGAAAAACTAAGGGGGAATAAAAACAAAAGAGGGACTGCTATTCGAGAAAGACTAAGCAAAGCAGATTTGCTGAATGAATTCTTCTGCTCAGTCTTCACAACTGAAGATAGCAGTAAAGGACCTTCACAGCTGGCCCTCCGGCACAGCGGTTGGATAACCGCTTGCGACACTGGTAACCCGGGTTTGGGAACAGACCTGGGTGTCGAAGGGCCGGCTGGGGGAGAAGGATCGAACACCCTGGGGACTGCTCTCCTTCTCTGGGGGAGAGGCAGGGGAAGAGTGTCCGGTGCTATACGGACCCCTGGCGGAGGCAGGGGGTACCACTGCGACCATCGCCGTCTTGTTGGGGGCGGACACCAGACGTCATTGCACATCCCTGCCCCGAGGAGCAAATATCCAAAAACTGACCACTGGCATGATGACCCGCCTTCCCACCGTCCACCAGGGGAGGGGTCCCTGCCCCCAGGGCCCCGACCCTGGGTAAGCTGGGCTTGCCAAAAGTGTCCGTGGCCCCACCCAGGAAGGCAAGCCTGGGCATGGGGATGGCGAGCGGGCGGATCAGAGGACAGGGGGACCACAACAAAAAAAAAATCTTTACTAGGCAAGACAGAGCATAATAGTAGAGGGGCAGACACAAGCCCTTTCACAAGAGAGAGGGTCCTAAAAGAGCTTAGTAAACTTAGGGTGGATAAAGCCATGGGGCTGGACAGTATCCACCCTACAGTACTAAAAGAGCTTCGGGAAGAAACTGCTGCACCATTGGCTGAGCTATTCAGTAAGTCACTGGAATGCATCAAGAGTTCCTCAAGACTGGAAAAAGAAAACAGGAGCGGCCTTGCACAAAAGTGGAAGCAAGAAAGAGGCAGGAAACTACTGTCCAGTTAGTCCGACCTATGTAGTGGGTAAACATTATGGAATCACTGTTAAAAAAAAAGAATAGCGGAATACCTAAAGGAAAGTGGAAAACTAGACCCCAAGCAGCACGGCTTCACAGCCAATTGCTCGTGGGAAACAAACATGACTGATGTCTTTGATTGAGTGACCAGAACATTAGACCAAGGTGGGGCAGTGGACGTGATGTACCCAGACTTCAGCAAAGCCTTCGACACCATTTCCCCACAGGAGATTAGCTAATAAACTGGAAAACACAGGCATCGGCCAGAAGACAGTCAACTGGATTCAAAACTGGCTTCAGAATAGGACCCAGAGAGTTTTGGTCAATGGGTCATTATCAAGGGAGGGCAGAGTGACCAGTGGCATCCCATAAGAGTCAGTGCTTGGTCCAGTCTTATTCAACATATTTATCAGTGACATCACCGATAGGCTGGAGGGGAAGGTTTGCCTGTTTGCAGATGACAAAAAGCTCTGCAACAGGGTAGACACACAGGAGGGACCCTCAACCATGGAAGTGGATCTCTGAAAACTGGAAGAAAGGTCCAGAAATTGGCAGTTAAAATTTAATGCCAAGTAGTACAAGATAATGCACCTGGGAAAACGGAATCTAGGAAATATGTACATAGTGGAAGGGCATCAATTAGAGGAGGCAAAGATGGAACGGGACCTAGGGGTAATCATCACCAACGACTTAAAGGTGGGAAAACAATGCAAGAAGGCAGCACAGAAGGCCTGTGGCATCCTCAGGTGCACAGGCAGGGGTATTACAAGTAGAAAGCATGAGGTTATCATGCCACTCTACAAATCCTTGGTGAGGCCGCACCTGGAATACTGCATCCGGTTCTGGAGGCCTCACCTGAAGAAGGGCACTGACTGGTTAGAGACGGTACAGAGAAAGGCTACGAAGATGGTGCCGGGGCTGCACCATGAGCCTATATGAGACAAGACTCAAGGAGTTGAAATTATTCTTCATGGAGCAGAGAAGAAATAGGGGGGGCATGATAGAAACATTCAAATACGTCAAGGAAAGTTACACAGTCCAGAAGGGACACCTATTCCAGAAAAACAGGACTGCGCATAGAAGAGGGCACAACTTGCGTTTGGTGGGGGTAAGTTTAAGAGCAATTCCAGGAAGTACTTTTCACCAAGTGAGTGACAGACAATGGAACAGCCTGCTACCAGAGGTGGTGGCATCAAAAACGGTATGAATTCAAGCTTGCATGGGACAGGCATTGTGGGCAGCTTAGGAGGGAAAATAACTGGGGGGGGGGGTTAGACACAATGGGCAGACACGATGGATCACGCAGTCCCAATCTGCCGACTCATCTCTTAAGTTCTTATGTTCTTATTTGAATATACTAAGGGAAAAAAATCTCCATACACTTATTCCAATTTTGTAACTGCCTACAAATTAGAGAGAACTTGGTAGAACAAATATTATTGCCTGATAACTCAATACCCAAGAAACCCTAAATGGGATCAATTTCATCAAACAGCAACTTCAGAAAAAGGGCAAGCCTAATTTACAAACTTATAACAGAGTCTGATGGAAATACAACAGAGGGGACTAAATACAATTGGTTAGAAAATCTATCAAAATACCTTTGGACATATGGAACTCTTTATGGGAATAGGCATGCAGCAGTAACAGAGACGTCTAGGGGAAATTAGTACAGTTCAAAATATTACACTATTACTACTATTATCTGGCAAGACTGAAATCTATGGAATTGTTACCTGAGGGTAAATGCTGGAAATACAATTCTCCTCATGACACCCTGGGGCATATGCTTTGGACTTGCTCAAAAGTTAAGATCATCTGGAAACAAATTATAGATATTCTCTCTAAAACTGTTAACTTAACATTCCCATCTGAGTCTGACTTATGATTACTAGGAATTGACACATCAACTCCTCTAGTTGATAAACACCAGAAAACATGGATAGAACTAGCCGCACTATGTTTTAAAAGATTATTACTTTCCAATTGGAAATCAGTTTTCAGTCCTCTCATAGAAGTCTGGTGGAAAAGTAGTGGTAGTCTAGCATCAAATTAACACATATGTTATATACCAATTAATAAATCAGAGATTTTTGATCACATTTGGTCCCCATTTCTATCGAGACTTGCATCCTGAAAATACCTCTTTTTTTAAAGAATACAACCACATTTCTAGAAACAGTACTTTAGCCACTGAATTATATTTAGTCATTAATCCATCCACTCACTCATTTACTGCTCATTTAGCTATAGTTTAATTCTGTGTAATTTCACTGCTTGTGCCGACAGTACTTCTTGTGTACTTTAACGATATCTTCATTGTATACAGTATAAGTTTTTTAAAGAGGAACAGTAGGCACAAAGGACCCCACATTCAAGTGTGGGGCTGGTCCTAATGTGCAGTTTGTGGGTAAAAAACATCTTGGTTTACTTACTGTTCTGTAATACGACTACCATATATCTTCGATTTAAAGCCAAGGCTAATATTAGAAAATTGCAGTAACACATGCGGCTTATTTACGAGGGTGGTTAATTATCGAGAGCGGTCATTATTCAATCATCCAATTTTGCCATTTGATTGCCAGCTGCAAACAGTATAAAAGTCCTGGTGCTCTCTGTTGTAGTGGCAAATAATTAGAAAGCAGTAATGTCTAAGAAAAAGTTGCTTGATTTAGAATTGAAAATTGCCGCAGCTCACAAGCTGAAAAAGAAGGCAATCGCCCTGTCACCGCAGCGCTTCATGTGGACGAGAAGAAACTTCACGAATGGTGCAAAAAACTCCCATCTCTCAAAGAGAAGGTTACTGTAGCCGGGTAAATGGGATCCAACAGAAAAAGAAGGTGGCTTGACTGTGGTGGGCACTGACCAAAATACCCTGAGAGTGAATCCACTCTAGCTGCCTGGATCATGGAGCAACAAGAGCAGTACTATCGGATAACCCGAAAGGTTATAGCCTTAAAGGCCATAGCAGACAGTTGGAAACTTGCACCTTTTGTTGTTCTTAAGGGTAAAAGGGTGCCGAAAGAAATCGTGAGTATCCCTGGTGGTGTCGTTGCAATGTCCCCCAATGGGTGGATGGACGAGTCACTAACAACCGACTATCTGGCTAAAGTGTGAGGTTCCATGGCCTTTGGGAAAAGAATGCTAGTTTGGGATGCATTCAGATACCACATTAAGTCTCGGTGTAAAAGCTGATGACAAATCAAAGAAAACAATTTCAGTGATCCGGGGGTGCAATAAAGTCCTCCAACCAGCTGATGTTAGCTGGAACGCACCATTCAAGGCTGCATACCATGAGTGCTATGACTAGTAGATGGCCACCAAAGAGAGGGAACTGACCAAGGGTGGCAACCCCAGAGCACCAGGGAAAGATAAAATCCTGGAATGCAGTTTCAAAAGATGTTTTTGTTAAATCATCCAAGGTACCAATATAATAGTGAGGTAGAAAAATAAAAGTTTCCCAAAATGTCCTGTTAGTAATGTTTTTTTTTTTCTTTTCAGGTGTGTGCAATCACCAGCAGTGACCCTGATGTCATTACCTGCCTGAAGGAGGGAGGGCTGCTGCAAGATGCCAGAGGAGAGTTTATTAAGAGGACAGCCCAGATCAGCCAAGCCAGCTCCACAAAAACTGTAAACCCAAAAGCTCTGACAGTGAATTAACGAGTGGTGACAAGCTCGAATAAAGTGCCAATGAGTGAGAATTGACCATACCCTACCCGACCCTAACGCTGTAGAGGAATCTCCTTTTAAAATTATTTTCTGAAATTTTTTTTTTTTTTAATGCAGTACCTTAGTCTCTCATATTTTGTCATTGCTGCTAGAGGTTGCTAGGCATGTTGTTAAGTATGTTGCTAGGTCATGGAGGTTGCTAGGATTACACGTCACCACCTGTTGCCGAACTGAACCTCAACACCAAAAGTAATGGAGAGGATGCCGATTCTAAGACAGGTCCAACTTAAAAAAAAGTTTTGGAGTTAGAAATACGGCTGTAGGATCTGGTATGCAGGCATTCAGATATGCTATCTGCACAACCTGCATTTCCATGACAGCGGTCAATGTTCGAGGGTAGATTCTATTAGATGCAACCCGTTGGACATGTGACTTTTGACTGAGGGCAGTGTTTAAACAAGGGCGGTTTTAAAATGAAGATATACAGTAACTGTGCTTAGTTGTAGGCTAACATAATTTTTACTACAAATCCCAGAATCCCCAGCAGATGACATCAGAGCAGTAGGGAGCAGTGTTAGAGTCAATGGTCTGCAGTGTATGATAGTGGTTTTTAAATCTCTGATCACATGATTTCCAGGGATGCTTTTCTCCAGTGGCCAAGTACAGTCCTCTGTGACTGTACACAGCTCAAGAAGCAGCATAGCAGGACCAGCAAACAAAAGATCAGACCTTATATAAACCCTAATATGCAGGCTATTGAATCTTCTCACTTCTGCCTACTGCTCTGATGTCATCTGCAGGCGATTCTGAGATTTGTTATAACACAAGATGTCAGCCTACAACTAAGCAAAATTAGTCTGATACTGTTTTTTGTAAAGTAAACCAAAATGTTTTTGCACACAAAGTGCACATGGGGACCAGCCCACACTTGTGTGTGTGTGTGTGTGTGTGTGTGTTTGGGGGGTACTGATGGTGTCTGTTCCTCTTAATCAAAAAAAAAAAAAAAAGGCAGTTGGGGCACTGATGACGGTTACTGGCTCCAGTGCACGGTGTCCCCATGTGCCAGCCCTGACTGGAAAGTTTGCTCCCATGGGTCCCAATGCTTCCAGCCCTAAAACCAAAGAGTGGAGCTCTATGGAGACTGATTCTTGAAAGATAAAAGAACACACAGAGACGCTGCAGTCACGAAAAATAAAAAAACAAAGCCGAGTGCCACAAAAGTCTGCTGAAAACAAAATTTACTGGAACATGTTCCACAGGCAGCAATAATACCTTGGCATATCAAACCTGTGATGACTCTTTATCAAGGGTATCCCTGAGGAAGATGGATCAAGGACTTGAATAGCCCAGATATCACTGCTGCCTCTGGAACATGTTCCAATATATACTGGGCATGTTCCAATCTATTTTACTTACAGTCGACTTTTGTGGCCCTTTGCTTTTTATTTTGAGCACAGTATCTGGGTGTATTTTTCGGACTCGCAGTGACAACCATCAGTGGCGCATTCTGCCAGCGCGTGGCTCCTGTATTAAATTTCGATTACAGGAAGATCTACTTTATGGTATGACTGCAAAATGGTTGATGCTTGTGCGCTGGTGATCAGCTACATTGATTAAACCTTCTAAAACAAAAACAAAAACATTGACATCAGAGCATATGAGTTGATTACGTCCAGCTATTGTGAGTTAAGTATGTTGCAAGAATGCAATATGTAGCTTCATATTTCCTACTGACAATAATTCATCATTCTCAAAAAACACAAATTAAAAAAACAAAACAATAATTCTGCAATTATCATGCAGCATTATATGCTGTGATGACGTGTGGAGTTTCTCCCCTCTGCAACTCTGGCAATGTGTCCCTCTGCAGGTGTGACCCAAGATACGTGATACCACCAAAATCAGTTTCACTCCTTTTTAAAAAAGCAGAACTATAACAGTGCATATTATTGCTATAATAAATACACTATGATACAAAAACACACACACAAAAATCACAATACTGTAAGCTTGCTCTTGTGACATCCTGACTCTAAGCAGGCTCTCTGACTTCCCCCAGCCATGCTGGACAACCGCTAAGATGCTAACCTGAATTTCTGAATAGTTCTGGTTTTACTTCCCACCCTTAATGCTAGGCTATGCAACCAGAATTTTTACCTCCCAGACCCCAATGTAGGACTTTTGACATTCACCTGAAGTCCTGGATGTCGACATATTCAGATTCCTTCTTTGTCATGTAGTGTTTGATCAGTCCTTCTCTCTGACCTGTCTGGCTGCTTGGCTCAAACAGCTTCCTCATTGTGCTGTCCCGTTTGGGCTGCTCAGTCCACATAATTGGCTTCTCACTGGGCAACCTAAATCAATCGAAAACAGACAGTTAAGTGCCAAAAGCATAGAAATTACTTGTTGGTAACCACAGTCCTACTACGACTAGTATTCAGCTCACATTCACACTTAGGCAATATGTTGGGCATAGTTCAGTCATGAAAACAACCTTCAAACTTGACTCCTCTCACCACCCATGGTGTCATCCTCTGGCTCTGCCCCGCTTATCATCAGACCTGCACTCTGGAAGCAGGAATCCAAGCAAGTCTTGCCAGGAGGGTTGGAAAATTACGTACTTACTGTAATTCTTGATCTTCCCGAATATCCGCACCATTCATTACTGGTGGGTCATAACCGGAGGCACTGGACCTTCTTGGGAGTGTTAGCTTTAAGATTTTTAAAGCAGGGAGCTGATTTCGGATACTGCTCTGCCCATAAGGGGGATGTGTTATGTGGCGTTCAGGGACTGGCCAGTAAGCCAAAGGATGACCACATGTAGGAGAGGATAAGTCTCTTCAGGCCAGTAGACAAAAGCAAAACGAGGCACCAGGAAGTGCACTAGTGTAACCACACCACAGAGTAGCCTGCGTCCTCAGTTCCCTTGGATGGTTCTCAGTATCTACTGCTGTTGCATGTCTGTTCCCTCTTTCAGTTGAAACTTTTTTTTGTTAAGAGTTAACAGACACACTGATGACCCTGCTGAAATAGTCAATATTTTCAATTAATATTGTATTACTGTGTTCAACAAAAAGGAGGATTTCATCATGCCTAGAAGCACTAACAACTCATCCATAATGGGATTCTCCTTTGGAGGATGTTTTAGTTGAGTTACAATCTCTACAACCACACTTTTCGGCAGGAGTTGACTAGATACACCTACGTTTTTTAAAGAATCTAGCCAATAGTCTTAGTATACCTTTAAGGCTGCTATTCAACAAATCCCTTAATTCGGGCTCAGTACCTATTGAATGGAAGCAAACAGTCATAACCCCAATTTTTAAGAAAGAAAGCAGAGCAGGCCCCACAAAATTATAGACCCATAAGTCTGTCACCAGTCCCTGGTAAGGTTATGAAAAAGCTTATTAAGGCCAGGTTTGAGGAGGAAACTGTCACCCGGGGCTGACAAGACAACACACAATAGGGGATCAACAAAGGTAGATCCTATAGAACCAATCTAATCACCTTCTATAAATCAGTCAGCTCTAGTCTGGATGCAGGAAAACCACGCAATGCAATATTCTTACGATTTTTTAAGTAGGCGTTCAACACAGTTCCCCACTGTGAACTTTTACATCAACTAATAAACATGGGATATAGTCCCCATCTAGTTAAATGGGTACATTCATGGCTGGAAAATAGCAATCAATGGGTAAGAAATTCAGGGTAAAGCCTCATCCAAAAGAGTCGTGACAAGTGGAGTCCCCCAAGGGTCTGTTTTAGGCCCCATTTTATTCAGCTGTTTCATTCACGACCTTCACTTAAGCAATAATGACCAAAGAGATGGTCATTTCCTAGAGATTAACGACCGGCTGGGGGGGTGGCCTGAGGCACAGCCGAGGGCCACCCCCTCCCAGCCAGCTGTTAATCGAAAGCAAATGACCGGCTCTAAGGTCATTATTGTGATTATAAGTCTAATCCCAGTAATGATTTCTTTCATTTCCATTTTGTTTACTTTTTTTTTTTCTGTAGTGGCACGAGCAGAGATGTGATTAGGCAGGTAGGCAGGCGTTTCTGGGGCAGCGTGCAGCACTTCATGAATATTAATAGCGAGGGAGCCGTTGTCATAGCGAGGGACTGGTTTCTTAGCCAGTGCTTGACTTCAGCGCCCAAAAAAAAATATCAAACTTGAATGCAGGTACTGCCACTGTATTGTTTTGTGGTAGTTGCCATTTACGCTTTCAGGGTCGGCAGTCAAACTTTTCTGTCAGATTTTGTGTGGGTACATCGGCTTCATATAGCGCTACACTAAAGAGCTGAAGTAGCAAAAAGATCTAAGTGGTTGCCATGACGGTCACTTCTAAGAGATTTCAGACCGCGGCACCCAATCAGAGACAGTAGTATTGTGAATAATTAATCTGATTTATAAACTGGATTAAATAATGTATTGATCAAATTTGCTGATGAAACAAAAATTAGAAGCGAAGTAGATACAGACACTAAACATCAGTCCCTTGTCAATGATCTAGAACAAATCTTAGACTGGACTAAAACTAGCAAGACAGAACTAAACTTAGAAAAGTGTACAGTGTTGCACCTCGGCCATAATAATCCACTGAGACCCTACTATGTAAAGAACCTACCACTGCCAGTACTAAATAATGAAAAACGACCTTGGCATCATTATTGACAGTTCACTCACAATGCGCAGATAAGAAAAATAACACAAACTGCAAATAAATTTATCAATATAATAAAAAAAGCCTTTATAGCAAGAGACGAGCACTGTGCCGTTGAGTTTATATAGGAACTATGTTCAACCTCATAAAGAAAGGCAGTCTTGGCACACCACAGGGACACAGAAATAAATTTTCCACACACAGAGATTGTAGATTAACTTATTTTACTTGGTAAATTCAAATAGCAGTGGATACACCCGAGTACAAAATACAAAAAAAGATACAGAAAAACTCCTCACGCACGTTTCACCCAAACACGGGCTTTGTCAGTGCTGCATAACTAAAAAGGTGGAAGGGGCTAAAAGTTGTGGTGGTGATAGAAACTGACATGGATGGACGGTTTCCTTTTTTGCAGAGTTTTAAAAACAAACTTTGGGGACAATGGAGGAAGGAGGACATTCGCTGACGGAGAAGAGAGAGAGAATAAGGAAGAGGAGGCACAGCGGAAAGACGCTCAGCTGTTTGCTGACGTGGCTTTATGCAAATCAAAGAACTGAAGCCCTCTCTGATTGGAGCAGCTTTGGTCCTTTGAAGTACACAAAGTTTCAGCCCACTAAAATGAGAGTTGCATCAGGAACACAGTGGGTAGTCACTGGTCTAAACTGCCAAGCCCCTGATATTCTGAACTACAATGGGGGCTTGGCAGTGATACACCCCTCAGAAGTACTCTCTCATAGCAAGATGTTCCCTGCACATGCATGGTGAACGTAATAAATTCATGCGGTATTAGGGTGAACCTGTTCCACAATGTGTGGGAGACAAGTACGATGGGCAACTGCCTAGTTATGTCTTCATGAAACCAAGAAAGAAAGAAATAAGGGAGAAATGCTTCCTGCACAGGAAGGCCAAAGTGCCTTAAGGTTGGCAACCAAGGAACTGCAAAGAAGATTGGGTAGGGGGAGGACCAGGACAAGTCAAGGTGCCGACAGGGTTCTGCAGCATAGGATAAAAAAGAAAGGTAGGTTACAGGAACTAAAGGGGATACGGGATGAAAGAAGGCAAAACTGTCCTACAGACGAGCTTCCCAGTAGGATAGGGCATAAAATGGCCGGTTGATGCCAAAGTCTTACGTTCCCAGAGAAGAAAATGATAATACTGTAGGAAGGAGAAAATGAATGGCCCTTGAGACGGGAGGGCCAAGAGACACCCTGTCTCTGTCTCCCGCTCCCTAGAAGAAAGGGTGATGATTTAAAACCCAACATTTCTCTGTTGCCCTGTTTGTTTAGTTTTGTAACTGGGCAACGAAAAACTTAGCTTGCTCTGGAAGTGAAAACTAAAAGTGAAGCCCTTACAGCAGAGAGGTAGCACCGTACAGGCTCCTGGGGCAGAGCACCATAAAAATACATAACAGCAGCGCAGGAGGATACACAGAAGGTGTAACAGCATGCAGGAGAGATAATGTTGAGCACACTACCCCTGAGAAAAACAGGTTAAAAAAAAACAGCTTACTTACCTGTATCAGTAGTTCTAGGAGTGGTATATGGTGTCCATCCACACTTCTGGCAGTGTCCTTTCCCTTTAAGGCTTGCCAGAATGTCTTCAAGCTGGCTCCTCCCACCCACCTGGGTGGTAACTCTCTCGGCACCACCCCATGATGTCAGATCTTGCCCACCAGAAGCCAGCCCAGTGTGCCACTTGCCAGGGGAAGTTGGGTGGATCAGTGGGGATCTACACCATGTACCACTCCTAGAAAGTACAGTTACATAAAATGTCAGTGTTATACAGTGTCAGTGGTTCAGTAAGTAGCACACTTGCCTCTGAGGCCGGGAGATCAAAGGGCTGTGGGTTCAGTTCTCACATCTGGCACTTGGGTTAATATCCCAATACTGACACTGTAGTGCAGCATGAGAGGGGTGCTGCACTTCTGAGGTGCCGTCTTTCGGATGAGACATTAAACTGATATCCCATCGGCCTGGACTGGTGGTAGTTCAGGTGGATGTTAAAGATCCCACGGCACTTATCGAAAAGAGTAGGGGAATTTCCCCCACGTCCTGGCCAAATTTCCCTCATTCATTAAAAATACCACCAGCAGCTTAATCTGATTCATGGTCAGTTGGCATTCATCTGCATCCCCTACCCCAGGTCGTGCCTGAAAATAGACAGGATTTGTCTAGTGCACTTACCTGGTCAACAAAAACTAAACAAACAATGGTAGATCTTTGAGGAGTATCTCTTGCAGTCAGTAATACACTTGGGTCTTCACCAGAGGTCACTGTAGTACACAGCAGCTGTTCTAGGAGTCTTTTCCAGGGCCGCCCACACATGACATCAGCTTCCTATTTCCTATATAAGTGTGGACAGTCCCTGGTATCCTCAGTTTCCTCCGCTGGATTCAGCTCGTTAAGCGAGGACCGACCCTGGTTGCTGATTTACATGAAGCCAGTAAAATATTAGCAACAAGAGAGGATACTTGTAGACGTGCAATGAAAGAGTCCTCAGGAGCCAAGCATGAAGGTGTAGGGCCTTCAGGTTGGGGTGTAGAAGGGTCCTTTGATTCTGAGTCAAGAGATCCGGTCTGACTGGCAACTGAACAGGTTCCTCCACTGATAACTGCGGAAGTAGAGGGAACCACACTAGCCAAGACCACAGAGGGACTCAGAATAATGGAATAGTATCTGGGAAGACAATGGTTGGCTGGTGAAGCAAATGGATCCAGTTGCAGGGTCCCCAACGGATAGAAGATTTGGTGAGGCACTTCGTGATGAAGTGTTCATCAGTGTGCAGATGACTGGTGACTGAGAAGGTCGGCCAGGAGTTTGTAAAGTCCTGTTATATGGATAACTGTCAATATTAGATTTTGCCAAATGGCTTCCTGCCAGAGTCTCTCTGTATAGAGAACTGGACTTCGTACCTCCTTGTTTGATGAGGTAGAATACTACTGCAGTGTTGTTTGATTGAATCAGCAATGGTCCTGGAGATAGATGATGTTAAGAAAGCCTGAAGGGCTAAGCAAACTGCCCTCAACTTCAGCAGACTGATGTTGGGATAAGGACCCAAGCTTGCATCCCATCCTTCCAGGGATGCATCTGTGGTCAACATATGTGTGGGAGGGGGGAAATTGGAAGGGCATGCCTTGGCATTGGTTGACACGGAGTGTCCACCAACTAGGGCGAAGCAAAATGTTGAGACCACTAGTTCTGGAGAACCCACCGGACTAGTCTCATATGAAGACAACCGAAAACTACCGTAGAGATGGTAGCAGCCATATGACCCAGGAGACATAGCATGCATTTGGCTGACACAACTTTTTGGGCTTGTATCTGCGATGCCAGAGATCAAGGTTTGTGTTGCCTGTCTGCTGGAAGGTAGGCTTTGGTGGAGACAGTGTCTAGGACCGCTCCTATATGTTGGAGTGACTGTGCAGGGATCAAATTGCACTGTGGCCAATGGACTGTAATACCTAGAGCTTGGAAATAAGAGTTAAGGTTGCTTCTAGGAAGGAAAGCAGAGCAGGTCTGGATTCTGCTTTGACCAGTCGTTCAGGTATGGAAAGACAAAGTGCCTGTTCCAGTGTAGGGCTGCTATTATTACCACTAGGCATTTGGTGAACACTCTCTGGGCCGATGAGAGGCCAAACGGGAGTGCCCAAAATTGGTAATATTGACTGGATAGATAGGTTAATATATAGGTAGGCATCTAGGGCACACAGCTAATCCCCTTGTTTTTAGTTTAGGGTGATCATGCAGAACCTTTTGTACTGGATGTATATGTTCAATTGTCTGAGGTCCAGTATTGACCTGAGTACCAGAAAAGAAGTGGGAGTAAAATCCCTTTGTGCGTTCTGTAGGATATGTGTTCCAGGCCTCCAAATGGAGGGCAAAATGACCACCCAGAGCTTCTGTGGCCTGGTCGAGGAAGCATGGACATAGCTTCAGTAAGCCACTGGGAGGCGGGCTGACCAGTCCCACCAGGTGGGTGGGAGTGAGAGCACTGGGCAGCAGAGGTATTGGTTCTAGTAAGCAAGGGACGACCTTGGAGCTGCTTTTATTAGAGCCTCTGCATTTTCCACCTCTTTTGGTGTAAAAGGAGGACTGAGAACGGTAGGATGGCTGAAAAGTATGGGACATGCCATGCACCGTATGGAAGGTTCTCCCTGGAGTTTGGATATCACATGTCAAAGCTTGGGTTCCTGGCCCAAATAGTCTAGACCCATTAAAGGGGCATTGAGCACTCTCTGTTGTACATCAGGTGTGAAGCATGAGACATGAAGCCAAGCACGGAGATGCAGAGTAATGCCAGTTGCTGACATGCAGGCCGAAGGGCTCGACCGCGTCATATGTTGAGTGAAGTGAGTGTCTAGAAAACAGAATTGCCAGTAGCTATAGTGGTCAATAACTTTTCCTGTTCCTGAAAAGGAGGTAGTTTATTGACCGAGTCAATGGCTGAGGACCAGAGTGTATGCTGGTATTTGACCATATGTCACATTATCTGGAGGTAAGGAACTCATGCGTTTCGTTTGGTTAGGATGATCATGAGTGATAGTAAGCACCATTGAATTCATTTCAGGAGTGGTGTATAAGGATGATCCAGAGGAGCCTGGTAGAGGTGATCCGCCTTGCAGGGGACAGCCGGAAGAGTGAATGGCTGGTTCCAGGCTGCAAGCACACTATATTGCTAGGTTTGCATTAGTTGGGGTACCACTAAGACTAGGCCCTCTGGTAACTTTAGATAATCTGCCATATCCTTACATTGTCTGTCATGTTCAGTGGTAAAATAATAGTATGATTTTTTTTTTTTTTTTTTTAATTTGGACCATCCTCTCATAGAAGGATGGGTTTTCCGGAGGAGAAGCAGTTGCCTGCCTGGATAATCCTCATTGATAGAGGAAATCTCTGATGGAGAAGAGTGGGGCTGAGAAGCTATTTCCCGGAAGTCCTCAACCTCCAGTTCTCCAGTAAAATCTACTGATAATTCAGCCTCATCTGATAGGTAGTCACCGCCATACTGGGGAAGGTTTTCTATCACCCTGGAAGCACTGAGGCGGAAAAGTCGAGGAATGGGAGAGGTGGCTCGGCACTCCTGGACTGGAGGGCGAAGCATGCCACACGGCATGCAAGACTTGCTGTACTACTGGAGTAACATCTAGCTGGGGGGGGGGCAGGGAAGTTGTTTTTTGAAAGTGAGTGGATGCGTAGCCTGAGCAGCTCTTGACCCTGGGTGGTAAAGTACAGAATCACGGACCCTGTCCACCTAGCAGCTATGAGGGTGGAGGGGCAGTATGCATGGCAAATGCAGTTGGTTGTCCCAGTGCAACACGCTTCTCTGTCAACGGAGCCAGCTGGTAAACGGTATTATGCAATAAAAATGACATCCCCATCGACAGGAGAGGAGCCCCCGTCGATGGAGTGCTGAATGAATCAATCAAAGGTTTATCAAAGACTGCCCTCAATGCACTGGAAAGAGCCGCTGACGAGAGGGTGTAATCGCCCATCGATGAGGCAGCATGTAAAGGCACTGTTGACGGTGGAGCACCTGTCACGGTGGTCGTCGACAAGCGATGAGGCGCAGATGTTGAGGAGGGCTTCTTCTGTTCAGCGCCATCGAAGGAACCCAGAAAGGGTTATTCATAGACTGCCATAGAAGTGCTGGAAAGCGCCGTCTTTGGGAGAGTGCAACCTCATGCCGATGAGAAGGCAGAATATGAATGTATCGTCGACGGTGTGGCCTTCAACGAGCGTAGCGGCACAGAGGTTGAGGAGGGTTTCTCCTTCTCTTTTATGTGCTATCGATGGAACCCATAAAAGGGTTCATCACAAAGTGCCTTTGAAGCGCTGGAAGGCGCTATCGATGAGAGAGTGTGAACTCCCACGATGAGAAGGCAGAATATGAATGTATAGTCGATGGTGGTGGCCATCGACAGGTGAGTTAGGCACAGAGGCTGAGAAGGGGCTCTCCTTTTCTGTTTTGTGCAAATGATGAGAATCTGTGGCTGGAGAGCTCTTGAGATGAGCCCACCCCCGATCCTCCATGAGAAATATCTTATTTTTTGTACATTCTTCGATGTCATTTCTCGTCGATGACTGCTGTTTTAGAAGTTGCTCTTGCTGTTGCGTGCGAGCTGAAGACAGTGGGAAAATGAACTGAGGATACCAGGGACCACCCACACTTATACAGGAAACAGGAAGCTGATGTCATGTGTGGGCGGCCCCTGGAAAAGACTGCTAGAAGAGCTGCCGTGCATCACAGCAACCTCTGTCGATGACCCAAATGTATTACCTACTGCAAGAGACCACTCTGTGGAAGATCTACTGTTACAGGCGAGTAACCTATTTTTCTAGGGATGTGGATATGGTGTACTTATCCAGACTTCAAGCAGTTCTCTGGAAAGAGGGGGCAAGGTGTACACCTCCTACTCAGGGAACAGAGATTGGAGAACTGAGGCCCCAAAACCAGCAACCTGGCGTGACTCAAGGTCGATGCAGAAGTGGGAAATAAAAGTGTGTGCTGGCCTCCAGGTAGCAGCCCTGCAGATTTCCTGTATAGTGGCATCCATGGAAGCAGCCATCGAGGCAGCAGTATGACAGCTGGAATGAGCCCTTAGCCCTACGGGGACATTCCCTACCTGCCAACCTATAGCAGAGGTCTATGTAGGAAACAATCCACCTGCCAATTGTCCACTTAGTTGCCAGTCTGCCAGGTGTGGCTTCAGCGTAGATGACAAATAGCTGGCGAATCTCTCCCTGAACTCCCGCCATGCACTCCTTTTAGTCGGCAAGCACTTGCCGCAAGTCCACTGTATGGAGCCTGTGCTCAGTCTCCAAGGTGTGGTTGGTGAAATACACTGGCAGATTAATTACCTAGTTAAGTTGAAAATCAGACATGACCTTTGGGAGGAAATTTGGGTTGGGGCAAACGACAACCGTGTCCCTGTGGAAGACCAGGTAAGGAGACTCCACCAAGAGCGCTTGCAGCTCACTGATCCTTCTGGCTGATATGACAGCCACCAGGAAGGCAGTCTTCCATGACGGCTGAGACATGTCACACCTGTGCAATGGTTCAAATGGCTTGCCCATGAGCTCTGCCAATACCGGCAACAAGTCCCAAGGTGGTGGTGATTCACGCACAAGAGGGGAAATTGGGTCAAGGCCTTTCAAAAAGCACCAGACCACCTTTTCCTGTGCCGCCGACTGCTGACCGGCCCGCGCCTGGTAGGCAGAGATGACTGCCAGGTGCACCTTAAGGATCGCCAACCGAAGGCCCGACAGAGAGGGACCAAAGGTAGTTGAGAATGCTAGCCACTGGACAAGATAAGGGGTCGAGCCCCTTGCCTTGCACCAAACAGAAACAGAGAATTTGACAGCAGATAAGGACTGCAAGACCCACCTAGTCTGCCCATTTCCCTACCTAACAGATAAGCTGCAGATCCTAGTTAACCAACAGCCTACTTCCTCCTACCCCGCACTAGAATTGCCTTGTGTCTGTCCCATGCATTCTTGAATTCCCCCACTGTTTTTGACTCTACAACCTCCTCAGGAAGGCCGTTCCATGCATCTATAATAATAATAATAATAATAATAAAACATTGTATTTCTCACAAATGTTTTTCAACCATCAAGGCACTTTACAAAAAGATAAAAGATCATGACAAAACTGTAAACAAACAATAAAATAATCAGAGGATCCAAATTTAATTGGTGCCACCAAAGGCATGGCACCATAAACAGGTTTTCAGTGCCTGTTTAAACCCCCAATGGTGTGTCACTCCCGAGCTGACGGATTAGAAATTCCAGAGGTTGAGGCTACGTGTATAAATGCACGGCCCCTGAAGATTTCAAGACACCCTCGGAATCTCTAGCAACCCCTCACAAGCGAATGCAACTATAACCCTCTCTGAAGAAATACTTCTCACATTACCTCTGAGCCGTCCCCTCTATCTTCA
Source organism: Neoceratodus forsteri (assembly GCA_016271365.2). Classification (NCBI taxonomy): domain Eukaryota; kingdom Metazoa; phylum Chordata; order Ceratodontiformes; family Ceratodontidae; genus Neoceratodus; species Neoceratodus forsteri. The sequence continues at coordinate 94,702,053 of JADMNL010000023.1, read as the reverse complement.
AATTATGCACTTTGTTCTCGCTTAATCTCTTTTCTGAAAGATGCTACTATCTTGGACTTTGTTGATTCCCTTGAGGTATTTGAAAGTTTCTATCATGTCCCCCCCTCTCCCTCCTTTCCTCAAGGCTATACATCTTAAGCTCCTTTAGTCTTTCTTTATGTGTCTTCTGGTGCAGACCCTGCACCATTTTGGTTGCCCTCCTCTGAACAGCCTCCACCCTGTCTATGTCTTTGCGGAGATGGGGTCTCCAGAACTGTACACAGTACTCCACACGTGGTCTTACTAACTGTCTGTACAGAGGGCCAACAACTTCCTGTTTTCTACTGGTGATGCCTCTCCCTATGCAACCCAGTATCCCCCCCCCAACCCTCCTTACTGCCTTCTCACATTGCTGGCCCACCTTTAGATCGTCTGATATGACTACCCCCAGGTCCCTTTCCATTTCTGTTGTTGTCAGTACCCCACCCCAAACTGTGTACTCTTCCACAGGGTTTTTATTTCCCAGGTGCATCACTTTGCACTTCTTTGCATTGAATCTAAGCTGCCATAAATTTGACCATTCCTCCAACCTTGCCAAGTCCCTTCTCATCCTTTCCACCCCACCTTGTGTATCAACCCTGTTGCACATCTTTGTTGTCACCTGCAAAGAGACATACTTTCCATCCAGTCCCTCTGCAATGTCACTTATAAAGACATTAAAAAGGACCGGCCCCAGTACTGAACCCTGCGGTACCCCACTAGTAACCCCTCTTTCTTCACTGTGGACTCCATTTTGACATGACCTTCCTGATGTGAATCCATGCTGCAATGCAAACAGAAAACTTCTCCAATTTGAAGGCACAGCATTTTCGGGTCGACTCCTTCCGAAATGCCTCAACCACACTAAGGACATCTTCAGAGAGACCCAAAGCCTGGAACTCTAGCCGCTCAGGAACCAGACTGTCAGGTGCAGAGATTGAAAGTCCAGAAGGAGAAGCTTCCCCTGACTGATGGAGAGCAGATCCAGGCGGAGAGAAAGACACCTTGGGAGCCTGCTGCTGAGGATGAAGATATCGGGGTAACAGAACTGGAGTGGCCAGTTCCAAGCCACCAGGATCACCCGTGCCTTGTCCCTCCTAGCCTTGAGCAACACCTTGTGGATCAAGGGAAACGGAGGGGAAGGAACAGAGGAGGCTCGGTGTCCAGGACCTCGAGAAGGCATCCTCCTGAGCGTTCCCAGCTGAGGGGTGGGCACAGCACAGCCTCAGCTTTATGTTCTCCCTGGAGGCAAAAAGGTCCACCAGAGGGGTGCCTCACTGGGACAACAGGCCACATACTACCACTGGGTGGAGAGACCACTCGTGAGACGCCTCACCCACACGACTGAGTGTCTCCATAAGCTGACTGGAGACACTGGCCATATGAATGACCAGGCGATCGGCCTCCAAGCTGTGCATGAGGGTCCATACGCGGAGAGTTTCCCAGCACAGAGGAAGGGAGAGCGTCCTGCCCTGCTTGCTGAGGTAGTAAATGGTCATGGTGTTGTACCTCTGGACCTGGACCACCTCACGCCGAATGTGTAGAGCGAAAGCAGTCAGTGCCAGCCAAATTGCCCAAAGCTCCAGCAAGTTGCTGTGGCACCGGTACTCCTCGGGGGTCCAGAGCCCATGGACTCTATGTTCCCCAGGTTGGAACCTCCAGCCCATGAGAGAGGCATCAGTTGTCAGGATGAGCATCGGCTCTGGGCGGACAAACAAGATACCTTCCTGCAGATGTTCCGGGACTAACCACCACTGGAGAGCGTCCCACATCAGCTGGGTCACAGTGACCGACTGGTCGAAGTGGCCCTTGTGCTGAAACCACTGGCATGCCAGCTCCCACTGCAGAGAGCGCATTCTCCAGTGGGCCCAACGGACCATGCTGGTGCAACCCACCATGTATCCCAACAGGCACAGGAAGTCCCGAGCAGGGTGCAACTGCCCAACCCGAAATGATGGGGCAAAGGAGGAGAGAGCCTCTGCCTTGTCCACCAGGAGACAAGCCCTGGCTCTGCAAAAGTCGAGCTCCGCCCCGATGAAGCTGATCACCTTCGAGGGCATGAGTTTCGACTTGGCCTCGCTGACCAGGAGGCCAAGGGAGACGCAGGTCTGGAGAGCCAGGTCCCAGGACCTCTCCCTCTTCTGCCTGGAGGGACCGGTGATCAGTCAGTCATCCAGATACGGGTAAACCCAGACTCCTTGGCACCTCAGGTAGGCTTCCACTACTGCGATGCATTTGGTGAAGATCCCGGGGGCAGAGGACAGCCGAATGTCATGGCCTGGAACTCGTAGAGGATCACCTCCGACCGGAACTGGAGGAACCAGCGGTGGGATGGACGGAGAGGGATATGAAAATAAGCGTCCTGAAGATCCAGAAAGCAAAACCACATATTCCACTCGAGAGATGGTAGGCTCCGAGACAGAGTGACCATCCTGAAGGTACGTGGCCTGATGAATTTGTCCAGGTTGTGCAGATCTAAGATGGAGCGCCAGCCAGTACCTGGAGACAAACCTTGGGTGTTCCGGAGGATCCAAGATAGAAGCCACAACCTTCCCATGGAGGAGCTGGGCTATGTTGACCCAAAGAGCAGAAAGGATGTCGACAGTCACTAAGCTCTCTTGTGGGGAGCAGGCTCAGCAGGGTGGGTACACCTCAAACTCTAGAGGCAGACCCTGACTGACCACCTCGAGTACCCACCTGACCGTGGTAACAGCAGACTAGACGGAAAGGAAGTTGCAAAGCCGGCACCCCTTGGGAGGACCCAGAGGAGACAGGAGAAGTATGGGGAGGGCACCCTCCCATCCCGTCACTGGGCAGGCTTGGAAATGGAGGAGGAGTTGGCAAAGGAGCCGCCAGAACCTCTACCTCTTGGCTTCCTGATGACTGAGGCCACTGATTTCAGCCAGGGATGCCAAACCTGTTGCTGTTTAGCTGAGGGCTGGGCACATTTGGCCATTAGGGCAGAGGCAGGCTGAAAGGGCTTCATCTGAGGCTTAGAGCCCTTTGGGCAGAAGTCTCAAGAGTCCAAGGTGGGATTGGACTTTTCAGTTCAGGTGAGGTACCCTTCAACTCCAGGCCCTAGCCAGTCGGTACACAAGAAGGGATTGTCTGCCAGCTTGTGCTGCGTGTTAGAGATGCGCTGCCAAGCCCAGTGGCACATGGCAACTGCCGCGAGAATCGCCACGATCCATGGCAGTCTGGAATTGCTATTTTGCCAATACTTGGCCTTGGTCCCTGTTTGACAGTAGTCTGCAGGGAGATGAGGAATCACCTTGTCCAGGGAACCCATAAGGGCAGTGCAAAAAATGGGCCATTAGAAGGGCCGAGCTAGCTTGCCAAAGAAAGAGGCGTCATATAGCTTGTTCACCATACAATCCAGTTTCTGACTCATTATCGGGGGTCAATGTCCCCACGTGGCTGGTGTGTCTGAAACACGAGTCAGCCACAAGACCCCTCAGCCAAGGGGTGTGTTCCTTGAATCTCGACAGGGAGCCAGTAGGGACCACAAAAAGGCTGAAGCAGAGGAAGCCTACGCTGTGACCTGAGCCATGACCGACTCGAATGTCGCGAGTTGTACGACGGACCCCACAACCATGAAGACCACCCACCAAGCGTCTTTGAATTTCACACGCGGGTCCTCATCATTCGGAGGCCTGGCCCACCCCCCCATCTCCAACCACCACACACTACACTCCTTTTACAGGTTATCACAGTCATGACATTTCCTGTAACAAAGCAGGAAGGGGTGGATCAGAGACATATCCACACAGTGATTTCATTTACAGGGGCAAAAGTAAGTTAACTTGTGATACAAAAACAAACAAACAAAACACAAAATCAAACTTTTGCTTTCATTTTTCTCCTTCTAATTACTTTGACCAGGTTATAAACCCAGGAACTTATCTGGAATGGATATTATTAACTGCAGGTACTGCAGGACACTTTTCAAAAGGGCAGTTTTACAGGATTTAGGACACTGTCCTACATGCTGGGCCACTGAAGATCTAAGGGCTCAGCTCCAGGCAGCATGGGCAGAGACTGCGACAAATCACATATTCAGGAAAAAATATATAAGACCTGCCCACCATTTCCCTAATATGCAACAGAAGCACTTTGACTGCAGAGGGTAGTTGGTCCAGGAGGCTGGCAGGTGGTTAGAAGGGGCAAATCGGGTGCCCCATCACTCAGTGCTCTCCAACATATCACCTCCACAAACCATATAAAAACTACAAAATGGGTATCTGCCTCTATCTCTGAAATCAAACAAAGGAGCAGAGGACACTGCAGAGCAGGACACTGCAGCACAGGAGCTAGCACAACAAAACTCACCCAAAACAGGAACCAAAACAAAAAAAGCAAAAACGAAATCCAAAAAACTTCTGATCACAGCAGACTCCATGATTCAGGGAGCTGATACCTATCTCTACCGAGAGGTAATGGTCAGATGTCTCCCAGGTACACCAGCATGGAGAGACACTGACCGCATTGCTAAAACTGTACAGGAAGCAGGAGAAAACACTGCCGTCCTAGTACATATAGGGACTAATGATCTCTCCAGCTGGTCAGTTGTGGAGACCAAGGAACACCTGACCAGGCTGGGTGACAAACTATCTTCCATTTCATCCGGCATCTCCTTCTCTGAGATCCTGCCAGTCTTTGGTGGGGGGGGGGGGGCAGAGAAGGGGAGAGAGGGGAGCTAAACATGTGGCTCAAGGGCTGGTGCCAGGAAAAAGGACACAAATTTGTAAGGAATTGGCAACAGTTTTGGGAGCAGAAGTTCTTTAAATCTGATGGACTGCATCTGACTAAGGAAGGAGTCAGTGCATTGGGGCAGAAGATTGACGTCTTTGCAGAATATTTAAACTACCAAATGGGGAGAGGGGTGCAGCACCCGATACATCGAATGGGAAGAACCCCCCCAAGCTAGTGGTCAAACAGGAGTTCAGCATATTTATAGTTCATTTGCATCACCAGGTAAGGAAAAAGGTCCAGCTCCCCATACGACGCACTGGGGAAACACCAGACCTCGCCCAACAACTAAGACACCCAAATCTGGCCAATGGAAAATCATGTACACGAAAGCTTGCAGTCTGGGAAACAAGATCCCAGACCTGCAGGCAATAATGACAGAGGCTAAACTGGACAAAGTAGCCATTAGTGAGACATGGTTTACCAGTAGCCACACTTGGAAGACTTCAGTATCTGGTTATGTACTGTTCAGAAGAGACCACGGTGCAAAAAGGGAGGGGGGGTGGAGTGGCCCTTTATGTCAATGAAAATATCAAAGCTACAGAAATTTAGATTACACATATGAAGCCAGAACTGTGAGTCACCCTGCAAACAGGAAATGGGACAGCCATACGAACTGGGGTTGTCTACAGGCCTCCAGACCAGGGGGAGGACATAGACATATTACTGTCAGAAGATATACAAAACATGACAGCTAAAGGGGAGGTTCTTATTTAATAATGGGAGACTTCAACATGCCAGATACAGATTGGTCAATACCAGTAGGAACATCTGCCAGAACTAGACACATAGTGTATTCCCTGCAGGGGGAGGGCCTCAAACAACTGGTACAACAACCCACAAGAGACAGGGCTATCCTAGATCTAGTACTGACTAACAGGGCAAGGATCACATATCTCTAGGTAGAAGGTCACCTGGGGGCCAGTGACCATCACATAGTATGGTTCAATTTGGCCACTAGAACCAGGGTATGAAATTCGTGAAAAAAGTACATGCTCACTTGGGCATGTAAGAAGAAAATGTACATGCCCAATAAAATATTTACATGCAGCCCCTTAGTTAACATAATTTTAAATGTCATCTTCACTGGACCAAGCACTTTCGTTTTCATCACCACTAGGGCTGGCAGAAGCAGCATGCAGTGACAGTGTTCTGGAGCCATAAGCTTTGGTAGTGGGCCTTCTTTTGCCATGTTTCCACCACAGTGATATGGCACCTTCAGGGTTATAGTCACTAAGCTGGGGTCCATTCAGAGATATAGACATTAGGTTGTGTAGGGTGTCTGGGCGTAATCCAACCCTCCAGTCATTTTTTATTCTTCCCATTCGAGAGAAGCCTCGTTCTGCAGCAGCAGTGTGAACAGGAATCAGGAGAATGATTCTGACAATGGCCAACACATTTCGAAATTGTTGATCCTGCAGATCCGCAAGAATCACTTTCTGCCACAATTTCAGAGACTTACAACTTTGACAGACAGCAAGTGGATACGTGCTTTTTTAAGTATAGCCACTCCAGCAGTACCAAAGTAACATCAACTCCACGAGATTCTAGGACCACTTTATAGTGATCAACAATTGTTTGAATTGCTTGATCTCCATATGTTTGAAGTGCCTCTGTGGATGTTGGCCAGGACTGAAAATTTAAAACTCTTGCAGCTAGTAGCACTTTATTGGTCGTGAAGGACTGAAAGCGAGATTCAATGTGCTGTGACGTTTTCTGAAGAATTTTTTTGATCTCTGAAATTGTGGCTTCTACAATGTCTGAAGGAGAACCTGATCTGTGCCTGCTAGTTTCATTAGTTAAGTCAACACTGTTGTACTGAGTTAGGTTCTCATTTACAGATGTAAGTGTTTTCTAGGTGAAGAGATTCTTGATTGAGAGACCATTTAGTTTTTGAATTGTGCTTTCTACTCTGCTATGAACTTTTCAACAGTGGCATCCTCTTGCTGAAAGCACAGACTAAAACAGATAAGTAACCAAAAACACTTTCAGAAAGTTCATGTATATAACACATTTTAAAGTCTTAAGCACTTCAAGTATTCCTAGTGCTTTTTGGCCATGATCCTGCTTGTTTGTCAGTGACACATGTTCGAGGTGAGGCACTAATGCAGCCCAGTTCCTTTCAAGGGCTGAAATGGCCCGTTCTCTGTGCACAAGCCACCTAGTGCCACCAGTGTTAACTGGTTTGACCACATTAATATTTAAAAGGGATCCCGTTTCCTGTAGGCCTTTCCAACTTTTTGGTGACCTGTGGTAAAACGAGTAAATGTTCAGCAGAAGTTGTTCCAATGACTTGTAAAAGGGACAGTCTCCGAACGAATCCTTTACAGCAAGCTCTAAACGATGTGCACAGCAGGGTATGTCAATGAGGTGTGGGCACTGGTAATTTTGCTTTATTCGCGTAAGGACACCTGAAGTGCTCCCCAACATTACAGCAGCACCATCAGATGTCGCACTTGTCAGCTTATGTTTCCAACCACCATCCTTTAAACCACCTTCACTCTCTAAAGCATCAATGACAGTATTTAAAATGCTTTCTGAATTAGGGACACTGACTGGTTTCAGTGCAAGAAATTGTGTTACAGGTAGGCCATTTTCAAAAACGTACATAAATGCCCTCCTCCTCAGTCACACTTTTATCTGTGCAGGAATCAACAAGAAAAGAAAAGAAGTCATTGTCTTGTAGTAGACTAGCAGTAGTGCTTTGAATATCTTGGGCAATACAGTGAATGAAGACACGGCATTGCTTGTCACTACTATAACTGTGACTCACAGCATCATCCCCATGATTTCTTCTTTGTAAATCTATCAACCCAGGAAAATCCCTGAAAGGCCTTTCGGTCCTAGCAATGTAATATGCAGTACAGAACAATTTACAAATTTGATCCATTTCTTTTTGTTCCATTAATTGTATGGATTTTTCTATTGGTCTTTCTCCAACTTTTGTTTTATTTGCCATGTATGCCCTCTCAGCATTTTTGTGTGCTACGGACACTTCATGTGCTGAGATAATGTGTACTCTAAAAGTACTGCATCCAGTTCTGAAATTATTTTTGCTTTGACTTTTATCGTAATTCTGACACCATGTACAGAACATTGCACATTTATCTGTGTCATAGGCAAGCCACTGCCTGCCTTTTTTCCATGACTCTTGAAATTTTCGAACTTTTTGGGCCTTAACTGGGTTTTCAGTATGAGTAGCATCACATGTGGAACCATCAGTGGTTACAGCAGTTAGACTGTCTGGGCAAGGAGGTGGTGGAGTTAGTATCGTAGCTGAAGTGCTTGTGGTGGTGCTAGTTCTTGCTACTGGGGAATCCTCCACTCCCACAGCCTCATCAGTACGCTTTCTCTTAAATCCAAATTTAGAAAGACTCATGGCTGCGGTGCTCTGTGCTCGTGGGTTTGGCAGCAGATAGCTGTGCAACTGGTAGCACTAAGTGGCTTGCACTTGCACAAAAGAGTAACAGAAGTGATTGTCCAAGCTAGGCTGTTAGGCTATGCTACTGATGCTAATCTTGTAAGTTAACACACAGAGAATGTTACTTTGTGTGCTGATGTTAACTTAAACTTAGTTGTCTGTGAATTGATTCAGTTGTCAATAGATGCACAGTGTAGGCACAAGAAAAACTGCCTGTGTGTTTGTCTCTTTGCTGGACAATAATAATAAAATAAATACAAGTAAAAATGTGTGTTGTCCGATTTATTTATGTACAGGTGGGGCGGTGGTGCTTATTTGCTCAGACAGTTGCCCAGCGCAGCCCTTGATGGCTTCAAATAACCTTAATTTTCCCTTTTAAAATTGGCCCAATAAATCCCAAGTAGCTTTTAAAAAAGTTGTCCAGGCCTTAACAAAACCTTTTTAGATTACTTATGGAATGGGATTAATAGGCTTTACTTTAACAATAATAACTTAGATCAGATCCCAGTATTTAGATAGGTGGTAGTCCAACCACAGAGCAGCTCACTCATAAAAAAAAGTTTAACTAGTCTGTAAGACGCTTTTAACAGTAGATCTCTGCTGTCTATGGATTTTTAGGGTAGTCTACAAGTAGCTGGAAAAAAAGCTTTTAATAAATGTTTTTTTATAACTGATCCGGGATCCCTGGAATGTACAAAGTTAGACCACTCAGAGTAGGTAGCTTGTACAAAAATATTTAATGCATCATTTCATTTTTTATAACCAGTAACTACAGTAATCCCTGCATTTAGATTTTAGTTGGTCCACACTACAGTAGCTTGCAAAACAGCTAGTTTAATACGTGAAAACAAATCCCTGGACCCTGAATTTACATTTTAGTTAGTCCACCACACTCAGATGAATATTTTTTTTTTTCATCAGTCTCCACTCCCAAGTAATTTCTACACAGCAGGGCAAGTACAGGCAGGCATCACCCCTTCTCAACCTTTTATTGTTTATTAGGTAGACATAAAAGACACTGGCAGTAATTACTGAGTACTACTACTACTTGTTTTACAACAAGAATAGCTGCCCAGCATGTTACTGTTAGTATAGTAACTAGGTGAGTGAGCAAGTTCCTTTAATCACAAACACGTCTTAATTCTTAAAAATATTATAGTCAGTGTCACACTGTCACCCAGCCACCTTAATATCCAAGAAAATATTTATTTTATATGGCCATGTAGTAACTGTAGATTCCTTCAGTTTGTTTTGCTGTAATCTGAGTGGTCTCCTGAGACTTAGTCCCCTTTCTCTCTATGTATTTGCCATTACAAGTTACCAGTACTGTCTCAACAAATCCAGCACAGAAGTACAACATAATTATTTACTTTTTGAGCACTTTTAATTTATTTTGCTGGTTTGGTAGTGTATTTAGAGAGACAGACAGCTTAGTCTTCACTCGGTGTCTGCACTGCTTCACCAAGAGTCTGCAGTCAGTGTCCCATACCCCCTCTATTACAGACTGGCTGCCTCTGGTTTTCAGCTAACAAAGCAACGCAGAGCAGTTAAGCAGACTTTTTATTAGAGTTAGAAAACATCTGGACTGTGTCTGCTTTGCCAGTTACTGTTCTTTTTTTTAACCCTAGGTTTGCTTTCTTTCACTATCTTTTCTCCTGCAAATTTCCTTCCCTCCTGAGGTCCAGATCCTCAGTCTCACAGACACACTTGTCTCCTCTCTGGCTCTCCCCGTTTACTTATATTTCCTCCTTTCTGCACCTACAAATTTTTTTTTTTTTAAGTTATTGCTTTTTCTCTGATTTATTTTCCCTCCTGATTGGAGAGACCCTCGCGATCTCACACAAACTCGCTCCTCTCCTTCCTGACTGCCCCTACTTCCTTATATTCCCGCCTCCGTTTGTTATTTCGTTTACTGAATCAGGCAATCAGTCCTTAAACAAGCTTTAGTTATTTTTTTTACACTGGCAATCGTGATCAGCGTTTGAAAAGGCTGGCGGTAGCAGAACAACTGCTGCAACACGACCTCTATGCCAGTGCAAGCCACAGAATGGCCGCGCTATGCTGGAGTCCTCTCATACGCTGTCTGGAGGGGCTGGGTGACTAGTTCACAAAAGGGCACCTATTGGTGCATCTTCGTGCTGCAGCCCACCTCCAAGCATGACCGAGGGACCCCTGAAGACCTGATTGGCTGATCTCTGTGCCACTCAGTTGTGTGGGTTGGCTTGGCACAAAGCTCCTCTCCTCCACGGGTGAAGCAGACAGGCAGTCAGCTGACATCCAGAAGATCTGTAACAAGGGATAAAGAAATATGCCCAATATTGCAGGCAAACCTCATTTTGGTCTAAAACATAAGGTGTTTGTGTAACTAATACTGATCTATGAAGCTAGATCATACCAAAACTTGTGAAGTTACAAGTTTAACTGAGCCACAACTTGTAATATTCAAGTGTCTTTTGATATTTGTATTGACCATGTGAGTAATAGAAAACAGGTGTTTTAAGTGTCTGCAAAGACAGAAATACAGGGATAGAGTTCAAATTATCCTTTCAGACTATTTTTAGTGTTTATTATTAGGACGGACTAGAGTGCCTGTGTGCACATTCCTAAGTGCAAACCTATTTCTCCCTGCTAAACCTTAGTAACTGGTAATGACAATTATTATTATCCTTATATAGTAGTATAATTTACACTATCAATACATTTATGCTGACAAGAGATTAGCTCATGCATGTACTAAACGGAGAATTGCCTTGTCATGCATGAACTAAAAGAAGAAAATTGCCTTTTAAGTTAATGTTTATATTTGTCTTGGACCAATCATAGACAACCATAGTGCTGTCTTCCACTATATAAGCAAGACACTATACACTGTTAGTTTGAAGAATTAAGAATGAAGAATGCACCACCTATAATCTCTTGCTATGATTATTGTTATAATCATTAAATTCTTCCACCATCAGCATAGTCTCCGTTTGTCTCCTTTCTAAGTATCTGTAATGGATAATTTACTAATGGGAATATTTTTTCGTTACCTCTACAAGATCACACTCATGATCTGCTCCAGAGATGTCAGCTCTGCGTCTGAGCTCATCGGGCAACTCCCCCGCTGCCAGGGAAAGTGAAAAAAAAAGTCAGGTTCTGGAGATGGGGGAAAAAAAACGGAAGTCTGCAGAAATACCTTAGGTGCCCAAAGGGGCAGGCACTTAACAGCTGTAGGTGTCCTGAAGCAAAAGTGCCTGCCCTGGGGCACCTAAAGTATAGGAATTTCACACCCTGACTAGAACTAAATCATTCCATTCCAAGGCAAAAATATGGGACTTCAGAGGAGTTAACTTTGATAAGATGGCCAACAGAGTTACACTAGCCCTGACAAAAAGAAATACAGGTGAGGGGATACAGGCAAAGTGGGAAAGCATTAAGGATACAATACTTGAAGCAACATCCCATTGTGTTAGAGAGAAAAGGAAGCACAAAAGAAGAAGGAAACTACTTTGGTTCTCAAATACAGTAGCAGAAAAGGCCGAGCCAAAAGGCTGGCCTTCAGGAAATATAAGGGAACGCAGCAGGATGAAGATAGGGAGGCATATCAAACTTCCCTAAGGGAAGCAGGGAAGGCAGTAAGGCAGGCAAATGCCCAACTCGAGGAAACACTAGCACGAACAGTAAAAGAGGGCGACAAGATTTTCTATAGATTCATTAGTGAAAGGAGAAAGTCCAGAAGGGGTAGTGCTAAGATCAGAGGGATAAGGGGGCGTGTGAGGAGGAGGACCATGTAAAAGCATCTATCCTAAATAGACACTTCTGCTCAATATTTACTGAAGAGAAGGTAGGGCACGGCCCACAGCTCAGCACCATGGACACATGGGAGAGGGAGGTGTGCACTAGTCCGTTCACAAAAGAAAGGGTACTACAAGAGCTTGCTCAGCTCAGGTTGGACAAGGCAATGGGACCTGATGGCATACATCCCAGGGCACTAAAGGAGCTAAGGGTGGAACTAGCAGAACCATTATCAGAACTGTTTAGTGAGTCTCTGAGCACAGGGGCGGTCCCAGAAGACTGGAGAAGGGCTCATGTGATCCCGCTCCACAAGAGTGGTAACACAGAGGAAGCAGGGAACTACAGACCAGTCAGTCTTACCTCAGTAGTGGGCAAAATTATGGAGGCACTCCTTAAGGAAAGGATAGTGCAACACATGGAATCCACAGGCGCACAGGATCCAAGACAGCACAGGTTTACAACAGGAAGACCTTGTCAAACTAATCTCATAGATTTCTTTCACTGGGTAACCAGAGTGGTGGACCAAAGGGGTGCAGTTGATGTCGCCTACCTTGACTTCAGCAAAGCTTTTGATACTGTTCCACATAGACGATTGATTAAAAAGCTGGATAGGCTCAGGGTGGGACAGAAGTTGGTCAACTGGGTGGCAAACTGGTTGACGGGCAGAAAATAGAGAGTGGTGGTAAATGGTATCCAGTCAGAAGAGATGCAAGTCGCAAGTGGGGTACCTCAGGGATCGGTCCTGGGGCCAGTCCTCTTCAATATCTTCATCAGTGACATTGCAGATGAACTGGAGGGTAAGGTTTGTCTGGAGATGACACCAAGATCTGCAACAGAGTAGATGATCCAGATGGGGTGGGCAGATGAGAAGAGATCTGGATAAACTGGCAAAATGGTCGGAAGAGTGGCAACTGAGGTATAACGCAAAGAAGTGCAAGATCATGCACATAGGTAAGAGAAACCCTGAAGCCACCTATAGGTTGGGAGGGGAGTTGTTGGCAGTCACAAGGGAAGAAAGCGACTTGGGCATCATCACCGATGACCCGAAATCATCCAAGTAGACCACTAAAGCAGTAGGTAAGGCTAGGGGTATGTTGGGGTGTATTAGTAGGGGTATCACAAGTCGTATTAGAGGGAGGTAATAATCCCTCTTTACAAGACACTGGTTAGGCCCGATCTGGAGTGCTGTGTGCAGTACTGGAGACTATACCTTCACAATGACATTAACCAAATTGAGGCAGTTCAGAGAAGGGCAACAAAAATGGTGCAGGGACTGCATCAGAAAACGTATGAGGACAGATTAATGGAGCTCAATATGTATATCCTACAGCAAAGGAGGGAGTGAGGTGATGTGATCGAAACATTCAAACACTCTAAGGGCATTAACAAGGGAAGAGTCTAACATGTTTCAATATAAGAAAAATAGCAGGACAAGAGGACGCAGCATGAGATTAGAGGGAGGCCGATTAAGGGGTAATGTGAGAAAGTTCTTTTTCACAGAAAAGGTGGTGGATACATGGAACGGCCTACCTCAGGAAGTGGTGAATATGAACACAGTGCAGGGCTTCAAACAGGCATGGGAAAGGCATAAGGGAGCAATACAGATGAGTATGAATAGATAGGCCATTGACAGAGCAAAAGCCAATGGCACATTCATAAGGTAAAAAAAGAAATGGGCAGACTGGATGGGCTTTGCGATCCTTATCTGCCGTCAACTTCTATGGTTCTATGTTTCTAAGCGATTCTCCAAGGTGGAGGGACAGAAGGTATGGCAAAGGCCACAAGCCTGGGTAGCATGCCAATGACCCAGGCAGTATACACACGAGGTATGTGGATCTGTTTGTGACATCTTCTGCCCGCAACCGCATTTCCAGAACCCCGGTGTGGACTTCACTTCATTCATTTCAGCAGCAAGAAGTAACAAGCCCAAAGACAAAGTGTTGTTTAATAAGGTTAGAAGAATAACGCAAAGGGCCTCTTCAGCACAAGAGCAGTAAAGAGGGAACCACCTTCTTTCAGTGGAAAGAAAGATTTTGCATCACGGGCAGTGCTGAGGAAGTTACCACCTGGGTAGGTGGGAGGAGCCATCTTAAAGACAAGGTCCAGCAAGCCTTAAAGGGAAAGGACACTACCAGAAGTGTGGATAAATACACTATATCCACATCCCTAGAACCATGGTTGAACAAAGAGAGGCCTTGAAGGTCACAGTGACAGAGCATCCGCCAATAAGGGACTGGAAATAAGGTCTCAGAAATTACGGTGACGTAAGAACTTACCTTAACAGTAGATCTTCAAGAGGAGCTCTTGCAGCAAGTAATACCATTAGGACTAAGGCCGACAGGCGTTAGGACCCCATGGAAATATTTTCTAGCTAGCAGTCTGTGGCGGGGGACTGCCCCTGACATCGGCTCCGCCCAACGTCAGATGTGGTATAAAGAGGGTGGTCCCCCGGCGCCACCTCAGTTCTCCCGCCAGAAACCAGGCTGAAAATATAGATAGAGAACCGAGGAGGATCTCTCATCCCCAAAGAGAAGATGTAATGTTTGTCCCCAGGGGCAAGTGGGCAGGAAAGCCACTTGCTGCAAGGGTGCCTCCCGAAGATCTACTGTTACGGTAAGTTCCTACGTAACTGTACTATCTCACTTCGAAGGGGAGCTCTTGCAACAGGTAATACCATTAGGACCAAGTCCCAAGCAATGCCCAAGGAGAGATCCACATCAAAAGGGTGGAAGACAATTTGGGAAATTAGGAGAGAAGTCCCTGAGGGACTGCTAGGCCGAAACCTGCTCTCTTTCTAGAAGCAATGTCCAGACTGTAGTGCCTCACAAAAGTATGCACTGAACTCCAAGTAGCGGCCACACAGAGGTTCGTTGTTGATACATTTCTGAGGGAATCGAAAGATGTCACCATCCCTCTGGTGGAGTGACCCCCACACCAATCCAGGTAGGGGTTTGTTGTGGTGCTGGTAGCAAAAGGTAATGCAGTGCACTAGCCACTTAATTAAGGTTTGTTTTGTGACTGGTGCCCCAAGTTTCCTGTGGGCAAGAGAGTCAAACAACTGGTCTGTGTCTGGCGGAACTGGTTCTGGCCAGATGCTAACGCAAGATTCTATGAACATCCAGAGTATGTAACAATGCCTCCACGTTGTTTGAGTACTCTAGGTAATAAACTGGAAGTTGGATGTCCTGGTTCAACGTGAACTCAGACACCACCTTTGGTAAAAACTTTGGGTTTGTTCACAGGGCTACCCTATCCCTGTGAAAACAAATACAGGGCTCTTTACATATTTATTTAGTTTTTGTTGACCAGGTAACTACACTAGACAAATCCTGCCTATTTTCAGGCACGACCCGGGGGAGAGGGATACAGATGAATGCCAACTGACCTTGAACCAGATTAAGCTGTTGGTGGTATTTTTTGTGACTGGAAGATATTTGGCCATTGCACCGGGGAAATTCCCCTGCTCTTTTCGAGAAGTGCCATGAGATCTTTAACATCCACCTGAACTACCACCAGAACAGGCAGATGGGACCTCGGTTTAACGTCTCATCCGAAAGATATCCGATATCAGAGCTTGCAGTTTGGAAATCCTCCATGCTGAAGTAATGGCAACTAAAAATAATGCCTTCCAAAAGAGAAGGTGGAGCTCACAGCTTGCAGCCGGTTCAGAAGGTGGCAAGGTGAGCTTCTCTAAAACAAACAGGCGATCCCAGGGTGGTACCGGGTCACTCCTGGGGGGGGTTTCATGTGCAAGATACCTCTCAGGAAGGTCTTGCAGATGTCCAGCTGTGTCAGAGTCTTCCCATTTATTGGTGCGTGGTAAGCTGACAGAGCACAGAGATGCACCTTTATGGATGAGTAACTAAGACCCAAGTCCGACAGGTGGAGAAGATACTCCAGCACAGATTCCATCAGACAACCCAGGGGATCCAGGGAATGGGGAATCGCCCATAAGCAGAAACACTTCCATTTCATCGCATAGATCATCCTGGTAGAGGGTTTTCTCACTGCACGAGCACCTCTGCCACTCTAAGGGATATTCCAAACCTATCCCTAGCTAAGTCCGCAGGAGCCAAGCATGCAGATGCGGGGACTGGAGGGCGGGATGGACAAATGTCCCTTGCTCCTGGGAGAGCAAGTGAGTGGAGAGGGGCAACGGAACTGGCGGTTCTGATGCCAGCTGTTGCAACAGCGGGAACCAAATCTGTCGAGGCCAGAATGGTGTTGCCAGAATCATCCTGGCCTCTTCTGCCTGCAACCTGAGCAGGACCCTCTGAAGAAGAGGGAAGGTATACAGAAACCTCCCTGTCCAAGACTGGGACAATGTATGTCACCAGAAAACATCAGGCCCTGGATCTAGCAAGAAGAAATTTGGTAGTTTGGCATTGTGTGAGGACGTAAAGAGGTCCAGGTCTGGCTGACCGCACCTTTCGAAGAGGTAGTCTATGACTTCTTGCTGTGGTTCCCTCTCGTGGTTCTGAGACCAAGAGCGACTTAAGCCATCTGCGAGGACGTTGTGGATGCCTGGCACATGGACTGCTGTGATGTCCAGGTTGTGATCCACTGCCCAGGACCAAACTCTCATCGCCTCTCTGCATAGGGGATACAAATGTGTACCTCCTTGCTTGTTGAGATGTTAGACTACCAGGGTACTGTCCGATTGGACCAGTAGAGACCCGGGAAGGAGTACCCCTTGGAAAGCTTGAAGGGCGTACAGAACAGCTCTCATCTCCAAAATGTTTATGTGAAGAGCTCGTTCTGTTAAGTTCCAGGAGCCCCTTGTCTGATGCGAAGCAAGATGTGCTCCCCATCCCAGTCCTGATGTGTCAGTGGTGAGAGCCTACAATGGACTGGGTCACTGAAAAGGAAACCCTACGCTCAGATGGGTCGGGGTGAGCCACCAGGTCATGGACTGTCAGACTGCGCTGGAGATCCAAATAGGCTCATCCAGCTTGTCCGTACCTTGATTCCATTGAACCTTGAGGTGCCATTGCAGAATCCTTATGTTCAGACGCGAGAGTGGAACTGTCACAATAGGTGCTGGCATGTGACCCAACAACTGAAGAACCACTCTTGCCGAAACCAAGTCCAAGTCTTGTATCCTGCGAGCGACTTCTCCTAGCCTTGCTGCTCTGTCTGTGGGCAGAAAAGCTCTCCTGTGGACTGCATCCAGGACTGCTCTGATATATCGCAGCCTCTGAGCTGTCCATGGCCGAGACTTGGGCAGGTTTAGGGTACTGTCCAGAGTCTGAAATAGGCTGAATGTCTCCTCCAAAGTCCTGTTCAACTGGGCACCTGTTGGTGTAGTAAGAAGTAAATCGTCCAGGTAGGGGTATACGAAGTGATCCCCTCTCCTGAGGACCACCGCTACCACTGCTAGGCACTTGGTAAAGAACCTTGGTGCTGAGGATAGGCAGAATGGTAGTGCCCTCTTTGGAAGGTGAAGCGTAGGTACCTCCTGTGGGATGGCAGGATCTTGATGTGCATGTAGGTATCCTGCATGCCTAGCAAGCAACGCCAGTCTGCTTGGTGGCGCACTGGTAAAAGGCTCACCAGTCACCATTCTGAACTATCTGTATTCGATAAAAGTGTTCAGTTGACTCAAGTCCAGAATGGGACGGAGGTCTCCCATCTTTTTCGGTACAAGGAAGAAACGGGAATAAAATCTCTTTCCCCTTTGAACAAAAGGAACCTCCTGTATGGCTCTTTTGTCCAGCAGGGCCAGTATCTCTGCCCTCAGGAGGAGTGCATGGGATGGTGAGCAGTGGGAGGGGACTGGTGGGTTGTCCAGTGGAAACTTGGTGAACTCTAGGGAGTATCCTCTTCCTACTATCTGGAGGACCCATTGGTCCGATGATATACTGGACCATCCAGATAGGTAGAGGGAGAATCTCCCTCCTACCGCCTCCCCCTGCACCATCCTGTGGTGTCGGGGGGGGGCCCAGTAGGGAGTCATACGGTGTAAGCAGGAGAGGCCTTGGGGTTTTGGGGGGCCCTGGGAGCCTGAAGGGACAGGGTGGCCTTTTCTTTTGAAGCCTCCCTTATGTGTCTGGCGCCTTCCTTGCTGTCCCTGATTTTTTCAAAAGGGACAGCAGCATGTGGATTGTGACTCCAAGTACATTCTGTGGATTTCGGACACAGCTTTACCCGAGTCCTGAAGCCCGGTAATCAGTTTCTCGGTGTCCTGACCTAACAAGACTGGTCATTGGAAAGGAGCATTCAAGATAGCATCCTGAAGATCCTGTCGGAAACCCGACACCCTGAGCCAAGCATGCCTCTGCATGCAAATGCCGGTGGCTGCTGCTCTTGCTGCTGTATCCGCGGAGTGATAAGAACTCCTGAGGACATACTCATCCACGTCCATGCCAGACTGAATCACAGCAAGGAGTTCCGCCTTACCCTCCGAATCTGGCTGTGCCTTGGCCAGGTCCATCGCCTTTGCTCATAGGGATTTTTGGTAGGTCACCATGTGGGACAGGAAATAAAGTGACCTGACAGTGCAAGCTGCTGTGGAGTACACCTTGCGCCCCATCTGGTCTAGATTCTTTGATTCTGGGTCCAGTGGCTGGGCACTCATCTGGAATGGTTGTTGTGCCCTGCCACGAGCAGCTGTGAGGACCATCAAGTCTGCTCTTGAGTGTTCTCCAAGAAAAGGCTCTCCTTTTGGGGTCTTGTACAGCCTATTGGCATTACGAGGAACTGCAGTCATAGTGGCCAGATGTCTCCAGGTGGATTTGGTCACATCCTGGAATGGCTCCACTATAGGAGGGATGACCAAAGGTTTTGGATCTGTGGTTCCTAACAATCTGGCCAATCTGCACCTTTCCGGGTCCAACTCCTGTGTTCCATTGGTAAAGCACCTGAATATGGTGCATAATGTCCAAAAATGACAGATCAACCAGGGGTGACCTCAGCAAGTCCCTCAGATTTGGAGATGGAATGGGAAGCTCATCTTCTGAAGAGTAGTCTGAGGATAAGCCCTCAGCATAGTCTCCTGACGTTGATGGTGGCTGTCCACTGGACAAGGGAACAGACAAAGGATGCCTCTTGCAGCCATCCGACCCTGGCATCCGCCTGTCCTCTTTGTCCTGTAGCTGGTCCTTCGGTGGTAAAGACCACTCAGGAGTGAGGTCTCTGGGTGGTGGGTGTACTGGGGATGGATCCCTGGACCAATGGAGAAGATCCCCCTTCACAGTATTTCACTACGTTTGGAAAAGTGCCCCTACCTCCGCCAGTGGAACGAATGGCGGTGGGGGCATCAGATTTGAAGTGCCAGAGGGACCTGGTGTCTGGTCCAAAGGAGGAATCGGACGGTCCACGGGCTTTTTATCCATGGGTACATCAGGCATCAAGTCTTCTGTATCTGGCGGCCTGTTCTTTTGAAGGAGGTCGTTGGGCGTCCGGTACCCCAACGTCAGTGGAATCAGTAACCAGGTCCAACAGCCGATCCTTCGAGGGGCTGATGGCCTTAGCAGCAGACTGCCTTTCCTTTGCTGGAGGCTCCTCCATGTCCGACGATTAGTCGGAATGCCCTGTCGTCTGGGTGTTCGGGTGGGGGAAGTATCCGGTACCAGATGACCTCCCAGCGTTTCTCTGGTACATCCTTTCTTTTATGCTTGTCAGACGAGTCAGAAGGCTTACGGGCAGTAGACACCGTTGATCTACCAGAAGCCAACACCTGTCCCTCATGGGTCAACCCACGTTCATGGGGTCGGTGGGCCAAGGGGATCTAAGTAAACAGCTGTCCTGAAGAGGAAGACTCCTTACCTTTCACCTGAGAGGAGGCGGCAGACTTCCTCTGAGTGTCCCCTGAAACTGATTTGATACCTGGGAGGATCGATTCTGACCTCCGGCTGGAAGTGGAAGTAGCCAACGCCTGGTGAGACAACTTCGGGTGGGATTCCGATCTGGCCCTCTCCTTCTCCCGATGGTGGTGTTTCCCTCAGATTTCTTCTTCTTTGGGGGGACTCTCTGGTGGAAGAAGGACAAACTGTGTCCAATGGGGCCTTCTGCATGGCAGCTACTTGCTGCTCGAGAAGGCAGGCCTTCAAGGCCTTGGTGCGGCGATTCCTAGTCTTGTTGTTAAACTTAGTGTAGTGCGGGCAACTGTCAGGCCGGTGGTCTGGGCCTAGGCAGATGAGGCAGGCAGAATGGCCGTCTTTCACCAGGATCCGCTTCCCAAATGTACACTTCGATTTTTGCTGCTGAGATGATGAAGACATGAAAGTGTGACAGAAAAAGGTGTCAAAGAAACGGTAGTTTTCAGTAAAAATACTGCGCAAAGTGTGAGAAAAAGGCGTGGCGCCAGGGGCCTGCCCCTTTATACCATGTCTGACATCGGGCGGAGCCAACGTCGGGGGCGGTCTCCCACCACTGACTGCTCACTAGAGATTTTTCTGTGGGGTCCTAACACCTGGTGGCCTTAGTCCTAATGGTATTATCTGCTGCAAGAACTCCCCTTTGAAGTGAGATCTTTGTTTTCCCTTCCACAAGGCCTAAAGACTTACAGGAAGATGACACCTCAGGGTTTGCCAAGCCAAGGCGACCATCTAAAAAAAAACAACAGCTCCATCTGAGAAGGGGCCATACAGAAAGGGAGGAGGCACTGCCCAGAGCCTGGTCTTGAGGGGAAGATGGGCAGGTAGCAGTCATGAATGGTGAAGATATTCGGGAAGAACAAGAATTACGTTGAGTACGTAATTTTCTTTTTTTTTTCCCCCCATTATCTATTTTTGCTCCCTGGAGCCTGGCAGGGAGCTATGGCCCTTCCGCGGAGGGACTCATCCTCCAGCCCATGCACCCCCGCTCAGACTGACCCCCAGTAATTCCTACGTGGTGGGGCCAGAGAGGAGAACGCCAGCTTTCTCCACCCCTCCCCCCCATTATCCAGAAGCTGGGGGCGGCCAGGGATGCAATGGGCCATCATGGAGCCTGCCAGCCCCCTTTTCACGTTTTCTCCCTCCCAGCGAAGTGAGAACTCCCGTAAGTGCCTTCTGACCCATACTGCCCTCCAGCCACCGCCAGAGGGCAGTCAACGAGCTGGACGACCACATCCCCTCCCTCCAGACAGAAGAGCAGTCCTCCGGATATTCAATCCTCTCCCACCTCTGCCGACCCCTGGCAGTCCGAGCTTGTTTCTGAACCCGGGTGGCCGGTATGGCGTATGGTGTAGCAACCAGCACCTCAACCTCCAGCCCCACTGGCCTGAGTACGTAATTTTCGTATCTGTCCAGAATCAATCTTCACCATTTATGACTGGTGGGTCACAGTGCCAAGTTGCCACCCTCAGTGGCACTGGCAAACCCTGAGGGATTAGTTCCCTCACCTCTTGTGGGGGAGAAACACAGGGAGGCAGAGGCCCCTCATAGGCCTGACAAGGCCTGAGACTGATCAGGGGAAAGACTTCCATGGCCTGGGTGAGGGAAGACACCCCACCTGACCCTGCAGGATAAAACGTGGATCCCCTGGTATGGTGAGGCAATCACCCTACACCAGGCCAGGGGTGATAACCTAGAGAGGTGAAGCCATGCCATCCACCTGATGCTGACTGCAGTTCCTACCAGCCTGGATGCTACCTCAATGGAGTTGTAAGACACCCCTGATTGGTGCCTCGCTAGCTCCAGGCCACGCACAAAAAGGCTGATGGCTTGACAATCAGGCATAGATGCTAGGAGCTGACCTAACACCAATCACAGGGGCCTGGGGAAGGCAGCCTGATGAGACTGGTGTGCCAAAATGCACAGATGAAAGCGCACTGACGAGAATACCCTTCTACTCCAGCGGTCAAACTCAGCCCAGTCTGATTCTAGGGAGGCAGTCAGGCCAAAGCCGACGATGCCTGGAAGGGGTACCAAGTAGCTCCATGCCCAAAGAGGGATGGGGCATAGCACCAGGAGGCCCCGGGGGTGCACAATACCTGCACTGGCAGTCCCTTGGATGAGGAGCATGGGCAGAGGCACAGTGACAGACCCTGTATGACGCTCCTGTGAATGGTTGTGGCCACGGAGGCAATGTTGACATTACTGTATTTGCCTAGAAATTCACGCGTTGCATGGGCAGGACTGCGAATTGCAAAGTGGGAGATGTGCAGCTCCTCCAACATCTCCAAAAGGAATCGCTGCTTTCTCGTGAAATCAGCGACAGAGAAAAGGTGGATGGAGGGATCCTCTTTCTCAGATGAGGAAGTTGAAGAGGCAGAGGAGCTGGATGGCTCAGGGCTCGCGCAGCTGGGGGTTCAGGTCTGAAAATGACCTCATCCAATGCTCTTGGGTATCTAGGGAATGTAGCTTCTGAAGCCCTGAACTGTTCCCAAGTCATGGTCCCCATGAGCCAAGAAGACTGGGAAGAGGAGGAGGTGGTAGAGAAAGAGGAGGGGACAAAGGTCTTGGCAGACCAAAGGAGATCCTCTGCTGGGGCTGCAGGGGTGAGCAGAGGACCACTCCCAAGGGAGGGAACTGCACAGCACCCACCTATGAATGCTCAAGTCGAGAGGGGCAAGCAGGGTGGTGCCCATGAGGGGAAATCCCCATGTGAGGAGACTGGAGCCGGACAGGCCCTTGCGGGTGGCCCTGTCCCCAACAACAGCAGACCCCACCTGGTCAGATGGAGAGAGGATGGTTGGATCAGCACTCCGAGCCTTTCCACAGCTCCCAATCACTCTAGAAAAGGCCCTTGGCACCAAGTTCGACCTCACCACTCACACATCACCAGCTAGAGTCGGGTTGCATCTGTTTTAGTGTGAGTACCCCTGTTTGCCTTGTCACAGCACTTTCAAGCTTAATAAAAGCATTTAATGTTTTGCATCTAAGAACTAATGAGTAGCGCTGTTCTTTTCTGTTAAGCCACTAGCTAGGGATCTGCCCATCGGGAGAGGCCTGGACTAGGAGGTGGTCCCATAGAGGTGGGGGAGGATGCCGTACCATGGGTTGCATTAGAATCTGCCTCAGGACCAGCTCCAGCACCGAGGCCCACACCGGCACCAGGGGTGGCGCTGGAATCAGTCTTAGTAGGCCCTGATGCAACACCACCATCTGTGGCAGTCCTCTCGCCGGCACTGGAGTCAGCACCAGAAGTGCACCAGCACAGCAAGTGGCACCGAGAGGCAAGGAGGAAATTGCAACAGAGGTGGTGCCGGAAGCAGGGCAGATGAACTCCGAAGTCCATGAAGCCCTTGAGTTGGGCCTCTGGAGAGCCACGGACTCAATCAGGATCATCTCAATCCTCCTCCAACCCAGAAAAGGAGAACTGGGAGATCTCCAAGTGAGCCCCCCCCCCCAGAGACTCCCCCCGGCACCAAAAGCGGCATCGGAAGGGGTTCCTGTAGCACCACCAGCGCCGCCTAGCTCATCAATACCAATGACAGTGTCAAGAGCCAAAGTGGTGCCAGATAGCAGCACCTAAGAAACCATCAGCTTGGGCCAAGCTTATAGCTGCGACCCCAACCATCAGGGGTGCCCGCATCTCTGAGAGGGCAACAGACTGGGAGGGGTGCTCAGTCAAGTCCTGGGAGGGAGACTACTGTCCACCTGATCCCTCCCTTAGGCCTCTGGTCCCAGCGAGACCAAGAACAAAAGAGGCCTGCTCTCCCTCCCTCCCTACATGCAGCAACGAGGAGATGGGCCTAGAGACCTGACCTTGGCAAGTGAAATGACATTCTCCGAAGGTGGGAGGGTCTCGACCCATCTTCACTGCACAGATGTGGAGAACACGGTGGTCCCTAGAGAAACAAGTGCCGCACAAATCCATGTCATGGTTTGGACCCAGGCAGGTCAGACAATGGTAGTGTCAGTCTGTAATGGTCACGGGCTTGCCACAGGGGCACCAACACACTGAGGCAAGCCAAGCTTTAAAGTTTCCAGATTTCGAAGGCCCCAAACTAGACATGACCGTGGAATGGAAAATAACAAAGGCAAGGCAAAGTACTCAATGCCACAAAGAAAATAAGAAAAGGAGGAGAGATGGAGACAGGAATCCAGAGCCGAACTGGTAATGGCATGGAGTAAATATAGTGGCGGCAGAACTGATGCAGGAAATACAGGTTACTCACCTGTAACAGGAGTTCTAGGAATGGTATATGATGTTCATCCACACTATCCGGCAGGTATCCTTGCCGCTTTAAGTCTTGCCGGAAGGTCTTTGAGCTGGCTCCTTCCACCCACCCGGGTGGTAAAACTCTCGGCTCCGCCTCATGACGCCAGATGTGGCCCGCTGGAAGCTCAGGTTGTGCGTCGAAGCCGGGGAGGTCGGGTGGGTCATGTGGATGAACAACACATACCATTCCTAGAACTCCTGTTACCGGTGAGTAAATACAGGTTACTCACCTGTAACAGGAGTTCTAAAATATGTCTCTATATTCATCCACACTGTAACTGAGTTCCTTGCCGCTTTAAATCTTGCGGAAGGTCTTCAAGCTGGCTCCTCCCACCCACCCGGTGGTAAAACTCGGCTCCGCCCATGACACCAGATCTGGCCCGCTGGAAGCTCAGGGTTGTGCGCCGGCCGGGCGAGGTCGGGTGGTCAGGGATGAACAACATATCATTCCTGAACTCCTGTTACAGGTGAGTAACCTGTATTTCTAGGGACATGGATATGTTGTTCATCCACACTGTCTGGCAGACTCCAAGCAGTTCTCCGGGAGGAGGAGGCAAGGCGAACACCCCCTACTTGGGGAATAAAGACTGGAGAACCGAGGCCCCAAAACCAGCATCCTGGCATGACTCAAGGTCAATGTGGTAATGGGTAATAAAGGTGTGTGCTGACTTCCAGGTAGCAGCCCTACAGATTTCCTGGATAGGGACGTCCCTGGAAGCATCCACCGATGCAGCAGTATGATGGGTAGAATGAGCTCTTAACCCTCTGGGAGGCTCCATGCCCGCCAACTTATAGCAGCGATCTATGCAGGAGGTGACCCACCTGCCTATCGCCCGCTTGGCTGCAGGTCTGCCAGGTGCGGCTTCAGCGTAGGTGACAAACAGCTGGCGAACCTCTCCCCGAATTTCAGCCGTGCGCTCCTTATAATAAGCGAGCGCCCTTCTAGGGTCCAGAGTATGGAGCTTGTATTGGGCCTCCGAGGTGTGACTGGGGTAGAACACCGGCAGAGTCAGCACCTGGTTAAGGTGAAACTCCGACACCACCTTCGGAAGGAATTTCGGTTGGGGGCGCAGGACAACCTTGTCCCTGTGGAAGACCAGGTAAGGAGACTCGATGCAAAGCGCCTGGAGCTCTCCCATCCTTCTGGCTGACGTGATAGCCACCAAGAAGGCGGTCTTCCAGGACAGGTGAGAGAGATCACACCTGTGCATTGGTTCGAATGGCTTGCCCATGAGCTTTGCCAGTATCAGCAGTAAATCCCACGGAGGTGGAGGTTCTCGCACCGGAGGGGAAATGTGATCAAGGCCTTTGAAAAAGCGCCCGACCACCTTTTCCTGCACCACCGACTGCTCCCGGCCTGCGCCCTGTAAGCAGAGATGGCTGCCAGGTGCACCTTTAGGGTCGTCGACCTAAGACCTTGACTAGAAAGGGACCATAAATAGTCCAAAATGCTTGCCACAGAACAGGAGGAAAGGTCCAAGCCCTTGCCCTGACACCAAATGGAGAATCTCTTCCATTTGAAGGTGTAGCATTTTCTGGTCGACTCCTTACGGGACGCCTCAACAACATTGAGGACCTCGTCGGAAAGACCCAAGGCCTGGAACTCTAGCCGCCTCAGAAACCAGGCCGGCCAGGTGCAGGGATTGAAGGTCCAGATGGAACACCTTCCCTGACTGACTGAGAGCAGGTCCGGCAAGCTGGAAGCTGCCTCGGGAGCCTGGAGCTGAGGCTGAGGAGATCTGGGTACCAGAACTGGTGGGGCCAGTCTGGGGCTATCAGAAT
Source organism: Neoceratodus forsteri (assembly GCA_016271365.2). NCBI lineage: Eukaryota > Metazoa > Chordata > Ceratodontiformes > Ceratodontidae > Neoceratodus > Neoceratodus forsteri. Next base: position 94,676,216 of record JADMNL010000023.1, on the reverse strand, counting down.
CACCTGCCTTGTCCCTCCTTGTCTTGAGAAGCACCTTGTGAATCAAGGGAAATGGGGAAAGGTGTAAAAGAGTCCAGGGTTCACAGCCTCGAGAAGGCATCCCCCTGCAGCGAGCCCTGCTGAGGGGGGCGGGCATGAAACAGCCTCAGCTTCGCATTCTCCCTGGAGGCAAACAGGTCCACCTGAGGTGTGCCCCAGTGGGAGAACAGATCTTGTACTACCTCCGGCAGGAGAGACCACTCGTGAGATGCAGCCCCTATCCGGCTCAGGGCATCGGCCAGGGTGTTGGAGGCTCCTGCCACATGAATGGCTAGGAGATCCGCCTCCAGAATACGCACGAGTGACCAAATGCGGAGAGCTTCCTTGCATAGAAGCATGGAGCGCGTCCCGCCCTGGCGGTTTAGATAGTACATGGTCGTGGTATTGTCCGTCTGGACTCAGACCACTTGACCCCGGAGAAACGGAGCAAAGGCGGACCGCTCGGAGCTCCAGCAGGTTGATGTGGCATCAGGACTCCCGCGGGGACCAGAGGCCGTGCACTCAGTGTTCCCCCAGATGGGCACCCCAACCCATCAGAGAGGCATCGGTCGATAGAGAGACCGTCGGCTCGGGGCAGACAAACGGGATGCCCTCCTGCAGATGGGATGGAACGGTCCACCACTGGAGAGCGTTCCACATCTCCTGGGTCACTATCACTAGCTGGTCCAAAGGATCGCAGCATTGTGACCACTGGCTGGCCAGTCCCCACTGAAGGGGGCGCATGTGCCAGCGTGCACAACGGACCACGCTGGTACAGGCCACCATGAGACCCAGGAGGCGCAGGAAGTCCCGGGCAGGGCGCGATTGCCCAACCAGAAATGATTGGGCAAAGGAGGTAAGAACCTCGGCCCTGCCCCGGGAGCCGTGCTCTGGCTCGAGAAGAGAGTCGAGCTCTGCCCGATGAACAGGATCACCTGGCTGAAACAGAGTTCCGACTTGGCCTCGTTGATGAGAAGGCCGACTTGAGGAGCAAACCTGGAGGGCCAGATCTCTGGACGCTCCACCTCCCTGCTTGGAGGGCTGCTATCAGCCATCGTCCAGGTGGTACACCCGGACCCTCGGCCGCGAGGAATGCTGTCACCACTGCCATGCATTTGGTGAAGACCCTGGGAGCTGGAGATAAGCCGAAGGGCATGGCTCGGAACTGAGGGATCCCTCTGCTCGGCGGAGGATCTCGATGTGACGGACGGATAGGGGCGTGAAGAACATGTCCTGTAGGTCCAGAGAGCAGAACCACACGCCGTGTTCCAGAGATGGTATTATCTGCGCCAGAGTGACCATCCTGAAGGTTCGAGACCTTAGGAACTTGTTCAGGTCGTGTAGGTCGAAAATGGGGCGCCAGCCCCCCGTCCGTTTCGGAACCAGGAAATACCTGGACACGAACCCCGGGTCTGAAGGGGGGTCCTCTACCTCCGTGATCACCTCCTTTTGGAGGAGGAGAGCGATGTCGGCTCGGCGAGCCGGCCAGTGAGGCTGCGGACCCCGAGGCCCCCCGAAGTGCGACGGCTCTGAAGGGCGGGGCCTGCTCGAATTCCAGAGGTAGGCCTTTTCCCACCACCTCCAGTACCCACCTGTCCATGGTAACAGCGGACCAGGCGGAAAGGAAGTGTCTGAGCCGTCCCCCCGTGGGGGAACCAGGGGTGAGGTGACAGGGATGGGCGCGACATCCCTCAGCCCGTCACTGGGCAGGCTTGGAGGAAGGACCGGCCGAGGGACCACCTGGGCCTTTTCCTCCCTGCTTCCTGTTGGAGGAAGCCGACGGCTTGGGTTTGGGATGCGAAGCTCGAGCCTGCTGGCCCTGACGTTGCTGGGCCGGGCGCGCCGGCGAACAGAAGGACGAAAAGGGCTTAGGCTGTGGCTTGCGGCCATTGTCCTTCTGGGCGGAAGAGACTGAGTCCAAGGTAGCATTGGACTTCTCGATCCTCTGCAGGTGACCTTCCACCCCAGGGTCAAGAGGTCAGTCCCCAAAAGGAACATCCACCAACTTGTGCTGGGTATCCGAGGCAAGGTGGATATCCTCAGCCAAGCCGACAACGCATGGCCACCACGGCACGCCACAGACCTGGCACATGAGTCCCCAATGTCTACGCAGTCTGGAGCTGCTGTTTGGCCACAGCCCTGCCCTGGTCCGCACCTGCCTGACCGTAGTCTGCAGATCTGCGGGAAGATGAGGACAACCTCATCCAGGGGAGCCCAACAGGCGTGAGAAAAAATGTGCCATGAGGGCGAACTGGCCTGGCGAAAACCCGAGAGGACAACATGAACTTTCACCCAGCATAATCCAATTTCTTGGATTCCTTGTCGAGAGGTTTGTCACATCCTGGCGTTACGACGCTTGACGCTGTCGGTAACCAACCCCTTGGCGGGGTTCCAAAAAAACCGGACAAGGAACCGGTAGGGACCGCATACTTCCTGGCCAACCTGGCCGAAGGCGCAGGGCAGGAAGCAGGACGCTGCCAAACTTCCAAGGCCGGACCCACTATGGCTTAGGCCACCGGAAAGGCCTCCGTAGGAGAATCCCCTCTGTCCAGAATCTCCGTGAGGGGACACCTGGCCCATTTAGAAACGGGTTCGAGCTTCATCCCGGTGGACTCCGAGATGAGTCAAAGCAACCCTAAGAAGGACGAAGGGCTATCGTCAGTGACTGCCCTCCGAGGACTCCAAGTCCATGCGCTTGGAGAGAGGGAGGAACCATCATCCGGACTCAGAAGAGTCCTCAAAGAGCTACCTCGGGCCTGAGCCACCCTCCACCTGCGAGGTTTATCGGGAGGTGAGGGTGACAGACAACCTATGGGGCAAACCCAAAGCGACCGAGAATTTTGGTGAGCCCCAACTAATAGCTGTGGGCGGAGGTTCCACCAAAATCGGTGGGGCAGCTGGGTGCTTGAACAACCGGCCTGAGAACAGCTCCTCGACTACAACGAGGGTTGTTTGGCTGCTCGGTGACAACCACTTAATGGCAGGGAAAGGCGACTGGGTTAGCATTCGGTCAAAAGAACTGTTGCCACATGAGTTCCTCGTACTTCGGCGCCAACAGCGCCCGAAGCCTCCCTAGATCCGAGGAGAGGAAGAGGCGGCAGCGCCCGCTTGCCACAGTGTCGAGACACGCCTATGGCGGCGGGATCGGTTGGACATGAGGATGTCAAGACCGAGACCGAGTCTCACGACTAGGCCGAAGGCGGAGAATTGAATCGGCACTCCCCTCGGCTCGGACGATCCACCGAGCTCCCGGGACCGGAGGCACAGGCGAGCGCGGCAGGTCCTCAACTCCACCAGGGGAACCCGGGAGAGGATTCTCAGCTTCTCCAGCCAACAACCCGTCAGCGGGTCAGAAAAATCTCGACCACGTCGGCGGGAGTCTCGTCAACTGGCCTGGCAGGGACACCAAGAAGCCAGTGGCCCGAAGCTGAGGCGTGCGAAGTTGACTGTCTGGAGCAAGGGAGGGATCTTTCCGCTCCCAAGAGGCGTCGACGGAGAGACATTTGCTCTTTTGGACCTGGAAAAGGTCCGAAGGAGTTGGACCCTCATCTTTGGTCGAGAGGATCAGACAAAGCTCCTTAAAGAAGCCGAGTGCGAGGCACTGAGAAGGCGGGACAAATGCGCAGCCGGTGAAGCGGCCCGCGCCGCCTCCTCTTCGAGGCGATCATCTGCTCGAGCTGATCTGCCGAGCCAGCCCCCGGACACAGCCAATTGGGCCTCTTCAGATTTCACCGATTGGAATTCTTTCTCAGAGCGCCCAGTTGTAATCGGGCACGCGGTCTTTAAGGATGTAGGCCGAAAGGAAGAGCACAAATTCGCGAGTCTGCGGGTGTGCTGAGGCCCAGGCAGTAGGCCGCCGTGGTCTGGATCCATCCTAGAACATCTTCTGCCGCAAGCACCTCCAAAACTGGAGTCAATTTGTCCAGCGCAGCGCGAGAGGAGAAGAAGACCGAAGTCTTTTAGCAAAAACTTTTGATTCGGTTTCGAAGAATTAGGAACCAGTCTTAGCAGCGTCAAGGAGGAACCTGAGCTACCTAGCGGTAAGGAAGATCTGGCGTCATGGGGCGGCCGAGGTTTTACCACCGGGTGGGTGGGAGGAGCCAGCTGAAGACCTTCACCGCAAGATTTAAGCCGACAGGAACCTGCCAATAAGTGTGGATGAAAAACATATCCATGTCCCCAGAACCTGATTTCTAGGGACATTGGATATATTCATCACTATCTAACGAACTCTAGCAGTTCTCCGGGAGGAGGAGGCAAAGCGACCCCGATACTTACTTGGGAAGGAGAGATTGGAGAACCAAGGCCCCAAAACCAGCATCCGGGCGTGACTCAAGGTCAATGTGGTAATGGGTAATAAAGGTGTGTGCTGACTTCCGGTAGCAGCCCTGCAGATTTCCTGGATAGAGCAGTCCCTGAGCAGCCACCAATGCAACAGTGTAGCCAGGTGGGAATGAGCTCTTATCCCTCTGGGAGCTCCATGCCAGCCAACTTATAGCAGCGATCTATGCAGGTGACCCACCTGCCTATCGTCCGCTTGGCTGCAGGTCTGCCAGGTCTGGGCTTCAGCGTGGGTGAAAAACAGCTGGCGAACCTCTTCCCGAACTGCAGCCGTCCGCTCCTTGTAATAAGCGAGCGATCGTCTAGGGTCCAAAGTATGGAGCCTATACTCGGCCTCCAAGGTGTGACTGGGGTAGACCACCAGCAGAGTCAACACCTGGTTAAGGTGAAACTCTGACACCACCTTTGCAAGGAATTTTGGGTGGGGGCGCAGGACAACCTTGTTCCTGTGGAAGACCAGGTAAGGAGACTCGATGGAAAGCACCTGGAGCTCTCCCATCCTTCTGGCTGACATGATAGCCACCAAGAAGGCGGTCTTCCACGACAGGTGTGATGTATCGCACCTGTGCATTGATCTGAGATGATTGCCCATAAAGCAGCCAATACCAGCAATGCAGATCCCAGAGTGGGGTTCTCCGCACCGGTGGGGAAATGTGGTAAGAGCCTTTGGCGCCCGACCACTTTCTCCTGTGCCACCGACTGCTTGTTACGCCCGATGGCAGAGATAACTACCAGGTGCACCTTAAGGGTCGTCAACAAAGCCCTTGCTGAGAAAGGGACCACAGGTAGTCCAGAATGCTTGCAGAGGGGCAGTCAGAAGGATCCAAGCCCTTCCCCTAACACCAAATGGAGAATCTCTTCCATTTGAAGGCATAGCATTTTCTGGTCGACTCCTTACGGGATGCCTCAACGACGCTGAGGACCTCGTCGGACAGACCAAAGGCCTGGAACTCTAGTCGTTCAGGACCCAGGCCGTCAGGTGCAGGGATTGAAGGTCCGGATGGAATACCTTCCCCTGGTTGACTGAGTTCAGGTCCGGGCGGGCTGGAAGCCGCCTCGGGAGCCTGGAGCTGAGGCTGAGGAGATCTGGATACCAGAACTGGCAGGGCCAGTCTGGGGCTACCAGAATCACCTGCGCCTTGTCCCTCCTCGCCTTGAGAAGCACCTTGTGGATCAAGGCAAATGGAGAGAAAGGCGTGGGAGAGCCCGGGGTCCACGGCCTCGAAGACATCCCTGCAGCGAGCCCTGCTGAGGCGGGCAAGAACAGACTCAGCAGCATTCTCCTGGAGACAAACAGGTCCACCGAGTGGGAGAACAGATCTTGTACTACCTCCGGCAGGAGAGAACACTCGTGAGATGCAGCCCCTATCCAGCTTAGGGCATCGGCCAGGGTGTTGGAGGCTCCTACCACGTGAATGACTAGGAGATCCGCCTCCAAGCTGCTCACGAGGGGCCATAAGCGGAATGCTTCTTTGCATAACAGCATGGAGCGTGTCCCGCCGTGGCGGTTCAGATAGTACATGGTCGTGGTATTGTTTCTGGACCTGAACCACTTAACCGGCGTAGAAACAAGCGGCGGTGAGAGCTAAGCGGACTACTTGGAGCTCCAGCAGGTTGATATGGCATCGGGACTCCCGGGGACCAGAGGCCATGCGCTCTCTCCTCAGATGAGCACCCCAACCCATCAGAGATGCATCGGTCGACAGAGAGACCGTCGGCTCGGGGCAGATGAACGGGATGCCCTCCTGCAGATGTGCCGGAACGGCCCACCACTGGAGAGCGTTCCACATCTCCTGGGTCACTGTCACATGCTGGTCCAACCGATCGCAGTGCTGTGACAACTGGCTGGCCAGTCCCCATTGAAGGGGATGCATGTACCAACGGGCCCAATGGACCACGTTGGTGCAGGCCGCCATGAGGCCCAGGAGGCGCAGGAGGTCCCGGGCAGGGCGTGATTGCCCAACCAGAAATGATTGGGCAAAGGAGGAAAGAACCTCGGCCCTGTCCGCCGGGAGCCGAGCTCTGGCTCGAAGAGAGTCGAGCTCTGCCCCGATGAAGAGTATCACCTGCTTCGGCACGAGTTCCGACTTGGCCTCATTGAAGAGGAGGCCAATCTGAGAGCAAACCTGGAGGGCCAGATCTCTGGACCGCTCCACCTCCGCTCTGGAGGGGGCTGCAATCAGCCAATCATCCAGGTAGGGGTACACCCGGACCCTTCAGCGCCGCAGGAATGCTGTCATCACTGCCATGCATTTGGTGAAGACCCTGGGAGCTAGAGAGAGGCCGAAGGGCATGGCCTGGAACTCGTAAAGGGATCCCTCCGCTCTGAAGCTGAGGAATCTCTGATGAGACGGACAGATCGGGACGTGAAAGAACGCGGCCTGGAGGTCCAGGGACCAGAACCACATGCTTCGTTCCAAGGATGGTATTATCTGAGCCAGAGTGACCATCCTGATGGTCCGAGACCTTAGGAACTTGTTCAGGTCGTACAGGTCAAGAATGGGGTGCCAGCCCCCCCGTCCGTTTTGGGACCAGGAAGTACCTGGACACAAACCCCGGGTCTGGAGAAGGATCCGCCACCTTCCTGATCACCTCTTTTTCTGAGGCAGGGCAATGCTCGCTCGGTGGGCAGACAGCTGCGACTGCGGACCCGTGGCCCCCACGAGGGCGACGGCTCGAAAGGGTGGAGCCTGCTCGAACTCCAGAGGCAGGCCTTTTCCACCACCTCCACACCCAGCGGTCCGTGGTGACAGCGGACCAGGCGGAAAGAAGTGGCGGAGCCGTCCACCCACGGGGGGTACCCAGGGGGGAGTGACGAGGCTGAGGGCGGCACCCCTCAACCCGTCACTGGGCAGGCTTGGAGGAGGAACCGGCCGAGGAACCTCCTGGGCCTTTACCTCCTTGCTTCTTGTTGGAGGAAGCATCCAGCTTGGGTTTGGGACGCCAAGCACGAGCCTGTTGGCCCTGTTGCTGGTGCTGCTGGGCCAGTCGAGCTGCAGGGGCCAAAAGACGAAAGGACTTCTGCTGTTGCTGACGGCGGCCTTTGTCCCTCTGGGCGGAGGTGACAGAGTCCAGAGTGGCATTGGACTTTTCGATCCGCTGGAGGTGTCCCTCCACTCCAGGGCCGAAGAGGTCAGTCCCCAAGAAGGGGACGTCCACCAACTTGTGCTGGACATCCGCCGTGAAGGTGGATATCCTCATCCACGCCCTGCGGCGCATGGCCACCGCGGCCGCTACTGACCTGGCACAGGAATCACCTATGTCCAGAGCAGTCTGCACCAGGCGGACCGCGGTCTGCAGGTCGGTCGGGAGATGAGGGACAACCTCATCCAGGGAGCTCAAGAGGGCGTGGGAGAAGTGTGCCATCAGCACAGCCGAGCTGGTCTGTTGGAGGCCGAGGGAGGATGCAGCGTACACCTTGTGCCCGGCGAAGTCCGGCTTTTTGGACTCTTTGTCGGGGGCTTATCCACATCCCAAGCGTTACGGAGGCACAGAAAGCGCTGTCGATGACTAACCCCTCGGCAGAGGGTGCTCAGCAGGGGTAGAGCCGGTGGGACTGCATACTTCCTGGCCATCCTGGCCAAGGCGCAGGACAGGAAGCAGGCCACTGCCAGAGCTCCAAGGCTGGGCCGACAATGGTCTCAGCCACCGGAAAGGCCTCCGTGGGGGAATCCCCTTGGTCCAGTATCTCCGTCAGGGGATACTTGGCCCGTTTGGACATGGGCTTGAGCTGCATCCCGGTGGACTCTGAGATGAGTTGAAGCAGACCCAAGAAGGACAATGGGCTATCGTCCAATGACTGGCCCCTGGAGGACTCCAGGTCGACCTGCCTGGAGAACAGGGAGGAGTCGCCGTCGGATTCCGAAGAGTCTGCAAAGAGCAGCCTCGGCTCTGAGCCACCCTCTACTTGCCGAGGATGGTCAGGAGTGAGGGTGACCGACAACCTGTGAGGCAGGCCGTGACCAGACCGAAAATCCTTGGTCGGTGCCCCAGACTTCGGTTGTGGAGGCGGAGGTTCCACCACAATCGGTGGAGCAGCTGGCTTTGGCCGAGCAACTGGCCCTGGAACAGGCAACTCGACTGCGGCGAGTGGTTGCTTCGGTCATTCAGGCGACAGCCACTTGATGGCCGGGGTCTGAACCAGAGTCGGCTTAGACCCGGACAACAGCAACTGCTGCCACATAAGCTCCTTGTAGCACCGACGTAATTTACGCCGAAGCCTCCCCTCATCCGAGGAAGAGGACGAGGAGGAACGGTGTCACCGCTTACTTCCGTATCAAGTCCGAAACCGCCGATGTCAGCAGGAACAGCTTGACCGAGATGAAGTCCGAGACAGAGACCCTCGGGGGGACCGAGGGCAGGTCTGGGAAGGGTTGGGGGACACCCGCTCTTCCCTCGGCTTGGGCACCTTAACCGGGGACTGTGGCCCCAAAAGCGCAGGCAGATCCTCGGTCTCCACCGGGGTAACCGGTGAAGGTGGGTTGTCGGCTTCACCAGTCGACAGCCCGTCTAACAGATCGAGAAAAACCTCGACTGCATCGACGGGAGTCTCGGCAGGCTGGCCTGACAGGGACACAGTGAAGCCAGCGGCCTGAGCCGCAACTTCGACCGGAGTCGACGGTCGGCTGTCCGGGGAAGGAGACCTCTCCCGCTCCCACGAACGCTGACAGTGGGACTTACCCTTTGACTCCTTCTTGGCCCAAGAAGAATGTCCCGATGGCCCCTCTCCCTTCATGGAAAGGGACTGACAAAGCTCCTTGAACGAAGCTGAGTACGAGGAACTCAGAGAGAGCAGGATAAATGCCGCGGCCGAGGAGGAGGAAGATGCGGCCTGGGCCACCTCCTCCTCGAGGGCGATCATCTGCTCGAGCTGCTCAGCCGAGCCAGCCGCCGCGGACACCACCCAATGAGCCTGTTTTGATTTTACTGGCGGGAAACGCTTCTCGGGGCACCCGAGCTTCAATCGGGCAGCGCGATCATCCAGGACGTTGGCTGAGAAAGAGCGGCACAACTCACAGGCCTGCGGGTCGTGATCGAGGCCTAGGCAGTAGACGCACATGGAGTGCGGATCCGTCCTGGACATTTTCTGCCCGCAAGGGCACCTCCGAAAACTGGGAATAGATTTGTCCATCGCAGCCGTGAGGGAAGATGAAGACCGAAGTTTAGAAAACTTCAAAACCAGTTTCGGACGAACCGAAGAGTTAGGATCCAGTCTAAAATGCAAAGCGCTAAGGAGGGAACCTGAGCTTCCAAGCGGTAAGGAAGATCAGGCATCATGGGGCGGAGCTGAGAGTTTTACCACCCGGGTGGGTGGGAGGAGCCAGCTTGAAGACCTTCCGGCAAGTTTTAAAGCGGCAAGGAACCTGCCAATAAGTGTGGATTGAACAACATATCCATGTCCCCAGAAATGGTATCACGATAGAGTGGGCTAGCACCGAGGTTGGACAGTAAACATTATCGGTGAATGAAAAGTGGGGCTGGCTGGAGCAGAATATTACCATCAGGGGCCAGACATGTTAGGCTAGGGCCGAGTTGGAGTGGGACCAGATGAGCAACTGGGTCAGGAAGGAGAGGGGAGAAGCTCGAGGAGTAGATTTACGGCTGTGAGGAAGGGGGCCAGGTGGAGGCTGGGAGGGAGATTGTTCCAAAGGAGGGGGAGACGATAGGAAAAGGCTGCCTGTCCAGAGGCGGGGGCTGTGAGGTGGAAAGTGCATGCAATCTCTGCGACGGAGAGGGTAGCCAGAGTAACTGGCTGGTGAAAGGCAGGAGGAAAGGCAGGGGGGTAGGGAGCCTAACCAGTATTTAGCTAAGAGGGAGGCACTGTGGATGGTCCTCCTATGCGAATGTGGGGTCAGGGATAGGGGAGGAGTAGAGGAGGCAGTGGTGAGTAAGAAAAAATTACTCACCTTAGTAATGTTGTTTCTTCTAATGGAGTCTTGCTATATTATGACATATGCAGTGAGTCCCAACCTTCGAACTGCTCCGGAGGTGAAAGAGTTAACTTTCCATGCCAGGCATGGAATGCTGAGCTTGAGCTCGGCTGAAACTCTGTCTGTTGTTCTTCAAACTCAAACTATCAGATTTTTACGAGCTAAACTCACTGAGGTCCTGTGTGGAAGATGTAAACCTACACTAGCCAACTGGCTACTAAACATGAGAACACATTTTTTGGTCCCAAAACAAAGACTCAAGTCAGGAGACCCAAAAAATAAAAAAACACAACACCAAGCCACCCCAAAAAAGGAGGGTGAAAACAACAAGGTGGGTATCTACTAAGTGTCAACACTGCACTGCCCATCCACATCCCAAAAACAGAGGTTCTGAGAGGGGCAGGTGGGGGGGGAGGTCATAATATATCAAGACTCCATTAGAAGAAACATTACTAAGGTGAGTAATTTTTTTCTTCAAGCAACATGAAGTCTTGCATATATGACATATGCAGACTACACAGCAGTACTCCATGGAGGAGGGTCAGAACCTACTTAGGAAATAGGCTCTGAAGCACAGCTGTGCCAAACCGAGCATCACTCCTAGCCTGGATGTCCAGGGAGTAATGCTTGGCAAAAGTGTGAACTGTTTTCCAGGTAGCTGCTTGACATATCTCTAGAACAGGGATGTCCCTGGCAGCAGCCAGGCAAGCAGCTGTACTTCTGGTAGAGTGAGCCCTCAGGCCTGAGGGAGTAACCTTACCCTGCTTTTCACAACAGAATTGGATACAAGAGACAATCCACCTGGCAATGGATCTTTTAGTGGCAGGTTTCCCTTTACCAACCTCACCATAAGTGAGGAACAGTTGGAGGGAGTCAAACCTGTGACCCTTGGTACGCTCTATGTAGTAACTAAGGGCTCTCTTCACATCTAAGCTGTGCAGCCTCCTCTCGCCAGAGGAGGAATGGTCAGTGAAATACACTGGAAGAGATATAGATTGATTAGGGTGGAAATCTGAAACCACCTTAGGCAACAACTGCCTGTTAGTCCTGAGGACCACCTTATCTCTATGAAAGTAGATAAAATCAGGCTCCACTGACAGAGCCTGTAATTCACTTATGCGTCTGGCAGAAGTGATGGCTACCAGAAACACAGTCTTCCAAGTCAAGTACTAAAGTTCTGCTGAAGACAAGGGCTCAAAGGGGGGTTGCATAAGCTGAGCAATGCAAACATTAAGATCCCAGGCAGGGGCAGGGGCCCTGAATGGAGGGTCGGTGTGAAGCAATTCCCTAAAAAAACTTGGAGAATACAGGATGAGCTGAAAGAGAAGAGGGTTTGCCTGCTGAAATAAAAGCAGACACAGCAGCCAAATGTACTTTTAGGGTAGCTGGTCTCAGCCCCAAGGTATTTAAATGGACCATATAATCCAGGACTGTGGGTAAATCAGCAGATTCTGGGGAAATATGCTTCCCAGAGCACCATATGGAAAACCTCTTCCATTTGGAATTATAGGTAGCCCTGGTGGAAGGTTTCCTAGAAGCCTTCAGTATATCCATTACACCTTGGGAGAGGTGTAGATCAGCAAACTCTAACTCTTCAAGAGCCAGGCCTTGAGATTGAGAGATCTGAGGTTCGGGTACCAAACCCTCCCTTGAGCACAGGTTAACAGGTAGTGATTCCTGGGAAGACACAGGGGAAGATGGACTGCTAAGGACAGTAGGAGTGGATACCAGGGTTGTCTGGCCCAATCTGGAGCAATCAGGATCATCTTGCAGGATTGAGATCTGATTTTGACTAACACTTTGAACAGGAGAGGGAAGGGAGGAAAAGCATGGAGAAACTTCCCTTCCAAATTGAGAACAAAGGCATCCAGAGGGACTGAGCCCAACACTGGGGGCCTGCAGCAAAAAAGGGGAAGTTGGTGATTGTCTGGGGCTGCAAAAAGATCTATCTGCTGGGTGCCCCATCTGGCAAATATTACCTCCAGGACCAGGAGGTCCAGTGACCATTCGTGATGGCCCTGGGAAATCCTGCTGAGAGCATCTGCCAGGACATTGTCCTTGCCTGGGAGGTGAACTGCCGTAAGGGAGGTGTTCAGGGAGTAAGCCAGAGACCACAACTTCATTGCTTCGGTGCACAAGGCCATAGACCGAGTGCCTCCTTGCTTGTTGATGTACCACATTGTGGTGGTGGTGTCTGTTCTGACATGTACAACTTTGTTCTGAACAGATTTGGAAAAAACTTGAAGTGCTAGAAAAACTGCTCTGAGTTCCAACAGATTGATGTGGAGCAGAGATTCCTGAGGGGACCACGATCCCTGGGTAGTGAGGTTGCCCACGTGAGCTCCCCACCGCAAGAGGGATGCATCTGTAGTAAGGATTAAGGAGTGAGACAGAGGGACAAAGGGAACCCCTTGTCTCAGATTGCTCTGATCCTGCCACCACTGTAGGGCTTGGATCAGGGTTCGAGTTACTGGGATCAATTTGGTTAGAGGGTCTTTTCTTTAAGACCAAAAGGCTCTCAAATGGAACTGGATGTCCCTCATCTGAAATCTTGCTCCCTGCACTACTGTTGTAGAAGCAACCATGTGCCCCAGGAGCTGTAGAAAATGCCTTGCTGGTCGAGAGACCTGCAGGATGAATGAGGAGGCCGGAGAGACCAGGGTCCTTGCCCTGTCCAAAGGAAGGAAGGCTCTGGCTCTCTCTGTGTTCTGCTCTGCGCCTATGAAGGTGAGGAGCTGGACAGGCTCTAGAACTGACTTTGAAAGATTCAGGAGAAAACCTAGAGAGGTGAGCAGTTGCTGAGTTATCTGTAGATGTAACTTGACTTGGTCTGGAGACTGGCCTATTATGAGCCAGTCGTCCAGGTAAGGGAAGATGGCATTGGGCTGAGGGGTGGAAGCAGGCCTGCTTGTACCCCATCTGCCTCTCCCTCTAAAGAACCCCCTCTGGGCATAAGCGGAAGAGGAGGCCTGGGCATGGTAAAGAGGCCTATGAAAAGGCCTGCCCCTGCCCCTGGAAAGCTGCCTTTGAGGAGTGGCCTGCCTTTCCTTGGCCTGTGCACTCCTATACTCATCCATTTTCTTCATGTAATTCTCTGTCTGCTCCCCAGAGAATTACCCACAACAAGGAAAATCCATGGCCTTAGTCTGGGTATCCTGTGACAGGCTAGTACATCTGAGCCAAGCCATTCTTGCAGTGCCACAGATGTAGCCATGACTCTTGATGACACATCGTTAGAGTCCACTGCAGCATGGAATTGCACCTTGGATGCCTCAATACCATCAGCAGCCACCTGCTCCAGTTCCTTGGCAAGCTGGCCAGGGACCTGTTTTACTAGAGCCATAACAGTATCCCATCTGGATTCTGATATCTAGCAATATAAGCCATATAATTTGCCTGTCTGAGTCCCAAGGATGCTGCCATGTACTGTTTCTTTGCCATGGCATCAGTCCTCCTGGAGTCCTTGTCAGGGGTGTGAATGAGAATATTTGCCTTGTCCAGGCTGCAGCCTGCACTACTAACATGGCTGCATTGTTGTGTAAGGAACTCGTATCAGAGCCTGACAATGTGTACCTCTTGTCCATTCTCTTATCCACAGGCGGTATAGTGTGAGGAGTTTTTAGAATTTTTACTGTCTGTTTCCCAAAAGACTTATGCAAAGGAACAGACAGTCTCCTCGACTCTGGGATATCCATCATTTCCACATAGTCAGGCTACTCTTGATCATCCACAGCTTCCTCCATAGGGAGCTGGGGGGTTTCAGCCACTTTTTTATAAAACATAAAAATGAGAGGGACTCGGGAAAGCCTAGGAGGAGACACTTTTGAAGGTCTGTCTGGGGAGATGTCCGGGTCAATGGGCACATCCAGACTTTCAAATCCACATTCACTCTCCTCATACTCCTCTTCCCCCTCCTCCAGTTCATAATATTCCTCTAAATCATACTCTTGAACTGGTGGAACCGGCCGAACCATACGCTTACCTGATGGTGCTGGTTCGGTCGGAACCGGGGAAAGCGACTGGACAATTTTAATCGCTTTGACTATTTCTTCAGTGGTTGGAGAGGAAAGTTTTGGCTCCACACCAGCTGATTTCCTAGTCCTTTTTGCTGGAACCGACTCCTCAGAGTCGGATCTCCTTTTGCCCGAGGAAATCTCGCCCTGGTCAGAGGGCACTCCCTCCGGTTTGGTTGGAACCGAACCGGGCTGGCCATCTGGTTCAGCGGACCTTTTGGCCTCCCTTTCCCAAGGTAGCTGCAGTAAAATTTTTACAAATCTGGCAGTCTGCATTGAGGTGGTCAAACCCCAGACAATAAACACAGGTGGTGTGGGGGTCAGCCTTGGCAAAGACTTCCCTACAGACACTGCAGTGTTGAAACCCAGTGGGCCTGGTTTTTCTTTTGGGTTTCTCAGACATAGTGCCAGCCTAACCAAACTTATCCGTTTATGGCAATCTGCCAGGTAAGACCCTCTTATCGGTTCCCAACCGTGTCACGGGTCATGGAAAAAAACGTAATAAAATCCATTTATTTTAGAACCGATAAGAACCGGTAACCAAACTCTAAATGACAGATTAATATATTTTAAACAACCTGATCGGTTCAAACCGAACCGATAAACCGTTTACAAGTTCCACACAGAATAGAAATTAATGTAAAACCTATCTAGTACTCACAATACCACAGACAGAGTCTGAACCCGACGGTTGCAGTTTAAATTAGATTGAATCGGAAAACAATACTTTAACAGACAAATGAAACGAGCAAAGGAGAAATCTCCGAGCGACTGTTCAGTGGGGGAGTAAAGAATCTGACGGTTTGAGTTTGAAGAACAACAGACAGAGTTTCAACCGAGCTCGAGCTCAGCGTTCCATGCCTGGCATGGAAAGTTAACTCTTTCACCTCCGGAGCAGTTCGAAGATTGGGACTCACTGCATATGTCATAATATAGCAAGACTTCATGTTGTTCGAAGTGGGGGAGATACAGTGGCGAAACTACACAAGGAGTTGAGAAGGATGTCGAGTTTTGAGAGGAATGAGGCTGGGGCTGTACCGTAGATGATGTCCACGTAGTCCAGGACAGGTAAGATGGTTATGCGTACGAGTGGGGAGGGTAAGGTTGGCTTTGTGGCGATAGAGGCTGGACAGTTTGAGCCGGAGTTTGGTGCAGATGGCCTCGATGTGTGTGGAAAAGTTGAGGCGACTATCCAGCCAGACTCCCAGGTACTTGAAGGTGGGCACCGTCTCGAGGGGAGATCCTTCCAGGGTGCAGATTGGTGGGGGAGTGGGTAGGGAGGCGAACGTCTGTCATATACCAAATACCATGGTAACCGTTTTTTTGGCATTTAGTTTGAGCTGTTTTTTTAGGAACCAGGCTTGGACCCTATTAAAGTCACTCTGAAGATCTGGAAGCATGCTATCGTGGAAGGGGCCTGAAGCAAAGATGACGGTGTCATCAGCGTATAGCTGCACATTAGAGGGGACACAGGTGGAGGGGAGGTCGTTTATGAAAAGGGAGAAAAGGATGGGGCAGAGGACTGAGCCTTGGGGGACGCCAGAGAGGATGGGTAGCGGGGGGAGAGGAGAGAGTGTCACCTCCTTGAACCAACTGCTGCCTGTTCTGGAGGTAAGAGCAGAACCAATTGATGGCAGGTTGAGCAAGGCCGAAGGAGCTTAATTTGTAGAGTGGCAGAGGGTGGGAGACTGAGTCAAAGGCTTTCGCCAGGTCAATGAAAATGGCAGAGATGGTTTGGCCTTTGTCCATGGCAGTGAGAAGAGAGTCAATTACACGTAGCAGGGTGGTGATAGTGGAGTGATGTTTTCTAAAACCAGACTGAAATTGGGAGAGGGAGCCATTTGTGGAGAGAAATGCTGACAGTTTGGATAGCATGAGGGATTCCTGGAGTTTGGCGAGGGAGGGGAGGACAGAGATGGGTCTGTAGCTTCCCAGTTGGGAGGGATCTCCACCTTTATGCAGGGGAAGTATTCTGGCCAGTTTCCAGGAGGTGGGGACTTTAGCTGCAGGGAGGGAGAGGTTGAGTAAGTGTGTAAAGGAGCGGCTATGGCAGAGGCAGAGATGTGGAGCATTTTGGGGTGCAAACCATCAGGGCTGGTTTTGGACTGGTTTAGAGTGGTGAGGGTAGAGTAGACTTCCAGGGTCATGATGGAGGGGAAAAAGGAAGCCAGAGTCGGAGGGAGAGGAATTAGCGGAGTAGGGTGGAGTGGCTGAGTCTGGCAGGGCACAGAAGAAGAACAAGTTAAAGAGTTCAGCTACAGAAGCAGGATCTGATATGGTTCTCCCATTTAAGTCGAGGACTGGGCTGGCTTGCTTAGCGGGAGGGTCCATAAGGGAGTTTAGGACCTTCCAGAAAGATGAACGGGAGGCTTAGTTACAGGTAAGTTGTGACTTGAAGTATGAGGCTTTTGATTTCCAGATTGCGTTGGTCCATTTGTTTCTGAGATGTTTGTAGGTTTGGAGATCGCAAGGGAGGCTTTATACAGCCTCCATGCCTTGTCCCTGGCCCGACATAAGGTGATGAGGTCCGAAGTGATCCATGGGTGATGGTAACGCTTAACTCTGACTTTCCTGAGGGGAGCGTGACGGTCCCAGGTGCTTAGGAGGATGTCGCAGAAGTAGAACAGAGCAAGGTCAATGTCTTGGGAGGCAAAGACTGGGAGCCAGTCCGTGTTGGATAGGTTGTGCTGTGAGGCGGATTCGTCAAGGAAATATAGCGGGCGAGACCAGATGAATTTGAGGCCTGATTGTGGTGAGTGGATTTTGCGGATGCAGTAAGTGATGCAGTGGTCGCTAAGGGCATTGGAGAGGGTGCCCAAGTCAGTGATCCTGTGAGGATGGGAGGTTAAAATCCAGTCCAGAAGGGAGTGATTCTGAGACTGGTGGTTTAGGTGGGTGGGTTCCTGGATTAGCTGGGAGAAGTTTAGAGCTTCGATCCTCAGAGTGGAGGTTTTGGCATTGGAGGAGAGCCAGTCGAGGTTGAAGTCACTTAGTAAAATGAGTTTGCCATTTGTAACAACCGAAGAGATTGCAGAGATCGCCGTGATGAGGGAGTTGGTCGAGCGTATAGAACCCTAATGTAAAGGGGGAGGACGAGAGAAAGGATAAGAGGGCTACTAGGGATTCGTGGGAGGCTGGGAAGGATTCCTTGAAGCTGATGGAGTACGTTAGGGAATGCCTGACATACTGCGCAACCCCCCACCTCCCTTGCCACGGTCCTGCCGAAACATGATGTAGTTGGGGATAGCAAGCAAGAAGTTGGAGATTTTTGCAGACAGCCAGGATTCCGTGACACAGAGTATATCTGGTTGGTACTGGTTTACCCAGACGGAGAGAGCATCTAGTTTAGGGAGCAGGCTCCTTGTGTTAATGTGAAATATACAGAGGCCCTTGGGGAGAGAATCAGAGGACTGGATTGATGAGGGAGCGTGAGCTGGCGCGATCTGTCTAGGCGCTAGGGGGGCCTGGGTTAGGGTGGATGTCGCCTGCCAGGAGTAGTAGTAGCAGGGGCATGGAGAGGGTAGAGGATTTCTTGTTGCTCCTTGTACTGCGCCTGGGGGGTGAGTACTTAGGTTTAAGCATCAGAGAAAGGCCTCAAGGTTCAGCAGGTGAGAGTGAAGCAGTGAAGCGTGGATGGTTGGAGAAGGAGACTGTGGGTGGGTAAGGTGAAAGGGGAGGAAGGAATTGAGGTTGTAATGTGAGGGTGTGCCAGAGAGGGTTTGGAGGAGGTATTCCTAAGGAAAGGGAAGGAAAGAGAAAGAGAGAAGGGTAGTCAAAGAGGTGCCAAGATGGGGAATAGGAAGATAGGGAGGCACTCTGTAGGAAAGAGGAAATTTAAGTAGGCACAAAACTGGGTAATGCAGCACTGTAGTTGAGAGGGTGAAAAAAGTAGGTAAAGGTTGCAGTAGCGGCCTCTAGTGGAGAGAAATGATAGCTTGCTAATGGGAAACTCGGCTGATAGGTTTCAGCCGTCACGTGTCATTAGTTATATAATGCTGAGCCGACCAGGGTTAGTCGGGAGCAGACACAACGTGTCGGCGGGGCTATCCTCAGTCAGGAGCCTGGTCCCAAGTTGGAGGTGCTGTTGTGTGGTGTACCTTGCAATCAGAAGGGGAGAGCTGCTGTGGGGGAGGGCATCTGTCTGCCCTCTCGGACCCTTGAGGGAGCCACCGGAATACTGCGGAGGTGAGAGAGAAAACAGATTAAGGAACTTTTTGGGAGGGACTGGCTGGGGGGGGGGGCCGCATAGTGGAGTGCGATTCGGATTACAATGGGGGCTCAGCTACTACTTCCAGTTTACAAGCTAATTTAGGCAAGGCTGAGAATTAACTCTGACTACTGGCAGTAAAAAGCAGCATACATTTCAAAAGCTAAAAAATGTTTCAAGTTTACAAGCTAATTTAGGCAAGGCTGAGATTTAACTTGGACTACTGGCAGTAAAAAAAGGTGCATAGAGCAAGGCATTTTAATTCTAACTGGCTACAGATAAATTAAATCTGCAGAAAAAAGGAGTAAATTAAAGCAAGGCATTTAGTCTCTTTAGAGGAGAAGAATTCTATCTTCAGACTATCCTCAGTCAGGAGCCGAGAGCGCTCGAGTCCCAGTCCCAAGTTGGAGGTGCTGCTGCGTGGCGTACCCTGCAATCAAAAGGGGAGAGCAGCTGTGGGGGAGGGCATCCATCTGCCCTCTCGGACCCTCAGGGGAGCAGCCGGGATTCTTGCAATTAGAAGGGGAGAGCTGCTGTGGGAAAGGGAGTCCGTCTGCCTTCTCTTAAAGGCATACCTGCAGGGCAGTTGCACCTAGCCAGCTAACTGCTATAGTTACTGATGCTAAAGGAATCCTGGGGAAAGAAGAACTAGTTGCTGCTGCTGTTGTTTTCCCTTCCATGCTTAGGGGTCTATGGGGTGGACACCCGGTGGTTCATGGGGTAGGCAGGTCTCCTGCTGCTCTACCTTAAGGATGTCATCTGGTAGTGGAAAGGTAATGAGCACTGGCTGGACAAACACACACCCTCTGTCCACTCCCCAATGGGGTATGACAGAGGGAGGAAGAGATTTCCAGGCTCTGCCTGAGGCCAGCAGGCTAAGGGATTGTCCTTTAACTTCAGTCCCTCCTGCTTTATACCCTTTGTAAGAGGGGGCATGGAGAATGGACTTTCACATAACTGAAGCCAGCCACTCTGAGGCAGGTGTGTCTCCTGAGACATAAGCCAGTTG
Organism: Neoceratodus forsteri; assembly: GCA_016271365.2. Classification (NCBI taxonomy): domain Eukaryota; kingdom Metazoa; phylum Chordata; order Ceratodontiformes; family Ceratodontidae; genus Neoceratodus; species Neoceratodus forsteri. The sequence continues at coordinate 94,656,698 of JADMNL010000023.1, read as the reverse complement.
CCCTGGCAGCATCTGAGGTGTCATAGGCCCTATGTAGGTGTGCTTGGCTACATCAACTGCAGCTATGGGATCCTTTAGGAGCTCCTGCTTAGGCAGAGCTGCTAGGGGAGCTTAATCAACTGTATCAGCTGTCCAGAGGACATGTTGGCCAGTGGTTTACAATGCCCAGGCCTACATACGTCTGAGGCAAATGCTTCTTTGCCTTGGACCTCCTGCTCCCTAGGTCCAATACCAGGCTTCATCAGGAGGCAGCTCTTATGACCACAAGGATGGCTGTCCAAGACCTTGAACCTGCCTTTCTAAGTGTGGCAGGAATCCTCTTAGGCCTGTGGGACAATAAGGGCGGCATCCTCCCAGGTAGACAGGGTGAGAGAGATAATGATGGATGGAAGGCCAGATTTTGATAATGGACTGTCCCTGTAGAGCAAGCCCCCTAAGCAGTCTATCAACTGCTGTACTATGAATATCAAAGATGGGACCTCAGGGGAACCTGGGTGTAATATACTGGGTCCTCTCTCCCTGTGGGCACAGTGGTCCAGAGGGACTTTGCCAGTCTTCCCCTAGTTTTCATCCTGTATGGCAGAGAGAGGATAGTACTCCTGGGCATCGCTGTTGTGGTTGACGGAGTGAGCCAGTAGGGCCATCGATGCTCAAGAAGAAAAAATTACTCACCTTAGTAAATTATGTTTCTTCTAATAGAATCTTGCTGTATTCTGACACATTGCAGTGATTCCCAAACTTTGAACTGCCCCGGAGAAAAAAAGAGTAACTTTCTATGCAGGGCATAGAATGCTGAGCTCGACCTTGGTTGAAGTCTCCGTCTGGAGTGTTTCAAACACAAACCGTCAGATTCTTACGAGCCCAACCAACTAAAAATTCCTACTAGCCAACTGGCAGAAAAAAGTCTTGGATTCCCAAGGAAGACTCAAGTCAGGAAACCCAAAAACCAATCTAATACAAATAACAGTAATAAATCAGCACCCAAACAATGAAGGAGGAGGGTGTAAACAAAAAACACCCTTGGGGTGCAACACTGCACCTGCCCACCTACTTCACAAACAGGTTCCGAAAGGGGAGGCAGAGAGGGAGGTCAGAATACAGCAAGACTCCATTAGAAGAAACATAATTACTAAGGTGTGTAATTTTTTCTTCAAACAACATGAAGTCTTGCTGAATTCTGACATATTGCAGACTACCAAGCAGTACCTCCATGGAGAAGGGACAGAACCTACTTTGGGAATAGCCTCTGAAGTACTGCTGTGCCAAACCGAGCATCACTCCTAGCCTGGATATCCAGAGAGTAATGCTTGGTAAAGGTATGGACTGTTTTCCAGGTGGCTGCTTGACAAATTTCTAAGAGAGGGATATCCCTGGCAGCAGCCCTCTTGTGGAATGAGTCCACAGGCCTGACGGTGGAGTTTTTCCCAGTTTTTCATAGCAGAATTGTATACAAGACACAATCCACCTGGCAACAGATCTCTTGGAGGCAGGTTTGCCCTTACCCACTTCTCCATAAGTGAGGAACAACTGAAGGGAGTCAAACATGTGACCCTTGGTATGCTCCATGTAGTAACTAAGGGCTCTTTTAACATCTAAACTGTGTAGCCTCCTCTCTCCTGAGGAAGAATGATCAGTGAAGAAAACAGGAAGAGACACAGACTGGTTTAAATGGAAGTCTGAAACTACTTGGGGAAAGAACCTTCTACTGGTTCTAAGGACCACTTTATCCCTGTGAAATGAGATAAAATCAGGTTCCACTGACAGGGCTTGCAATTCACTGATACGCCTAGCAGAGGTGATGGCTACCAAGAACACAGTTTTCCAAGTCAAGTACTTAAGATCTGCTGAAGACACAGGCTCAGATGGGGGTTTTAAGGCTTGAGCAATGCAAACATTCAAATCCCAGGCAGGGGCAGGGTCTCTAAAAGGAGGATTGGTGTGAAGCAATCCTTTAAAAAATTTACAGAATACAGGATGAGAAGATGGTGAGGAAGACAAAAACGCAGAAACAACTGACAAGTGTACCTTCAGAGTAGTTGGTCTAAGGCCTAGGCCATTAAGATGGACCATATAATCCAGAACCGTAGGCAATCCAGCAGTGTCTGGAGAAATATGCTTCTTAGCACACCAAATGCTGAACCTCTTCCACTTGGAGTTATAAGACTTTCTGGTGGAGGGCTTTCGAGAAGCCTTGAGGATATCCAGAACCCCTTGGGAAAGATGCAGATCTACAAACTCTAACTCTTCAAGAGCCATGCTTTGAGATTGAGAGACTGAAGATTAGGGTACCAAATCCTCCCGAGAGGATGTTAACAGTTGTAATTCCCGGGAAGAGACAGGGGAAGATGGACTGTTAGGGTCTGGAGCAATCAGAATCACTTTGCAAGGCTGAGACCTTAGTTTGACTAAGACTTTGAACACGAGAGGGAAGGGGGGGGGGCATACAGAAACTTCCCTTCCCAATTCAAAATCAGGGCGTCCAGGTGGACTGAGCCCAAGACTGGAGGTCTGCAACAAAATAGATGGAGCTGGTGATTGTCTGGGGCTGCAAATAGGTCTATCTCTGGAGTGCCCCATCTTGAAAATAATCACTTTCAACACCTAAGGGTCCAGGGACCATTCGTGATGGCCCTGAGAGATCCTGCTTATTGCATCTGCCAGCACATTGTCCTTCCCTAGAAAGTGAACTGCTACCAGAGAGGTTTGCAGGGAATAAGCCAGGGACCACAACTTCATGGCTTCTGTGCACAAGGCCATGGACCAACTGCCTCCCTGCTTGTTGATATACCACATGGTGGTGGTGTTGTCCATTCTGACCTGAACCACCTTGTTCTCTACCGACAGAGAAAGATTTTAGGGCCAGAAAAACTACCCTGAGCTCTAGGAGATTGATATGGAGAAGGGATTCTTGGGGAGACCACAGCCCCTGTGCAGTGAGGGACCCCAGATGGGCTCCCCAGCCCAGAAGAGAAGTGTCTGTGGTAAGGACCACTGAACAAGGCTGAGTAACAAAAAGAACACCTTGTCTTAAATTGTCCTGATCCTGCCACCACTGGAGGGCTTGGATCAAGGTCAGAGTCACTGGGATCAGTTGCTAAGGGAATCCTTCCTCTGAGACCAAAAAGCTCTTAGGTGGAACTGAATATCTCATCTGGAATCTTGCCCCTTGGACTACTGCTGTTGAAGCTGCCATGTGGCACATGAGCTGGAGGAAATGCCTTGCTGGCCGAGATACTCAAAGGCTGAAGGAAGAGGCTAGTTCCACAAGAACCCTTGCCCTTTCTAACGGAAGAAAGGCTCTTGCTCTGAGTGTGTCTAATTCTGCCCCTATAAAGGTAAGAAGCTGGACTGGTTCGAGAACTGACTTGGGAAGGTTGAAAAGAAATTCTAGAGAAGTTAGCACTTGCTGGGTCACTTGCAAGTGAGACTTGCCTTGGTCTGGAGACTGACCCACTATTAGCCAATCATCCAGATATGGAAAAATGGAAATCTTTTGCCTTCTTAGAAAGGCAACTACTACTGCCAGGCACTTTGTGAAAACCCTTGGGGCTGGGTTAGGACAAAGGGCATTGCTCTGAACTGATAATGGCCTGAGGGAAACTCGAACCTGAGGTACTTTCTGTGGCGGCACCTGATGGGAATGTGAAAGTAGGCATCTTTGAGGTCCAGGGAGGCTAGCCAGTCCCCTGGCCGTAGAGAGGGAAGGATTATTCCCAGAGTTACCATCTTGAACTTTAGTTTTAAAAGATGTTTGTTTAGATATCTTAGGTCTAGGATGGTTCGCCACTCTCCTATCTTTTTTGGGATCAGGAAGTACCTGGAGTACAGTCCTTTGCCCCAGTGTAGGGTAGGTAATCTCTCTATGGCTGTTAAGGCTAGAAGAGAAGAAACCTCTGCCTCTAGGGCAAGGGTTTCCAAGAGATTTGCAGGTGGAAACGATCTGGCTCTCTTCTTTGGAAATTTTTTTGAAGCTGAGAACCAGACGCTGGCTTACTACTTCCAGGACCCACTTGTCTGAAGTAACAGACATCCAGTCCTGGACAAAGTAAGCCACCTACCCCCTACTGGAATAGGAGAGTCGACCCGGGCAGGCTAATCAGGGTGTCTGTTTGGCAGGGGCTTTAGGCTGAGGAGTGGATGCAGCCCTGCTCATCCCCCTCTTATGCCTCTCCCTCTGAAGAACACCCTGTGAGAAAAGGAAGAAGAGGCCTGTGCTTGGTAAAAAGGCCTTTGAAAAGGCCTGCCCCTGCCCCTAGACTGCTGCCTTAGAGGAGTTGCCTACCTCTCCTTGGCCTGAGCACTCCTGTAAGTGGTCCTGTACTCATCCATTTTCTTTACGTAATTCTCTGTCTGCTCCCCAAACAGAGAAGTACCCACTACAGGAAAATCCATGGCCTTCGCCTGGGTGTCCTGCAAGAGGCTAGTACATCTGAGCCAAGCCATCCTCCGAAGAGCCACAGATGTAGCCATGACTCTTGATGACACATCATTAGAGTCCACATCAGCATGAAACTGAACCTTAGATGTCTCAATCCCATCTGCAGCCACCGCCTCCAGCTCCTTGGCTAGCTGGAGGGAGGCCTGTTTAGCCAGTGCCAGTACAGCGTCCCACCTGGACTTCTGGTACCTGGCTGTATAGGCCATGTAATTCACCTGCCTGAGTCCCAAAGAAGATGCCATGTACTGTTTCTTTGCCATGGCATCAATCTTCCTGGAGTCCTTGTCTGGGGAGTGTGAAGCCAAGGGAATACTTGCCTTGTCACAAGCAGCAGCCTGCACTACCCCAGCATGGCTGCATTGCTGGTATAAGAACACCGTGTCTGAGCCTGAAAGTGTATACCTCTTGTCCATTCTTCTATCCACAGGATGTAAAGTGTTAGAAGACTTTAGGATTTTTTGTGTCCGTTTCCCAAAGGATTTGTGGTGGGGGAACAGACAGTTTCCTGGACTCTGGGATGTCCATCATTTCTACATAATCAGGCTCCTCTTGATCTTCCACAGCCTGCTCCATAGGAAGCTAGAGGGTTTCAGCCACCTTTCTGTAGAACATAAAGTGAGAAGGGGACTCAGAAAGCCTAGGAGTACACAAGTGAAAAAAAAGAAAGGCAAAGGGAGTGATAGTGAAACTGAAGGGGGAGGATGGGGGCCATGTGGAGGAGGACAACAGTAAAGCTGACATCCTGAAGAGATATTTCTGCTCAGTCTTTACTGAGGAAGAGGAGGGTAATGGGCCTGAAGGTGGTACAAGGGGTGGGAACAGCGCAGAAATGGACACAAGTCCCTTTACATGGGAAAGGGTTCTAAAGGAACTGGAAGGAATAGGAGTCGTTAAAGCAATGGGGGCAGATGGGATGCGACCAGAGGTCCTAAACGAACTAACAGCGGTGGTGGCTGAACCTCTGGCAATCCTGTTTACTCAATCACTGGAAACAGGGGAGGTACCCAAAGACTGGAGGACAGCAGATGTAGTCCCCTTATACAAAAGCAAGAACAAAGAGGAAGTGGGGAACTACAGACTAGTCAGCCTGGCCTCGGTAGTGGGGAAGATCATGGAAGCACTGCTAAAGGACAGATTGGTAGAACATCTAGTTGCCAATGGACTACAGGACCCAAGGCAGCATGGGTTCACCGGGGGGAGGTCATGCCAGACCAACCTCACTGAATTTTTCGAATGGGTGACAAGGGAGGTGGATCCAGGGAAGGCAGCTGACATGGCCTACCTGGACTACAGCAAGGCCTTTGGCATTGTGCCACATAGAAGGCTATTAAAGAAACGGGGGAATATGGGAGTGGGCAGGACAGTAGTGCAGTGGGTAGGTAATTGGCTGAGCAGCAGGACACAGAGGGTGGTGGTAAATGGCTATCACTCCACAGAGGGAAGAGTGACCAGTGGGGTATCACAGGGATCAGTGCTGGGACCAGTCCTACCAGTGACATTGTGCAGGACCTAGAAGGCACAATATGCCTGTTCGCTGACGACACGAAGCTCTGTAACAGAGTGGACACGTCAGAGGGTGTAGACAGAATGAGGAGGGACCTGCAGAAGCTTGAAGAATGGTCATGGGTTTGGCAGTTGAAATTCAATGCCAAGAAGTGCAAGATAATGCATATGGGGCACAAAAACCCTGGAAACATAGAATTTGACGGCAGATAAGGACCGCTTGGCCCACCCAGTCTGCCCACTTCCCTACCTACTGGATAAGCTGCAGATCCTAGTTAACCAGCAGCCTACTTCTTCTTACCCCAACCCCCCAGAATTGCCTTATGACTGTCCCACGATACTTGAATTCCACCACTGATTTTGACTCTACAACCTCCTCCGGAAGATCATTCCACGCATCCACAACCCTCTCTGTGAAAAAATACTTGTAAATTACCTCTGACGCCCCCTCTATCTTCAAATTGTGCCTCTTGTTCTTGCACACCTCTTTTTGAAAGATGCTACCTCTTGGACTTTGTTGATTCCCTTGAGGTACTTGAAAGTTTCTATCATGTCCCCCCTCTCCCTCCTTTCCTCGAGGCTATACACATTAAGCTCCTTAAGTCTCTCTTCATATGTCTTCCGGTGCAGACCCTGCACCATTTTAGTTGCCCTCCTCTGGACAGCTTCCATCCTGTCTATGTCTTTGCGGAGATTGGGTCTCCAGAACTGCACACAGTACTCCAGATGGGGTCTCACCAGCTGTCTGTACAGAGGGATAACAACTTCCTGTTTTCTACTGGTGATGCCTCTCCCTATGCATCCCAGTATCCCCCAGCCCTCCTTGCTGCCCTCTCACATTGCTTGCCCACCTTTAGGTCATCTGATATGACTACCCCCAGGTCCTTTTCCATTTTTGTTGTTGTTCGTATCTCACCCCCCATTGTGTACTCTTACCCTGGGTTTTTGTTTCCCAGGTGCATTACCTTGCACTTCTTAGCATTGAATCTAAGCTGCCATACATTTGACCATTCCTCTAACCTTGCCAAGTCCCTTCTCATCCTTTCCACCCCACCCTGTGCATCAACTTTGTTGCAGATCTTAGTGTCATCTGCAAAGAGACATACTTTTCCTTCCAGTCCTTCCGCAATGTCGCTTATAAAGACACTGAAGAGGACCAGTCCTAATACTGAACCCTGTGGTACCCCACTAGTAACCCTCCTTTCTTCTGAGTGGACTCCATTTACTATTACTCTCTGTGTCCTATTCTCCAGTCAATTCTTTACCCAGGCTGTCATCTTGGGACCCACTCCCAGGCTGGCTAACTTGTATATTAATCTTTTGTGTGGGATTGTGTCAAATGCCTTGCTAAAGTCTAGGCAGGCCATGTCCACAGCCCCTCCCTGATCTACTACTTTGGTCACCCAGTCAAAGAAATCTATCAGATTTGTCTGGCATGACCTTCCCGTTGTGAATCCATGCTGCCTAGGGTCCTGTGCCCCTCTGGCCTCTAGATACTCGACAATTCTTTCCTTCAGAAGTGATTCCATCATTTTCCCTATCACTGAGGTTAAACTAACAGGTCTGTAGTTTCCTGCTTCTGCCTTGCTCCGACTTTTGTGAAGGGGAATCACATCTGCCCTCCTCCAGTCCTCGGGTACCACCCCATCCTCCCATGATTTGTTAAAAGGGTAGTCAGTGGTGCCACTAGTTCTACCTTAGCTCTTTAGAATTCTGGGATGAATCCCATCAGGCCCCATTGCTTTGTCCACCTTCAGTTTTAAGAGTTCTTTCAGAACCCTTTCTTCTGTAAATGGGCTGGTATCAACTTCTGTATCCAGAGTGTTATTACTGTTTGTTTTATGTACCTCCCCTCTTCATTTGTAAATACTGAGCAAAAATATTTGTTTAGTATCTCTGCCTTTTCACAGTCTCCTCTGCCCACCCTCCTCCCTTTATTAAGCCTCACTATCCCTCCCTTGGTCTTCCTTTGCTCCCTGATGTACCTATAAAAGGTTTTATCCCCCTTCTTAACTGAGTTGGCTATCTTTTCCTCGGTTTGAGCCTTTGCTGTTCTGACTGCCTTCCTAGCCTCCTTTTGCTTTAACTGATACATCAGTTTTGGGGGGAGGATATAGCATGCACCAAATAGGAAAGGGATCTCAGGGTTATCACCTCTGATGACCTCAAGGTAGGGAAACAGTGCAACAAGCCAGCAGGTAAAGCAAATAGGATGCTAGGATGCACAGGCAGGGGCATCACCAGCAGGAAAAGGGAAGTCATAATTCCACTATACAAGACATACTGAGGCCCCACCTGAGTACAGTGTACAGTCCTGGAGACCTTACCTAAATAAGGATATAGACAGGGTAGAGAAGGTTCAGAGGAGGGCAACAAAGATGGTACAGGGACTGCATCACAAATCATATGAGGACAGGCTGAAGGACCTGAATATGTACTCCCTGGTGGAGAGGAGGGAGAGAGGGGATATGACAGAGATATACAAGTACCTTACAGGGAAGAACAAGGTGCAGGAGTACACTATTTTCCAGCGAAAAGATTTTCCAGGACTACAGAGCATGGGATGAAGTTGGAGAGAGGGCGATTCAGAGGAAACGTGAGGAAGAATTTCTTCACAGAAGCGGTGGTGGACAGGTGAAACACCCTGCCAGAGGAAGTGGTAGGGGCTGAAACAATCACGGGATTTAAGAATGCATGAGATAGACATAAGAGAATTCTGGAGGTCAGGGGTAAGGGGCAACAGACTTCTAGAAAAACATAAAGTGAACTTACAAGCTCAAATGGGCAGACTGGGTGGGCCATAGGCCCTTATCTGCCGACAGTGTCTATGTATCTATGTAATGCTGAGAAGGCACTGACATGGGAAAAAATAAGACTTTGGCAGACTGACCATGATCCCCAAAGCCTGGAAGAACCGAAAGCTGCATTCCAGGGTCCGAAGCAGGAGGTTCCTGAAGGGGGCTGCTAGCAGCCAGTCATCTAGGTAGGGGAGCACGTAAAAGTTCTGTCTACTCAGAGCAATGGCCACCACCAAGCACTTGGTACAAACCCGAGGTGCTGAAGAAAGGCCAAAAGGGAGGGCCGCCAATTGGAAATGGTCCTCCTGCAAACAGAAACGAAGGAAACGGCAGTGGGCCAGGAAAACCTGGATACAGAGGTAGGTAGGAGCAGAGCCGGTTGCCCTGGTGAAGGAGGGGCAGTAGTCCCTCGAGGGTAACCATTCTGAAACGTTTGCACTCTATGTACAGGCTCAGGTGGCTAGGGCCAGGATCAGCCTCAGGTCCCCTGTCTTCTTGGGGATGAGGAAAAAGTGGAAGTAAAACCCCCTTCCTCTTTGAGTCAGAGGAATGGGCTCTATGGCCCTCTTGTGTAGGAGAGCCTGAATCTCTTCCCGAATCACGGAGAGGTGGGCTGAAGGATAATGGGAGGCCAACGGAGGGTTTTCTGTTGGAGGTTCCAGGAACTGTAAGGTGTGCCCATGCTTTATGAGCTGGAGCACCCACTGATCTATGGTCACTGCTCACCACCCGTCCAGGTAGAGGGAGAACTGACCCCTGACAGCCTCCCCCAGGGTCTCAGCTGGGGGATGGAGCTGGGCAAGGAGTCAAGCGGTGGACCCAGGAGTAGGCAGAGCGGATGTGGGTGCTCGGTGGGGGGCATATTGGCCCTGCGCTTGAGGGAGGCCTTCGACTGCTGGCCTCCGGGGGCTGATGAGAGGCCCGATGAAAGGAATGACGTTAGTTCATCCAGGGCTGAGAGCGGTAGAGCAAGTGATCTGACCTGAGAGCTTTACCAGACTTCTGGAGCCAGGAGATGATGTCCTGGGCATCTCCCCCAAACAGTACTAAGCCCCTGAATGGGGTATTTAATATGCTGGCTTGAACATCAGGGGCAAAGCCAGACACTCTAAGCCACAAATGGCAACGAAGTGAGACCCCCCCCCCCTCAATCACTGCCCCATGCCCGGAAGTATCAAAGGCATTGTATGCTGCCAGCAGAACTTGAGTGCCAACATCTGATCTGGACTTTAACAGCTGGGCCAGCTGAGTTTTAGTAGAATCCTCAGGAAGAGTCTGTACCAGCTCCCTCACCTGGTCCCAGAGGGCGTTCTGGTACTGCACCATGTGGGTCAAATAGTTTATGGCCCTAACAGTAAGGGTGATAGACACACCCATGCGCTTACCCCACTGGTCAAGCTGCGTGGACTCCTGGTCAGGGGGTGGGCACTGAGAGTCTCTTAGTGCAGTCATAGCCCACACTAATGACCACTGAGTCCGCTTTGGGGTGGTCCCCAAAAAGGGCTTGCCAACCGAAGCATGGCAGAGGCAGTCAACCTTCTTAGATAAAGGAGGAGTGGTAGAGGCATGGTTCCACACCGCCCTAGTGACATCCTCGTAAGAGTCAATTAGAGGGGGGTACCACCAAGGGAAGCGTAGCCTTCTGCAGCAAGTAAACTGCCAACCGGCAACGCTCTGGGTCCCGCCCCTCTGTCTCCTATCCCATGAGGGACTGGATATGACACAGGACGTCGAGGAACACTGGGTCATCTGGAAGAGACTTAGGGGCCTCCTTAGGCTGATCCTGCCCCTCAGAGGACTCGACGGAGCCCTCAGAGGACTCAGCAGAGAAAAAGTCATCACTGGAATGCTATCTGAGACCGGTGTCAGGGGACAACGCTCCTCCATGCATGGGCCAGAGCTGACATCAGGGTGCCCCACAGAAGATCCCGTGGTACGGGGGCTGCTGGGTCCCGCCCGGTCTGGAGCCTGAAGCGGAGGGTCCTGGGGAAGGTGAGGGGGAGATGGCCCTCCAGGGTGATCTGTCCTTGTTCTGGACGAAGGACTACCAGGCAGATGAAAGAGCATTGTAATCCACCAGTGAAGGTAGGCTGTAGACCAAAGGATAAGGGTACTATGGCTGTGGGTATGGGTACATCGGCAGAGGGGCCTGCATAGGGTACCCAAGCATAGGCCCACCTGGTGCTGGCTGCAGATCTGGAGGAGGTCCAGAAGGCACCAGCTGCAATAAGCACTGAGGTTGAGGCAACGACAGCTGCAGAGTCGTCAGCTGAGGTGTTGGCGCGGCCAGCCTCAGTCTGACTGGCGAAAGCTGACGATGGTCCAGAGAAGAGGCCAAAGTTGGCCCTACAGGTGAGGGTGGCACCTGCAGGGAAGGAGATCCCTAAGGCATGGGCAGAAGCAGTGCCTGGATGAATGAAGAGGTAAGCACCTGCCCCTGGTGATGCCTGACAGGGCTGGTGTTGGTCCCAGAAACAGGCACCAACGAAGGCAACACCTTGGCGGGGGGGTGTGACAGTCTGAGAACCGCCACCAGAAGATCCAGAACCGGCCGTGCTGCCTGACTAAGCGCCAGTAGGTGCTAAGGGCCTGAGCATCGGGGCTGAGGGGCAGGGGATGACATCCTCTGCCCAGAAGAGCCACCACCCGATATGGAGATAAGGGTGGGCGACAGAGCCACTGGGAGCCTGAAGGAGGCAAGTGCTGACGGGCCGACCCTCTATGGGAAGAAGCCCCAGAGGCGGCCACAGTCTATGCATTGACCGCAAGCAAGAGGCTGACCGAGGACAGTCCTGGTGCTTATCCCAGTGCTTGTGCTTCCTGCTCAATTTCTTCTCCTTCTGGGAAGAAGAAGCTCCATAGGACTGAGCCAGAGAAGCTGAAGAACTCTTGGCCTGCAGCTCCTTCTCCATCACAGCCAACTTTTGCTTTAGGAGATAACTCTCCAAGGTCTTCAAGCAATGACTCCGAGTGGCCTGGTTGAAGTCTTAAAGTCTTGGCAAAATAGGCAGGTTTTGGTGTTGTGGCTGGGGCCTTGGCAGAGCAGGTACGCAGAATGGCCATCCTTAGCTGGTATCGGTTTGATGCAGGCACACAGTCAGGCGATCGGAAGAGGAGGCTGGAGGAGAAGACATAAAACTCAGCGAAGAAACACCGAAAATTCGATGTTTTGAACAATAAAGAAAGAAAAATAAAAAAGGGAATGGTAAACACAAGAAAATGGCGGCCGATGGTAGCTAGCATCCATGAAGGTCCAACGTGCGCAGGTTGATGGCAGGAAAGAACTGAGGTAGGTGTGGGGGACCACCCCCTTTATAGGACAGGTGGACGTCAGCGTGCCGACGACGAGGGGGCAGTCCCTTGTGATAGACTGCTAGCTAGAAGTTTTCCATGTGGTGCTGGTGCCTGGTGGCTTCAGTTCTACCGGTGCTAGCCTGCTGCAAGAGCCCCCTCAAAGTAAGACAGTATTTTTCAGAAAAAAATGTGCTCAAGAACAAGGACACATGCTATGAAGCTGGAGGGGGACAAATTCAGCAGAGATGCGAGAAAGGACTGGTGGATTCCTGGAACAGTTTACCAACCAAGGTGAATGGAGCAGATATCATGGTGGAGTTCAAGAAAGCATGGGACAGGCATACGGGAATTTGAGTAGAAAGGAAGGGGGAGTGAACAAGCTGGAAATCAAGTAGGGACTGCGGTGATACTGCAGGTACAGAAAAATGGGACAGACTGGGTGGGCCACACAGTCCTTATCTACCAACAAATTCTATGGTTCGATGTTACAGCAAATGTCAGTTTAGGAGTCAGCAGAATCACGCTGATACAATATACTATACTTTGGTAAACAGTAAGTAAGAAAAGATAACAACTGCAGACTCACAGTGTGGATCCTAGGGACAAAATAAGTTGTGTGTTCATCTGTGTGTGTCAACATCTTAATTAAAGTGGACATTATTGTTAATCTTTGTTTAATTTACTGTCCTGATCTGATTAGTTTTGGTTCTCCAGAATTGTTTTTATTTGGTTGACATTTATGGGTTCCTGGTGGTTTCGGATAGTGTGCTTGGGTATGCTAGGTTATTGAATGTTGGAGTGATTGATAGTCATAGTTTGTGTAAGTTAACTGTTTGGTTGGATGTTTGCTGATATTTAAACTGCATTAGGCTTGTGCGATTGGTTGGCTGTGTGTATAGGACTTAGGGTGAGTGAGGGGGAAGAACTGTATAGAACTGGAATATTGCATCATGGTCTGTGATCAGCCAGTGTAGTTACATGTGTGGGTGTCGGACCCCTCAGGCTTAGCTACTCCCAACCCAGCTACTAGACCTCCGCCCCTTCGAAGACCATCCCCTGTCAGTGGCAGCATATAGGCACTGCAGGGAGGTGGACATCATGAGGAGGCAGGATGGTAGGGAGGGTATAGGAAGCTCTAATGGGGAAAAAGTTATCAGCAGGGCCACTGGAAAATTGCAGGCACAATTTTTCTGCAATTGCCGCAATGTTCACTCTTGGCCGCACAACATCCGCAATTTCTTGCAATTTCTTACATTTATGGAATTTTTGACTGAAATTGTATAACAATATTTAATTTCTCAAGGAAGTCTACTCAGATATGCTAAAAATTTAGTACACAGACTTGGATTTGTCCAAAACAGTACAGTGTGAGTTGAGAAGGGGTCAAATGTGACTGCTTTCATGTGATTCACTTCCCTGCTTTGGTTTCAAAATCCTCATGCAAAGTCATGCATATGTAGACTTGAACACTTAAAATATGTGTTAAAGCAGACTATCAGAGAACTTTTTGCTGAGGTAGAGACAGGAACAATAGGTGTGAGAAGAGGTGCAACGTTCCCCATTCACCGAAACGAAGCACTGACCACAACGTTTGTTTCTGAATGGTAGCATAGAATTTCCTTGTATAAATATTTTAAATCTGAAAGGATTTTTATTCAAATGCGTCAAGAGTTTGGGTGGCCCTGCTGACTGTAAACTAGAATGTGCTTCTGAGGGGGTTGGTGACAGTGATTCCTTACATGTCAATCTGCCACAACTGCATGCTCACATACAAAGCCTACAAAAAGCAAACATGTCTGAAAACATGCTGAACAGGTTAAGTATAGTTAAACAGTTACTTTCAGAGACACAAAATAATTGCAACCAAAGTAAAATCACTACAAACAGAGCAAAACAAAAGTACAATGTACTGAAAACTATTGTATGATGTAATGAAAAACTACTGGTATGATCTGATACTTTTATCATGTGATTTTAAAATGTACTTACAGTGCTGATTAAGAACAGTAATTATTTTAACAAAATAAAAATTGTTCTTACTAGACCTTTATTAGGCACCCTGGTTATCTGTTTATTTTTTTCTTGCACCAAAGCAAGTAGTTCAAGCAGGCTTCATTATTTAACATCTAGAAACTCGCAAAATATGTTTCAGGATGTATTCAGTACAGACTAACTGTAAATTACTGATTAAAATCTAGTCAGCACTGCATGACTTAGACGTCTTGATTTTCAGAAGATATGCTACATTATGATTAATTTGCAGTGCATTTCAAAAACACACACACATTTCTTCATATTAAAAGCATTTACAAGTGGCAATACATTTATCTAACAATTCATGTGATCAATACTAGCTGCGGCAAACAATAAAAGATTTATTAAGGGGCAGTTAGGATATAAGGTGAACCCCCTCAATTTCTGCAAAAAAAGTCCCCACATTTTTGGGTAATTTTCCAGTGGCCCTGGTGAGAACCAGGAGACACCCAGGGCGAAACAGGACCTAGGGAGAGGCCAGACGAGTTTGTTTCCCATACCTAGGGCTCCCACCAGACCGAATGATCAGGTAGCTGTTGGGCCGGCAGCCTCTGCTTGTCCCCTTCGGGCACTGCTTTGCAATGACAGAACAATAAAGAACAGCAGCGCAATTACAGTGGTAATTTCCTTGGTCGCTCTGGCTTGCATACTAACATACTAAATTGCCAGCAGGATAGGCCTAATGGCCTTTCGAGTCTGCTCGTTTGGTTGGCCCCCACCCTGGGAGCTGTCCTTGCTGCCCACTTCGCCCCCTCTGGTTTCTCCCTTCCCAGTCCCGGATATTCTTGCTGCACTGGATTTTCTTCCAGAACCCTTCCCCTGTACCTGTCCCCGAACCCCTCCACCATCTCTGCCTCCACCAGCCACCTGAGCAGCGCATTCCATGGCTCCACCACCCTCTCAGTGAAGCAGCACCTCCTCCTTTCTCCCCTGAATCTCCCCCCTCTGGCTTCCACCCATGCCCTCTAGTTGCCCACCTCCTTCCTTCGAAGCACCCTGACTACTCCTCCCCTATTTACCCCCTTCATGTACCTGAAGACCTCTATCATTTCCCCCCAGTCCCTTCTCTCTTCCAATGTGTACATATTTAGCTCTTCGAGCCTCTCCACATAGGTCCTGTCCCCCAAGCCCCAAATCATTTTGGTTGCCCTCCTCTGGACCCTCTCCAGGAGTTTAATGTCCCTCTTTAAGTGTGGCCTCCAAAACTGCACGCAGTACTCAAGGTGTGGCCTCACCAAGCAGTTATACAGAGGAGTATCACTTCCTCCTTCTGGGAGATCCCCTAGCGATGCATCCCGGCATTCTGTTGGCCTTGGCCGCTGCCCTCCTACAGGTCTCCGGGTTGTTCATCTTGACATCCACCCCCACCCAGGTCCCTCTCAGACATCGAGACTTGTAGCATCCCCGGTGTGCACTTGGCCCGGGTTTCTGGCTCCAGGTGCAGCACCTTGCATTTCCCTGCATTGAACCTCAGCTTCCACTTTCTAAACCACCTTTCCAGAGCCTCCAGGTTCCGCTGTAGGGCCACCCTCCCCTCCTCCCTGTCCACCACCGCCCCCAGTTTTGAGTCATCCGCAAAGAGACTCATCTCACTCCTGATACTGTCCTTATATCAGAGACGTAGGCATTGAACAGGAGGGGCCCAAGGACCGACCCCTGCAGGACCCCATTAATGACCCTCCTTGGGGATGAGACTATTCCGCCAACCACAACCCTCTGGATCCAGTCGCCTATCCATCTGATTCCCCACTCCCATTTCTCCCAGCTTATCCAACAGGCCCCCGTGAAGAACAGAGTCAAACGCCTTGCTGAAGTCAAGAAAGAGGACATCCACCGGTCCAAGGCACTCATCATCCAGTCATAGAACTCCACAAGGTTTGTCTGACATGATTTCCTCAGGACGAATCCATGCTGTCTATCATTCAAGCACCCTGACTTTTCCAGGTCCCACCCCCCGCCTCTCCTTGACAATGCCCTCCATCACCTTGCCTACCACCGATGTCAGGCTGATGGGCCTATAGTTCCCTGCCACCTGTCTTGATCCCCCTTGTGGATAGGCACTATATGCGCCACCTTCCAGTTCTGGGGCACCCACCCTGTCCTCAGAGAGATGCTGAAATGCTCCGCCAGGGGTTTCGCCAGGACATCCGCCAGTTCCTTCAGCACTCTGGGATGTAATTTATCTGGCCCCGGTGCTTTCTACGTCTTAAGGGACCTGAGGGCTTCCCTCATTCTCTATGTCGTGATTTCTACCTCTGCTACCTCGTCCCCCTGCTTAGTCTCCCCCCCAGACCCGCCGATCAGTAAGGGTCCCCCCTCCTCAGTTTCACCATCTCCTCCCATGTATGATGCAGCCCCCCCCCCCATTTTCCTTGGTGAAAACTGAGGTGAAGTACTCCTTTAGTACCTCAGCCTGCTCCCCAGAGTCTTGTGCCCATCCCTTCCCTGTTTTAATCCTGCTGATCTGCCCCTTCACCCTTCGTTTTTCCCCAATGTATCTAAAGAACCCCTTGTTCCCTCTCCTAATTTCCCTGGCCAGGTTCTGCTCCTTCCTTGCCTTAGCCATCCTCACCATCCTAGTGGCCCTTCTGGCCATCAGCTCGTACTCCCCTCGATCCCTTTCACTCCTTGAGCACTTGAATTGCCTATAGGCCGCCTTCTTTCCCCTCACCACCTCCTGAACCTCCCTGGTCCACCAACAAGGTTTTCGGGCCCTACCACATTTTCGTCTTACTATTGCACAGGTGCTGGTAGCTTCTTGCACCCCCCTCCTGATGATTTCCCACCTACTGTCAGCACCATGTCTGGCCCAATCCCATCCAAATGCTCCTTAAGGATCCTTCCCATTTCCTTGAAATCTGCCCCCCTGAAGTCAGTCACCTCCGTCTTTGCGCAGCCTTCTACCCCTCCTAGGTCCAGGCAGAACCAGACCATGGCATGGCCGCTCCCTGCCAATGGGTCCCTTACTTCCAGGCCCCCAATCTGGTCACTGTCTGCCAGGACCACATCCAGTACCCGTGCCTCCCTGGTCAGTTCCCCCACCTGCTGAGTTAGGGATGCGTCCTGAAAGACATCCAACAACCTCTGTTCCCTGACCAACGAGGATGTCAGTCTCCTAGTCTGTTCCTGGCATGCTGAAGTCCCCCAACATCGCCACCCTTTCCCTGCCCAATCTGCAGTGTCTCCCAAAATCTGCCACCAGACTCTCCTCCAGCTCCACTGCCAGTGCAGGGGGTCTATACACCACTCCTATTTTTACTCTCTTGTCCCCCCCTTGTTATCAAGGTGACCCAAATCGCCTCCACAGTTCCCTCCACCTCCTCTACTCCTCCTATACCAATGCAGTTTTTTACTATTATTGCTACCCCTCCTCCCCTTCCTTCCCCCCATCCTTCCTGAACATGGTGTAACCCTCCAGGTTCAGGTCCCAGTTGTGCCCTGCGGTGGCCCAGGTCTCGGTGACCACTGCCACATCCACCTCTCCCTCAGTTAGCATCGCCTGGAGCTCAGGCATTTTATTGCCCAAGCTCCTGGCATTTAGTAGGACTACCTTCAACCCTTTCCCTATACTTCCATTTCCCCTGCTCGCATTCCCATGGAGATTCCATCTTCCCCTGGTCTGCACCTCACCAGTCGGCATCACAGAGATCTTGCTGAGTGATGATGCTGGCCCAATTCTAGAAGCATCAGTCCTGGCTGGGTTCTCTGTGGTGCACTGCCAGAGACAGGATCGCAGGGGTAGGGGTGTAGCCATCTGTTTTAGATTGGACCTGAAATTTTCAGTGCACCCAGTGGAATCTACCTCATCATTTGAATGCATGGTCGTATGTGGGGTCCAGGTGCAGGTTGCAGAATCCTTCTGGTGTACCAGCCTCCGGGGCACGAGAGGGAATTTCTGTAGGAGGTGACTGACTTTATTGCCACGAGAGTGCTGGAATCACCCAAATGGTTGGTTCTCGGTGATTTCAATGCTTGGATCAACAGCAAACTCTCACAGTTTGGACAAGACTTCCTCCCAACAATGGATTCGCTGGGCCTTATATAAGTTGTTACTACTGTGACTCACACATCTGGTAGTGCTTTGAACTTGGTATTCTCTCTGAGGCTCACGGTAACTAACCTCAAGACTGATACGGTCATGTAATCAAATCACTGCACGGTAACGTTTTTGTTTTGGACCCCCTGGTAGTCCACCCCTGTGGAGATGGTCTGCTACCATCCTTTAAAGGGGTTGTCCCCAGCAGGACTTCAGGCAGTAATGGATCCCCCAGTGTGATGGCTGCTTGTGGGGCAGGAGTGGGAGAGGCAATGACAGCTAATAATAAGGCCATTGCCTCAGCTCTTGACTCTTGTCACACCAGATTGTATATGACTTGGGTCTTCTCTTGAGGTCACTGTGGTTTGATGGGGAGCTAAGGGTAATAAAGATCAGGGGTTGGAGGCTGGCGCATTGTTGATGGAGGTCCAGGACTGAGGAAGACAGACTGGCTTTGAGAACTCACTATGGTGAGTATCATTCTCCCACAAGAGTTCATGTCGGGGGCAGGGGTTGCTGCAGGGATGAAAAGACTGTCTCACCTCTTCCCGACAGTGGACAGGCTTCTTCATCCTGCCCGTCTTCAGCTGGTTAGAGCAGTGTCAGCAGCCAGGTGTGAAGAGTTTGCTCTGTTCTTCTCTGACAGCGTGTCCTCTATCAGGTCCGGAATTACCCCAATGGGGCTGTCATGGCCCCGCAGTGGAGAGATGGTAGTCAACAGGAGCAGTCCTTCTGTATGAAGTGAGTTTAGGCCAGTAGGGGTGGAAGAGGGCAGTGAGGTAATTTCAAAGCTGTGGCCCATGTGTTGAGAACTGGATCCAGGCACGGCACGTCTCTTAGTGGGTTGTGTGGAGTCCGTAGGTCTAGTGTTCGCTGAGAGCGTCTGGTGCTCGCTCTCGAAGGGGTTGTTTCCTAGCGCCTTGAAACATGCTGGTGAAGCCCTTTCTGACGAAAAACCTTCTTTGGACCCAGACTGCTTAGCGAACAAGGGTACTGAGGAAAACAGTAGCTCTGCAGCTAAAAGCACATCTCGCTACCTTTGACATCTATGAGACTCTCCGGTTGGGATTTAGGTCAATAAACAGTACAGAGACCGCATTAGTCAAGAGTGCAAAATGATTTCCTCAGTGCAAGAGATAAGAGAGAAACAGTCAGTTCTCGTTCTGCTCCACCTCTCCTCAGGATTTGACACTGCGAACCACGGTGTGTTAGATCGCCTTAGGGAACTTTGTGGACTTGCTGGCACTGTCATCAGCTGGTTTGAGTCCTTTCTCAGGGACAGGACACAGAGGGTGGTTACAAGGTATTTTTCCTCTCGCCCAAAGCCCCAGTCATGTGGAGCTCCTCAGGGCTCAATTCTCTCACCCATGTTGTTCGCAGTGTACATGCTGCCATTGGGTGACATTATTAGATGTTAACAGTGTGGGATTTCACTGCTATGCAGATGACACCCAGCTGTATTTGTCTTTTGTGCCTGGGACACAGGATGCGGTGGCTGTGCTGAATTCATGCTTTGTCAAGGTCTAGGACTGGATTCCTCTAGCGGCTGAGGCTTAATCTGGACAAGATGAAGGTGCTAGTGATTCAGGCTGGTCGTTGGTGGGGTGCAGAGATGGCAGGAAAAGTGACTGGCTTGTTACTTGGGTCCCATTTCTTACTGCTTCTGCCAAGGTGAAGAATCTGGGCATCATCCTGGATCATGGATTGCCACTGGAGGCTCAGGTGTCATCAGTTGTCCAGAGTGGTTTTTATCATTTTAGGAACATCGCTCAGCTTAAAGCCTTGATCCCGCCTGATGACTTGCCCTCAGTAGTGAATGCTTTTGCAACCTCCAGATTCTACTATTGCTAAGCTCTGTACTTCAGGGTGAAAGGAGGGGTCCTGCACGGCCTGCAGCTGGTTCAGAATGCAGCAGCCAGGTCGCTGGCAGGCCTTCCGAGGTCCTGTCAAATGACCCTGGCCCGGCGTGATCTGCACTGGCTGCCAGTGAGGTGGTAAACTGCCTTCAAGATCTGTTTACTGACTTATAAAGCCACACACGGACTGGGCCCTAGCTATCTGTGTAACCTAACTCCTCATCATACCCACCACCCTATCCGCTCTTCTGAGGTCGGCCTCCTGGGTTCGAAATCTTCCGGCAGCCTAAGGGTTAATATTTATTATTACCTATTTGATTTTAATTTATTAGTTTAACTGGGACTGTCAGTTTGGGTAATATTTATTGTAAGTCTTATTCGTTTGTATTAATTGTTTTAAGAACTGTTTGAATTTTGTACAGTGCCCTGAGCCCTGAGCCCCCAGGAATGGGCACTATATGGTTTACTCACTACTTCTTTACACATATTGCAAACTGGGACCAGACCAACACTTGGATGTGGGGCTCTTAGTGCTGACTATTCCCCTTTACCTTCCCTGTGTTTAGTTTCTCTGTAAACTCTCTTTTATCTTACTCTGGGCTCTTTGAATCTCCCTATGCTGTTGTAATATGGTAGCAATATTCTCTCTCCCTTCCCTCTCCTTGACTGTAAAGTGCTCCGGGAAATGATATGAACAAAAGGCACTACGTAAGACCAAATTCCTTTCCTATTTAATGATGGGGAAAGTTTGTGTGGCCTAGAAGAAATGGGGTGGAGAGGGATGTTATGAATTCACAAGCTGCAGGTTGGTACTTACGGTCTGTTTAACGGTGGGGGAGGAGGCGTCGGCCTGGGACTTGCAAGCTGCTGGTTCTGTTGATTTTTTTTCTGCTCTAGGCTCAGATCAGATAAATTATGCGTAAACCCCAGACGTTCTGTAAGTCAAAGATTGAAAAAAAGAAATGTTAACATTTTGTGATGAGAGAGTAACTTCATGGTTACAGCTCACTGCTATGAACCTGGAGAACCAGGCGTGAATCCCACCACCGCCACTCACTATGTCACTTGCAGCAAGTCGCTTACTCCACACTGACTCACTCTTTCAAAGAGTTTATACTTAACCCCCTAAGTTCTCCTTAAAGTACTACAGCAATATGTGTTATCACCATGTAGTTTTGTTTTCCAGCAATATCTTATTACTTTGAAAAAACATTGAAGGGACACCATCATCCCCTTTAGTCTTCAAATTGTCCCTAGATTATTTATTTATTTATTAAACTCTAGGATTACAAATACCTTTGAGCAGGAACTGCTCATTTGCAAAGGTTCCACGTCAAAGGATGAAGGGTAACACACATACAAAGGTCAACAATGTTTACAGTCTTAAAACACAAAAATGACTAAGCATTAACAATATACAGCCGGTGAAGAGAGACAACATAATCCAGTTTCATAAACAAAATTCAGGGTGAACAGTAAATAGTTAAGTGCAGGGTAGGAGGGAGTCAAGAGGAAGTAGGCAGGCTACAAGGCCATTGTCAGAGGGTAGAGGTGGGTGGCAACAGTGTGGGGTGGACCACAAGGGCCCTATGAGTGCAAGTGCCAGTTGAGGGGGTAGGGTTGGGTGAGGGGGGCAATGGGTGAGAGTGGGGGAGGCTGGAGCATATACTGTGGGGCTCTACAACAGTTTACAGGTCACCTTCGGCTTGGGTAAAAGAGCTGACAGTTACTTAAGAGAGGCAGTCAAACTGAGTGGTAGAGGCAAGGATCAGTTGGAGCTGACTTTTAAAGGGACCTAGTGTGGCGGTTGGAAGTGTTTCTTTGTTAATGGTATTGTACCACTGAGGAGCCCTGTGCGAGAAAGACCTCTGACCCGTTGTGGTCCGGCATCTGCGAACCTGGAAGGTCTGATATTGAGCACTGTGTGTAACCTGGGTGCTACTGCTGGAAGTAAGAAGTTTTGCCACTCCTGATGGCATGAGCCCGAGGAGAACCTTTTTAGTTATCAGACAGGTCTAGTATTGAATTCTACTGAGGAGTGGTAGCCATCTGGCCTGGGCATACAGGTCACAGGTGTGCGTTAGGCGGGCAGCACCCGTTAGAAGCCTACAGGCCTTGTTGAGTGTCACAGCGATCCTCCTAAGGGCAGTAGGGGAGGCAGAGCCATAGATGACTGGACTACAGTCGATGATGGAGGTGACAGAGCTATAGATGGTCAGTCTAAGGGCATCAGTGGTCATACAAAGTTTGTGCCTGTGGAACAGGCCGATCCATAAATTGCCGTACTTTGTTACATTGCCAATGTGCTGCGAGTAGGAAAGTGAACTGTCCAAGGTGATGCCAAGGTTTTTAAACTCAGGAATATGTTCAAGCAAAACCCCAGAATGGTTCTTGATGGTGAGGGACAGAGGTTTATACTTGCTACGTGCGTTGCACAATGTCATGACCTTAGTTTTGCTATAGTTCATGACAAGTTTGTGTGAGCTAAACCATTCTTCAACATGCCTGAAATCACACTGCAATTGACTCTCAAATTGTTTAGTGTCTTCGTTGCTGATAAACAGTACTGCATATTCTCTGTTGGCCGGCGGTAGGGAGACTATTAAGGAAGAGAGAGAAGAGTAGTGGCCCCAATATAGACCCCTGAGAGGACTAGATAATTCTTCAGAGGTGACTCCAGCAATCCTAACACGTTGGACCCTTTCCCTAAGGTAGCTAGCAAATCAGGGCAGTGCATCATTAGAGAGAGACTGAGTGGTCAGTTGCCTCAGTAGGAGTGGGTGGTTAACAGTATCAAAGGCCTTTGTCAGATCAATGAATACTGCCCCCCAACAGATTCCATGGTCAAGGGTGTCATGGAGGAATCCGGTAAATTTCAGCAGTGCCATGGTGTTACTATGCCCTTTTCAGAAGCCATGCTGTTCCGGGCACTGAATTTCATATTTGTCCAGGAATTCAACAAGCTGGTCAGAGACTATTCATTCCAGAGCTTTAGAAAGAGGGGGGGAGGATGGAGATGGGCCTGTAGTTGGTGTGCAATGACTTGTCCCCACTCTTGTGTACAGGTGTGACAGTCACCTGTTTCCAGAGTGCTGGGGATTGACCCAGCCTTAAGGAAAGGTTGAAGATCTTTGTCAGGGGTTCAAGGATCCCATCTAGGACTAGTGCAAGCAACTTCAGGTCAAGTGAGTCACCACTGTAGCCAGTTTTGCCGATGGCAATGCAAATATAGGTTCTGGCTAAGTGCATTGGGATCTCCTGTTGCTAGCCTTGCTTGTAGAGCAGAAATCAGCTAACTAAAAGAAGCTACATTTTCTTATTAATTTAACACTTATATGTCAGCAGGAGTCAATATCTGTGAGATTAAGCAGACAGATACTTTATTAGAAGTAGAAGGGGTCTTATTTAGGGTTAAAAATAAGAAAGAAAAAGTCGGTGTGTGTTCTGTGCTGGAAAGGGTACTGTATCAATTTACTCTGCTAAACCAGTAGGAGGAGAGAGAGCTTAATTGAGGGTGTGGCTTAGACACTATAAAAGCAGGTGACTCGAAATACAGGTTACTCACCTGTAACAGGAGTTCTAGGAATGGTATATGTTGTTCATCCACATTGTCTGGCAGGTTCCTTGCCGCTTTAAATCTTGCCGGAAGGTCTTTAAGCTGGCTCCTCCCACCCACCCGGGTGGTAAAACTCTCGGCTCCGCCCCATGACGCCAGATCTGGCCTGCTGGAAGCTCAGGTTGTGCGTCGAAGCCGGGGAGGTCGGGTCGCGTGTGGATGAACAACATATACCATTCCTAGAACTCCTGTTACAGGTGAGTAACCTGTATTTAGGACATGGATATGTTGTTCATCCACACTGTCTGGCAGACTCCTAGCAGTTCTCCGGGAGGAGGGAGGCAAGGCGCACACCCCCTACTTAGGGAATAAAGACTGGAGAACCGAGGCCCCAAAACCAGCATCCCGGCGTGACTCAAGGTCGATGTGGTAATGGGTAATAAAGGTGTGTGCTGACTTCCAGGTAGCAGCCCTGCAGATTTCCTGGATAGGGACGTCCCTGGAAGCAGCCACCAATGCAGCTGTATGACGGGTAGAATGAGCTCTTATCCCTCTGGGAGGCTCCATGCCCGCCAAATTGTAGCAGAGATCTATGCAGGAGGTGACCCACCTGCATATCGTCCGCTTGGCTGCAGGTCTGCCAGGTGCGGCTTCAGCGTAGGTGATAAACAGCTGGCGAACCTCTCCCCGAATTTCAGCTGTGCGCTCCTTATAATAAGCGAGCGCCCTTCTAGGGTCCAAAGTACGGAGCCCATATTCGGCCTCCGAGGTGTGATTTGGGTAGAACACCGGCAGAGTCAACACCTGGTTAAGGTGAAACTCCGACACCACCTTCGGAAGGAATTTCGGGTGGGGGCGCAGGACAACCTTGTCCCTGTGGAAGACCAGGTAAGGAGACTCAATGCAGAGCGCCTGGAGTTCTCCCATCCTTCTGGCTGACGTGATAGCCACCAAGAAGGCGGTCTTCCACAACAGGTGAGAGAGTTCACACCTGTGCATTGGTTCGAATGGCTTGCCCATGAGCTTTGCCAGTACCAGCAGTAGATCCCACAGAGGTGGAGGTTCTCGCACCGGAGGGGAAATGTGATCAAGGCCTTTGAAAAAGCGCCAGACCACCTTCTCCTGCGCCACCGACTGCTCCCCGGCCCGCGCCCGGTAAGCAGAGATGGCTGCCAGGTGCACCCTTAGGGTCGTCGACCTAAGCCCTTGACTAGAAAGGGATCATAAATAGTCCAAGATGCTTGCTAAAGGACAGGAGGAAGGGTCCAAGCCCTTGCCCTGACACCAAATGGAAAATCTTTTCCTTTGAAGGCATAGCATTTTCTGGTCGACTCCTTACGGGACGCCTCAACAACATTGAGGACCTCGTCGGAAAGACCCAAGGCCTGGAACTCTAGCCACTCAGGAACCAGGCCGTCAGGTGCAGGGATTGAAGATCCGGATGGAACACCTTCCTCTGATTGACTGAGAGCAGGTCCGGGCGAGCTGGAAGCTGCCTCGGGAGCCTGGAGCTGAGGCTGAGGAGATCTGGGTACCAGAACTGGCGGGGCCAGTCTGGGGCTATCAGAATCACCTGCGCCTTGTCCCTCCTTGCTTTGAGAAGCACCTTGTGAATCAAGGGAAACAGGGGGAAGGCATAGAAGAGGACCGGGGTCCACAGCCTCAAGAAGGCATCCCCCTGCAGCGAGCACTGCTGAGGGGGGCGGGCATGAAACAGCCTCAGCTTCGCGTTCTCCCTGGAGGCAAACAGGTCCACCTGAGGTGTGCCCCAATGGAAGAACAGATCTTGTACTACCTCCGGCAGGAGAGACCACTCGTGAGATGCAGCCCCTATCCGGCTCAGGGCATCGACCAAGGTGTTGGAGGCTCCTGCCACATGAATGGCTAGGAGATCCGCCTCCAGGCTGCGCACGAGTGACCAAATGCGGACAGCTTCCCTGCACAGAAGCATGGAACGCGTCCCGCCCTGGCGGTTTAGGTAGTACATGGTCGTGATATTGTCCGTCTGGACTCGGACCACATGACCCCGGAGAAACGGAGAAAAGGCGGTGAGAGCTAGGCGGACCGCTCGGAGCTCCAGCAGGTTGATGTGGCATCGGGACTCCCGCGGGGACCAGAGGCCGTGCGCTCGGTGTTCCCCCAGATGAGCACCCCAACCCATCAGAGAAGCTTCGGTCGATAGAGAGACCGTCAGCTCGGGGCGGACAAACGGGATGCCCTCCTGCAGATGAGATGGAACGGTCCACCACCGGAGAGCGCTCCACAACTCCTGGGTCACCATCACTAGCTGGTCCAATGGATCGCAGCGTGCCAGACCACTGGCTGGCCAGTTCCCACTGAAGGGGCGATGTGCCAGCGTGCCCAACGGACCACGCTGGTACAGGCCGCCATGAGACCCAGGGAGGCGAGGAAGTCCCGGCAGAGCGATGCCCAACCAGAAATGATTGGGCAAAGGAGGTAAGAACCTCGCCCTGTCCGCCGGGAGCCGTGCTCTGGCTCAAGAGTCGAGCTCTGCCCCGATAAACAGAATCACCTGCTTCGGCTCGAGTTCCGACTTGGCCTCGTTGATGAGAAGGCCGACTTGAGAGCAAACCTGGAGGGCCAGATCTCTGGACCGCTCCACCTCCTGTCTGGAGAGGGCTGCTATCAGCCAATCGTCCAGGTAAGGGTACACCCGGACCCCTCGGTGCCGGAGGAAAGCTGTCACCACTGTAATGCATTTGGTGAAGACCCTGGGAGCTGGAGACAGGCCGAAGGGCATGGCTCGGAACTCGAAGAGGGATCCCTCCGCTCGAAAGCGAAGGAATCTCCAATGTGACGGACGGATAGGGACGTGAAAGAACGCGTCCTGCAGGTCCAGAGAGCAGAACCACATGCCGTGTTCCAGGGGTGGTATTATCTGAGCCAGAGTGACCATCCTGAAGGTTCGAGACCTTAGGAACTTGTTCAGGTCATGAAGGTCGAGAATGGGGCACCAGCCCCCCGTCCGTTTCGGAACCAGGAAGTACCTGGACACAAACCCCGGGTCTGAGGGAGGGTCCGCCACCTCCCTGATCACCTCCTTTTGGAGGAGGAGAGCGATGTCGGCCCGACGAGCCGACAGTGAGGCTGCGGACCCCGAGGCCCCCCGAGGTGCAACGGCTCTGAAGGGCGGGCCTGCTCGAATTCTAGAGGCAGGCCTTTTCCCACCACCTCCAGTACCCACCTGTCCGTGGTAATAACGGACCAGGCGGAAAGGAAGTGCCGGAGACGTCCCCCCACGGGGGGAACCTGGGGTGAGGTGACGGGGTTGGGGCGACACCCCTCAGCCAGTCACTGGGCAGGCTTGGAGGAGGAACCGCCGAGGACCTCCTGGGCCTCTACCTCCTTGCTTCCTGTCGGAGGACTCCGGGCTTAGGTTTGGGATGCCAAGCCCAGGCCTGCAACCCTGGACGTTGCTGGGCCGAGGCGCGCGCGGGCGCAGAAGGACGAAAGGGCTTAGGCTGTGGTTTGCGGCCTTTGTCCTTCTGAGCGGAAGAGACCGAGTCCAAGGTAGCATTGGACTTCTCGATCCTCTGCAGGTGACCTTCCACTCCAGGGCCGAAGAGGTCAGTCCCCAAAAAGGGAACATCCGCCAACTTGTGCTGGGTATCCGAAGTAAAGGTGGATATCCTCAGCCAAGCCCGACGACGCATGGCCACTGCGGCCGCCACAGACCTGGCACATGAGTCCCCAATGTCTAAAGCAGTCTGGAGCTTGCTGCCGCCACCTGCCCTGCCCTGGTCCCGCACCTGCCTGACCGTGGTCTGCAGATCCGCAGGAAGATGAGGGACGACCTCATCCAGGGAGCCCAACAGGGCATGAGAAAAATGTGCCATGAGGACGGCCGAACTGGCCTGGCGAAGGCCGAGGGAGGACGCAGCATAGACTTTTCGCCCGGCATAGTCCAATTTCTTGGACTCCTTGTCGGGAGGTTTGTCCACATCCCTAGCGTTCCCGGCATGCCGGAAAACGCTGTCGGTAACCAACCCCTCAGCAGAGGGGTGTTCCGAAAACCCGGACAGGGAACCGGTAGGGACCGCATACTTCCTGGCCGGCATCCTGGCCGGGCGCAGGACAGGAAGCAGGGGCGCTGCCAGGCTCCAGGCAGGACCCACTGTGACCTCGGCCACCGGAAAGGCCTCCGTAGGGGAATCCCCTCGGTCCAGAATCTCCGTGAGGGGATACCTGGCCCGTTTAGAAAAGGGTTCGAGCTTCATCCCGGTGGACTCCGAGATGAGCCGAAGCAATCCTAGGAAGGACGAAGGGCTATCGTCCACCGACTGTCCTCCTAAGGACTCCAAGTCCATTCGCTTGGAGAAAAGGGAGGAATCATCCTCAGACTCAGAAGAGTCCTCAAAGAGCTGCCTCGGGCCTGAACCACCCTCCACCTGCCGAGGTCTATCGGCAGTAAGGGTGACAGACAGCCTATGGGGCAGTCCCCGAGCTGACCAAGAATTTTTGGTCCGAGCCCCAACTAACAGCTGTGGAGGCGGAGGTTCCACCAGAATCGGTGGGGCAGCTGGAATTGGCCGAACAACCGGCCTGGGAACAGGCTCCTCGGTTAGAACGAGGGGTTGTTTCGGCCGCTCCGGTGACAGCCACTTAATGGCCAGCTAAGACGACGACGTCAGCTTATTCCCGGTCAGAAGGAGCTGTTGCCACATGAGTTCCACACACCTCCGACGCAACTTGCGCTGAAGCCTCTCCTCGTCCGAGGAGGAGGAAGAGGACGAGCAGCGGCGCCACTTGCCGCAGTGCCGAGACCAAGACCGCCTATGACGGCGGGATCGGCTGGACCGCGAAGACGTCCGAGACCAAGACCGAGAACCTCGGCTAGGCCGAGGACGGTGCGGGGAGGTGTTGCGGGGAAGCAGCACTCCCCTCGGTTCGGACGATTCAACCGAAGGCTCCGGAACCGGAGGCACAGCCGAGCCGACAGGATCCTCAACTCCCACCGGGGGAACCGGGGAGAGGGGATTCTCGGCTTCTCCAGCCGACAACCCGTCCAACGGGTCAAGAAAAATCTCGACCCAGCGTCGGCGGAGTCTCGGTCAACTGGCCTCACGGGACACCGTGAAACCAGTGGCGAGTCCGGTCGACCCGAGTCAACGAGCCGACAACTCGGGAGTGGGATCTTTCCCACTCCCAAGAGTCGACAATGAGACACTCTGTCTCTCTTTTGGACCGAAAACGGTCCAGAAGAAGTGGACCCTCACCTTTTCTAAAGAGGGTCAGACAAAGCTCCTTAAAGAGCGAATAAGAGGCACAGAGAGATAGCGGGACAAATGCACGACCCGGTGAAAGCGCCGCGCCGCCTCCTCTTGAGGATCATCTGCTCGAGCTGATCCGCCGGAGCCGCGCCACCCGGACACCGCCACGACGGACTCTTTTGACTTAACCGAGAAGGAAATCTCTCTCGGGACGCCCCAGTATGCTTGGGCAGGACGGTCTTCGAGGCGTAGGCGAAAGGAAGAGCACAGGTCGCTGAGCCCTGCAGGTGCGTGCTCAAGGCCCAAGCAGTAGACGCACGTGGAGTGCGGATCCGTCCGAGACATTTTCTGCCCTCAGGGGCATCTCCGGAAACCGGGAGTCGATTTGTCCATCGCAGCCGCGAGGGAGAGAAGACCGAAGTTTTTTTAGCAAAAACTTTTTTAATATTGAAAAATTAGGAACCAGTCTTATCATAGGCGTTAAGGAGGAACCTGAGCTTCAAAGCGTGAGGAAGATCTGGCGTCATGGGGCGGAGCCGAGGTTTACCACCGGGTGGGTGGAAGGCCAACAGACCTTCGGCAAGATTTAAAGCGGCAAGGAACCTGCCAGACAGTGTGGATGAACAACATATCCATGTCCCTAGAATTACAACTTTCCTTGCTTGTACAGCAGAAAGCAGCTAACTAAAAGAAGCTACATTTTCTTATTAATTTAACACTTATATCTCAGCAGGAGTCAATGTCTGTGAGATTAAGCAGACAGATACTTTATTTGAAGTAGAAGGGGTCTTATTTAGGGTTGAAAAGAAATAAAGTCGGTGTGTGTTCTGTGCTGGAAAGGGTACTGTATCAACTTACTTTGGTAAACAAGTAGGAGAAGAGAGAGCTTAATTGGGGGGGTGGCTTAGACACTATAAAAGCAGGTAACTCAAATTACAACTTCCTGTTCCTAGCCTTTTTTCTTACTAATTGCCCTCCATCCCACCCACCCTAAGCCAGTTCTACTTTTATAGCCACTGGATTTGACTGTCAACAGGAACTTCCTGTCTAGAAGTAGGAAGGAAAATCATAGAAAAACTGGTTGATCAACAGCCTAAAGGAAAAAGTAGCTCACTCCCCAGCTGCTGCTCTGACACTGAGCAGGAAGGAGGAGGCTACTGAAGAATACAGGAAGTTGCTGTCCCAGAACAGGAAGGGTGAGGGTTGTGAGGAGAGGAGAGAGTAAGCATACAGAGAAACAGGAGAGGGGACACAAAATAAGACATGATAGGAGTGGTGCAGTGCAATGGCTGTGGCACGGCAGTGTTCCAGGAGACATTCTGGAGGCTGCGATGCTGCCCTATTTGCAGGCACCTCTCTGGTCTGAGGGGGGAAGGAGGTTGCCCATCTCCAGGCTAACCTGGCTAGGATTCGTGAAACCTCCTCCCCCACCCAGGGACCACCAGAGCCAATGCCACTACCTCAGAGGTTGCAAAGAAAGAGGAGAGGCTGGAACAGGGTGGGCTCAGGGAGGGACAGAGTGGTGGAACAGAGTTGCATCCCTCCAGCTGTACCTCTCCACAATTCATTCGCTCTTCTGGTGGATAGTGGTTCCTCTATGGAGGCACCTGCAGTGGAGACCAAGGAGGATGCTGAGAACCTTCACAAAGGAGACCCACAGGAGGGTGGCATGGACCCCACAGGGGAAGCAACTCCTGGTGAGGGACTCCAATCATTGTGGGTAGAAATGGGAGAGGAAGGGGAGAGGGAGGTGGTGCCTGCCTGGCGCCACGCGGCTTGGAGGGACAGGGCAGAATCCTCAGGATCATGAGGGCAGCTGCATGAGGGAGGGAGCATGGATGTCATTGTCCACCTAGGGACAAATGACCTGGCTAGGAATGGGATCAGAGCAGAGCAGTGCAAGGAGGTCTGTAGAGTTGGGGAGGGCCTTGGACAAGTAGCACATACGGTAACCTTCCCAGAGGTGCTGCCTGTCTATGGCAAGGGTGATCCTAAGGTACTCCTCACCAGGGAATTCAATGAATGGTTGAAAAACTAGAGTGGAACTCAGGGTGCTGGCTTCACTGGGGACTGGGGAGCCACCTGGAGGGATGCAGACCCACACTGGTGCGATGGTCTGCATCTGTCCAGGGGGAACCAGGATCCTAGGTGAGAGGTTTGAATGCTTGACTGAAGCATTTAAACTTGCCAAGGGGTAGAGCACAGAAAGGAGCAGGAAATCCCAGCCTCCCCACAAAACACAGTAATTAGTGAGTGAAACACAAGGTAGAGAAGTCATTAGGGAGCAGGACAGAGGTAAATGTAAAAAGGCAAAGGCAGTAAGGACAGGAATGGGGCTCAAAGGGGTAAGGCCATTAAAAGTGGAGGGTGATGAGTACAATGCCCGTAGTCTGTGTAACAAGCTCCCTGGAACTAGTGGCCTTGATGGAAGAGGTTGCCTGGATATTGTGGCAGTCACAGAAACATGGTACACAGAGAACCATGACTGGGATGTCAACATACCAGGATACACAATCTACAGGAGGGACAGGGAGGGTAAAAGGAGGAGTAGCTCTCTATGTAAAAGAAGGGATCAAAGCAACAGAACTAAAGAGTAAACAGGGAGCAGATAAGACACTCTGGGTCACCCTGGAGACAGGAAATAGTATCACAATCCGCATGGGGGTTGTATACAGACCCCCATCTCAGGGGGAGGGAATGGAAAAGGAAATGATAGAAGGCTTCCTTAGAATGGCAGAAAAAGGAGAGATATTGCTGATGGGGGACCTGAATATGCCAGATGTTAACTGAGCACCTTTGCTGCAGGCACATCCAAGAGCAGGGTCATTCTGATGCCCTACAGGGCATGCCTCAGACAGCTAGTACTGGAACCCACCCGAGGGAGAATCTAGACCTGGTACTCTCAAATGGGGACAGAGAAAGAATTTCAGATTTAGAAGTGGGTAGCCATCTGGGAACAGCGACCACCAAACAGTGTAGTTCAATAAACACAGCCATACAATAGCAAAGTATTGGACTTTAGGAGGCTGACTTGGGAAAATGAGAGTGCTCAGAAAGCACCAGCAAACAGGCAAGAAGGAGGCGGAACAATTAGAATAAAAAAACAGCCATAACAGAGACAAGCCCTTGTGTAAACCAATCAACAAAACAAACGAAGGAAAAATGCTATGGTTCCCAAAAGAGGGCAGGAAAGTTAAGGAGAAAGGATAGCATCCAGAAATAACAAACACAAATGGCAGGACAGAGAACTTATCAGTTAAAGCAGAAAGAGGCTGAAGGCAGTCAGAATAGCAAGGCCCAACCGAGAAGGATAGCCAACTCTGTTAAGAAGGGGATAAGACCTTTATAGGTACATTAGGAGAAAGAAAGAGGAGGAGGATACTGAGGCTAAATAAAGGAGGAATGTGGGTGGGGTGACAGTGAAAATCAGGATACTGAACAATATTTGCTCAGTATTCACAAAGGAGAGGAAGAAGTACCTAAACCAAACAAGAGAAACACTCTGAAGACGGTCGATACAGTCCATTTAGAAGGGTTCTGAAGAACTAATCAAATTGAAGGTAGACAAAGCAATAGGCCTGACGATTCATCAAGAACTTAAAAGAACTAAGGGTAGGACTAGTGACACCACTGACTACTTCTTTAACAAATCATGGATGATGAGGGTACCTGAGGACTGAGGAGGCGATGTGACCTCTTCACAAAAGTGGAGCAGGACAGAGCAGGAAACTACAGACCAGTTAGTGTGACCTCAGTATTAGAGTGGCAAGGATGAGAAGGGACTTGGCAAGGTTGGAGGAATGGTCAAATGTATGGCAGTCTCAGATTCAATGCAAAGAAGTGAAAGGTAATGCACCTGGGAAACAAAACACAGGGAAGAGTACACAATGGGGGTGAGATACTGACAACAGTAAAAATGGAAAGGACCGGGAGGGGTATAAACGATCAGATGACCTTAAGGTGGGATGCTAATGGAGAAGGCAGTAAGGAAGGTTGGGGGATATTGG
The DNA here is from genome assembly GCA_016271365.2 of Neoceratodus forsteri. Classification (NCBI taxonomy): domain Eukaryota; kingdom Metazoa; phylum Chordata; order Ceratodontiformes; family Ceratodontidae; genus Neoceratodus; species Neoceratodus forsteri. The sequence continues at coordinate 94,623,945 of JADMNL010000023.1, read as the reverse complement.
GATGCATAGGGAGAGGCATCAACAGTAGAAAATAAAAATTACGATCATCAGAATTATGATCTTTCTGTGTATCTTCACCATTCATCACAAATGGGTACTGCCTGGAGATCAGGACCCCTGGAAGCCTTTTTTTTTTTTTTTTTTAAAAAGGATAGGCGGAGTCGATGAGCATCAGCCGCCCTTTGAGGCAGACGTATTACGTGGTCGCCTGGGAGATTAGCAACATGAGCTGTGGTGTCGACCCACCCAGCCTACCAGTTCTGAGTCGCCGGAGAGGTAAGAGGAAGGGATGGAGGTGGGGACGAGAGTCCAAGGGACAGAAAAGGAAGAGAAAACTGAACCAAGGAGAAAAACGACTGAGGACAGCAGAGGAAGTAAGACTAAGGGATTGGGTAGGGGCCCTAATCTCTGGAAAAGGAAGAAGGGTGGGGGGGAATTTAGGAGAGAGAGAGAGAGGTAACAAGGATCCAGGACCCTTGTCCACCACCAGACTATATATGGAACTGCAGAGTAGCAAAGCTCATTTGCCAGAATTCAAGGCACAGAATAACTTGCAACACCCAAAAGCAGAGTCAGTTATTCTGGAGAAGGACAGGGTAGGGGACTCAGTACTCTGTAAAGAGATATTTGTGAAAAAGGGAGTTTATTTTTTATTTTTTTTTAAATTAGATGGATAACAGAAGGAGGGCAACTACTCAGCTCACCCTGTGAGGGGTGAAGATATGTAGTAGAGAAGGAGTGCCACTTGAACTGAAATTTTTAGGAAGAAAACTACCTCGTGTGTCCCAACTTTACCCCGCCCAAAAGAGGGGTAGGGCACAGAGGAGAGGATCCAGAGACTGGAGCCCCAGGGGATGATGGAGGGATCAGATGAATGGTGAAGATACACAGAAAGATCATAATTACGTAGGTAATGCACTTTTATATCTTAACTGTGCTGGAATCTTCACCCATTCATCATCGGATGGGTGAGTACCAAGCCAGGGGTTGATTAATTGCACCCTAAGGGACAGCGCCCTTAGCCCTCAGTGGGTGACACAATAAGGGAACCTTCTGGGCCTGAGGAGGCCCGAGAGTGGGAAAGCAGACGGGTCTCCGGAGGGGGGGAAGGAATTTGCCCCTACAAACGCTGCCCCGCCCCCACGGAAAAGAGATAGGTTCCCTGGTGAGCGGAGTAAATCACTCACCACGCCGGCCAAGGGTGACAACCGGAAAGACAAAGCCACGCCCGATCTCCTGGTGTAGATCGCTGTCCCTTCTACCCCTGGTAGCTACCTTACTGGCGCCGTAAGATGCCCTTGCTTGGTGCCTTGCTAGCTCCAGGCCACGTGTAGAGAGTGCGATGGCTTGCCTGGTTTTACTCCGAGTCAGGCAAAGCAGCTAGGATCTGACCCAGCGCCTGACCACAAGAACCTGTTGTAGGCTGCATAGTGGGCCTGATGAGCGGAGACAGAGAAGCAACTGCGAAAGTAAGAAAGTCCTCCTCCTCCAGAAATCAAAATCGAAGAGTCCTGATCTGGGGCCAGTCACGTGGGAGGACGCAAAGCTCTGGCCAGGAGGTCCAGGCATCAATCCGGACTGTGGATGAGGCATAGAACCTGAGACTCCAGGGGAGCGCAATACCTCTGGCTGAGGTCCCTGGGGCAGGAACCCGAGAAGGGCCTGCCAGAAACGCATGGACGCCCCTAAAGGGAGAGGCCAGGCGCACCACAAGGTGGCTGCACCGAAATCGCCTTGAAAGGCGTGCACCGCATGCTCAGGATTGCTGACCGACAGGGGAGAAAGGTGAAGGTCCTCCATCATCCTTGGGAGAAGCGCTTGATACCGGAGAGATCAGCGGCAGGAGAGATATGGACAGATGGTTCCTTCCCCAGAAGAGGGGATGAGGAGCTGGAGGTCACCATACGCCCGAGGTAGCTGCTCGGGGAGTTAAAACCCAGCCGTCCATGGCCCCAACGTAGGGCAGGAAACTGAGCAGCCACCACCTGAACTGCTCACAGGCCACAGGGCCGCTAGGACCAAGAATGCCTGGGAGTGCTGGAGAATTCAGCAGAGGGATGGGGCAGAGCCGAGAGAAGAAGTCGGCTGACCACTGCCAGGGCTAGGGAGCGGACCATGGACACCCAAGGAGGGTGTCCTGGAAGACTCCGCAGCCGACAGCTGTACAACCACGTTGATACTGCCTAGGCTGTGCCCAGAAGAATCCTCCCAGTGAGGCGACCGGGGCCGTATAGATCCAGAAGGAGGGTCCCCTGCCTCCAAAGAATGGGATCCCCTCAAGGAAGGGGAAGGGGAAGTCCGTCACCACGGTTTCGTCCAGGCCGGTGACCCCAGAGAAAGGCCGCGCCAACACCACACCCCTCGACCTCAGAGTCCCAGAGGGTCCTGGTCCCTAGAGGGCCAACCAGGTAGCTGGCAGCTCTGGGCCGCTCTCGGCGAGACCCAGGGAGCAGCACCATCCCTCTGTAGACTTCCCAATGGGCCCCAAAGTTGGGCGATCGAGACACACTCACGGGAGGGGTACCACTGCCAAGGGGTCAAGGAACCCTCCAAGGCCAGGTTGCATGGCAATGGTGGCTCGCACTACAGCCTGCTGGTCAGTACCAGTGACCCCAACTCGGGAGAACCTGATGCTCCTCAGAAGGGGTCTGGCTGTGACTCTGCCGAGACACCAGCTCGCTCCTCCTCTGCAGACAACCTCAAGGGTGTGACTGCTTGTCCGACCGAGCCCGACTCCAACTCAAGAGGTAGAGTCTGAGGCCCTAAGCCAAACGGGTAGGAGGGCGAGGAAAGGCGACCTTACCGGTAGCCCGAAGGCAAGCAGTGGCCGAGGGCCCGCGCCCTTCCACAGTTTCGCAAGCGGGCTGACAGAAGGCGGCAAGGCAGCTCGGGCCAAAGGTCCTGAGCCAGCCGCCGCCGCGCCGGGTTACACCACCGGGCACCGGGCGGTACCAGGAACAGTGACAGCGCCGACAGCAGTCTTAGTGGGCAACGCCCTCGGGCGTCGCGAATGGCACCGAGGGATCGCGGGCGCCGACGGCCCTGAAAGTGGACTCCGGCGTTGAACACTGCACTGCCAGGCCCCCTCGGCGCTGCGGAACGGGCACCGAGCACCAACGGGCGCCGGTACAGACGGCCCGGCGGCTCTCACGGGCGCCATGCTCAACTCTCGGCGCCGAAGCAGACATATATAAAAGGCGGCGCCAATCCAGGCCGCGGTACCAGCAGCTGCCGCGCAGCTTCCACGGGTGCTGAGAGACGAAGCTACGCCGCCATCGGAAGCCACAGAGCCATGGCATCGCGAACGGCGCCGACCTGGGCCTTCCGGACTGCGGGAGCGATACCGGGGAGCTTTCACTGGCGGGGCGTATTGCCATATGCATTCTTTACCGCCCCGGAGGAAGCGGCGGGCCTCCTGCGCCGCGGGAGGAGCCTCGGCCAAGGCTAGGCTGCAAGAAGCCGAGGCTCCCTCCTCCTCGGTCCGTATAGAATCAGGAGGGGACCCGGAGGAAAGGCCGAGAGCGCGCGGCTTGGCCCGACAAGTGAGAACCCTACCCCCGAAAGTCGGCGGAGCTCGCCCTACTTTGAACGCGCGCTGTTCTAGGACACGGCGGTCCATGGAGAAGCAGACGTTGCACGAATTCATGTCGTGAAGCGGCCAAGACACGCAAGACACCAGTCATGCTGGTCGGTAACAGAGTACTTGCGCCGCACGGCACCAACGCATAGGGGCGGCCGCTTCAGAAAAGTTTCTTGCCTCCGACCACGCTACATGACCGGAAAAAAATCGAAAATAGACTGACGCGCGCTTATACTTTAAAATAAATGGAAAGATCTTACCGCGACGCCGAGTGGAGGCAGAACCCAGAACTAGCAGGAGACTGATGGACTGTCGGGCACAAATTCAAGGCTAAGGCCTCAACAACTGTCAAAACTTCTTCAGTGGCTTCCCACGAGGTGACCTCGACGGCGGAGATGAAGAACTGGTAGGCGTGGAGTCAGCACAGCTTAACGGCTAATCCGAGCACCACGTAGTATGTACCGGCCTCGAGGGCGGCCGATGCCTGCCGACCGCCTATCCTTTAAAAAAAAAAGGCTCGCTGGGGTCCTGATTCCGCCAGTCCCATCTGTGATGAATGGTGAAGATTGACACAGATAAGATCAGGAAGTTTCATCACTCTGTACAGACAGTTGGTGAGACCTCATCTGAGTACTGTGTGCAGTTCTGGAGACCCCATCTCCAAGAAACATAGACAGAGTGGAGGCTGTCCAGAGGAGGGCATCCAAATGGTGCAGGGTCTAAAATTCAGAAGACATCAAAGAATAAAGGAGCTTAATATGTATACCCTTGAGGAAAGGAGGGAGACAGGAGACATGATAGAAACTTTTAAATACCTCAAGGGAATCAACAAAGTCCAAGAGGGTGGCATCTTTCAGAAAAAGAGATGTGCAAGAACAAGGGGGCACAATTTGAAGATAGAGGGGGGACGGCTCAGAGGTAATGTGAGGAAGTATTTTTTCACAGAGAGGGTTGTGAATTCATGGAACAGCCTCCCTGAGGAGGTCGTGGAGTCAAGAACACTGGGGGAATTCAAGAATGCATGGGACAGACATAAGGCAGTCCTAGTGGGAGGTAGGAGGAAGTAAGCTGTTGGTTAACTAGGATCTGCAGCTTATCTGTTAGGTAGGAAAATGGGCAGACTAGGAGGGCCAAGCGGTCCTTATCTGCCATCAAATTCTATGTTTCTTTGAAGAAGAACTGTGGAGCTGTGTGTGTTTGGGGCGCAGCAGCAAAGGTGGAATTGGTGGTGGGGATGTTGAAAAAAATCAGGTGGAAGGACACTGCCCAGGTTAAGGAGCGTATTATTGAATGTATTGGTGATGGTACCTAGGTCGAGCGTAGGTGTTCCATCAATGTTGAGCTTGGTGGGTGGTGCCTTAGTATCCTTGCCTGTAAGGTCCTTCAAGTTGTTCCAAAATTTTATCCTATCGCCCCAGGAGTTGGAGAGTGCCTCCCTAAAGTATTTGCTCTTAGACTTCCATATAGCTTGAGTACAATCATTTCTTGCAGATTTATATTTTTGATTGTCCCCTTGCGCTGCTGTGGCTCGAGCACAGTACCAGAAGTGGTCCCTTTGTTTGAGCCGAGTAACAAGCTCGGAGTTTATCCATGGGTTAGATCTGCCTTTAACCTTCATCTTTTCAAGTGATGCATGGATACCACAGGCTGTAGTAAAACTGCTGATGAACAGTTCCAAGGCCTTGTTTGTGTCACTGAGTGAGTAAATATTTGACCAGTCCAGCCTGCTTAGATGAGATTTTAGCAGCTGTAAGTGCCCCTGCTTTAATAACCCTGGTGTGTATTATTTTAGGAGGGGGTTTGGTGAAATTGTTAGCCCAAGTGCAGATAACGGGTGAGTGGTCACTTAAAGTATCAGGGAGAACTGACATCTGGGTGATTCTTTCAAGCGCCACACTATCCTGTCAATTAGGGTGTAGGTCCCCATCCTATAGTTGCGCCTAGTAGGAGTGGGGACAAGCTGTGTGAAGTGTTGTGCTGTGAGAGTATCCTTGAGTGCAGGTCTCAGGTGCAAGTCAATTGATGTTAAAAATCACCCAAAATTATGGTCTCTGAGTTATGACATAATCCCTTGAGGTGTTCCATGACAGTACTGAAGCCACTGGCCTGGTCCTTTGGGAGTATGTATACAGAGACTATGTTAAGATTTTTATTGTGGGCCCCTAGGAGAACTTTGATGGCGAGGACCCGAGATGGGGACCCCAAGTTAGAAATGGGGGACGCCATGACACATGAGAGTATCCCTCAAATAGATGGCACAGCCACCACCCGGTTTTGAAGTCCTGTCCTGCCTGAAGATAGTGTATCCAGAAATTGTGACAGCAGTGTCAGGGATCTTAGGGTTTAGCCATGTTTCAACAACAGAGAGGATGTCAGGATTGTGTTGTTGAATCCAGGTTTGGAGGTTATCAAGTGTGCTGAGGAGGCTACAGACATTGATTGACGCCAGTGTGAGAGACCCCGTCTTCCCAATCTGGGGGCATGCGGCCGGCCCAACTGGTCCAGGGTTAGCGTGAACATTACCGGAGAGCATGAGTAACATTAAAATAATTCTTATGAGAGAGGTTTTAAGAATTTTGAAGGCTTGCTTGTTAGGCATCATCGTACCTTGGTACAATGGCACAGGGGTTGTCCTGCATGGTTGCAGAGATCTGCTAATATCTGTAGGTTCCTCGGAAGACTAAATGCTTGAGGCTTTGTAAGGTAACCAGTGGGCCAGAAAGGGGAGCAGAGGGCCATAGTGTCGTTATGATGGATCCCCGTGGTCATTCCCAATGTGTAATGCAGAGCAGAAGTTGGCATTAGCTGACAGGTAGCTTGAGAAGAGGTAATCACATGAGACGTGGGACAGTACAACACTATCATCACTACTAATAACAATGTGGGATGCAGGTTTAAAACAGCCATGTTTAGGATTAGGAAAGAGGCACAGTTTGGCTGACAGCGGGCACTGTAAAAGGCTAAGAAAATAGCAGCAGGTTAGGTGATCAGTTTAGAGGAGGAGGATAGGATGAGGCTGGGTGTACTGTATCAAATGTCTCTTTTGCCATAGTTCCATTATTTATTTGTTTTTGTTAACCGGGTAAGGCACACTAGACAGCCAAGCGCCTATTTTCAGGTGCGACCCGGCAGGGTTACACAGGTAGAAGCATACAAGAACAGTGAAGGAGTCAATTACATACAGTGGGATAAACAGGCTTAACAGGAATTGGATAGGCAGCTGACAGTATAAGTCAAATTTAGCATGCAAGAGAACAACAGACATAACCTGGAATGAATAGGAAGCAAGACAGTGTTAGAGTTGATTAGCACATGATACATACAACTGTGGAACATACATGACGATTGTGAAACATACATGGTGAGCATGGCAGTGAGCAGCAAAATACATAACAGGTACGATTAGTCGATTAGTGCAAACAGAAGTAAGTGCCAGTTTGGGGGGCGAGAGACAGGAAAGGGGGTAGCAGTGGGGTGGGGGTCTAGATGGACGGGTGAATCATTAGCGAGGGAGGGGTAGGGGGAGAGAGAGAATAGTGAGCGGATGTCCAGTACTGGATTCACTACCAATACTGGAGGGTAAGTGCAGTGGACGCTATTATGCTGGAAATCCAATCATATCATACTCTTATTTAAATCCGGCGACCTATGAGACTTAAACAATTACAGACCAATCTCAATCTTGCCTATCCATTCAAAAGTCCTCGAAAAATTGATTTATATACAATTGAAGAATCATCTGGAAACCTACTCTCTCCTCAATCCAGCCCAATCAGGCTTTCGCTCTAATCATAGCACCTTTACTGCACACTAGCTAAAGTCACCGATGACTGGATCTCAGCCAAGGATGCTAAAAAAAATTACGGGTGCAGTATTCTTAGATTTGATTAAAGCATTCAACACCATTGCCCATACTCTAATTAAGAACAGCCTCACCAATACTGGCGCTACCCTAGCAACCACCAAATGGTTCTCCAGTTACCTATCAGGTAGGATGCAGAAAGTCAAAGCTGGTGGGTTGTTCTCTGCCTCCTTACCAGTTACTAGGGGAGTCCCGCAAGGTTCCATCTTAGATCCTATACTCTTCTCCCTATATAACAACAACCTCGATTCTCAAGTAACCAGGTCAACTTTGCATTTCTTTGCAGATGATACAGTTTTGTATACATCCGGCCATACAATATCGGAAGTCAAGGATATACTTCAAGTCGATTTCGCACAGCTAGAAACAAATCTCATCAATACCAAACTCCTCCTAAACGCTAAAAAAACTAAGGCCATGATTTTCCCCCCTAATACTTCCTCCGTCACCCTCACTGTCCCACCTAAAGACTTCATCGTTACATCCCTAGGTGAACCACTGGAAGTTGTCTCTAAATTTAAACACCTCGGCTTTTGGTTAGACAACAAGCTCTCCTTCAACAAGCACACTGACGACCTGTCCAGAAGACTAAAAGCTAGACTAGGCTTCTTCCGAAATAGGTCCCTCTTTCCCCTGGAAACCAGACTCAGGCTTGTTCAGATCACCTTCCTCCCTTTACTTGATAATGGGGACAGATTATACACTTCTGCAGCAATTACTAATCTAAACAAATTGAACATTCTCTATCACCCGCACTCTGTGCTTCATTATAAACTACCCATACCGAACCCACCATTGCAAACTATAAGCAGCTGTTGGTTGGACTTCACTTACCATAAGACGCACACTCCATGCAGGCATCTGGACCCTAAAACTTCTTCTGAATAAATTACCAAGCTATTTAGTAGCACTTATCCGTACTGCCCATAGCTCTTATTTCCTTAGGAAATCAGATTTTATCCTACTCGACGCACCTAGGACTTGTACCTCCTTTGGCAGACGAGCCTTCTCAAGTGCCCTACCAACTATTTGGAACCAGCTGCAATCCACTCTGAAACTATCAAGAGTAGTCTCAGTAAATTTCTTCAAAAAACTGGTGGCTTTAAAAATAAATGACACCTGTAACTGTTTCTAAACTCCCTCCCTAGCTTTCTCCTTACTTCCTTAGCTTGTTCTCACTACACCGCCTTCCTTAAACAACTTGTACCAAATTTTTTTTGGTTTTGGTTTTTCACCCAGGACTGTTTACCCATGTACCTAGTAGGACCTGGTCCGCCATTTATGTATTGTTATGTTATTGCCTGCATTGTATATTTGTTGTAACCATGCACCCAGGACCTCCTTGTGAATGAGCTTGCTCAATGCAGCTTTCCTGCAGTAAACTTGAACTTGAAATAGGTGAAGCAGCCCAATGGTGAGAGGGGCAAGAGTGTATTTAAAGGAGGCCTGGGAGAGGGTGGTGGGGGCGGGAGAAAAAGAACCCGAGTAGCAGAAATACTTCAAGAGGCAGAGGAAATGCAGTTTAGGCAGCAGTCCATGAATGCACCAATGGCTGAGGTGCAAAAGCTGTCCTGTCCAATCATGGGTCACTGACAGCAGCACCACACCAATCAGAATACAGCCACAAGGTATAGAGCTCCCACAGAGTTAGGTACTCGTACCTGAGTACAGGATCCGGGGAAGAGTTCCAGGGAGGTGGGTAGAATCCAGATGAGGAGTCGTCGCGGCAGCCATTGAGTGCCACTTTTTGGTGGTAGTGCATAAGAAAAAATTACTCACCTTAGTAATGTTGTTTCTTCTAATGGAGTCTTGCTGTATTCTGACATATGCAGTTAGGTCCTGCCTTTCAACTTCCCCGGAGAACAAAGAGTTAAACTTTCCATGGCCAGCATGGAATGTTCACCACAAGCTCGGCTGACGCCCCTGTCTGCTGCTGTTTAAACTCCAACCGTCAGATCTTTACGAGCAATACTCACTAGAAGTTCTGTGTGGAAACTGTAAAACTCAAAACTAGCCAAGTGGCAACTACATTTATATAAAAGGGTTTTTTGGTTTCAAAAAGAAGACTCAAGTCAGGAAACCCAAACACAAAACACATCCAAAACACAATCACTCACCCAAATTAAAAGAGGGTGAAAAAAAACACTGCTCCTGCCTACCCACGTCCCCAAAACTAGGTTTTCAGAGAGGAGGCGGGGAGGAGGTCAGAATATAGCAAGACTCCATTAGAAGAAACAACATTACTAAGGTGAGTAATTTTTTCTTCAAACAACAGGAAGTCTTGCTGTATTCTGACATATGCAGACTACCAAGCAGTACCTCCATAGAAGAGGGACAGAACCTACTTTGGAAACAGGCTCTGAAGTACTGCTGTGTCAAACCGAGCATCACTCCTAGCCTGGATATCCAGAGAGTAATGCTTGGTGAATGTATGGACAGTTTTCCAGGTGGCTGCTTGACAAATTTATAAGAGAGGAATATCCCTGGCAGCAGCCAAGGAAGCAGCTGTACCTCTAGTGGAATGAGCCCTCAGGCCTGAGTGTGGAGTTCTACCCAATTTTTCATAGCAGAATTGTAGACAAGAAACAATCTACCTGGCAATAGATCTTTTAGTGGCAGGTTTGCCCTTACCAACCTCTCCATACGTGAGGAATAACTGGAGGGATTCAAACCTGTGACCCTTGGTGCGCTCTACGTAGTAGCTCAGGGCCCTTTTGACATCTAAGCTGTGTAGCCTCCTCTCTCCAGAGGAGGAATGGTCAGTGAAGAAAACAGGGAGAGATATAGACTGGTTGAGGTGGAAATCTGAAACCACTTTAGGCAAAAACTTTCTGTTAGTTCTTAGGACCACTTTATCTCTATGGAAAGAGATGAAATCAGGTTCCACTGACAGGGCTTGCAATTCACTAATATGCCTGGCAGAAGTAATGTCCACCAAAAACAGTTTTCCAAGTCAAGTACTTTAGCTCTGCAGAGGACAAAGGCTCAAAGGTGGGGTTGCATAAGCTGAGCAATGCAAACATTAAGGTCCCAAGCAGGAGCAGGATCCCTAAAAGGAGGGACTGGTGTGAAGCAATCCCTTGAAAAACTTACAAAACACAGGACGGGATGATAGAGGGGAAGGCTTGCCTAGTGACAAAAAAGCAGAAACAGCTGCCAAATGTACTTTAAGGGTAGCTGGACTGAGGCCTAGGCCATTAAGATGGACCATATAGTCCAGAACCGTAGGCAACTCAGCAGATTCTGGAGAAATATTTTTTTGAGAACACCAAATTGTGAATGTTTTCCATTTGGAGTTGTAAGTCTTGCTGGTGGAAGGCTTTCGGGAAGCCTTAAGGATATCCAGAACCCCCTGGGAAAGATGCAGATCTGCAAACTCTAACTCTTCAAAAGCCACGCCTTGAGATTGAGAGACCAAAGATTCGGGTACCAAATCCTCCCGAGAGGATGTTAACAGGCTGTAATTGCTGGGAAGAGACAGGGGAAGGTGAACTGCTAGGGACAGCAACAGGGGATACCAGGGCTGTCTGGCCCAGTCTGGAGCGATCAGAATCACTTTGCACGGTTGTGACCTTATCTTGACTAACACTTTGAACAGGAGAGGGAAGGAGGGGAACGCATATAGAAATTTCCCTACCCAATTCAGAATCAGAGCATCCAGGGGGACTGAGCCCAAGACTGGGGGTCTGCAACAAAAGAGAGGAAGTTGGTGATTGTCTGGGGCTGCAAAAAGATCTATCTCTGGAGTGCCCCATCTCGAGAAAATCACTTTCAAAACTAGAGGATCTAGGGTCCATTCATGATGGCCCTGGGATATTCTGCTCAGAGCATCTGCTAGGACATTGTCCTTCCCTGGGAGGTGAACTGCTATCAGAGAGGTTTGCAGGGAATAGGCCAGGGACCACAACTTCATTGCCTCTGTGCACAAGGCCGTAGACAGAGTGCCTCCCTGCTTGTTGATGTACCACATGGTGGTGGTGTTGTCTGTTCTGACCTGGACCACATTGTTCTGTACAGATTTGGAAAAAGCTTGCAGTGCCAGAAACACTGCTCTGAGTTCCAAGAGACTGATGTGAAGCAGAGATTCCTGAGGTGACCACAACCCTTGGGTGGTAAGATCCCCCAGATGGGCTCCCCAGCCCAGCAGGGAAGCATCTGTGGTGAGTATCACTGAATGAGACTGAGTGACAAAAGGAACCCCTTGTCTCAAATTGTCCTGGTCCTACCACCATTGCAAGGCCTGGATCAGGGTTCGAGTCACTGGGACTAGCTTGGTAAGGGAATCCTTTCTTTGGGACCAAAAGGCTCTTAAGTGGAACTGAATGTCCCTCATCTGGAATACTGTTCCTTGGACCACTGCTGTGGAGGCTGCCATGTGGCCCAGAAGCTGCAGGAAATGCCTTGCTGGTCGAGACACCTGAAGGGTGAATGAAGAGGCCAGTTCCATGATGGTCCTTGCCCTTTGCAGGGGAAGGAAGGCTCTTGCCTTTACCGTATCCAGCTCTGTCCCTATGAAGGGGAGGAGCTGTACTGGTTTGAGAACTGACTTTGGAAGGCTGAGAAGGAATCCTAAGGAAGTGAGCACTTGCTGGGTCACTTGCAAATGTGACTCGACTTGGTCTGGAGACTGACCTACTATGAGCCAGTCGTCCAAGTATGGGAAGATGGAGATCTTTTTTCTCCTTAGGAAAGCAACTACTACTGACAGGCACTTTGTGAAAACCCTTGGGGCTGATGTTAGGTCAAAGGGCATTGCTCTGAACTGATAGTGGCCTGAGGGCAACTCGAACCTGAGGTGCTTTCTGTGGGAGCACCTGATGGGTATGTATGAAATAGGCATTTTTGAGGATACAGGAGGCTAGCCAGTCCCCTGGCCTTAGAGAGGGAAGGATTATTCCCAGAGTCACCATTTTGAACTTTGGCTTTAAAAGGTGTTTGTTCAGCTATCTTAGATCCAGGATGGGCCACCATTCTCCTGTCTTTTTGGGGGTTAGGAAGTACCTGGAATACAGTCCTTTGCCCCTGTGTAGGTTGGGAACCTTCTCTACAGTTCTGAGAGCTAGGAGGGAAGAAAATACAGGTTACTCACCTGTAACAGGAGTTCTAGGAATGGTATATGTTGTTCATCCACACTTATTGGCAGGTTCCTTGACGCTTTAAATCTTGCCGGAAAGTCTTTAAGCTGGCTCCTCCCACCCACCCGGGTGGTAAAACTCTCGGCTCCGCCCCATGACGCCAGATCTGGCCCGCTGGAAGCCTCAGGTTGTGCGTCAGCCAGGAGGTCAGAGTCAGGATGAACAACATATACCATTCCTAGAACTCCTGTTACAGGTGAGTAACCTGTATTTCAGGGACATGGATATGTTGTTCATCCACACTTATTGGCAGACTCTAGCAGTTCTCCGGGAGGAGGGAGGCAAGGGCGCACACCCCAATCTTACTTGGGAAATAGGACTGAGAACCGAGGCCCCAAAACCAGCATCCCAAGCGTAAGACTCAAGGTCAATGTGGTAATGGGTATTAAAGGTGTGCTGACTTCCAGGTAGCAGCCTGCAGATTTCCCCAAGAGGACGTACCCCAAAGCAGCCACCAATGCAGCAGTATGGACGGCAGAATGAGCCTTATCCTCTGGGAGGCTCAATGCCAGCCAACTTATAGCAGCGATCTATGCAGGAGGTGACCCACCTGCCTATCGTCCGCTTGGCTGCAGGTCTGCCAGTAAAGGCTTCAGCGTAGGTGACAAACAGCTGGTGAACCTCTCTCATTCTCAGCCGTCATGGGCCCTTATAATAAGCTTAGCGCCTTCTAGGGTCCAGAGTATGAGCCATATTCGCCTCCGAGGTGTGATTGGGGAGAACACCAGCAGAGTCAGCACCTGGTTAAGGTGAAATTCACACCACTCTTCGGAAGGAATTTCAGGTGGGGCGCAGGACAACCTTGTCCCTGTGGAAGACCAGGTAAGGAGACTGATGCAAAGCGCCTGGAGCTCTCCCATCCTTCTGGCTGACGTGATAGCCACCAAGAAGGCGGGTTCTTCACGACAGGTGAGAGAGATCACACCTGTGCACTGGTTCGAATGGCTTGCCCATGAGCTTGGCCATACCAGCAGTAAATCCCACGGAGGTGGAGGTTCTCGCACCGAGGAAATGGATCAAGGCCTTGAAAAAGTGCCCTACCACCTTTCCTGCGCCCACCGACTGCCCCCCGCCCGCGCCTGTAAACAGAAGATGGCTGCCAGGTGCACCTTTAGGGTCGTCGACCTAAGCCCTTGACTAGAAAGGGACCATAAATAGTCCAAAATGCTTGCACAGAACAGGAGGAAGGGTCCAAGCCCTTGCCCTGACACCAAATGGAGAATCTCTTCCATTTGAAGGCATAGCATTTTCTGGTCGACTTCACGGACGCCTAACAACATTGAGGGACCTGCCGGAAAGACCCAAGGCCTGGAATCCTAGCCGCTTAGGAACCACAGGCCGGCCAGGTGCAGGGATTGAAGGTCCGGATGGAACACCTTCCTGATTGACTGAGAGCAGGTCCGGGCGAGCTGGAAGCTGCCTCGGAGCCTGGAGCTGAGGCTGAGGAGATCTGGTACCAGAACTGTGGGCCAGTCTGGGGCTATCAGATCACCTGCGCCTTGTCCTCCCTTGCCTTGAGGAAGCACCTTAGAATCAAGGAAATGGAAGGATGAAAGAGGCCCGGGGTCCAGAGCCTCGAGAAGGCATCCCCTGCAGCGAGCCCTGCTGAGGGGGCGGCATGAAACAGCTTCAGCTGCGCTCCCTGAGGCAGACAGGTCCACCTGAGGTGTGCCCCATGGAGAACAGATCTTGTACTACCTCCCGTAGGGGAGAGACCACTCTGTGAGATGCAGCCCCTATCTCGCCCATAGGGCATCGGCCAGGGTGTTGGAGGCCCTGCCACATGAATGGCTAGAGATCCGCCTCCAGGCTGGCGCACGAGTGGACCAAATGCGGAGAGCCTTGCATAGAAGCATGGAGCGCGGCCCCGCTTCTGGCGGTTCAGGTAGTACATGGTCGTGGTATTGTCCGCCTGACTCTGACCACTTGACCGGAGAAACGGAGCAAAGGCGGTGAGAGCTAGGCGGACCGCCGAGCTCCAGCAGGTTGAAGTGGCATCGGGACTCCCGCTGGGACCAGAGGCCGCACTGGTGTTCCCTCAGATGGGCACCCCAACCCATCAGAGAGGCATCGGCCGATAGAGAGACCGCCGGTTGGGGCGGACAACCGGATGCCCTCCTGCAGATGAGATGGAATGGTCCACCGAGAGCGCCCACATTTCCTGGGTCACCATCACTAGCTGGTCCAATGGATCGCAGCATTGTGACCACTGGCTGGCCAGTCCTTACTGAAGGGGCGCATGTGCCAGCGCCCAACGGACTACGCTTGGTACAGGCCGCCATGAGACCCAGGAGGCGCAGGGAAGTCCTGGCAGGGCTGATTGCCCAACCAGAAATGATCAGGCAAGGAGGAAGAACCAGCCCTGTCCGCCGGGAGCTTCTGCTCTGCTCGGAGAGCTCGAGCTCTGCCCCGATAAACAGAATCACCTGCTTCGCTCGAGTTCCGACTTGGCCTCGCTGATGAGAAGGCCGACCTGAGAGCAAACCTGAGGGCCAGATCTCTGGACCCCACCTCCTGTCTGGAGGGGGCCATGAGCCAATCGCCCAGGTAAGGGCACACCCGACCTCGGGCGCCTTGAGGGAAGGCTGTCACCACTGCAATGCATTTGGTGAAGACCCCTGAGCTGGAGCATGTCAAGGGCATGGCTCAGAATCAAGAGGGATCCTCCGCCGAAGCGAAGGAATTCGAGTGACGGACGATAGGATGTGAAAGAACGCGTCCTGCAGGTCCAGAGAGCAGAACCACACGCCGTGTTCCAGAGATGGTATTATCTGTGCCAGAGTGACCATCCTGAAGGTTCGAGACCTTAGGAACTTGTTCAGGTCATGTAGGTCGAGAATGGGGCGCTAGCCCCTGCCTTTTGGGAACCAGGAAGTACCTGGACACGAACCCCTGGTCTGAAGGGGGTCCTCTACCTGTGATCACCTTTGAAGGAGGAGAGCTGCTGTCGGTCACGCGAGCCGACAGTGAGGCTTCGGACCCCGAGGCCCCTGAGGTGCGACGGCTCTGAAGGGCGGGCCTGCCTCGAATTCTAGAGTCAGGCCTTTCCACCACCTCCAGAACCCACCTGTCTGTGGTAATAGTGGACCAGGCGGAAAGGAAGTGTCGGAGCTGCCTCCAACGGGGAACTAGGGGTGACGGGGATGGGGCGCACCCCACAGCCCGTCACTGGGCAGGATTGGAGGAGGACCGCCGAGGACCCCTGAGCCTTTTCCTCCCTGCTTCCTGTTGGAGGAAGCCGACGGCTTGGGTTTGGGATGCTGCTTTGCCTGCTGGCCCTGACGTTGTTGGGCTCTGGCACACAGAGGCTTATAGAAGGACGAAAGGGGCTTAGGCTGTGGCTTGGCGGCCTTTGTCCTTTGAGTGAAGAGACAGAGTCCAAGCTAGCATTGACTCTCGATCCTCTGCAGGTGACCTTCCACCCCAGGGTCAAGAGGTCAGTCCTCAAAAGGAACATCCGCCAACTTGTGCTGGGTATCCGAGGTAAAAAGTGGATATCCTCAGCCAAGCCCGACGACGATGGCCACCGCGCCGCCACCGACCTGGCACATGAGTCCCCAAGTCCAAAGCAGTCTGAGCTGCTGTTTGGCCACTGCCCGTTATGGTCCCGCACCTGCCTGACCGTAGTCTGCAGATCCGCGGGAAGATGAGGGACGACTCATCCAGGAGCCCAACAGGGCATGTGAAAATGTGCCATGAGGACGGCCAACTGGCCTGACGAGGGCCGAGAGGACGTAGCATAGACTTTGCACCGCATAATCCAATTTCTTGATTCCTTGTCGAGGTTTGTCCACATCCCTGGCGCTCGCACGCCGGAAAACGCTGTCGGTAACCAACCCTCCGCAGAGGTGTTCCAAAACCAGACAGGGAACCGTGGGACCATTTCCTGGCCATCCTGGCCAGGCGCAGGGCAGGAAACAGGGCGCTGCCAAGCTCCAAGGCCGGACCCACTATGGCCTCGGCCACCGGAAAGGCCTCCGTAGGAGAATCCCCTCGGTCCAGAATCTCCGTGAGGGGATACCTGGCCCGTTTAGAAACGGGTTCGAGCTTCATCCCGGTGGACTCAGAGATGAGTCAAAGCAACCCTATGAAGGACGAAGGGCTATCGTCCACCGACTGTCCTCCTGAGGACTCCAAGTCGAATCGCTTGGAGAAAAGGGAGGAAGAGTCCTCAAAGAGCTGCCTCGGGCCTGAGCCACCCTCCACCTGCCGAGGTTTATCGGGAGTGAGGGTGACAGACAGCCTATGGGGCAAACCCAAAGCCGACCGAGAATTCTTGGTCGGAGCCCCAACTAATGGCTGTGGAGGCGGAGGTTCCACCAGAATCGGTGGGGCAGCTGGAATTGGCCGAACAACCGGCCTGGGAACAGGCTCCTCGGCTACAACGAGGGGTTGTTTCGGCCGCCCAGTGACAGCTACTTAATGGCCGGGAAGACAACTGGGCCGGCTTATTCCCGGGTCAAAGGAGTTGTTGCCACATGAGTTCCTCATACCTCGACGCAACTTGCGCCAAGCCTCCTCGTCTGAGGAGGAAGAGGAAGAGCAGCGGCGCTTGCCGCGCGAGTCGAGACTGAGACCGCTTATGACGGGCGTGGATCGGCTGGACTGCTGAGGATGTCCAAGACCGAGACCGAGAGTCTCACTAGGCCGAGGAGGCGAGGAGAAGTGTCGGAAATCGGCACTCGCTCGGCTCGATCTCATCCGGCGGCCCCGGAACCGAGGCACAGTCGAGCCGGACGGGATCCTCAACTCCCACCGGGGAACTGGAGAGGGATTCTCAGCTTCTCCAGCCGACAACCATCTAACGGATCGAGAAAATCTCGACCGCGGCTGGCGGGAGTCTCGGTCAACTGGCCTGACGGGACACCGAGAAGCCAGTGGCCGAGCTGAGGGGTCGATCAAGCTTCACTGTCGACAAGAAGGGAGGGGATCTTTCCGCCCCAAGAGCGCCGACTGAGACTTACTTTTGCTCTTTTTGGACCTGGAAAAGGCTCCAGAAGAAGTTGGACCCTCACCTTTCGTCGAGAGGGTCAGACAAAGCTCCTTGAAAGAAGCCGAGTACGAGGCACCGAGAGAGAGCGGGACAAATGCCGCAGCCGAGGTAGAAGCGGCCCGCGCCGCCTCCTCTTCGAGGGCGATCATCTGCTCGAGCTGATCCGCCGAGCCCGCCGCCTCGGACACCGCCAACCGGGCCTCTTTAGATTTAACCAGTGGAATTCTTTTCTCGGGGCGCCCCAGTTGTAACCGGGGCACGGTCTTTCAAGGACGAGGCTAAAAGGACGAGCACAAGTCGCAGGCCCGCGGGTCGTGCTCAAGGCCTGCCAGTAGACGACGTGGAGTGCGCGGATCTGTCCTAGACATCTTCTGCCCGCAAGGGCACCTCCGAAACCGAGTCGATTGTCCATCGCGGCCGCGAGGAAAGAAGACCAAGTCTTTTTAGCAAAAACTTTTGATTTGAATTCAAGAATTAGGAACCAGTCTTATACGCAGAGCGTTAAGGAGGGAACCTGAGCTTCCAAGCGATAAGGAAGATCTGGCGTCATGGGGCGGAGCCGAGAGTTTTACCACCCAGGTGGGTGGGAGGAGCCAGCTTGAAGACCTTCCAGCAAGATTTAAAGCGGCAAGGAACCTGCCAATAAGTGTGGATGAACAACATATCCATGTCCCTAGAACCTCTGCTTCTAAGGCAAGGGTCTCTGATGGATTAGCAGGTGGAAAGGATTTGGTTCTCACCTTGGGAAATTTTCTGAAGCTGAGAACCAGCCCCTGGCTTACTAGTTCCAGGACCCACTTGTCTGTTGTTAGAGACTTCCAGTCCTGGATAAAGTAAGCCAGCCTGCCCCCTACTGGTATGGGAGAATCAGCCTGGGCAGACTCATCAGGGTATCTGCTTGGCAGGGGCTTTAGGCTGAGGGGTGGATGCAGGCCTGCTCATCCCCCGTCTGCCTCTCCCTCTAAAGAACCCCCTCAGAGAGTAAGAAGAGGAGGCCTGAGCTTGGTAAAAAGGCCTGCCCCAGGACTGCTGCCTTTGAGGAGTTGCTTGCCTTTCTTTGGCCTGAGCACTCTTGTAAGTGGTCCTGTACTCATCCATCTTTTTCATGTAGTTCTCTATCTGCTCCCCAAACAGAGAATTACCAATAACAGGGAACTCCATGGCCTTAGCCTGGGTATCCTGTGAGAGGCTAGTACATCTGAGCCAAGCCATCCTCCGAAGAGCCACAGATGTAGCCATGACTCTTGATGAAACATCATTGGAGTCCACAGCAGCAGCATGAAATTGTACTTTAGATGCCTCAATCCTATCTGCAGCCGCCTGCTCCAGCTCCTTGGCAAGCTGGTCAGGGGCCTGTTTAGCCAGAGCCAGCACAGTGTTCCACCTGGACTTCTGGTATCTAGCTGTGTAGGCCATATAGTTAGCCTGCCTGAGTCCCAAAGATGCTGCCATGTACTGTTTCTTTGTTATGGCATCAATCTTCCTGGAGTCCTTATCTGGGGAGTGTGATGCCAAGGGGATATTTGCCTTATCACAGGCAGCAGCCTGCACAACCCCAACATGGCTGCATTGCTGGAAAAGGAACTCCGTGTCTGAGCCTGAAAGAGTATACCACTTGTCCATTCGTCTGTCCACAGGAGGTATGGAATTAGGAGACTTAAGAATTTTATTTGTCTGTTTCCCAAAGGATTTGTGGAGGGGTACAGACAGTCTCCTGGACTCTGGGATGTCCATCATCTCAACAAAATCAGGCTCCTTCTGATCTTCTACTGCTTCCTCCACAGGAAGCTGGAGGGTCTCAGCCACTTTTTTGTAAAACATATAGTGAGAAGGGGACTCAGAAAGCCTAGGAGGAGAAATGCCTGAAGGTCTGTCTGGGGAGATGTCCGGGTCAATAGGCACATCCAGACTTTCATAATCACCATCATCATCCTCATACTCTCCTTCCTCCTCCTCCTCCAGTTCATAAAATTCTTCCAAAGCGTAATCCGGAACCAGGGGAACCGACCAAACCGAACCCCTGCCAGATGGTGCCGGTTCGGTTGGAACCGAAGTAAGCGAATATACTATCCTTATCGCTTTGGCTATCTCATCGGCGGTCGGAGTATGAATTTCTGGGTCTGAACCGGACGATTTATCTTTTCTTTTCCTTTTTACTGGAACTGACTCCTCAGAATTGGCTCTCCTTTTGCGCGAAGAAGTATCGCCCTGGTCAGAGGGTACTCCTTCTGGTTCGGTCAGAACCGAACCGGGCTGGCCATCCAGGTCAACTGACTTCTTGGCCTCCCTTTCCCTCAGTTTATCTAATCTCTTTTCCAGGGTAGATTTGGGAAAATTCTTACAAATCTGGCAGTCTGAATCGAGGGTGTCAAACCCCAGACAATAAACACAGGTGGTGTGGGGATCAGCCTTAGCAAAGACTTCCCCACACACACTACAGTGTTGAAACCCAGTCCAAACCAAACTCACTTTTTGGCAATACGCTAAGAAGACTTCTGACGTTCCTGACCATGTCAATGGTCTTGGAAAAACATAATAAAATCAGTTTTTTTTTAGAACCCATACGGACCGTTACCACATCTAAATAAATCACAAACTTTTTTACCTGAAACTGATCAGTTCAGCCATGTGACGGTCCACAGACAGAGACTTGAACCACTGAGCGGTAACAGCAATCGGTAGAAACCAAGCAAAAAGAACGACACTTCAACCGACTTTTTTGAACCAAGCAAAGGAGAAATTTCCAGAACGACTGTTCAGTGAGGCGGAGTAAAGAATCTGACGGTTGGAGTTTAAACAGCAGCAGACAGGGGCTTCAACCGAGCTCGTGGTGAACATTCCATGCTGGCCATGGAAAGTTTAACTCTTTGTTCTCCAGGGCAGTTGAAAGGCAGGACCTAACTGGATATGTAAGAATACAGCAAGACTTCATGTTGTTTGAAATCACTCTGGGATCCCTCAGTATAGGATCGGGGGGTGAGTTCCAGGGAGGCGGACAGAATCCAGATGAGGAGTCGGCACGGCAGCCGTTGAGCACCGCTTTTTGGCGGTAGTGACGAAATCACTCCACGATCCCCGAGTACAGGATCCGGGGGCGCGTTCCTGGGAGGTGGGCAGAATCCAGATGAGGATTCGGAGCGGCGGCCGTTGAGCACCGCCTTTCGGTGGTAGTGCCAAAATCATTCCGGGATCCCTAGAGTGATCCTTATTATCAAACAGATGTTATGGTTGCTCACATTCTGTAGAGATTGCTGATGTAGCTGGTAGATGATTCGGATTCCTTTTTCCTTTCTAAAAGTGAAAAACCAACTTCCCACCATATTTGTTTATAGTCCCTGATCAACTCCCACTGCATCTTTCCTGGACTTGGGAATATCCCAACATAGACTAGCCACTCATGATGCAGCGGGACGAGAGGAGACAACTGCGTCGTAAGTGACTGCACTGTTTGGGTCTGTTTCTAGTGTCCAGGAAGTGTAGAAACAGTGTAGATCAAGGATTTGAAACAAAACAAGGCTGGGCATAATTATACCATGAGCATGCATTTCAGATCTACTAAAAAGGAAGCAGGTGAAATAACAAGCAACATCAATGAATTTCAGAGACAGTAAGCAATCATAAAATGCGGGTTTTCAATTAGAAATAATATGATACAAAAAGAGTTGGCAGTGTCCCTTTAACCTCCCTCACTCTCATATAACCGTCCTGAGCTTCCCTTAACCTTCCTAAATCTCACTTACCCTCCCTCGAGCGTCCCATATACCTCCACTTCGCTTACCATTCCTGATCTTTCTGTAACTTTCACGTAACCTCCCCCAGTGTTCCATAACCTCCCTCAATCTCACTTACCCTCTCTGAGCTTTCCATAACCTCGCTCACTCTCATCCTCTCAAGCTTTCCGTAACCTCCCTCAATCTCAGTTACCCTCCCCGATCTTTCTTTAGCCTCCTTCAATCTCACTTAATCTCTCTGAGCATTTCTTAACCTCTATCAATCTCACTTAACCTCCCTCAATCTCACTTACCCTCCCTGATCTTTTCATAACCTCCCTCAATCTCACCAGCCCTCCCAGATCTTTCTTCAATCTCACTTATAGGAAAACTGTCAATCAGTAATACCTCCCCCCTCAAAGCTTTACCCTCCAGTTCAGCTTTTCTGATATAAAATAATTATTTTGTTCTGATGTTAACATATTTCATCTTACTTTGCGAAAGTCCACGATCCTCAAACATGGCAGATGATGCGCTGCTCCATTTATTGAGAAAGTGCAGCGCCGCACTGCACAGCCCAATACAAATGTACTGAGCTGAGCGGTGCCGCACTTTCTCACTACATGGAGCCACACACCGTCTGCCATGTTCAGGGATCGTTGACTTCTGCAAGGTAAAATTAAGGTTAACATCAGAAAAAAATTTTATATCAGAAAAGCTCAACCGAGGGTCAAGTTTTTTTTTAGTTTTTTGGGGTTAATTACTGATTAAGACAGTTTTCCTTTGACCTCTCTGAGCTTTCCTTAACCTCCCTCAATCTCACTTAACCTCCCATAGTTTTTTAATCTCCCTCAATCTCATTTACCCTCCTTGAGCATTCCTTAACCTCCCTCAATCTTACTTACCCAACTTGATCCTTCTTAACCTCCATCAATCTCATTTAACCTCCCTGAGCTTTTCTTAATCTCTCTCAATCTCACATAACCTCCCTCAGCTTTTCTTAACCTCCCTCAATCTCACATCAATCAATCAATCTTTATTTTACTAGGCGTAACACCACTGAGAAGAACTCATTTACAAGGTGGACCTGGGTAAGGCACACATAGGTCAGCAATGAAACAACAATTTGGAGTCAGTAAACATTACAGAGCAAAATATACAACACATGAAGTAGCAGAGAATAATAAAGCAATGTGGAGTAATCAAATAATGCAGCACACTATATACATACTATACAGAATATATACAATAGGATGCATGGAAGGTGAGGGGTTAGAGTTAAATGAGACAAGGTGTGCGGTAGGGTTGGTAGAAGGGAGTAGAGAGAGGGAAGAGGTGAAGCAGTAGAGGGAGCAACATGGCTGGGAGACATGGGTACAGAATATAAGGAAGCTGTTGCAGCAAGTCAGGTATGTAGTGGTAGTAAAAGAGTAAGAGAAGGGAATCTGGAAGGATCCTCGTAGGGAGACTAAATACAAACAGAACACCAAAAACAGCAAACCAAGGTGGCAAGTGCAAGGTAACGACAGTGGGAATGGTATCCTTATTGAAGCAGGTGAAGCTATGAATAGCAACTGCATTCATCCTTCAGAGTGAGTCTAATCAGAGATTTAAAGGTATACATCCCAACAGTATGTGTGAGCTTAAGTGTATTTTGTAGGGTATTCCATAGGATGGGAAAGGCGTGGTTTATTGATGAGAAACCATCATGGGTTCTTATCCTAGGGATATCAAATGTTATGTATGAGAATTTTCTGAGCGAATATGCACAGGGGGTGCATTTGAATAGGTTACAGATATAGGAAGGGAGTTTCTTAGTAATGGCATAACCTCCCTGAGCTTTCTGTAACCTCCTTGGATCTCACATAACCACACTGAGCTTTTCTTAACATCCTTCAACCTCACTTAATCTCCTTGAGAATTCTGTAACCTCTCTCCATCTCACTTAACCTCCCTGAAAGTACAGTTATGTAAGAACTTACCATAACAGTAGATCTTCGAGAGGAAATCTTGCAGCAGGCTATAACCATCTGGACTAATGCCGTAGGCCTTAGGACCCACCGGAAAAATCTTCGCTGGCAGTACCCAGCAGAGGCCACCAATGAAGTCAGCTATGCCTCATTGGTCATGCCATAAAAGGGGGCGGCCCCTAGCTCCACCTCAGTTCACCCTCCGAGGACCCGCAGACGGACCCCAGCAAGCGAACCAAGCGAAGCTTGCCCCAGTCATGCTGATAACTCTCCAGGGGGAAGGAGGGTGGGAAAGCAGCACCTGCTGCAAGAGCTCCTCTCGAAGATCTACTGTAACGGTAAGTTCTTATGTAACTGTACTATCTTACTTCGGGGGGGAGCTCTTGCAGCAGGCTATAACCATTAGGACTGAATCCCAAGCAGTCCTGCACTAAGGAGGTGACTAGCCCCAGAAGGAGGATGACAAGAACTATAACAACAGCATTGCCTAAAAAGGACGGGAGATAGCACATCAGGACAACAGTCCCTGAAGGACCGCTAGGCCGAAACCAGCTCAGCACCTGGAAGCAATGTCCAGGCTGTAATGCCTGATGAAGGTGTGTACTGAACTCCAAGTAGCAGCTGCACAAATGTCTCAGATATAGACATTTTTTAAGGAGGCGAAGGAGGAAGAAACTCCTCTGGTGGCATGATCTTTAACCACTCCCAGTAGAGGTTTGTTATACTTGTTGTAACAGAAGACTATGCAGTGGACTAGCCACCAAGATATAGTCTGTTTAGAAACTGGTTTGTCCATGTGTTGAGGCGCAAAGGCCACAAACAGTTGCTCCGATTAGCGGTGTGCCGCTGTACATTTGAAGTAGTACCTCAGCGCCCTGTGGACATCCAATGTGTGTAAGAGAGCTTCTCCCGTTAGAAGGGGTTGAATAATAGACTGGAAGGTCAACCGACTGGTTGAGGGTGAATTTGGAAACCACTTTAGGTAGGAATTAGGATTTGTTCTGAGGGAAATCCTTTCCCTATGAAAAACTAAATAAGGCTCCTTGCACATCAGGGCCTGATGCTCAGAAACCCTTCGAACTTAGGTAACAGCAGCTAAAAAAGAAACCTTCCAGGAAAGATAATGCAGCTCACACTCTGCTGTAGGTTCGAGGGTTGGGGGGGTGTAAGCATCTCTAACACAAAAAGGAGATCCCAGGAGAGGATTGGATCCCTAATGGGAGGTCTCAAATGTAAAATGCCCCGTGAAAAGGTGTGGGCCATGTCCAGCTGGGCTAGGGTTCTGTCACCAAAGAGGACATGATAAGCAGAAATGGCCCACATATGCACCTTAATGGAGGAGTATCTCAAGCCTTGCTGATATAAGGAGAGGAGATACTGTAATACTGAGTTCACTGGGCAGGTAAGGGGGTCCAGGTGATGAGACAAAACCCATAAACAGAAATGCTTCCACTTCATAGCATAAGTGGAATGAGTAGAGGGCTTCCTCACTGAAACGAGGACATCTGCCACCTCCTGGGAGACCCCATACCTCGATTTAACTATGTCTGCAGGAGCCATGCATGAAGGTGCAGGGACCTGAGATCTGGATGTACCAGCTTGCCCTGATCCTGGGACAGCAATTCCGAGCACACTGGCAGCGGAATCAGAGGCTCAGATGACAACCACTGAAGTAGTGGGAACCAAATCTGCTGAGGCCACAGTGGGGTGATTAGGATCATCCGAGCCTCCTCGGCCTGTACCTTCAACAGAACTCTCTGAATGAGAGAGAGAAGGGAGGGAAGGTGTAAAGGAACCTCCCTGCCCAACAAAGGGACAATGTGTCTGGCCAAAACACACCAGGCGCGTGCTCTCGCGAGCAAGAAACTGGCAATCTGGCATTGCGCGGAGACACAAAGAAGTCCAACTCTGAACAACCCCAAGTGTCGAAGAGCTGGTCCACTACTGATTGAAGTAGCTCCCACTGTGCGCCTTGGACGGAGACCTGCTTAAGCTATCCGTCAAGGCATTCTGGATGCCTGGAACATGAACAGCAGACACAGAGATGTGATGTTCCAGCACCCAATTCCAGACTATCATCGCCTCCCTGCACAGGGGGTAGAAGTGTGTTCCTCCTTGATTGCTGATGCAGAAAACAACAGCTGTGTTGTCAGTCTGAGCGAGGAGGGAGCCTGGCACTAGGTCCTCCTGAAAGGCCTGTAGGGCATTGAGGACCGCCCGCATTTCCAGAACACTGATGTGGAGGTTGTGCTCTCTGGGAACCAAATGCCCAGAGTCTGGCAGTCCCCCAGGTGAGCCCCCCAGCTTAAATTGGAGGCATCTGTTGTCAGGGTCCGACTTGGCAGCGCCTGTCGAAACAGGACCCCTTTTTCTAAATTTAGGGGGTCCAACCACCAAAGCAGAGTCCTTCTGACTGGCTTGGAGATCCTGACCAGATGGTAGAAATCATTGGAGCTCTAGTCCCACTGCACCCTGAGCATTCACTGTGGGACTCAAGGGGGTTACAGGGATGGCCGCCGTCATGTGCCCCAGAAGTCTGAGAAAGGTCCTGGCTTGGACCCAAGGGGTTATGAAGACTGTTCTGGCCACCTCGCAGGCAATCTCTCCTTTCCTGAGGGAGGAAGGCCATGCCCTGGACCGTATGCAGCACCGCACCTAGAAAGACAAGTCTTTAGCTAGGCCCGGGGAATGAGGGGCAGTATAGCGCAGTGGTTTAAGGCTCTGAGCTGCAAACCTAGAGACCTGGGTTTGAATCCCACAGCCCCCACTTGTGTACTGTGTGACCCTGAACAAGTCACTTAACTTCCCTGTGCTCCCAGGTTGCACCTGTAAAAAAGCTTTCAGCTTAGTGTGCCACTCCTGGTTAAACAATTAAAACAAAACAAACAATGATTCTCTTAGGTTCAGGGTGATCCCCAGCTCTTGGAATAG
Organism: Neoceratodus forsteri; assembly: GCA_016271365.2. Classification (NCBI taxonomy): domain Eukaryota; kingdom Metazoa; phylum Chordata; order Ceratodontiformes; family Ceratodontidae; genus Neoceratodus; species Neoceratodus forsteri. Next base: position 94,597,764 of record JADMNL010000023.1, on the reverse strand, counting down.
AGTATAAGTGTCTCAGAGAGCCTGAATGAGGTGCAGTCTTGAAAGGGATGCCAAGAGCCAATCATCTAGGTAAGAGAAGACATAATGCCCTTTGCACCTTAGAGCCACAGCTACCACTGCCAGGAACTTGCTGAAGACTCGAGGAGCAGAGAAGAGGCCGAATGGCAGAACCCAAAACTGGTAATGTCCTCCTTGGAAGTGGAACCTCAAGTACTTCCAGTGAGTGGGAAGACTCCCAATATGCATGTACGCATCTTGTATGTCCAGGAAACAGAACCAGTCTCCCTGGTGCAGCACAGGAATTAAACCCGGAAGGGTCACCATCCTGAATCGTCGGTACTCTATATAATCATTTAGGGAGCTAAGATGCAGAATGGGCCGAAGATCCTGAGTGTTCTTTGGAACCAGAAGAAATGGGAGTAATATTCTTTTCCCTGCTGCTGCTGGGGGATTGGCTCTTCTACCCTTTTTTGCAAGAGAGCTTGGATTTCTCCTTCTATGAGAGGTATGTGAGAAGGAGGATACCTTGAGGACCATGGTGGAGTTTCTGGGGGGGATCTGAGTGAACTCCAGCGTATGCCCCCTCCTTATAATATCTAGGACCCAATGGTCCGAAGTGATTCTGCTCCATCCCTCCAGGTGGAGGGAGAAGCAACCCCCTACCGCCTCCCCTTGTGCCTCCTTCAGAGGAGGGGGGGGGGTCAGTAGGAAGTCACTGGGAAGAGCCAGGGGTCGGCAGAGGTGTTTGGGAGGACTTTGGGCCTCAAAAAGGAGCGCCTCCAGGCTGCTGGTTTCCAGCCTTCCTTTTAAAGACACCTCTCTGGGCCAATTGGTTTTCATGGGCCGATTGGCTTGAGGACTTACGAAAAGGCAGTTTTCGAAAATGTTTCTGGTCCCCCTTAAACATCTGCTGGACAGACCAGATGGATCTGCCCGACTCCTGCAGATGAGAGATAAGGCCCCCAGTCTCTGACCCAAACAGCATGGAACCATGGAATGGAAGGTCCCTGATTCCAGGAGAATCCTGAGACTCTGAGCCAGGCATGGCTCCTTAGGTAGACACTGGACGCTGACGCCCTAGACACCATATCTGCAGTGTTGTACAAGGCTTGCAGAACATGGGTGCCTATGTCTGAGCCCAATTTTAGAATGTCTAGGAGCACCACTTTTTGTGTGGGGTCTGGCAAGTCACTGGCTGACTGGCTCCTGTCCCTTCTCCCAAAGAGCATTCTGGTACTGGACTAAATGCATCAGGAAGTTCAGGGAACGTATGGAACAGGTGGATGCAGAGTATACCTTTCTGCCCATCTGGTCCAAATAGCGGGACTCCTGATCAGGAGGCTGAGAGCTGAGGTGTTTGGGCTGCCAAGATTAGTCATGAACAGCCACTATAACCATAAAGTCAGCCTGAGGGTTTTCCGCCAGATAGAGCTCATCCCTCGGTGCTCTACACAGCCTGTCTGATTTTTTAGGAACTGCCAGGACTGTGGCTGGATGCTTCCAGGTTATTCTGGCAAGGTCTTGGAACGTGTCCACCAAAGGTTTCGACTCCTTTTGCCTCAGGTAACATGCCAGCCTCCAGCGTTCCGGATCCAGGTCCTCTGTCTCCCATTTGTTGGAGGCCTGGATGTGCCTCATGACATCCATGAAAGTTGGATCGTCAGGAGGTGAACGGGGTAGTTCCTTATTCTGAGGAGAACCCCCGATTCCTGAAAGGGACGAGCAAGAGGAGGCAGACCTGCTCCTGGACTATGAAGAGTCCGAACTATGCTAGTAAGGACTACCCTCCCAAAAGCATAGAGTACTTCCAGATCTATGTCGGTCCTGGGTCCGATGACGGCTCATGGACCGACGCAGCGGAGACCAGTGCTTGTCGGGGGACCAGCACTGGCTAGCAAAGCGAGCCCACCTAGAGACAGATCTATGGCAGCTGCAGGACTTGCTCTTGGGCCTGGACTGACAATGGCTGGAGGACCACGAACAGTGCCATCGGTGGTCCCTGGACCGAGACCAGTATCGAGCCACCAAGGGGGGGGAGTGGCACTTGGAAGCCTTACGCCACTTAATAGGTGTTTTGGCCGACAACTTGACAGGGAGATCCCCATGTCCTGGATGTCTAGTCGGTCGGGAACCAGTGTAGGGTCCGGCTTTGGGGTAGCTTCGTCCTTCCTGACTTGGCTCAACCAGAAGGAGAAGAGCTCCTGCAACTCTTCCTTGTTGAAAACAGAAACCACCATCCCCTTCAGAGCTATAGGTGAAGCCGGCAGATCCAGTAGGGCCTTTGGGGAAGAACCCGAAGAAGAACCCTCCAGAGTGGAAGACTTCGGGGCCGGCGACAGCACCTTGACCGGCGCCGGCTCACCTGTGGTCCCGGCGGCCTTTGACACAGTAGCCGGTACTGGTGTCTTGGCCAGGGTCAGCTCCAATTTAATGGCTTGGAAGGACGGGACCAAGAGCCTGAGAGTCCCGGTCCTAGCCTGACGGCTTACCTGACCCAGGTAAGGCCGTGATCGAGGCCTTTTTGGGTGGGGCTGAAGCATACCCCGAGATAGAGACCTTGGTAGAAGCCACCAAGGTCGAAAAGATAAGCAGCGGCATAGCCTTCACCTTGGCTGGTCTGTCTGAAGGAGCTCCCGCCAGGGCTGGGATCGGCATCTTGGAGCTGGCGTCGGGCCTCGACTTTTCCTGTTGTCTGGAGTGCTTTGAGCGGTCGGACCTGCCCAAGCCAGAAGAGGAGGCCTTCCTATGAAGACAGCGCAATCTGGACCAATGGTGGGACCAGCTACAGTCCTTCTCAGGGGACTTCCGGAATTTGTCCCAGTGCTTGCCCTTTTCCCCAGGAGAGCTCTGCAGGACATCCATCTTTTTTCTTTAGAAGGTGAGCTTTTAAGGTCTTCAGGTGCCGGATGCAAGTCCTGCTGGTGAAGCCCTTGTAGATCTTGCAGGAATGAAGGTCGTGGTCTGACCCCAGACAGAAGACGCAGGCTTCGTGGCCATCCTTCAATGGAATCTGGTGGCCACAGGCACACAGTCTTCTTGGGACCGAAGGAGGAGACCTACTACGGCGACAACATATGATGAAAGTACCACCAGAGAAAAAGAGAAACCACTGCAAAAAACAAGAAAACAGAGAGAAAATGAAAATATGTCACCAAATTTCGCTGGAACTGCTGAAGAACACGCTAAGACTTTCCCCAACAAGAGCAGGTCTGCGGCGGGAAAAGAACTGAGGTGGAGCTAGGGACTGTCCCCATTAATGGCATGACCGACGTCGGGGCGAAGCCGACATCGGGGGCGGCCCCTGCTGGGTACTGCTAGCTAAGTTTTTTTGGGTCCTAAGACTTGCAAAATTAGTCCTAATGGGTATAGCCTGCTGCAAGAGTACCCCTCAAAGTATGATCATTCCTTAACCTCCTTCAATCAAACATACCCTCACTGAGCTTTCCATAATCTCCCTCAATCTCACTTCAACTCCCTGTGAACACCTAATGGCAGCTGTCAAATGCTCCTAGTCTGCAAAACACTTAAGAATACAATGTGTGAAAGGGCTGTACAAAACCAAATTCTTTTCCTTACACCTGCACCTGAATGAAAAGGTGCAGGCACCCATTTCCCTAGTAGATGACTTCTGGATTCAAAGTATTCGATTTTTGGAAAGCATTCCTTTATTCTACCTCACCAGCACTTCGACCCGTGGACAGTCTACTGACCTCCCTCTCCCACTCCCTTAATTGCCCAGTTTGCTCCCTACTTCTCACCCCACACCCCTGCCACCTCTCCCATCACCTTGTCTCCCACCCCCCCAATACCTCTCGCCCTGCCCCCCTTCTATTCTTCCACACTCCCCCACATAGACCCCACCCTTCATCAACTAAATCTGCCAATCTCCCTACCCCTCTCCCTTCACCATCCTCACTGACAAAGGGAAGATTGGTTTCTCCAGTTCCCTGACCTGAATCATACCACTCTCTTTCCTCACTCCTCTCTTTGAAGAGCAACTAACACCATCTGGCCAAAAGAGCTACATTGCAGAAATAGAATAAGCATAACCCCAGTAAATCTCATACAAAAAAAAAAAAAGTCTGCGTTACTTCATTTTAAAGTTATGAGCTATTTTGTAACCCTGATTTCACTACCTGTTCAAAACAGTCTATCAGTGAAGAGCTGCTGCTGATGTCGCTGCAGGACCTCACAGTCTAGTATTCCCTATCAGCAAGCTTATAGGACCTGTTTCTCCAAAGTTATAAAGATCATGTACAATGGTTTTCACAAGTAAAACAGGCAGCACCAGTCAGTAAACATTGCTTTAAAAACTGTGCGTTTCAGGTTTTGTAACTAAGCTGACAATATTTTGTTTATATGCCTTTTTGTTGGGGTTGCTGGATATGGTCACAGCACACTGTTGTGAGGTTTGCACACTGAATAAGCTGTTGATGTGGTGTCAGGCTGAGATCATTCACACCTATTATTCAATTGAAGCGATTTCTAAGAAAGGCACTTTAAAACAATTAATCCATCTTCTTGTCAATGGGGTTGGGAGAGGTAATGCTGTTTTGAAACTTGATAGGAGTTTCTAATTTAGCCAGACCAATGTGTTTTCCCTGTTAAGCTGTTTTGACGTACATTCAGGCTCATCTATGTTCTACTCTAAATTACAAAGATAATTTTACCAGGCCAACATTTCCACCCCTAGTAGGAATTAACGCATATAAGGCCCTTATTAAAACATATTGTAAAGCAAGACACTGACAAACAGCAGTGAAGTTACCAACATTACAATACTAGCAGTACAGTAACCCCTTGTTATAATGAACTAAAAGGGAGCCATAATCTGCATTGTTACAGCTCCCTATTTGTTACAATGAGGGACGCTACTATGCACTACTGTCATCCAGTGCATATGTCACCCGTACACATCAAACACTTCCCATATGCCTTATACACTGCACTGTCAACAAAATAAAGCTAAAATGAAAAAATGCCCACATCTTAACTGCTTGCTGAGACTCCAAGTTAAAGACAGCACCTGTAACAGGAACGGCGGCTCAGAGCTTCCAAGCCCTTTACAAACACATTCCTTCCCCCCTCCCCAATACAGACTCATCGCTCCAGATATCTGTACACAGACTAGTACACTGGGCAATAGTAAAAGCAAAAAAGAAACAGACTTACAAAAGGAAAAACCCGACAACAACAAAAAGTACAGTTACATAAGAACTTACCATAACAGTAGATCTTCGAGAGAGACTCTTGCAGTAGGCAATTACATACAGGATTGAAGCCAGCAGGTATCAAGACCCCACGGAAAAATTTCTAGCTAGCAGTCTCTGGCAGGGGACTGCCCCCACATCAGGTGACCAGCATCAGTATAAAGGGGCGGTCCCCCATGCCCGCCTTCCAGTTCTTTCCCACCACAGGCCAAAAAGGCAAGACGAGCGCGCAGCGGATATTTCCCTTCCTGGAAAAGGAGCTGAAAAAGCTAAGAGGAATGGAGGGCGGGAAGGCATTACCTACTGCAAAAGCCTCTCTCAAAGTTCTACTGTTATGGTAAGTTCTTACGTAACTGTATTATCTTACTTCGAGAGGGCTCTTGCAGTAGGTAATTACATATAGGACTGAGTCCCAAGCAGTCTGGAACAAGGAAAAGCATTCAGGTGGAGGAAAACTACCAACTAATAAACCTCTGGCTGTATGGGTCTTTGGAAAGAAGACCCTGCAAAACAGCCAACCCGAAGCCAGCTCTACAGCAAGAGGCAATGTCCAAACAGTAGTGTTTTGTAAAGGTGTGGACGGAAGTCCAAGTTGCGGCTGCGCAGATGTCTGCCGCTGACACATTCTTGAAACATGCTGCAGAGGCGGCTTCTCCTCTGGTGGAGTGACCTCTCACCTGACCCGGCAGGGTCTTCTTGTACTCGTCGTAACAGAAAGTGATGCAATGAGCCAACCATTTCGACAGGCATTGCCTAGAAACAGCATTGCCTTCTTTTGTGAGCAAAAGAGACAAAAAGCTGATAAGACTTCCTGAGATCCTTAGTCCGAGTGGTGTAGTATCTCAGTATTTTGTGAACATCCAAAGTATACAAGAGGTACTCCCCTTGATTGGAGTGTTGTGTGAAGAATGCAGGTAGCTCAATGGATTGATTCAGAGTAGATTCTGCCACTACTGTAGGATGAAATTTAGGATTAGTGCACAGAGACACTCGTTCCTTGTGGAAAATCAAATACGGGATTTTACACATCAAGACCTGAAGCTCAGAAATCCTTTGAGCTGAAGTAATGGCCACTAGGAAGAGAGTCATCCATGAGAGGAACTTCAAGTCTGCTGATCTTGCCAATTCAAAGGGAAGCAGGGTAACCTTCTCAAGAACAAAGCTCAGATCCCAAGGAGGGGCAGGAACGTGAACAGGGGGTCTCAAATGAAGAACTCCTCTAAGGAAAGTCTTGGAGACTTCCAGCTGCATGAAAGTTCTGTCCCCAAAAGAAACGTGGTAGGCAGAGATAGCCGTCATATGAACTTTCAAAGAGAAATAGCTGAGACCCAGGTCAAAGAGATGACGCATGTAGTCCAGGATTCTCCCGACAGGTCAAGAAAAAGGCTCGAAGTCCTTGGAAGAGGCCCAAATCGAGAACCGTTTCCATTTCATGGTGTAGGTGGATGTAGTGGAAGGCTTCCTGGCCTCCAACAGACTTTCTGCCACGAGCGGGGAAACCCAGAATCGGGCTTGAGCTACGTTTGCAGGAGTCACGCATGCAACAGAAGAAAAAAATTACTCACCTTAGTAATGTTGTTTCTTCTAATGGAGTCTTGCTATATTATGACAATTAGCAGTTTGGTCCTCCTCTAGAACTGCCCCGGAGATGAAAGAGTTAACTCCATACAGGATGGAGTTCTGATCGCAAGCTCGGTTTTCAAAGTTTATCTGGGCAGTTTCAAACTGAAACTGTCAGATCTTTACGTAAGCAAGAACTCACTAAGGGTCTGTGTGGAAGCTGTAATCTACACTAGCCTACTGGCTACCTAATAACAACAACAACAACAACAACAACAATAGCAACAATAATAAAACACTGCTGGACCCTACCCAAAGACTCAAGTCAGGGCCAGCAAAAATACCATTTAACAATAGAAACAACACTCCCCAAAGCCCCAAAGGGAAGAAAATCCTGCAATGGCATAAACAGTGCCTGCACTAGGTTGCCCACCCCCTACCCAAGTAGAAGTTCTGAGAGGGGCAGGCTGGGTAGTCATAATATAGCAAGACTCCATTAGAAGAAACAACATTACTAAGGTGAGTAATTTTTTCTTCAAACAACATGAAGTCTTGCTATATTATGACAATTAGCAGACTACACAGCAGTACCTCCATGGAGGAGGGACAGAACCTACTTAGGGAATAGGGTCTGAAGCACAGCTGTGCCAGATCGAGCATCTCTCCTGGCCTGGATATCCAGGAGTAATGCTTGTGAAGGTGTGTACCATTTTCCAGGTTGCAGCCTGACAAATTTCAAAATAGGAATGTCTCTAGCAGCAGCTAGAGACGCGGCTGTACCTCTGGTAGAATGAGCCCTCAATCCAGAGGGGGGTCTCACCCAGTTTCTGGTAACAAAATTGGATACAAGAGACAATCCATCTGGCAATTGTCCTCTTAGTGGCAGGTTTCCTTGCCAACCTCACCATAGGTGAGAAACAGTTGATGGGATTCAAACCTCAGACCCTTGGTATGTTCTAAATAGTAACTCAATGCCCTCTTAACATCCAAACTGTACAATCTACTCACCAGAGGAAGAATGCTGAGTGAAAATACTGGAAGGGAGATGGATTGGTTAAGATGGAACCGACACCACTTAGGTAAAACTTCCTGTTAGTCCTGAGGACTACCTTATCCCTGTGAAAAGAAATAAAATAATTTTCTACTGAAAGGGCTTGTAACTCACTTATGCTGCCTAGCAGAAGTGATGGCCACTAGAAATACAGTTTTCCAAGTTAAAACTTAAGCTCATGGAAGACAGGGGTTCAAAGGGAGGTTGCATTAACTGGGCAATGCAAACATTAAGGTCCCAGGCAGGGGCTGGGTCACGAAAGGGTGGATTGGTATGGAGTAACCCTTAAAAACTTGGAAAATACAGGGTGAGCGGAAAGGGAGGAAGGCTTTCCTGCTGAAATAAAAGCAGAGACAGCTGCCAAATGAACTCTTAAGGTAGCTGGCCTGAGGCCCAAAGAATTAAGATGGACCATGTAGTCCAACAAAATGGGCAAATCAGCAGATTCTGGGGCAATACGCTTCCCAGAACACCAGATGGAGAACCTTTTCCACTTGGAATTATAAGTGGCTCTAGTGGAAGGCTTCCTAGAGGCCTTTAGGATGTCAAGGATACCTTGAGAAAGGTGCAAATCAGCAATTCTAACTCCCAGAGAGCCAAGCTTTGAGGTTGAGGATTTGAGGTTCGGATACCAGACTCTCCCTGGGCACAGGTCAGCAGGTTGTGAATCCTGGGAAGACACAGGGAAGGTGGACTGCCAGTGATAGAAGGAGTGGTACCAGGGTTGCCTGGCCAGTCTGGTGCAATCAGAATCACCTTGCAAGGCTGGGATCTGATTTTTACTAACACCTTGAATAGGAGAGGGAAGGGGGGGAAGCATAAAGAAACTTCCCTTCCCAATCCAAGAGAAGGGCGTCCAGGGGGACTGAGCCCACCACTGGGGGCCTGCAACAGAACAGTGGAAGTTGGTGGTTGTCTGGGGCTGCGAAGAGGTCTATCTGAGGGGTGCCCCATCTGGCAAAAACTGTCCCCAGCACTCGAGGATTCAGGGACCATTCGTGATGGCCCTGAGAAATCCTGCTGAGGGCATCCGCTAGGACATTGTCTTTCCCTGGCAGGTGAACTGCTATTAGAGAGGTGTTCAGGGAGTAGGCCAGAGACCACAACTTCATTGCCTCGGTGCACAAGGCCGATGACCGAGTGCCCCCTTGCTTGTTGATGTACCACATTGTTGTGGTATTGTCTGTTCTGACCTGGACTACTTTGTTCTGGACAGATGCAGAAAATGCTTGAAGAGCTAAAAAGACAGCTCTGAGTTCCAGCAAATTGATGTGGAGCAGAGATTCCTGGTGGGACCACACTCCCTGGGTGGAGAGGTACATGAAGTGTGCTCCCCACCCCAGGAGGGAGGCATCCGTAGTGAGGGTGAGGGAGTGGGAGAGAGAATGAAGGGACCCCAGTCTTAATTGCTCTGATCCTGCCACCACTGAAGGGCTAGGATCAGGTTCGGGTCACTGGAATCAATTTGTAAGGGTCCCTCCTTGAGACCAATAGACTCTCAAGTGAAACTGAATGTCTCTCATCTGGAATCTTGCTCCTGCACCACGGCTGTGGGAGGCAGCCATGTGCCCCAGGAGCTGCAAAAAGTGTCTTGCTGGTCGAGAGACCTGCAGAGTGAAAGAGGAGGCCAGGGCAATCAACTTCTCTACCCTTTCCAAGGGGAGGAAGGCCCTGGCCAGCTTTGTGTCCAATTCCGCACCTATGAAAGTGAGTACCTGAACTGGTTCTAGAACTGACTTTGGTAGATTTAGCAGGAATCCCAGGGAGGTGAGAAGCTGCTGGGTGACTTGTAAGTGGGATTTCACCTGTTCTGGAGACTGTCCTACAATGAGCCAGTCGTCCAGGTAAGGGAAAACAGCAATCCCTTGCCTCCTTAAATGAGCCACTGCCAGACATTTTGTGAATACCCTTGGGGCAGAGGTAAGGCCGAAGGGCATTGCCCTGAACTGGTAGTGGCCTGAGGGCAGTTTGAACCTGAGGTACTTTCGGTGAGAAGGCCTGATGAGGACATGAAAATAAGCGTCCTTGAGGTCCAGGGAGGCTAACCAGTCCCCTGGCCTCAGGGAGGGTAAAATCATTCCAAGTTAGCATTTTGAACTTTGGTTTCAAAGGTGCTTGTCCAGATATCTTAGCTCTAAGATGGGCCATTCTCCTGTCTTTTTGGGGTAAGGAAGTATCTGGAATACAGACCTTTGCCCTGGTGTAAGGGAGGAACCCTTTCTACTGCTCTGAAGGTTAACAGGGTAGAGACCTCTGCTTCCAGAGTAAGGGTCTCGAGGCTTGTCGGTGGAAAATGCCTGGCCTCACCTTTGAGAATTTTTGAAGCTGAGAACCAGGCCCTGGCTACTACTTCCAGAACCCATTTGTCCGGTTAGGGACACCCAGTTCTGACTGAAGTAAAGCCAACCTGCCCCCTACTGGTACAGGAGAATCGACCCTGGGCACCCCATCAGGGTGCCTGCTTGGCAGTTGCCTTAGGCTGAGGGGTGGGGACCGGTTTACCTGCGCCCCGTCTGCCTCTGCCTCTGAAAAAGCCCCTCTGAGCAAAAGCAGAGGAGGCTTGGAATTGAAAAAAAGGCCTGTGGAAGGGCCTGCCCCTACCTCTGGGTGTGTGCCTCTGGGGAGTGGCTTGGGCACTTTTGTAGGTAGTTCTGTATTCATCCATCTTTTTCATATAGTTCTCTGTCTGCTCCCCAAACAGAGAATTCCCCACCACAGGAAAATCCATAGCCTTAGTCTGAGTGTCATGTGACAGATTAGTACACCTGAGCCATGCCAACCTACGAAAAGCTACAGAAGTGGCCATGACCCTTGAGGAAACATCATTAACATCCACAGCCGCATGAAATTGAACTTTAGAGGCTTCAATGCCATCAGCAGCCACCTGTTCTAATTCACTAGCCAGCTGGCCATGGTCCTGCTTGGCTAACTGCATAACTGTATCCCATCTAGATTTCTGATATCTAGCCACATAAGCTATATAATTTGCCTGCCTGAGTCCCAGAGAGGCTGCCATACACTGCTTTTTTGCCATGACATCAATCTTCCTGGAATCCTTGTCAGGAGGATGTGAAGCCAGGGGAATGTTAGCCTTGTCACAGGCTGCAGCCTGCACTACTCCCACATGACTACACTGCTCAGAAAGGAAGTCTGTATCAGGACCTGATAGAGTATACCTCCTGTCCATCTTCTTATCGACAGGAGGCACAGAATTAGGATTTTTCAAAATTTTTATTGTTTGCTTCCTAAATGACTTATGCAAAGGAATAGACAATCTCCTAGACTCTGGAATATCCATCATTTCAACATAATCAGGCTCCTCCTGCTCATCCACAGCCTCTTCTAAGGGAAGCTGAGGTTTCAGCAATTTTCTTATAAAACATAAAATGAGATGGGGACTCAGACAGCATACGGGAGATTCTAAAGGTCTGTCTGGAGAGATGTCCTGTTCAATGGGCACATCCAGAACCTCCAGCCACATACATACTGTTCATAATCCTCCTCCCTCCCGGTTCATAAAATTCCTCAACATCATACTCCTGAACCCATGGGGCGGACGAACCAACCTTTGCCAACTAGTGGTGGTCTGGACGGCCCCTGAGACAGTGACTGGACAATTTGTATGGCTTTTTGTTATTTCTGCAGCAGTTGGGAGGAAATTTTGGACCCAGACCTGCTGATTTTCTAGATTTTTTACTGGGGCTGGTTCCTCAGAACCAGCTTTTCTTTGCCCGAGGAAGCACCTGGTCAGAGGGCACTCCCTCTGGTTCAGTTGGCACTGAACTGGGCTGGCCATCCGGGTCAGCGGACTTTTGGCCTCTCATTCCCTGAGCCTGCCCAATCTTTTTCCAGGGTGGCTGCAGGAAATTTTTATACCTGGCAGTCTGACGGAGGTGGTCAAACCCAGACAATAAACACATGTGGTGTGTGGGTCAGCCATGTAAAAGCTTCCCGACAACATCACAGTGTTGAAACCCAGTGGGCCAGTTTTTCTTTTGGGTTTCTCAGACATAATGCCAGCTAACCAAAACTTGCCTTTAATGGCAGTGCCAGGCAAGACACCTTTATCGGTTCCTAACCGTGTCACGGGTATTTGAAAACCGAATGAAATCCGCTTTTTAGAACCGATAAGAACCGGAACCGCACTCTAAATATATTTTAAAATGTTAAAATGAGTTTTAAAGAACCGATCGGTTCAAAACCGAACCGATAATGACAATTTCCACACAGACTAAAAACCTTGTACTTACGGTTACCAGATAGAGCTTGAACCAAATGCGGTAAAATAAAACACTGTTCTCGGTTAAATTTAACCGAGAATACTAAATGAACCGAGAAATGAACCAAGCTGAAGGAGAAATCTCCGGAGCGACTGTTCAGTGAGGCGGAGTAAAGAATCTGACAGTTTCAGTTTGAAACTGCCCAGATAGAGCTTTGAAAACCGAGCTCGCGCTCAGAACTCCATCCTGTATGGAGTTAACTCTTTCATCTCCGGGGCAGTTCTAGAGGAGGACCAAACTGCTAATTGTCATAATGTAGCAAGACTTCATGTTGTTTGAAGGGATTTGAGACCTGCATGAATCAGGGTCCCCTGATCCTGGGTCAGCAAAAGTTGTGACAGAGGAAGAGAAACCGGAGGTTCCTCTGAAAATTGTTGCAGAAGAGAGAACCAAACTTGCCTGGGCCAGAAAGGAGCAATGAGAATCATTCAAGCTCCTTCTGAGCTGAATTTGTATAAGACCCTCGGAATCGGGGGGGGGGGGGAGAGGAGGCATAGATGAATCTGTCCTTCCAGTCTATAGACAGAGCGTACCGCCAAAAAAATGCCTTGCCCTGGAGTAAGCGAGCAGAAGGCGGGAAGTTTTGCATTGTGAGGAGACACAAACAGGTCTACCTGACGTGTTCCCCAGCGCAGGAGGATACCATCTACTACCCCTTGATCCAGTTCCCATTCATGGGCATTTGCTGACAACCGATTGAGGTGGTCTGCCAGTGTGTTCTCGACTCCCGGAACATGAACTGCCATCAGGTGAAGGCTGTGCCGCACAGCCCAACTCCAAACGCTCCTTGCTTCCCTGCACAGAAGGTAGGAATGCGTTCCTCCGTGCTTGCTGATGTACCAGACTACACACATGTTGTCTATCTGGACAGTCAGATGACCGGGAAGCACGTACGAGTTCAGAGCCTGCAAAGTATACAGAACGGCCCTGAGCTCAAGCATGTTTATATGAAGAGTCTGCTCGAGTCTGGACCAGGAGCCCCGAGTCCTGTGGGACTATAGATGAGCTCCCCAGCCCTCTCCCAAGGCATCTGTTGTCAATGTTTGGGCGGGGGGGGTTTCAAGGCAAAAGGGAACTCCCCACAAAAGGTTCTCTTGCACCATCCACCACTGCAAGTCCCAAACTATGGGGTTGCAGACTAGAATTTTCCTGGTCTAGGTCATCCAGCGTTTGGTCCCACTGAAACTGAAGCGTCCACTGAGAGATCCTAATATGGAGCCGAGCATGAGGGACTGTGGGAATAGCAGCCGCCATGAGCCCGAGAAGGTGAAGGACTAACTTGGCGCTGACCTGTCTGCAACAGGACCTCAGACCTGCCCGAGCCTGAAGAGTATCCACCCTGTCCAGAGGCAGAAAAGCCATGCACATGGTCATGCCCAGGATCGCCCCTATGAACTGGAGTCTTGGGCAGGGGACCGGCCAGGTTGATGGTGATATCTAGACTGGAAAAGACCTGTAGGGTAAGGGAGAGAGCGCAGAGGATCCTCCCTGGATGGGGCACAGGGCCAGTCGTCCAGGTACGGGAATACCTGCACTCCTAGGAGTGCATGGTGAGCCGCCATTGACTGAAAGGCATTTGGTGAACACTCGGGGCGCCGAGGAAAGACCAAATGGGAGGGCCATGAACTGGTAGTGGTCCCCTGAAAAGAAAACAGAAGGAACATGCGGTGGGAAGGGCGGATAGGGATATGCAGGTAGGCATCCTGCATATGCAAAGCGCACAGCCACTGTCCCTGCCAAAGTATAGGCAGAAGGCTCTGCAGGAAGAGCATTCTGAACCGTTTGTACTCTACGAACATGTTCAGGGAGCTGAGGTCTAAAATAGGCCTCACGTCTCCCAATTTCTTTGGAACCAAGAAGAAATGAGAGTAGCAGCCTGTCCCCCAAAGGTGGGTTGGGACAGGCTCTATCGCCGCCTTCAAGAGAAGAAAGGAAATTTCTTCCCAAACCAGAGGAAGATGCTCAGGGGAGCAAGACGACTTGGGGGGTGGTTTTCTGGGTGGTTTCTGAAGAAACTTGATTGAGTGTCCTGCTGCTACCAGTTGGAGCACCCAAGCATCTGATGTGATCCTCTCCCAACCCTGTAGATGGAAGGAGAACCTCCCTCCTACTGGTTCCTCTGGAGGGTTCAGAGGTTGTGGGAGAGGAAAGGAGTTAGGAAATGTGGGACAACGTCGCGGTGGAAGCTCCCGACGCTCTTTTGGGCGGTGGGGGGTTTGGCAGCCAGAGGGGGCCCCCAATGTTTGTTGGCCCGCTTACTGTGAGGTTTCGCTTTAGGCCGAGAACATCTGCAAAAAGGGCGACACTGTCCCTGAGGGGGCCTGTACATGCAGTCAACAGACTTAAGCGCAGTGCTCTTCTCTTGCAGGTCAGTGATGATGTCCTTGACATCCCCACCGAACAGCACCTCCCCAGAGTGGAAGAAGCGTACACCTTCTTTCCGTACTGGTCCAGAAGACGGGATTCCTTGTCAGGTGGAGACGACCTAAGGTGTTTAGGATTTGCCACCAGCCATGGCCAGCTAATCATGACAGTCAGCCTTGAATTGTGTGTTGAAGAATTCACACACCTCAGAACCTGGTATACAACCGCCTTCCTCGGGAGGGGCTAACGCAGACGGTTGTTTCCAAATCGTGGAAACGAAGTCTGTGTGAGGCTTGATCCAGGGTGGAATCAATGTCGGAACAGTTTCGGTCAGATCCAAATGGGGAGCAAGTTCCTCCCACTGTGGATCTGGCTCCACAGATTGCCACTGGTGAACCTCCTGGATCTTTCTCATCAACTCCAGAAAAGAAGGATCTTCCGGAGGAGACTTTGGAGGAGTCCTAGGCCTGGAACAGTCTGGAGTGCGTGGCTCATCATCAGGATCAGAGCACCCCTCAGAATCAGATGTCTCCGAAGAGGAAGAATAACACCCCTCCCAGTGCGGGGGAGGAACGGACCCGTTGGGCAACCCTCGGGGAAGCGTATCCTCCCCAGTCCTGACACCCGAGGGCTCACCTCTAGTGTCGGGTGGGGGGGAGGAAGTCTCATCTCCGACGATGGACATCCGAAACCGGGTCTCGCGTCGGCAGATGAATCTCCACCTCACTGGTGAGCCGAGCCTTGGCCTCAGCCCACCAGGAAGCCAGAATCTCCTTCAAATCAACCGGCAGCTGGGGGAGTGGTGGAGGAGGAGGAGGAGAAGGGAGATATGGGTACTGAGGGTACCCGAAAGGCTAATATCCGTAGCCCAATGGTGGGAGGCCCAGCACTGAGTACTGAGACATCAGGTAGGCCGGCGTCTGGTTCTGTGGTGCAGGATAATGCAGTCCCGTGTAGGACGGCGTCGGATAAGACAGAGTCGGATACCCGGGAACCAGGGGTTCTGTTGGAGCAGAAGGCCCTGGAAGAAGCCCAGCAGGCGAGCCAGGAACAGGTGGCCCTGGGGGCGGCAGGCCCGGCGTAGGGACGGCGTCCAGCAAAGGGATGTCGCCGCGTCGGGTATGCCGGACGTCTGCACCAGTGTCCAAGGGTCCAGTGTCAGGGGATCTGGCCCTGTGGGAGGGTGGGAGACCTGGCGGGAGCGTACCAGCGTCCTCTGTGTCACCCGGGAAGGAGGATTGAAATCCTTGGAGTCCAGCAGAGGAGACGCTGGGACCTCGGGGAGCAGCGGCGATCGCTGCAGCGAGCCGGGGACGGCGGACTGGTTGACAGGGTCCAGCATCGGCTCTGATGCCATGTGTTCATCAGAGGGGCCAGCGTACGCCTTACCGGCGGGATCTGGGCAGGCGTCGGAGGAGCCGGCATCTGACTTATCGGATCCAACGCCCGATGAAGGCCATGAGGGAGGAGCAGCCTTGACGAAGGGCCCGAGCCAGATGGAGGGACCGCCACCTTGGTCACCACCAAGACGGTAGTCGATGGTCTGTCTCTGGGGAAATGTTACCTGCAGCACGGCAACTCCAGCCAGAGTCGCTGGAGGCCGTGAAGGGAGTCTCAGTCCCTTTACTTCTTCTTCTTACAGTGTCCCTCGGGCGAAGTTGAGGCCTGCCTGAGCTTCTTCAGCTCTTTCTCCATGGAGGACATTTTTTCTTTAAAATGTGGGCTTCCAGAGACTGCTGCCTCCATTTACGGGTGGTGGCGTTTAACTGCTGGCAGTGCTGGCACTTCTCCACTAGGTATTCCAGGCCTAGACAGAAGAGGCACAGGGAATGACCGTCCTTATGCTGGAGCTGAGCGCCCGCACGAGATTAATTTATTTTTATGCGAATCAGAGGGTGTAGGGGACATACACGGCAAATATAAAGAATTAAGAAAAAAACGAGAAAAAATCTGGTAATAAAACCAATGAAAGAATGACGAAGCAGTAGAAACTTAACTGTGAGGTGCTTTCACGAGCTAATGGCAAGAAAGAACTGGAAGGCGGGCGTGGGGGAACTCCCCTTTATACTGACATCATCTGAGGCTGGTCACCTGACGTGGGGGTAGTCCCCCGCCAGAGACTGCGAGCTAGATATGTTTCCGTTGGTTGCCGACTTCAGTCCTATATGTAATTACCTACTGCAAGAGCCCTCTCAAAGTAAGATTACCTCTTTCCAAATTCCAGATCTTTTTTGATGCTCTTCCTGCATTCATAATCACTCCCATCCGACTCACAGATCGCAGCTCCAGCTCCACCCTATCCGACTTCCTCAGTATGACTCAGAACCTACTGTGCGTAAAATAAATTCAGTACTGAACAACATAAATTTACTAAGTAAAGATGAGAGTCAGGTGGGGGTGAAAGGAGAGCGTGTTTGTAAAGCGCATATAACCTCTGAGCTGCCATCCATGTTCCAGGTGCTGTCTTTAACTCAGAGTCTCAGCTAGCAGTTAAGATGTGGATATTTTTTTTTTACTTCAGTTCTTAACTTTGTTTTCCTGACAGTACAGTTTATAAGGCATATGGACAGTGTTTGATGTGTGAAGGTGACGTGCGCCGGCACACTGCCAGCGCGGACAGGAATTCTGAAGAACAGAAATACTGAAACATTGGGAGCCACATGAGGCATTTACTATAGCAGAGGTTTTGCTATAGCAAGGGGCTACTGTACATCTTCCTAACAAGCACAGTACAGTAGCACTCCAAACGGCTTCAGCAGCCTGGAAGCATGCTGACTCAGCATCCAGCAACCCTTGAGAAATGGACCACACCAAAAGGCATTATGAAATACAATGCCGTCAACCTTGTTACAAAACCTGAAACACATATAGTTTTTATAACAATGTTTTTTGAATGGTGCTGCCTGTTTTACTTTAGATAACTATTGCACAAGATCTTAAGTGTACTGATTGGCAAAACAATTGTCATTACAAACTACTGCACAATACATTTTAGCAAACATAGAGGTACAATTACCAATAAAAATAAAGGGAAATTGAGTAGTGCAATTAAACTGGTATTTCTACCAAAAAACACTTTCTAATATCTCAGTATTTTTGGATTTCAATAATATATTCACTTGATATTTAAGTTCCATGTCTAATGTTGATAATACATTACCCAAGTACAGATTTCTTTCTTGAATATAAAAAGGACATAAAATCAATAGATGTTTATTTTATTTTATTTATTTAGTTTTTGTTGCCTGGGTAAGTGCACTAGACAAATCCTGCCTATTTTCAGGCACGACCCGGGGCAGGGGGATACAGATGAATGCCAAATGACCTTGACCCAGATTAAGCTGTTGGTGGTATTTTTAGTGAATGAGGGAAATTTGGCCAGGACACTGGGGAAATTCCCTAACTCTTTTCGATAAGTGCCATGGGATCTTTAACATCCACCTGAACTACCACCAATGTAGACAGATGGGACCTCAGTTTAACGTCTCATCCGAAAGACAGCACGTCTCTCATGCTGCACTACAGGTGCATATAGTAATAGACAGCAATAGGTTGTCTTCCCCGAGTTAGCACTTGCAAATCTGTATAATACTTTTTTTATCACAAAACCCTCTTACATGATCTTTAAAACTTTGGAGAAACAGATCCAATAAGCTTGCTGACAGGGAATACTAGACTGTGAGGTCCTGAGATTACATCATTAACAGCTCTTCACTAACATAGGCTGTTTTGAACACGTAGTGCAATCAGGGTTAAAAAATTCCTCATAATTTTAAAATGAAGGCAGAAATCTAATTTTTGATATGAGATTTACTGGGGGTATGCTTATTCGGATCCTGCAATGCTGCACATTTCGCGTCAGAGGCTCTTTAACTAGCACCTTATTTTCGGCCTATACTGTATATACTGCAGCCTTCCTGAGTTGAACTACCCCTGCTCTATTGAAATCAATATATTTATCCTTGTCTGTATCATGATTTGTTAGCCCTATATGCTTGCTTACTTGACTGCATTATCTTTACTACTGTACCTATCTATGGTTTACCTATGTATCATTGCCTCGACTGTATATATCCTTAGCGTATTTTATCCTTCACGACGTGAAACCTTTGCAAATGAGCTAACAGCTCAAAGGTTGTAATCCCGAGACTTGAATAAATAAATAACGTTAATGCATACCCAGTTCTCATCTCTGAGCACACAGAATGTTTCCCAACTAAAACTGATGGCTTAAAAGTCAAATGTGACTCATGAAACCAACGGGATATGGAGGAGTAAAGACCAGAGCCAACCAGCTTCTTCTGGAGTTACAACAACCATTTAAAGTGCTGGGATCATGGAGTTACAGCATAGTGCACAAGCTGATATCTGAATTACTATAAACATCACAGGACAAGTGCGTTTGCAGGCTATCTGACAAAGTGGAAAACTGATGCTGATATAATAGACATAGCCTTCTCTGAGGTGCAGAGTGGCAGGGTGCAACTCTGGCCCACTAGTGACCCTGGTACAATCACCTCGGCCTCGCCATGCAGGGAAGGTACAGAGTAGTAGGGTACAACTCTGGCCTGCTGGTAAACCTGGTACAATAACCTCAGCCTGCAGGGAAGATACAGAGTGGTAGGTTACAACTTTGGCGTGCTGGTGACCCTGGTACAATGGCCTCAGCCTGGGCCTGCAGGGAAGGCACAGAATGGTAGGGTACAACTTTGATCTGCAGGTGACCCTGGTACAATGGCCTCAGCCTGGGCCTGCAGGAAAGCTACAGACTGGAAGAGTACAATGCTGACCCGCAGGTGACCCTGGTACAATGGCCTCAGCTTGGGCCTGCAAGGAAGGTACAGAGTGGTAGGGTATAACTCTGGCCCGCAGGTGACCCTGGTACAGCGACCTCAGCCTGGGCCTGGAGGGAAGGTACAGGGTAGTAAGGTACAACTCTGGCCCGCAGGTGACCCTAGCACAGTGTCCTCAGCCTGGGCCTGCAGGGAAGGCACAAAGTGGCAGGGTACAACTCTGGCCCGTTGGTGACCCAGGTACAATGCCCTCAGCCTGAGCCTGCAGGGAAGGTACAGAGTGGCAGGATACAACTCCAGCCCGCATGTGACCCTGGTACAATGCCCTCAGCCTGGGCATGCAGGGAAGGTACAGAGTGGTAGGGTACAGCTCTGGCCTGCTGGTGACCCTGGTACAATGCCCTCAGCCTGAGTCTGCAGGGAAAGTACTGAGTGGTAGGGTATAAACTCTTGCCAACAGGTGACCCCAGTACAACGCCTTCAGCCTGGGCCTGCAGGGAACGTACAGAGTCATAGGGTACAATTCTGGCCCACAGGTGACCCTGGTACAATGCCCTCAGCCTGGGCCTGCAGGAAAGTACAGCGTAGTAGGGTACAATCCTGTCTGGCAGACCCTGGTACACTGCACTCAGCCTGGGCCTGCAAGGAAGGTGCGGAGTGGTAGGGCACAACTCTGGCCTACTGGTGACCCTGGTACAATGGCCTCAGCCTAGTCCTGCAGGGAAGGTACAGATTGGTAGGGTACAATGGCCTCAGCCTGGGCTTGCAAGGAAGGTACAGGGCGCCAGGGCACAACTCTTGCCTGCTGGTGACCCTTGTACAATGCCCTCAGCCTGGGCCTGCAGAGAAAGTACAGGGTGGTAGGGTACAACTCTGGCCTGCTGGTGACCCTGGTACAATACACGCAGCCTGGGCCTGCAGGGAATGTACAGAGTGGTAGGCTACAACTCTGGCCTTCAGGTGACCCTGGTACAATGGCCTCAGTCTGGGCCTGCAGGGAAGGTACAGTGTGGTAGGATAAAACTATGGCCTGCTGGTGACCCTGGTACAATGGCCTCAGCCTGGGCCTACAGGAAAGGTACAGAGTGGTACGTTAAAACTATGGCCTGCTGGTGACCTTGGTACAATGGCCTCAGCCTGGGCCTGCAGGAAAGGTACAGAGTGGTAGGGTACAACCATGGCCTGCTGGTGACCTTGGAACAATGGCCTCAGCCAGGGCCTGCAGGGAAGGTACAGAGTAGCAGGGTACAGCTCTAACCTACAGGTGACCCTGGTACAATGGCCTCAGCCTGGGCCTGCAGGGAAGGTACAGAGTGGTAGGGTACAACTATGGCCTGCTGGTGACCCTGGTAAAATGACCTCAGCCTGAGCATGCAGGGAAGGTACAGAGTGACATGGCACAACTCTGGCCTGCAGGTGACCCTGGTACAATGCCCTCAACCTGGGCCTGCAGCAAAAGTACAAAGTGGTAGAGTACAACTCTGGCCCGCTGGTGACCCTGGTACAATGCACTCAGCCTGGGCCTGCAGGGAAGGTACAGAGTGGTAGGGTACAACTCTGACCTGCTGGTGACCCTGGTAAAATGGCCTCCGCCTGGGCCTGCAGGGAAGGTACAGAGCAGCAGGGCACAACTCTGGCCTGCTGGTGACCCTGGTACAATTCCCTCAGCCTGGGCCTGCAGGGAAAGTACAGAGTGCTAGGGTACAACTCTGGCCCACTGATAACCCTGGTACAATGGCCTCAGCCTAGGATTGCAGGAAAGGTACAGGGTGGTAGGGTACAACTATGGCCTGCTGGTGACCCTGGTACAATGGCCTCAGTCTAGGCCTCCATGGAAGGTACAGAGTGGCAGGGCACAACTCTGGCCTGCTGGTGACCCTGGTACAATGCCCTCAACCTGGGCCTGCAGGGAAAGTACAGAGTGGTAGGGTACAACTCTGGTCTGCTGATGACCTTGGTACAATGCCTCAGCCTGGGCCTGCAGGGAAGGTATAAAGTGGTAGGCTACAACTCTGGCTGACAGGTAACTCTGGTAGAATGCCTTTAGCCTGGGCCTGCAGAGAAGGTACACAGTGGCAGGGTACTACTCTGGCTTGCAGGTGACCCTGGTACAATGGCTTCAGCCTGGGCCTGCAGGGAAGGTACAGAGTGACAGGGTACAACTTTGGCCCACTGGTGACCCTGGTACAATGCCCTCAACCTGGGCCTGCAGAGAAAGTACAGACTGGTAGGGTACAACTCTGGCCTGCTGGTGATCCTGGTACAATGGCCTCCGCCTGGGCCTGCAGGGAAGGTACAGAGTAGTAAGGTACAACTCTGGCCCGCAGGTGACCCTAGCACAGTGCCCTCAGCCTGGGCCTGCAGGGAAGGCACAGAGTGGCAGGGTACAACTCTGGCCCGCTGGTGACCCAGGTACAATGCCCTCAGCCTGAGCCTGCAGGGAAGGTACAGAGTGGCAGGATACAACTCCGGCCCGCGCATGTGACCCTGGTACAATGCCCTCAGCCTGGGCATGCAGGGAAGGTACAGAGTGGTAGGGTACAGCTCTGGCCTGCTGGTGACCCTGGTACAATGCCCTCAACCTGAGTCTGCAGGGAAAGTACTGAGTGGTAGGGTATAAACTCTTGCCAACAGGTGACCCCAGTACAACGCCTTCAGCCTGGGCCTACAGGGAACGTACAGAGTCATAGGGTACAATTGTGGCCCACAGGTAACCCTGGTACAATGCCCTCAGCCTGGGCCTGCAGGGAAAGTACAGCATGGTAGGGTACAACTCTGGCCCGCTGGTGACCCTGGTACACTGCACTCAGCCTGAGCCTGCAAGGAAGGTGCAGAGTGGTAGGGCACAACTCTGGCCTACTGGTGACCCTGGTACAATGGCCCTCAGCCTGGTCCTGCAGGGAAGGTAAAGAGTGGTAGGGTACAATGGCCTCAGCCTGGGCTTGCAAAGAAGGTACAGGGCCAGGACACAATTCTTGCCTGCTGGTGACCCTTGTACAATGCCCTCAGCCTGGGCCTGCAGAGAAAATACAGAGTGGTAGGGTACAACTCTGGCCTGCTGGTGACCCTGGTACAATACACGCAGCCTGGACCTGCAGGAAAGGTGCAGAGTGGTAGGGTACAACTCTGGCCTTCAGGAGACCCTGGTACAATGGCCTCAGTCTGGGCATGGAGGGAAGGTACAGTGTGGTAGGATAAAACTATGGCCTGCTGGTGACCCTGGTACAATGGCCTCAGCCTGGGCCTACAGGAAAGGTACAGAGTGGTACGGTAAAATCATGGCCTGCTGGTGACCCTGGAACAATGGCCTCAGCCAGGGCCTGTAGGGAAGGTACAGAGTAGCAGGGTACAGCTCTAACCTGCAGGTGACCCTGGTACAATGGCCTCAGCCTGGGCCTGCAGGGAAGGTACAGAGTGGTAGGGTACAACTATGGCCTGCTGGTGACCCTGGTAAAATGACCTCAGCCTGGGCCTGCAGGGAAGGTACAGAGTGGTAGGGTACAACTCTGGCCTGCTGGTGACCCTGGTACAATGGCCTCAGCCTGGGCCTGCAGGAAAGGTACAGAGTGGTAGGGTACAACTCTGGCCTTCAGGAGACCCTGGTACAATGGCCTCAGTCTGGGCCTGCAGGGAAGGTACAGTGTGGTAGGATAAAACTATGGCCTGCTGGTGACCCTGGTACAATGGCCTCAGCCTGGGCCTACAGGAAAGGTACAGAGTGGTACGGTAAAATCATGGCCTGCTGGTGACCCTGGAACAATGGCCTCAGCCAGGGCCTGTAGGGAAGGTACAGAGTAGCAGGGTACAGCTCTAACCTGCAGGTGACCCTGGTACAATGGCCTCAACCCGGGCCTGCAGCAAAAGTACAAAGTGGTAGGGTACAACTCTGGCCCACTGGTGACCCTGGTACAATGCACTCAGCCTGGGCCTGCAGGGAAGGTACAGAGTGATAGGGTACAACTCTGACCTGCTGGTGACCCTGGTAAAATGGCCTCCGTCTGGGCCTGCAGGGAAAGTACAGAGTGCTAGAGTACAACTCTGGCCCACTGGTAACCCTGGTACAATGGCCTCAGCCTAGGATTGCAGGAAAGGTACAGGGTGGTAGGGTACAACTATGGTCTGCTGGTGACCCTGGTACAATGGCCTCAATCTGGGCCTGTATGGAAGGTACAGAGTGGCAGGGCACAACTCTGGCCTGCTAGTGACCCTGGTACAATGGCCTCAACCTGGGCCTGCAGGGAAGGTACAGAGTGGTAGGGTACAACTATGGCCTGCTGGTGACCCTGGTAAAATGGCCTCAGCCTGGGCCTGCAGGAAAGGCACAGAATGGTAGGGTACAACTCTGGCCTGCTGGTGACCCTGGTACAATGGCCTCAGCCTGGGCCTGCAGGGAAGGTACAGAGTGGCATAGCACAACTCTGGCCTGCTGGTGACCCTGGTACAATGCCCTCAACCTGGGCCTGCAGTGAAAGTACAGACTGGTAGGGTACAACTCTGGCCCGTTGGTGACCCTGGTACAATGCACTCAGCCTGGGCCTGCAGGGAAAGTACAGAGTGGTAGGGTACAACTCCAGCCCGCAGGTGACCCTGATACAATGCCCTCAGCCTGGACATGCAGGGAAGGTACAGAGTGGTAGGGTACAACTATGGCCTTCAGGTGACCCTGGTACAGTGGCCTCAGTCTGGGCCTGCAGGGAAGGTATAGTGTGGTAGGGTAAAACTATGGCCTGCTGGTGACCCTGGTACAATGGCCTCAGCCTGGGGCCTACGGGAAAGGTACAGAGTGGTAGGGTACAACCATGGCCTGCTGGTGACCCTGGAACAATGGCCTCAGCCAGGGCCTGTAGGGAAGGTACAGAGTAGCAGGGCATAACTCTGGCCTGCTGGTGACCCTGGTACAATGGCCTCAGCCTGAGCATGCAGGGAAGGTACAGAGCAACACGGCACAACTCTGGCCTGCAGGTGACCCTGGTACAATGCCCTCAACCTGGGCCTGCAGCAAAAGTACAAAGTGGTTGGGTACAACTCTGACCCGCTGCTGACCCTGGTACAATGCACTCAGCCTGGGCCTGCAGGGAAGGTACAGAGTGGTAGGGTACAACTCTGACCTGCTGGTGACCCTGGTAAAATGGCCTCCGTCTGGGCCTGCAGGGAAGGTACAGAGCGGCAGGGCACAACTCTGGCCTGCTGGTGACCCTGGTACAATTCCCTCAGTGTGGGCCTGCAGGGAAAGTACAGAGTGCTAGGTTACAACTCTGGCCCGCTGGTAACCCTCATACAATGGCCTCAACCTAGGATTGCAGGAAAGGTACAGGTGATAGGGTACAACTATGGTCTGCTGGTGACCCTGGTACAATGGCCTCAGTCTGGGCCTGCATGGAAGGTACAGAGTGGCAGGGCACAACTCTGGCCTGCTGGTGACCCTGGTACAATGCCCTCAACCTGGGCCTGCAGGGAAAGTACAGAGTGGTAGGGTACAACTCTGGCCTGCTAGTGACCCTTGTACAATGGCCTCAGCCTGGGTCTGCAGGGAAGGTAAAGAGTGGCAGGGTACAACTCTGGCCTGCAGGTGACCCTGGTACAATGGCCTCAGTCTGGGCCTGCAGGGAAGGTACAGTGTGGTCGGTTAAAACTATGACCTGCTGGTGACCCTGGTACAATGGCCTCAGTCTGGGCCTGCAGGGAAGGTACAGAGCGGCAGGGCACAACTCTGGCCTGCTGATGACCTTGGTACAATGCCTCAACCTGGGCCTGCAGGGAAGGTATAAAGTAGTAGGATACAACTCTGGCTGCCAGGTGACTCTGACAGAATGCCTTTAGCCTGGGCCTGCAGGGAAGGTACACAGTGGCAGGGTACTACTCTGGCTTGCAGGTGACCCTGGTATAATGGCTTCAGCCTGGGCCTGCAGGGAAGGTACAGAGTGACAGGGTACAACTTTGGCCCGCTGGTGACCCTGGTACAATGCCCTCAACCTCAGCCTGCAGCGAAAGTACAGACTGGCAGGGTACAACTCTGGCCTGCTGGTGACCCTGATACAATGGCCTCCGCCTGGGCCTGCAGGGAAGGTACAGCGAAGCAGGGTACAACTCTGACCTGCAGGTGACCCTGGTACAATGGCCTCAGCCTCGGTCTGCAGGGAAGGTACAGAGTGGTAGGGTACAACTATGGCCTGCTGGTGACCCTGGTAAAATGACCTCAGCCTGGGCCTGCAGGAAAGGCACAGAGTGGTAGGGTACAACTCTGGCCTGCTGGTGACCCTGGTACAATGGCCTCAGCCTGGGCCTGCAGGGAAGGTACAGAGTGGCATGGCACAACTCTGGCCCGCAGGTGACCCTGATACAATGCCCTCAGCCGGGACATGCAGGGAAGGTACAGAGTGGTAGGGTACAACTATGGCCTGCTGGTGACCCTGGTACAATGGCCTCAGCCTGGGCCTGCAGGGAAGATACAGAACAGCAGGGCACAACTCTGGCCTGCTGGCGCCCTCGCATAATGCCCTCAGCCTGGGCCTGCAGGGAAGGTATCAAGTGGCAGGGTACAACTCTTGCCAACAGGTGACTCTGGTACAATGTCTTCAGCCTGGGCCTGCAGGGAAGGTACACAGTGGCAAGGTACAATTCTGACCCGCTGGTGACCCTGGTACAATACACTCAGCCTGGGCCTGCAGAGAAGGTACAGAGTGGTAGGGTACAACTCTGGCCTGCTGGTGACCCTGGTACAATGCCCTCAGTCTGGGCCCGCAGGGAAGGTACAACGCCTTGGAGAGGATACTCCCCCTCGGGGGGTGGGTGTCTACACTGCACAGCTCAAAGAACGACATCTACTGGAGGCGTGACATGGGTGACCACACACTGCCACACTGCTCTCTGGATGTTGTGAGTAGGCATACTCCAATAGAGAGGTGGGTGGGATTCTAAAAATTAGGAGACAATCCCCTGTTGGTGTCAAAACGAAGGTCAGTGAACAAATAGCTGCTTACGCCCTCCGGGCGCACAGGAATTGTTGTCCCCTCACCCAAGTTGAGATAATCTGTGCCATCCCCAGTACGCTGCACACCAGGCTGGAATAGGGGATCCCCACCTCAGACTTGCGGCCCAGCGAAATGGGCAGTGTTTATATCAGAGACTGTTCTAGCTCAGTACTGAGGCTCCTGGGTGGGATGCATTGAGGTGGTCCCAGTATCTGAGCTGAGCACAACAAAGAGAACATACATGACTTCACGACAGAAATGCCATTTTTTATTCACTACCCACCACAACCCCCCCATACTACCTGCTTTTATACATTGCAATTCTTTTAATGCACAACCTCTCCTTTGATAATTCCAACCACCCAAGACCCCTGCCTCTCCCACCTTGCCCTCACCAACACTGTTCCTTCTGCCTTATTCATATAACCTAAACCTTGTGTTGAGAAACCCTTTACTGACACAACGTTATCTGTCCTTCCAAAGCCAGAGGCCCAGTTCCCTCTACCCCCAGATCCTCTGTCCCCCACCCTAGGGCTCAGAGAGCAAGTTGTGGTGCCCAACACTGGTCATACAGGGCACGGGCAATGATACTGAGATAGTGCCATTGTAACACTGTTATAGGTGGCATTTTACAGTCATGTGCCCCAGAAATCCTTTAATCTGTAGAGCAAGTACAATCTCCTTCGCCAGCCCGGTGAGTGAGAAGAAAAAATTACTTAAAATAGTAATCTTCTTTCTTCCCAGTGATGCTCAGATATTCATAACTTTGTGCAGTCAGTCTGGTGGGTTGGACTGCCCTGAGAGATGGAACACATGCAAATGATGGAATTCTTTGTACGTGAGCATCTTTCAAATACTGCCTCTACCAACTGTAGTGTTCTAACCCCTTTAGATTTTTAAGAAGCCTGAAAGTCAGGCATTATGAAAAAAATCCAACAGCTAATTTTTAATAAAACATTATTTTTTTTTTTTTTTTTAGGGTTACCCTAATAAAGAGAATTTACCCAAAAACTTCTTAAGGAGGAACTATATCAATAAACAATGGTGTTCACCAAACAGCATGAGAAAACTACTAAGAGAAAAATTCTTGTTTAAATCTATTCGGTATAGAGCAGTGTACCCAGAAGGGTATGGCTATGTGGCACTAGCATGCGGAGTGCAGAGGCTGAAGTTCCGGAAGGGGAGGATGGGAGGGAGTTATGAATATCTGAGCATCACTGGGAAGAAAGATTACTATAGTATTTTTTTCTTCTAACCCCAGTAATGCTCAGGATATCCATAACTTTGTGCAGACTACCAAGCAGTACCCCCAGAGGTGGGCACAGAACTTATTCTGGAAACAGACTTTGCAGGACTGCTGTGCCAAACCTGGCATCACTTCTGGACAAAACATCCAAGTTGTAATGCTTTGTAAAGGTGTGTACTAATTTCCAGGTAGCTGCTTTACAAGTATCCAATAATGGAACCTCCCTAGCAGCTGCAAGACTAGCAGCTGTTCCTCATGTTGAGTGTGCCCTCAGCCCAGCTGGGGGCTCCCTACCTGCTCTAGTGTAGCAGAATTTTAATACACTGGACAATCCATTGATAAATGGATCTTTTTGAGGCTGGTTTGCCCATTCCGACATCCCCATATGTAAGGAAAAGTTGTTTTTTGTCTTGTCTATGGCCCTTAGTAGCTGTCATGTAATAGCTGAGAGCTCTTTTCACATCCAGACTGTGGAGTCTTCTTTCACCAGAGCTTGTATGTCCTGTGAAAAAGACAGGCAGAGTGACTGACTGGTTCAGAGGAAAGTCTGAAACGACCTTGGGAAGGAATTGTCTGTTTGTTCTGAGGACTACCTTATCCCTGTGAAAGGAGATGTAGTCCTGGTCAACACAGAGAGCCTGAAGCTCGCTGATTCTTCTTGCAGAGGTAATTGCTACAAGAAAAACTGTTTTCCAAGTAACATACTTTAGATGGGCTGTAGCCATGGGCTCAAAAGGAGTCCTCATTAATCTGGCTATACATATAGTAAGATCCCAAGTGGGCACTGGTGCCCTGTGAGGAGGATGCAAATGTATCAGGCCTTTAAAAAAATCTTTTGAAAATGGGATCTGATGCTGCTGACACCTTTGTCCTAGCAGAAAGGTATGCAGATACTGCTGCAAGATGAACCCTTAGAGAACTGGGTTGTAGACCTTGTGAATGTAAGTGAGTCAGATAATCCAACACCACTCAGACTCCTGCATCATTTGGGACGAAATTCCTACCAGAGGACCAAAAAGAAAATCGGTTCCTCTTAGCAGAATACATTTTCTTAGTGGAGTGCTTCCTATAACCTTTCAAGATAGTTAATACAGCTTTATAATGGTTTAAGTCTGCATACTCTAATTCCTCAACAGCCATGCCTTGAGGTGGAGGAACTCGAGATTTGGGTACAACAATGTCCCCTGATTGGAGTTCAGGAGATTGTGCCTGAGAGGCAAACTTATTGCTTAGCTCACTGACATGGAGAGCAGAAGAGAGTACCATGGCTGCCTGGGCCAATCTGGAGCTATCAAGATCAAAGAAGCTGAGAAGGATTTGAGCTTCAGTAGCACTCTGAAAACCAGAGGAAAAGTGGGGAAGGCATAAAGAAACTTGCCTGACCAGTCCAGTACCAGGGCATCCAGAAGGATTGTCCCCTGGGCCGGTGGTCTGCAGCAATACTGAGGCAACTGGTGATTCTGGTGGGATGCGAACAAGTCTATCTCTGGAATGCCCCACCTCCTGAAAATTACCTGCACCACCTGCTTGTTCAGTGTCCATTCGTGATGGGACTGATTGATTTGACTCAGTGTGTCTCCCAAGATATTGTCCTTTCCTGGCAGATGGATGGCTTGCAGGGACACCTTTAGGGAATACGCCAGAGTCCAAATTTTCATGGCTTCTGTGCATAGAGGACCTGATCTGGTGCCTCCCTGCTTGTTTATGCAGTACATATTGGTGGTATTGTCTGTTCTGACCTGTATCACCTTGCCCATCACCAGTGTAGAGAAAACTTTTAGTGACAGCCGCACACTGCTCTGAGTTCCAGCAAGTTTATATGTTGAAGAGACTGCTTCTGTCCAGGTACCCTAAGTTGTATGCTCCCCAGATGGGCACCCCAGCCCAGAAGGGATGCATCTGTCGTGAGGACTAGTGAAGGATTCTCCTTCTGAAAAGGGACTCCTTGCCTTAAGTTGGATTCCTTTTCCACCACAAAAGGGCTTGTAACAGTGTCCTTGTCACTGGGATGAGTTTTGAAAAGGGATCTTTTTTCTGACTCCAATAATTCCTGACATGAAACTGGATGTCTCATGTGAAACCTGGAACCCTGCACTGTGCCTGTGGATGCAGCCATATGACCCAAGGGTGGAAGGAATTGCCTGGCTGTTTTTTGCCTGTGCAACTTGAAGAAAGCTGCTGTGGCCTGAAGGCTTTGCACTCTGTCCAGTAGCAAATAGGCCCTGGCCTGTAGTGTACTGATCTCTGCCCCTATGAACTGTAAAGTCTGTGTAGGGGTTAAGACAGATTTTTTCCTGGTTTATTATGAAACCCAAGGACTCCAAAAGATCCTGTGTGAGCTTTAGAGAGGTTCCGACTTATTCTGGTGATTTGCCCACCACCAGCCAGTCGTCCAGATATGGAAAAAACAGTCACTCCCTGTCTTCAAAGAAATGCCACCACAGCTGCTAGGCATTTTGTAAACACCCTTGGTGCCGAGGAGAGGCCGAAGGGCAGGGTCGCACACTGATAATGACCTGATGGGAGTCTGAATCTGAGATATTTCCGGAAAGATTCTTTTATGGGGATGTGAATATAGGCGTCCTGTAAGTCCAGAGATGCCAGCCAGTACCCTTTTTGGATTGTTGGCAGAATCCGAGCCAAAGTTACCATTTTGAACTTTGGCTTTTTCAGGTGCTTGTTTAAAGCTCTGAGATCCAAAACTGGCCTCCACTCCCATTTTTCTTTGTTGTTAGGAAGTATCTGGAGTAAAACCCTCTTCCTCTCAGGGTTGTAGGAACTGGTTCCACTGCTCTGAGCTGTAACAGCTTTTGAACCTCTGCCTCTAGCAATGAAGTTTGTGCTAGGGGAGGAGAGATGAAAGCCCTGGAATGTTTTAGAGGAAGAAATCTGAAGTACAGAGACAAATCTTTGCCCACTACCTCGAACACCCACTTGTCTGTGGTGATGGCTGACCAAAGGTGGAGGAAATGGGACAGTCTGCCTCCGACAGGTAGGGAGGAGGCGGGCCTGCATCTCAGGGGTTCTGTTTAGGCTGGGGCTGAGGTTGTGCCTGATACCCTCACCTAGAGCAGCCCTGTTGGGGGTACTGCTGGTATTGGGGCGTGTCATGAAAGAGCGACCTCTGCCCCCCTTTCTATAGGGCCTGGTGGAAGAAGAAGCTCTGTCTCTGGCAGAGTTGTTTCTATAAATAACCTTATCTTCATCCACCTTCTTCATATAGGCCACCGTGGAGTCCCCAAAAAGAGAATTTCCTTCTAATGGAAAATCCAGGGCCTTCGATTGGGTATCCTGAGTAAGGTTTGTAGCCCTAAGCCAAGCAAACCTCCTCTGAGCCACTGTGTTAGCCATCCATCTGGCTGCAGCTTCATTCGAAACAGCAGCTACCCGGAACTGGTACATAGCCGCCTCTAGCCCAAACCTGGCAGTTTCAGCCAGGCCATCTGACAAGGGTGAGGTGGCTTTCATGGACATTGCTAGTACCAACTGCCACAGGGATTTCTGATACTGGGCGGCATAAGCTTGGAAAGTAGCTTGTCTCATGGCCAGTGAGGCTGACAAATAGCCTTTTTTTGGCCATACTGTCCAATTTTCTGGAGTCCTTGTCTGGTGGATGTGAGGACAGAGGGACCTTAGCTTTATCACAGGCTTCCTGTTGTATTACCCCTTGATGGTCAGCATGGGAGAAGAGGAAGTCTGCTCCCTCCCTATCCAACTGGTACTTTTTGTCTGTTCTCCTGTCGATTGGAGGGATAGAATTAGGGGTCTGCAGGAGCTTCATAGCATCCTCCTTAAACAATTTATATACTGGTAAGAGGGGGGCCTTTGTGGGTGTTAAACCCATCGTACTAAGGTACTCAATTTCCTCATCATCATCCACTTGTTCTGTAGTGGCGACATCTAAGGCATCTGCCATTTTCCTTACAAAGGAAAAGTGGGAGGAAAAATCCTCTGACACCCTGGGAGGCGAACCAAAATCCCGCTCAGGGGACACCTCCGGGGGGATAGGTTCGTCCTCCTCATAAGGCTCATCATCCTCTTCAAAAAACAGTTGCTCCGGTGCTGAGGGCAACACAGTACTAGCAACCTGGGGACCCTGAGAGGGGGCAGGAGGCTGAGTGATGATGCTCTGCAGAGCCTGAATAATTTTGAATGCCTGAGCTATCTCTTGAGCTGAAGGCATTGCAGACACCTGCGCAGAAGTCCCTGGGTTAAAAGGAGAGGGTTCTGCATGTTTAAGTTTCTTTGTTTTCTTTGAGGGAACCAGAGAGTCACACTGTTCTTTTCCTCTTTTTGCCCCTTTTTCACCCATATCAGGGCCGGGGGTAATAGCACTTGTGGGTTCAGCCACAACAGACTGGGGTGTCAGTTGGTCAGAGACTGAGGGACCCCTAGGAAACTTTTTATTGAGCCGTTCAAGGCGCTTTTCCACAGTTTTATCTGGAAAAGTTTTACATATCTTACATTCCTGGTCCAGATGTTCGAAACCCAGAGAAGCTACACATAAGGTGTGCTTGTCTGCCTTGGCAAACACATCTCCACACTTTAAACAGTTTTTAAACCTGGGCTCCCCGGTTCTCTTCTTAGGTTTCTCTGCCATGGTGAAAAGCAAAAAGGAAAAACACCAACCGCTAAATAACAGCTACTGTTGCGGTTATTTAAACAGCTTTTATATTTTTAATTTTTTTATGGTCGGTTCCGGAACCGATAAGGATCCGAGCAGCGACATGAAATATGAACCGGTTCAGCAGTTCTGTAACTGATAAAAGACGGTTACAAATAAAGTGTGTAAGGACCAAAAATTTATCGAAATAATACAGGTTCTTTAGTCAGAAAACCCAAATTAAACTAAATTAACTCGGATCCCTAACGGTTATGCCGAACCGCGAGAAACAGAGAAAAAACAATTATTTTAATAATAAACTAGATCTAAACTGACAATCAGTAGAGGCAGTAAAAGAAATAAAGTATTCTTATGGTTTTTGATGATTTTTATCTTTTTTCACGTGAAAGAGGGCGACAGAGACTCCGAGCGACCAGACTTTCAGGCGGAGAGAAAAATCTAAAGGGGTTAGAACACTACAGTTGGTAGAGGCAGTACATGAAAGATGCTCACGTGCAAAGAATTCCATCATTTGCATGTGTTCCATCTCTCCGGGACGTCCAACCCACCAGTCTGACTGCACAAAGTTATGAATATCCTGAGCATTACTGGGGTTAGAAAGGAGGTTGCTCTCAAACTCGGGTCTCCTGTGTGGAACTCACTCGGCCAGCTCTTTATAGTTTTCAGAACACATTTCTATCTCAAATATTGGCCGCCCTCTGTTGATTTTGGAATGCTCTTCCCTACCCACCTGTGCTCGTTACTTTGGAAGTTTTTCCCTGTACAGGTTCTGATGACTGGTACCAGTTTGGGGAATCCATTCCAAATGGATCCATTGTCTCAGGAGGTCTGGTCTTTAATGACGCTGCAAGAGAAACAGAGTTCATCTGAGTTCCATATTCTTCAGTCAGAGTTATGTTTCCCATGCTATTTCTATGGTATCAAGATGACCCTCGGTTTCATCTTAATGAACTCTACAGAAATTAAATCTCGACATCCCCGTCCCCTCACCCTAGGGCTCACAGTGTAAGTTGTGGTGCTAGACACTGGTCATGCAAGGCATGGGAGGTAATACTGGGACATCCCCAAGCCTCCCTGATGGCAGTTAAGTGGCATTTCAAAGTAAAATGCCTCAGCAATTCTTCCACCCATACAGTGAGTACGATCGCCTTCGCCAGTCCAGGGAGTGAGAAATGTAGCAGTCACTCAGATGGCTTTTTATAGTTTTTAGTACACATTTATATTTCAACTACCGTGGCAAACAGAACCACACTCACTGAATCCATTCAGATAAAATATTTATTGAAGGATCTATAGCGGGGTAGACATAAATGTTTTGACATTTCAAGACAGCCCCAACCTTTAGTCACTTCTTCAGAGAGAGTGGTCATGATAGTCTGTAGACTTTAGGTAGACTTCTGTCTCCCAGCTGTAATGGAGGTCTCGAGCCACAGGTCAAACGCAGATGGCAGCCACTTAGGATCATGACAGGATAAAATCTTTATAAGCAGAAAGCATTAGCAATTAAGAAGTCTACGTAAAGTACAGACTATCTGTACCACTCTATCTGAAGAAGTGACCAAAGGCTGTCAAAAAATGTCAGAACATTTGAGTATCCAGCAACATAATATGTTATACTTCAGTAAATATTTTATCTAAACTGATTCAGTGAGTGTGCGGTTCAATTTTCTCGCCTGGTACCTAATATTACATCCATAAGAACCAGCACCTGGCCCAAGTTTCTTTATCTCCACAGAGATACATAAGGATTCCTTGGTTTTATTTCTTTCAAATATTGGCCTCCCCCTTTTGACTCTGGAATGCTGTACTCTACCCTTACCTGTGTTCGTTACTTTGGAAGTTGTTCTCTGTGCAGGTTCTGATGACTGATACCAGTTTGAGGAATCTACTTCAAATGGATCCATCACCTCAGGAGGTCTGGTCTTTAATGATGCTGTAGGAGAAACTAAGTTAATATGAGTTCCATTTTTTTTTTCAGTCAGAGTTATGTTTTCCATGCTATTTCTATGGTACCAAGATGACCCTTGGTTTATGGAAATTACATTTCAATAACAGCAGAGCAGGTGACCCGAGAGTTTCAGTTGATGAGCAGTTTATGTGGGTGTCCACCTCATTCAGGAAGTGGGTGCGACCTGAAAAAGGAAGCTGGGATATGGGAATGTTGGATCCCAAGCTGAGTCCATTTTCATTAAAAGTAACATTACTAGAAACAGCCATTTCATTCATTGCTATACAATGACAAGAAATAATGCTGTACTCCGACTGGTCCGTCTGGGACTGGACCCAGGATGTTATCCCAGCATAATATCCCAGGTCTAGTCCCAGTGCAATTTTAACCACATTAAAAGTGAAAGAAAAGAAAAAACAGTCCATAGCTGCCCCTTACTTCCTGTTCCCCAGCCAACGTGATGCCAGAGTTCCAATCGTCTTCAAATACTACTTCCAGAGCCATCACATGTTCCCTAAACAACATTGCCTTCTACTATTTAAAAAAAAAAAGGAAACAAAATTGAAAAAAAAAAATAGAAGCCTTCTTCCCGATTGGCTTCAGACCACTCTCCTGTTCACTGCCCCCTGCCCGTCTCGCCTGCACCACCACAGGCTACACACACTTACTGCTTCCTCCATTACCAGGGTCTTTAACATTGTTCCTCTTTTATTCAAAATAGAGAAAAAATGTGTAAAACACAGGATCCCATTAAACAGTGAGCTGAGCAAGCGAGTGAGCTACAGTGCCTTTCATCAGTCAACACGTGCCCGTTGTAGTAATGCTCGCTCGTCCTCTTTCTCAGTTTCTTTTTTTTCTGTAGAGAAAAGCAGACGCAGAAAAACAGTAAATGAAAAATGTTACATCATGACAGCACCGGGGGAGCTATTAGACAGCCGCAACCAACAGACAGAATAACACCTCCAGCTGGACAAAGACTATAAGGCACTACTTTTCAAATCAATATCCTTCCACAATAAAAAAAAAAAAAAATACAAAATCACAATTAAAACACATTTTTTTTGTAACTATTTTTCTAATCTAAATATAAATGAGCCATTGAATAATAGGAATAATGTCCTCCATGCTGGGTGTTATGCTGGGATGATATCCCTTCACGGGTGCTGGATGCCCTCACCACCAGAGGCGGGATGTTATCCCAGCATAACACCAAACCCTGTAAGGCATTATTCCTTTAGAGAAGGAAAGGTTAGAGAGGTGTGGCAGGGATCGATATGATTTTCACTTTCAGGGTCCTGGACCCATGTAGAAAAAAAGGGGGGGGCGAAGACAAAAAATGAAAGTTCTGCAGGAGCACTCTTAGAAAAAAGTGCTTAACTGTAGAAAGAATGACTAGAATTCCAACACATTTTACAGCAGTTGTGGAAAAAGTGCTAAATCACAGAAATATTTTACCGTGACTGACAATTTTCACCACAACTGCAAGAAATTCCATGTCTTTGGGGATGCACGTTCTTCATGCCAGCTGTGCGGGTACCTGCGAGCCTTGGTGTATGTACATCATAGTAGAACTAGCCTTTCTGAGAGATAGAGGTGGATCATTAGCCCTTAGGTTAGCAAAGGGCTGGAACATCCGTGGATCATTAGGCCTCAGGTTAGCAAAGGGCTGGAACATCTGTGGATCATCAGGCCTCAGGTTAGCAAAGGGCTGGAACATTTGTGGATCATTAGACCTCAGGCTAACAAAGGACTGGAACATCCATGAATTATAGGTCTCAGGTTGGCAAAGGGCTGGATCATCTGTGGATCATTAGACTTCAGGTTAACAAAGGACTGGAACATCCGTGGATCATTAGGCCTCAGGTTAGCAAAGGGCTGGAACATTTGTGGATCATTAGACCTCAGGCTAACAAAGGACTGGAACATCCGTGGATCATAGACCTCAGGTTAACAAAGGACTGGAACATCCGTGGATCATTAGGCTTCAGGTTAGCAAAGGGCTGGAACATCTGTGGATCATTAGGCCTCAGGTTAACAAAGGGCTGGAACATCCGTGGATCATCAGGCCTCAGGTTAGCAAAGGGCTAGAACATTTGTGGATCATTAGATCTCAGGCTAACAAAGGACTGGAACATCCGTGGATCATAGACCTCAGGTTAACAAAGGACTGGAACATCCATGGATCATTAGGCCTCAGGTTAGCAAAGGGCTGGAACATTCATGGATCATTAGACCTCAGGCAAACAAAGGACTGGAACATCCGTGGATCATAGACGTCAGGCTAACAAAGGACTGGAACATCCATGGATCATTAGGCCTCAGGTTAGCAAAGGGCTGGATTATCTGTAAATCATTAAGCCTGAGGTTAGAAAAGGACTGGAACATCCATGGATCATAACACCTCAGGTTAACAAAGAGCTGAAACATCTAGAAAGGAATACATCACGCTGGTTCTGCACACTCTGTCCTGGCTGCCAATCTGGTGGCACATCAGCTTCATGATATGCTTGCTTGATGTGCAAGACCCTACATGATTTAGGTCCTAATAACCTAAAATATCACCTGTCTCCTTGCACCCCATCCTCCCTCCCTGCTCCACTGATATGGCCTGTTTGCAGTCCCCTGAGTCAATCTAAAGCTGTCAGGGGACAGGGCATTTGGGGTGGCTGGGCTATCCCTGTGTTCTGCCTGCACAGTGGAGGCCTTTAATGGCACTTTAAAAACATGTTTATTTTAAAAATGCCTATTGTTTTAGTTACTTAAATTGTACGTATCATTTGTTATTGACGGTGCATGTTATATTCGTTTCTGTTTTCCTTGTATAGTGCCCAGAACCTAATGGAAAGGGTGCCTAAATAAACATTGCCTGCCTTTGTGTGGTGATTGGAAAAGGTTGGCAAGAACAGATCAGAAGCAAATTAAAATGAAAGCAACAACACGCAGCAGCAGCTAGCAAGGCTACCAGAATAATGGTGCATTTCACAAGAAATGTCACAAGGGAGCAGGAAGACATTGCAATGCCCCCTTGCCCAAGGTCATGCCCTACCTCGAATACAAGGTGTAGTTTTGCTCTCTACATTGGAGGAATGATCTATACATGACTGAGAAAGTACAGAGCAGAGCTGCCAATGTGGATGGAGGGATGGAAAACATCAGCTATGAGAAATGGTGAACAGAACTGGGGCTGTGGTTCATGGAAAAAGAATCAGAGGGCACAAATATCTGAAATGGATAACACAAACAGACCAAATGCAGCTCAGGTGAATGAAGCACCAGGGCAAGTTTCAATTTAGTGGAGAGGCTCCAGGTAATGTCCTGTAAATGTTTTCAGAAGGATCTAACATT
The DNA here is from genome assembly GCA_016271365.2 of Neoceratodus forsteri. Lineage (NCBI taxonomy): Eukaryota > Metazoa > Chordata > Ceratodontiformes > Ceratodontidae > Neoceratodus > Neoceratodus forsteri. The sequence goes on along the minus strand of JADMNL010000023.1, from coordinate 94,560,372 downwards.
AGACCATTGGGAGTCAAAACATATCTTGGGTGAAGATCTTACTTATTTCATACAACAGAGTATTAGAATTCAATGCCAGGTTCTGTTCAACAATTTCAATCTGATTCTGCTTTTAAGACTGTACTAAAACAAACTCTGTGTAAATGTTCTGCTTAACTGAATACCATACATTGTAGTCCGGTTCCCCCTAGAAAAATGGGCATTTATGCCCTAGGGTTCTTACCCTGTTAATACAATTTTAAAATTAAAAAAATGCTTTGTACAGCTCTGCACTGGATTTTGAAAAACTCTGTGCTTCTGTGGAGCCTCTCGGAAAGTTCTGAGTGCATGCTTCACTGATTTTATTCTCTTGTTAGCTACCCGGGAGCACCGAAGGTCCCTGCAACACGAGCAAGAGTCACAACCTTAAACTTTGACCAACTGCAGCTCTTCAGGGTTACAAGGATGTTGGAGTCAAGGGGTATACAATGTCACTGAAAGGAGGAGGAATTGAAGGGAATGTCTGAAGAACAATATCACATGAATGCAGGCTGGGCACTTGGAACACTTTCAGAACAAGTGATGCCAGCTGATAGAGTAAGCACCTTCAACTGCAGACTCCACAAGTGCTCTGAAGAAGAGGGGATGACAAGTTAGTTCCACGGAGCTGATCGGAGAAAGGAAACCAACAGACTAATGGTCTTCTTTCCTCCCTAAATGTGGACTGAGGGATAGGTGAGTACTAAGGATGGATGGATGGTTGGTTGGTTGGTTGGTTGGAGGGATGGTCAGGGGCAAACTTGTCAGTTAATGTTGCCTGTAGAAGTCCACAGGCTGACCAGGGAAGAAAGGTGCTGACCAACCTCTGTGAACAGTATAAGGATGACTGTGTCTTCACAGACTTCAAATGTAATCAACCCAAAAATACGTTACATGAGTACATGCAATTATGGGGTCCAAGGCATTTAATTCCTGGCATATTGTGTGAAGTACAGGATGGTGTTCGTGAATGTTGGAAGGCCTGAGATTGTTTCCATTATAGCACAGGCAAGGTCCCAAAGTTTTCAGCAGCACTTCAATCCAAATTTCTTAGCACAGATTAGGACCTGGTTTATTTGAAACACAGCTCCGAGAGAGAGAGAAATGAATAAATATCTTACTGGGCACTTAACCTGGACACTTGTCTCTTCTTTTGGTTTGTATTCTAGATATAAACACACTGCAGCCTTGTGAATAAACATGCATTTAATTTGTGCAACACCAGGTTGTACATTAGAGAAAGAGTAAGTTGCTCCTTGAAGTACCAGGTTTCCTTGGTGGTGCAGCTAGTAGCATAGCAGAATGGTACTCCGAGCGGCCTAGGTTTAAATCCCAGTTAAGGCACTTATTTTATTTATTTCGATTGTTCAGAAAAAAACTTTGAGCATGATGCTTTTTTCCAAAGGTTCCATGTGAAGAAAAACAATAAATACAAAATACAGAATTGAAGAAATGACAGTAAATGTTACACAATTGGTACAAGGTCAATAACAAGAAAGTACAGTTACGTAGGAACTTACCGTAGCAGTAGATCTTTCAGAGAGGCTCTTCAGTAGGTACTCACATATAGGACTAAGCCGCCAGACCCTAGGACCACACGGAAAACTTCTAGCTAGCAGTGTCTGGCGGGGACCAACCCCCATCATGTGACAGACGTCAGCATGGTGCTATATATTCAATTCTATTCAATTCAGTTTTATTTGTAAAGCGCCTTTCAAGACCAAGGCGCTGTACAACATTAAAATTTATAAAATCCAAAATTTAAAATCAACCAGAGCTAAAAACACAAGAAAAACCATTAAATCTACATTAAGCAAGATGTTACAAATCACTTATAAAACGTTAATTCAATTTATAAATGTTAACTCAAAAAGATATGTTTTTAGGGCGACCTTAAACTTATCAACGGTTGGGCATTCTCTTAACCAACAAGGTCGAGAATTCCACAGGGTTGGTGCCGCAAAAGCAAAGGCACGAGATCCTGATGACTTCAGACGAACCCTGGGAATCTCCAGCAATCCCTCGTTGGCAGAACGGAGAGGACGGAGGGGGCAGTAAGGAACCAGGAGATCTTTCTGGTAACCCGGTCCCTGATCATGTAGAGCTTTAAAGGTTAGTAAACCGACCTTAAAGGTGATCCGCCACCAAACAGGCAGCCAGTGCAGTTCACGGAGCACAGGCGTAATATGAATGGTTCCAGAAGTCCCAGTCAAAAGCCTGGCTGCCGCGTTCTGCACTAGCTGAAGGCGGCAGATATCAACCCCAGGTAGCCCTAGGTAAAGGGAATTGCAGTAGTCCAGACGAGTAGTGACAAAGGCGTGGACCAATGTTGAAGGTCACCCGGGGAATCAGATGTTTCACCCGGCGATATTCCTCAGATGGTAAAGAGGATTTGACAACAGCTGACACCTGAGATTTCAGAGTCAGACCGCCATCAAAAATAACGCCCAGATTTCGCACCCGTTCAGAGGTAGGGAGCGGTACACCACCAAGTAATAAACCTGATGATTGTCCAGCTCCCACACCCAACCCTGGAAGACCTGGATCCACCACCAATACCTCAGTCTTGTCCGGATTGAATCTCAGCCAGCTCGAACTCATCCAAAGTCTGATCTCATCAAGGCAGTTGTTAAGTACAGAGAGTGCATCACCCTGACCGGGGAGAAAGGACAAATATAGCTGGGTATCATCTGCATAACAGTGAAAACCCAAGCTGTATCGCCTGGTGGTTTCTCCTAATGGCAGCATATACACTGCAAACAACATGGGAGCTAAAATGGAGCCCTGCGGTACCCCACAGGACAGGGAGTGAGCGCCAGAGGAACAGATTCCAGTGACAACTCTCTGAAACCTGCCTGTGAGGTAAGATCGGAACCATTCGAGGACTGTACCAGACAGTCCACAAAAAAAACGCAGGTGCTCTAATAGCACTCCATGGTCTACAGTGTCAAATGCAGCAGATAGATCGAGAAGGACCAGAATGGTACGCGCCTTTCGATCTCTGGCCATAAGGAGGTCGCTCAGTACCCAGACAAGGGCAGTCTCTGTACTATGCCTTTTCCTGAAACCAGACTGGAGAGTATCGTAGACATTGTGAGATATAAGATGATCATCCAATTGCAACGCAACTGCCTTTTCAATAACCTTATCAACAAATGGCAGGTTAGAGATAGGCCGGTAGTTAGCTAGACAATCTGGATCCAAGGAGGATTTTTTAAGGAGTGGTCGAACTCCCGCCTCCTTAAGGGGGTCAGGAAAAAATCCCCTCTCCAAGGATTTCCAGACAATGTCTGCAAGGATTGGGTAGATGGCTTCTACACAACCTACTAGAAGCGGTGTAGGACCCAGATCCAAACTACAACTAGTTGGTCGCATTGTTTGGATGATCTTCACAATGTCCCTGAATTCTAGCCAGACAGACCGAGGTCAAGCCACTTCTAGTCGACCACCGCAATCCCCCATAGGAAAGGTTGGACCGATACCGGACCTGATGTCGGCAAACTTATCCGCAAAGAACCGAGCAAACTCCTCACATCTTAGCTGAGAAAAAGCTTCTCTGGGCTGACGACGGACTGGATTGCACAGTCTGTCCATGGTCCAGAAAAGCTGAGCCGGTCGATTCTGTGCCACAGAAATCTCTCTGGACAGGAATTCTGCCTTCTTACGAGTGATTTCTGATTGACAGCTATCATAATGTGCCATCAATCTAAGCCTGTCGGCATCAAGGCCCGATTCCCGCCAAACTCTCGCCAACCTTCGGCCAACTCGCCTTAACTCCTTCAAGGAGCCATCAAACCATGGGCTCCCTGGACGGAGGGTGAGAGGCCGAACATGAACAGGAGCAATTTTGTCCAGAGCATCTCCTACAGCCTTATTATAGGCTAATACCAGATCATCTGGACTCATGCATTCACCCGAAAAGCTTGATAGATCCAGGACCGCCATTAGGTCGTTGGGATTAACACCCCTGAAAGAGCGGTACTGAACCATCTCCGTAGGGGGCAGACCTATTAGAGGGGGCCCTGAAGCTGAACCTTATGGTGTAATGGTCAGACCAACTGACAGGTTCCACCCCAAATCAGTGATCTCCATACCCATGAGAAAACCAAATCCAATGAATGACTCCCTATATGGGTAGAGGAGGTAACAACCTGTGTCAGGCCCAGCTTATTCATTAGCTGGAGGAGATTTTGACCAAAAGAAGAGAGTTCATCGTCGACCCAGGCATTGAAGTCGCCCAGAAGTATCAGTCTGGGAAACCTCAGCACCAGGTCAACGATGAAGTCTGCTACCTCCTGCAGGAATACTCCGCCATCACCTGGTGGACGGTAGACGAGGAGAATCCCGTAGCCTGCACCCTCTCCCAGGATATATTCAAAGGAATTGGTATTTCCCAATGGCACATCCACAAGGTCCAGCTCAGATTTAAACATAATGGCCACCCCCCCACCCCTATGATCCAGCCTTGGCCGGCGTATCACCGAAAACCCGGCTGGAGTTGCCAAGGCCAATACAGGGCCTGGATTTCCATCCAGCCAGGTCTCGGTGATGCAAGCCAGATCAGATGATACAACAAGATCAGCAATAACAGCTGTCATGTTCTTAATTGATCTGGCATTGCATAACATCACCAAGGCAGGATGAGCTGTCTGGGAAGACCTCAGCACCTGTCCAATTACATCGGAGCCCTTGGGTATGGGGACAAGACAAGAGTAACCTCTATCCTGACCCCATTTCACCCCAGGGCGTCTCCTGGACCCCAAAACCCCAATCCGTCCTCCCCCTTCCTGTCCCCCACCAGGCCCGGCTCTCCACCTTCGTCTATGCTTTCTCAGGATGCCCAACGCACGACACCTAAAGTAGGTGTCGGATGTTAATGGTGGGTATTCAAAAGGGCGTAATTCCCTGAGCCTAGTAGGGGAATGATGCCCAACCACATCTACGCCTGTCCGACACATTATAATTAATCAAAGCAAAACCAAAAAATAAACAAAGACCTATTAATATCAGATTAAAATAAAACACTCTCCACTCTCTCTCTCACACTCATATAGGGAGCAGTCCCCACGCCCACCCTCCAGTTCTCCCGCCAAAGACCTAAAAAGGTGCAACAGGAGAGTAGGAGTGGGCTCCTAGAACTAAAAGCTACAACAGGAGAACAAGTGGAAAAAACCCAGAGGGTAGGTGGGTGGGAAAGCAGTACCTACTGCAAGTGCCTCTCTCAAAGATCTACTGTTATGGTAAGTTCTTACATAACTGTACTATCTTACTTCAAGAGGGCTCTTGCAGTAGGTACTCGCATATAGGACTGAGTCCCAAGCAGTAACATGAGATAAGTCTGAGACATGGGAGGTCGGAACGGGTTTGCAGAAAAACGAGGGTACTCATGATGAGTTTCCCTGCAGAACAGCAAGGTCAAAGTCCGCTCCGTGCCTTGAAGCAATGTCCAAACTGTAATGTTTGGTAAAGGTATATACAAAACTCCAAGTAGCAGCTGCACAAATGTCTGTGGCTGAAACGTTCCTGAAGTAAGCAGCAGAAGCAGCCATGCCTCTGGCTGAATGTCCTTTGACCTCCCCCGGAAGGGGTTTGTTGTACTTCTTGTAACAGAAGGTAATGCCATTTGCCAACCATTTGGACAAACATTGTTTTGAAACAGCAGTGCCCTCTCTTTTGGACAAAAAGGAAACAAACAATTGGCCAGTTCTACAGACAGGCTTCGTCCTGTTCGTGTAGTACCAAAGAATTCTGTGTACATCCAGAGTGTGCAGAAGTGCATCACCCAGTTTGAGTGCTCCGGGTAGTACACTGACAACTCAAGTGACTGGTTCAAGGTGCATTCTGATACCACCTTAGGTAACAACTTCGGACTGGTTTGTAGAGCCACCCTGTCTCTGTGAAAATCAAGTAAGGTATCATACACATTAGTGCCTGAAGCTCGGAAATCCTTCAAGCTGAAGTGATGGCCACTAGGAAGACCACTTTCCAGGAAAGGTAGCACATGTCAAAACTCGCTGCCGGCTCGAAAGGAGGCAGTGTGAGTTTTTTCAAGGATGAAATTCAAGTCCCAGGGTGGAGCAGGGCTCCGCACTGGTGGTTTTAAATGGAGGATCTCCTTTAAGAAGGTTTGGATACCTCCAGCTGGGCCAGACTCTTGCTTCCCACAGGTATGTGGTAGGCAGAAATGGCAGATAAATGGACTTTGAAAGTCAAGTAACTAAGACCCAGATCGTAAAGATGCAGCATTTAATCTAAGACATGTGACTGAACAGGAGAAATGTTCTAGCCCCTTTGAATCTGCCCATATGAAAAACCTTTTCCATTTCATGGCATAAGTGGCTCTAGTGGAAGGCTTTCTGGCCTCCACCAGAATTTGTGCTACCATCGGGAAGACCCCAAAACATGCAGCAGCTATGTCAGTAGGTGCCATGCATGCAGATGAAGGGACCTGAGACCTGGATATACCAGGGTTCCCGTTCCTGGGTCAAGAGATCTTGAGACACTGGCTGTGGAAATGATGGATCCAGTGATACTTATTGCAGCAGAGAGAACCATATTTGTCTCGGCCAGAAGGGAGCGATGAGAATCATTCGTGCTCCTTCTGCCTAGAGTTTCATTAGTACCCACTGAACCAATGGAAGTGGAGGGAAGGTGTACTGAACCTCCCCTTTCAGCATAGAGACAACGGATCTCCCCAGAAAACACCACACCTTGGAGCGAGCAAGCAAAAAGCTAGCAGTTTTACATTGAGTGAAGAGGAGAACAGGTCTATTTGTGGCCTTCCCCACCTTCTGAAGATATTGTCTACCACTGAGTTCCTACTCGTGTGCACTGGCTTGTGTGTGGCTGAGTGCATCTGCCAGGACATTCTGAACGCCTGGCACCTGGACTGCTGTCAAAATGAAGGCTGTGGTTGGCTGCCCAGTACCACACTTTCACTGCTTCCTGACAAAGGGGATAAGAGAGGGTTCCACTCTGTTTGTTCGTGTACCAGACTACACACGTTGTCTGTCTAAATCATGAGTTGACCCGGTTGGATGAGGTGTTGGAAGGCCTTTAGGGCATTCAACACTGCCCTTATCTCGAGTACATTGATATGAAGGGACAATCTGTTGTGGGACCAAGGACCCTGTGTCCTGTGGTTTCCCAGGTGAGCTCCCCATCCTAGGCCAAAGGCATCTGTCATCAGGGTCTGGGAGGGAATGTCTGAGCGGAATGGGACACCCTTGGAGAGGTTGTCCTGGTTCTGCCACCACAAAAGATCCCGAGCCATTGGGTCAGAGACCAGGATCTCGTGGTTCAGATCGTCTAATCTCTGATCACACTGTACTCTGAGGGTCCACTGTGAGACTCTCATGTGCAGTCTGGCTAAGGGGACCGAAGGGATGGCCTCGGCCATGAGCCTGAGCAGTCAAAGGACTGACCTGGCTGGTATCCTTCTCTGCGAGACCACTAGGCGTGCCTGTTGCTGTAATGTTGCCATCCTGTCCTGTGGCAGGAAGACCTTGCCCTGGACTGTGTCCAATACTGCTCCAATAAATTTGAACTGTTGGGTGGGGAAAAGGTGGGATTTGGCACGGTTGACTTTAATGCCCACCCGTTAGAAAATATCCAGGGTAAGGGCCAAACAGCTGGCCAGAGTGTCTCTCGACAGAGCTGAAATCAGCCAATCATTGAGGCATGGGAATAACTGCACCCCTGTGTGCGTAGAAAGGCTGCCACCACCACTAGGCACTTCGTGAACACTCTGGGTGCTGACAAAAGGCCGAAGGGAAGAGCTTTGAACTGAAAATGCTCTTCCTGAAAACAGAACCGGAGGAATTTGTGGTGCAGCTGAAAAATCAGGATATGCAGGTAGGCGTCCTGCATGTCCAGAGCGCAGAGCCAATGACCCTTCTGTAGCAGAGGAAGTAGGATGGGAAGAAACAACATTCTGAACCTCTTGTAGTCCACAAAGACGTACAAAGAGCTCAGATCAAGAAGGGTCTGAGATCGCCTATTTTCTTGGGTACCAGGAAGAAATGCGAATAGTACCTGTTCCCGCCATGTTGATGTGGAACTGGCTCTATTGCTGCCTTTTCCAGCAGGGAGTTTATTTCCTCTCTTACTCAGGGTCTGTGATGAGGTGAGTAGAATGAGTGACCTGGGGGATTTTCTGGTGGTCTCTCTGTGAATTTTACTGTGTGGCCATTGCCATCAATTGCAGCACCCATGAATCTGTTACGATTTTCTCCCACTCCGACAGGCATAGGGAGAATCTTCTCCGTACTGGTTCCTCTGGAAAGCGTTCCAGTGGAGGTGGGATGGTTAAAGAGTCAGGAGGCGGTGGGCAGGGAGCAGGCTGCAGCGCCCAAGGCCTTCTGAGATTTGGCCGGGGGGGGGTTCTACCAGCCAAAGGTGCCAGACATTTGTTCTGGCATCGGTTTTGAGGTTGTCTTTGTTGACCACGTTGTTGTCGTCTCTGAAATTGCTGCTGTTGTTTTTGGGGTGGCTTGTACATAAATTGTACAGAGCACAAGGCTTTGCCCTTTTCCTGTAAGTCAGTGATGATGTCTTTGACATCTCCCCCAAACAGAACTGAGCCTCTAAAAGGGGTAACCTGTATGGCCATCTGTACTTCAGGTGCCAAGCCAGAGATCCTAAGTAATGTGTGGCGTCGGAGGCTAATGGCTGATGCTGAGCCTCTACCGCATCATAGGTAGCTCTTAACATATGTCTGCATGCAGACCTAGCAGACCTGAATAGATCTGCCATTTCTCCTTTTATTGTGGAGTCTTGGAGAGAGTCTGTCTTGGACTCCAGTTGCCCTAAGACTGATTACTGGTAATCCCCCATGTGGACAACATCTTTTAATGCCCTAATTCCCAGGGTAGAAGAAGAGTAGATCTTTTTCCCCCATTGGTCGAGAACCTTAAGACTGTCGGGAGGAGAAGCACTAAGGTGTTTCGTTTTGCAGGCCTATCATGGGCCACACTGATGACCACCATGTCAGACTTCAGATGGAGGCTAAGGTGGTTCTCGTCCTCTGGGGCCTGGTAAAGCCGGTCTGCCTTCCTGGCCATCGGAGCCAGGGAGAAAGGTTGCTTCCAAATTGTTGTGACCAAATCTTCATATGGCTGTATCCAGGGAAGAATGAGGGTTGGGGAGGTATCTGCCAAATCCAGGTGAGCAGCCAGTCTCTGTCTCTGCGGATCCTGGGCAACCAAACGCTAGTCGTATGCTGCTTGGATCTTCCTGAGGAGCTCCAAAAAGAAAGGGTCCTCAGGTGGGGATTTAGGAGATTCTTTTGGTCCACAGTCTTCTGGCATAGGGGACTCAAAGCCCGAGTCAGAAGGAACTGAATCACTATCAGAGTCCAACGATCAGCCTTCATCAGATGAGCTGATCGTAGGAGGTACAATATCCACCTGCCCTGAGAAATCAGATGGCCGTGAAAAAAACATTACTCACCATAGTAATGTTGTTTCTTCTAATGGAGTCTTGCTGTATTCAGACATAATGCAGTTAGCCCCAGCACTTGAACTGCCCTGGAGAGGAAAGAGTTAACTCTATGCAGACGCGTAGAACATTGAGCTCAAGCTCAGGTTTCAAACCTCTGTCTATGGTACTTCTCAGTGTAACCGTCAGATTCTTATGAGCACACTAACTAACATACTATAGTATGGAAATTGTTCAACATATAGCCAAAGGGCAAAAAATTATTTTTGGGCTGAAAAGACTCAAGTCGAGAACCAAAGAAGGAAAGGTAGTGACAATATTTAAGTATAAAATACCAGAAAATTATAACACATCCACCCCACCCAAGAGGGAGGGTACAAGGCACACCCCTGAGGTGCAACACTGTACCTGCCAACCCACTTCCCAAAAACCCAGGTTCTGAGAGGGGAGGCGGGGGTGGGGGAGGTCTGAATACAGCAAGACTCCATTAGAAGAAACAACGTTACTATGGTGAGTAATTTTTTCTTCAAACAACATGAAGTCTTGCTGTATTCCGACATAATGCAGACTACCAAGCAGTTCCCTATGGAGGAGGGAATGCAGAAGCTACTTTGGAAAGAGGCTCTGCAGTACTGCTGTGCCAGACCTAGCATCACTCCTAGCCTGGATGTCCAGGAAGTAATGCTTGGTAAAAGTATGTACTGTTTCCAGGTGGCTGCTTTACAGATCTCTAACAAAGGTATATCTCTGGCCGCAGATAGAGAAGCAGCTGTACCCCTAGTCAAAGGAGTCCTCAGGCCTGAAGGGGCCGTTCTACCCGACTTATAACAGAATTGTATACAAGAAACAATCCACCTGGCAATAGTTCTTTTTGTGGCAGGCTTACCTTTCCCCACTTCACCATAAAAGAGATACAATTGAAGACGGTCATTTCTGTGTGCCTTAGTATGCTCAATGTAGTAGCTAAGGGCCCTCTTAACATCCAGACTGTGTAACCTGCTTTCACCTGAAGAAGAATGATCAGTGAAAAACACAAGAAGAGATATAGACTGGTTCAGATGAAAATCCGATACCACTTTGGGCAAGAACCTCCTATTGGTTCTCAGGACCACTTTGTCCCTATGGAAGGAGATGAAGTCAGGTTCCACTGACACAGCCTGTAACTCACTAATCCACCTGGAAGAAGTAATAGCTACCAGGAATACAGTTTTCCAGGTCAAGTACTTCAATTCGGCCGAAGCCAGAGGTTCAAAGGGTGGCTGCATAAGCTGAGCTATGCAGACATTAAGATCCCAAGACGGAGTGGGCTCCCTAAAGGGAGGGTTAATGTGAACCAGTCCTTTGAAAAACTTTCTGAAAACAGGACGAGATGCCTGGGAAGGGCCCTTCCCTGCTCAGAGGAATACAGAGACGGCTGCTAGATGAACCTTCAGAGTGGCAGGCCTAAGGCCTATACCATTCAGACGAACTAGATAGTCTAGGGTTGTGGAAATGTCTGCAGAATCAGGCAGGATGCCTTTCTGAGAGCACCAAATACTGAACCTTTTCCATTTGGAGTTGTAAGTTTTTCTAGTGGAAGGTTTCCTGGAGACCTTCAGAATAGCCAGAACTCCATGAGAAAGATGTAGTGCTGCATATTCTAACTCTTCAAGAGCCAGGCCTTGAGACTGAGAGATTGGAGACTGGGGGACCAGATCCGCCCCTGGGAGGAGGACAGGAGACTGTATGTCCTGGGCAGAGTTAGGGGACGTGACACTGACAAGGACAGCAGTAGGGGATACCACGGCTTTCTGGCCAATCTGGAGCCACCAATATCACTGTGCAGAGCTGAGTCCTGATCTTGATCAGAACTCTGAACAGCAGAGGGAAGGGAGGGAAGGCATAGAGAAACCTGCCCTTCCAGTCCAAAATGAGAGCATCCTGGGGAACTGTCCCCAGGACTGGAGGTCTGCAACAAAACAGAGGAAGCTGATGATTGTCCGGTGCTGCAAAGAGATCTATCTCTGGAATGCCCCACCTGGAGAAGATGACCTTCAGTATGTGAGGATCCAGGGACCATTCCTGGTGTCATTGTGATATTCTGCTCAGAGCATCTGTTAGTATGTTGTCCTTCCCAGGAAGCTGAACTGCTACCAGAGAAGTCTGAAGAGAACAGGCCAGAGACCACAGCTTCATGGCTTCTGTGCACAAGGCCGAGGACTGAGTGCCTCCCTGCTTGTTGCTGTACCACATTGTGGTGGTGTTGTCCATTCTGACTTGGACCACCTTGCCCTTGACTGAATCCGAGAAGCTCTGCAGGGCTAGGAAAACTGCCCTGAGTTCCAGGAGACTGATATGAAGGAGAGACTCTTGTGGGGACCAGACTCCTTGAGCTGTCAGGGCTCCCAGCTGGGCTCCCTACCCTAGGAGAGAAGTATCCGTAGTCAGAACTACTGATGGGACTTGAGGGAGAAATGGAACCCCTTGTCTGAGGTTGTCCTGGTCCAGCCACAACTGGAGAGCTTGCACCAGAGTCTGAGTCACTGGGATCAGTTTGGTAAGTGAATCCTTCTTTTGAGACCAAAAAGACCTTAGGTGAAACTGAATGTCCCTCATCTGGAACCTTGCTCCTTGCACCACTGCCGTGGAAGCTGCCATGTGGCCCAGGAGCTGGAGGAACTGTCTTGCTGGGCGGGAGACCTGAGGTCGAAAGGAGGAAGCGAGATCCACTAGGGCCTTCACCTTTGCCAGGGGAAGGAAGGCTTTTGCTTGTACAGTGTCCAACTTTATGCCTATAAAGGTGTGAATTTGAACTGGTTCAAGGACAGACTTTGGAAGATTGAGAAAAAACCCCAAGGAGCTGAGTAGGTCCTGGGAAGTTTGAAGAGCTGACCTGACCTATAAAGGTGACTAACCCACTAAGAGCCAGTCGTCCAGATACGGGAAGATGGTGATACCCTGTCTTCTGAGGTAAGCCACCACTACTTCAAGACACTTTGTGAACACCCTTGGAGCTGATGTTAGGCCGAATGGCATAACTCTGAATTGGTAATGGCCTGAAGGCAACTCGAACCTGAGGTATTTTTTGTGGGAGCACCTGATAGGAATATGGAAGTAGGCATCCTTGAGGTCCAGAGATGCTAGCCAATCCCCTAGCCTTAGAGAGGGAAGGATTATTCCCAGAGTTACCATTTTGAATTTGGGCTTTGAAATGTGTTTGTTCAAATACCTTTGGTCTAGGATGGGTCGCCATTCCCCCATTTTCTTTGGGGTAAGGAAGTACCTGGAGTACAGTCTTTTTCTCCTGTGTTGAGTAGGAACCTTCTCTATAGCTCTGAGAGCTAGAAGAGAGGAAACCTCTGCCTCTAGGGCAATGGTTTCTGAGAGTGATGTAGGTGGAAAAGGCTTGGCCCTCATTTTTGGAAATTTTTTGAAGCTGAGGGCTAGTTCCTGGCTTACTACTTCCAGAACCCACTTGTCTGAAGTCACAGACTTCCAGGCCTGGAAGTAGTAAGCCAGCCTGCCTCCTACTGGAAATGGGGAGTTGACCCGGGATGACACATCAGGGTGTCTGCTTGGCAGAAGCCTTAGACTGAGAGGAGGAGGGAGCAGCTCTGCTCATCCCCCTCTTGCCCCTCCCTCCGAAGAACCCCCTCTGTGGGAAGGGAGAGGAGGCCTGGGCTTGATAAAAAGGCATTTGAAAGGGCCTGTCCTGCCCCTAGACTGCTGCTTTTGCGGAGTGGCTTGCCTTTCTTTGGCCTGTGCACTCCTGTGCCTGGTCCTGTATTCATCTATTTTCTTCATGTAAGCCTCTGTCTGCTCCCCAGAGAGTTACCTACTACAGGAAAATCCATAGCCTTAGTCTGGGTATCCTGTGAAAGGTTAGTACATCTGAGCCAAGCATGTCTTCTGAGAGACACAGATGTAGCCATGACTCTAGATGCCACATCACTGGAGTCCACAGCAGCATGAAATTGCATTTTGGATGCCTCAATTCCATCAGCAGCCACCTCCTCCAGCTCCTTGGCTAGCTGGGGGAGAGGCCTGTTTAGCCAGTTCCAGAACCGTATCCCATCTGGATTTCTGTTACCTGGCTGTGTAGGCCATATAAGTAGCCTGCCCAAGTCCCAAAGAGGATGCCAAATACTGTTTTTTGGCCATGGCATCCACTTTCCTGGAGTCCTTATCCGGGGGGTGTGAAGCTAAAGGAATGTTAGCCCTGTCACAGGCTACAGCCTGTACTACCCCAACATGGCTGCAATGACTATAAAGGAACTCCACAGCTAAGCCTGATAACAAATACCTCCTGTCCATTCTCTTATCCACAGGAGGTATTGAATTAGGAGTTTGTAAAATTGTGGGTGTCTGTTTCCCCAAGGATTTATGAAGACGGACAGACAGTCTTTTGGACTCTGGGATGTCCATCATTTCCACAAAATCAGGCTCTTCATCCTCCTCTGCAGCTTCAACCAAGGGAAGCTGCAGGGTTTCTGCCACCTTTTTGAAGAAAAAAAATTTGAAGGGGACTCAGAGAGCCTGGGAGGAGAGACACCCGAGGGCCTGTCTGGGGAGATGTCCAGTTCAATGGGCATATACAGACCCCCCGGTCATCGTCATCATCATCATCATCCTCAGGATAGTCTTCATCTCCCTCCCACTCCTCATAAAAAGCATCTGGATCATAATCCGGAGGAGATGGATCCGACTGAACCAACCGCCTAACCAGCTGTACCGGTTCGGATGGAACCGGTCTAAGCGACTGAACAATGCTAATTGCTTTACCTATTTCGTCCGCGGTTGGAGAGTGCGATACCGGATCCGAACCGGCAGACTTACCCTTCTTTTTTGATGGAACCGACCCCTGGGGATTGGCTCTCCTTTTGCCCGAGGAGGTATCGCCTAGGTCAGTAGGCACCTCTTCAGGTTCGGCCGCAACCAAACCGGGCTGGCTATCCGGATCTACGGACTTCTCAGCCTCCCTTTCCTTCAGCCTACTCAGTCTTTTATCTAGAGTGGATTTAGGAAAGGTTTTTTTTTTTTTTTTTTAACAGATTTGACAGTCTGACTTGAGGTGGTCAAACCCCAGACAATAAACACAGATGAAGTGGGTATCAGCCTTACCAAAGGCCTCCCCACACTCAGTACAGTGTTGAAACCCAGTGGGACCGATTTTCTTCTTGGGTTTCTCAGACATGGCCAACCTAACAAATTACCCTATTGCAGCTTTCAAGCCAGGTAATACAATAACTGATCAGTTACTAACCGTGTCATGGGCTTTTTAAAAGAACCGGCAAAAAACCTCGGTTCTTTTGAAATCGATTGGTACTGGAATACCACTCTAATCCCAGAATTAAATTTAAACAGAATGGGTCGGTTCCAAACCGGACCGACTGGAAAGAAACCGAAGAAAAGAACAATTTCCAACTTTTTCACAGACTAAAACTCAGTCACTACCTATCTACACATTACCTGTACCGTAGACAAAGGCCGGAAATCCGAAAATAACAAAATTATACGGTTTAAACTGAACGCTTTACTTTTACCAAACCGAGCAGAGGAAATCTCCGGAGCGACTTCACTGTTAGGCGGAGTAAAAAATCTGACAGTTACACTGAGAAGTACCACAGACAGAGGTTTGAAAACCGAGCTCGAGCTCAATGTTCTATGCTTCTGCATAGAGTTAACTCTTTCCTCTCCGGGGCAGTTCAAGTGCTGGGGCTAACTGCATTATGTCTGAATACAGCAAGACTTCATGTTGTTTGAAATGTCCAGAGGGCACAGATCAGGAGGCAATGACTCAATTTTTCTGTCCAACGTCGGGATTTGAGGGTGCAATGGCAGAGGTGATAAGGAGAAAGAGGCCTAGGGGCCGGCGTGAGGGCTGTCGGTGGCTGGTGTTTCTCAAGCTCATACGTGAGCTGCAACTTGGTTTCCATCCACCACGATTTAAGGATCGCCTACAAATCCACTTGTGGATGAGGGGGCAGTGGGTTATGATATCCGAAGCTTGCGTACCCGTAGTAAGAGTAATTAAAGCCTGATGGAGGATAACCCAGTATCGTGTAGTGCAGTGTCGGGTACCCCAGTATGGGGTAGTGCGGCAGCGGATAACCCAGTGTCAACAGCCCAAAGGGGTTGCCAGATAGTCCCGGCACAGGACCCAACAGAGGGACTGAAGGGCCCGGCGTCAGTCCTGACAGAGGGATTGAAGGGTCCAGAAAATGCCCCGACGGAGAATCTGAAAGCGGGGTAGGAAACCCAGAGGGTTCTGACGGTCCAGGCGTCGGGCCCAACGGCGGTTCTTGAGGAACCGACAGGCCTGAGGGAGTTGGAAGGACCTTCATCTGGTCCGACGGCAGCTCAGGCATCTAAGGCTCTTGCATAGGGGTGACGAGGCTCCCAACGGTGTGCGTTCTCCAGCCTCCGGTTCCCCTGCGAGGGGAGCTGGAGGTACCATCTCAATTGGCAGTAAAGGAGAAGTTGGAGTAATCTCCGTCAGTTGCGTATCTATTGTCAGCTGGTATGTCACCCCATCATCAGGCCTGTTATCAGAGCCTGGTGGAGGATCTGGGGCTGTGCGGCTGTTGGCAGAACCGGCAGACGACTTAGTAGCCATAGCCGTGCAAGACCCAGAGGAGCCAGAACTCGACTTACCAGTCCCATTCGTACCGCTAGGCCTCTGAATCTTTGAGGTCTTAGAGGAGGTGGGTGCCTCCTGATCCCCGAAGGCTCCCGTCAGGCCTGGGCCAGACCGGCGGGGTTGGCTGATGGCCATTTGGTAGCCACCAACATGGTCGTAGATGGATTCCCCCGGAGGGGAAGTTACCTTCAGGGCCACAACTCCAGCTGGAGGTGACGGGTTTGATGGGGACCCTTCCCAGTCCCTATGTCTCTCTTTGTTCTTTTTCTTCTTATGATGGCCCTCCGGAGAGGAAGAAGAGTGCCCAAGTTTCTTCTGCTCCTTTTCCATATTGGTCATCTTTTGTTTCAAAAGATGAGCTTCCAGGGCCTGCTGATGGCGTTTATGTGTGGCCAGATTTAATTTTTGGCGATGCTCACACCCCTCGATCTTATGGCCTGGGCCAAGGCAAAGAAGACATAGGGAATGGCCATCCTTGTAAGGGAGCTGAGTTCCACAGGAGTTGCACTTGTTCTTATGCGATTCTGAAGGCGTCAGAGACGACATGCACGACTGATACAGATATACTTTTTTAACAAGAAAAACAATGATAATACAGTAATTTAAACGTTAAGTTTAAGTGGTACTCATTCAAAGATGGTGTCGACAGTAGCAACGATCTTCCTCGAGGTCAGACATGTGCAAGTCCACAGCAGGAAAGAACTGGAGGGCGGGCATGGGGACCGCTCCCTATACAGCGCCACGCTGACGTCGGTCACGTGACATCAGGGGGGCGGTCCCCTGCCAGACACTGCTAGTTAGAAGTTTTCTGTGTGGTCCTAGCGGTTTAGTTCTGTACGTGAGTACCTACTGCAAGAGCCCTCTTGAAGTAAGATCACAGGATTACATTACAGGAAATACCCTCCAATATACACCCACATAAGAAGATACAAATGCAAGGTGTTTACAATGACAAATTATGTACAGGAGCAGTAATATTCTGATCTGATGAACAACAAGCTATAAACATCCTTATTTTCCTTTCTCTCCTCTGTTTGAGACCCAGTTTCTGCAGCACAACAACTGATCTTCTGTGACCAAGTTGCTTGCTCCTGGGGTCTGTATTATTAGTTTTCAGTGGCCAAATGCAGTCCATGCACTGCCAGAGCTACTGTGATGTCATCGATAACATCAAATGCCCATCAGGGAGGTAGGGCCTCAGGATAATCAAAGAAGGGAGCCAGAACTACAGAAAAACAGTACCACTTGAAGAAAACTGCCAAAAATAAATTCTGCAGCATTACATATATTTTGCAGCAGAAGCAAGTTTTGCGGCCAATTCTGCATCTGCAAAATTATGGAATTTCTAGGGGCCTAAGCATAAAGAAGGTTCATCATGACAAAGCTTACAAGCTATTGCTAGAGTTAACAAAGACAGACAAGCTAATCATGGCCACTTCAATCCTGTTACTCTTGCCAGAGCAGTGGCACAACACTGCATAGAACATGCAGTAGTCCCAGCTCTGTGTAATCCTAACACCTGTGTTCTCAGAACCTTTGCCGGGCCACGTACAGTGTATGGTAATGTGGCACAATGGTTAGAGCACAGGCCTGAGAACCAGGAGATCTGGGGTTTAAATCCTACCAGACCCACGAACAAGAATGACTCACCCACAAATCAACTGACCCTCCCTGTCCTCCAGTTCTCCCAGCTGTGAAATGGAGATAGAAGGACCCCACAGAGAACAAGATGGTGTCGCTCCACTGGATAAACCTGGGTAAATAAAAATAAAATATTCACACATCCACTATAAAGTTCCTTACCATGCTGTACCTTCCGCACTTCTGCCAAAAGGAACGATGCAATTTTCTCATCTAGGATCTCAAAATGCAGCTCTGAGGTCCGGTCCCCTTGAACAATGAGTTTACATCCAGCTTCAAAATGAAAAATATGGACACCAAGCATGAGAACACACCTTGGCCTCTTACACAAGGGGAACGCTGCTCTAAATTTCAACAAATGAGCCATGACAATCCTTACAAATCTTTCAGAAAAAGCGTCAAAATGGTATCATCTTCCACCCCAGTTAGGTTGCTGCTTTCATGCAGCCCAGACAGGGACATTTGATATCAAACAGGTGTTTTCGCTACCAACCTGGAAAATTGAATGCAAGAACACGAGGGCAGTAATAAATGTTATGTTTGAGAATGCTCTTGGGGCATATATTTTTTAAAAAACATTTCAGTAATTCAAAGGGACTGCACTTCAGAGCTATTGACCACATTCCAGTATTAGAACAGGGTGGTGACAGAGTTAATTTACTTAATCAATGTGAAACATGGTGGATTTCTAATTTGGGAGCTATAACACTCCTAGGTTTAAATGAGCAGACTGATTTTAGACCATATTTGTAAGCTGACCTTTTGCACACAGTAGTGACCTCCGATGTAAAGAGCATCCTCTTTTTAAATTGAGGGTAGTTTTAAGTGCTTATATGAGTTACATACTAATATACTAAAAAGCCAGCAGAATAGGCCAAATGGTCTGTCTCGTCTGCTCGAAAGCCAGCAACCTAGTGGCTGCTCACCATACCACCCCCCTGGCCCCCAAGAGGGTCTTTTATTTATTTTTTTTTGTCAATCCTTTTTCCATCCAGTCGTGGCCCCAAGGTCCTCTCTCAGGCATCCCAGCCTTGTCCTTCCCACCTGAAGATCCCCGAGCTAAGCCTCCTTTCTACCTCCTCTCAGATGACAGCACCCCCCGGCTAACCCTATCCAGGGTGGGTCGCCCCCTCCTACCTGGGCGAACTTCCAGGTCAGACTCTGTCATCGGATGAGGAGTGGATCCTGGAAATCGAATGCTGCCCGTGGAGAGCACAGCGTTGGGCATGGTGCACAGGTGCCGTCGCCTGATCCTCGGCGCCGGTTTTTCCATGTTCTGGTTACCCCCGACGTGAGACGTGCACCGCCCAGCCTGACGTGAGGTGCCCCCACCCATGTCAAGAGAGGCAGCTGCCAACGCTGCCCCGAGTACAAGCCTAATGTGAAGCAGTGCCACTGTCTCCACTGGGGCTACTGTTGCACCGGCTACACTGGATCCCTCCCCCGAGAGAGGAGAGCAGTCCATCGTTCGCTCAATCCTCTCTCCCCCTGCCTACCCCCGATGACCCAGGCTCATTCCCAAACCCGGGTCGCCGGCATGGCGCAAGGTGTGGCGTGGCAAGAGGGTATTCTTTAGTTTCAGTTTCCCCTTATACCTGTCCCACCCCGTCTTGAATCCCTCCACTGTGCCCGCCTCAACCAGCCTCCCAGGCAACGCATTCCATGGCTCCACTAACCACTCCGTGAAAAAATGCCTCCTATGCTCCCCCTCGCTTCCACCATGGCCCTTGGTTATTCCCTTCTTTAGCTCAAAAGCCCGTTGGTTCCACTCCTGGCTATTCCTTTTACATACTTGAAAACTTCTATCATATCTCCCCTGTCCCTCCTCTCCTCCAGTGAGTAAAGCCCAAGCTCTTCCAGTCTCTCCTGATAAGGCTTCCCCTCCATGCCCTGAATCATCTTGGTCGCTCTCCTCTGGACCCTCTCCAGCAGTGCTATGTACTTCTTCAGATGGGGTCTCCAGAACTGTACACAGTACTCGAGCTGTGGCCTGACCAAGGCATTATACAGCAGGATCACCACCTCCCTCCTTCTGGATGTAATTCCCCTGGCTATGCAGCCCAGTATGCTGTTTGCTTTGGCTGCAGTTCTTCAACAATTTTCAGAGTTATTCATTTTGACGTCTATCACCACCCCTAAATCCCTTTCTCCCTATGTGGCTTGGAGTGTGACACCCCCCTCCGGGTGTATTCATGGCCCGGGTTCTTTACCCCCAGATGTAGTACCTTACATTTCCCAGCATTAAATTTCAGTCCCCACCTTCTTGACCACCCCTCCAGGATATCCAGATCCCCCTGGACCGCCTCCCTCGCTTCTTCACTACCCACCAGTGCTCCCAGTTTTGAATCGTCCACAAAGAGGTTCAACCTATTCCTAACACCCCTCCCTATATCAGAGACATAGGCGTTGAACAAGAGTGGTCCCAACACCAAACCCTGAGGGACCCCACTGATTACCTTCCTGGGAGAGGAGAGTATCCCACCCACCATTACCCTCTGTAAATGCCCCAAGAACCAATTTTCAACCCAGTTTAGCTCCTGTCCTCCCACCCCCATCTCCCCTACCTTTTTTTATCAGCCCATAATGTGGTACTGAATCAAACGCCTTGCTAAAATCTAGGTATAGGACATCCACTGGCATATGTCTGTCCAAGGCCCCCCGTCACCCAGTCATAAAACTCTACGAGGCTGGACTGACACAATCTCCCCAGAATGAAGCCATACTGTTTATCATCCTAGTGCCCTAACCATTCCAGCTGCCTCCCAATCCTCTCCTTGATAAAGCCTTCCATTACTTTGCCTACCACAGACGTTAGGCTGACAGGCCTATAATTCCCCATCTCTTCTTTAGACTCCCCCTTTATGAATAGGCATTACAGAAGCCACCCTCCAGTCTTGGGGCACCCATCCTGTCTGCAAAGAGGTATTAAAGAGTGCAGCCAGTGGAGCTGCCAGCTCCTCTGCCAATTCCTTCACAACCCTCGGGTGTAGCCCATCGGCCCCTTATCAGTCTTTAGCTTCCGAAGGGCCTCCCTCACCCTATCCACTGTGATTTCTTCCCCCCATTCCTCCCCCTCACTCAACCTCCCCACCCCTTCTGGGTCTGATCCTATCTGTACCCTAGCCACATTCCGTCCACTGGTCTCAGACAGACTTCTCACCTTAGCTGAATGCTCTTCCCTCCCATCAGCCTGTAGGGATCCCCAGTCCCCATCTGCAAAGATTGAGGCAAAGTACTCATTTGGCACCTCTGCCTGTTCCCCTGCTTCCTGAGCCCATCCCCATAATTTTAATCCTATTGATCTGCGTCCTCTCTTTTCGCTTCTCTCTCATGTATCTATAGAATCCCTCCCCCCTCCCCCCGATATCCCTAGCCAGGTTTTGCTCCCCTCACCACTCTGGTGACCCGCCTGGCCGATATTTCATACTCTCCTCGCTCCTGGTCCAGCATTGAGCATTTAAAACATGCATAAGCGACCTTTTTATCCCTCACTGCCTCCTGCACCTCCCTAGTCCACCAACATGGCTTACTGGTTCGACCATGCTTTCGCCTTAATTTTGTACATTACTTAGTAGCCTCCTGTACCCCTTATTTAATGGTCTCCCACAATTTTCCAGCATTCATGTCCGGCCTAATCTTGTACAACCTCTCTCTTAGAATCCTACCCATGCCGACAAAATCTGCTCCCCTGAAGTCTACCACTACCGTTAGTGTGGTTTTCCTCACCCCCTATATACAGCAGAAACCAGACCATGGCATGGTCTCCACCCGCCAGTAGACTGCACACCTCCAGGCCTCTTATCTGATCACTGTCCACTAGGACAGCATCCAATATCCGCCCCTCTCTAGTATGTTCCCCCACCTGTTGGACCAGAAAAGCATCCTGAAAAACGCCCATCAGTCGCTGTTCCCTGGCTACAGAGGATGTCATGGTGTCCCAGTCCACCCCCGGCATATTAAGGTCACCCATGACCACCACCCTACCCTTACCAAGGTCATAATGACCCTTGATGCCCTCAACCAGTTTATCCTCTAGCACCCCCTCAATTGCGGGGGGCCTATATACCACCCCTATTTTCAATTTTTTTCCTCCCCTCATTTACAAGGTTACCCAAACTGCCTCCACTCCCCCTTCAGCCTCCTCCACTCCACTAACCATGTCGTCATTTCTGACCATCAGCGCAACCCCTCCCCCTCTTCCCACTCCCCTATCCTTCCTGAATATCATATAGCCCTCCAAATTTAGGTCCCAATCATTTCTCTGGGTGGCCCATATCTCTGTAATTGCTGCCACGTCCGCTGATCCCTCAGCCAGCATAGCCTGTAACACAGGCATTTTATTGCTCATACTCCTGGCATTAATCAGTACTGTCCTCCACTCCGACCTCTCCTCCCTATCCAATCTCCCCAGCCCTGCAAGGTCCTTATTCTGCCCAATTTTCCTTACATTTGCATAGCATTCCCCCTCACTCTTCAATTGCCGTAGACCTGGATTTACTGGAAGGGCAAGGATTTAAAAATATTACTTCAGCACCAGTGTTTTAGAAATAAATAAAACTGATGGGCTGATTTACTAAAAAGCTATTTATGCCTGATATGATGAATGACATGACATGAAATACAGGTTACTCACCTGTAACAGGAGTTCTAGGAATGGTATATGTTGTTCATCCACACTCATTGGCAGGTATCCTTGCCGCTTTAAATCTTGCCGGAAGGTCTTCAAGCTTGCTCCTCCCACCCACCCGGGTGGTATAACTCTCGGCTCCGCCCCATGACGCCAGATCTGGCCCGCTGGAAGCTCAGGTTGTGCGTCGAAGCCGGGGAGGTCGGGTGGGTCGTGTGGATGAACAACATATACCATTCCTAGAACTCCTGTTACAGGTGAGTAACCTGTATTTCTAGGGACATGGATATGTTGTTCATCCACACTCATTGGCAGACTCCTAGCAGTTCTCCGGGAGGAGGGAGGCAAGACGCACACCCCCAATACTTACTTGGGAAAGAGAGACTGGAGAACCGAGGCCCCAAAACCAGCATCCCGGCGTGACTCAAGGTCGATGTGGTAATGGGTAATGAAGGTGTTTGCTGACTTCCAGGTAGCAGCCCTGCAGATTTCCTGGATAGGGACGTCCCTGGAAGCAGCCACCGTTGCAGCAGTATGGCGGGTAGAATGAGCTCTTATCCCTCTGGGAGGCTCCATGCCCGCCAACTTATAGCAGAGATCTATGCAGGAGGTTACCCACCTGCTTATCGTCCGCTGGGCTGCAGGTCTGCCAGATGCGGCTTCAGCGTAGGTGACAAACAGCTGGCGAACCTCTCCTCGATTTCAGCCAGGCTCCTTATAATAAGCGAGCCTCTCTAGGGTCCAGAGTATGGAGCCTATTCGGCCTCCGAGGTGTGATTGGGGTAGAACACCGCAGAGTCAACACCTGGTTAAGAAACTCCGACACCACCTTCAGAAGGAATTTCGGTGGGGGCGAGGACAACCTTGTCCTTGTGGAAGACCAGGTAAGGAGACTCGATGGAAAGCGCCTGGAGCTCTCCCATCCTTCTGGCTGACGTGATAGCCACCAAGAAGGCGGTCTTCCACGACAGGTGAGAGAGAGCACACCTGTGCATAGGTTCGAATGGCTTGCCCATGAGCTTTGCCAGTACCAGCAGTAGATCCCACGGAGGTGGGGTTCCCGCACTGAGGAAATGTGATCAAGGCCTTTGAAACGCCAGACCACCTCTCCTGCGCATCGACTGCTTCCCGCCCGCTACCGTAAGCAGAGATGGCTGCCAGGTGCACCCTTAGGGTCGTCGACCAAGCCCTTGACTAGAAAGGGACCACAAATAGTCCAAGATGCTTGCCAAGGAACAGGAGGAAGGGTCCAAGCCCTTGCCTGACACCAAATGGAAAACCTTTCCATTTGAAGGATAGCATTTTCTGGTCGACTCCTTCAGGACGCCTCAACTACACTGAGGACCTCGTCGGAAGACCCAAGGCCTGGAACTCTAGTCATTAGGAACCAGGCCGTCAGGTGCAGGGATTGAAGGTCCGGATGGAACACCTTCCTGACTGACTGAGAGCAGGTCCGGGCGAGCTGGAAGGCCAGAGTCCTGGAGCTGAGACTGAGGAGATCTGGTACCAGAACTGGCGAGGCCAGTCTGGGCTATCAGAATCACCTGCGCCTGTCCCTCCTCGCCTTGAGAAGCACCTTGTGGATCAAGGGAAATGGGGAAAGGCGTAAAAGAGGCCCGGGGTCCACTGCCTCGAGAAGGCATCCCCCTGCAGCGAGCCCTGCTGAGGGGGGCGGGCATGGAACAGACTCAGCTTCGCGCTCTCCTGAGGCAAACAGGTCCACCTGAGGTGTGCCCCAATGGGAGAACAGATGCTGTACTACCTCCGGCAGGAGAGACCACTGTGGGATGCAGCCCCATCCGCTCAGGGCATCGGCCAGGGTGTTGGAGGCCCTGCCACGTGAATGGCCAGGAGATCCGCCTCCAGGCTGCGCACGAGTGACCAAATGCGGAGAGCCCTTGCATAGAAGCATGGAGCCGTCCCCGCCCTGGCGGTTTAGATAGTACATGGTCGTGGTATTGTCCGTCCTGACTCGGACCACTTGACCCCGGAGGAACGGAGCAAAGGCGGTGAGAGCTAGGCGGACCGCTCGGAGCTCCAGCAGGTTGATGTGGCATCGGACTCCCTGGGACCAGAGGCCATGAGCCCGGTGTTCCCCAGATGGGCACCCAACTCATCAGAGAGGCATCGGTCGATAGAGAGATCCGCCGGTCGGGGCGGACGAACGGGATGCCCTCCTGCAAATGATCTGGAACGGTCCACCACTGGAGAGCGTTCCACATCCCCTGTGTCACTGACACAAGCTGGTCCAAAGGATCGCAGCATTGTGACCACTGGCTGGCCAGTCCCCACTGAAGGGGACGCATGTTCCAGCGGGCCCAACGGACCACGCTGGTGCAGGCCGCCATGAGACCCAGGAGGCGCAGGAAGTCCCGGGCAGGGCGCAATTGCCCAACCAGAAATGATCGGGCAACGGAGGAAAGAACTCGCCCTGTCCGGCGAGCCGCGCTTGGCTCAAGAGAGTCGAGCTGCGCCCGATGAATAGAATCACCTGCTTCGCTCGAGTCTGACTTGGCCTGCTGATAAGGAGGCCCAGTTGAGAGCAGACCTGGAGGGCCAGATCTCTGACCACTCCGCCTCCTTCCTGGAGGAGACTGCTATCAGCCAGTCGTCCAGGTAAGGGTACACCTGACCCTCGGCGCCTCAGGAATGCTGTCACCACTGCCATGCATTTGGTGAAGACCCTGGAGCTGGAGACAAGCCAAGGGCATGGCTTGGAACTCAAGAGGGATCCTTCCGCTGAAGCGAAGGAATCTCTGGTGAGACGGACGGATAGGACGTGAAAACGCTGCCCTGCAAGTCCAGAGAGCAGAACCACACTGCGCCCAAGGATGGTATTATCTGAGCCAGAGGACCATCCTGAAGGTTCGAGACCTTAGGAACTTGTTTAGGTCGTGTAGGTCGAGAATGGGCGCCAGCCCCCGTCTGCTTCTGAACCAGGAAATACCTGGACACAAACCCTGGGTCTGAAGGAGGGTCCACCACCTCTCTTATCACCTCCTTCTGGAGGAGGAGAATGGCTGTCGGCTCGACGAGCCGCCAGTGAGGCTGGGGATCCCAGGTTTCGAGGCGACGGCTCTGAAGGGTGGTGCTTGCTCGAATTCCAGAGGCAGGCCTCTTCCCACCACCTCCAAGACCCACCTGTCCGTGGTAGCAGCAGACCAGGCGGAACGGAAGTGCGGAGCCGCCCTCACCGGGGACCTAGGGTAGGTGACGGGAATGGGGCGACACCCTCAGCCCGCTACTGGGCAGGCTTGGAGGAGGGACCGCTGAGGGACCTCCTGGGCTTTTCCTCTCTGCCTCCTGTTAGAGGAAGCCGCGGCTTGGGTTTGGGATGCCAAGGCCGAGCCTGCTGGCCCTGACGTTGCTGGGCCAGGCGCCACCGGGGCACAGAAGGACGAAAGGGCTTAGGCTGTGGTTTGCGGCCTTTGTCCTTCTGAGCGGAAGAGACAGAGTCCAAGGTAGCATTGGACTTCTCGATCCTCTGCAGGTGACCTTCCACCCCAGGGCCGAAGAGGTCAGTCCCCAAAAGGGAACATCCGCCAACTTGTGCTGGTATCCAGTAAAGGTGGATATCCTCAGCCAAGCTCACGACGATAGCCACTGCGGCCGCCACCGATCTGGCACATGAGTCCCCTATATCCAAAGCAGTCTGAGCTGCTGTTTGGCCACTGCTCCTGCCCTGGTCCCGCACCTGCTTAACCGTAGTCTGCAGATCGGCGGGAAGATGAGGATGACCTCATCCAGGAGCCCAACAGGGCATGAGAAAATGTGCCATGAGGACGGGAACTGGCCTGACGAGGCGCCGAGAGAGGACGAGCGTAGACTTTTCGCCCGACATAGTCCAATTTCTGGACTCCTTGTCAGGAGGTTTGTCCACATCCTTGGCGCCGCCGGGCTCGAAAACGCTGTCGGTAACCAACCCCTCAGCAGAGGGTGTTCCCAAAACCGGACAAGGAACCGTAGGGACCGCTGATACTTCCTGGCCATCCTGGCCGAAGGTGCAGGGCAGGAAGCAGGGCGCTGCCAAAGCTCCAGTGCCGACCCACTATGGCCTCGGCCACCGGAAAGGCCTCCGCCGGAGAATCCCTCGGTCCAGAATCTCCGTGAGGGATACCTGGCCTGCTTGGAAACGGGTTCAGCTCCATCCCGTGGACTCCGAGATGAGCCGGCAGTCCTAGGAAGGACGACGGCTATCGCCCATTGACTGACCTCCTGAAGACTCCAAGTCCAGTCGCTTGGAGAAAAGGAGGAATCATCTTCGGACTCGGAAGAGTCCTCAAGAGCTGCTCTCTGGCCTGAGCCACCTTCACCTGCCGAGGTCGGTCGGGAGTGAGGGTAACTGACAGCTGATGGGGTAGACCCTTAGCCGACCGAGAATCCTTGGTCGGAGCCCCAGTTGGTGGCTGTGGAGGCGGAGGTTCCACCGGAATCGGTGGAGCAGCTGGTTTTGGCCGAACAACCGGCCTGGGTATAGGCTCCTCGGATAAGTCGGTGACAGCCACTTAATGGCCGGGGAAGGCGACGGGGTCGGCTTACTCCCGGCCAGGAGGAGCTGTTGCAACATAAGGTCCTCGGACTGCCGACGACTTCGCTGAAAGCCTTCCTCCACCGAGAGGAGGAGGACGAGCGACGCCCGCCCACTGCTGTGCCGAGACCGCGCCATGACGGTGGGACCGGCTGACCGCCGAAGAGGTCCGAGACCGAGACCGAGAGTCCCGGAATTTCCGAGGTCGGTGCGGGGAGGTGTCGGCCGGAACCGGCACTCCCTTCGGCTCAGATGGTCCATCCGAGGGCTCCGGAACCGGAGGCACAGGCGAGCCCACGGGATCCTCAACTCCTCCTGGGGGAACCGGGGAGAGGGGAATCTCGGCTGCTAAAGGCGACAGCCCGTCCAACGGGTCGAGAAAAATCTCGACTTCATCGGTGGGAGTCTCGGTCAACTGACCTGACGGGACACCGTGAGGCCAGTGGCTCAAGCCGAGCGGTCAACAAGCCGACGTCGACGACCGGGAGAGGGACCTTCCCCGCCTCCCAAGAGCTGCCGACGGAGGGACTTACCCCTGTCCCTCTTTTTGGACCGAGAATAAGGTCCCGCAGACGTAGGCCCTTCTCCTTTAGTGGAGAGGGACAGACAAAGCTCCTTAAAGGAAGCCGTGTAAGAAGAGCCCAGAGAGAGCGGGATAAATGCCGCGGCCGAGGAAGATACGGCCCGCGCCGCCTTCGAGGGCCACCATCCGCCGAAAGCGTGATCCGGCAAGCCGCCGCCGCGGACACCGCCAACCGGGCCTCCTTTGACTTTCACCAGAGGGAACGCCGGACGCCCAGTTGCAATCGGGCAGCACGGTCTTCGAGGACGAGGACGAGAAAGATGAGCACAGGTCGTGAAGCTGCAGGTCGTGCTCAAGGCCTAAGCAGTAGACACCGTGGAGTGTGGATCCGTCCGAGACATCTTCTGCCCGCATGGGCATCTCCGAAATCCGGAGTCGATTGTCCACGCAGCGAGGGATCAAGACCAAGTCTTTTTCGCAAAATTTATTTTTAACCGTAAACGGAGAAATAGGAACTAGTCTCAAACGCAGAGCGTTAAGGAGGGAACCTGAGCTTCCAAGCGGTAAGGAAGATCTGGCGTCATGGGGCGGAGCCGAGAGTTATACCACCCGGGTGGGTGGGAGGAGCAAGCTTGAAGACCTTCCGGCAAGATTTAAAGCGGCAAGGATACCTGCCAATGAGTGTGGATGAACAACATATCCATGTCCCTAGAATGCATATTATTACCTTCAATATCAGTATTATTAAATGCAAGAAACTAATTAAATGTTGATATAAATTAATATATTACTGTATAAAAATAACACCACAAGAGTTCTGAAAGTATTATGTAGACTATTGTACAATTTTATTTTTTTGCATGTTTTTTTCCTATCCATTTGCACTGTTTTAAGTAATTTGAATGATTGCATTAATACTGTGACTAACTGTGGGGTGATATATATATATATACACACACATACATACATAAACAGTACTGTGAAAGACTAGCTCCACCCCCTGAGGAAGACCCACGTGACTGGGTGGATACGTATGGCAGTTACCCCGGTGTGTCTGCTTTGGTACTGTAATATATAATAAACCCTTTATTATTCTCAGCTTTTTGATGTGTGCCCAGTTTTGCTTTTCTATTCTAAGGTGTTTTCGCTATGACACTGTGTAATAAAGCCCAATACTACAGGTTTTGTTTCAATCAAGCCTAAAACACATCATCTGGATTTTTTTATACTAATACATATACAGTACTGATTTTTATACATTCTATGGCAGCTGATTTAAGCCATCTTGTTTTTGGCTTCCGGAATACCATAACCCTATGTTCGACCAGTTGAGGTTTAAGGCTTCTAGAAAACCATCCTGTTGCTCTGCTGAGGTTTCCAGTCTCTGGCATACTACTGGAGTGCAGTACCAGCTGAGGTATCCAGTCTCTGGCATTCTATTGCAGTGCAGTACCAGCTGAGGTTTCCAGTCTCTGGCATACTACTGCAGTGCAGTACCAGCTGAGGTTTCCAGTCTCTGGCATACTACTGCAGTGCAGTACCAGCTGAGGTATCCAGTCTCTGGCATACTACTGCAGTGCAGTACCAGCTGAGGTTTCCAGTCTCTGGCATACTACTGCAGTGCAGCTGAGGTTTCCAGTCTCTGGCATACTACTGCAGTGCAGTACCAGCTGAGGTTTCCAGTCTCTGGCATACTACTGCAGTGCAGTACCAGCTGAGGTTTCCAGTCTCTGGCATACTACTGCAGTGCAGTACCAGCTGAGGTTTCCAGTCTCTGGCATACTACTGCAGTGCAGTACCAGCTGAGGTTTCCAGTTCCTGGCATACTCATGCAGTGCAGTACCAGCTGAGGTTTCCAGTCTCTGGCATACTACTGCAGTGCAGTACCAGCAGAGGTTTCCAGTCTCTGGCATACTACTGCAGTGCAGTACCAGCTGAGGTTTCCAGTCTCTGGCATACTACTGCAGTGCAGTACCAGCTGAGATTTCCAGTCTCTGGCATACTATTGCAGTGCAGTACCAGCTGAGGTGCAGTACCAGCTGAGGTGTCCAGTCTCTGGCATACTATTGCAGTGCAGTACCAGCTGAGGTTTCCAGTCTCTGGCATACTACTGCAGTGCAGTACCAGCTGAGGTGTCCAGTCTCTGGCATACTATTGCAGTGCAGTACCAGCTGAGGAGTCCGGCCCCTAGAATACAATCCCAGTGTTCTACCAGCTCTGGTATCAGGTAACTGGAACACCAGGATAGTGCTCACCCAACTGAGTTATCAGGCCCCTAGAATACCATCCTGGTGCTCTATCAGCTTAAGTATTAGGCTCCTAGAATACCATCCCAGTTCACTACCAGCTGAGGTATCAGGTACCTGGAATACCATTCCAGTGCTACTGCTCTTACTAACTGAGGTGTCAGGTACCTGACATACCATTCCAGTGCTTTTACTAACTGAGCTATCAGGCTCTTGGAATACACTCCATGTTCTCTACCAGTTCAGGTATCAGGTCCTTGAAATACCATCTTGGTGCTGACCCAGCTGGGGTAACAGGGTTCTGGAATACCATCCCAGTGCTCAACCAAATGAAGTACCAGGCCCCTGGGATACCCTTCCGTTGCTCTATCAGCTCAGGTATTAGACCCCAGGAATACCATCCTGGTGCTGAGCCCTTTGGGGTATCCGGCCCCCCTGGAATGCCGTCCCAGTGGTCTATGGGCAGACTGGATGGACTTCTGGACTTTTTCTGCCACCATGGTCAATGTCTACCAACTGATGTATCCGGCAACTGGTTAGCTTAACAGATACACAGCTCAACTGGTAAAGAGACACATAGTTTATATACGAAACCTCAAAATGCAAAAACGTGGTTTCCTGATAAACCTCTGAGTTGTTTCAAGTGTGGCCACTGTAGTGTGTGTAAATTTAATCAGCAGGGCTCTTTGTTTCAGCATCCTATTCTTGATAAAAAAATATAGAAACTGTACATTTCATTAATTGTTCAACAACATTTGTAGTGTATATTTTACAATGCACATACCCATGTATTTATGTGGGTAGGACAAAAAGGACATTAAGAAAAAGGATGCAAGAACATGTGCATGCAATATTAAAAGATGATCCTAATACCACCATGGGGTGCACTTTAAGAATTTTCATCAAAAAAGTTTACAATGTTTTAAATTTATGGGGGTAGATCACATTAAGAATAATATCACAGGTGGAAATAGACTTAATAGGTTAGCACAGTGTGAACAAAAATAGATCTATGCCATGCTTAGGGCTACTTCAGCCTCCTTTGAGCCTGCACAACCATCTAAATGCACAAGGAGTGCCTCCAGGACTGTTCTAACTGTTCCCTTCAAACGAACCACCCTTGGCTAAAGATCCCTCTCCTACTGTGGGCCTAAATGGTTCAATGATCTGCCTGCAGACCTTGCCAACTCCCCCAGACTTGGCTACTTTAAAAATGGGCTTCGATCTCTTCTTGCCAGCAAATCTGACTGCCAGTGTTTCTGTTAACCCATGGCCTCTGACAGCGGTTCTCACACCCGCCAAACGCTACCCTCTCTCACTCCCACCCTCCTGTTCCACAAATGCCCACTTCCCCCTCCCACCACCTACTACCTCCCCTTGACAAAGCCTCACCTTGGCTGCTAAAACATGCACTTCAGCAGACTGGGAGCACCCCGTCTAAACTGTAACAAGATTGTTAAACACTGTACTGCACTTAACTAGTGCTGCATTAATATGTTTCTCTGGAAGTGTGGTCCTGTTTCTCCTTACTTCTTGTTCTCTGCTTAATGTTGTAACTGCACACTAATACCACTTGTTAGTTGATGTCTTTCTGTTCTGCAATGTTTCATCACCTGTAAATGTCTTTTGTATTCCTTGTTGACTTTGTAAACGAGCCCCCAGCTCAAAGGTATTAATTCGAATTTGAAATAAATAAATAAAAAGATCTATACTATGAAGGCTTTGTATCCCACTGGTTTAAATGGTTGCCTAGATAGTACAGTTACATAGAAACATATAGAAACACAGACTTTGACGGCAGATAAGAATCACTTGGCCCACCCAGTCTGCCCAGTTCCCTACCTATTGGATAAGCTGCAGATTCTAGTTAACCAACAGCCTACTTCCTGCAACCCCCCACTATAATTGCCTTATGTCTGTCCCATGCATGTTTGAATTCCCCCACAGTTTTAGACCCCACAATCCCTCCAGGAAGGCGGTTCCATGCGTCCACCACTCTCTCCGTGAAAAAGAATTTACTCACATTACCCCTGAGCCGTCCCCCTCTAACTTTAAATTGTGCCCCCTTGTTCTTACACATCTCTTTTTTGAAAGATGCTACCCTCCTGGACTTTGTTGATTCCCTTGAGGTACTTAAAAGTTTCTATCATGTCCCCCCGTCCCTCCTTTCATCAAGGGTATACATATTAAGCTCTCTCAGTCTCTCTCTCTTCATATGGTTTCTGATGTAGATCCTGCACCATTTTAGTTGCCCTCCTCTGGACTGCTTCCATCCTGTCTATGTCCTTGCGTAGATGAGGTTTCCAAAACTGCACGCAGTACTCCAGATGGGGTCTCACCAACTGTCTGTATAGAGGGATAACCACTTCCCTTTTTCTACTTGTGATGCCCCTCCCTATGCATCCCAGTATCCCCCTGCCTCTCCTTACTGACTTCTCACATTGCTTACCCACCTTTAGGTCATCTGAAATGACAACACCCAGATCCCTTTCCATTATTGTTATCGTTAGAACCTCCCCAGCTATTGTGTACTCTTCTCCTGGATTTTTACTTCCCAGGTGCATCACTTTGCACTTCTTTGCATTGAATCTAAGTTGCCATATGTCTGACCATTCCTCCAACCTTGCCAAGTCCCTTCTCATCCTTTCTACCCCACCTTGTGTATCAACTCTGTTACAGATCTTTGTGTCATCTGCAAAGAGGCATACCTTTCTTTCCAGACCCTCTGCAATGTCACCTATAAAGACGTTAAAGAGGACTGGACCCAGTACCGAGCCCTGAGGTACTCCACTAGTAACCCCCCTTTCTTCAGAATGTGTTCCATTCACTATTACCTTCTGTGTCCTGTTGTGCAGCCAGTTTGCTACCCAGGCTACCACCCTGGGACCCACTCCCAGGCTGGCTAACTTGATTATTAATCTTTTCTGGGGGACTGTGTCAAATGCCTTACTAAAGTCTAGGTAGGCCATATCCACAGCCCCTCCCTGGTCTATTACTTTGGTCACCCAGTCAAAGAAATCGATTAGATTCGTCTGACATGACCTTCCTGCTGTGAATCCATGCTGATTTGGGTCCTGTGCCCCGCTGGCCTCTAGGTACTGAACAATTCTTTCTTTCAGAAGTGATTCCATCATTTTCCCCACCACTGAGGTCAAACTAACAGGTCTGTAGTTTCCTGCTTCTGCCTTGCTCCCACTTTTGTGAAGGGGAATCACACCTGCCCTCCTCCAGTCCTCAGGTACCACCCCATCTTCCCGTGATTAGCTCTTTGAGGATTCTAGGGTGAATCCCGTCAGGCCCCATTGCTTTGTCCACCTTGAGTTTTAGGAGTTCTTTCAGTACTCTTTCTTCTGTAAATGGACTGGCGTCAACCCCACTATCCAGAGTGCTTCTACTGTTTGGTTTAGGTAACGCCTCCTCATCTTCTTTCGTGAATACTGAGCAAAAGTATTCACTCATTATCTCTGCCTTTTCGCTGTCTCCCTCTGCCCAACTCCCCTCTTCTTTAGTAATCTTCACTATCCCTCCCTTAACCTTTCTATGCTCCCTAATGTACCTATAAAAGGTTTTATCCCCCTTCTTAAATGAGTTGGCTATCTTTTCCTCAGTTTGGGCCTTTGCTTTCTTGACTGCCTTCCCACTTCTTTCTGCTTTAATTGACACATGCAGTTCCCTGTCGTGCTCAGTCTGTGATTCCTTATACTTTCTGAATGCAGCCTTTTTCTCCTTAACCTTCCCTGACACCTCTTTTGAGAACCACAGTGTTTTTATTCCGCTTTGTTTTCTTTGTTTCACACAAAGGCTTGTTGCCTCCATGATGGCAGTTTTGATTTTTCTCCATTGTTCTTCCACCCCTCCTTTCTGGCCATTTGCTAATGCATTCCTCAGGTATTCACCCATTATGCCAAAGTCAGCCCTTCTAAAGTCCAGTATCCTTGTCTTTGTATGGCTTGTCTCCATGGTTGTGTTTATTGTGAAGCACGCTGTGCAGTGGTAGCTTGTTCCCAGATGTCTACTGACTTCTAAATTTGTGATCCTCTCTCCATGTGAGAGTACCAGATCTAATATTGCTCCCTCCCGAGTGGGTTCCACCACTAGCTATCTAAGGCATGACCCTGTAGGGCATCGAGAATGACCCTGCTCTTGGATGTGGCTGCAGTCCATGTCACCCAGTTAACATCTGGCATATTCAGGTCCCCCATCAACAGTATCTCCCCTTTTTCAGCCATTCTGAGAATGCCCTCTATCATTTTCTTGTCCATTTCCTCCCCTTGAGACAGGGGTCTGTATACAACCCTTGTGCAGACTGTGATGCTACTCCCTGTCTCCAAGGTGACCAAGAGTCCTTCTTGTCCTCCCCCTTTACTTTTTAGTTCTGTAGCTTTGATCCCTTCCCTTATGTAGAGAGCTACTCCACCTCCTCTTTTCCTTTAAGTCTTCCCCCTTCTCCCCTCCTCTCTACCCCTCCCCTTCGAGGTTTTCCTTTCCTTTTCTCCCCTTCTTCCCCCCTTTTCCTTCTTTTCTCCACCTTTAGCTTTTCTCAAACCTTCCTTTATTTGAATTTGTCTCCTAGATTATGAACTATCTACTGTGTTATCAAGTTTTGTTTTGCTTACTTTATTTAATTATGTATAATCCAGTCAACTTGCTCACGACCAATCAGACCCCCGAGGTGCAGGGATGCACTGTCATGCCCCCAGCCTCTGCAAGAGGTCACCTCGCACCCGGGCCAAGTTCCCACCCTCCCCCAGAGAAGGCGAGCCATCATCGGACACTCAGCCATTCTCCCCTCCCCCCGTCCGACCCCCAGCTCTCAGAGTCTGCTCCCAAACCCGGGTCACCGGTGTGGTGAGAGGTGTGGCATCCAGAGCCTCAACCCTCAGCACCACCGGGCCACGGAATGTTGGTAAAATTCAAGTACTGTGACTTCAAGATGGTCTTCATAAAACCAGGTTACACCACTTGACCTTCAACCCCCCCAAGGCAAAGAGCAAGATGACCTTGAAGCGACTGGGCATCAGTGTTGTCTCTGGACTGTATGATGCATTTGACTGCTGTGAAACAAGTACAAATCATTTGTACTTGCTGCATTATAAAGGATCATTTTAAATATTTCTGCTTTGATAGACTACTTGCTCTGTGTGTGTTGCATGCTTTGCACTGTCTGCTGGTACTTGAGCCATCCTGCTTTCTTCACTGGTACTGGATGTTCCCTTTCTGAAGCGCACTCTCAACCTGTGTGTCTGGCCTGATGGTGAACACTTCTTAACCTGCTGCTCTTCTACAGGGCCATCCGGTCTCCTAATTCACAGCTTCAGGATGCACTGAATTTAAATGGCTTATGAGGCTCCCTGGAACCCCAAATGAATGGCACTGAAGCATCCATATGTCACCCTACCATGATCTTTGTTTCCTGCAGGCTGGTTTTCAGCTGATAATCCCTCTGGGCCAGGTCTGGATTGCATGGACATGATGAACACTGACAAGGAAAGTGGGAATTACTGGCCATGAACAAACAGGTGGTATGTAGCCAGAGGGTGCTGGAATAATATAACTTGTATAAGCTTGAAAACTTAAAATGGGCAGAACAAAGCCCAGGGAGGGAGGGAGGTGAATTGAGAAGACGCTTACTTAAATACAAGCGGTAAAGATGTATGAGTGGACTTACGGGTTGGAGACAGATCAATCAGGACAGCTTCTTCAGCCTCTGCAATGATAAATAAGCAGAAAATGTTTAGGAAACACAGCAAACTGCTGGGTGTATAGAGATGGGGTGATATTTATGCATTTCTTTGGGGCAAGAAATAATACTACACACTTGGGTCGGACAAAGTACACAAAAATGTAAACCTAATGACTGCTTCATTTGGATACAAATGTAGTTCGATTGTGGGTTTCCATCTCAAAATGCCCTAAAATGCAGCTATTCCCTTCAGTCTGCAACAGAACTTGATAAGCCAATGGTCTT
Source organism: Neoceratodus forsteri (assembly GCA_016271365.2). Taxonomy (NCBI): domain Eukaryota; kingdom Metazoa; phylum Chordata; order Ceratodontiformes; family Ceratodontidae; genus Neoceratodus; species Neoceratodus forsteri. Next base: position 94,524,764 of record JADMNL010000023.1, on the reverse strand, counting down.
TCTTCCTAAAATTGTATGTTTATATGTAACTAAGCGCATGCCACCTTGTTGTCAAGCACTCAGGTGCAGAACCCATATGGGTTAGATCTCTGTGCGCACACATGTGTGTGTGTGTGTGTGTGTGTGTGGATGGATGGATGGATGGATGGATGGACAGATACACACAGACAGATGGATACATGAATAAACACCTAGATAAATGGACAGAAAGACGAATAAACAACAGAGAAAGAGGGGATTCAAGGGGGAAGACAGAAAATGGATGAGATTTTGGATTCTTGTAACAAGGGTAGAACAGGACACACAACCTTACAAAGTTTATCCAAACTTTTTTCCCCCTTTTATCTGTATCTCCTTATTTGTTTCTGTCTTTGTAGTATGTTTTCTATGTTTTGGGGATAGGACTAAGACATCTCCAAGTTTGGTTACTGTACCACAGCAACCTTGAGGTGGTAAGAGCCCTCTCCAACATGAATGCCTACATGTGATTGTATTTGTACTTATCACTTGCATTTTCTTTCAATAAATTTGCTGGCAATACAGCCTAGAGGTTAGTGTAACGAGCTGTGAATGAGCTTAGTACATCCAGCAGACCTGGGTTTGATTCCCACAACCTCCACCTGCATACTGTGTGACCCTGATCAAGTCACTTAATCTCTATAGTGCTCCAGCATCACTCCTGAAAACGGGCCTTGTGCCTACTGGGCCTTATTCAGTTACCAAAAGAATAAAATAAAATAAAAAATTAAAATAAAAAAACTCATTTACTCATACAACTAGGAAAGGAAAGTTACATAAGAACTTACTGTAACAGTAGATCTTCAGAGATGATCTCCTCCATTAGGTCATACCTTTGGAACTATGAGTCATCAAGAACAACTTGAAAAACCTTTTGCTAGCCAGGGACCAGCCACAATGACGAACAGTGTCTGCGAATATATAATGTGGGTGGTCCCATCACTTCTCAGTCCCCACTGGAGATTAGCCTTAGTGGACCTCCGGCCATGAGGAAACAGGAGATGGGACCAGCACCAGGCATACAAGGAGCAGCATGGAGCTGGAGACAGGATGTATGGAGCAGGTTTTAGGCACAGCATGATATGACCCTCACTGAAAGCAAAAGGGGGAAGGAGGGACAGGTATGACATGGCCTAAAGGAGGAGATCACATCTCCATAAGGACATGGACAAAGTGTGGGCAGTCCAGAGGAAGGCAACTAAAATGGTACAGGGTCTGCATCAAAAGTACTATGAGCGGAGACTGAAGGACCTCAATATGTACGCCCTGGAACAGAGGAGGGACAGGGAGGCTATCATAGAAACCTTTAAATACCTTACGGGGGTAAATAAGGTACAGGTTGGAAATATTTTTTCAGAAAAAAAGGTGCTCAAGGACAAGGGGGCATGCTGTGAAGCTGGAGGGGGGCAGATTCAGGAGAAATGTGAGGACGTACTTCTTCACAGAAAGTGGTAAATTCCTGCAAGCCTTCCAGTCAAGGTGGTGTAGGCGAGACAGTGGTGGGGTTCAAGAATGCATGGGATAAGCACAAGGGAGTCATAATGGAAAGGAAGGAGGGAAGGGAGAAAGAACTGTAGATCAGGCATAGTCTGCGATAATAGTGTATATGTAGGGAGACATGGGCAGACTGGATGGGCCAAGCAGTCCTTATCTGCCATTAAATTCTATGTTTCTGTGAGATTCTCTCAAAGAGCTATTGTTATGTAAGTTTTTACATAACTGTTCTGTCTTCTTCGAGGATATCTCCTCCATTAGGCCACGCCTTTAGAATGATTCCCAAGCAGTACAAAGTAAGGGGGCAAGCACAGTCTGATATGTGATCAGGGCAGAAGGCCTTGCAGTACAGCAAGCCCAAAGTCAGCACATCTATGAGAAACAATCTCCACACTATAATGTGAACTATGCTCCATGTGGCTGCAGCACATATGTCAGCAGTAGGGACATTTTTGAAATAAGTAATCAAAGTGGCCATATCCCTTCTGTAATGACAATGAACAAAACAAGAAGTTCCTTCAGTTACTTTCCATAACAGAATGTAACACAATATGCCAGCCATTTGAACAGGCACTATTTAGACACAGGAGCGCCCTCTTTGAGAACAGGCACAGCACCAGAAGGCAGGAGCTGCTGGTATAACTAAAATTCTCTACTTGGACTAAGAACTAGAACTCTTGTATTGAGACCTTCAATTTGGGATAAAAAAAAAAAAAAGTTAGTGTGTTTGTCAGAGTTAATTGAAGTGACCCGTTATCTGTGTAGTGATCTAGCTGCTTGTCACAGGTGGCTGAAGGGAACTGTTATCTGTGAAATTAACCAAGTGTAGAAAGATTTGCAAAGTAGGGGGAGTGGCTTAGCTAGAAGGAGCCAGGTTAAAACCAGATTTAAAAACTGCCCTAGATAGCTTCTGCCAGAGAACAGACACAGCACCAGGAGGAAGGAGCTGCTGGTATAACTAAACTTCTCTACTGGGACTATATTGCCCTCCTTCCCTCCCACCCGAAAGCAGTTCTACTTTTATAGGCACAGGATCTGACTGACAACAGGAACTTCCTGTTTGGGAGCAGGAAGTGAGTGATCACAGAGCCACAAAAAGTCACCACCCTAGAAGGGCAAGATAGCTCTCCGTCCCCCAGCTGCTGAAGGTCTGACTCTGCACAACTAAGGAGACTACTGAGAAATATAGGAACTTCTTGTCTCAGAACAGGAAGACCAGGAGCTAAAAGGGCACAGAGGCAGTAAGTAAGCAGGGAGAGAAGAGAAAAAAAAAAAAACAAACAGAAGAAAGAGTAAGTATTCCAAACAACAGTTAGGGGGCCAGAAATAAGTCATGATGGGAGTGGTGCAGTGCAGTGGCTGTGGAGCAGCAGTCTTCTGGGATACGTTCTGGAGGGTGCGGTGTTGTCCGCTCTGCAGGCACCTCTTTGGGCTGAGGGAGGACGTTGCTCATCTCCAGGCTGAGTTGGCCAGGGATTGTGGGACCTCCTCTCCCACCCAGGGAACACCAGGGTCACTGCCGTTAGCTCAGAGGTTGCCAAGAAAGAGGAGTGGTTGGACCACAGTGGATTCAGGGGGGGGTGAGGGTGGTGGAACAGAGGCACATCCTTCCAGTTGTACCTCTCCACAATTTCTATGACGTTCTGGAAAAGTGTGGTTCCTCTATGGAGGCACCCACAGAGGAGACCAAGGAGGATGCTGGGAACCTCCACAAAGGAGACCCACAGGAGAGTGGCATGGGACTCCACAGGGGAAGGAAACAACTCCTGGCGGGGGACTCCATTGCTAGGAAGGTAGAACTGGGGAAGGAAAGGGAGAGGGAGGTAAGGTGCCTGTCTGGCACCATGGCTTGGAGGGACAGGGAGCGAATCCTCAGTATCGCAGGACCAGCTGCACAGGGGAGGGAGCTGGATCTCATTGTCCACCTAGGGACAAATGACCTGGCTAAGAAAGGGTTCAGAGCAGTCCAAGAAGTGTTTGTGGAGATGGAGAGGGGTTTAGACAACTAGCACGCACAGTAAGCTTCTCGGAGGTGCTGCCTGTCTATGGCACGGGTGAGGCCAGGGTGCTCCACACCATGGGATTCAATCAGTGATTGAAAAACTGGTGCAGAGCTCAGGGATTTGGCTTCATTGGAGACTGGGGGTCCACCAGGAAGGATGCAGGCCTATACTGGCGTGATGGTCTGCATCTGTCCAGGAGGGGAACCAGGATCCTAGGTGAAAGGTTTAAATGCTTCATTGGCAAGCATTTAAACTAGCCAAGGGGGGAGGCACTGGAGAGGAGCAGGGGAATCCTAGCACCTTCCCCCCCCCAAAAAAAAATCAGGATATTAAGTGAGGTAGACACCAACATAGAAATGTCAATAGGGAAGAGTGCAGGGGTAAATGGAGAAAGTGACAGACGCAATAAGGACAGGGATGGGGCAAAAAGGGGTAAGGACATCAAGAAATGGACAGTAATGAGTACCAACGCCTGTAGTCTGGGCAACAAGATCCCTGAACTGGTGGCCTTGCTGGAAGAGGGATGCCTGGATATCGCAGCAGTCACAGAAACATGATACAGAGAGAACCATGACTGGGATGTTAACATACCAGGGTACACAACCTACAGGAGAGACAGGGAGTGGAGAAGAGGGGGTGGAGAAGCTCTCTATGTAAAGGAAGGGATAAAAGCAACTGAACAAAAGAGTAAGCAGGGAGGAGAGGAGGCACTGTGGGTCACCTTAGAGACCGGAAATGGCACCACAATCCGCAAAGGGGTTGTATATAGACCCCCATGTTGGGGGAGGGAATGGACAAGGATATGACAGAAGGCATACTTAGGATGGCAGAGAAAGGGGAGACACTGTTGATGGGGGACCTTAATATGCCAGATGTTAACTGGAGCACCTTTGCTGCAGCCACATCCAAAAGTAGGGCCATTCTCGATGCCCTTCAGGTGGCATGCCTCAGATAGATAGTTTTGGAACCTACTCGTGAGGGAGCAATCTTAGACCTCGTACTCTCAAATGGGGACAGTGAGAGGATCTCAGATCTAGAAGTGGGTAGCCATTTGGCAACAAGTGACCATCAAACAGTGTGGTTCATGATAAACTCAGCTGCAGAGTCAAGCCATACAAAAGTGATGGTTCCGGACTTCGGGAGGGCTGACTTTGGCAAGATGGGAGAGTGGCTTAGAAAAGCACTAGCAAACAGACTAGAAGGAGGGGTGGAGCAACAATGGGGAAATGTCAAAACTGAGATCACAGAGGCAACAAGCCTTTGTGTGAAGCAAATAAATAAAAACCAAAGAAAAAGCCACTACGGTTCTCAAAAGAGGTGGCGGTGAAGGTTAGGGAGAAAAAGATAGCATTTAGGAAGTATAAGGAAACACAGAAGCAGCAGGACAGAGAACTGTGCCAGTTAAGGCAGAAGGAAGCAGGGAGGGTAGTCAGAAAACAAAGGCCCAAACTGAGTAAAAGATGGCAAACTCGGTTAAGAAGGGGGATAAAACCTTTTATAGGTATATCAGGGAACGTAGAAAGACAAAGGGAGGGATAATTGAAGCTGAATAGAATGGACAGTGGGTGGGCAGAGGGACAGTGAAAAAGCATGGATATTGAATGAATACTTCTGTTCAGTATTCACAAAAGAAGAGGTGGGGAGGTGTCTAATCCAATTAACAGACGACACTGGGGGGCGATCCTAGTTCTTTCACAGAAGAAAGGGTTCTGAAAGAACTCCTAAAACTGAAGGTGAACAAAGCAGTGGGGCCAGATGGAATTCACCCCAGAATTCTAAAAGAATTAAGCAGAGAACTAGTGACACCACTGACTACCCTTTTTAACAAATCATGGGAGGATGGTGTGGTACCCGAGGATTGGAGGAAGGCAGATGTGATTCCCTTTCACAAAAGTGGGACCAAGACAGAGGCAGGAAGCTACAGACCTGTCAGTTTGACCTCTGTGGTAGGGAAAGTGATGGAATCACTTCTGAAGGAAAGAACTGTTGAGTACCTAGAGGCTGATCATTGTGGGGAATGGAGTTAAGATGGCGGCGGTGCTGTGCCGCGATCTGTGAGTGCGTCGGTTGCTCCCATTCTTAGGCATTTATTTCGTTTTAGTATCGTGTTTTTTTTTTTTAAGTATGTCAAAGTATGTTCTGTTTTAATTCGATTCATGCCTTCTCGTTTTTATTTTTGTATTTTATATGCGTTGCGGGTGTGGAGGGTACGATTGCCGTGGATTGTCGTGGAGTTCGTGGGTTCCTTTTCCCTAACTCTGCCTTCGTAATCTCTCCTGACCCTGTGTTGAAGTGTGCATAGGTCTGGGGTGATGAGGATCGCTTAGTTTAAACCTCGAGTGTGACTCTTTTGATTTTGTTGGAGCTTCCGTCTGTTGGACGAGAGCCCGAGATTCCAAAGCCTGCGGAAAGTTGCTTGAGTGCTACTGTTTATTGCCGCTTGCTGCCGTTTGTCTCTTGTTTGCTTCCGTTTGCTGAAACTGTTGGGCGCAGGAGTGAAGACCGAGTGCTTGGATGGAATTGGAGCTCTGGGACTGCTACATTATTGGCTTGCCATCGTTGTGGATTTCCAGGAGGAGGAAAGCTATTTAGCCAGCCCAGCTGATCTAAAGGTGGGTGCGGGATGTAGCCGTTTCCCCCAGGGAGGGTCAGGAGTGCTTGCCGAAGGGTTGGTGTTCTTGGGGCTTCCACGAGTTACCGGAGTTGCCCGGCGGTGGCTGTGCTTTCTCCGGTGCTCCAAGTAGGGGAGATTGGTGGCATACAACGCAACTTGCCTAGGGGTTGGTCAGGTTTAAGCATCATCTGAAAACCTGGAGTGTTTTACCTTTGTTCATGATTATACTGCTGGATAAGCTCCAAAGGCTGGACTACCGATATCAGGAATTTTTTTTTTTTTTTTGAACTTGGAATCCTGTATTTCGGGTCTGCCTGGACTCTGCTGTGAGGGTCTAAAGCCTAGTTTTGCTGTTCCTGTGCCTTCCTTGGGGGTTTACAAAGTTTGGCAGCCTTTATTTTATTGCCCATCTAAAGGAAAACACTGACGGCTGCACTACGAGCCCTTTCCCTGCTTGGCATCGGCAGCTTTGTGGACAGACAGTAAGCGCTCGGCTGGACCGAGTCGGACCAAGGATATGATTTGAGAGTGGTTAGCAGGGCTCCGCTATAATCCAGCTGTGTGCACTGTGAACAGCATTGATATTAGGGTTTCTTTGTTTTGAGAAACCCTGGGATATTAATCTGTCCGTCGTACTGATATTTATGGTATATGAGTAAGAGTGAAGTCCTTGGGAAACGTTGATCATACTGGTTTCACACTGGTGTGTGGAGAGAAGTCACTGTGTGTACCTGGGTACCTGTGTTCTTGTTGCATCCTGATGCAAGACTATCTTTGTTTGGGAAATAATAACTTTTACTTGCCTGCTGCTATTTAAAAGACTTTTTTTTTTTTTTTTTTTTCTCAAATTTATCTGATTTGGGTGGAATTGAGACATATAACTGAATTTAATTTGTATAAGTGATTAAGTGGATATTTGGTTTAGAAGAGTATCCTTTGGTATGGTTATCACTAGAAACCAAAGGATGCATGCCCTTAAGCCTTCACCATTACAGGAGCTCTCTATACAGAAACCTAAATATGCTATAAGACAGACCAAGATTACTGAGCATCTAAAAAAAAGGGATTGGGGAAATAATACTTCTACCCCAAATGGTAATTTAACTCAAATTGAGAGTATGGGTAAAACAAGTCAACTAAAAAGTATACATCAATATGTGGATGCCACTATTGCTCCATCTGTTTATGTAGACAAAGGGGGAATGTCATGGGGGTCAAATGATTGTAGCTATGTAGCTGGTTCATTGATGGAAAATCAGGAACTTCTATCTATGGAAAAGTCAATGAATCTGGATAGGGAGTCCTCAGCAGGAGCTTCTGCTGTGGAGGGATTGAAAAGTACTCCACCTTGGTGGAGACCTGAGGTGTCTTTGGAGGCAAATATATCCCTGGGGTATCTGATGATATGATGGGGTGGTAAAGGAAAAGAGTTAGTAACAACATATAAGAACCATGAATTAAAAGAGGTAATGGAAGACCTACAACAAACAATAGATGGACTTAAAGAAGTAGGAAAAGATTTGCTCAGTTCTAGATATCAATATAATACTGTAAATCTTTCTCAAAAGGTGACAGTTGTTCAGTGGAGAACGAGGTTTTATACCTGCTAGGTTGAGCGATAAATTGATTACTCTTTAAGGAATCCAGTGAATTCCTTTATTATCCTGATGGAGCAATTGGTACTTAATAAGGATTTGTTGGAAGAACTTAAAACACAGATGATGGTTAATGATGGGAAGTTGACACAGATTATGGAGAAAGTTGATGATCTGTCTGGAAAAGTTGAGGAGATAACATTAAATAGAGAAGTCGGAAGATGTGCCCGTCATAGAAAGGCGCTCGGATGATAATGAAGCTCTAGGATCACTGTGCTTGAGACCTGATTTTAGCACAATTGAGTTCACTGAATTAACAGCTAAAAAGTCCCCTAGAAATAAATTTCAAAGGAGAAGGAAAAAAAATAGGAGGAAGAGTAAGGGAGGTATAGTAACCCAAGGTGTGGATAAAATTGCGGGATGTTATACTCTTCAGTCTCAATTTGTGCCATCTAAGCTGGAAGTGGAGCTAGCAAGGTTAGAACAGGAAATGGAAGGGTTAAAGTGTGATATAAAATTAAAAGGCCAAGTGGGTAATGAAAATAATAAGGATAAGGAAAAGAAGAATTTTGGAGATGCTGTGAAAGAGCAGATTATTGAGGACAGAAATGGAGAGTGTTTCAAGTTGGACAGACATTAGTGGGGAAGAAGCCTCTAATCAGATTATATGGACCACTTAACTGGTGTACTTTTGATGAGGCTATGTTAGACTTGCATATACTTTCATTTTTGAATCAAGAATTGGATATTGAACTTGTAGAACTGATATAACTGGAATTAAGAGGTTAATAATAGAGGAGGCTACCATTATTGATGTTTATTTTGATGCACCAAGAACAGCAAATCATGTCTGGATAAATAGAGGCCTGTTAAGTAACAAGGAAGTATCTTTGTTTTTCCCAATAGAGAATTATTTAATATTGGAAAATGTAATGAAACAAATGTGAAGGATGTGGGAGGAAGAATTTTAACTCTTTTGGGATGAACCATATGTTTCAAGAAACAGACCATAGAATTGTCCATAGCAATTGAGAACTTGCTAAAAATTTTATGATGGTTCCACTGGAACACCCTGATAGTATACAAGCTGAACGTGAGACATGTAGGGAGTCAGATTGATATTTATGTGTCTAATGGAGAATTAGCAATCTAATTTTAGCCCAAGCTAGAAATCTGGATTATTTAGGTCTGCATCTGGTAGATTTTACAGCACTTAGTATGGGCTTTAACGGAGTAAGGTGTATGAGAAGTTTCTGTCCTCCGTTGGAGAACAGATTAAAAACATTAGCAGGGTATAATGAGTGACTAACTCCGAATACTTCTGGGATAGCGAGTCATATTGTAAAAACAATTTTATAACTTGGAATATAGCCGGCTGGAAGTCCATATGGGCAGATGCTGACTGTATTAAATTTCTATCGAATATGACTTAATTTGTTTACAGGAAACTTGGCACTCTAAAGATGTAGAAGTTGTTATTAATGGATATGAGTTTTGCATTCCCTGGTAGGAAATGTAAAAAGTAGGAGATTGTCGGTGGAATTATCACCCTAATTAAAATAGGTGTATTTGATAAGGTTGTATGTTGGAAACTTGCACAAAATTATGTGATAGTTTTAGTCAAATGTGGAATAAGGAAATTATTGTATTGAATTGTTATGTACCGCCAGAAAATTCTGATTATTTTCCAATGGGCATATGGCAAGAAATATCTAATCTGCTAAAAGAAGCCCAGCAAATTTTCCACATGCAGAAATACTTTTATTAGGTGATTTAAATGCACGATGGCCTGTTTGATGGCCTAGCAGACCATACATTTTCTGCATGTGATTACTTTGATAAAGTAGTATGTAGACAATCTAAAGATAAAGTGGTAAATCAAAATGGGAAAGTTGTTATAGAGTTAGTAAAAGAAAATAATATGTACCCTTTAAATGGAAGGATAGAAGGAGATAAAGAGGGGAATTTTACATATGTTTCCCAGAGGGGAGCTTCAGTAATTGATTTTGCTTTTTGGTCCGGTGATATGTATCACTGGACCAAATGTGAAATATTGATTAGAGCAGAAAGTGACCATTACCCATTGGTTTTGGAATCTCAATTAGAACAAGTGAATGGAAAGGAGCATCAGTCTTTTCAATTTACTGAAATTACAGCTTCAAATAAGATCATATGGAAACAAAGTTCACATTATGACTTGTTACCAATTATTCATGGTTCAATACTAACTTATTCTTATGAAGTTATTAGTAAATGTGACCTTACTTATCTTACAGAAGAGCTAGATGCTCTATTAAATAAGATTAAATCTGTGTTAGAAGTGCCAAGGAAATCAGGAAGGGTTGTACCTATGGATACCTGGTATGATAGGGATTGTAAAAAAGCAAAGGCGGATATTAGGAAATTCTGTAGACTGTATAATAAAAAAAAGACCCAGGTGAATCTTAAATTATTGAATTTTAAGAAAAGAGCGTATAAGGATCTTGCTAACAAAAAAAAGACATTTTTAGCATTAAGTGGGAAGAAATGTTTCTAGCGATTCAGGGTAGAGATAATAAAACATTTTGGTCACTTGTGGCAAAATGGTTTTAAGACCCAGAAAGTTAATATTGATACTTTTATTAGTGAGGAAAGATGGGTAACTTATTTTAAGGGGATTTACTTTGATACAGAAGCTGATAACTCTTCAATAAATGGTTCTGGGTGTTTTTATGTGTGTCCGATTACACTAGATGAAACTTACCTAGCATTGTATACTTTAAAAAAGCAAAAAGCAGCTGGGCCTGATGGGATTCCAGCCGAGGTTTTTTTAACAGAGCCCCAATTATGGTGTAAATACTTAACAGTATTTTACAATAAATGTATTTCCTCGGAAAGTTACCCTACCTCGTGGCAAGGGGCTAATCTCATTCCATTACATAAAAAAGGCTCACTAGATGATCCTAAAATGTATAGACCTATAAGTCTTTTGGATGTGAATCTTAAAATTTTTTCTAAGATAATTCTGGGCCGGTTACAGCAGGCGGTTGAAAAAACAGGAAGTATTTCCCCTTACCAAATTGGATTTAGAAATGGTATGTCCACACTGGATAATATTTTTGTTTTGAATCATTTGATGGAAAAATATGTGAAAATCAGGGGTCAAAGAATATATATATGTTTTATTGATTATAGTAATGCCTTGACGTGTATCTAGAAGTCTATTATGGCAAATTTTATTAAACAAGAGGTATTGACCCCGGCCTAATAAATATAATAGCACATTTATATACTAAAACTTGGGCTAAAATTAGACTAGGCCTTAGGGGCCAGTTATCAAAGATATTTGAATGTAATCGTGGAGTGAGACAAGGTTGTATACTTGCCCCTCTGCTTTTTATATTATATCTGGATAATATATTAAAATATAGTGTGGATATAGATATAGATTCCCCAAAAATTAGGGATTTATCCTGTTCCTTTATTGGTATATGCTGATGATATTGTGGTCCTGTCCCTAACAAAATCTGGTTTACAAACAAAACTAAATTTCCTTGTAAAAGAATCTAAGAAATTAAAATTGAAGATAAACATGGAGAAAACAAAGATTATGGTACTGGGTGGAAATAAGAAGAACGGAGAAGTACAAATGGCAGTTGGTATATCGGCCAAGACAAGGTGGAGATAGTCTCTACCTATGTATATCTTGGAATAGTAATTCATCAAAATTGTACGTGGTTCGCTCATTTGGAATGGGTTAAAGAGAAATTAAAAAGAACTGTAGGAGGATTATATAGGTTTAATTGTAAATTTGGGGGACTAACGATAAAACCATTGTTGAAAGTGTTAAAATCCAAGATAGAAGCCCAATTGTTATATGGATGTGAAATTTGGAAAATAAATTCAGCAAATAAATTTATGAGTCCCATCTATAAATCCTTAAGATCCTTGTTAAGGTTAGGACATTCCTGCCTTTCTTCTTATATTAGGTGCAGAGTTGGGTATTATAGATATTAATGCAGCAATCGAATCCAAAAAGTAACTATTGGATTAGATTGGTCGGATTAAATGAAACTTAGTTGTAAAGAAATGTTTGGAGAAAAAAAGAATTGCACGATTGGGGACTATGCTCTGATTATTGGTTGGATAGAGTTTACTCCATACTTGAGAAATATCATTTAGTACATCTAAAGGATTCTGTAATAAAATGTGTCCATATTAGTGATAAATATAAAAATATATTACAAGAAAATTAGCAACCAATGGAGTTGAAAGATTTGGAGGAAATAAAGCAGTCTCATTATTCTAAATGGTTTGCAGCAAATAACTATAGACATGGGTATAAAAATATTTGGATATATTGACTATTCCTCAGTGCGATCTAATTTTATGATTTATAAATTTGAACAATTCCTAGTAAAGTGTTGGATTATAGATATAAAAAGTGAGGAATTCATTCTGAGGAATGTGATTGTGGTATTGGAGATAAGGAGGATTTATACCATGTTTTATGGGTCTGTAAATGGTATGATAATAGCGTATGTTTTGGCTTGGTCCATTCTTAAATAATAGATATAATGTTGATAAAAAGAGCTTACTTGTATTTTGTTCCATACAGAGGATAGCTGGACGGTGAAAAGGCTAGCTAATTATTTATTGAGTATTAAGAAAATCAAAAGTAAAATCAAATTATCTGAAGGCATGGATGTTATATATATCTGATTTTAGAGATATGAATGAATCTATATAAGTTTTGTCACTCAGTTTGTAATGTATAAATAAGATTATAAAAATATTGTATAAATGAGTTTTTATGAATGGGGAACTGATTCCTTTTTAGATATATACCTTACGATATTTTAATTGTGTTTGTAATTATGAAGGTTTTTAACCATACAATAAAATTCTTTGACATTGAGTACCTAGAGGCCAGTGGGGCACAGGACCCAAAGCAGCATGGGTTCACAGTGGGAAGGTCATGTCAGATGAATCTAATTGATTTCTTTGACTGGGTGATCAAAGAAGTAGACCAGGGAGGGGCTGTGGACATGGCCTACCTAGACTTTAGAAAGGCATTTGACACAGTCCCACACAAAAGATTAATAGTCAAATTAACTAGCCTGGGAGTGGGTTCCAGGGTGGTAGCCCGGGTAAAACACTGGCTGGACAACAGGACACAGAAGGTAACTGTAAATGGAGTCCACGCTGAAGAAAGAGGGGTTACAAGTGGGGTACTGCAGGTTTCAGTACTGGGTCCTGTCCTTTTTAGTGTCTTTATAAGTGACATTGCATAGGGCCTGAAAGGAAAAGTATGCCTCTTTGCAGATGAAACAAAGATCTGCAACAGGGTTGATACACAAGGAGGCGTGGGAAGGATGAGAAGGGACTTGGCAAGGTTGGAGGAATGGTCAGAAGTATGGCAGCTTGGAGTCGATGCAAAGAAGTGCAAAATAATGCACCTGGAAAACAAAAACCCAGGGGAAGATTACACAATAAGGGAGGAGGTAGTAACAACAACAAAAATGTAAAGGGACCTGGGGGTAAACATATCAGATGACCTTAAGGTTGGCAAGCAATGCGAAAAGGCAGTAGAGAGGGCTGGGGGGATACTGGGATATACAGGGAGAGGCATCACCAGCAGAAAACAGGAAGTTGTTATCCCCCTGTACAGACAGTGGGTGAGACCCCATCTGGAGTACTGTGTCCAGTTCTGGAGACCCCATCTCCGCAAGGACATAGACAGGATGGAGGCAGTCCAGAGGAGGGCAACTAAAATGGTGCAGGGTCTGCAAGAGAAGCCACACAAAGAGAGACTAAAGGAGCTTAATATGTATACCCTTGAGGAAAGGAGGGAGAGGGGGAACATGATAGAAACGTTTAAGTACCTCAGAGGAATCAACAAAGTCCAAGAGGGTAGCATCTTTCAGAAAAAGAGATGTGCAAGAACAAGGGGACACAATTTAAAGATAGAGGAGGGACGGCTCAGGGGCAATGTGAGGAAGTATGTTTTCACAGAGAGGGTGGTGGACGCATGGAACAGCCTTCCTGATTAGGTTGTGGGGGTCTAAAACTGTGAAAGAATTCAAGAATGTGTGGGACAGAAATAAGTCAATTTTTGTGGGGAGTAGGAAGAAATAGGCTGTTGGTTAAACAGGATCTGCAGCTTATCCTCTAGGTAGGGAAATGGGCAGACTAGGTGGACCAAGCGGTCCTTATATGCCGTCAAAGTCTATGTTTCTCAAGGGTGAACAAAACAAACAGCTGAGGGGGATTTCTGCAGTGCCTGGTGTGAGTAATACAGTATCCTTAGTATTCTATGTTCATCGAAAGTATGGAGCAGTGTCTCACCCTGGTTGGCATGCACAGGATAATACAGAGGAAGGTGTATTCTCTATAAACTCAGATACCACCTTTGGTAGAAACTTTTATATGCCGAGAGACTGTGAAAAATCAAATAGGGAGGCTCATACAGTAGAATCTGAAGCTCGAAAATCCTTCAAGCAGAGGTCACTGCAACTAAAAATAATGTTTTCCATGACAGGAAATGTATGCCACAACTCTCCAAAGGAGCCAACACCAATTTCTCAAGAACGAAATTCAAATCCCAAGGCGGGATTGCACTGCAGATAGGTTGTCTCATATGAAGAATACCTCTCAGAAATGTACGGACACCTCTAATTGGGCAACCATATGACCAGCAACAGGGGCATGGAAAGCTGATATAGCGGCCAGAATATGCGAGGAATACTGCAGGCCAGAGTCAGACAAGGAAAGCAAGTATTACAACACAGCATTCACAGGGCATGTAAAAGGGTCCATGTTCCAAGAAGCAACCCACAAAGTGAAACACTTCCATTTAAGGGAGTAATTATGTCTGGTAGAATGCTTCCAAGCTGCAATAAGGACATCAGCAACCTTAGGGGATATCCCCCAAACCATGCAGTGGGAAGCTATGCATGCAGATGTAGGCAATTCAGGTCAAGATGGACCAGCAAGCCCCTGCCCTGAGACAACAGACCCCAACACAGATGTAAAGGGACAGGAGGCTCCACCGTAGATGCTGAAGGAGTGGAAACCATATCTGGTGAGGCCTTAATGGAGCAATGAGGATGACACTGTCACTCTCCACCCTCAGCTTGAGCAGAACCCTCTGTATTAGAAGAATGGAGGAAAATGCATATAACAATTTCACTACCCAGGAGAAGGACGTGTCTCATCAAAAAACTCTAGGCCCTGGAGCAAGCCAGCAGAAAGGCAGAAGTTTTGCATTGTGTGGCGACACGAAAAGGTCTAGCTCTGGATGACCCCATCTTGTGAAGAGGTAGTTTACTATGGAGGACAGGAGGTCCTATTCATGTATCATCAACTGGGATCTGCTTAGTCTGACTGCCAAGATGTTTTGGAGACTGAGGAGAAACACGGTCAATAGGACAGCTGAAGGCCATGTGACAAAGCCCAGTATCATACCTTCATTACTTCCCTGCATAGGCAATAGGAGTGCCCCCTTGTATGTTGATGAAATGTATCACAATGAAGTTGTCCATCTGGATTAGCAGAGGACTAGGGCAGAGAGAAGCCTAAAAGGCCTGGAGGCTGCACAAAACAGTCTGCTTTTCCAGAACTTTTATGTGCAGCTCAGCCTCCACCTTGACCCATGACCCCATGTCTGGTAAGAGCTGAGATGAGCACCCCAACCAGACTACAAGGCATCCATGGTGAGGCTATGCACAGGAGCTGGTACAAAGAATGGAACGCCATTCAGGAGGTTATAGTGATCCATCCACCACAAGAAAAAATTACTTACCATAGTAATGTTGTTTTTTCTAATGAAGTCTTGCTGTATTCTGACTAAATGCAGTTATCCCCAGCACCTGAACTGCCGCGGAGAGTAAAGAGTTAACTCTATGCAGAAGCAAAGAACGTTGAGCTCGAGCTTGGTTTTTAAACGTCTGTCTCTAGCCCTCTGAAGTGTAACCGTCAGATTATTGTGAGCACTAACTAATACAAGTAATAGGTGGAAATTATTTAAACTCTTGCAAGCCAAATGGCTGCTCAAATTGTTTTTAGGGTCAAAAGACTCAAGTCGAGAACCCCAAAAACAAAGCTAAATATAAAATCAAAGTAGGTAGACAGCTAAAACATAACTAAAACCCATAAGATGGGGCAGCCAAGTACACCTCTGGGGTGCAGCACTGTGCCTGCCCACCCACATCCCAAAACTACTGGGTTCTAGGAGGTTAGGCTAGGAGGGGGGGTCAGAATACAGCAAGACTCCATTAGAAGAAACATTACTATGGTAAGTAATTTTTTCTTCAAACAACATGAAGTCTTACTGTATTCTGACTAAATGCAGACTACCAAGCAGTACCTCCTTGGAGGAGGGAGTCACAAAACTTATTTTTGGAACAGGATCTGCAGCACAGCTGTACCAAACCTAGCATCACTTCTAGATTGAATGTCCAGAGAATAAAACTTGGTAAATGTGTGAACAGTTTTCCAGGTGGCTACTTTACAAATTTCCACTAAAGGTATATCCCTAGCTGCTGCGAGTGAAGCAGCTGTACCCCTGGTAGAATGAGCCCTCAGGCCTGAGGGAGGTTCCTTCCCACGTTCTGAATAGCAGAACTGGATACAAGAGACAATCCACCTGGCAACAGTTCTCTTGGTGGCTGGTTTGCCTTTCCCACTTCACCATAGGTGAGAAATAACTGAGAACATCCATTCCTATCGGCCTTAGTATGCTCCACATAGTAACTAAGGGCCCTTTTCACATCGAGACTGTGTAATCTTTTTTCCCCAGAGGAAGAATGGTCAGGAAAAAACACAGGCAATGTCATAGATTGGTTCAGATGAAAGTCTTACACCACTTTGGGAAGAAACTTTGTTAGTTCGAAGGACCACCTTATCCCTGTGAAAAGAAACAAGAAAAAATTACTCACCTTAGTAATTTGTATCCCTGAGGAGGTGTGATCAGTGAAGAACACGGGAAGAGACATAGATTGATTTAAGTGGAAATCAGAAATCACTTTAGGTAGGAACCTTCTATTGGTTCCAAGGACCACCTTATCTCTATGGAAAGAAATGAAGTCAGGCTCCATTGACAGGGCTTGCAATTCACTGATACATCTGGCAGAAGTAACAGCAACCAAAAACACAGTTTTCCTAGTCAAGTACTTGAGCTCTGCTGAGGACATAGGCTCAAAGGGGGGTTGCATAAGCTGAGCAATACAAATATTCAAATCCCAGGAAGGAGCAGGATCCCTAAAAAGGGGGACTGGTATGAAGCAATCCTTTGAAAAATTTACAGAATACAGGGTGAGATGACAGAGAGGAAGACTTCCCCACTGACAGGAAAGCAGAAACAGCTGACAAATGAACTTTGAGAGTAGCAGGTCTGAGGCCTAGGCCATTAAGATGGACCATATAATCCAAAACTGTAGACAACTCAGCAGTGTCTGGGGATATATGCTTCTTGGCACACCAAATGCTGAACCTTTTCCAATTGGAGTTCTAAGTTTTTCTTATATCTGGCTTTTGAGAAGCTTTGAGAATATCCAGAACCCCTTGGGACAGATGCAAATCAGCATACTCTAACTCTTCAAGAGCCATGCCTTGAGATTGAGTGACCGAAGATTGGGGTACCAAATCCTCCCCTGAGAGGAGGTTAACAGGTTGTAATTCCTGGAAAGAGATAGGGGAAGATGGACTGCTAGGGACAGCAACAGGGGGTACCAAGGTTGCCTGGCCCAATCTGGAGCAATCAGAATAACTTTGCAAGGCTGTGACCTTACCTGGACTAGAACCTTGAACAGAAGAGGGAAGGGAGGGAAGGCATAAAGAAATTTCCCTTCTCAGTTCAAAATCAGAGCATCCAGAGGGACTGAGCTCAAGACTGGGGGTCTGCAACAAAACAGAGGAAGCTGGTGATTGTCTGGGGCTGCAAAGAGATCTATCTCTGGAGTGCCCCACCTTGAGAAAATCATCTTCAATACCAAAAGATCCAGAAACCATTCGTGATGGCCTTGGGAAATCCTGCTCAATGCATCTGCTAGCACATTGTCCTTTCCTGGGAGGTGGACTGCTACCAGAGAGGTCTGTAGGGAATAAGTCAGGGACCATATTGTCATGGCCTCCATGCATAAGGCCGTGGACTGAGTGCCTCTCTGCTTGTTGATGTACCACATGGTGGTATTGCTGCCAGTCCTGACCTGAACACCTTGTTCTGTACTGACTGAGAGAAAGCTTGTAGGGCAAGGAATACTACCCTGAGCTCCAGAAGGTTGATGTGAAGAAGGGATTCCTGATGGGACCACAGTCCTGGGCAGTGAGAGCCCCCAGATGGGCTCTCCACCCCAAAAGGGAAGCATCCGTGGTAAGAACCACAGAGTGAGTCTGAGAGACAAATGAAACACCCTGCCTCAGATTGTCCAGGTCCTGCCACCACTGAAGGGCCTGAATTAAGGTCTGAGTGACAGGAACTAGCTTGGTAAGAGGATCTTTCCTTTGGGACCAAAAGGTTCTCAGATGGAACTGAATGTCCCTCATCTGAAACCTGGCCCCTTGGACCACTGTTGTGGAAGCTGCCATGTTGCCCAGAAGCTGCAGAAAATGCTTTGCTGGTCGAGAAATCAGAGGGAGAAAGGAAGAGGCCAGCTGAGAGATGGCTTTTGCCTTTTCCAGAGGAAGGAAGGCTCTTGCCTTGAGGGTGTCCAACTCTGCTCCTAAAAAAAATGAGGAGCTGTACTGGTTCAAGAACTGACTTGGGGAGATTGAGAAGGAACCCCAAGGAAGTAAGAACTTTCTGGGTAACCTGCAGATCGGACTTGACTTGGTCTGGGGACTGGCCCACAAGGAGCCAATCATCCAGATACGGAAAGATTGAAATCCTTTTTCTTCTTAAAAAGGCTACCACTACTGCTAGGCACTTTGTGAACACCCCTGGAGCTGAAGTTAGGCCAAAGGGCATTGCTCTGAACTGGTAATGGTCTGAGGGCAATTCGAACCTGAGGTACTTTCTGTGGGAGCACCTGACGGGAATGTGAAAGTAAGCATCCTTGAGGTCCAGGGAGGCTAGCCAGTCTCCTGGCCTCAGAGAAGAAAGAATTGTTCCCAGAGTCACCATCTTGTGCTTTGGCTTTACTAGGTGCTTGTTTAAGTTTCTTAGATTATCTTAGCAGTGTCAGTGGCTCAGTAGGTAGCACACTCGCCTTTGAGGCCGGGAGATCAGAGGACTGTGGGTTCAGTTCCCACATCTGGCACTTGGGTTAATATCCCAGTACTGACACTGTAGTGCAGCATGAGAGGGGTGCTGCACTTCTGAGGTGCTGTCTTTCGGATGAGACGTTAAACCGAGGTCCCATCTGCCTGGATTGGTGGTAGTTCAGGTGGATGTTAAAGATCCCAAGGCATTTATCAAAAAGAGTAGGAGAATTTCTCCAGTGTCCTTGCCAAATTTCCCTCATTCACTAAAAATACCACCACCAGCTTAATCTGGTTCAAGGTCAGTTGGAATTCATCTGTATCCCCCTCCCCCGGGTCGTGCCTGAAAATAGGCAGAATTTGTCTAGTGCACTTACCCAGTCAACAAAAACGAAATAAAAAAAAATAGATTATCTTAGATCTAGGATGGGTCGCCACTCCCGTCTTTTTCGGGGTAAGGAAGTACCTGGAGTACAGACCTTTGCCCCTGTAAGGAGTAGGAACTCTCTCTCTCTCTGGCCTTTAAAGCCAGTAGAGCAAAACTTCTGCCTCTAGAGCAAGGGTTTCTGATGTATTTGCAAGTGGAAAGGATCTGGGTCTCAGTTTCAGAAAACTCTTGAAACTGAGAACCAGCCCCTGGCTTGCTACCTCCAGGACCCACTTGTCTGAGGTAACAGACATCCAGTCCTGGACAAAGTAAGCCAGCCTGCCTCCTACTGGAATGGGGGAGTCGGACCAGGCTGACACATCAGGGTGTCTGCTTGGCAGGAGCCTTAGGCTGAGGGGTGGATGCAGCCCTGCTCATCCCCCTTCTGCCTCTCCCTCTGAAGAACCCCCTCTGAGAAAAAGAAGAGGAGGCCTGTGCCTGGTAGAAAGGCCTGTGAAAAGGCCTGCCCCTGCCCCTAGACTGCTGCCTCTGAGGAGTTGCCTGCCTCTCCTTGGCCTGGGCACTCCTATAAGTGGTCCTGTATTCATCCATTTTCTTCATGTAATTCTCTGTCTGCTCCCCAAACAGAGAATTACCCACTACAGGAAAATCCATGGCCTTAGCCTGGGTGTCCTGCGAAAGGCCAGTACATCTGAGCCAGGCCATTCTCCGAAGAGCCATAGATGTAGCCATGACTCTTGACGACACATCACTGGAGTTCACAGCAGCATGAAATTGTACCTTTGATGCCTCAATCCCATCAGCAGCCACCCCCTCCAGCTCCTTGGCTAGCTGGGGGGAAGCCTGTTTAGACAGTGCCAGAACAGTGCCCCACCTGGACTTCTGGTACCTGGCTGTATAGACCATATAATTAGCCTGCCTGAGTCCCAAAGATGATGCCAAGCACTGTTTCTTTGCCATGGCATCTCATCTTCCTGGAATCTTTGTCTGGGGGGTGTGAAGCTAAGGGGATGTTTGCCTCGTCACAGGCAGCAGCCTGCACTACCCCAACATGGCTGCATTGTTGGTAAAGAAATTCCGTATCCGAGCCTGACAAGGTATACCTCTTGTCCATTCTTTTGTCAACAGGAGGTACAGAATTAGGAGACCTAAGAATTTTTAGTGTCTGTTTCCCAAATGACTTATGAAGGGGAACAGACAGTCTCTTAGACTCTGAGATGTCCATCATCTCTATGAAGTCAGGCTCCTCTTGATCCTCTACAGCCTCCTCAATAGGAAGCTGGAGGGTTTGAGCCACTTTTCTGTAGAACAGAAAGTGGGAAGGGGACACACCAGAAGGTCTGTCTGGGGAGATGTCCGGTTCCACAGGCACATCCAGACTTTCACTGTCGTAATCATCCTCTTCAAACTCCCCCTTCCTCATTAAACTCCGGTTCGTAAAAAATCTTCAGGGGAATAATCCTGAACCGGGGGAACCGACCGAACCAAACCTCTGCCAGAAGGCGCCAGATCGGTCGGAACCAGACAAAGCGATTCCACAATCTGAATCACTTTGGCTATTTCTTCGGCAGTCGGAACATGCAGCTCTGGATCCGAACTGGCCGTTTTATCCTTTCATTTTCTTTTTGTAGGAACCGATTCTTCAGGAGTGGCTCTCCTCTTGCCCAAAGCAGTATCGCTCTGGTCAGAAGGTACTCCTTCGGGTTCGGTAGGAAACGAACCGGGCTGGCCTTCCGGGTCAGTGGATTTCTCAGCCTCCTTATTCCCAAGTCTACCTAACCTTTTATCCAGGGTAGACTTAGGGAAATTCTTACAAATTTGGCAGTCTGAATCGAGGGGGTCAAACCCCAGACAGTAAACACAGGTGGTATGGGGATTGGCCTTAGCAAAGACCTCCCCACACACAGTGCAGTGTTGAAACCCAGTGGGCCCAGTTTTTTTCTTGGGCTTCTCAGACATGGCCAACTTACCCTTTACATGGCAACCGCCAGGCAAGACTCCCCTATCGGTTTCACACCGTGTCACGGGTGATGGAAAAAAACGCTAAAATTACGGGGTTTTTTTTTAAACCGATATGGACCAGTAACCACACACTAACTTTTTCCTTACTACAAGATCAGTTCAGTCAAATCGATCGGAAAATTTTCACAATTTCCACACACAGCTACAATGCTAAGTACTTACGGTACCACAGACAGAGTCTTGAACCGAAAAAAACGGAATGAAAATCGGACTACAAAACGAAACTTTAACCGCGAAGAACCGAGCTGAAGGAGAAATCCCCGGAGCAACTGTTCAGTGAGGCGGAGTAAAGAATCTGACGGTTTGGGTTTGAAAGGACACAGACAGAGTTTTCAACCGAGCTCGAGCCCAACATTCTATGCCTGGCATAGAAATTAACCCTTCACTCCCCGGGGCAGTTCAAGAGCTGGAGCTAACTGCAAATTGTCATAATACAGCAAGACTTCATGTTGTCTGAAAATCAGGTTCCACTGATAAAGCCTGTAACTCACTAATCCTCCTGGCAGAGGTAATGGCTACCAGGAATACAGTTTTCCATGTCAAGTATTTCAGCTCTGCTGAAGATAGAAGCTCAAAAGGGGGCTGCATAAGCTGTGCTGTGCTATGCAGATGTTCAGATCCCAAGAATGGGGTAGGGGCTCGAAAGGGAGGATTAACATGCATCAGACCTTTGAAGAATTTCTGGAAAACTAGATGAGAGGCTAAGGAAGAGCCCTTCCCAGCTGAAAGGAAGGCAGACACAGCTGCCAAATGCACCTTTAGCATAGTGGGCCAAAGGCCTAAACTATAACACACCTAGAAATAAGCCAGAGACCATACCTTCATGGCCTCCGTGCACAAGGCAGAGGACCGAGTGCCTCCCTGTTTGTTGATGTACCACATGGTTGTGGTATTGTCTGTTATAGTTTAGGCTATAACTGAGAGAGCTTAATATGTATACCCTTGCTGAAAGGAGGGACGGGGGGACATGATAGAAACGTTCAAGTACCTCAAGGGAATCAACAAAGTCCAGGAGGGTAGCATCTTTCAGAAAAAGAGATGTGTAAGAACAAGGGGGCACAATTTAAAGATAGAGGGGGGAACGGCTCAGGAGTAATGTGAGGAAATTTTTTTTCACGGAGAGAGAATGGTGGATGCGTGGAACTGCCTTCCTGGGGAGGTTGTTGGGGCTAAAACAGTGGGGGAATTCAAACATGCATGGGACAGACACAAGGCAATTGTAGTGGGGGGTGGCAGGAAGTAGGCTGTTGGTTAACTAGAATCTGAAGCTTATCCAGTAGTTAGGGAAATGGGCAGACTGGGTGGGCCAAGTGGTCCTTATCTGCCGTCAAAGTCTATGTTTCTGTGTATTAAGATGCACCAAACAGTCCAATACAGTAGCAATGTCAGCTAATTCTGGCTGAACAGGTATCTGGAAACAACAAAAACCAAATCTTTTCCACTTGGAATTGTAAGTTTTTCTGGTAGCAGGTTTCCTGCTAACCTTTAGAATATCCAAAACCGATTGAGAAAGGTTTAGATGTGCATATTCTAACTCTTCAAGAACCAGGCCTTGAACCTAAAGATTGGGACAGAGGATCTTCCCCTGAGAGGATGTCAGAAGATTGAACTGTCTGGGAAGACACAGAGGCCTTGTCACTGACAATGATAGTAGTAGAGGATACCACAGCTGTCTGGCCCAGTCTGGTGCCACTAGGATCACCCCGCAAGGCTGAGATCTGGTCTTGATCAGAACCCTGAAAATCAAAGGGAAAGGAGGAAATGCATACAGGAACCTGCTTGTCCAATCCAATAGTAGAGCCTCCTGGTGTACAGAGCCCAGTAGAGGAGGCCTGCAACAAAAGACAAGAAGTTGATGATTGTCCGGGGCTGCAAAAAGATCTATCTCCGGAATCCCCCACCTGTTGAAGATTACCTGAATGACCAGGGGATTCAGAGTCCATTCGTGATGACCCTGAGAAATTCTGCTGA
This sequence comes from Neoceratodus forsteri, assembly GCA_016271365.2. NCBI lineage: Eukaryota > Metazoa > Chordata > Ceratodontiformes > Ceratodontidae > Neoceratodus > Neoceratodus forsteri. The sequence continues at coordinate 94,501,481 of JADMNL010000023.1, read as the reverse complement.
GAGCATCTGCTAAGATGTTGTCCTTCCCTGGCAGGTGTATAGCCACCAGGGAAGCGTGAAGGGAATAAGCCAGAGACCATACCTTCATGGTCTTCTTGCACAAGGCCGAGGACAGAGTGCCTCCCTGTTTGTTGATGTACCACATGGTTGTGGTATTGTCTGTCCTGATTTGTACTACTTTCCCCTGAACCACAGTACAGAATGTCTGCAGAGCTAGAAAGACAGCCCTCAACTGAAGGAGGGACTCCTGGTGAGACCAGGTTCCCTGAGCTGTAAGCTGGTCCAGTAGGGCCCCCCAGCCTAGGAGAGAGGCGTCCATGGTGAGAATCGCTGAAGGAGCCTGACTGATGAATGGGACACCTTGCCGAAGGTTGTCCTCCTCCAGCCACCACTGGAGTGCCTGAACTAGAGTTTGGAACACTGGAACCAATTTGGAGAGAGGGTCGTTTTTCTGATACCAGTAAGATCTGAGATGAAACTGAATATCTCTCATCTGAAACCTTGCTCCCTGGACCACAGCTGTGGAGGCTGCCATGTGGCCCAGTAACTGAAGAAAATGTCTGGATGGACGAGAAACTAGAGGTTGAAAAGAGGAAGCCAGAGTGACTAGAGACTGAACTCTTGAAAGAGGAAGGAATGCTCTTGCCTGGGTTGTGTCTATGAAAGTGAGCAGCTGAGTTGGTTCCAGAACCGACTTTTCTAGGTTTAGAATGAAGCCCAAGGACTCCAGGAGCCTTTGGGTGACCTCTAAGGCTGACTTGACTTGGCCTGGGGACTGAACTACTAGGAGCCAGTCGTCCAGGTATGGGAACAGAAGGATACCTTGTTTCCTGAGGAATGCTACCACTACTGCCAAGCACTTGGTAAACACCCTTGGATCCGCTGTTAGGCCGAAAGGCATGGCTCTGAACTGATAATGGCCTGAGGGCAATTCGAACCTGAGGTACTTTCTGTGGGAATGTCTGATGGGTATGTGGAAATAGGCATCCTTGAGATCCAGGGAGGCTAGCCAGTCTCCTGGTCTCAGAGAGGGAAGAATTACTCCCAGAGTGACCATCTTGAACTTTGGTTTTGTTAAGTATTTGTTGAGGTACATTAAATCTAGGTTGGGTCACCACTCTCCTGTCTTTTTTTGGGGTAAGAAAGTATTTGGAATAAAGTCCTTTTCCCCTGTGACAAAGAGGTACCTTCTCTATTGGTCACATGAACAGAAGAGAGGAGACTTCTGCCTCTAAGGCATTTGTCTCCAAGGGGGAGAGGGGGCTGAAAGATCTTGTCCTCATTTTTGGGAACCTTTTGAAACTGAGAACAAGTTCCTGGCTCACTACTTCCAGGACCCATTTGTCTGAGGTAATGGAATCCCAGGCCTGGGAATAGTGAGTCAGCCTGCCCCCTACAGGAATTGGGGAGGTGACCCTGACTGACACCTCAGGGTGTCTGTTTGGCAGGGGGCTTGGACTGAGTGGATGCTGGGGTCCTGGTCATCCCTCGTCTGCCTCTTCCCCTGAAGAACCCCCTCTGCTGGAAAGAAGAGGAAGCCTGGGCTTGGTAGAAAGGCCTGTTAAAAGGCCTGCCCCTGCCAGCCCTAAACTGCTGCTTCTGAGGAGTGGCCTGCTTCTCTTTTGCTGCAGCACTCCTGTAGGTGATCCTGTACTCATCCATCTTCTTCATGTAAGCCTCTGCTTGTACACCAGAGAGTTACCAGTAACAGGAAAATCCACGGCCTTAGTCTGGGTATCCTGTGACAGACTGGTACATCTGAGCCAAGCTAATCTCCTCATGGAGACAGATGTAGCCATGACCCTGGAATGCACATCATTCGAGTCAAAAGCAGCGTGAAATTGAACCTTGAATGCCACAATACCATCTGCAGCCACCTTCTCCAGCTCCTTGGCTAGCTGGGGAGGGGCATTCTTAACCAGTTCCAGAACTGTATCCCACCTTGATTTCTGGTACCTGGCTGTATATGCCATATAATTGGCTTGTCTGAGTCCCAAAGAGGATGCCAAGTATTGTTTCTTGGCCATGGCATCCACTTTCCTAGAATCCTTATCTGGGGGGGTGAGATGCCAAGGGAATATAAGCCTTATCACAGGCTGCAGCCTGCACTACCCCAACATGGCTGCAATGAGTTGTAAGAAATTCTGTTCCAGGACCTGACAAGGTACATCTCCTGTCCATCTTTTTATAAACAGGAGGTATAGAAGTTCGAAACTGCAACATTTTTTGTGCCTGTTTCCCCAGGGATTTATGCAGAGGGATAGACACTCTTCTTCAACTCTGGGACATCCATGATTTCCATGAAGTCGGGTTCCTCCTGATCCTGTTCAGCTTCTTCCACTGGGAGCTAAAGACTATCAGTCACTTTTTTGTAAAACAAGAAATGGGAGGGTGACTCAGAAAGTCTGGGAGGAGACACACTGGAAGGCCTGACTGGGGAGATGTCAGGCTCTACAGGCTCACCTAGGCCTTCCTCTTCATCATATCCTTCTTCTCCATCCCAATCACCCTCACAGAAAGCCTCGGGATCAACGTCAGACGCGACTATGTCCGACCGAACCGAACCTCTATGAACCGCTGCCGGTTTGGTTGGAACCGGGCAAAGCGAATGAACAACAGAAATCGCTTTAGCAATCTCCTCAGCGGATGGATCATGGGAAGTAGGATCCGAACTGGCTGATTTTCATTCCCTTTTGCTAGGAACAGATTCCGCAGAATCGGCTCTCCTTTTGCCTGAGGAGGTATCGCCCAGGTCAGTGGGCACCCCCTCAGGTTCGGCAACCACCGAACCGGGCTGGCCATCCGGGTCAGCAGACTTCTCAGCCTCCCTCTCCCTTAGCCTACTCAAACGTTTTTCCAGAGTGGTTTTGGGAAAGTTTTTACAGATTTTGCAGTCTTCTTTGAGGTGGTCAAACCCCGGACAGTAAACACAGACGACGTGAGGGTCGGCCTTAGCAAAGGCCTCCTTACACTTGGTACAGTGCTGAAACCCAGTGGGACCGGTTTTCTTTTTGGGTTTCTCAGACATGCCGGAATACTGAAAAGTTACCCTTACCAGCTATTACGTCAGGCAACTAAAAACTGATCGGTTCCAACTGTGTCGCGGGTCGGTTAAAAAAACCTGGAAATAGCCGGCCCGGTGGCGCAGAGGGCTGAGGCGTTGAACGCCACACCTCGCTCCACGCCGGCGACCCGGGTTCGGGGAGCGGACTCGGTAGCCGGTGGGTCGGTTGGGGAAGCTAGGGCTTGAGCGTCCGGCCTACAGCCTTCCGCCACTCCGGTGGGGACGGCCACATTCCAGCAATTTCAGCGACCCCGAAGCGGAGGCTCGAGGAAGTGCAAGTCCTGCAGGATTGGCCAGGTGGCCGCTTGAGCAGAGCGACGCCGACGGCGCGCCATGACGCCAGGGGATCGCAGTCTGCTCGGGAGGGAGAAAACGGAAAAGAGCCTGCCTCGTCCGGGAGGAAGCGAGGACCCGGACGTGCTCGCGATTTGCCACGCCCACTCGACAGTCCACGGACCGATGAAACACTGTTACGGGGTTGTCCCCTACACTCGCCCGCCTGGGTAAGCCGCGGCTCCATGGGGCCTGTGGACTGTTCGTGTAGGGTTGCGGGTAGTGGGATGTTCGCGGGTCATTGCCGAAGTGTCGGAGGAGGCAGGCTGAGGGAGGAGGATAAATTACGATTTCAAAAAAAAAAAACCTGGAAATCTGAATTTTTTTTAGGAACCGATGAGTACCAGAAACCACAGTAATATTTAGAAACAAGACAAATAGAATGGGGTTCGGTTCCAAACTGGACCAATCGGAGAAGAACCGAAGGCAAAAACAATTTCCAGAATAATACAACAACTACCTACTACTACCCCTTACTGTTACCAAGACAGAGGTAAGAAGACCAAAATAAAGAAACAGTTAGGTAAAACCGACCAATTTAAACAGATACCGAACCGAAGTGCAGGAGGAATCTCCGGAGCGACTTCACAGTTAGGTGGAGTAAAAATCTGACAGTTACACTTCAGAGTGCTAGAGATAGAGGTTTGAAAACTGAGTTCAAGCTCAACGTTCTATGCTTCAGCACAGAGTTAACTCTTTACTCTCCGGGGCAGTTCAAGTGCTGGGGATAACTGTATTTAGTCAGAATACAGCAAGACGTCATGTTGTTTGAACAACTCTCTGTGAAGAGGAGACGTGATGAGAAGGAAAAAATTACCATAGTAATCTTGTTTCTTCAAGGGAATCTTACTGTATTCTGACTTATTTATTTATTGATGTGTCAGAATTGCAACCCTTTGAGTCAAAGACTCATTTACAAAGGCTCCTTGTCGTACACAGTACAGGACAGAGCAGGAGATGCATACAGTGAGCGGAAAACAGAAAATAGTGCAGCAATAACAAAACATAGCAAAAAAAATATATTTAATACAGATGGTGTAGGCCATAGCAGTGAGATAGGGCCCCTTCTTACTGGAGACTGGCCTATACATGATGGTAGTTAAGCAAGAAGGAGCGACCGTTGTGTACACATACAGTATTACATTACATCAAGAAGTAGTAGTCAATAGGAGCATGAAGATGAGCTCAAATTCGCAGGTACTGGCCTATACATGACTGTAGCTAAGCAACAGGGAGAAGAGCCCACCGATACATAAACAAGGTGGGTGGAGATGGTCAACTGGCTGGGGCAGGACCAGATGGGGCTGCAATTATTTGCAATTACAAGTACGGGAGTTGAGAAGGTGGTTACGGTGGACAGATTTAAATGGCTCGATTCTGTGCTCGGATGTGATACTAGGTGGGAGGGTGTTAAACAAGGCAGGGGTCCTATAAGAAAAAATTACTCACCTTAGTAATGTTGTTTCTTCTAATGGAGTCTTGCTATATTATAGACATTAGCAGTTTGATCCAGCTCTAGAACTGCCCCGGAGTGCAATGGTTAAAACCATTCCAAAATAGAATTTTGGCACGAGAGCAGCTCTATCTGTGTCATTTCAAACTTGAACTGTCAGATCTTTACGAGCCAAACTCACTAAGGTCTGTGTGGAAGCTGTAACCTACACTAGCCAAATGGCTACCTAAATAATAACAACCATTGATGGTCCCAACACCCAAGTCAGGGGACCAGAAATACTAACACCATTCTAATAATATGAAAATGGAACATAAGTATAATAAAACACACACGCGTACACATACACACCCCCAAAGTCCCAAAGGGGACAAAATGCTAACAGGACATAAGTAGTGCCCACACTAAGTTGCCCGCACCCCACCAAGTAGAGGTTCTGAGAGGGGCAGGTTGGGGGGGAGGTCTATAATATAGCAAGACTCCATTAGAAGAAACAACATTACTAAGGTGAGTAATTTTTTCTTCAAACAACATGAAGTCTTGCTATATTATAGACATTAGCAGAATACACAGCAGTACCTCCATGGAGGAGAGGCAGAACCTACTTAGGGAATAGGCTCTGAAGAACAGCTGTGCCAAACCAAGCATCTCTCCTGGCCTGGACATCCAGGGAGTAATGCTGGTAAAAGTGTAACCGCTTTCCAAGTAGCAGCCTGGCAAATCTCTAATAAAGGATATCTCTGGCAGCAGCTAGAGGCGCAGCTGTACCCTGGTAGAATAAGCCTCAAACCGGGGTGGGGCTCTGCCCACTTTCTGATAACAAATTGGATACAAGAGACAATCCACCTGGCTATTGATCTCTTAGTGGCAGGTTTGCCTTTCCCAACTTCACCATAGGTAAGGAAAAGTTGGAGGGATTCAACCTGTGACCTTTTGCGCTCTATATAATAACTAAGAGCTCTCTTAACATCCAGGCTGTGCAACCTCCTCTCACCAAGAGGAGTGATCAGTGAAAAATACTGGAAGGGAGATAGATTGATTAAGATGGAAATCTGAAACCACCTTAGGCAAAAACTTCCTATTAGTCCTAAGGACTACCTTATCCCTGTGGAAAGAAATAAAGTCAGTCTCCACTGACAAGGCTTGCAATTCACTTATGCATCTGGCAGAAGTGATAGCCACTAGAAAAACAGTTTTCCAAGTTAGGTACTTAAGCTCTGCAGAAGACAGAGGTTCAAAAGGGGGTTGCATTAACTGGGCAATGCAAACATTAAGGTCCCAAGCAGGGGCCGGTTCCCAAAAGGGAGGATTAGTATGGAGCAATCCCTTAAAAAACTTGGAAAACACAGGATGAGAGGAAAGAGGGGATGACTTTCCTGCTGACGCAAAAGCAGACACAGCTGCCAAATGAACTCTCAAGGTAGCTGGTCTGAGACCCAAGGAATTAAGATGTACCATGTAATCTAACAAAATGGGCAATTCAGCAGATTCTGGGGAAATATTTTTCCCAGCACACCAAATGGAAAACCTTTTCCATTTAGAACTATAAATAGCCTAGTGGAAGGCTTTCTGGAAGCCTTTAGGATCTCAAGAACACCCTGAGAGAGGTGTAAATCAGCAAACTCTAACTCCTCAAGAGCCAGGCCTTGAGGTTGAGGGATTTGAGGTCCGGATACCAAACCCTTCCTGGGCACAAGTCAACAGATTGTGATTCCTGGGAGGCACAGGGGAAGATGGACTGTCAGAGACAGAAGGAGTGGTTACCAGGGCTGCCTGGCCCAATCCGGGGCAATCAGAATCACCCTGCAAGGCTGAGATCTGATTTTGACTAGTACTTTGAATAGGAGAGGAAAGGGGGGGAAAGCATAGAGGAACTTCCCCTCCCAATCCAGAGGAAGGGCATCCAGAGGAACTGAGCCCAGCACTGGAGGCCTGCAACAGAACAGAGGAAGTTTGTGATTGTCTGGGGCTGCAAAAAGATCTATCTGAGGGATGCCCCACCTGGCAAAAACTATCCCCAGCACTTGAGGATCCAGGGACCATTCGTGATGGCCCTGAGAAATCCTGCTGAGGGCATCCACTAGGACATTGTCCTTCCCTGGAAGATGAACTGCTATGTGGAAGTGTTAGGAATAGACCAGAGACCACAACTTCATTGCCTCGGTGCACAAGGTCAAGACCGAGTGCCCCCCCTGTTTATTGATGTACCACATTGTTGTGGTGTTGTCTGTTCTGACTTGTATCACCTTGTCGTGGGACAGATGCAGAAAAGCTTGAAGAGCCAAAAAGACAGCTCTGAGTTCCAGCAAATTGATGTGGAGCAGAGATTCCTGGGGACCAAACTCCTGTGGAAAGGTCGCCCATGTGGGCTCCCAACCCAGAAGGGAAGCATCTGTAGTGACAGTCAAGTCGTGAGAAGGGAAATGAAGGGACCCCGCTCTTAAATTGCTCTGATCCTTCCACCACTGGAGAGCTAGGATCAAGGTTCGAGTCACTGGGACCAACTTGGAAAGGGGCTCTCTTCTCTGAGACCAAAAGGTTCTCAAGTGAAACTGAATGTCTCTCATCTGAAATCTGGCTCCCTGCACAACAGCTGTGGATGCAGCCATGTGCCCCAGGAGCTGCAGAAAGTGTCTTGCTGGTCAAGAGACCTGCAGAGTGAAGGAAGAGGCCAGAGCCACTAAATTCCTTACCCTTTCTGGGGGAAGAAAGGCTCTGACTAGCTTTGTGTCCAATTCTGCCCCTATAAAGGTGAGTACCTGGACTGGTTCCAGAACCGACTTTGGTAGGTTTAGCAGAAAACCCAGGGAGGTGAGAAGCTGCTGGGTGACCTGCAGGTGAATTTTACCTGTTCTGGGGACTGCCTACAATGAGCCAGTCGTCTAGATAGAGAAAACAGCAATCCTCTGCCTCCTTAAGTGGGCCACTGCCACTGCTAGACACTTTGTGAATACCCTTGGAGCAGAGGTAAGGCCGAAGGGCATTGCTCTGAACTGGTAATGACCTGAGGGCAGTTCGAATCTGAGGTACTTTCGATGGGATCTTCTGATTAGGACATGGAAATAGGCATCCTTGAGGTCCAGGGAGGCTAGCCAGTCCCCTGGCCTTAGGGAAGGTAAAATCATTGCCAGAGTTACCATTTTGAACTTTATCTGGAATACAGACCCCTGCCCTGATGCAGGGGAGGAACCCTTCACTGTCTGAGAGCTAACAGGATGAGACCTCTGTTTCCAGAGCGAGGGTCTCTGAAGCACTTGCAGGTAGAAAAAGTCTGCTTCTCAACTTGGGAAACTTTTTGAAGCTGAGAACCAGACCCTGGCGTACTACTTCCAGAACCCACTTGTCTGAGGTTAAAGAAGCCCAATTCTGACTGAAGTAAGCCAGCCTGCCCCCCACTGGTACAGGAGAATCGGCCCTGGGCACCCCATCAGGGTGCCTGTTTTGCAGGAGCTTTAGGCTGGGGGGTGGGAGCAGGTCTGCCCACCCCTCGTCTGCCCCTGCCTCTGAAGAAGCCCCTCTGAGCATAGGCAGAGGAGGCCTGAGTCTGTAGAAAGGCCTGTGAAAGGCCTACCCCTACCCTGGGGCATGCCTTTGAGGAGTGGCTTGCCGCCCTTAGCCTGGGCACTCTTGTAAGTAGTCCTATATTCATCCATCTTCTTCATGTAATTCTCTGTCTGCTCTCCAAACAGAGAATTTCCCACCACAGGAAAATCCATAGCCTTAGTCTGGGTATCCTGTGACAAACTAGTACACCTGAGCCAGGCCAACCTACGAAAAGCTACAGATGTGGCCATGACCCTAGAGGAAACATCATTAACATCCACAGCAGCATGAAACTGAACCATAGAGGCTTCAATGCCATCAGCAGCCACCTGTTCTAGTTCACTAGCCAGCTGGCCATGGGCCTGCTTGGCCAATTGCATAACAGTATCCCATCTAGATTTCTGATACCTAGCTACATAAGCCATATAATTTGCTTGCCTGAGTCCCAGACAGGCTGCCATATACTACTTTTTTTTTTGCCATGGCATCAATCTTCCTGGAATCCTTGTCAGGAGGATGTGAAGCCAAGGGAATATTAGCTTTATCACAGGCAGCAGCCTGAACTACCCCAACATGACTGCATTGCTGAGAAAGGAATTCTGTATCAGGGCCTGACAATGTATACCTTCTGTCCATCTTTTATCTACAGGAGGCACAGAATTAGAGCTTTTAAAATTTTAATTGTTTGTTTCCTAAAAGACTTATGTAAAGGAACAGACAATCTCCTAGACTCTGGAATATCCATCATTTCTACAAAATCAGGCTCCTCTTGCTCATCCACAGCCTCTTCTAAAGGAAGCTGGAGGTTTCAGCAACTTTTTATAAAACATAAAATGAGATGGGGACTCAGACAGCATAGGGGAGATTCTAAAAGTCTGTCTGGGAGATGTCCGTTCAATAGGCACACCCAGACCTTCCCAGCCACATTCATACTGTTCATAATCCTCCTCCCTCCTCTGGTTCATAAAATTCCTCAATATCATAATCCTGAACCACTGGGACCGGACGAACCGACCTTTTACCAGATAGTGGTGGTTCGGACGGACCCTGAGACAGTGACTGGACAATTTGTATGGCTTTTGCTATCTCTGCAGCAGTTGGAGAAGGAATTTTGGACTCCAGACCTGCTGATTTTCTTGTTTTCTTTACTGGAATTGGTGCCTCAGAACCAGCTTTTCTTTTGCCCGAGGAAGTATCGCCCTGGTCAGAGGGCACTCCCTCTGGTTCGGTTGGCACCGAACCGGGCTGGCCATCCGGGTCAGCGGACTTTTTGGCCTCTCATTCCCTGAGCCTGCCCAATCTTTTTTCCAGGGTGGCTGCAGGGAAATTCTTACATACCTGGCAGTCTGCCTGGAGGTGGTCAAACCCCAGACAATAAACACATGTGGTGTGTGGGTCAGCCTTGGCAAAGACTTCCCCACAAACATCACAGTGCTGAAACCCAGTGGGCCCGGTTTTTCTTTTGGGTTTCTCAGACATAATGCCAGCCTAACCAAAAACTTGCCCTTTTAATGGCAGTGTCAGGCAAGACACCCTTATCGGTTCCTAACCGTGTCACGGGTATTGGAAAAAAACGTAATAAATCCGTTTTTTTTAGAACCGATAAGAACCGGGAACCGCACTCTAAAATAGTAACTTTAGTTTTAATTCACTGATCGTTCAAAACTGAACCGATAACTTACAAGTTCCACACAGACAAAACCTTCATTTACTTACGGTTACCACAGATAGAGCTTGAACCGAACGGTTTTGCGGTTAAAATAAAACTATTCTCGGTTAAATCCAACCGAGAAAACACTTTTTAAACCGAGAAATGAACCGAGCAGAAGGAGAAATCTCCGGAGCGACTGTTCACTGAAGCAGAGTAAAGAATCTGACAGTTCAAGTTTGAAATGACACAGATAGAGCTGCTCTCGTGCCAAAATTCTATTTTGGAATGGTTTTAACCATTGCACTCCAGGGCAGTTCTAGAGCTGGATCAAACTGCTAATGTCTATAATATAGCAATACTTCATGTTGTTTGAAAGGAAAGACCTCTGAGCAAGGGCCGTCCTGACCCTGGGGACTAATAGCAAGGTTTTTGTGGAGCTTCTTGTGGGGACAGTGGGGGAGGCGCCGACTAATTGGACCAGGACGGAGGTTAAGCGGTGTGGATTTTTGGGTGAGCAAACACGTCTGGTAGAGTAGCTGTTCATCAAGGGAGAGGAGGTTTGATGAGGAACATAGCGTGCAGGTGTGGGTGAGCCTGTCAGCTCTTGTGTGTAGCCGACAGGCCTTAATGATGGTAAGAGCTTGATTTTGCCCAGGGCAGTGTTGCCTGCGTCACCAAATATCAGAAGTCCATAATCCACTAGGGATAGGACTGATAAGTCACTGACGAGTCTTGGCACTTCCGGGGTGTGGGGTCGGGGGGACAGGCTCTGTCCCGGTACAGCAAGCCTATCTGTGAATTTATGGCAGAGCAGAGGGTGTGGATGTGGTCATGAAAGGTGAGGGCAGAGTCGAAGATGATACCTAGGTATCTGTATGAGGCAGGGTTTTAAATAGCTGGTATAGCACAGCAAAATGCTACACAAAACAGGGGGTAATGCTAGTCATTTCCGGAAATGTTTAGCAGTAGACTGCTAACCATTTTTTGAGTGAGTCCATGGCACAGTAGAAAACATTAATAAAACTATATTTTTTAAAATTTTGCTAACTGTTCTGTGCCAAATGCTATACATTTTCACAACTGATTAGCACTTTCACATGTCAAACTGCTAATCAATTTTTTCAGCTTATTTAAAACCCTGTGAGGTAACCTGTTAAAGAGGGTGGTGGGAGAGGTACTGAACAGACAGTGCTGAACCCTTGAGTTTGTTTCGATTATGGGTGAACAGCAGGGTTTTTGTCTTTTTCAGGTTAATTACAAGCTTTATGCAGTATGGTCTCACCACAGGACTGCCCCAGAGTCGAAATGGTTAATAGAACCTATGCAAATGATGCAATGCTAGGTTCGAGTTTGGTTTTCAAACCACTGTCACTGGAAAACAGTTCTAAACTGTCAGATTCTTACAAAGCATGTACTAACTTACAAAGCATGTACTAACAGTTATCTAACTAAGCACAATAACTATTAATAACTAATACTGTATAGTAGTAATAATAATTATACCCTTTCTTACCCCCTTAAAGGTTTGAACCGGCATCACTAACACTCAAGTCACAGATGCCCAAGAGAAAAAAAAGACACCCATGGGTTTGCAACATACTAGTACAGCTGGAGTGCAGTGACCCTTCGTTCATAGAAGGGGAGGAAGGGAGGGTGCTCGAATACAGTACGATTCCTTTGGAAGAAACAAGATTACTATGGTGAGTAATATTTTCTTCAAACCCCGGAATTCTTAGTGTATTCCAACTTATGCAGACTACCCAAGCAATACTTTTGGAGGTAGATAAGAACCTAGGAAATAGGCTCTACAGGACTCCTGTGCCAAACCTGTCATCCCCTATGACCTGGACATCCAAGCAATAATGTTTTGTGAAGGTGTGGACTGTTTTCCATGTAGCTGCTTTGCATGTATCAGTTACAGGAATATCCCTAGCAGCTGCCAAAGGAGCTGCTGTGCCCCTAGTGGAGTGGGACTTGAGGCCTGCTGATGGCTGCCCGGCCTCTTTGCTGTAGCAGAACTGTATACAGACTACATACAATCTGTTTTGCAATGGATCTTTTTGTGACCGGTTTCCCTTTTCCCACCTCTCCGCAGGTGAGGAAGAGTTGAGACTGATCTTGCCTATAAGGCTTTGTGTGGTCGAGATAGTAGCTAATTGCCCTTTTCACATTCAGGCTATGTAACCTACGTTCACCTGGAGTAGCGTTATCAGTGAAAAAAAAAATTTACTCACCTTAGTAATTGTGAGTTTTCGAATGGAGTCTTGCTGTATTCTGACATTATGCAGTTAGCCCCAGCACTTGAACTGCTCCGGAGAGGAAAGCATTAACTCTATGCCAGAGCATAGAATGTTGAGCTTGAGCTCGGTTCAAACCTTCGTCTGCTGCACTTTGAAGTGTAACCGTCAGATTCTTACGAGCTAACACTAACTAACTACCTCCACTATGTGGAAATTGTAACATTTTTACTAGCCAAAAAGGCAACCAAATATTTTGGATCCCCAAAAGACTCAAGTCAATAAATCCAAAACAAAAACTAGGTAGTGAACAAAATCATTTCTCCCCTGTCTAAAGAGGGGAGAGTGCCAAGTACACCCCTGAGGTGCAACACTGCGCCTACCAGCCCACTTCCCAAAAAACAGGTTCTGAGAGGGGAGGCAGGGAGGAAGGTCAGAATACAGCAAGACTCCATTAGAAGAAACACAATTACTAAGATGAGTAATTTTTCTTCTAACAACATGAAGTCTTGCTGTATTCTGACATTATGCAGACTACCGAGGAGGGAATCAAACCTATTTGGGGAATAGGCTCTGCAGTACTGCTATACCAAACCTAGCATCACTCATAGCCTGGATATTCAGAGAGTAATGCTTGGTGAAAGCATGGACTGTTTTCCAGGTGGCTGCTTTGCATATTTCTAATAAGGGTATATCTCTGGCAGCAGCCAGAGAAGCAGCTGTACCTCTAGTCAAATGAGCCCTCAGGCCTGTGGGGGCACTTTGCCTAGCTTTTCATAGCAGAACTGTATACAAGAGACAATCCACCTGGCAACAGTTCTCTTAGTAGCAGGTTTGCCCTTCCCCACTTCACCATAAGTGGGGAACAACGGGAGGGCGTTAAACCTAAGAGCCTTAGTACACTCAATGTAGTAGCTAAGAGCCCTTTTAACATCCAAACTGTGTAATCTTCTCTCCTCCTGAAGAAGAATGATCAGAGAAGAATACAGGAAGAGACATAGATTGCTTCAGATGAAAATGTGAAACCACTTTAGGTAAGAACCTCCTGTTGGTTCTAAGGACCACCTTATCTCTCTGAAATGAGATAAAATCCAGCTCCACTGACGGCTTGCAATTCACTAATAGTCCTGGCAGAGGTAATAGCTACCAGGAACACAGTTTCCCAGTCACGTTCTTAAGCTCTGCTGAGGACAAAGGCTCAAAAGGGGGTTGCATAAGCTGAGCAATGCAAACATTAAGATCCCAAGCAGGAGTAGGATCCCTAGAAGGGGGGATTGGTATGAAGCAATCCTTTGAAGAATTTACAGAAAAGAGGGTGAGATACCAGTGAGGAGGGTTTTCCTACTGACAGGCAAGCATAAACAGCTGACAAGTGTACTTTGAGGGTAGCTGGTCTGAGGCCTAGACCATTAAGATGAACCATGTAATCCAGAACTGTAGACAAATCAGCAGTATCTGGGGATATATGTTTCTTGGAACATCAAATGCTGAATCTTTTCCATTTGGAGTTATTACTTTTTCTGGTGGCAGGTTTTCGAGAGGCTTTGAGAATGTCCAGAACTCCTTGAAACAAATGCAAATTTGCATATTCTAGCTCTTTAAGAGCCATGCCTTGAGATTGAGAGACCGAAGGTTGGGGTACCAGATTCTCCCCTGAGAGGAGGTTAACAGGTTGTGATTCCTGGGAAGAGATAGGGAAAGATGGACTGCTAGGGACAGCAACAGGAGGTACCAAGGCTATCTGGCCCAGTCTGGAGCAATCAGGATAACTTTGCAAGATTGTGACCTTATCCTGACCAGGCCTTTGAATAACAGAGGAAAAGGAGGGAAGGCATACAGAAATTTCTCTTCCCAATCCAGAATTAGAGCATCCAGAGGGACTGAACCCAAGACTAGGGGTTTGCAACAGAAGAGAGGAAGTCGGTGATTGTCTGGGGCTGCAAAGAGATCTATCTCTGGAGTGCCCCACCTTGAAAAGATCACTTTAAACACTAGGGGGTCCAGAGACCATTCGTGATGGCCTTGGGAAATCCTGTTCAGTGCATATGCTAGTACATTGTCCTTCCCTGGAAGGTGGACTGCTACCACAGAGGTCTGTAGAGAATAAGCCAGGGACCATAATTTCATGGCTTCCGTGCGCAAGGCTGTAGACAGAATGTCTCCTTGGTTGCTGATGTACCACATGGTGGTGGCGTTGTCTGTCCTGACCTGAACCACCTTGTTCTGTACTGATTCCAAGAAGGCTTGCAGAGCCAGGTACATTGCCCTGAGTTCCAGCAGACTGATGTGGAGAAGAGACTGCTGAGGGGACCACACTCCTTGAGCTGTGAGAGCTCCCACGTGAGCTCCCCACCCAAGGAGAGAAGCATCCGTGGTTAGAACCACAGAATGAGACTGAGTGATGAATGGGACTCCTTGCCTGAGGTTGTCCTGATCCAACCACCATTGGAGAGCCTGGATCAAGGTCTGAGTCACTGGAATAAGCTTGGTTAGAGGATTATTCCGAGACCAAAAAGCCCTCAGATGGAACTGGATGTCCCTCATCTCACAACTGGCCCCTTAGGCCACTGCAGTGGAAGCTGCCATGTGGCCCAGAAGCTGAAGGAAATGCCTTGCTGGTCAAGACACCAGAAGGTGGAAAGAGGAAGCCAGCTCTATAATGGCCTTTATCCTTGCCAGAGGGAGAAAGGCTCTTGCTTTGACAGTATCCAATTCTACCCCTATGAAGGTTAACAGTTGTACTGGCTCTAGAACTGATTTGGGAAGATTGAGGAGGAATCCTAGAGAAGTGAGCACTTGGGTCACTTGCAAATCTGACTTGACTTGGTCTGGAGACTAACCCACTATGAGCCAGTTGTCCAGGTATGGATATATGGAGATGCTGTGTCTCCTTAGAAAGGCCACTACTACTGCTAGGCATTTTGTGAACACCCTTGGAGTTGATGTTAGGCAGAAGGGCATTGCTTTGAACTGGCAATGGCCTGAAGGCAGTTTGAACCTGAGGTACTTTCTGTGGGAGCACCTGATGGGAATGTGAAAGTAGGCATCCTTTAGGTCCAGGGAGGCTAGCTAGTCCCCTGGCCTTAGAGAGATAAGAATTATTCCCAGAGTCACCATTTTGAATTTTGGCTTTAGTAGGTGCTTGTTTAGATATCTTAAGTCTAGGATGGGCCACCACTCCCCTGTTTCTTTCAGGGTAATGAAGTATCTGGAATACAGACCTTTGCCCCTGTGAAGTGTAGGAACTTTCTCTATAGCTCTGAGAGCCAGAAGAGATGAAACCTCTGCCTCTAGGGCAATGGTTTCAGAGATGTTAGCAGGTGGAAAGGACGTGACCCTCAGCTTTGGAAATTTTTTTGAAGCTGAGGGCCAGTCCCTGGCTTACTACCTCCAGGATCCATTTGTCTGAGGTAACAGACTTCCAGTCCTGGAAGTAGTAAGCCAGTCTGCCTACTACAGGAATTGGGAAGCAACCCTGGCTGACCTATCAGGGTGTCTGCTTGGCAGAAGCCTTAGGCTGGGGGTGGATGCAGCACTGCTCATCCCCCTTCTGCCTCTCCCTCTGAAGAACCCCCTCTGTGAAAAAGGAGAGGAGAGGAGGCCTGTGCCTGGTAGAAGGGCCTGTGAAAAGGCCTGCCCCTAGCCTGCTGTTTCTGAGGAGTTGCCTGCCTTTCCTTGGCCTGTGCACTCCTGTAGGTGGTCCTGTACTTATCCATCTTTTTCATATAATTCTCTGTCTGCTCCCCAAACAGAGTTCTCGACAACAGGGAAATCCATGGCCTTAGCCTGGGTGTCCTGTGATAGGCTAGTACATCTGAGCCAAGTCAGCCTCTGAAGGGCCACAGATGTAGCCATGACTCTTGATAACACATCACTGGAGTTCACAGCAGCATCAAACTGGATTTTTGATGCCTCAATCCCATCAGCAGCCACCTCCTCCAGCTCCTTGGTAAGCTGGGGGGAAGCCAGTTTAGCCAGTTCCAGAACAGTATCCCATCTGGACTTCTGGTACCTGACTGTGTAAGCCATATAATTAGCCTGCCCGAGTCCCAAGGAAGATGCCATGTACTGTTTCTTTGCTATGGCATCCAGCTTCCTGGAGTTTTTAACTGGGGGGTGTGAAGCCAAGGGTAAGTTAGCCATATCACAGGCTGCAGCCTGCACAACCCCAACATGGCTGCATTGCTGGTACAAATACTCAGTACCTGGGCCGGACAACATATACCTCTTGTCCATTCGCCTGTCCACAAGAGGTAAAGAATTTGGAGTCTTAAGTAACTTCTGTGTCTGTTTCCCAAAGGATTTGTGAAGGGGAACAGACAATCTCTTGGACTCTGGGATGCCCATCATCTCCATATAGTCAGGCTCCTTTTGTTCCTCGACAGCTTCATCCAAAGGGAGCGGGAGGGTTTCTGCCACTTTTTTGTAAAATATAATGTGGGAAGGGGACTCAGAAAGCCTAGGAGGGGAAACACCAGAAGGCCTGTCTGGGGAGATGTCCAGTTCTATGGGCTCATCCAGACCTTCCACACCACCACCATCACCATCGTCTTCATCACCCTCCAAATCCAGTTCATGATAGCCTTCAGGGGAATAATCCTGAATCGGGGGAACCGACCGAACCGAATGCCTACTGGGAGGCATTGGATCAGTCGGAACCGAACGGAACGATTCAACTATACTAATCGCCCTGGCAATTTCTTTGGCGGTTGGACGATGCAGTTCTGGATCCAAACTGGCCGATTTCTTTTCCTTTTTTCTTTTTGCCAGAACCGACCCCTCAGGATCGGCTCTCCGTTTGCCCGAGGGAGTCTCGCCCAGGTCAGTACCAAACCAGGCTGGCCATCCGGGTCAGCGGACTTCTCAGCCTTCTTTTCCCTAAGCCTGCCCAATCTTTTATCCAGGGCAGCTTTAGGGAAATTTTTATGTATTTGGTAGTCTGACTCCAGGTGGTCAAAACCCCGACAATAAACACATGTGGTGTGAGGATCAGCCTTATCAAAGGCCTCCCCACACTCACTGCAGTGCTGAAACCCAGTGGGCCCGGTTTTTCTCTTTGGTTTCTCAGACAAAGCCATCCTATCACTTACCCTTTTTATGGCAACAGCCAGGCAAAACCCCCTTATCGGTTCCTAACCGTGTTACGGGTGTTTGAAAAAAATGATAAAACATGTTTTTTTGAGAACCGACAAGGACCGGTACATCACACTAAATTCAAACTAAAGGAAAAAGAGACAGACAAATACAGGCAACCGGTTCAGCAGAACTGGTTGAATTACAGTTTTTACGATTTCCACAAAAAATTCAGCACTAGTCCACTACCTATGTACTTACTGTACCGCAGACAGGGACCTGAACCGAAATGAAGGAAAAAATAGCAGTATAAACAGACGTTTTTAACCAGACTGAACCGTTAGCGAAGGAGAAATCTCCGGAGCGACTGTTCAGTTAGGCGGAGTAAAGAATCTGATGGTTACACTTCAAAGTGCAGCAGATGAAAGTCTGAACAGAGCTCGAGCTCAACATTCTATGCTCTGGCATAGAGTTAACTCTTTCTTCTCCGGAGAAGTTCAAGTGCTGGGGCTAACTGCATAATGTCAGAATACAGCAAGACTTCATGTTATTTGAAAGACAGGCAGTGTGATGGACTGGTTAAGGTGAAACTCCGATACCACCTTTGGTAGGAATTTTCTATTAGTCCTCAGGATCACTTTGTCCCTATGAATAGCAATGTAACCAGGCTCTGCAGACAAAGCCTGAAGCTCACGGATCATTTTAGCAGCAGTCATGGCAACCAGAAATACTGCCTTTCAAGTCGCATACTTGAGTTCTGCCGAAAACATGGGTTCGAAAGGGGGCTGCATGAGCTGGGAAATGCAAATATCAAGGCCCCACATGGGGGTAGGTTCCCTACGTGGAGGGTGCAAATGCAGCAAGCCCTTAAAGAATTCTTTTAAATACTGGGTTAGTGGCTAGGGAGAACCTCTTACCTGCAAACAAATAAGCTGAGACAGCTGCCAAGTACACTCTCAGGGTAAAGACCTTTAAGCCAGACGAATGGAGATGTGCTAAACAATTCAGAACTATAGGAAGACTAGCTTGGTTGTAATCCAAGTTCTTGCCCTGGCACCAAATAGAGAATCTTTTCCATTTCGAAGAATAAGTCTTTCTAGTGGAAGATTTTCTGGAAATTGAGTATTTCCATGACCCCTGCTGATGAATGCAAATATGCATATTCTAAGTCTTCAAGAGCTAGGCCTTGAGTCTGAGGAATTGCAGGTTGGGATACATGATCCTGCCTTGAGAGGATGTCAACAGATTGTGCCTCCTGGGAAGGCTGACTGGTTTGACTACTGACATTGATAGTACCATGGGGTACCAGGGCTGCCTGGCCCAATCTGGTGCAATGAGAATCACCGTTGCTGGCTGGGTTCTGAGCTTGTTCAAGACCCTTAGAATTAGGGGAAAAGGAGGGAATGCATACAGTAACTTCCCTGACCAGTCCAGCAACAGTGCATCTACGGGAACTGTACCCTTGAAAAGGGGGTCTGCAGCAGAACTGTGGTAACTGATGATTGCTCGGAGCTGCAAACAAATCCACTTCTGGGGTGCCCCATCTCCTGAAGATGATCTCCAGGACCTGTCTGTCCAGTGACCACTCGTGGTGATTCTGATTTATTCTGCTGACAGCATCTGCCAGGAAGGACACTGTCCTTCCCTGGAAGATGGACAGCTGAGATTGAGACTTCCAGAGCATATGCTAAGGTCCAGATTTTTATAGCCTATGTGCACAAAGAAGTCAACCTTGTTACCCCTTGCTTGTTTATGTAATACATGGTGGTTGTGTCTGTTCTGACCTGAACCACCCTGTCTTTCAGTTGTTGTGAGAATGACTGGAGACCCAGGAGAACGGCCCTGAGCTCCAATAAGTTGATGTACAGGAGTGATTCCTGCTTTGTCCATGTGCTGTGTGATCCCCTAGATGTGCCCACTAGCCCATGAGTGATGCATCTGTAGTTAGTACCAGTGAGGGGGCTTGTTGTAAGAATGGAACCCCTTGCCTGAGGTTGACCTGGTCTTCCCACCAATGCAAAGCTTTGAGAAATGTGACTGTAACTCTCACTAGCTTTGACTTTGACTTTTCTGAAACCAGTGAGATTTTGGATGGAACTGAATTTCCCTCATTTAGAACCTGCCACCTGACACTGTTGCTTTCGATGCTGCCATGTGACCTAGCAGTTGCAGCAAGTGCCTTCTTGGCCTTGGGACATGCAGCTTGAAGGAATTTACTACTTGAATCAGTCTGTCCACTCTGTCTTGAGGAAGGAAGGCCCTTCCCTTGAGTGTGTCCAGTTCTGCCCCTATAAATTTGAGCAGCTGAACTGGTTCTAACACAGACTTTAAGTTCACCAGAAACCCCAATAAATGCAGGGTACCTTGTGTGAGTGTTAATGCCTCTTTTACCTGCTAATGTGATAGGCCTACTATAAGCCAGTCGTCCAGGTAGGGAAAGACTGTTATTCCTTGCCTCCCAAGGTATGCCACGACCACAGCTAGGTGTATTGTAAACACCCTCGGAGCAGAGGTTAGGTTAAAGGGTACTGCTCTGAATTGATAATGGCCTGATGGCAGTCTGAACTGGAGGTACTTTTTGTGAGACTGCCTTATAGGAATGTGAAAGTAGGCATCCTTTTGGTCTAGGGATGCTAGCCAGTCTCCCTGCCTTCAGATTGGTAGAATGGTGGCCAGAGTTACCATCTTGAATTTTGGTTTTGCCAAATGTTTAAGTGTCTCAGATCCAAAATGGGTTGCCACTCCCCTATTTTCTTTATTGTGAGGAAGTATCTTGAGTACAGACCCTTTCCTCTCCAGTTTGGAGGGACTGGCTCTATTGCCTCTTGCAATAGTAGACTTGAAACTTCCTGTTCCAGCAAGATTGTTTCGATTGGGAGGATGGTTTGTAGGCTCTTGACCTCAGCTTTGGCATGAGCTTGAAGATGAGCACAAGACCCTGGCCCACTTCCTTCAGGACCCACTTGTCTCTGGTGATCTTTTCCTACTCCTGGAGGTAGTGGGCCAGCCTGCCCCCTACTGATACTGGAGAGGCGACCTGAACAGGCACCTCAAGGTGTCTGTTTAGTCTAGGCTGCTGGCTGGACACTGGGGCTAGTACGGCCACTGCCCCTTCTGCCTCTGCCTCTAAAATACCCCCTCTGTTGTGGGTACCAGGGGAAAAGCTTGAGGCTGGAAGAAAGGCCTATAATGAACTCTGACCCCACCACCTCTTGTCTGGTGTTTCTAGGGGTAGATGCTCTCTCTTTGGATGTAGCACTCTTGTAGGCCGACCTGTAATTGTCCATTTTCTTCACATACGCCTCTCTTTGTTCACCAGAGGCATGGGATCACAAGAGAAGTCCATTGCTTTTGTTTGTGTATCCTGGGTCAGGTTGGTAGTCCTGAGCCAGGCAAACCTTCTTAGGGACACTGATGCAGCCATTTGTCTGGATGCAGTGTCATTAGAGTCTACTGCCATCCTGAACTGTGTTTTTGTAGCTTCAATCCCTCTCTTTGCTACTTCCTCTACGTCAGCTGCCATGGGAGGTGGGATTGACTTGGCTATTTCAATCACTGCGGACCAGAAATGTTTCTGATACCTGGCCATATATGACATATAGCTGGCTTGTCTACTAGCCAGGGAAGATGCCAAATACACTTTTTTGGCAATGGAGTCTATCCTCCTAGAATCCTTGTCTGGAGGATGAGAGGCCGGGGGGGGGGGTGCCAGCTTTATCACAAGCTGCAGCCTGCACTACCCCCTCATGACTAAGGTGCCCAAAAAGGAACTCCGCACCACTTTTGGCAACCCAGTATTTCTTGTCCACCTTCTTTTCTATAGCGGGTACAGAAGTGGGTGTCTGCAAGACCAGAAGTGTCCGTTTCTTAGGGATTTATGGAGTGGCAGCATTAATCTCTTTTATGTTGGCACAGCCATCATCTCCCTATAATCCTCTTCCTCCTCATCCTCAGTGGATTCCTGAATAGGGAGATCAAGAGTTGGCGCAATTTGCTTCATAAATGTAAAACATGAAGTAAAATCTTCAGTTCCCTTATCAGGGGAATCTGGTCTATGGGGATCCAGAGAAACCTCTGGATCAACTGGTTCCCCAAATTCCTCCTCCTCCTCATCATCATCTTTTTCTTCCTCCTCTTCTTCTACTTCTAAATGTTCCCCACCAAGGTTTCTTAAACCGGGGGTCTGACTTGAACCAGGAGTTTGAACCGTCACTGGTTGTGGTTGTTTCCCAACCGAAACTGGGATTTGCAGAGACTGTATAATACGAATCGTGTTAGCGATGTCTTCTGCAGAAGGAGCCACTAGCTTCCTCAGTTGCAGTTCCTAGTGTTTTTCTTTTCATTTTTTCTTAACCGCAATGGCTGGTTCAACGGCCATGTCTGCGGTTCTTTTCTTAGTGGAATTACTATCGCCCCTTTCAGAGCAGCTCCTCTGGTTTGTTTTGAGGAGGAACCGATTTTTCAATGGCTGGGTCAGCAGCCTTTTCTGACATTTTTTCTTGCAGTCTCTGCAGCTGTCTATCAATCGTGGACTGAGGAAACTACTTGCAGATCTCACAGTCTGTCTTAAGGTGATTAAAGACACAAATTAAATGTGGATCTGCCTTGGCAAAGGGTTCCCCGGTCTCGGTACAGTGCTGGAAACCTCTAGGTCCTGCTGTTCTTGGCTTTCTGTGACATAACCCAGAAGAAAACCCCACTATACAGAAAAACAGTCAAACTTTTTTTTTGTCGGTTACGCTAACAAGAGAGACCAGGAGTTACCCCGGTTAAATTTTTCATCAAAAAAATGACTATACCGAATCAGTACAATACAATTTAAATAAACTAAAATTTAAAGTAAGGGAGGAGATAAAAACCCAAAGGAAATGCCGGTTTCCTCCCGGTTAACACCGAGAGGAGAAAAACTGGTTACTTACCCCTCCTACACTACAATCTAAACAATTTCTACCTGAAAACCAAGGACAGTGCTTTAAACACCAAATAAAATAACTTTTTACTCAGAAAAAAAAAATGAGACAAAGAATTTCGGGCGATGAAAGGGGAGCTCTCCAGAGAAATCTTACTAAGGCAAGCGGAGTAAAGAATCTGATGGTTTAGAACTGTTTACCAGGGACAGTGGTTTGAAAACTGAGCTCAAGCCAAGCATTCCATCATTTGCATACTTTCTATTAACCATTTCGGCTCCAGGGCAGTCCTATGGTGAGACCATACTGCATAAGTCAGAATACAGTACGATTTCCTGGGGGTTTGAACCACTTGATCCAGCTCATCTGTCAACTGATCCCACTGGACCCTGTGTGTCCTCTGAGGGAGCCTCACATAAAGACGTGCCAGTGGCACAGTCACTATGGCTGCAGACAAGAGGCTCAGAAGACGTAACACTGTTCTCGCAGTGGCTCCTGTATACCAAGTGTACCTAAGCAACCAAAGTATCTGCATTGACATATGGCAGGAGAGCTCATCCTTTTCTGTGCCCAAGACTCACCTATGTACTGCAGTCTTTGGCACAGAGTCAAAACTGACTTTAGCACATTCACTGTGACCTCCAAGTCAAACAACTGACATATGAAATTGCCAGCATATACATGCCATTCGGTCTGTCTAGTCTGCTCAAGTGTGCAGCACTTCAGTCAATTAGACTGCAGCTGCCCTCCCTCCCTCATATGCCCTCCCCCCATCTCGCACCCCCTCCCCGTTTGTACCCTCCCCTGGAATAGATCCCACCCCCTCTTGAAGCCAACACTCTGCTGCAATACGACTTCCTCTGGCAGAGCGTTCCACCCTACCACCAACCTTTCTGTGAAATACTGTCTCCTTCGTCCCCTCTTGAACTTGCCCCCTTCCAACTTCATAGTGTGTCCCGATTTCCCTTCCACCCTTCAAACTGAACATACACCTAATGTCTACTCTGTTCAAACCCTTCAGGTACTTGAAGGTCTCAATCATATCCCCTCTCTCCCTTCTTTCCTCCAGGGTGTACACATTGAGTTCTCTCAGTCTCTCCTCATATGGTCTGTCCCCCAACCCCAGGATCATTTTTGTTGCCCTGTGCTGTACCCCCGCCAGCAGTTTGATGTCCCTTTTCAAGTACGGGCGCCAGAATTGCACACAGTACTCTAGGTGCGGTCTCACCAAGAACCTGTACAGGGGCAAAATTACCTCCCCACTCCTGGAAGTAATCCCCATTGCTTATGTAACCTAGCATCCAGTTTATCTGGAAGAACTTCTAGTTCCTTATCGCCCTAACTGATCACTCTGCTCGGCCGACGAGGGGTTGCTAGAGGTTCCAAGGGTGAATTTGAAATTTTCAGGCGCTCGGGCATTTGCGTATGCTGCCCCCACCCTTTGGCACTCTCTACCCTGTCGGTTGCGGAAGTGCACTTCTGTGGAGGGCTTTAAGAGAGGTTTGAAGACTTTTTTATGGGAAACTGCATTTTTAGAACACTGACTGTTGACTGTTTTGATCTAATTGTATTTTTTAATGATTTTTAGCTGTTTTGATTTGTTATTTATGTACGGCACCTTGGCAATTGAAAGGCGCCTTATAAATACAATTATTATTATTATTATCCTGTTTGCCTTCGCTTCTGCCTTCTGCACTGAGCAGAGTGGTTCATCTCCCCGGTTACCAGCCCTCCCAGATCCTTCTCCTCCTTGGATTTTGTTAACGGGACACCCTCCAGCCAGTAACTGTGTCCTGGGTTCTTGCCTCCTAAATGCATCACTTTGCACTTCTTGGCATTGAAACCAAGCTGCCAAGCGTGAGACCATTCCTCCAGTTTTGCCAAATACTCCTGAAGTAGTTTTGCTCCACCCCCCCAAATCTACCTCGGCACAGATCTTTGTGTCATCTGCAAAGAGACTGACCTTGCTCTTAATCCCTACTGCAATACTGGCTACGAAAATCTTAAACAGAACTGGTCCTAGCACCGAGCCCTGTGGTACACCACTTGTTACTGCCCTGGGTTCAGATGCCTCCACCCTCACTACTACCTTCTGCTATCTAACCTGCAGTCAGTTCTTGACCCATCTGATCAGTTTCTTCCCTGCTCCCAGACTCTTCAGCTTGCAGGTCAGCCTAACGTGTGGCACAGAGTCAAAGGCCTTGCTGAAATCCAGGTACAGGACATCCACAGCATGTCCTCCGTCCAATGCCCTCGTAACCCAGTTGTAAAAATCAACCAAGTTCGTCTGGCAGCATCTGCCTGAGACAAACCCATGCTGCCTGCTGTACTGGAGGTTGTTATCCTCAAGAAATTGCGCCAAACTTTCCTGGAGGATGGTCTCCATCAGTTTTCCCACAACTGAAGTAAGCCTCACCAGTCTGTAGTTCTCTGGATCGTCCTTGGGTACACTCTTATGGAGAGGTACCACATGTGCTTCCCTCCAGTCCGTGGGCATGCACCATGAGTTCAAAGAGGTACTGAACAGGTCTGCCAGTGGCCCTGACAGTACCTCTGCCAACTCTCTCAGCACCCTGGGGTGGACTCCGTCTGGGCCAGGTGGCTTGTCCACCTTCAGGGACTTAAGGCCCTCCCTCACCCTTTCCACCATGATTTCCCCATCCGTGGTTGCTTCTCCCCCACCCTCTCCCACCTTGTCCTTCCTCTCAGGTATGGGCCCATCCCTCACCTTGGTGAAGATTGAACAGAAGTATCCATTAAGTACTTCTGCCTGCTCAGCTCCCTTTTCTTCTCACCCACTTCCCCTCCTTATCCTAACAATCTGATCATTGCGCCTCCTCTTCTCTCTGATATAGCTGAAGAAATCATTTTTCCCCTCCTTTGATCCCCTACGCTAACCTCCGTTCTCCAGTCGCCTTTGCTGCCCTTACCACTCTGCTCACTTCTCTGGATTTCTTTACATATTCTTCTTTGTCTTCTGCCCTGCTGGATCGCTTGTAGGTCCAAAATGCATTCCTCATTTCCCTCACCTTCTCCACTACCTCTCTACTCATCCAACTGGGTTTCTTGGTCCTGGCTTTCTCATTCTGGCTCTTGACACAAGTTTTAGTCACTTCAGCCAGTCCTGTCTTGATGACTGCCCATTTTTGTTCCATGTCCATTTCTGGGCGGATGCTTGCCATATGACTTTCCAGTATATTTCCCATCCTGCCAAAGTCCACCCTTTTGAAGTCCAGGACCCTAGTTTTTGTAGTGGCTACTTCACTACCCAGGCTGACTGAAAACCACACTGTGGAAGCCGGCCCAGTGGCGTAGAGGGCTAAGGCGCTGGCACCTTACCACGACCCACACAGACAACCAGGGTTTGGGAACGAGCCCGGGGCATCAGAGGTCGGCACGGGGGGGCTGGATGGAGCTGCTGACAGGCAGGCTTTCCTCTCTGGGGAGGAAGTGCGGTGTCCCTCAGCTGATGGGCAACCCCCAGTGGAGGATGGAGGAAGCTCGGGCCAGAGGGGGCCTAGGCAGTAGGCCAGGTGGTGGGAAGGAAGGCCATTACTGGGGTTGTTCGGCACATGCGCCCCTCCATGCGCATGCATGCTGACTCCTGGGGTCTCTGGAAGAAAACACAGAGAAAAAATGCCGGTCGGCAGGGTGAAGACCGACCATCCCCCCCAGGCACCATTCCTGGGCCGGGCAGGTAAGAGCTGGTGATTCCAGGGAACAGGGCTGAGGGGGAGTCAGTCAGATGAGGGCCAACCAGCAGGAGAGAAAAAAATGTGCCGTGTTAAAAAAAGAAAACCACACTGTGCAGTGGTCACTGCTTGCCAGAGGTTCCTCCACCCATCTTAAAAAAACATTTATCCTCATGGTTTTATGTGAAGCACTCTGGTTTAAATAATGATTTGATTTCATTAATGGTGGAAGAAAGTACTGAGGAGTGATGGGGCTACCCACGTTATACATGTGCAGAAGCTGCACGTCACTGTGAGCAGACCCGGGCTGCAAACATTTTCCAAGTGGTCCTGACACTGATGGGCTTACAGTTCTAACAGTGTGGCCAGGAGGGAGTTATTCCCTGAAGATCTTCATTAGAGATTCGAATTTATTTTAAATGGCAGCAGCTTCAGAGCTACAAAGAAAACCGGAGATCCTGGATATCTGTAACAGCACTGAGGGGCTGCAAAACTAGAATTAAGACAGCCAAGAAGAGGCTAGAAATCAGGATAGCAGCAGGAGCTCCAGACAGCACCAAAGTCTTCTTATATTAAAATAAATGGAAGGAAGAAGGTTAAGGAGGGGACTAGCCCCTTGAAAACTAGGGTGGGGGGTCTAGAACCTATAAGTCCCCATCTACGCTGGCAACAGTGTTTAAAAATGCTTTAAAGGCTGGCTCTGTGGCGCCAAGAGATGGGGGACTGCCCATGCACACTGGCAACCTGGGTTCGTGCTCCACACCCAGGACATCAGGAGCAGAGGCCGATAGGAGAGGATGAAAGAGTGCCATTCGGACACTCTCCTCCCAGAGAGAGGGAGCTCACAGCATCACTTTCTAACAGCTCCTGGTGGAGGTGACAATTTATTTATTTAGTTTTTGTTGACCGGGTAAGTGCACTAGACAAATCTTGCCTATTTTCAGGCACGACCTGGGGGAGGGGGATACAGATGAATGCCAACTGACCTTGAACCAGATTAAGCTGTTGGTGGTATTTTTTTTAGTGAATGAGGGAAATTTGGCCAGGACACCGGGGAAATTCCCCTACATTGCTGGCGCTCTGTGGCCAGTAGAGGGCTGCGACAGCTCTGCAGCATGGCAGAAGCTCTGCAATTCTGTGAGGAGATGGACGCTAGCGAGGAAGCTCCCGCTGGCAATGCTTCACTGTTTCTTCTGGAATCCACTGTTGCGAATATGGATAATGAGGGTACAGACCTGGAGACGTTGCCTGCTGTTCCGGAGATGATCGGTTCATTACCGATTCGGGAGGTATTTCCCACTGCATTTAACGACCCTGTGTGTCTTGCTTCTGCTATGGGGTCTTCAGATTCTGCGCTCATTGTTTCCACTACGGACGGCTCTCTGCAACGTATGCTTCCGGCTACGACGACGGACGGTCCGACGGATTCGGAGGCCCACGCTGTCCCTGATAGACTCTCTTCCACGTCACAGGTTTTGAGGAACCGATTTGGTTTACCATCACAGGACTCTTCTGATTTTAAGGACTGGTCAGAGGAAGATTCTTTAATTAAAGCTGGATGGACACAAAACGCTTCAGGGACTTGGGTGCCTGACCCTACTTGGAAACCGGTCTCGTATCTCTCACCTAAGCATGCCACCTCCCTGAGCTCAGGTATAGACATTGCTCCTTCTGTTATTCATGATGTTACTGGTGCACACCTATTGTTAAAGGATGCTGAGACAGACTGTAGCCCCAGTACGTCCTGGGGGTGGGGGGAGAGAGAATTAAGGCAACTGCTGCAGCAAGTGATACTGCTGCAGCAAGTGATGGGTTTGGCCCCTGCAAGGGCCTTGAAAACCCTCCTTGCGTCCCTATGGCTGACCTGTTCAAAAATAAACTTGAACAGGCTCCCAGGAGGAACGCAGTTTGAATACACATCCAGATAGGTATTATGTTGCTAACACTTTGCTTAGAGGTTCCATGTCATTTCTTCCTTCAGACCTGTTTGCACTTATTCATGTTTCTGGGGAGGATTTTTTCGATGTAAGCTTTAGACTTAATCATAGCTTAGAAAAATGTTGGGAAAAATACTCCATTCTAAAAACTAATCCTTTATGGCTTCCCTTTTTAGCCATCCCTCTGACTAGGCCACAAATTCGGTATATCACTGTCATGTTCAGAAATGAAGGGGTGAATGTCAGTGACATTTACCATTGGCTGCAAAAACGTTGTGATATCCTTGGACCTCCTGAAGCTTTATTGGACTTAGAGGGTATTTGGATTGGGGGCTGGAAGTTCAAGGTTAAACTGTTTCAGGTGAATTCTGATATCATTCATCTCCCAAATAGTTTTTTTTTTTTAGGAAAAGACAGTGGGGTGTGCTTTTATAACGGTCAGCCCTGAGCTTGCTATAAATGTGGCTCACGCACTCACATTAGTAGTTCTTGTGACATGATGAAATGTTCACTGTGTGGGGGGTATGGACATTCGATGGACCTGTGTCAGAATATTCTTCAGTGTAACCTATGTGACGAAAAGGGGCATGCCTTTCATCAATGCCCCTGGGCTAAACGAAATATAACCGAGGGACGGAATCACGATGATTTAGTACTTCAAGCTCAGGTTAAACTGAACGATCCTAATCCACCTGCATCGGCTGTACCGAAGCCTGTACCCTTGGTGGATACCTCTAGCCCTCCTTCTACTCTGATCCAGGCCTCTGAGACAGAGGGTGCATCTGACAGGCCTAATATGCCTCCCCCCCACCTTTGAGACCGTTAAAGGACGAAGATTTACAAGATCTTCATTGAAAATCCCCACTCCCTGCCCTGTTACCACTTCTAATATTTTTTTACCCCTACAAGAAGACCTTGGAGATTCAGATTTAGAATCTGACACATACCATAGATCTGAGATAGTCACAGAAGATGAAGAAAGTAAATCCACAGAATTGGCTAAAGAAAAGAAAGGGAAAAAAAGGAAAGCAAGCAATAGTTTGAAAGGGGGGTTTTGCTGAACAATGACACCCTATGGCCACTTTACGACTACTATCCTTTAATGTCTGCAGCTTGAAATCATATAAAAAACAAATTTCTGTCTTGGCCTATTTTGCAACCCTTCCTGTGAATATTATCTTTATTCAGGAAAGTCGTCTTTCCTCACTAGCTGAGGTAGATAATATTAAAAGATGATGGCACTGGGGACCTTCATTTGGGTCCTTTGGACTGGAACCTGCAGATGGAATTGGCATTCTTTTTAAATCCACCAATTTTCACATTTTTCGGCTAATGGATATTAGTCCTGGTAGAGCCCTAATTTTGGATGGCTCTATAGGAGACTTTTCTTTCTGTCTTATCAATCTTTATGCCCCACAAACTAAATCAGCCAGGGTTGCATTATTTGGGGAAATTAAACCATTTCTCTTCACCAGAATGCATGTTGTTTGGGGAGGGGACTTTAATTGTACTTTGGATACCCCTTTATACGGAGCTACCCAGAAGAAAGTATATTGTGACTCTAATGCCCTGAAACAAATTCTTGCTGACTCCAGTATGCAGGATGCTTATCGTGCATTACACCCCAGGGACCCTGGTGCTACTTATCATAGGTTTATTTATGCTACAAGAATTTATATGTTTTTTTTTTCTCTCAACACTTACATCCCATTTCTTGTAAATCACAGCCCTCGGAATTTTCTGATCATAACATTCTTTTTTGCACTTTTAGTTTACATTCTCTCCCCAAGATATTCTCAAAATATAATCGATGGAGATTGAATATGTCTCTTCTTGATACCCCCTCTCTCTATTCTCAGACTGAAAATGTTTTCGTATATGGGGAATCTGTTTTCTGTGCATACACAAATTCTTTGAATTGGTGGATGGACACAAAACGGGAACTAAAAAAGCTTTTGCTTTCTTTTGGAAAAGCTAGAACTAATTCTCACTATATACAGTACTTGCTTGTACGTAATCAATTATACAAATTGATGTCCTCCCCTTTTGAACATACCCGTGATTTGCTTCCTCAAATTAAGGTCCTGAAAGAACAGATGAAATCCTATCAATATGATAGAGCAAAGTCCCTAGAATTGGAATTTAAATTTGGAACTAAGAACACGCCAGCTTCTGACCCCTTTATGGCATGTAAACAAAGACTAGAGGCCACCCTTATGACCCAGCTGGTTTCACCTACTGGTCTTTTGCTTACCAAAGATACAGACATGTTGACTTTGGTTCAACAACATGTTACGGCTTCTTTTCAGAATAGATCTGCTCCTACTTTACCTGATCTTTCTAGTTTCACTGCTCCTCTTCCACAAATACCTACCTCTCAAGTAATTTCATTAATACAACCTATTTCTTCCCAGGAAGTAGAACAAGCTATATTACAATTAAGTAAGGGTACTTCACCAGGGTGGGATGGTATCCCTAATGAATTCTATAAACTTTTTTTGCCTCACATGATTTACTTTTTGCCAAAGGTATTTAATTTTTTAGTTTTCCTCTGCGGCTTTTTCTGGGTTTAACACCTCGCTACTTTTTTTTCTATATAAATCAGGGGACAAAACCCTACTGTCTAATTGCAGACCTTTGAGTTTGTTAAATAGTGACTACAAAATTCTGACTAAAATTCTTAATAATAGATTGTTACTGGTAGCCGGGTCTCTTATTCACCCGGCCCAAACATGTGCCATCCCTCATAGGCGCATTCAGCATAATTTATATCTTTTAAGAGATTTATTCGAACTCAGTAATAAAGGTCATATTTCTGGATATATTGTCGCTTTAGATCAAGCTAAAGCATTTGATAGGGTTAGACAATTATTTATTCTCCATACTTTTATGGTATGGCATCCCTACACCATTTATAAAATGGATTTCCATTTTATATGAGAGCACTAGTTGTGCTCCCATGGTTAATGGACTTTTTGGTACAGAGTTACCTATATCGATTGGAGTTAGACAGGGTTGCCCATTGAGCCCACTTTTGTATTCTTTTGTTTTGGACCCTGTTATCAGACAGATTGTCTGGGACACAAATATTATTGGATTAACACCTTCTTCTACTTTACCAGTTGAAAAAATAACTGCTCACGCGGATGATATCACTTTATTACTTAAAGATATTCCTTCTTTAACTACTGCATTACACATTTTTTCTACTTTTGAGACACTTTCCAGAGCCCAGATTAACAAGCATAAGAGTCTTATTTTTCTATTACATTCTACACATCCGAATCCTTCTGAAATTGAGGGTATTCTGGTGACTTCTTCTCCTCATAAGATTCTGAGCATTTGGTTTGGAGCAGGAGACTTAGCCACTTATAATTGGGAGAAACAATTATACATCAGAGAATTTAAAATACACCGTTGGACAGGACGGAAATTTGGAAAGAAAAAAAGGGTTGCAATTATTAAAACATTTTTGTTGCCTTTTTTTTTTTTATACTTAAGTTATGTGTTTCTACCCCCTCTTCATCTGGAAATTAGACTATTAAGTATTTTTTTCCAGATGTTATGGGGCAATAGATTAAACCTAGTGCACAGAGATATTACTTATCTCCCCATTAATAAGGGAGGATTAGACATGATCAACCCCATTGTTTTCTATCATTCATTATTCTTGTTTGAATCTTTTTCTTATATTTGGTCTTCTACCACTATGTCCTGCCAATCCTGGTCCAATTTTTTGTGGTCTACATATTTAAATAAATGGTCTCTGTTACCCCTTAAAATATTATTATCAGATTCCTTACCATCTTATGGTATAGCTACTTTGAAGAAATTACAGCAGTGGTAAATAACATTTCCACATTTGCTCACTCTTTCTAAAAAAACCTTTTTACAAATTTATTGTGTTTGAGGTACAAAAATGTGTTCCTCTCTTCTCAGAATGTATACCCTCTAAAATGTTTTTTTTTCTTTTCGGAAATTGACGGATTTTAGGATTCCCCTACATATATGGGATATTGTATGGCTTTCTATACAGGGTAGGTTAGGGGTTCGAGGTAACCTGAAATATAAACCCACTACAGAAAGATCTTGCTTACGGCCCACTTGTACTAATTGCGAAGAAACTATGGTTCATTTTTTTGTTACGTGCCCTTTTAGTCAAAAGTTTTGGCAGGACACTGCTGTACATTGGAACCTCCCCTTTGTAGTCACCATTACCTATCAAACCATAGTTTTGGGTGATTATACAGGGATTTGGTGCCTATATCACAGAAGTACCTTGAATGTGTTTTCTGCTTTTATACAATATTATCTTTGGCAAGCTCGTTGCCAATTTATTTTTCAGCAACAGACAGTTTTCTCTAACACCATGTTTGTACAAATTGAGAATGGCTTAACCTCTGTTAAAATTAGAGATCTGGTTAAATTATCCAAATCTAAAGTTGATTCCTTTTGGCAAAATTTTATATCTGTATAACAAGATGTTATAACATGTTTTTTTGGATGTCCTTTTTCTCTTTATTGATTGCTTCTTTTCTTTATACAATATGGTATTTTGCCTATGCTTGTATTTTCTTTTTGTGATGTTATGTTTTTCTTTAATAAAACTACCCCTACTCTTTTCAGTAAGTGCCATGGGATCTTAAACATCCACCTGAACTACCACCAATCCAGGCGGATGGGACCTCGGTTTAACGTCTCATCCGAAAGACGAATGGGTGATTGCTCATGATGGTGTGCATGACTGTATGTCATAAGGCATCCCACAGGCCAGACGAGCATACAGTATAAAGGGTGAGCAGGACATGAAAAGGGAAAACGTTCCAGCACGCCCGATGAGGGCCACTCTGCCTCTCCCTATACCTGGAACCTCCTCAATGACGCACCTGACAATCATGAACCCTATGGATGTTGCATGCTTGCTCCTCCGCTAGGCAGCGATGCAGCCCCTGGCAGGGACAAGCCAGCCAACGTACGGGGAAGTATAGGAGCTCTCTGTCACATTCTCTGGGATGACCAGGAGAGGTCCCCAGCAGGAACAAAGCTGGCACTGGATGACATCCGGAAGTCTAGACTACAAGCTTGACCTAGCAGGGTTTAAACTCGAGGAGCAAGTCTGTGAGAGAAGAGGTGCCAATGTGGGGGTCTGAAGGAGGTGGGTCCCAGGAGGCACGGTGGGTTGAATTGTTGCTGTATACTGCATTGTATACAACTGTATCTTGTATCCATATGTTGGTCTTAGATTTTGTACATATTATGTCAAATGTTCCATGTACGCTTGTCCCCTTCCCATATCCCCAGGACGAATCTGGAAATGAGCAAGTACTGTTCAGTATGCTTTTTCTGGTGAAACTTTTAAAGATCAATGGCAACCATTTTACACATTGTTAAAAAAGCCTGAATTCCACTCCTTGTGTCATGAGTAGTGTTTCTGGAAAATGTCATGCTATTTGGTTTTGTGGTTTTCTTTAAATCGGCATTTGTTAACTTGTTTTGCACAAACTGGAAACAGGCTGTTTCTGTCCCTCTAACTGAGCCTTGGGGAGTAATGACATCATAGTGGAGTAAGATACTGCTGCAGCAGTGCAAGTCCCTGCTTCACTGAAGAGCTAAAAACCCGTTTGCTTCCTAATTAGAGCAATCTATAGAGTAAATTGTTTGCTGTCCAGGGTTTTTACTAACTCAGTCTCCGGTTTGTGTTCAGATGAATTAGCTGAAAATATATCATTCTGTTCTTATAAAAAAGCTGATCACTTGAGTTTCAGTGCAGAATTGAAGTGGTATGCATTTGAGAAATCAGCTTGTCTGTACCACAGCTGTGAGGTCTGTCCCATCAAATCTCTTGTGTTTTTTTTTCCAGCTATATAACACTGGGTTGTTTATTATTAGATATAAAATAAATCTAAAGTTTGTTAATTCATACAAGTAGTTTGCCTTTGAACTGGCCTCAATAAATCAGTTCATGTAAAGAAAACAGGTTACTCACCTGTAACAGTAGTTCTAGGAGTGGTGTATGTTGTTCATCCACACTGTTTGGCATGTCCTCTCCCTTTAAGAATCTTGCCGGAAGGTCTAAAAGCTTGCTCCTCCCAGCCATCTGGGTGGTAGTCCCCTCGACTCCACCCCTTGACGCCAGATCTTGCCTACTGGAAGCAGAGAGTTGTGCGTCCAAACAGGGAAGGTTGGGTGGGCTCGTGTAGATGAACAACATATTCCACTCCTACAACTACTGTTACAGGTGAGTAAATACAGGTTACCCACCTGTAACAGGAGTTCTAGGAATGGCATATGTTGTTCATCCACACTTCATGGCAGGTTCCTTGCCGCTTTAAATCTTGCCGGAAGGTCTTCAAGCTGGCTCCTCTCACCCACCCAGGTGGTAAAACTCTCGGCTCCACCCCATGACGCCAGATCTAGCCCGCTGGAAGCCAGGTTGTGCGTCAAAGCCGGGGAGGCCGGGTGGGTTGTGTGTGGATGAACAACATGTACCATTCCTAGAACTCCTGTTACAGGTGAGTAACCTGTATTTCTAGGGACATGGATATGTTGTTCAATCCACACTTCATGGCAGACTCCTAGCAGTTCTCCGGGAGGAGGAAAGCAAGGCGCACACCGCCTACTTAAGAAACAAGGACTGGAGAACCGAGGTCCCAAAACCAGCATCCCGGTGTGACTCAAGGTTGATGTGGTAATGGGTAATGAAGGTGTGTGCTGACATCCAGGTAGCAGCCCTGCAGATTTCCTGGATAGGGACGTCCCTGGAAGCAGCCAC
Organism: Neoceratodus forsteri; assembly: GCA_016271365.2. Taxonomy (NCBI): domain Eukaryota; kingdom Metazoa; phylum Chordata; order Ceratodontiformes; family Ceratodontidae; genus Neoceratodus; species Neoceratodus forsteri. The sequence continues at coordinate 94,466,819 of JADMNL010000023.1, read as the reverse complement.
TGAAGCAGCGGTATGGCGGATAGAATGAGCTCTCATCCCTTTGGGAGGCTCCATGCCCGCCAACCTGTAGCACAGATCTATGCAGGAGGTGACCCACCTGCCTATCGTCTGCTTGGCTGCAGGTCTGCCAGGTGCGGCTTCAGCGTAGGTGACAAACAGCTGGCGAACCTCTCCCTGAACTTCAGCCATTCGCTCCTTTTAATAAGAGAGCGCTCTTCTAGGGTCCAAAGTATGGAGCCTATATTCGGCCTCCAAGGTGTGATTGGGGCAGAACACTGGCAGAGTCAACACCTGGTTAAGGTGAAACTCCGACACCACCTTCGGAAGGAATTTTGGGTGGGGGCGCAGGACAACCATGTCCCTGTGGAAGACCAGACAGGAGACTCGATGAAAAGCATCTGGAGCTCTCCCATCCTTCTGGCTGACATGATTGCCACCAAGAAGGCGGTCTTCCACGACAGGTGAGAGATGTCACACCTGTGTATCAGTTCAAATGGCTTGCCCATGAGCTTAGCCAGTACCAGCAGTAGATCCCACTGAGGTGGAGGTTCTCGTACTGGAGGGGATATGTGATCAAGGCCTTTGAAAAAGCGCTCGACCACCTTCTCCTGCGTCACCGACTGCTTCCCAGCCCGTGCCCAGTAAGCAGAGATGGCTGCCAGGTGCACTTTAAAGGTCGTCGACCAAAGCCCTAGCTGAGAAAGGGACCACAGGTAGTCCAGAATGCTTGCAAGGAACAGGAGGAAGGGTCCAACCCCTTGCCCTGACACCAAATGGAGAATCTCTTCCATTTAAAGGCATAGCATTTCCTGGTCGACTCCTTACGGGATGCCTCAACAACGTTGAGGACTTCATTGGAAAGACCCAAGGCCTGGAGCTCTAGCCGCTCAGGAATCAGGCCGTCAGGTGCAGGGATTGAAGGTCCAGGTGGAGAACCTTCCCCTGGTTGACTGAGATCAGGTCCAGGCGGGCTGGGAGCCGCCTCGGGAGCCTGGAGCTGAGGCTGAGGAAATCTGGATACCAGAACTGGTGGGGCCAGTCTGGGGCTACCAGAATCACCTGCGCCTTGTCCCTCCTCACCTTGAAAAGCAGCTTGTGGATCAAGGGAAATGGGGGAAAGGCGTAGAAGAGGCCCGGGGTCCATGGCCTCGAGAAGGCATCCCCCTGCAGCGAGCCCTGCTGAGGGAGGCAGGCATGAAACAGCCTCAGCTTCGCATTCTCCCTGGAGGCAAACAGGTCCACCTGAGGTGTGCCCCAGTGGGAGAACAGATCTTGTACTACGTCCAGAAGGAAAGACCACTCGTGAGACGTAGCCCCTATCCGGCTTAGGGCACCGGCCAGAGTGTTGGAGGCCCTGTCACATGGATGGCTAGGTCGTTCCGGCGCCATGTGACCGCGCGAGAACTTCCTTGGGGCAGGATGTGTTCTCTGTTAGGTATATGTCGGTGTTGTCCATCTGGTCTGGACCACTTGACCATGGAGTCCAAGGCCGTCAAGCCCAGCAGGTTAATGTGGCATCGACCCTTGGGACTCAGAGGCCCGCGCTTCTGTGTTCCCCAGATGGGCACCAACCCATCAGAGAGGCGCTGGTCGATAGAGGGACCGTCTGTCGGGGATAAACGGGATGCCCTCCTGCAGATGAGTTTGAACGATCCACCACTGGAGAGCGTCCACATCTCCTGGGTCACCGCCACTGGCTGGTCCAGAGGACTGGAGCTGCCAGGACCACTGGCTGGCCATCTTCATTGTAGGGATGCATGTGCTAACGGGTCAATGGACCATGCTGGTGCAGACCACCATGAGGTCCAGAGGTAGGAAGTCCCGGCAGGCTAATTGGCCAACCTGAAATGACTGGGCAAAAGGAGAAAGCAACTCTGCCCCTGTTCGCCGTGAACCGTGTTTGGGCTCTAAGAGAGTCGAGCTCTGCACTGATGAATTGAATCACCTGCTTTGGCACGAGTTTCGACTTGGCCTCATTGATAAGGAGGCCAATCTGACAGCAAACCTGGAGGGCCAGATCCCTGGACTGCTCCACCTCCAGTCTGGAGGAGACTGCAATCAGCCGGTCGTCCAAGTAAGGGTACACCCAGACTCTTCTCGCCAAGAGAATGCTGTCACCAGCATGCATTTGGTGAAGACCCGGAGCTGGAGAGAAGCCGCGGCATGGGCCCGAACTCGGAATGGGACCCTCTACCTGAAGTGGAGGAATTGTTGGTAGGACGTACAGATTGGGATGTAAAGAAAGCGGCCCTGAGGTCCAGAGAACAGAACCAGATTCCCTCCCACGGCTTGAAATGATCTGGGCCAGAGTGACCATCCTGAAGGTTCGAGACCACTTAACCCTGTTCAGGTCAGTGTCTAGGGAATGGGGCGCCAGCCCCCCATCCGTTTTGGGACCAAGAAGTACCTGGACACAAACCCTGGGTCTGGTGGAGGATCCGCCACCTCCCTGATCACCTCCTTCTGGAGGAGTAGGGCAATGTCAGATCGACGGGCCGACAAAGAGGCTGCGGACCTCGTAGCCCCGTGGGGCGACAGCTCAGAAGGGCGGGGTCTGCTCGAACTCTAGAGACAGACCCTTTCCTACCACTTCCAACACCCAGCGGTCCGTGGTGATAGCGGACCAGGCAGAAAGAAAATGGTGGAGCCATCCCCCCACAGGGGGAACCCAGGGGGGAGCGACAAGGCTGGGGGTGACATCCCTCAACCCGTCACTGGGCAGGCTGGGAGGAGGAACTGGCCGAGGGGCCTCCCGGGCCTTTTCCTCCCGGCTTCCTGCTGGAGGAAGCTGCAGGCCTGGCTTTGGGGTGCCAAGTGCAAGCCTGCTAGCCCTGATGTGCCACAGAGGCAGAAGGTCGAAAGGGCTTACGCTGCTGCTGGCAGCCTTTGTCCTTCTGGGCAGACGTGACCGAGTCCAAGGTGGCACTGGACTTCTCAATCCTCTGGAGATTGCCTTCCACTCCGGGCCCGAACAAGTCAGTACCCAGGAAGGGGACGTCTGCCAGCTTGTGCTGGGTATCCACCGTGAAGGTGGAGATCCGCAGCCAAGCTCTGCGGCGCATGGCCACTGCGGCCGCTACTGACCGGGCACAAGAGTCTCCAATATCCAGAGCAGTTTGAAGCTGCTGCTTCGCTACTGCCCTTTCCTGATCCTGTACCTGCTTGACCATAGTCTGGAGGTCAGCCGGGAGGATGAGGGATCATCTCATCCAGGGAGCCCATAAGGGCGTGGGAGAAGTGCACCATGAGTACACCATAGTCCAGCTTTCTGCACTCTCTGTTGGGAGGCTTGTCCATGTCCCTGGTGTTCCCAGAATGCCGGAAAACACCATCGGTTACAAGCCCCTCCGCAGAGGGGTGCTCTGAAAAAACGGACAGTGAGTCAGTTGGGACTGCATACTTCCTGGCCATCCTGGCTGAAGGAGCAGGACAAGAAGCCAGCCGCTGCCATAACTCCAAGGCTGGACCAACAATGGCTTCAGCCACCGGAAAGGCCTCCGTGGGAGAATCCCCTCGGTCCATTACCTCCGTGAGGGGATACTTGGCCCGCTTGGACACGGGTTCGAGCTGCATCCCAGTAGACTCTGAGATGAGCCGAAGCAGACCCATGAACAAGGATGGGCTCTCGTCCACCGACTGTCCTCCAGTGGACTCCAGGTCAAGGGGCCTGGAGAACAAGGAAGAGTCATCATCAGACTCCGAGGAGTATGCGAACAGCTGCCTAGGGCCTGAGCCACTCTCCACGTGCCGAGGAAGGTCGGGAGTGAGAGTGACCGACAACCGATGGGACAGCCCCTGACCCGACCGAGAATCCTTGGTCGGAGCCCCAGATTTAGGTTGTGGAGGCGGGGGTTCCACCACAATAGATGGCGCAGCTGGTTTCAGCCGAACAACTGGCGCCAGTTTGGGCACCTCGACAACCACGAGGGGTTGTTTCGGCCTTTCAGGTGACAGTCACTTAATGGCTGGGGAATGTGACGGGGTCGGCTTGTTCCCGGTCAGAAGGAGCTGCTGCCACATTAAGTCCTCGTAGCATCAACGCACTTGCGCTTGAAGCCTTTCCTCTGAGGAGGAAGAAGACGAGGACGAGAGGGCGGCCATTACTTTCCCTCGGTACCCGACCGAGACCGCCGTGTCGGCAGGATCGGCTGGACCGAGACGAGGTCTGAGACAGAGACCGTCGGTGTTTCCGAGGGTGGGCCTGGGAGGGAGCGGGGGAAACCCATTCCTCCCTCGGCTTGGGAACCTTAACCGGGGACTCCAGCATAGGAGGCGCAGGCAAGTCCTCAGTTTCCACCGGAGGAACCGGTGAAGAAGGGCTGTCGGCTTCTCCAGTTGACAGCTCGTCCTTATCGGGTCGAGAAAAATCTCGACTGCTTCCGACGGGTGTCTCGGCTGGCTGACCTGACGGGACACTCAGGAAGCCAGCGGCCTTAGCTGCGAACCTTGACCAAGTCGAGTCGACTGTCAGGGAAGGGGACCTCTCCTGCTCCTAACGCCAACAGTGGGACTTACCCTTTGAGTCCTTCTTCTTGGACCGAGAGGAGTGTCCCGATGGACTGTCACCTATCGTGGAGAGGGACTGACAAAGCTCCATAAAAGAAGCCGTACAGGAGGAGCCCAAGGAGAGCGGGATAAATGCCGCGACCGAGGAGGACGAAAATGCGGCCTGGGCTGCTTCCTCCTCGAGGGCGATCATCTGTTCAAGTTGCTCAGCCGAGCCCGCCGCCCAACGGTCCTCCTTTGACTTCAGTGGCGGAATACGTCTCTCGGGGCACCCAAGTTGGAGTCTGGCAGCACGGTCTTCAAGGACATTGTCCGAGAAGGACTTGCACAAATCACAGGCCTGCGGATCGTGGTCAAGCCCGAGGCAATAGACGCATATGGAGTGCGGATCGGTCCGAGACATCTTCTGCCCACATGGGCACCGCCGAAAACTGGGAGTCGATGTATCCATCGCAGCCGCGAAGGAAGAAACAGACTGAAGTCTTGTAAACTTTAAAATTAGATTCGGGTTAACCAAAGAGTTTGGATTCAGTCTAAACACAGAGCGCTAAGGAGGGAATCTGAGCATCCAAGTAGTAAGGAAGATCTGGCGTCATGGGGCGGAGTCGAGAGTTTTACCACCCGGGTGTGTGGGAGGAGCCAGCTTGAAGACCTTCCGGCAAGATTTAAAGCGGCAATGAACCTGCCATGAAGTGTGGATTGAACAACATATCCATGTCCCTAGAACCTGTTTTTCTAGGAACGTGGATATGATGTTCTAGGCACACTGTTTGGCAGACTCCTAGTGTTCTCTGGGAGGAGGGTGGCAAGGCATACACCCCCTACTTAGGGAACAGAGATTGGAGAACTGAGGCCCCAAAATCAGCATCCCGGCGTGACTCTAGGTCGATGTGGTAGTGGGAAACGAAGGTGTTTGCTGACTTCCGGGTAGCAGCCCTGCAGCTATTCTGGATAGAGACGTCCCTACAAGCAACTACCCACACAGCAGTATGGCAGAGGAATGAGGTCCTATCCCTACAGGAGACTCCTTGCCCGCCAATCAGTAGCAGAGATCAATGCAGGATGTTATCCCTCTACCAATCATCCGCTTTGCTGCAGGTCTGCCAGGTGCAACTTCAGCTTAGGTGACAAGCAGCTGGCGAACATCTCCCCGAACTTCAGCCGTACGCTCCTTGTAATAAGAGAGCCCCTGTCTCAGGTCCAAAGTATGGAGCCTGTACTCGGCATCCAAGGTGTAACTGGGGTAGTACACCGACAGAGTCAACACCTGGTTTAGGTGAAACTCCAACACCACCTTCGGAAGGAATTTCGGGTGGGAGCGCAGGACAATCTTGTCCCTGTGGAAGACCAGATAGGGAGGCTCATCAAAGAGCGCTTGGAGCTCCCCAATCCTTCTGGCTGACATGACAGCCACCAAGAAGGCGGTCTTCCACGACAGGTGTGACATCTCACACCTGTGCATTGGTTCGAATGGCTTGCCCATGAGCTTTGCCAGTACAGCAATAGATCCCACGATGGTGGTGGTTCAAGCACTGGAGGGGAAAAGGTTAAGGCCTTTAAAGAAGCACCAAACCACCTTCTCTTGAGCCACCATCTGCTGACTGGCCCACACCCGGTATGCAGAGATGGCTGCCAGGTACACCTTAAGAGTTGTAGACCGAAGACCCCCTTTGGAGAGAGACCAGAGGTAGTCGAAGATGTTACCCACTGGACAGGACGAAGGCTCCAACCCCTTGCCCTGGCTTCAAATGAAGAATCTCTTCCATTTGAAGGCATAGCACCTCCTGGTTGACTCCTTCTTCCTAGAGGCCTCAACGACGGTGAGGACATCATCGGAGAGACCCAAAGCCTGGAACTCTAGCCACTCAGGAACCAAGCTGTCAGGTGCAGGGACTGACGGTGTGGATAGAACATCTTCCCCTGACTGACTGAGAGCAGGTCCGGGCGTGCTGGAAGATGCCTCAGGAGCCTGGTGCTGAGGATATCTGGATACCAGAACTGGCGGGGCCAGTCTGGGGCTACCAGGATCACCTGTGCCTTGTCCCTCCTAACCTTGAGGAGCAACTTGTGAACAGAGGGAAGATAAAGAAGAGGCCTGGGGTCCACCTGACATTTGCCCCAGAGGGAGAATAGGCTGTGTACTACCTCCGGATGGAAAGACCACTCATGGGACGGCTTGCCCACACGGCTGAGAGTCTCCACCAGTTGATTCGAGACTCCCGCTACATGGATAGCCAGATCATCTGCCTCCAGATGGCTCATGAGGGTCCAGATGCGGAGCACTTCCCTGCACAGCAGCCAGGAGTGTGTGCTGCCTTGCTTGTTAAGATAGTACATGGTTGTGGTATTGTCCATCTGGACCTGCACTACCTGACCCCAAAGGAACGAAGCTAAGGCAGTCAGTGCCAGCCAAACTTCTGAAGGAAAGAATTGTTGAGTATCTAGAGGCCAGAGGGGCACAGGACCCAAGGCAGCATGGATTCACAGCGGGAAGGTCATGCCAGACAAATCTGATAGACTTCTTTGACTGGGTGACCAAAGTAGTAGATCGGGGGGGGGCTGTGGACATGGCCTACCTAGACTTTAGCAAGGCATCTGACACAGTCCCACACAAAAGATTAATATACAAGTTAGCCAGCCTGGGAGTGGGTCCCAAGATGACAGCCTGGGTAAAGAATTGGCTGGAGAATAGGACACAGAGAGTAACAGTAAATGGAGTCCACTCTGAAGAAAGGGGTTACTAGTGGGGTACAGCAGGGTTCAGTATTAGATCGGTCCTCTTCAATGTCTTTATGTTTACATTGCAGAGGGACTGAAGGAAAAGTATGTCTCTTTGCAGATGACACAAAGATCTACAACAGAGTTGATGCACAAGGTGGGGTGGAAAGGATGAGAAGGGACTTGGCAAGATTAGAGGAATGGTCAAATGTATGGCAGCTTAGATTCAATGGTAAGAAGTGCAGTAATGCACCTGGGAAACAAAACCCAGGGAAGAGTACACAACGGGGGTGAGATGCTAACAACAACAAAATGGAAAGGGACCTGGGAGTAGTCATATCAGATGACCTAAAGGTGGGCAAGCAATGTGAGGGCAGCAAGGAGGGTTGGGGATACTGGGATGCATAGGGAGAGGCATCACCAGTAGAAAACAGGAAGTTATTATTCCTCTGTACAGACAGTTGGTGAGACCCCATCTGGAGTACTGCGTGCAGTTCTGGAGACCCAATCTCCGCAAATATATAGACAGGATGGAGGCTGTCCAGAGGAGGGCAACTAAAATGGTGCAGGGTCTGCACCGGAAGATATATGAAGAGAGACTTAAGGAGCTTAATATATATAGCCTCGAGGAAAGGAGGAAGAGGGGGACATGATAGAAACTTTCAAGTACCTCAAGGGAATCAACAAAGTCCAAGAGGGTAGCATCTTTCAAAAAGAGGTGTGCAAGAACAAGGGGCACAATTTGAAGAAAGGGGCGGCTCAGAGGTAATTTAAGGAAGTATTTTTTCACAGAGCTGGTTGTGGATGCATGGAACGGCCTTCCGGAGGAGGTTGTGGAGTCAGAAACAGTGGTGGAATTCAAGCATGCATGGGACAGTCATACGGCAATTCTAGAGGGTGGGGGTAGGAAGAAGTAGGCTGCTGGTTAACTAGAATCTGCAGCTTATCCATTAGGTACGGAAATGGGCAGACTGGGTGGGCCAAGCGGTCCTTATCTGCCGTCAAAATCTATGTTTCTTTGTTTCTAAACTGCTCAGAGCTCCAGCAGGCTGATATGACATCAGGATTCCTCGGGAGTCTACAGCCCATGGACTCTGTGATTCCCCATGTAGGTGCCCTAGTCCATGAGAGGGGCATCGGTCGTTAGAATGACCGTCGGCTCAGGGTGGACAAATGGGATCCCCTCCTGCAGATGTTCTAGGATGGTCCACCACTGAAGAGCGTCCCACATCTTCTGAGTCAAAGTGACCAGCTGGTCAAAGTGGCCATGTCGCCGAGTCCACTGGCTGGCCAGTTCCCACTGAAGTGGGTGCATATGCCACTGGGACCATTGGACTGCCGAGGTGCAGGCCACCATGTAACCCAGAAGAAAAAATTACTTACCATAGTGATCTTGTTTCTGCTGAGGAAATCTGGATACCAGAACTGACAGGGCCAGTCTGGGGCTACCAGGATCACCTGTGCCTTGTCTCTCCTAATCTTGAGAAACACCTTGTGAACCAAGGGAAGTGAGGGAAGACAAAGAGGAGGCCTGGGGTCCACGGCCTCGAGAAAGTATTCCCCTGCAGTGAACCCTGCTGAGGGGGGCAGGCATGGAACAGCCTCAACTTTGTGTTCTCCCTGGAGGCGAATAGATAAACCTGAGGGGTTCCCCAGTGGGAGAACAGATCTTGCACTATCTCCGGATGGAGGGAACACTCGTGTGATGCTTCGCCTATGCGGCTGCGAGCATCAGCCAGCTGATTAGTGGCTCCTGCTACATGAATGGCTAGGAGATCTGCTTCCAAGCTGAGCACAAGGGTCCAAGTGCGGAGAGCTTCCCTGCACTGGGGCAAAGAGTGCATCCCGCCCTGCTTGTTGAGATAGTACACGGTCGTGGTATTGTCCATCTGGACCTGGACCACTTGACCCCGAATGAACGGAGCGAATGCAGTCAGGGCTAGCAGAACTGCTCGAAGCTCCAGCAGGCTGATGCAGCATTGGGACTCCAGGAGACCACAGCCCGTGGGCTCTCTGCTCCCCCAGATGGGCACCCCAACCCATCAGAGAGGCGTCGGTCGTCAGGATGATCATCGGCTCGGGTGGACAAATGGGATGCCCTCCTGCAGATAAGTTGGGATGAGCCACCACTGGAGACCATCCCATATCCTCTGGGTCACAGTGACCAGCTGGTCAAGGTGACCTGAATGCTGAGACCACTGGCTGGCCAGTTCCCACAGAAGGGAACGCATATGCCAGCGGGCCCATCTGACCACGCTGGTACAGGTCGCCATGTAGCCCAGAAGACACAGGAAGTCCCGGGCAGAAATGACTGGGCAAAGGAGGAGAGGACCTCTGCACTGTCCGTCGGGAGCCGAGCTCTGGCTCGGCAGGAGTCGAGCTCTGCCCCAATGAACTGAATCACCTACAAGGGCACGAGTTCCGACTTGGCATCGCTGATCAGGAGGCCAAGGTCGAAGCTAAGCCTGGAGGGCCAGATCCCTGGACCGCTCCACCTCCTTCCTGGAGGGACCTGCTAGCAGCCAGCTGTCCAGGTAAGGGTACACCCGGAGCCCTCAGCACCTCAGGAAAGCCACTACCATGGCTATGCATTTGGTGAAGACACTGGGGGCTGAAGACAGGCCAAAGGGCATGGCTTGGAACTCGTAGAGAGTTCCCTCTGCTCGGAAGCGGAGGAACTGTCCATGGGATGGACACATTGGGACGTGAAAGAATATGTCGTGAAGATCTGGGGAGCAGAACTGCATGCCTTGCTCCAGGGATGGTATGATCTGAGCCAGAGTTACCATCTGGAAGGTGCGGGACCTGAGGAACTTGTTCAGGTCGTGAGATCGAGAATGGGGCGCCAGCCCCCCGCCCCCCCGTCCATTTTGGTACCAGGAAGTACCTGGAAATGAACCCTGGGTCTGAAGGAGGGTCCGCTACTCTGCGCACCACCTCCTTGCGGAAGAGCTGAGCTATGTCATCTCGGACAGCCGACTGAGTGGCTGCGGACACCAGATCCCCCGCGCCGGGCGCGGGCTTGATACGGAGGGGCTTGCTCGAATTCCAGAAGCAGGCCTCGGCTGACCACTTCCAGAATCCAACAGTCCGTGGTGATAACAGACCAGGTGGACAGGAAGTGGCTGAGCAAGCCCCCCACAGGAGGACCAGGGGAGATGTGACGGGTTGGAGGGTGGCACCCCCCAACCCATCACTGAGTAGGCTTAGAGGAGGAAGACCCGGCCAAGGGGCCACCAGGACCTTTCCCTCCAGGCTTCTTGACTGAAGACGCCACTGATTTGACCCGTGGTCACCAAGTTTGCGGCTGCTGGCCCTGCTGCTGGGCTGGTCTGGTCTGGCCACAGGAGTGGAAGGACGAAAGGGCTTGTGGTTCTGGCGCTCAGAGCCCTTATCCTTCTGGGTGGATGTCACTGGACATCCCGATACGTTGGAGGTGGCCCTCCACACCAGGATTGAACAGGTCGGTACCCAAGAAGGGGACATCTGCCAGCTTGTGTTGGGTATCAGCTGTAAAGTTCGAGATGCGCAACCAAGCCCTGCGGCACATGGCCACAGTGGCCGCCACAGAGTGGGCACAAGAATCGTCAATATCCAGAGCAGTCTGGAGTTGCTGCTTCGCCACTGTCCTCCCCTGGTCCCGGACTTGCTTGACTGTGATCTGGAGGTCTGCCGGGAGGTGAGGAATCACCTCATCCAGGGAGCCCAGCAGGGCATGGGAGAAGTGTGCCATCATCACGGCCGAGCTGGCCTGATGAAGGCCGAGAGAGGAAGCTGCATACACCTTTTTACCAGAGTGATCCAATTTTTTGGATTCCTTGCCCGGCGGTCTATCGATGTCCCCTTGATTGCCCGAGTGCCGGAAGATGGAGTCTGCCACCAAACCCTCAGCCGAGGGGTGCTCCGAGAATCCAGAAAGGAACCCGGTTGGGACCACGTACTTGCGGGCCATCTGGGCAGAGGGTGCAGGGCAAGATGCAGGATGCTGCCACAGTTCCAAGGCTGGGCCAACAATGGCATCGGCCACAGGAAAGGCCTCCATAGGACTATCCCCTTTGTCCAGAATCTCTGTTAGGGGATATCTGGCCAGTTTCTGAATGGGCTAGAGCTCCATTCCCGTGGACTCGGAAATGAGCCATGAATGAGGTGAGACCCTCGTCGACGGAAGGGCCCCCAGCAGAATCTAAGTCAATGGGACAGGAGAGTAGCAAGGAGTCTTCAGACTCCAAGGAGTCCGCGTAAAGCAGGCGGCCACCAGTGTCACCCTCAACCGGCCCTGGGCAGTCAGGAGTGAGACTGACCGACAACCGATGGGGCAAACCTTGAGCCAACCGAGACAGCTTGGTCAGAGCCCCAGATTTCGGTTGCTTGGGTGGCGGCTCCACCTGAATCGGCAGAGTAGCCGGTTTTGGCCAAGCCGGCTGGTCCTGAGCCAGCACCTCCGTGGTGGTGACGGTGGAGGTAGCCAATGTTGGTCGCTCGGGCGACAGCCACTTGATGGCCAGGGTAGAAGCCGGAATCAGTTTCGTCCCAGACAAGACCAACTGTTGCCACATCAAATCTTCGTAGTGCCAACGCAATTTGCACCCGGGCCTCTCCTCACCCGAGGAGGATGAAGAGGAGTAGCAGTGCCGCCCCTTACCATGGTGTCGGGATCAAGAGCAACGGTGATGGCAAATCTTGTCCAACACAGAGGTGGAGGATTGAGACTGAGATCATCGGCGGGGCCAACGGGACATCGGAAAGAGTCAGGGAAACCCGCAGCTCCTCCTGGTCGGGTTCCTTAATGGGCGGGTCTGACCCAGAAGACTGAGCCAACCGATCCGAGGTCACCGGAAGCACAGGTGTCCGAAACAAAAAGTTGTCGGCCGGATCGAGTGAAAACCCACCAATTGGCTCGAAAAAGGTTTGGCAGACTGGTCTGATGGGGGCACTGTGAAACCAGCAGCCTCGACCGCAGCTTCGACCGAAGTCGAAACAGAACCACTCCCGGTCCAAAGAGCACAAACGTTGAGACTTTTCCTTCTTCCAGCTTCTTGCGAGAGAGGGGCCTTCTCCCTTAGCCGAGAGAGACTGGCACAACTCTTTGAAAGAAGCAGAAAAAGAAGAGCCCAGTTGGAGCGGAATGAAGGCTGAAGCCAAAGAGGAGCAACCTGCGGCCTGGGCCACCTCCTCCTTGAAGAACTTAAGCTGTTCCAGGAGCTCAATGGACCCCGCAGCTGCAAAGACCACCCAACAGGCATCTTTCAGTTTAACTGGTGGGTAACATTTTTCCAGTTGCCCCAGCTGGAGTCAGGCAGCGCGGTCTTCGATCACCGATGAAGCAAAGGACCGACAAAGATCGCAGGCCTGTGGATCGCTGTCGTAATCCAGGCAGTACACGCACACGGCAAGACGGTCGGTGTGAAACATCTTCTGCCCGCAGGGGCACTGGCGAAACCCAGGGATGGTTTTATCTCCCATCATGGTAGCAAGGGAAGAAGCAGCAGATGAAACTCGAACGAGTTTTAGAGTTAGTTTTGGAAGCATATCCTAAGATTCGAGAGCCAGGGCCTACCACACGTGGGAGCGCTAAGGAGGGAACCTGAACCTTCCAGTGGAAAGGAAGATCTGGCGTCATGGAGCAGAGGTGAGGGTTTTACCACCTAGGTGGGTGGGAGGAGCCAGCTTGAAGACATTCCGGCGACCCTCAAAGCGAAAGGATCTGCCAACAAGTGTGGATAGAACAACATTACATAGCCACGATCCTAGAACCTGAATCTTCCAGCAGAAAGGAAGACCTGGCAACAAGAGGCAGAGCCGAGGGATATACCACCCAGGTGAGTGGGAGAAGCCGGCTTTTAGACCTTCCAGCAACATTCTTTTTTATGTATTTATTCATTATATTTTTTGCCCCCACTGTCGACGACCCAGCACCTCTGCCTGGTCACGGACCCCGGCCTCCACCTTCACATGAGACTGTAACCCTCAGATACCCCCTGGCTTGCTCCTCAGGGTGGGGTTGCGGCGCTGGCTCCTTAACAGCTCGACACGACGGGACTAGGTCTGAGGGCCAGTCCTGGAGGCTGATGAAGGCCAAGGCAGGCGTCATCTAGGGCCATCGGCAGGAAGCGATTTTGTGTGCTGTTTCTGAGAGGCGGGGATATGCAATGACATCCAGCGTCTGTCCCGCCTCCTTGATCCACGCTCTAATTTCGGTCGCTAAGGTACCCCCAGCCTCCACCAGGGGTCCATCAAGCACCAGACATTCACCCTGTCCTCCCCCCGGAGAAGGAGAGCAGTCCTTGGGACGTTCTGGCAAAGATTAATAGGTGCCTGCCACATTCTACTATATCAGGCACATGTACTGTGTGATCTCACAAATTTCAGTTCTTTGATTGTTTCTGTGTGAATATACATCACCTATATGTAGAACTAGAAACACTATATGGCATCATGATGCTCCCATCTCCTGCCTACAGTTGAAGCAGCTACACTCTGTTGCCCCCTTGTCACTTGCCCCACAAGCCCGTCTGCTGCCCCATATTTGAGGCTGCTACCCACTCTCTTCTCCTGTAGAGTTGGGGGTGCTGCACCCTGTTTCTCCCCAACTCCTGCCTGAACAATCAGGGCCACTGCACCCTGCCTGAACAGTTGTGGTTGCTGCACTTTGTGTGCCTCAGTCACAGCTGCTGCACCCTGCTGCCCACGCTCTTCTCCTACAGAGCTGGGGCTGCTGCACCCTGTTGTCCCCATCTCCTGCCTGAACAATCAAGGTTGATGCACCCTGCTGCCCCGCCTGAAAAGTTGCGGTTGCTGCACCCTGCTGCACTTTGTCCCGTTCCCCCCAAGTCAGAGCTACTGCACCATACTGCCCCCTGTTTCTGGCATTACAGTCAAGGCTGCTGTGCTCTGCTATCAGCTAGAGTCCATTGTCCCTTGCCTCCACATTTAGGGTTGCTGCACCATGCTGCCCATGCCACCAGAGGTGGGGCTTTCATTGTATCCTGCTACCTACTTCCATTTTCCTAATTGGGCAGGGCTGCTGCACCATGCACATCCTGTCCCACAGTCAAGGCTGCTGAACCCTGATGCCCCCCCCCCACAATGTCCTGCCCCACAGTCAAGGCTTCTGCATCATGTTATAGTCTGGCCCCTGCCCCCATAGCCAGAGCTGATGCACCCTGTTCCTATCTACACAGTCAGGGCTGCTGTGCCCTGCTGCACTCTTCAGCTCCACTGCCCCAAGACTCCACAGTTAGCGTTGCTGCACCATGTTGCCTCCTGCCACCAAAGTCAGACTTTCTGCTGCACTGCCCAAAAGACAAAACAGAAAAATACTTTCATCTTGTGTAATGGGGGTGAAGGACAGAAGGCAGTAAGGCGCAGAAGTCCTGACTGTTCAGCAAGGAGACAAGCGAGGCATTAGGGTACAAAACAGCCCAAACTGTGGGACAGGGTGCAGCAGTCACACCTGGGTGGAACTGACACAACTTTGGGGTCAGAGGACAGGGTGCAGCAAATGCCATAACTCTTGTGGCAAGTGGCAGTATGGTGCAGCAGCCCTAACTGTGGAGGCAGGAGCAGGGTGAAGCAGCCCTGGCTATGGTGGCAGGGGACAATGGACAGGATGGTGCAGAAGCCTCGACTGTGGGGCAGGACACAGGGGGACATCAAGGTACAGCATCCCTGACTGTGGGATGGGGTGCGTATGGTGCAGCAGCCCTGACTGTTCAGGCAGTTGAGAGGGAAAACAAGGTGCAGGAACCCCAACTGTGTGGGGGGCAGTGGGCAGCAGCCTCAAATGTGAGGCAAGAGACAGGAGGCTTGTGGGGCAGGGGATGGGGCAGCAGAGAGCAGCTGCCTCAACTATGGTACAGGAGACAGTGGGCATCAGTATACTCTATACTGTTTCTAGTTACACCTTATGAATTTTCACACAGAAACCTTAAAAAAACTAAAATGCGTGTGTTCATATAGTACATGTGTATTACAGTGTCAGTGGCTCAGTAGGTAGCACACTCGCCTCTGAGGCCGGGAGATCAGAGGACTGTGGGTTCAGTTCCCACATCTGGCATTTGGGTTAATATCCCAGTACTGACACTGTAGTGCAGCATGAGAGGGGTGCTGCACTTCTGAGGTGCTGTCTTTCGGATGAGACGTTAAACCGAGGTCCCATCTGCCTGGATTGGTGGTAGCTCAGGTGGATGTTAAAGATCCCACGGCACTTATCGAAAAGAGTAGGGGAATTTCCCCAGTGTCCTGGCCAAATTTCCCTCATTCACTAAAAATACCGCCATCAGCTTAATCTAGTTCAAGGTTAGTTGGCATTCATCTGTATCCCCCCTCCCCCAGGTCGTGCCTGAAAATAGGCAGGATTTGTCTAGTGCACTTACCCGGTCAACAAAAGCTAAATAAATAAAATGTGCCTGAAATAAAAGTGTGTGGCAGACACCTATTTGTCAATCTGAGAGGAAAATAATTGTTCTTACATGGGCCTATTTATTGAGGCTACATCAGAGACAAACTACAGTACTTGAATGAATTAACAAACTTTAGATTTATTTTATATCCACTAAATAAACAACCCAGTGTTACATAGCTAGAAAAAAAAAAACATGAGTTTTGATGTGACAGAACTCATAGCTGTGATGCAGACAAGTTGATTTCTCAAATGCATAGCACTTCAATTCAGCACTGAAACTCAAATGAACCGCTTTTTAGGAAAACAAAATTATACACTTTCAGCTAATTCATCTGACTACATACCAGAGACTGAGTTAGTAAAAACCCTGGACAGCAAACAACTCTAGAGACTGCTTTAATCAGGAAGTTTACAGCTCTTCAGTCAAGCACAGTCTTGTACTGCTGAAACAGTAGCTTACTCCAATATGATGTCATCACTCTCCAAGGCTCAGTCAGGGAAGCAGAAACAGCCTGACTGTTTCCAGTTGGTGCAGAACAAGTTAACAAATGCTGACTTAAAGAAACCACAAAACCAAATAACATGACATTTTCAGGAAACACTACTCATAACACCGGGACTTGAATTCAGGCTTTTTTAAACGATGTGTAAAACGGTTGCCATTGATCTTTAAATAAATAACCAAACAAAAAAAATTCAACTGATTTAGTCACATTCTGCAAATGCCTGTTTCACACAGTATGCCATTCACACCCATGCTTCAGATGTTGAAGTTGCAATTTATTTTATAAAAAAAATCTTGGTCACAGTCTTTTTTTGTATGTTTTTGTTTCTGCCCACCCTCCAGTTTTCTGTGTGCGGCCACACTTCCAGAATGATGTCATGCAAGGGAACTGTCAATGTTTCACATACAGCAAAAAGAAATTCTGGGTAAATAATAAAGTTGACTTAAATGTTCATTACTCAGAGGTGCAGTCCCTTATTTGGTAGTGGGGATTGCAGAATAGCACCTAATATGTAGACATATGACCTAGTTCTAGAGAAGCTTGAAGAAGCTAAGTACATACACACATGGGCAGACTAGGTGGTCCGTAGGCCCTTACTTGCTGTCAACATCTATGTATATGTATGTAGCAAGGCATGGTGGGAAAAGTATATAGCTGATTTTTCTGTCTCCCTTATCATAATACAGTCTCCTATGTCGGTAGTGTTTACAGCAGTCTGTAGACAAATTTGTGGAAAACTGTTTTTGTGATGTAGACAGGCCAACAAGATAATCTGCCAGTTTGTGTAGATGTTGCTTGACTTCTACTGCCTGCTGGTGAAGTGATAGCTCCTGTCAGAATGTGGGAGCATGATGATACTTTTCTGTGTTTATATTTATGTTATAGGGCCTGAATGAATACAAGTAGTTCAGGAGTGTAATTATGGGTCAGACTACTTTTCTTCTTCTTCTTTGGTGTCCAGCTTCTGCTGTGAGTCCAAAATTGTAAAAGAAAAAGGATGCCTGCAATACCAAGACTGACCAACAGAGGTCTCTGTATTAACACAGTGCTCAAAAACGGTGTTTCCTCTTGCATGATGTCACGATTGGGGTTGCAGCACTGAGAAAAAAGGGGCAGGGTTATGCAAATGAACCAGAGCACAGAAATAAAAGCATTTTTTTCATGGAAAACAGCATTTTTTGGCAGTCTGAATTGTAGGAAATTGATTCACAACTCCTACAAGTTATGACTATCATTTGCTATGGCAAACGCGACAAAATCACTTTAAAAAACATTTTTATTTTAATGCTTGAGCTTGGTTGTCACAGCATCCAGACTGCACTCCAACACAGATCTATCAAGTTCCCAGGCATGATCGTGGCAGTACCGCATAAACTTGTGGATATCGCAAAACATACCAAGATACTTACTATCGAATGCACTAATCAATTCCGGAAGAAAAGGCAGCAACTGACTTAGGAGCTCATTCCGAGTTCCAGAATGCCAGTAAGTCGTGCTTTTTCTCTATTGCAGCACCCCCAAAAAGTAAGAAGTGTTAACACAGTGGCCTTAAATCGTGTTTTAATATGGATCACATGCATTCTGTTCACATAGTTTAAGGAAATTCGTGCAGGGTTAAAACTGTGGTAAAGCCATGCTCTGAGCAAGGTTTTAGCACAGTTTTGTAACAGGCTTGTGGCACAGTTTAATTGTGCTACAATGTGGACATAAACCTTTTAAATCATTTTAACAGAATGAAAACTTGCAATTCCCAGTGTGGGAAAGGCCTAAGCAAGCCAGAGGTGACGGCAGAGTTCCTTAATCAGTATTTTGCTTCAGTGTTTATCAAGGGGGCCCCTGGTGGAGAAAGGGGGCTGGTGAGGCACAGGGACAACCCAGCCATTCGAAATCATAGCTGCCGTGGTAGCTGACTACCTGTAAGCCAGGCAAGTTCCATAGGGCAGACGGAGCACATCCAAGGATCACAGTGGAGTAGTAGAAAAATGGTGGTGACACCTGCAATAATCTTTCAGGAGTGACCCTAGAGGACTGGAAAGTGGTCAGTGTGGTCCCCATCTTCAAGAAAGGGGCAAGGTTAACATTAGGAGTTTCTGTTTCTAAAACGGGGAAATGTCCAGGCCTGGATGGCTTCCCATCTGAATTTTATAAAGCATCCCCTCTGCGTAGTCTGTAAAGCCCCTTGCCGTTGCGACTTTTCCGATCTATTCAAGCAGGAGAAGCCCCCTACCATCGTGGCAATATGCCCAGCTCTTCACAAACCCAGTAAAGACCCCTTATCCCCAGCTTATCGAACCATTTTGATCTTTAAATTTTGACTATAAACTTTTTATGTTCATATGGGCACTGAGGTTAGAAGGCCTTCTCCCATCCTGGTTGGACATGGACCAGGCGGGTTCGTGTATAAGTGCCAAGCACATAACAACATACAGAGAATGTTGCATCTCCTATACTATACTGTGCAGCATTCGATTCTCCTGGTCTTGGCTACCTTGGACACGAAGAAGGCTTTCAGTCGGGTGTCTCGCCTCTTTCTATGGGCCACACTGGCCACATTTGGTTTCCTGGCAGATTCTACTGTAATGTTTTATCATTCCCCCCATGCATTCATTAGAGTAAACAGATCTATTTCATCTTCTTTTACTCTGGGAAGAAGCGCCAGACAGGGCTGCCCCTTATCACCAGTTTTATTTGCATTATATATGGAACCCCTGGCCTCTCATCTTCAGCACTCCTTATTAGTACAAGGTGTCCCTTTAGGGGAAGGGATTACAAAACTGCCCTGTTTGCAGATTCTATTCTGCTCAAAGTTAGAACCCAACTGATTCATTATAAGTGGCCTGAGACATCTCAGACCGATCGGAAACTCTTATTTATTTATTAAAGAGATTTACCAGATAAGCATGCTGAGCGGGAATCCACTCATTTCCAGATGCGACCTGGAGTTACATTACATTAAATTGCTAAGTTACATAGGTACATAGGCAATGGTGCCTTCAAACAGGTACATGATGGTACAGACATCAGGTACAACAGACAGAGAAAGAGGTGAGACAACAGGTCCAGAGATGTTACAGGCAGGCTTTCTTTCAGCTTAACACACACAAAACTGAGCTGTTAACCTTTAATTATACCCCATCTCAGATTATAAAAGACTGACTCTGTATCTGCTGGAATAGCAACTCCTTGAAATATCCTGGAGTGCATTTAACAAAAAACCTAAACCATCCTGATGTGCTTAACTATGAGCCTCAGCAATGGATTGACCACAGATTTGAATCTATGGTCTTCTTTAGGCCTTTCCTTTTTAGAGTAGAAGCTACTCGTCAGAACATTTTACCTTGAATATAGGGGATATGCGATGGTGGACCGTGGAATAAACTAGTTATTTTCACAAGTCGCCGGTGACCTCAAGTAACCTCACGAGTGGCGTAGCGTAGTGGAGCCACGAGTGATTTGAGAGTCACTGGGACGTGGTGAAAATAACTCAGTTATTCTGACGTCCACCATCGATGCATTTATGCAGTGGGTTTTGTGGTGATGTTTATGTTGTTTCTGGTTGAACTGTGTGTGGTATGTAATTTTTTTGATGGAGGACTATTTGGTTTTCATGGTGGAAGGGTTTTTTTTTTTTTATTGCTGTGTGAATGGGTGTGTGGTTGTAGGATTTGATTGGTTGTAGTGGCTGGAGAGTGCTTGGTGTGATGTGATTGGCTGACGTAACGTGGGAAAGTAGTTTTGATTGGCTGAAGGGGCGTGTCTTACATTGGGAGGGTGGGAGTGATTGATGTGCGTGTGAATTGCTGTGATTGGGTGTGCGTGGTGGTGAGCGTGGTTTGTGATTGGTTGGTGGGTGTGGCTGAGATTTGTGGCGCAGTTTCGGAAAGGAGTTCGAGGAGTATGTGCTGTTGGATTGCTCGAGGTGGCGGCCTTTTGGAGAGCGGGACTTCATGTTTGGTATTTGCCGGAGCGCTGTTGTTGTGCGCTACGAACTACTACAGCGCCGGGTCGGTGGATGTATGGAAGAGTTTGAGGAGGACACTGTGGATTTTAGTCGTGGCTGCTGTTTTCTTCGTTGATCGACCATGGAGGAAGATTTCGTGAAGATCTGAAGAATCTGGAGTGGTATCCTGTTTGGGTGTTTCATTTTTGTTCGAGATTGATGTATTGGGCCTTTTTTTGGGGCAGCTGCATTTGTAAAGGTTTATTTTATTTATTTTTTTTGGTATGTCGGACTTTGGCTTGGTTGATTGGAAGGAACAAGACTGAGAAGGTAAGTTTTTGCAACATTTATTGAACAGAAAAACAAACAGCAGCATTTATTTTTGTTGTACAGAGCAGAATTTCCACAGTTTAGAACACTGTATGGGTTTCTGTGATTTTTGCAACTTGCAGTAGAGTTCATTTTCAGAAAAGAAGAGTTTTGTAGAAGATTTGGGTATGGGGGTTGAGGTGGGGTAAGGGTAGTGGGATGAGGGTTAAGTTTATTTTTGTGTTGTAGTCCATAGGGTTTGATAGAGTATTTTTGCTGTGTAGAATGTGTATTTATTTTCCATTTCCAGTTAACTGAGATCGTCTTTCCGCTAGTAGTTGGTCTGTATTCCAAAGATGGTGAATATCCAGGATGTGTTTTGAAGAAAGGAAAGTCCAGTTTTTGTTCAAAATTTGTTCTAGTTTGCGAGCCTTCATTTGACTTTTTTTGCTTGTAGGTTCAGGTTACTAAGAGGTTTTTTTCTTATTTTTACAGTATTTCAGAAAGGAATGTTTAGGTCTGCACAGATCTTTCTGGCTTGAGAGTATTTTTTGTAGGAAGGTGAATTATTGTTCAGGTCTTTTTCTTTGCTGTATTCAGATCTTGTCTTCATTTCTAGAGGTTTTTGATATTTATTCATCGAGAATATATGGTCGTTTGCAACTTTATTCAGAGTCGCTGTCACTATCTAAAACCATCGGTCTTTTCTTGGCGTAGCTGTCATACTTGTTACCTGCATGGGGGAGAAAAAAAGAGCATTATGTGTTTGGTTTGTAATGTGGAGTGGTGTTTGGAAGGGTGGAAGTGGTGGTGATGGGTGGGTATTGGGTGGGAGGAGGGGTTTTATGTAGTAGTTTTGTGAATTTGTTGGTAGTGTAATTATGCTTACCTTTGAATTATATTGAAGATGACTTGCTTTGCATGTATAGTGGGTTTGCTGATGCAGGTTCCAAGTAGGTCTTTGTAGCTGGTAGGAATAGTGGTCAGTTGTTGTTGTTGACAGGAAGATTTGGATTATGGAGTCTGATCGCCACTTAGTAAAGTGCTTATTTCGTGTTGTTTGGAGTCATTGAGCTCTGAATATTTGTTGAGGCTTTGGAGCTGTTTGTGGCCTGAAATTTGTATGATTTTAGTTGGTGGTATTCCACTGTCCACTAATTTTTGTACCAGGTGCTTTCGTACAGAATGGTTAGTTAAGCGTTTATCAGTTTGTATGCCTGCTTTGGTAACCATGTTTTTGACAATAGTGGAGAGCTTATTAATACCCACAGGCTGATTTTTAAACCATTTGTGCACTTTTGATGTTTGTATGTTGTTGTTGATAGGTAAGAAAAACGGTGCTTAAGGGTGGTTACTTTGGCTGGGTCTGTGGGTACTGTAGAGTTTGTAATTGGTGACTGGGCATCTAGTAGGATTTTTTTGTGGTAGTTCGTATGCTCGTGGCTTTAGTTTTCTGCATTCTTTTGGGTTGGAGCCTTGTCTAGTTTTAGTTTAACGTTCACTGGTATACTGGAGGTAGAACAGTCCGTTTTCATCTTTTTGCATGATGATGTCTCCCCATTTGACTGCTCTCATTTCCGTTATGCCTCTGACACCAAAGTATAGGCTAACTATTAACCACATGGTGTTAAGCAAGGCATCAGGGCTGTGTGGGCCTAGTTGTTGAGTGTCGTATAGTTTGTTGATAAGGGAATCTGTGAGCTCATCTGCTGCTTTTGGTCTGTTACTCTTGCCATAACTTTTGAGGCATTTTTGTTTGCACTGCAGAATTTCTCTGGTTGTGAGGAAAGCAGTTGATGTTGATAGAGATTCTGGATAGCGTTTGTGTTTTAAATATCTTTCAACACTCTGGAATGTGGCACGTAGTGTTAAGGGCTCATAGGGAGTTCCGCTTTTTCTGTGGAGAGTGTATGAAAAAGGTAGCAAGTAATTTATCCAGGTGTACTGGGTGTAATGGTTTCAGTGAGTTTCTATATTGTGCTTTTCTTTGAGGTATTGTTGAACGGTCATGACATCACTGTGAGTCTTTTTCATCGTGTTAGTGTTTTTGCCTGCTTGGATATATTTTTGTATGGCATCTTCGTCTATGTCCACTGCGGTGCTAGTGCTGGGTTTTGGTTCTTCTGGTATGTCTGTGTTTTGTGAATTATTTTGTTGCTGGGGTTCCAGTAGAGGTTCAGTGTCTTCTTCAAATTGTGTTAGTATTTGGGTTAGTTCCATTTGAAAGTCTACAGCAGTTTCCTGTGTTGCCATTTTGTATGCAGTAACAGTCGTTTTTTTCTGTAATACTTGCGGTCGGAAAAGGTATCGGAAATAGAGAGACACAAAGTTGTTGGTGCTTTTTATAGTTTTATTATGGAAACAGCATCTTTTCTGTAGCGAAAATGGTTGTGCTGTTTACGATAGTAATGTAGTATGGTGGAGTGTCGTTTGCGTGCAGTTTTCTTGTTGAGTGCACGAGGGGTTCTGCAGGTGGATGATTTACTGGTTGTGCCAGTGTTGATTGCGTTTATGTGTGCCAATTGTGTGGGTGGCAGAATGTAGGTCCGGCACAGTGTTTGTGATTGACAGTTTTCATTTATTCCACATATGTGGGATAAATCTAGGTTGGTTAGATTTATTCCACATATGTAGAAATAAATGGATTTATTCAATGGCTTTTGGTCTCACACCTATTGCATAAATTGTATTATTTAACACTGCCCTCTGCCTGGCACAGGCCTACTTTCAGGAGTGGGATAAGTTTATGTCTCGTTTTCTATGGGAGGGAGGGGCAATGACCTAGAATTAGGGTCACTCGTCTACAACTTTCTACCTCCAAAGGTGGACTTAATTTCCCCTAATTTACATCCTTATGCCCTAGCATGTCAGTTGACATCTGAAGAATATAAGGCACACTAGAAAGACATCAAGTTTGTCCTCAATGACCTTCATCACACTGGCAACATTCTTTATTCTTCCCCTCTACATTATCTCCCATTTTCCAATTTTTCCACATTCACAGCCATAGTTCTTCAAGCATGGCAAGAGGTGCATAAGGGCATTCAGCTAGGTGATTATGGTCCCCTTTTGGAAGCTCTAGCATGGACCTGTACAACCATGTTAAATGCAGTAAATCCCTTTTTATGAAGATGGGCTAGGCAGGGACTTCTTTATTTACATCAGTTCTTCGATAATAGGGGGATGTGCCTGTTCTCTGATTTGAGAAGCAAGTATTCTATTCTGGCAACAGACCTTTACCGTAATTTCAACTTCGAGATTTCAATAACACACTACCCCCCTTTCCAGACTTCCCAAACCTGCCTCCAGAACGGATACACAGCTTAAAGTCGCTCAGCAAGGTGAGGTTGAAGATCAGTTGGTAGGCCGGCTCTAAGCTACCCTCAGGGATCAAGCCAGGGATTCCAGTCTCCATACTTAACCAGTGGATGACTGACCTACAGGTCCCCTGCGATGCGCAGAAGTGGATGAAGTAGTCCCTCCCAGCCTATGAAATCTTTATTGTGCCATACTTGGAAGGAATTCTCTTAGAAATGTCAAATGCATTTTTTCAGGACACCTGCGATTCAAATGAAGTATATGAGGGATCAGGCAGGTAAATGTTGGCGAGCATGCAGGGAGGTTAGTTAGAGAAGATCAGGCCCATATCCTTTGTCCTGTCCCCTCTTAGGAAAATACTGAGAGGATATTGCTCATGTTACTGGATTAATATTTGACATCAATTTGTTCCTCCTATGCTGGTGTTACTTAGCATACCACTTAATGAAGTGAATATCAGAGGGAGGCAATTAAAATTTATTTTTTGATCACAGGAGCTAAAAAAGTTATTACTACACAGCGGCTTTACTCTCAGCCCCCACATTAACACAATGGTTGCCTTAACTGATTACATTTATCACCTAGAAAAGAAGACTTACTACTATTAAAATCACCTCCCAGAGGCGGCCGGTGGCGTGAGGGCTGAGGCATAGTTTGCCCTTGCCTCGCGCTACCAGCGACCCGTGTTCGGGAACAACCTGGTCACGGGGGCTGGCAGGGTTGGAGAGGGATTGAGTGTCCAAGGGACTGCTCTCCCTCTCTGGGAAGGGGGGATTCACCAGTGGTCGGTGTTGACTGGCTCCTAGCAGTGGCTGGGGGGCAGTGCGCCGATGCTTGAGAAACTAGGGGACAGAGATGGGGCCGACATCTGGAGGGAGCGCGTGCGCACTCTCTCCGCTGACATCCTGCACGCCTCTCTCTGCAGGGGAGAAAAGTGGAAAAATGGAGCCCTCACCATGGATGACAATGGTCCCCCCTTACAGCACCGCCGGGAGGGCACCTCCCCCGAAATGAATCCGAACTGGTGGGTGAGTACCTCCCCACCCCCCACCCCATGGGGGTGAAGTCGTGGGGCTGAAGGGGAGGGATCTGATACCCGGTCGGTAGCAGAGGGGTGACATCAGATGGTTAAAGCAAGGGGCTCCCAGAAACAACACCAAAAAAAAAATAATTAAAAATCACCCCAGTATCTGACGAACTTTGGAGACACAGGGTCCTACATAAACTGGAGTCAGATCAAGACTTTGTACTATGATTTATGTAATCTAATCTAATTTATTAACTAAATACTGGAAACCAGTTCACTGTAATGAAATTAGACAAGTTAGAGGGCTTAACTTGTACTGTATTCTGAAAGGGGTTTTGCTCACCCTTTTACAGATAGCTAATAAGGTACTTGTCTACTGTGAACTCTTAAGACTCGCAGGGTTTAAACAATGTTGTTGTAACAGCTTGTGCTATACAAACATCCATTGTTTTCTTTACTCTTTATGTTTACACTTTTTTTCCCTATACAGGTTTTTATCCTTCTTTGGCAGGCGGCTGTTCTCAGCCCCATCCCTGTCAGCCGCAGCTGTCCCAAATTTCCTCCGGTGTCCAGGGTCATTATCCCCTGCAGATGCCCACACACACACACACACACACACACACACACACACACACACAGAGCAGGGATGGGATGGGAGGGCCGATCTCCCCCACCCAGAGCACAAATCCAGACTGTCCAAGACCCAGAAAGATCTGGCGGGCCATGGCATGATGGGCAGGGCTTCTTAAAGCCCATCCTCCATTTTTCCTAATTTTCTCCCCTTGGGCTCCAGACGTGAGCATGTTGTGTGTGTTCCGACTCTTCGGAGATGCCCCCTTGGTGCTCTGAACATGGGCCCTCCCATCTTGTGACTCACACACACCACCACCTGGATTCTTCCAAGTGGCAGTCAAGCGGCGAATCAAGGAATCCCCCCTCCCTGAGGGAAGAGAGCAGTCCTACGGACATACAATCCTCCCTCTCCTGGCCAACCCCTGAGTGACCCGCATCCGTTCCCAAACCCGGGCTGTCAGCATGAAAAGAGGTAAAGTGCCCACTGCATGTCAGCCCTCTTCACCACTGGGCCGTCATTTTTAAATGTTGATGTATCACTAACTTTCTCTTTTCAAATTTACAAAAAAAAGTTTTATTATTAACAAAAAAAAAAAAAAAAAGGCAAGGTTGGACCCGGGTAACTATAGGCTGTTCAGCCTGACATCACTGCTGGAAAAGATCCTGGAAGCCATTATCAAGGACAGAATAATAGAGCACTTGGCTGTAGCCAGGGGTCTCACCCTCTCCCAGCATGGCTTAAGCAGATCATACCAAACCAGCATGATCACACTATCCAAGGGGGTTAGCAGGCAGGTGGACATGGGCACTGCCGTGGATACAGTCTAGCTGGACTTCAGCGAGGCTTTTCATACTGTGGTGCATGACAAGCTTCTATGAAGCCCAGTGGAGCATACCCAAGAAATACTGAAGGTGTAGGCGACGAAACTAACACTGGCCCACTAGTCAAACGCTAGTAGATTTTGTATTGAGCTACATAAAAAAAAAAAAAACCTAAGTACCATACAAGCTTGTACTAGAGAAAGTAATACTTCAATAAGTATACCAGCTAGGCCAACAGAAAGGTATGTGGAGCTAGTGGATTTTCCCAGTCACTAGCCCTGCTGCCTAGTAGCTGCAAAAAATTTCAATCCCTGAGATGGAGTGCTAACTGGGTTGGGTGTAGGTGGCAAAGGACTGTGGGGGACGGGTACTACTCTGAGTGGAGAGGAGTACTCAGCAGCATCCCCCAGGGATCAGCAGTGGCCCTCACGGATCAGCAGCATCCCACAGGGATTGGCAGTGTCCCTAGGGATTGGCAACGTCCCGCAGAGGTTACCAGCATACCTCAGGGATTGGTGCTGAGGCCACTGCCTTTTTTTTTTTTTTTTTAATATTCTCCTTATCTCCCAGTTCTCCCCAGTGGCCCCACCTGATCGACTCCCCACCAGCCCCATCACCTGGCTTCTCTGAGACTTATCATTGACCGTCATCCCCTGCCAGAAAACTGTGCCAGCAAGAAGGGTGTCAATCATCTGCCTGCCACCTAGGGTATTTTTCCTCCATTTTCTCTCTCCCTTCCTCCCACTGCTGGGGTATGACATCACCCGGGGCAGTTATTTGTCAGAACTACCAAGCCACTCTCCCCAGAAGAGGAGAGGAGAGGAGAGGTGTCCTCCGGGCGCTCAGTCCTCTCCCTCCCTGTCCAACCCCCGACAACCGGCATACACCACTTAACATGGATCGCCGGTGTGGCAGCAGCTAATGCGTGATGCCTCAGCCCTCCATGCCACTGTGCCGGCTGACACTGCTCTTTAACATCTTCATCAAAGACCTGGAATACAGGGCCTCCAGCAGGATGCTTCAGTCTGCAGATGACGCTAAACCAGCAGTACTGTCATTTTGCATGAATCACGGGGTTTACAAAGTCTAATTTCAGCAGAATTACAGGGACAGTAAAACTCTTGCACTGCCAAATTTAGTACAGTCACGCTCTAAAGAAACCTTGTTTAAGGTATACCTAAGGGGATCAGTGGCCAACACAGGGGCTGAAAATAAACCATAGGGGTCTCAACTGCAACCCCTGGATACCCCAAAACAACATCCCTGTAAGCTAGCCAGGGTGGTAAACTCCCCAGAGGATGGAGCACCTGAACAAGCTGGGCAAATGGTTGGACTCCTGCAGCCTCAGATTCAGTGCAGCCAAATGCAAGGTGCTATACCTGGAAAGGGCACACAGAGGTCCTATACACGGTGCGTGGCTCCTTTTACTGCAGTAGAAGAAAGGAAGGATGTTGGGGTCATACAGATAAGGGATGGAAGCAGGACAAGCAGCACGGGAACCCTGTCAAGATGGCCTCCAAAATGGTGGGATGCTTCAACAGGTGTATGACCAGCAGATTAGGGGAAATAATCTAACCAACTATACCAAGGTCCTGGCTGGTCAGGCCAATTCTATTCACCAACTGAGAAGAGGAGACGAATAACTGATTCTGACCCTCATCAGCACTGGTACCTCCTGGAAGCCCAGAAAGAGTAGCCTTTATGCCCCAGTACCAGCCACAAAATGACCTTGGAGCGATCTAAAGTCAATGTGTATGGAGACTTACAAATGAAAGGAAAAACAAACCTGTCATTTCAAGACTACACAGTGGATTAAGTCTTACGAGTAAGGCAGGGGAAAACGGAAGACTGGATAGACCAATTGGCTGCTTTCTACCATCAATTTCTAGGTTTCTAAGTTACCCAGATTCCTGAAGGACAATGGCATTGAGGGTTACACAACGGGTGATGGAACAGCATGCTTGCTAATAAGCTTGGATGTGAGTCAGTGTTCAAAGAGAGGTATAATCAAATGTTGTGCAGCTGGAGGTATGGACAAGATGAACCCTGAGACCACTCCCCATGACATCATTATGTAAATATGTCAGTACCTTGTACAATTCGAAAATGGTCGTTGACAGGAATCACCACTTGCCCAGTGGTACAGCTAACATTACTGTCTTGTCTCGGACGTACACGCAACCTATGGAAGAAAAACACAACAAACAAAGCTTTTTAGAAAATAAAAGTGCAAGCAAAACAGGATATTGCACAATTTTTTTTTTACATTTTAAACATGTTAGTGTAAGGCTGTGCCCTGAGAAGCCAGCAGTGTGTCCTGCAGACTGTTGGGCAAGTGTCCCTATGGGCTGCCACTGCATCAAGGATGCACGGCCCCACATTCCCTGCTAATGTCACAGGTATGAACAGTGCAGTTTAAGGTGTGTAGTGCAGTTATATAGGCAGTCGCGTACATCAACCACCGAATGGTTAGAGCTTAGAAGCAAGAGCAGGATTCACAAGTACATTAGTATCAGGGATTTCAAATTCTTCAGTGGGGACAGAGTTGTCATTTTCAAGACTTTCTGAACCGTGCAGCAGGACCAGAGAGCCAGGAAGATGAAGTCTTTTTTTCTCCAGTTGCAGCCTTTGTTTCTGGGACTCTCAGAGGTAACACTGACTGGAACCTGAGGGAGTACAGGAAGTCAACATTTCGGAGGCACTGTGAGTGTCCAGGTGCTTTTTATGACCTATATGAGAAACCTACAACTAAACGATCTACAAAATCCCAAATGGTTCTGGACGTGTTAGATAAAGCTTCATCCAAGGGGCAGTGAGGAGTTTTATATGCTCAGACCACTGGCATGACAGAGTAATAGTTATTAAAGTACTGTGGGACAGTAAGGACTAGTATGCGCTAGATAATAAACTGACCCGTGGGGCACCAAGGAAGTTCATGAGTCCATGTTCTTTGCTTACGCTTATACATGAGAAAATATGCAATGTATGTTTCTTGCGCGTCTGCGTCACTGAAGAGCTTGATACAGCCACTTATGTAAAAACTTTGAAAAACATAACATTTATGTTGATACTGAAGAGGCAATATGACAATGAAGCTGAACTGTGTCTCAAGACTGAGTTTTTTAAAACTTTTCCTGGAGGACTCAGATACTTCTGTGTGTATATCTGTTTGTATTTAAGGAGTTTATGTTCTGAAATGTATGTCTGCCTGATCTTATGCTAATTATTTAATGTGGATACCCTCCACATAGCCAATTTGAAGAATTTCAGTACGGAATGTTATAAGACAGGATTACAGTAGACAAGGAAGGCAAGTTCAGAACATTAAGTACAAGTACACAACATTACAAGGGGGAAGACTGGTTCTGAGGAGGTTTGTAAGTGTACCAAGAGAGGGGCATTGTTGTAGGGGGATCAGAAGGCCATCCCACAGCCGGAAGCCCTTGATAGAGAAGGACCACTGGCTGGACAAGGACCTGGTGTTAGGAACCTCCAAAAGAGAATGCTTAGAGGAGCAAAGATTTCTGGTAGACGTTTTTACTGTCACTAGACTAGTGAGGTTAGGTAGAGATCCCATTAGGATTTTGTACAGAAGACCA
The DNA here is from genome assembly GCA_016271365.2 of Neoceratodus forsteri. Lineage (NCBI taxonomy): Eukaryota > Metazoa > Chordata > Ceratodontiformes > Ceratodontidae > Neoceratodus > Neoceratodus forsteri. Next base: position 94,437,097 of record JADMNL010000023.1, on the reverse strand, counting down.
AGAATAGAGTAGTTCAGCCCATCTTCCAGAGAGGGCCATTTCAGGGATGTGAGCACAGTACAGTGGTTATCCCTGCTATCCATTCTAGTTACAAATTTGCCAGTTCTATGGTAAATGTGCCTACCTTTGCTTAGCTCAGTTTCCTTTAGTAAGGCTAGAATAGGAGCTCCATAGAAAAACATATGGAGGAGAAGGGAGCTAGCTATAGAGTGACAGGCAGGACCTAAGCCGGTAGAGTAGGCCACGTTTTTTAGAAAGCAACTGAGCTGTGTGGTCCACTTGTGGTCTTAAGGACAGTTTCTGATCAATTAGGATGCCTAAATATTTAAAGTTGTTCACTAGCTCAAGTTTAACTCCTCCAGAGGGAACGATACAGAGAGAATTAGATGGTCAGACCTATCAAAGCCATGATTCTGAGACCCTAGAAGCACTGTTTTTGTTTTCTTAGTGTTCAAAACAAGTTAATTGTCCACTAGTCATTTTTCCCAGAATGGCAAAATCTAAGTTCAGACAAATATCAATGGCATTTACATCTGTATCAGATCTGTAGAGGACAGTATCATTCGCATATAATAATGCTTGGGCCGAGTCACGGTTAGTGGGCAACTCATTTATTAAAAATGAGAAAAGTGGAGGCCCCAATATGGAGCCTTGAGGAACTCCATCACATGCTGCTTTTAAGGATGAGAGATTGCCACCCCATTCAACAGCTTGAGAACAGTCCACACTCAGGTAGTTTTCCATCTAGATGGTGGATAGTTGATAAAGCCTCAGGTTCTTTAATTACACGATGAGAAGACTGTGGTGTTGTAGGGTGTTTAAAAATGACTTTCACAGGAGACAGCATATAAGGTACAACATACCTAACAGGTATAATTTTTATTGAAAACAAAATAAAAAAAATATTAAATGACAAATAAATAACTGTCAATAACAAAATAAGCAAAATAAATCAAAAAGCACAGCTTGGCTAGAACATATAGGCCTATCTTGCCAATATCAATCTGTGCCTGACCTCTCTTCAAAGATCTCCCTGGGAGAACCACACAGGTCCTCTCCCAATGACTATCTGACCCGGGAGTCTCAGCTTAACCAAACTATAGGTCTGAAGCCCCTCCTCTAAACTGAAAGTCCTCCCAGTAATTACACAATAACATTTTTATCACACATATTTCGTAATTTATATATATATTCCCCTTGCTTCTCCATAGAAATAATCAGCATTGGCACACTGCATTAGAAACCAGACAGTTTGGGTAGATTAATTTTGTCTAATAACTACCAATGTGGGCAACATTATCTGAAACTCTGCCCAGATAGACGGGGAGAAGCTTCACCAACTGCATAAAGGCAGCAACTACTGAGCCGCATTCTCCCTATACAGACACACCTTTAGTTGCAGGGTGTGTTTGTTACCTGGCTACCAGACCTTACCTGCTTTTCGCCACATTCAAGGGTGTGGAGTCTTGTTCATAACAAATATACTTGTTCTTCTGCATTTATTTATAGGGGCACTGCTTTTCCACCTAAAGTAAAGAGGCAGGCTAAAAAAAAAACAAAGGGTTCATAAACAAACCTCTTTTTTTGCCCCTCTAATTCCTGACTGTATGCTTAGTTAACATATGCACACCTCCTATGATATCTCCCTGCAGCATCAGAGCAAGCGAGGGAAAACAAGCAGGTTCATAAACGGACCTGTTACACGGAAATGCCAACACTCATACTAGGTTACAAAGCATATTCAGCTTTTGCTTGTAACCGGGCCTCCCCAGGAGGGACAAAAACAAACAGGACGGGGAAAAAAAACAGCACTTTGCTCCAAACAGGGTCCAGCGCTTGTAGTGATTGGGAAAAATACACAGGAATAGTGACTAGCAGCTTATACACATTATTACTGCGTAGCCATCAGGAAAATACCTCCACAAAGAAAATATTCTAAAACAATGAGGGCTTTGTGCGGGTTTTCAAACGGACCGCTGGTCCATCACAGAAGATAATAGCAGCACCAATGCAGTCTTCTTTAAGGCACCACACTACATCTTCCAACTGCAACAGTATACATTTTATTTGTACCCAACAGTGTCAGAAGTTCTAAAGTTGGAAAGAAAGTGTCCTTATTTAGCAAGAGGTCAACACGCTGTAACAGGATTATAGCAAAGTTAAAGGCATAGGGAAAGAAGGGGCAAACAAAAGAAGCTGTTGAGCAACAGACTTGGGGGTGGATATAAATATAACTAGGATGTTAAAAGACAAAGTCTTCAGGTTCTGGACTGCATGGCACGATTAAAAACATAACAAAAACAAAAAAGGGGAGGCACCACCACATACACCCCCGTACCCAAAACCAAACCAGTCTTAAATGGTTTGACCATATAATCCACATTCCCGTGGGAATGGGATGGGCCTTCCACCCTCCCTCACAGAAACCCCACCCCAGGGCACCCTAAACGATATAAGTAGGATGTAGATAATACCTACTACTAACTTATTAAATTACATACAGAATTCTTTACTTCTTTGCCCTGGGGTTTACAAAATTATACAGCACCATACCGGGACAGAAAATCAGCATTTTTATGTTTAGCTCCAGATCTATGCTTGATTTCAAATGTATAGGGTTGTAGTGCCAAATATCACCTGAGAATTTGTGCATTCTTATCCTTCATTTGTTGTAACCAGCAAAGGGGATTATGGTTGGTAATAAGAGTGAATTTACTGCCCCATAGATAGAATTTCAGAGCCTCAATTGCCCACTTAATCGCCAAACATTATTTTTCGATAGTAGCATACTTATGCTCTCTTGGAAATAATTTGTGACTAATGTAGAAGATAGGATGCTCTTCTCCCAAGATAGTTTGACACAATACAGCTCCTAGCCCAGCGTCTGAGGCATCAGTGTGCACTTCAAATGGCTGTGTAAAGTCAGGAGAGCATAGCACAGGTGATGTACACAGAGCAGCTTTAACAATTCGGAATGCCTTATCATAGGCATCAGACCAAGGAACCTTATTGGGTACAGATTTTTTCGTTAACTCAGTTAGAGGCGTAGCAAAGTCAGGGATAAATCGTCGATAATACCCTGCAAGTCCCAAAAATGCTCTCACCTCTGTCTTGGTTGTAGGGACAGGGCAGTCTGCCATCAATACATTTTACCTACTTCAGGCTTTAATGACCCCATTCCCTAGGACAAAATCTAAATATCTAGCTTCTTGCATGGCTATACAACATTTTGAAGGATTTGTGGTGAGGCCTGCTAATTGAATAGTTTCTATAACTTTACTCAGTTGATCAAGGTGGGATGTCCAGTCTTTACTATAAATGACCACATCATCTAAGTAGGCGGAGCAATACTGTACATGTGGTATTAATAACTGGTCCATATATCGTTGAAATGTTGCAAGGGCTCCGTGAAAGGCATATACAAAAATTGAAAAACACCATAAGGGGTACTAAAGGCAGCCTTATCCTTAGAATTAGGATCTATGGGTATTTACCAGTACCCTTTTGTGAGGTATAATGTAGTAATGTAACGGGCTTGGTCTATGTGGTCAATGATGTCTTACCCTGGGTATGGGATAACTATCAAATTGTGATACCATATTTCATTTCTTAAAATCTAAACAGAGGCGAATGCCTTCTTCCTTCTTTGGAACAATAACCATTGGAGATGACCACGGACTTATAGATGGTTCAGTAATCCCTAAAGCTAGTAACGTGTCAATTTCTTTCTTGACTTCTACACTGAGTTTCTCAGGTAACCTGTACGCCTTCTGTCGTACAGGAGCACCAGTAGTCTTACTCTGGTTTGGTGGTGAAAGCAGCAGAAAACTGACAAAGAAAGGTGATTAATATCATTTTGTTGTTGATCTGTCAAGTAAGGGTTAATGACCACATCCTTCTTGTTTTCTGTGTTTTCCAGTCTTTGATAAGCTATGTCTAGATCTGTACCCTGGGTTTCTGTGTATACATAATAACATGGCTTTGGTTCTGCTCGCTCCTGCCATTTCTTCAACAAACTAACATGATGTATTTTATATGATGATCGTTTTCCTGGGGTTTTGAGTTTATATGTGACAGGTCCAGTTTGTTCTAAAACATTATATGAACAACTGGCCCAGTGGCGCAGAGGGCAGAGGCGCTGGTCGCAGAACCTCGCACCACGCTGGCGTCCCAGGTTCAAGAGCAAGCCCGGGGCACCGGAGGCTGGCGGGGAGGAGAGGGACTGAGCATCTGGAGGACTGCTCTCCCTCTCCGGGAAGGGGGAGTCCATGACGGTCGGTCCCGACTGCCCCCTGGCAGAGGCTGGGAGGTGGCAGACGCATGCCGTACTTAGGGGTAGAGTCGGGGGGCAGACGCCTGGATGGGGGCGTGTGCGGGCTCACGACCACTTGAGTTAGTGCACACCCACCGACTCCGGGAATCTCTGAACAGGGGAAAAAGTGGCGCCTCCTACAGCTTGATGGCCATTCGCGAGTATTCGTCGGGACACTGGCACCCGAGCTGGATCCGTCTAGGTGGGAAGTTAGGGGGCTACCTGCCACCCCACTGAGGGGGGTAGCTACAGGGGCTATAGGGATGCCAGAGGTCCCGGTCGAGGCGGACGGATCCCAGCTGATGGGATGCGAGAAGAATAGCTGGGGTAGAGAGGCGGCCACAGGAGGATAAGAAAAAATTACTCACCTTAGCAATTATGTTTCTTCTAGTGGAATCTTGCTGTATTCTGACAATTTCAGTTAGCCCCAGCCTTTAAACTGCCCCGGAGAACAAAGGGTTAACTTTTCTATGCATGGCATAGAATGTTCATCTGAAGCTCGGTTGAAGCCTCTGCCTGTTATTCAAACTGCAACAGTCACATCTTTACGAGCAAAACTCACTAGATGATGTGTGTGGAAACTGTAAAATTTTTAACTAGCCAACTGGCAGAAAAATAATGTTTTGGGTCCTCAAAGGAAGACTCAAGTCAGGAAACCCAAAAACAAAAACCAATCAAATGAAATAACATTCCACCCAAAGAGAACAGAGGGTGTAAAAAGGGGGCACCTCTAGGGTGCCAACACTGCGCCTGCCCACCCACATCCCAAAAATCTAGGTTCTGAGAGGGGAGGCGGAGGGGGGTCAGAATACAGCAAGACTCCACTAGAAGAAACATAATTACTAAGGTGAGTAATTTTTTCTTCAAACAACATGAAGTCTTGCTGTATTCTGACAACTGCAGACTACCAAACAGTACCTCCATGGAGGAGAGACAGAGCCTACTTTGGGAATAGGCTCTGAAGTACTGCTGTGTCAAACCGAGCATCACTCCTAGCCTGGATATCCAGAGAGTAATGCTTAGTAAAAGTATGGACTGTTTTCCAGGTGGCTGCTTGACAAATTTCTAAAAGAGGGATATCCCTGGCAGCAGCCAGGGAAACAGCTGTACCTCTTGTGGAATGAACCCTCAGGCCTGAGGGCGGAGTTTTACCCAGTTTTTCATAGCAGAATTGTATGCAAGAAACAATCTACCTGGTAATAGATCTCTTGGTGGCAGGTTTGCCCTTCCCAACTTCTCCATAAGTGAGGAACAACTGGAGGGAGTCAAATCTGTGACCCTTGGTACGCTCTATGTAGTGGCTAAGGGCTCTTTTCACATCCGAACTGTGTGGCCTCCTCTCTCCCGAGGAAGAATGATCAGTGAAGAACACAGGGAGAGATATAGACTGATTCAGGTAGAAATCTGAAACCACTTTAGGCAAGAACTTTCTGCTAGGCCTAAGGACCAATTTATCTCTGTGAAAAGAGATGAAATCAGGTTCCACTGACAGGGCTTGCAATTCACTGATACATCTAGCAGAAGTAATGGCTACCAAAAACACAGTTTTCTAAGTCAAGTACTTAAGCTCTGCTGAGGACAAAGGCTCAAAAGGGGGTTGCATAAGCTGAGCAATGCAAACATTAAGATCCCAAGCAGGAGCAGGATCCCTAAAGGGGGGATTGGTGTGAAGCAATCCCTTGAAAAACTTACAGAATACAGGACGGGATGACAGTGAGGAAGACTTGTCCACTGACAGGAAAGCAGAAACAGCTGCCAAGTGTACCTTAAGAGTAGCTGGTCTGAGACCTAGGCCATTGAGACGGACCATATAATCCAGAACCGTAGGCAATTCAGAAGAGTCTGGAGAAATATTCTTAGAACACCAAATGCTGAATCTTTTCCATTTGGAGTTGTTGTTTCTGGTGGAGGGCTTTCGAGAAGCCTTAAGGATATCCAGAACCCCTTGAGAAAGATGCAGATCTGCAAACTCTAACTCTTCAAGAGCCAAGCCTTGAGACTGAAGATTGGGGTACCACATCCTCCCCTGAGAGGATGTTAACAGGTTTATAATTCCTGGGAAGAGACAGGGGAAGATGGACTGCTAGGGACAGCAACAAGGGATACCATGGCTGCCTGGCCCAGTCTGGAGCAATCAGAATCACTTTGCATGGTTGTGACCTTATCTTGACTAACACTTTGAACAAGAGAGGGAAGGGGAGGAAAGCATACAGAAATCTCCCTTTCCAGTTCAGAATCAGAGCATCCAGGGGCACTGAGTCCAAGACTGGGAGTCTGCAACAAAAGAGAGGAAGTTGGTGATTGTCTGGGACTGCAAAAAGATCCATCTCTGGAGTGCCCCATCTTGAGAAAATTACCTTCAACACCAGAGGATCTACGGCCCATTTGTGATGGCCCTGGGATATTCTGCTCAGTGCATCTGCTAGAACATTGTCCTTCCCTGGAAGGTGAACTGGTATCAGAGAGGTTTGCAGGGAATAGGCCAAGGACCACAACTTCATTGCTTCTGTGCACAAGGCCGTAGACCGAGTTGCCTCCTTGCTCGTTGATGTACCACATGGTGGTGGTGGTGGTGGTGTCTGTTCTGACCTGAACCACCTTGTTCTGTACTGATTTGGAAAAAGCTTGCAGTGCCAGAAACACTGCTCTGAGTTCCAAAAGACTGATGTGTAGAAGAGATTCCTGAGGCGACCACAGTCCCTGGGTGGTAAGTTCCCCCAAATGGGCTCTCCAGCCCAGCAGGGAAGCAACTGTGGTGAGGACCACTGAATGAGACTGAGTGGCAAATGGAACTCCTTGCCTCAAATTGTCCTGATCCTGCCACCACTGCAGGGCTTGAATCAGAGTTTGAGTCACTGGAATTAGTTTGGTAAGGGAATCCTTTCTTTGGTACCAAAAAGCTATTAAGTGGAACTGAATGTCCCTCATTTGGAATCTTGCACCTTGGACCACTGCTGTAGAAGCTGCCACGTGGCCCAGTAGCTGAAGACAATGTCTTACTGGTCGAGACACCTGAAGGCTGAATGAAGAGGCCAGTTCCATGAGGGCCCTTGCCCTTTCCAGGGGAAGGAAGGCTCTTGCTTTTACCTTATCCAGCTCTGCCCCTATGAAGGTGAGGAGCTGCACTGGTTCGAGAACTGACTTTGGTAGGTTGAGAAGAAATCCTAAAGAAGTGAGCACTTGCAGGTGTGACTTGACTTGGTCTGGAGACTGGCCCACTATGAGCCAGTCATCCAAATATGGAAAAATGGAAATCTTTTGTCTTCTTAGGAAGGCAACAACTACTGCAAGGCACTTTGTGAAGACGCTGGGGGCTGATGTTAGGCCACAGTACATTGGTCTGAAATGATAGTGGCCTGAGGGCAACTTGAACCTGAGAAACTTTCTGTGGGAGCACCTGATGGGAATGTGAAAGTAGGCATCTCTGAGGTCCAGAGAGGCTAGCCAGTCCCCTAGCCTTAGAGAGGGAAGGATAATTCCCAAAGTTATCATCTTGAACTTTGGCTTTAAAAGATGTTTGTTCATATATCTTAAGTCCAGGATGGGTCACCACTCTCCTGTCTTTTTGGGGGTTAGGAAGTACCTGGAGTACAATCCTTTGCCCCAGTGTAGGGTAGGTACTCTCTCTATAGCTCTTAGAGTTAGGAGACAAGAAACCTCTGCCTCTAGGGCAAGGGTTTCTGAGAGATTTGCAGGTGGAAAAGATCTGGCTCTCATCTTGGGAAATTTTTTGAAGCTGAGAACCAGTCTCTGGCTTACTACTTCCAGGACCCACTTGTCTGATGTAAGAGAAATCTAGTCTTGGACAAAGTAAGCCAGCCTGCCCCCTATTGGGATAGGAGAATCAACCCGGGCAGACCCATCAGGGTGTCTGCTTGGCAGGGGCTTTAAGCTGAGGGGTGGATGCAGGCCTGCTCATCCCCCTTCTGCCTCTCCCTCAGAAGAACCCCCTCTGTGAAAAGGAAGAAGAGGCCTGTGCTTGGTAAAAAGGCCTTTGGAAAGGCCTGCCCCTGCCCCTGGACTGCTGCCTTTGAGGGGTTGCCTGCCTTTCCTTGGCATGAGCACTCTTGTACGTGGTCCTGTATTCATCAATTTTCTTCATGTAATTCTCTGTCTGCTCCCCAGAGAATTACCCACAACAGGAAAATCCATGGCCTTACCCTGGGTATCCTGTGAGAGGCTAGTACATCTGAGCCAAGCCATTCTCCGAAGAGCCACATATGTAGCCATGACTCTTGATGATACATCATTGTAGTCTACAGCTGCATGAAACTGAACTTTTGATGCCTCAATCCCATCTGCAGCCACCTCCTCCAGCTCCTTGGCAAGCTGAGGGGGAAGCCTGTTTAGCCAGTGCCAGTACAGTGTCCCACCTGGACTTCTGGTACCTAGCTGCACAGGCCATATAATTAGCCTGCCTGAGTCCCAAGGATGATGCCATGTACGGCTTCTTTGCCATGGCATCAATCTTCCTGGAGTCCTTGTCTGGGGGGTTTGATGCCAAGGGAATGCTTGCCTTATCACAGGCAGCAGCCTGTACAACCCCAACATGGCTGCATTGCTGATAAAGGAACTCCGTATCTGAGCCTGAAAGAGTATACCTCTTGTCCATTCTTCTATCCACAGGAGGTATGAAATTGGGAGACTTAAGAATTTTTTGTGTCTGTTTCCCAAAGGATTTGTGGAGGGGAATAGACAGTCTCCTGGACTCTGGGATGTCCATCACCTCTACATAGTCAGGCTCTTCCTGATCCTCCACTGCCTCCTCCACAGGAAGCTGGAGGGTATCAGCCACCTTTCTGTAAAACATGAAATGTGAAGGGGACTCAGAAAGCCTAGGAGGAGAAACAGCTGACGGTCTGTCTGGGGAGCTGTCCAGTTCAACAGGCACATCCAGACTTTCACCATAATCATCTTCAACTCTCCTTCCTCTTCAAACTCCAGTTCATATAATTCTTCCAGGGTATAATCCGGAACCGGATGAACCGACCAAACCGAACCCCTGCCAAAAGGTGCCGGATCAGTCGGAACCGAGCGAAGCAATTCCACAATACGAATCGCTTTGGCTATTTCATCTACGGTCGGAGTATGAGATTATGGATCCGAACTGGTCGATTTGTCTTTTACTTTTCTTTTTGTCTGAACAGATTCCTCAGAATCTGCTCTCCTTCTGCCCGAAGAAGTATCACCCTGGTCAGACGGCACTCCTTCTGGTTCGGTCGGAACCGAAACAGGCTGGCCATCCGGGTCAGCGGACTTCTCGGCCTCCCTTTCCCTCAGTCTACCTAATCTCTTTTCCAGGGTAGATTTGGGAACATTTTTGCAAATTTGGCAGTCTGACTCGAGGTGGTCAAACCCCAGACAATAAACACAGGTGGTGTGAGGATCGGCCTTAGCAAAGACCTCCCCACACACACTGCAGTGTTGAAACCCAGTGGGCCAGGTTTTTTTCTTGGGTTTCTCAGACATGGCCAACCTAACCAAACTTCCCCTTTTTTCAGCAACCGCCAGGCAAGACTCCCCTACTGGTTCCTGACCATGTCAAGGGTCTTGGAAAAAAAAAAAAACGTACTACAACATGTTTTTTTAGAACCGATATGGTCCAGTAACCACACACTAAAGTAAAGTACAAATTTTACATGAAATGATCTGTTCAGCCGAACCGATCCACACTTTTTACAAGTTCCACACAGAAAACAGAAAAAAAAACCTATCTAGTACTCACGGTACCACAGACAGAGACTTGAACCGACTATGCGAAAACAGCAATTTCTGTAGAAAAACCGACCGAAAACCGACACTTCAACTGACTTTGAACCAAGCAGCAGGAGAAATCTCCGGAGCGACTGTTCAGTGAGTCGGAGTAAAGAATCTGACGGTTGCAGTTCAAATAACAACAGGCACAGGCTTCAACCGAGCTCAAGATGAACATTCTATGCCATGCATAGACAAGTTAACCCTTTGTTCTCCAGGGCAGTTTAAAGGCTGGGGCTAACTGCAATTGTCAGAATACAGCAAGACTTCATGTTGTTTTAAATAAGCATGGTAAAAAAAAAAAAAAAAAAAAAAAAAACATAATACGGACCTTGCCACTTCATCAGCAGTTTACTGTCTGAGGATGGCAGGAGGAGTAGAACCTTGTCACCTAGAATAAACACTTTTTCCTTGGTTTTTACATCATACAGAGTCTTCTGTTTGATTTAAGCTTCCACATTATTCTTATGAGCCTGTTGGGTATAGAGAAGTAACGTTTTCGAAGGTCTTTCATATACTCCAAGATGTTAATGTGTTTTATTTGGAGATCACCTTCTCAGGCCTCTTTTACCACATCCAGGAGTACACGAGGGTTTCGACCGAACAACAACTGAAACAGTGAAAACCCAGTGGAGGCTTGAGGGACCTCTCGATAGGCAAACAAGAATAGGGGAAGATAGTGATTCCAATACTTTCCTTCATCGTCCACAAATTTGCGTAACATACGCTTCAGAGTCTGATTAAACTGTTCGACAAGGCCATCTGTTTGTGGGTGATATGGGGTTGTTCTTACAGCAGTGACCCCAAGTAGCTTACAGAGTTCCGTGAGCAGGGCTGCACTAAAACTGGCACCCCAGTGGGTGAGCATCACCTTAGGAATCTCCAATCTACTACAATCGTCAAGAATCTTTTCGGCTATCTTGGCAGTAGTGATAGTTCTAAGCAGGTAGGCCTCGGGATATTTTGTTGCATAATCACATAGGACCAGAATAAACCTGTTTCCCTTAGTGCTTTTAGTTAAGGGTCCAACAATGTCCATTGCAATTCGTTCAAAGGGCTGGGACACCAGGGACAAAGGTCTGAGAGGGGCCTGCTCTTTTTTGTTTACCTGGCTAACCCGTTGGCACTCAGGACATCCTCGACAGTAATCAGCAAGGGAGTCATGGATACTAGGCCAATAAAACTGTTGCAGGAGCCTGGCTAATGTTCTCTCCCTCCCAGCATGCCCAGCACTGGGTATATCATGAGCAAGGAACAATAAGTCTGTTCTATACGTTGTAGGAACCACCAGTTGCTCAACTTGCTCTTGGGTAGTGGGATGTATACAAATTCTATACAAAATATTCTGTTTGAAGACTATAGCGTTTTTAAGCTGGCTGTCTGACCCTACCCGAGCAAACACAGTGGTGAAAGAAGTATCATCTTTCTGCTCTTGTGCAATATTATACATGTGCAATACTGGCATTGTTTCTGCAGATCTCTTACACTTTCTCCACTGACTTTGTAGTTTCTTTTTTTCTGCTCTGGATTTCCTAGCCTTCCCTACCTCCCCAAATATGTCATCCTGCATAGAAAAAGGTAGGTTATTCTGTTCATGTACTGCAGCTGTTTGAGCTCTAGTAGACACAGTAACCAAATTGCTAATATTTGTATTCTGAAAAGAGGACACTATTTGTGAGAACTTATCATAATCTTGCCCCAAAATAAAAGGAACAGGCAAAGTTGGTACCACCCCCACAATGACATTATCCTCAGGTCCATTAACAGTAACAGTCACAGTAGTTGTTGGGTATTGATGGACGTCTCCGTGGATGCATATTATGCCTGTTGTGGGTGTTGGTTGGTTCAAGTGGACTAGGTCTGCTCGTTTAAGGCTCTGGTTACTGCCAGAGTCCACCAATCCATCAACATTCTGTCCATTTACATGTACAGGAAAGATAAAGTTGCCCCAATTAATAGATGCAAAATAAGCTGACTCTTTCTTCCTGGGACAAAATCTGGCAATATGTCCTAGGCCATGGCAATAATGAGATTCCACTGTTCAGTCTACAGTTTTAACAGACACAGTCATACCCTCCTTCCTGTTACCCCCGGTGACATGAGTAGATGAAAGAGTGGATCTTATCAGAGTTGTTGCACTAGCAGGGGTACTAGCAGAAGAACCATCAGTACTACGATACCCTTTTCGAAAGGGCTGTCGAGCTGCCAAAAAGTCTTCAGCCAGTGTAATGGCAACGTCTGCACTGTCCGGATTATGTTCCCGAATCTATAATTGCACCTCAGAAGGCATGATCTGTATAAACTGTTCTAAGATGAAAATATCCAGGATAGCCTTGACCGTTTTTCACTCAGGTTGAATCCACCTAGTACAGAGACCCTGCAGCCTAGCATGTTTCCCTTGGTGGTATATGGGGCACATGTTTTAAAGTCCTGAATCTTTGTCTATACATTTCCGAATTAATATCAAAACGTTTCAAAATCTCTCTTTTTAACTGCCGCATAGTCATTAACAGAGGCGCTATCCATATTGGTATACGCCAATTGGGCTTTACCTGTCAAGTAAGGGGCAAGGCGAACCACCCATTGTGTCTATGGCCAATGACATGCCTGGGCCACACGTTCAAATGTGGTCAAATATGGTTCAATGTCATCAGTTAATGTCATTTTTGTTAGTTTAATGTCTCTTGAAGTGGCTTGTGCCCCTAGCCCTGCCCCTAAAGTCTGGAACATCTGCACAGTATCTGCCCACCTCTGGTCCTGTCTTCTATGTTCTGCTCCCTTTCCCAGTACTCTCATTCCCTTTGCCTGTCCTGTTCCACTTGCCTCAGTGTCAACCACCGTAACAGCTCCCGTAAAACCTCTGGGGGTACATCATCCAGTCGTTCTTCTGGTTCCTCCATGTTCACAGCCTGCATGCTAGTGGTGATATCCTCAATGTCACCTGTAGCCACACCTGTCTTACTCTTGGGTCACAGGAGGGAGTCCTGATAATAATGCCTCTCCAGTCAGAGTCGCATGGCTCCTTGTCGAGACCCCTTGAGATTCCTCCATTTTGTGAGCCATGTACCTACTGTGTCCTGGATAAGTCAAAATACTCAAAAGCAGTATCTATTTCTGGTATCTTGTTAACTTGGATCACCAGAATATCCCACCCCTGGTACCAATTGTCATGGGGTGTTTAAAAATGACTTTCATAGGAGACAGCATATAAGGTACAACATACCTAACAGGTATGATTTTTATTGAAATCAAAATTAAAGAATTATTAAATGACAAATGAATAACTTTCAATAACAAAATAAGCAAAATAAATCAAAAAGTACAGCTTGGCTAGAACATATAGGTCTATCTTGCCAATATCAATCTGTGCCTGACCTCTCTTCAGAGATCTCCCTGGGAGAACCAAACAGGTCCTCTCCCAACGACTATCTGACCTGGGAGTCTCAGCTTAACCCTAATATAGGTCTGAAACCCCTCCTCTAAACTGAAAGCCCTCCCAGTAATTACACAATAACATTTTAATTACACACATAAACAATTCGTAATTTATATATATTCCCCTTGCTTCTCCATAGAAATAATCACATTGGCACACTGCATTACAAACCAAACAGTCTGGGTAGCTTAATTTTGTCTAATAACTACCAATGTGGGCTACATTATCTGAAACTCTGCCCAGATAGACGGGGAGGAGCTTCACCAACTGCATAAAGGCAGCAACTATTGAGCCGCATTCTCCCTATACAGACACACCTTTAGTTGTAGGGTGTGTTTGTTACCTGGCTACCAGACCACACCCTTGAATGTGGCGAAAAGCAGGTAAGGAGTCTTGTTTATAACAAATATACTTGTTCTACTGCATTTATTTATAGGGGCACTGCTTTTCTACCTAAAGTAAAGAGGCAGGCTAAAAAAACAAAGGGTTCATAAACAAACCTCTTGTTTTGCCCCTCTAATTCCTGGTTGTATCTTGTTAGTTAACATATGCACACCTCCTATGATATCTCCCTGCAGCAATAGAGCAATCCGAGGGAAAACAAGCAGGTCCATAAACGGACCTGTTACACGGAAGTGCCAGCACTCATACTAGGTTACAAAGCATGTTCAGCTTTTGCTTGTAACCGGGGGGGGAACACAAACAGGACAGAAAAAAAAAAACAGCACTTTGCTCCAAACAGGGTCCAGCGCTTGTAGTGATTGGGAAAAATACACAGGAATAGTGACTAGTGGCTAATACACATTATTACTGCATAGCCATCACGAAAATACCTCCACAAAGAAAATATTCTAAAACAATGAGGGTTTCGTGCGGGTTTTCAAACGGAATGCCGGTTCATCACAGAAGCTAACAGCAGCACTTATGCACTCTTCTTTAAGGCACCACACTACATCTTCCCACTGCAATAGTATACATTTTAATTGTACCCAACAGTGTCAGAAGTCCTAAAGTTGGAAAGAAAGTGTCCTTATTTAGCAAGTGGCCAACACGCTACAACAGGATTATAGCAAAGTTAAAGGCATAGGGAAAGAAGAAGCAAACAAAAGATGCTATTGTGCAACAGACTTTTGGGGGGGAGAGAAAGAGAAATAAATATAACAAGGTTGTTGAAAGATGAAAGACAAAGTCTTCAGGTACTGGACTACATGGCACGATTAAAAACATAACAAAAAAAGGGGGGGGACACCACCACACGTGGTTTGCCAGGTCAAAAGCCTTAATCAAGCCTATAGATATAGCTCTGGTAGCATTTCCAGAGTCAAGGGCCCAGAGAATGTCTGAGGTGAAACGGGCAAGGGCTGTGTCTGTGCAACGGTGCTTTCGGAAACCATGCTGGGCAGGTATAAGCAATGAGTACAGGGTGCAAACTTTCTATACCTTAGGTGCCCCAGGGATGGTATTTTTATTTCAGAACACCTACTGCAATATAGTACCTGCCCACTGATGCATCCAAGGTATTTGTGTACCCAGTCCGTTTTTCTTTCCACCCATGTTTGTTTGCCAAGACATCATGTGTTGGGAGGGGCACTGTAGGAGCGCTGATGCAGTGGCTGATCACAAGACACGTAAAAAGCGATCAGCTGATACAGTCGAGCTGAGAGGCAGACAAGACAAGTATCTGTGTGACAGCAGCAGGCTGAGACTGTCCCCTCCTCTGATGGACAATCTAACATTCTTTTGGTGACACAGAACTGGTTGGGAGTCAGTTGCGGGCAGAGAGACAGACACCAATAGTGTCTTTTCTTTTTTTTTGTTAAACTTACAAACATATGAACTTCTCCCACCCCCTCTTCCTCTGCTGCTGCTGTGTGTACTCTGCAAGTAAGACCAAAAAAAGACGTGGTCAACATGCTACCTGTTCTAAGTGAAAAAAAGGCTCCCAGAGTGATGTAAAGTGCTCGAGAAAAAGTTTATTCGGCTAGCTGTATCAAACGACATAGAAACACCCTGGTGCTGGCACTCTGAAATATAAAAGTTCTTCCTCAGGGCCCCTGAAGAACTTTTGTTGTTTAAGCGTCAGTGTGTTTCTACGTTTGTTACAGCCTAACCCAATAAACACCACGAGCACTTTACATTGTATTGGGGAGTGTTAATCATTTAGAACCGGATAGCGCATTTTTTTTCAGTCTTGCGTGCTATGACATTGTGAACCACTGCTCCATTTCAGGAAATGGGTCTGCACCAGAGTTTTGCCCACATTTGCTTTCTGCACGCCACTCTCACTTGTTCACTTCATGAGACACGACTTGTGACGTGCTCACTGAGTAGCGATGATCAGGAATTCTTTAAGCTGAAAGAAACTTAAGAGGTGTTGGAGTTGGTCAGGCTTTATTGTATAAAAACTTAAAAGCTCTTATAAGTGCTCTGTTAGACAAGGAGTAAGCATGAGTAACAACTAGTTGCTGGCCATCACTAGGAGGAAGGGATGGATTCAAGGGAGCAAATACAACTACCAAAAGCTCTTTTAATAGTTCTTTTTTTATTAATAGGAGGTTCTGAAAAATAAATACTGTGTGTACAGCCTCACAGAAATGTAGTATTGCAATAAAACAGGTAGCCAAACCTGTAACAGAGGGAGAGGAGGGAATCGGCCTCTAGGAGGAAGCTAGCTATAGTAATCAAAATTTAAAAAGCTCTTTGAAAAGATGCAGGGAGCTGTTGCCTGCAGTCTGTTTTTATCAGTCTACAGTGAGTACTGGGAGATGCTGTGCTAGGTGACACTTGGTCTAGTGACAAAGAAACTGAAATTTTATAATATGGGGTGGCATGTAAGTAAAAATTATTCACCTTAGTAATTGCGTTTCTTCTAATGGAGTCTTGCTGTATTCTGACATTATGCAGTTAGCCCCCGCACTTAAACTGCTCCGGAGAGGAAAGAGTTAACTCTATGCCAGAGCCTAGAACGTTGGGCTTGAGCTCGGTTCAAACCTCTGTCTGCTGCACTTCAAAGAGTAACAGTCAGATTCTTACGAGCTAATACTGACTAAACCTCCTAGGTGGAAACTGTAAATTAACTAGCCAAAGGCAACCAGTTTTTTGGGGGGGGGTCCAAAAGACTCAAGTCGAGAACCCCAAAACAATAACCAGGTAGTGAACAACATAACTACAAAAAACAACATAAACAGAACCCACTCTCCCTTTCTAGGAGGGGAGTGCAAAGAACACACTGAGGTGCAACACTGTACCTGCCAGCCCACTTCCCAAAAATCAGGTTCTGAGAGGGGAGGCAGGGAGGGAGGTCAGAATACAGCAAGACTCCATTAGAAGAAACACAATTACTAAGGTGAGTAATTTTTTTCTTCAAACAACATGAAGTCTTGCTGTATTCTGACATTATGTAGACTACCAAGCAGTACCTCCACGGAGGAAGGTACTGAACCTATTTTGGGAATAGGCTCTGCAGTACTGTTGTACCAAACCTAGCATCACTCCTAGCCTGGCTATCCAGAGAGTAATGCTTGGTGAATGTATGGACTGTTTTCCAAGTCACTGTTTTGCATATTTCTAGTAAGGGTTTATCTCTGGCAGCAGTGAGAGAAGCAGCTGTACCTCTAGTCGAATGAGCTCTCAGGCCTGAGGAGGGTATTGTGCCTAGCTTTTCATAGCAGAATTGTATACAAGAGACAATCCACCTGCAATAGTGATCTTAGTAGCAGGTTTACCCTTTCCCACTTCACCATAAGTGAGAAACAACTGAGGACAGTCAAACCTAAGTGCCTTAGTGCACTCAATGTAGTAGCTAAGCGCCCTCTTAACATCCAAACTATATAATCATCTCTCTCCCGAAGAAGAATGATCAGTGAAGAACACAGGAAGAGACATGGACTGGTTCAGATGAAAATCTGAAACCACTTTGATTAAGAACCTCCTGTTGGTTCTAAGGACCACCTTATCTCTATGGAATGAGAAAATCAGGCTCCACTGACAGAGCTTGTAATTCACAGATTCACCTGGCACAAGTAATAGCTACCAGGAACACAGTTTTCCAAGTCAAGTACTTAAGTTCTCTGAGGCCAAAGGCTCAAAAGGGGGTTGCATAAGCTGAGCAATGCAAACATTAAGATCCCAAGCAGAAGTAGGGTCCTTAAAGGGAGGGTTGGTATGGAGCAAACCTTTAAAGAACTAACAGAAAACAGGATGAGATGCTAGGGAGGAAGCCTTCCCCACTGACAAGAATGCAGAGACAGCTGCCAAGTGTACTTTCAGAGTAGCTGGCCTGAGGCCTAAGTTTTTAAGATGAACCATATAATCCAGAACTGTAGCCAAATCAGCAGTATCTGGAGAGAGATATTCCTATTGAAACACCAAATGCTGAATCTTTTCCATTGGAATTATAAGATTTTCAAGTGGAGGTTTTCGAAAGGCTTTGAGAATATACAGAACCCCCTGAGACAGAATGCAGTCTTGCATATTCTAACTCTTCAAGAGCCAGGCCTTGAGATTGAGAGACCGAAGGTTGGGATACCATATCCTCCCCTGAGAGGAGGTTAACAGATTGTGTTTCTTGGGAAGAGATGGGGAAGATGGACTGCTAGGGACAGCAATAGAGGATACCAAGGCTGCCTGGCCCAGTCTGGTGCAATCAGGATCACTTTGCATGATTGTGACATTATCTTGACAAGAACATTGAACAACAGAGGAAAGGGGGGGAAAGGCATACAGAAATTTCCACACCCAATCCAGAACTAGAGCATTCAGGGGGACTGAGCCCATGACTGGGGGTCCGCAATAGAAGAGAGGAAGCTGGTGATTGTCTGGGGCTGCAAAGGGATCCATCGCTGGAATGCCCCATCTTGAGAAAATTACATTCAACACTAGGGGATCCACGGACCATTCGTGATGACCCAGAGATATCCAGCTTAGAGCATCTGCTAGCACATTGTCCTTCCCTGGAAGGTGGACTGCTACCAGAGATGTCTGCAGGGAATAAGCCAGAAACCATAATTTCATGGCTTCCATGCACAAGGCCGTAGACCAAGTGCCTCCCTGCTTGTTGATGTACCACATGGTGGTGCTGTTGTCTGTCCAGACCTGAACCATCTTGTTCTGTACTGAGTCAGATAAAGCTTGAAAAGCCAGGTACACTGCCCTGAGCCCCAGAAGGGTGATATGAAGTAGAGACTCCTGAGGGGACAACACTCCCTGTGCTGTGAGGGCTCCCAAGTGAGCTCCCCATCCCAGGAGAGAAGCATCTGTGGTCAATATCATAGAATGAGTCTGGGTGATGAATGGGACTCCTTGCCTGAGGTTCTCCTGATCCAACCACCATTGGAGAGCCTGGATCAGAGTCTGAGTCACTGGAATCCGTTTGGTTAGAGGATCTTTTTTCTGAGACCAAAAGGACCTCAGATGGAACTGAATGTCCCTCATCTGAAATCTGGCTCCCTGCACCACTGCAGTGGAAGCTGCCATGTGGGCTCTTGGCTCGACTGAACCAAAATAAGATTCCTTCACTCACGAAAACCATGGATTTAAAAATGATCATTTGGGGGGGGGCACCAGAGAGCCATCTTCTGGGTTGGAAGCATTCATCTCACTCTCTCCTCCACATACCAGAAAAATAAATAAAAGTTATAATTTTACAATTTATTTTTTGAGAATCCAGAAGCCTACTTTTATTGAGCAAGCTTTTCTGAATCGATTAATACCCCAATTAAGATGGGCAGAACAAAACCGCAGCAACCAGGTCACCATAAAGATCCCCCACCAACTGACAGCAAGCCCGGAGAAGCCTCAGGTGGCAATACCGCTGGTAAAGAAGATCGTGCATCGGATCCTCCATGGCACACCCTACTAGAATCCATGCGGGCCATCGATTCTAAAATTGAAAAAACATCAACAAAGCTAAAAAAACATGATGCTGCAATTGTACAACTTTCAGGCTCCTTAGCAGATACAGATAAGAGGGTGGTTACGACCCTGGCTACAGTGGAGACCATCATAAAGGAAAATGGACAGCTTCGGGGCTGCCTTGAGTCACTGGAAAACGAAATCTGAGCAGGCAATATTCGTATTGAGGGGCTTCCTGAAGGTGTGGAGGGGCAGAACCTGCTGCAATATTTATTGGACTGCTGAAGGGAAATCTTAACCTACCTGAGGAATTTCCATGGGCTGCACTTACTAAGGCGTATAGAGTTAATCCGAGAGTCCGTCCTTCATCCCCTAATCAACCACACACTATCCTGCTGAGATCTACAGGCTCAGAGATCCGAGATTGGGTCCTGTTTGCACCGAGAGCAGAGTATCCCTAGGAAGTCGGTGGATTGGACATCAAATTTTACCCCGATCTCTCCTTCCAGACCCACACTAGGAGGAAGGCCTCTGATGCTGTAAGGCACAAGCTGCACACACTCGGAATCATACACTCATTAATACTTCCAACACAATTGCAGGTGATTTATGGAGGGAAGACATGGCATTTTAATACCCCCCAGGATGCCGGCAGATAGACGGAGAAGGTGGAAACCGAATTTGCAGCAAGGAAGGATCCTGTTGATTTGCAGAGCTCCGATGCAGAGGAAGACTGAAGGGACATTTGGGGTTTACAGGTCGGGACTTTTCCTAATTGTATCTCTGAAGTCGGGACATTTGTGAGCTCCACTGGACTCTATAGGGCACTGTGGGTTTCAGTGGGTCTTACATAAAAGTTTGTTTAAATGAGGGGATTATGGAGGGGCCTTTTGATGTTTCTTTCACTAGCTACTTGCTGCATGCGGGATTCCCAGCCATTACGATGGCTCCTTGTAGTTTTCCCTATCAGTTGGGATACAGGAAGGGATGAGCCCGAGTCTATACTATTATATTCTTTTAAAATAATTTTGAAGTTGAAAATGTTCGGGTTGTGTGCTATTAAAATCATTATTACCTACTGTTTAAAATAGCTAAATTCTAAATGCATCAACTGAATGCTGGATTATGTTGATATTTCTGCACTGGAGGAGGGAATTCAGGGGAATCAAATTGTTTAATTTACAAGTTCTACCTAGTTGTACCAGGTTGAAATAGCAATCTTTTTAGATTGTGTTCTGTTCTCCCTTTCTGATTCTACCTAGAGGATTTACCTTTACCACTGAAGAGGCAGGCAACTTTCGACACACTTACGGATTTATATAGTGGGAGTTATTGTCCGGGACTTACCCACCATCCTTCTGTACCAGACTACAAGGGGGCCTTTTATGTGATTATCAAATATGTGATACAATCTTCACCTATACCTTGTACGAGGAAATGTAAAATGTCTGTTAAAACAGAAAATTAATAAACATAAAGTTAAAAAAAAAAAAGATCATTTAAAATAATCATTTAGCTGTCTAGGAACTCCAGGAGAGGTATGGTTCCATGCTGTGTTACTTGAAGTAAGCCATGAAAGGTGCTGTTTAAGCAAATGTTTGCATAATGACAGCTGGATTAGGCAATGACGCAATTTCTCTCCTCTATCCTGGACTGGTTATAATTAAACTAACACAATAAAACCTAAACATGAATGAACTTTAGCCAGGAACTAGACCAGAGGATAAGTGAGGACAGTGGCTTTCAGGCAAAAATGCAGTATATTGATCCAGACTGCGTGTATTCCTGAAACTCGAGCGTTGGGTGTCGACTCAATACTGTGGATTACTAGAACACTAAGAAAAAATTACTTGCCATAGTAATATTGTTCCTTCCAAAGGAATCACTGTATTCTGACTCATGCAGTATGATCTCACCATAAGACTGCCCCGGAGCCGAAATGGTTACTAGAACCTATGCAAATGATGGAATGCTAGGCTCAAGCTTGGGTTTCAAACTACTGTCCCCGGTAAACAGTTCTAAACCATCAGATTGTTACGAAGCACGCACAAAGAACTAACTATGCTAATACTACTACTACTAACAACTAGTCCCAACCTGTTATCTATTATTTCACTCAAAACGGTTCAGAATGGCACCACTATGACTCAAGTCACAGATGCCCAAGAGAAAAAAACATACCCACAGGTTTGTATCATCATTAGCACAGCTGGAGTACAGTGACCTACAGGTTTTTAGTAGGGGAGGAAGGGAGGGAGCTCAGAATACAGTCTGATTCCCTTGGAAGAAACAAGATTACTAGGGTAAGTAACTTTTTCTTAAACCCCAGGAAATCTTACAGTATTCTGACATATGCAGACTACCCAAGTAGTACTTCTGGAGGTGGATATAGTACCTAGTTAGAAAACAGGCACTGCAGGACTGCCGTGCCACACCTGGCATTCCCCTCTGGCCTGAACATCCAAGCAATAATGCCTGATGAATGTGTGGACTGTTTCCCAGGTAGCTGCCTTGCAGATATCCACATGGGGAATATCCCTAGCAGCTGCACTCCTGGTTGAATGGGCCCTGAGGCCTGTGGGTAATTGCTTACCCACCTTACTGTAACACAACTGAATGCAAGCCACAGTCCATCTTGCAATGGATCTTTTAGTAGCTGACTTCCCTTTCCCCGCCTCTCCATAGGTAAGGAAGAAAAAATTACTCACCTTAGTAATTATGTTTCTTCTAATGGAGTATTGCTGTATTCTGACAATTGCAGTGATTCTCAACCTTTGAACTGCCCCAGAGAACAGAGAGTTAACTTTTTATGTAGGGCATAGAATGCTGAGCTTGAGCTCGGTTGAAGTCTCTGTCTGGAATGTTTTGAACTTAAACCATCAGATTTTTACGAGCTCAAATAACTAAAAATTCTATGTGGAAATTGTAAACATTTCTACTAGCCAACTGGCTGAAAAAAGTTTTGGATTCCCAGGGAGACTCAAGTCAGGAAACCCAAAAACCAAAAACCAATCTACTACAAATAACAATAAATAAGCACCCAAACAAAAAGGAGGAGGGTGCAAGCAAAAAAAAAAAACCTGAAGTGCAACACTGCACCTGCCCACCCACTTCCCAAAAACCGGTTCTGAGAGGGGAGGCAGGGAGGGAGGTCTGAATACAGAAAAACTCCCATTAGAAGAAACATACTTACTAAGGTGAGTAATTTTTTCTTCAAACAACATGAAGTCTTGCTGTATTCTGACAACTGCAGACTACCAAGCAGTACCTCCAAGGAGGAGGGACAGAACCTACTTTGGGAATAGGCTCTGAAGTACTGCTGTGCCAAACCGAGCATCACTCCTAGCCTGGATATCCAGAGAGTAATGCTTGGTAAAGTATGGACTGTTTTCCAGGTGGCTGCTTGACATTTCTAAGAGAGGGATATCCCTGGCAGCAGCCAGGGAAGCAGCTGTACCTCTTGTGGAATGAGCCCTCAGGCCTGAGGGTGGAGTTTTTCCCAGTTTTTCATAGCAGAATTGTATAAAAGACACAATCCACCTGGCAATAGATCTTTTGGTCGCAGGTTTGCCCTTTCCCACTTCTCCATAAGTTAGGAACAACTGGAGGGAGTCAAACCTGTGACCCTTGGTACACTATACGTAGTAACTAAGGGCTCTTTTAACATCTAAACTGTGTAGCCTCCTCTCTCCTGAGGAAGAATGATCAGTGAAGAAAACAGGAAGAGACACAGACCGGTTTAAATGGAAGTCTGAAATCACTTTGGGCAAGAATCTTCTATTGGCTCTAAGGACCACTTTATCCCTGTGAAATGAGATAAAATCAGGTTCCACTGACAGGGCTTACAATTCACTGATACGCCTGGCAGTGGTAAAGGCTACCAAGAACACAGTTTTCCAAGTCAAGTACTTAAGCTCTGCTGAAGACGTATGCTCAAGGGGGGGGGGGTTACATAAGTTAAGCAATGCAAACATTCAAATCCCAGGCAGGGCAGGGTCGGGTCTCTAAAAGGAGGATTGGTGTGAAGCAATCCTTTAAAAAATTTACAGAACACAGGAAAGGAAGATAGTGAGGAAGACTTCCCCACAGACAAAAACGCAGAAACAGCTGACAAGTGTACCCTGAGAGTAGCTGGTCCGAGACCTAGGCCATTAAGATGGACCATATAATCCAGAACCGTAGGCAATCCAGCAGTGTCTGGAGAAATATGCTTCTTAGAACACCTAATGCTGAATCTCTTCCACTTGGAGTTATAAGTCTTTCTGGTGGAGGGCTTCCGAGAACCCTTGAAGATATCTAGAACCCTTTGGGAAAGATGCAGATCTGCAAACTCTTAACTCTTCAACAGCCATGCCTTGAGATTGAGAGACTGAAGATTGGGGTATCAAATCCTTCCCTGAGAGGATGTTAACAGGTTGTAATTCCTAGGAAGAGACAGGGGAAGATGGACTGCTAGGGACAGCAACATGGGGTACCAGAGCTGTCTGGCCCAATCTGGAGCAATCAGAATCACCTTGCAAGGTTGAGACCTTATTTTGACCAAAACTTTGAACAGGAGTGGGAAGGGGGGAAAGGCATACAGAAACTTGCCTTCCCAATTCAGAATCAGGGCATCCAGAGGGACTGAGCCCAAGACTGGAGGTCTGCAACAAAAGAGAGGGAGCTAGTGATTGTCTGGGGCTGCAAAGTGATACATCTCTGGAGTGCCCCACCTTGAAAAAATCATTTTCAACACCTGAGGGTCCAGGTACCACTCATGATGGCCCTGAGAGAGATCCTGCTTAGTGCATCTGCTAGCACATTGTCCTTGCCTGGAAGGTGAACTGCTACCAGAGAGGTCTGCAAGGAATAAGCTAGGGACCACAACTTCATGGCTTCTGTGCACAAGGCCATGGACCCAGTGCCTCCCTGCTTGTTGATGTACCACATGGTGGTGGTGGTGGTGGTGGTGTCCGTTCTGACTTGAACCAACTTGTTCTGTACTGACAGAGAAAGCTTTTAGGGCCAGAAAAACTGACCTGAGCTCTAGGAGATTGATGTGGAAAAGGGATTCTTTGGGGGACCACAGTCCCTGGGCAGTGAGGGACCCCAGATGGGCTCCCCAATCCAGAAGAGAAGCATCTGTGGTAAGGACCACTGAACAAGGCTGAGTAACAAAAGGAACACCTTGTCTTAAATTGTCCTGATCCTGCCACCATTGGAGGGCTTGGATCAAGGTCAGAGTCACTGGGATCAGTTTGGTAAGGGAATCCTTCCTCTGAGACCAAAAAGCTCTCAGGTGGAACTGAATATCCCTCATCTGGAATCCTGCCCCTTGGACCACTGCTGCTGAAGCTGCCATGTGGCCCAAGAGCTGGAGGAAATGCCTTGCTGGTCGAGACACCTGAAAGCTGAAGGAAGAAGCCAGTTCTGTAAGGACTCTTGCCCTTTCCAGAGGAAGAAAGGCTCTTGTTTTGACAGTATCCAACTCTGCCCATATAAAGGTAAGAAGCTGGACTGGTTTAAGAACTGACTTGGGAAGGCTGAGAAGAAATCCTAGAGAAGTGAGCACTTGCTGGGTCACTTGTAGGTGAGACTTGACTTGGTCTGGAGACTGACCCACTATTAGCCAATCATCCAGATATGGAAAAATGGAAATCTTTTGCCTTCTTAGAAAGGCAACTACTACTGCCAGGCACTTTGTGAAAACCCTTGGGGTTGAAGTTAGGCCAAAGGGCACTTCTCTGAACTGATAGTGGACTGAGGGCAACTCGAACCTGAGGTACTTTCTGTGGGAGCACCTGATGGGAAAGTAAAAGTAGGCATCTTTGAGGTCCAGGGAGGCTAGCCAGTCCCCTGGCCTTAGAGAGGGAAGGATTATTCCCAGAATTACCATCTTGAACTTTGGTTTTAAGAGATGTTTGTTTAGATATCTTAGGTCTAGGATGGGTTGCTACTCCCCTGTTTTGTTGGTGGTCAGGAAGTACCTGGAGTACAGTCCTTTGCCCCAGTGTAGGGTAGGTACTCTATGGCTCTTAAAACTAGGAGAGAAGAAACCTCTGCCTCTAGGCAAGGGTTTCCGAGAGATTTGCAGGAAAAGATCTGGCTCTCATCTTGGAAATTTTCTCTGAAGCTGAGAACCAGTCCCTGACTTACTACTTCCAGGACCCACTTGTCTGATGTAATAGACATCCAGTCCTGGACAAAGTAAGCCAGCCTGCCCCCTACTGGAATAGGAGAGTCCACCCGGGCAGGCCCATCAGGGTGTCTGCTTGGCAAGAGCTTTAGGCCGAGGAATGGATGCAGCCCTGCTCATCCCCTTCTGCCTCTCCCTCTGAAGAACCCCCTGTGAGAAAAAGAAGAAGAGGCCTGTGCTTGGTAAAAAGGCCTTTGAAAAGGCCTGCCCCTGCCCCTAGACTGCTGCCTTTGAGGAGCTGCCTGCCTCTCCTTGGCCTGAGCACTCCTGTAAGTGGTCCTGTACTCATCCATTTTCTTCATGGAGTTCTCTGTCTGCTCCCCAAA
Source organism: Neoceratodus forsteri (assembly GCA_016271365.2). NCBI lineage: Eukaryota > Metazoa > Chordata > Ceratodontiformes > Ceratodontidae > Neoceratodus > Neoceratodus forsteri. The sequence goes on along the minus strand of JADMNL010000023.1, from coordinate 94,411,241 downwards.
CAAAGAATTACCCACCACAGGGAACTCAATGGCCTTAGCCTGAGTATCCTGTGAGAGGCTAGTACATCTCAGTCAAGCCATTCTCCAAAGAGCCATAGATGTAGCCATGACTCTTGATGACACATCACTGGAGTCCACAGCAGCATGAAACTGAACTTTTGATGCCTCAATCCCATCTGCAGCCACCGCCTCCAGCTCCTTGGCTAGCTGGGTGGAGGCCTGTTTAGCCAGTGCCAGTACAGTGTCCCACCTGGACTTCTGTACCTGGCTGTATAGGCCATGTAATTCGCCTGCCTGAGTCCCAAAGAAGATGCCATGTACAGCTTCTTTGCCATGGCATCAATTTTCCTGGAGTCCCTGTCTGGGGGGTGTGAAGCCAAGGGAATATTTGCCTTGTCACAGGCAGCAGCCTGCACTACTCCAACATGGCTGCATTACTGATATAAGTACTCCGTGTCTGAGCCTGAAAGTGTATACCTCTTGTCCATTCTTCTATCCACAGGAGGTATAGTGTTAGGAGACTTTAGGATTCTTTGTGTCTGTTTTTCAAAAGATTTGTGGAGGGGACTAGACAGTCTCCTGGACTCTGGGATGTCCATCATCTCTACATAATCAGGCTCCTCTTGATCTTCCACAGCCTCCTCCATAGGAAGCTGGAGGGTTTCAGCCACCTTTCTGTAGAACATAAAGTGAGAAGGGGACTCAGAAAGCCTAGAAGGGAAAACACCTGAAGGTCTGGGAAACAGTGACCACCAGTCATTGTGGTTTGAAATCACAGAAAGAGCAGAACCAAACCACACAAAAACACGTATCCTGGATTTTAGGGGGGCAGACTTTGGGAAAATGGGGAGATACTTGAAAGAGGCATTAAGGGGAATGGGACAGGAATCGGGGGTTGAGGAACAGTGGGCAGTATTTAAAATGGGGATTACAAGAACAACAGAATTATGTATTAAGCAGGTTAGCAAGAGGAAAAGGAAGAGGAGACCATTATGGTTTTCCAAAGAGGCAGCAAAGAAAGTGAAAGCCAAATAGATTGCATTCAGGCAATACAAAAGACACAGGCAGAAGGGGATAGGAGAAGTACCAGGAGAAGCAAAGGAGGCAGGAGGTCAGTAAGGAAGCCAAAGCTCAGACAGAAGAACACATTGCAAAATCAGTGGGTAGAGGGACAAACCTTTACAGGTACATAAGTGAAAAAGAAAGACAAAGGAGGGATAGTGAGGACTGAAGGGGGAGGATGGGGGGCAGTGGAGGATGACAACAGTGAAGCTGACATACTGAACAGGTATTTCTGCTCAGTCTTTACTGAGGAAGAGGAGGTGGCTCGAGTCTGAAGGGAGTACAAGGGGTGAGAATGGTGCAGAATGGACAAGGCCCTTTACACGAGAAAAGGTCCCGGGCTGAACTGGAAGTACAAGAGTTGATAAAGCAATGGGCCAGATGGGTGCACCCCAGGGTCCTTAAAGAACTAAGAGAGGTGGTGGCTGGAACTCTGGCTATCCTGTTTAGCCATCACTGGAAACAGGTGAGGTACCCAAAGACTGGAGGACAGCAGATGTAGTCCCCTTATACAAAAGTGGGAACAAAGAGGAAGCAGGAACTACAGACCAGTCAGCCTCACCTCGGGTAGTGGGGAAGATCATGGAAGCACTACTGAAGGAGAGAGATTGGTGGAACATCTGGTTGTCAATGGACTACAGGACCCAAGACAGCATGGTTTCACCAGGGGAGGTCATGTTAGACCAACCTCATTGAATTTTTGACTGGGTGACTAGGGAGGTGGATCAGGGGAGGGCAGTGGACATGGCCTATCTGGACTTCAGCAAGCGCTTTGACACTGTGCCACATAGAAGACTATTACACAAACTGGGGATATGGGTGTGGGCAGGACAGTAGTGTGGTGGGTAGGTAACTGGCTGGGTGGCAGGACACAGAGGGTGGTGGTAAATGGCTGTCACTCCACAGAGGGAAGAGTGACCAGTGGGGACCACAGGATCAGTGCTGGGACCGGTCCTATTCAACATCTTCATCAGTGACATGGCGCAGGACCTAGAAGGCAGAATTTCACTGTTCGCTGATGACACAAAGCTCTGTAACAGAGTAGACACACCAGAGGGTGTAGACAGAATGAGAAGCGACCTGCAGAAACCTGAAGAATGGTCATGGGGTTTGGCAGTTGAAATTCAATGCAAAGAAGTGCAAGATAATGCATATGGGGCACAAAAACCCTGGCACAATATATCAGTTGGGGGTGAGGATATAGCATGCATCAAGCAGGAAAGGGATCTTGGGGTTATCATCTCTGATGATCTCAAGGTAAGGAAACAGTGTGACAAGGCAGCAGGTCAAGCAAATAGGATGCTGGGATGTATAGGCAGGGCATTACCAGCAGGAAAGAAGGGAGGTCATAATTCCGCTATACAAGACACTAGTGAGGCCCCCACCTGGAGTCACAGCGTGACAGTTCTGGGAGACCATACCTCACGTAAGGACATAGACAGGTAGAGAAGGTTCAGAGGAGGGCAACAAAGATGGTGCATGGATTGCATCACAAGTCCTATGAAGACAGGCTGAAGGAACTGAACATGTACTCCCTGGAGGAGAGAGGAGGGAGAGAGTGATGGATAGAGACATACAAGTATCTTACAGGAGGAACAGGGTGCAGAAAACACTATTTTTAAGCGAAAAGATGTTCCAGAACTAGAGGGCATGGGATGAGGTTGGAGGAGGACGATTCAGAGGAAACATGAGAAAGAATTTCTTCACAGAACTGGTGGTGGACAAGTGAACACCTGCCAGAGGAAGTGGTGGGGGCTGAAACAATCACAGGATTTAAGAATGCATGGGATAGACATAAAGGAATTCTGGAGGTCAGGGGTAAGGTGCAACAGACTTCTAGGAAAACAAACTAAACTTACAAGCTCAAATGGGCAGACTGGGTGGGCCATAGGCCCTTATCTGCCGACACTGTCTATGTATCTATGTATGTATCTATGTCTGTCTGGGGAGATGTCCGGTTCCACAGGCACCATCCAGACCCTCACTTCCACAAAACACAATATTTCACTATCAAATGGCCGGTTCAGCCGAACCGAGACGCATTTTTACAAGTTCCACACAGAAAAAAACAGAACAATTCCTATCTAGTACTCTCAGCACCACAGACAGAGACTGAACAGACTATGCAGATAACTTTTTTGGTTTCAAAAACTGATGAAAACTGAAACTTTAACCGACTTTCGAACCGAGCTGAAGGAGAAATCTCCAGAGCGACCATTCAGTGAGGCGCAGTAAAGAATCTGACGGTTTAAGTTCAAAACACTCCAGACAGAGACTTCGACCGAGCCCAAGCTCAGCATTCTATGCCCTGCATAGAAAGTTAACTCTTTGTCCTCCGGGGCAGTTCAAAGCTTGGGAATCACTGTAATTGTCAGAATACAGCAAGACTTCATGTTGTTTGAACAGTTGAGATTGTTCCTGCCTATGACCTTTTGTGTGGTCAAGGTAGTAGTTGATTGCCCTTTTTACATCCAGGCTATGCAGACTACATTCACCTGAGGTGGAATGATCAGTAAAAAAGACAGGCAGTGTAATGGATTGGTTAAGGTGGAACTTGGATACCACCTTAGGCAAGAATTTTCTATTTGTCCACAGGACGACTTTGTCTATGTACAGCAACGTAACCAGGCTCTGTAGACAAGGACTGAAGTTCACTAATCCTTCTAGCAGAAGTCATGGCCACAAGGAATACTGTTTTCCAAGTCACATACTTGAGGTCTGCCGAAGACATGGGTTTGAAGGGAGGCTGCATGAGCTGGGCAATGCAAATGTTCAGGTCCCACATGGGAGTTGGTTCCCTATGTGGAGAATGCAAGAAAAAATTACTCACCACAGTAATCTTCTTTCTTCCGAGGGGTCCTTTACCATCAGTAACATATTTGCACCTAGATGTCTAGGTGCAACTGCCCCAGAGGTGTGCCTTTAAGAGCTATTTAAATGAGCTTAGGGCCAAGCCAATCACAAGACAGGAAGGGGAGTGAGCCGAGTAAGAGCTGTTGAAGGCTTAAGAATTTTTTTGAGGAAAAACAAGGGCAACTGCCCCAAAGAGAATCAATAGGATTCAAAAAACATACAAATGTTCTCAAAAACAGGAAATAGAAACAACAGCAACATGAGCTAAAAACTCCTCAATAAGAAACTCCAAATTTGGTAAAAGGTGACATAAAGAGCCCTTCTCCAACAGGTGAACCAGGGAGGAAGGGTGGGAGCTTACTGATACTAAAGGACCCCTTGCAAGAAAGAAGATTGCAGTGGGGAGCAATTATTTCTTCTTACCCCAGGAGTCCTTCAGCATCAGCAACATTTTTGCAGACTACCGAGCAGTACCAAGTGGGAGGTGGGCAGAGAACCTACTTAGGAAAGAGGCTCTGCAGAACTGCCCTGCCAAATCTGGCATCAGATCTGCTCTGCACATCCAAACTGTAGTGTTTCACAAAGGCATGCACAGATTTTCAGGTAGCTGCTTTGCAGACATCCGGTAGAAAAATGTCCCTTGCTGCTGCAAGTGAAGCTGCAGTGCACCTCGTGGAGTGGGCCCCGAGCCCCACTGGAGGTTCGTGACCAGCTTTCTCATAGAAGAATCTAATACAAGAGACCAACCAACGAGAAATAGTTCTCTTGGTAGCTGGTCTTCCTCTCCCTACATCCCCGTAGGTGAGGAACAACTGAGTGGAAGAGCCTCTGGACTGTCTAGTATGCTCTAGCTAGTGAAAGATGGCTCTTTTGACATTCAGGCTGTGGAGCTTTTTATTTCATTATTTATTTATTTCAGTACTTGGAAAACCATTTAAGCTCAGAGCTCTTTACATAGGTTCCATGTCAGGACATTTCAGTACAGCAGATAGGTGAAATTAGAGACAGTGGAGGGGTTCAAGAGGGGGGTGGGACAGATACAAGGGAAGGGTTCAGGAAGCAAAATCCAACGCAATGCGAATATCCGGAACTGGGAAGGGAGAAGCCAGCCAGAGAAGGCGAGGGGGGTGGCAAGGTCAGCTCCCAGGGTGGGGGCTGACCAAATGAGCAGACACGAAAGACCGTTAGGCCTATTCTGCTAGCATTTTTTTTTTTTTTTACGAATTATTTTACCAGGTGAGACGCACTAAGCTGAAAGCTTGCTTGCAGGTGCAACCTGGGAGCACGAGGAAGTTAAGTGACTTGCTCAGGGTCACACAGTATGCAAGTGGGGGCTGTAGGATTCAAACCCAAGTCTCCAGATTTGCAGCTCAGAGCCTTAAACCACTGCGCCATACTGCCTCCTTAGTATGTTAGAAATACAAAGGTAAATGAACAGGATTATATATCAAACACAGCACAGGTCACAGGAAAACAGACAATTTACAGTGTCCAATGGTGAAACCAGTCAGTCGTCAGCAAACCACACGTTGTTTGGAGCGTTGCTAAGTGGTAAAGAAAAAAAAAAAAGGGGGTGTGAAGGGGAGGAGCCCAAATGCAATGTGCAAAATGAGAGCGTAATATCAGTAGGGATCGGAGGGAGGTGATTGGAGGGGGGGAGAGAGAGAGAGAGGGTGCTAGGTGTATGGGGGAGCAGGAGGGCCTACTCAGGGCAGAGAGGGAAGGGTTGAGGAGGCAGGGGATGGAAGTAGTGGTGGAGGGTGGAAAGGAGGTCCTAGCGATGGCAGGCACATCGAGATTCGCATATCATAAGAAGCTCGCCAGGAGTGGATTGCTCAGTAAGGAAGACAGGAAGGGTAATGGAATGGCTCAAGTGAAACGCTGAAACCACCTTTGGCAAGAATTTCCTATTTGTCCTGAGCTCAACTTTATCGTTGTGAGGGAATTATGTAATTCGGCTCAGTACACAGGGCCTGTAGCTCTCAAATCCTCCTGGCAGACGTAATGGCTACCAGAAAGACTGTCTTCCAAGTTACAAACTTGATGTGGACTGTGGACATAGGCTCGAAGGGTAGATTCATGAGCCCGTCTATAAAAAAGGTTCAGGCTCCAAGGAGGAACGGGCTCCCTGGTTGGAGGCAGGAGGTGCAAGAGGCCTTTGCAAAACTGTTTAAAAATGTTGTGGGGGAAAACAATGATTTTTCCTTTCCCACCGAAAAGTAGGCCGAAATTGCCACCAGGTGTGGCTTGAGGGAAGATGGTTTCAAGCCTGACACCTGTAAGTGTACCAGGTAGTCTAGCAGCTGAAGGTCTGAAGCTGATAAGGGTTCGACCCTTTTCATTCTTGCACCAGAGGGAAAACCTTTTCCATTTGGCTGCATAAGTCTTCTCAGTGTTCAGTTTTTTAGCCATCCTCAGCATCTTAAGGACCTGTTCAGAGTACTGAGAGGATGGAAACTCTAACTCCTCAAGAACCACGCCTTGAGGTGAAGACAGTGTATGTTTGGGTACTGCACTCCCATCTGAGGAAGGGTCAGCAGAGAGTGAGTTGGAGGCAGGCGAATGGGCCTGCTGCAGGACATTGAGAGAAGGAGAGGGTACCAGGCTTGCATGGGCAAGTCCGGAGCCACCAGGATCATCGATGCAGGCTGCTGTCCGAGTTTCAGCAAACCCCGAATATCAAAGGAAAGGGAGGAAATGCGTACAAGAACCTCCCTGACCAGTCCAGGATCAGGGCATCCAGAGGAAGTGTTCCTGGGACTGGGGGCCTGTAACAGTACTGAGGAAGCTGAAAACTGAGTGGTGAGGGAAACAGATCCACATCTGGTGTGCCCCACCGCCTGAACACTGCTGTCAGTACTTGCTTGCTCAATGTCCATTTGCTCTGGCCTTGACTTATGTGACTTAGAGCATCCGTCAAGAGTACTGAGTTTGCCTGGGAGGCGAATAGCTGAGAGGTCAACTCCCAGGGAGAATGCTAGAGACCAGAGCTTCTGAACAGCGTATTCCTGATCTGGTACCACCCTGCTTGTTTATGTAGAACACTGCAGTGGTGTTGTCCGTCCGAATTTGAACTGCCTGCCCTTCTACGCTGGGAGCGAAAGGTTTGAGAGCTAGGAAGACTGCTCTGAGTTCCAAAAGATTTATGTGCAACTGTGAATCTTCAGGAGTCCAGTTGCCACTTACTGGGCACTGTCCAAATTAGCTCCCCGGCCCAAAAGGGATGCATCTGTGGCGATCACCTTTGTGGGAAGAGGAGCTTGAAAGGGAACCCCTGCCTGCAAATTTGCAGGATTCTTCCACCACAGCAGGTTTTGGAGGAACTGCACAAACACAGGTATCAACTTTGAAAATGTGTTGTTTCTCTGAGACCAGCGAGCTCTGAGTTAGGCTTGCAGGAGTTGTATCTTGTACCTGACCCCTGGGACTACTGCAGTCATAGAGGCCATATGTCCCGGAAGTTTGAGGAAATGTCTGGCTGGTCTTGGCTATCCCTGGGCGAAAAAATTTGTCTCTTAAAATGAAACTGAATTCTTTCCTGTGGGAAGAAAGCATATCCCTTCTGAGTGTCCAGCTGGGCACCTATGAAAGTGAGCAGCTGGGTGGGTTCCAGGTGAGATTTCTTTAGATTTACCAGGAAACTCAGAGACTCCAGCATGCATTCTGTGAGGGAGAGAGATTCCTTGACCTGGCAAGGAGACGCTGCTACTACAAGCCAGTCATCTAGATAGGGGCAGAGAGTGACACCCAGTCTCCTAAGATGTGCTGCTACCACAGCGAGACACTTGGTAAAGACTCTTGGGGCCGAGGACAGACCAAAGGGCACTGCGGCAAACTGATAGTGACCCGAAGGAAGTCTGAACCTGAGAAACTTCCTGTGAGATCTCCTTATGGTTATGTGGAAGTAGGTGTCCTTTAAGTCTAGGGAGGCTAGCCAGTCTTCCTGCTGTAAGGACTAGTGACAAAATGACCATTTTGAATTTGTTTTTCTTTTCAGATGTTTGTTTAAATATCTGAGATCTAAGATAGGTCACCACTCCCCAGTTTTCTTCTGTGTCAGAAAATACCTATAGTACAGGCCCTTGCCCTTCTCGTGAGCGTGGACCCTCTCTAATGCTTGTAAAGCCAGAAGGTTTTGTAGCTCCAATTCCAACAGCGGTATCTGTGTTGGGGACAGAGGTCTTGGCACCTGGGTATGCTTGAGGTTTGGTATCTGCTTGAACTGTAGTGGGAGACCCTTCTCCACTATCTCCAGCAACCACTTGTTCGACGTGATCAGGGACCCGTGCTAAAGACAATGGGAGAGTCTGCCTCCCACCGGAAGTGGGGAGGCGACCTGGACACTCCTCATCAGGATTTAGACTGAGAGGCAGATGGCTGGCTAGAGGTGGCTCTTCTTTGGCCCCTTCTGCCCCTGCCTCTGAAAGACCCCCTGTACTGGCCAAAGTCAGACTGGGGATAGGGACTGTAAGACCTGGGAACAAAACTTCTGCCCCTACCGCACCTGGGACGGGATCTCTGAAGGGTGGTGGGCTTAGACCTGGATGAGTGGCTCTACCAGGAGGCCTTATACTCATCAACTTTTTTCATGTAGTCAGTGGTTCTGTAATCAAACAACATATTTTGATCACAGGGAAAATCCATGGCCTTGTTCTGAGGGTCTGTGGTCAGACTGGTTGTTCTAAGCCAGGCAAAGCGTCTCAGAGAGATGGCATGGGCCATCGCCCTAGACGCTGCATCACTGTTGTCGTCTGCCATGTGGAATTGGTACACAGTGGCTTCCAGGGCAGTTTCTGACATATCCACCAGCTCCAGCACCACAGAATTTGATCGGATGTGGGTAGTAGCCTGGACAGATTTCCAAAGGGCTTTCTGATATCTGGCTGTGAACGCCACATAAGGAGAAAGTCTGAGAAGCAGGGAAGCTGTGGCATACATTTTCTTTGCTATAACGTCAGTTCTCTTGGAATCCTTGTCAGGGGGCCGTGGCTAGGTTGTGCAGACAGGAACTCGGTACCATTTTTAGACAATTTATATTTTCTCTCAAGCGGCTTATCAACCCATGAAACTGAAGTGGGGTGTTGAAGCACCTTCATGGTATTTTTTTTAAATGCATTATAGATAGGGAAGACCAGGGTCTTTGAGGATGAAAGACCTCTCATCTCCCTATAATCTTCATCAACATCCTGGATGGGCTCCTGTATAGGGAGGTCCAGGGTGTCCAGCATATTTAGTATAAATGTAAACATAGAGGAAGGATCCTTGTGGTTACCCGTGGAAGGTGCGGGGACTCCTGGGACTCTAGGCCCTCAAAATCCATGTCAGGGGCATCATAAAACTGATCATCATCTGTGTCACCCTCACAATCTACAGAAGAGAGAACTGTGGAAGAGGCCATGTTTCGCAAGTAAGAGGACCCATTTTGAAGGGTCTGAAACACTTGCCATGCTTTTTCCATATCTTGCACTGATGGACGAACCTGCGCAAACTTGGTTTGTAAGTGTTTTGTTTTTTTCTGCATGCTTTAAGATGCCTGTTGCCTCGCTATTGACTTTCCCAGGAGCAACGGGAGTATTTTTGTCTTGACAAGAGTTTCTTTTTAGCCACTTCATCAGAGGCTTGATCAAGCTTCCTTTTTTCATCACTCTTATTATTTTTAAATTTGTGAGGAACTTCATCTTTGGAAGTTTTATTTTTTGGCTGGGATCTGGAGGGTTCCTCAGCACCGCTGCTTTTAGTATTAGCACTTTTGGATGACCCCTCATTGGAAGCCTTTAATTTATCCTCAGCCATAATAATCAAAGGTTTGTCTGCTATGTTTGCCAATTTAAGCAAACTAAACCAGTCCTGGACCTACGAACTGAGTGCAGGTTTCTGCGAAAATGTCACCGGCCAGTCCTTCCCCAGTTAATAAACTGTCTATTACTAGTGCCTTTTTTTTTGGTTGTAGAACTAGGATCTATGCCAGCGTCAATCTTAACAGAAACCCAGTAATACTGGTCAGCTGCGCACAGGTGGCTGCTGGACCCTTACGGACAGTCCTGACACAGATGATACCAAGGTCCAGTAATATAAAAAAAAGGTTTCCTCGTAATTGCCAATGTAGAGACAAATCCCTCAGGCACTGTATAAATTTGAAATCCACTGCAAGTGCCTAGCGGTAAGCCCGAGGTATGAGGTAAAAAAACAAGGCAACTGTCCCTAATTAGACAGTTCCCACAAGAATTTGTCCAAAAATGAAGGGAACCATCGAAAATAAGCACCCGCAATAAAATTAGAGTTTAAAATGAAAGTCGCAGTAAAAATAAAGTCAAAATAGTGCGGTCACGCTAAAAATAAAAAAATTAGGGTGGCACTAATGAAAAAGTAAAACTTTTACTCTGCGCACTAAAGGAAATAAATCATGAGGAAAACTTTATCCAGCTAAGCACTAGGAGGCTGTCAACAAGGAAAGCTGAAAGACACCTCAGTAGCAATGTTGCTCAGCCCAGCGGAGAAAAAATTCTGAAGCCTTCCAAAAGCTCTTACTCAGCTCACTCCCCTTCCTGTCTTCTAATTGGCTTGGCCCTAAGCTCATTTAAATATCTCTTAAAGGCAGACCTCTGGGACAGTTGCACCTAGCCAGCTAAGTGCAAAAATGTTACTGATGCTAAAGGACTCCTAGGGTAAGAAATGTAGTAATCCTTTGAAAATGTTTTTGAACACTGGATTTGAGGCCAGATAAAACCTTTTACCTGTAGATAAGTAAGCTGAGACAGCTGCCAGATGCACGTTCAGGGTAGACACCCTTAAGCCTGTAGAATGGAGATGAGTCAGGTACTCCAAGACCACTGGCAAACTGGCCTGGTTGTAGTCTACATCCCTTCCTTGGCACCAGATGGAAAATCTCTTCTATTTGGAAGAACAGGTTTTCCTAGTGGATGGCTTTCTGGATACCCCAAGTATCTCCATAACCCTTCTGACAAATGCAAGTCTGCATATTCTAACTCCTCAAGAGCCAGGCTTTGACCTGAGGGACTGAAGGATAGGATGCATGATCCTGCCCTGAGAGGATGACAGTAGGTTGCGCATCCTGAGGAGGCTGATTGTTTTTGCTACTGACATTGATAGAATCATCTGTCTGGCCCAATCTGGGGCAGTGAGCATCACTGTTGCTGGCTGGGATCTGAGTTTGTTCAGCATCCTTACAAGGGGAACGGAGGGAAGGCATATAGAAACCCTCCCTGTCCACTCCAGCAGGAGTGCAACCAGAGGGATTGTGCCAATGATAGGGGTTCTGCAGCAGAACTGCTGTAGCTAGTGATTACCTGGAGCTGCAAATAAGTCCACTTCTGGAATGCCCCATCTCCTGAAGACTAGATCCAGGACCTGCTCGTTCAGTGACCACTCATGGTGGTTCTGATTGATTCTGCTAAGGGCATCTGCCAGAACATTGTCTTTCCTGGGAAATGGACAGCTGAGAGGGAGACCTCCAGTGAATATGCCAAGGTCCAGATTTTCATTGCCTCCATGCACAATGGAGTTGACCTAGTGCCCTCTTTGTTTATGTAATACATGGTGGTTGTATTGTCTGTCCTGACCTGCACCACCTTGCCCCTTACTAGTGTGGCAAATGACTGGATACCCAGAAGTACTGCTCTGGGCTCCAACAGGTTGATATGCAGGAGTGATTCCGGTTTTGTCCATGTGCCATGTGCTGTGTGATCCCCCAGATGTGCCCCCAACCCAGGAGGGACACATCTGTGTTCAGTACTAGTGAGGGGACTTGCTGCAAGAATGGCACCCCTTGCCTGAGGTTGGCTTTGTCTTGCCACCACTGTAGAGCTTGAAGAAATGTTACTGTGACAGGCACAAGCTCTGACACAGAGTCCCTTTTGTGAAGCCAGCGAGCTCTGAGGTGGAATTGAATGTCCCTTATTTGAAATATGGCTCCTGACACGGTTGCTGTGGATGCTGCCATGTGGTCTAGCAGTTGCAGGAAATGCCTTGCCAGCCTTGGTACATGCAGCTTGAAGGAGCTGGCTACCTGTACCAGGCTGTCCACTCTGTCCTGAGGGAGGAAAGCCCTTCCTCTTTGTGTGTCCGACTCTGCTCCTATAAACTTGAGAAGCTGTACTGGTTCCAGAACAAACTTTCTGATTCACCAGGAACCCCAGTGAGCATAGGGTATGCTGTGTAAGTAAATGCTACTGCCTCTAGCACTTGCTGATGTGACTGGTCTACTATCAGCCAGTCATGCAGGTAGGGGAACACTGTTAATCCTTGTCTCCTCAGGTGTGCCACGACCACAGCTAGGCATTTTGTTAACACCCCTGGAGCAGAAGTTAGTCCGTAGGCCATTGCCCTGAACTGATAATGGCCTGATGGCAGTCTCAACCTAAGGTACTTTCTGTGTGACTGCCGGATAGGGATGTGAAAATAGGTGTCCTTTAGGTCCATGGATGCTAGCCAGTTTCCCTGCCTTAAGGTTGGTAGAATAGTAGTCCAGAGTCATCTGCTTGAACTTTGGTTTTGACAAATGTTTGTTTAGGTGTCTGAGATCCAAATGGGTCGCCACTCCCGTTTTCTTTATTGTAAGGAATTACCTTGATTACAACCCTTTTCCCTTCTGGGATGAGTGGACTGGTTCTACTGCCCTTTGTAAAAGAAAGCTGGAAACCTTTTCCTCTAGTAGGGCTGTTTCTGATGGGGAAGAGGGTTTGAAGACTCCTGACCTCGGCTTTGGCATGAACTTGAAGCTGAGGACAAGACCCTGGCCCACTACCTCCACAGGACCCACTTGTCTGTGGTGATATTTTTCCACTCCTGGATGTAGAAGGCCAGCCTGCCCCTACTGGGATTGGAGAGGCAACCCAAACAGGCACCTCAGGGTGTTTGCTTTGTCTGGACTGCTGGCTGAGTGTTGGGCCTAGTATGGCCACCGCCACTTCTGCCTTTGCCTCTAAAGTATCCCCTTTGCTGCTGATACTGGGGGAAAGCTTGAGGCTAGAAAAACGGCCTGTATTGAGCTCTGCCCCTGCCACCTCTTATCTGGTGTTTCTGGGGTGTACATGCTCTTTCTTTTAATGCAGCACTCTTGTGTATTGGTCCATTTTCTTCATATATGCCTCTGTTTGTTCTCCAAACAGAGACACGGGGTCACATGGAAAGTCCATGGCCTTGTTTGTGTATCCTAGGTCAGATTAGTAGTTCTGAGCCATGCAAACCTCCTGAGGGACACTAATGCTGCCATGTGTCTGGACGCAGTATCACTGACATCCACTGCCATCCTAAATTGTGTTTTGGAAGCCTCAATTCCTCTTTTTGCAGCTTCCTCCAGGTCAGATGCCATGGGAGATGGGACTGCCTTTGCAATCTCTAGGACAGTAGACCAGAGATTCTTTTGATACCTGGCCACATACGACATGTATGAGGCCTGTCAGATGGCAAGGGACAACCCCAGATACACCTTTCTTGCCACGGAATCCATTCTCCTAGAGTCTTCATCCAGAGGGTGAGAGGCCAAGGGATGCCAGCTTTGTCACAAGCTGCAGCCTGTACTACTCCCTCATGACTAGGGTGTCCAAAAAGAAATTTCACTCCACTTTTTGCTACCCAGTACTTCTTATCCACCTTTTCTTCTGTAGGAGGTACTGAAGTGGGTGTCTGCCTACAAGAGCTTAAGTGTCTGCTTTTTAAGGGATTTGTGGATAGGCAGCAACAATCTTTTTGAGGCTGGCACATCCTTCATTTCTCTGTAATCCTCTTCTTCTTCATCTTCAGATGACTCCTGAGTGGGGAGGTCAAGGGTCTATGCCACTTGCTTCATAAATGAGAAGTAAGAGGTAAAATCCACAGTTCCCTTGTCAGGAGAATCAGGGTGGTGAGGATCAGGAGAAATGTCCGGTTCAATGGGCTCTCCATAATCCTCATCCTCCTCCTCCTCTTCTTCTTACATAGAAACACAGACTCTGACAGCATATAAGGATGGCTTGGCCCACCTAGTCTGCCCATTTCCTTACATACTTAATGGATAAGCTGCAGATCCTAGTTAACCAACAGCCTGCTTCTTTCTACTCCCCACAACAATTGCCTTATGTCTGTCCCATGCATTCTTGAATTCCCCCACTCTTTTTGACCCCACAACCTCCTCAGGAAGGCCGCTCCATGCCCACCAATTCTGTCTGTGAAAACATCCTCACATTGCCCTGAGGCGCTCTCTCTCTCTCTTCAAATTGGGTCCCTTGTTCTTGCACATCTTCTTTTCTGAAAGATGCTGCTACCCTCTTGGACTTTGTTGATTCCTTGAGGTACTTAACAGTTTCTATCATGTCCCCCCTCCCTCGTTTCTCTCAGGGTATACATATTAAGCTCTCAGTCTCTCTCTTCATATGGCTTCTATTGCAAACCCTGCACCATTTTAGCTGCCCTCCTCTGGACTATGTCCTTGCGAAGATGGGGTCTCCAAAACTGCATGCAGTACTCCAGATGGGGTCTCACCAACGGTCTGTACAGAGGGATAACAACTTCCTGTTTTTTACTGGTGATGCCTCTCCCTATACATCCCAGTATCCTACCACCACCACCACCCCCGCCATCCCTACTGCCTTCTCACATTGCTTGCTAACCTTTAGATCATCTAATATGACTACCCCCAGGTACCTTTCCATGTTTTGTTGTTGTTACTACCTCTCCCCCCCAATTGTGTACTCTTTCCCTGGGTTTTGTTTCCCAGGTGCATTACTTTGCACTTCTTTGCACTGAATCTAAGCTGCCATACTTCTGACCATTCATCCAACCTTGCCAGCTCCCTTCTCATTCTTTCCAACCCCCCTCCGTGTATCAACCCTGTTGCAGATCTCTGTGTCATCTACAAAGAGGAATACTTTTCCTTCTAGTCCCTCTGCAATGTCACTTATAAAGACATTAAAAAGGACCGGACCCAGTACTGAACCTTGCGGTACCCCACTAGTAACCCCCCATTCTTCGAAGGGGACTCTGTTTACTACTACCCTCTGTGTCCTGTTGTCCAGCCAATTCTTTACCCAGGCTACCATCCTGGGACCCACTCCCAGGCTGGCTACACTGTTTATTAATCTTTTGTGTGGGACTGTGTCAAATGCCTTGCTAAAGTCTAGGTAGGCCATGTCCACAGCACCTCCCTGATCTACTACTTTAGTCACCCAGTCAAAGAAATAGAACAGATTTGTCTGATAGGACCTTCCCACTGTGAATCCATGCTGCCTTGGGTCCTGTGCCCCACTGCCCTCAAGGTACTCAACAATTCTTTCTTTCTTTCAGAAGTGATTCTATCATTTTACCTACCACTGAGGTAAAACTGACAGGTCTGTAGTTTTCTGACTCTATCTTGGTCCCACTTTTGTGAAAAGGAATCACATCTGCCCTCCTCCAGTCCTCAGATACCCACACCATCCTCCCATGATTTGTTAAAAAGGGAGGTCAGTTGTGTCACTAGTTCTCTCCTTAGTTCTTTTGGAATTCTGGGGTGAATCCTGTCAGGCCCCATTGCTTTGTCCACCTTCAGTTTTAGGAGTTCTTTCAGAACCCTTTCTTCTGTGAAAGGACTGGGATCGACCCCCCCCCATCCAAAGTGCTTCTACTGATGGAATTAGGTACCTCCCCTTCCTCTTCTTTTGTGAATACTGAGAAGAAGTATTCATTCAGTATCCCTGCTTTTTCACTGTCCCTCTCTGCCCACCCACTCTCCCCTTTACTAAGCCTCACTAGCCCTCCCTTTGTCTTTCTTCGCTCCCTAATGTACCTATAAAAGGTTTTATCCCCCTTCTTAACCGAGTTGGCTATCTTTTCCTCGGTTTGGGACTCTGCTATTCTGACTGCCTTCCCCGCTTCCTTCTACTTTAACTGGTACAGTTCTCTGTCCTGCTCCTTCTATGTTTCCTTATACATCCTAAATGCTATCTTTTTTTCCCTAACCTTCCCCGCCACCTCTTTTGAGAACCATAGTGTTTTTTTCTTTCGTTTTGATTTGTTTCTTTGTTTCACACAAAGGCTTGCTGCCTCTGTGATAGCAGTTTTGATGTTTCCCCATTGTTGCTCCACCCCTCCTCCTTGCCAGTTTGCTAGTGCTTTTCTGAGGCACTCTCCCATTTTGGCAAAGTCAGCCCTCCTAAAGTCCAGTACCCTCACTTTTGTATGGCTTGACTCTGCGGCTGAGTTTATCATGAACCACACTGTTTGGTGATCACTTGTTCCCAGATGGCTACCCACTTCTAGTTCAGAGATCCTCTCTCCATCCCTGTTTGAGAGTACCAGGTCTAAGATTGCTCCCTCCAGAGTGGGTTCCAACACTGGGTTCTTCCTCCTCCTCTTCTCCAAACTGGTCACAACCGAGGTCTAATGAACCGGAGACCTGGGCTGAACCGGGGTCTGAACCGCTGTAGACAACAGTGGTTGTTTCTCAACCGGAACTGGGGTTCCAGTTTGAAGAGACTGAATTATCCTGATTGCGTTAGCAATCTCTTCTGCAGTAGGAGCCGCAGTTTTCTTCAGTTGCAGTTCCTGATGCTCTCTTTTTTTTTTTTTTTCCACCCACAGTGGCCGGTTCGGCAGCCGTATTTTACTGGAAGAGCTATCACCCTTTTCAGAGGGCAGTTCCTCCAGTTCTTTTTGAAGAGTAACCAGTTTTTCAATGGCTAGGTCAGCAGCCTTTTCAGCCACCCTTTCCTGCAGTCTTTTCAACCACCTTTCAACTGTAGATTGAGGTAAGTTTTTGCAGACCTCACAATCTGTATTTAGGTGGTTAAACCGACAAAAAAAAAAAAGTAAATATGGATCAGCCTTGGCAAAAGGTTCCCCGCACTCAGTGCAGTGCTAGCAAACTGTAGGTCCCGTTCTCTTCCTGGCTTTCTGTGACATAACCCAGAAAAAAACTACCTATAAAACTCTTTTATAAAATATAAACATATTTTTTCAGTTGTGCTAACAGACTAAATGAACCAGGAGTTACCCCGGTCGGAATTTCAACCAAAAAACGACTTACACTTGAGTCAGAACAATTTTAAGTAAAACTAGACTAAAATTTAAAAGAATAAAGGAGATGTAGGTTCCTTCTTGGAAAACCGATCTACTTACCCAAGAAACACTAAATCTAAACTAATTCTACCTCAAACCAATGACAGTGCTTCAAATACCAAATAAATGTAAACAGTACTAAATAAAACTGAGAAAAATAAATTTTTTCAAGCGTTGAAGGAGAGGTCTCTGGAGACGTCTTACTGAGGCAAGCAGAGTAAATAATCTGACGATTTAGAACTGTTTACCAGGGACAGTGGTTTGAAAACCGAGCTCAAGCCTTGCATTCCATAATTTGCATAGGTTCTACTAACCATTTCAGCTCTGGGGCAGTCCAATGGTGAGCCCATACTGCATAAGTAAGAATACAGTAAGATTTCCTGGGGTTTGAAGTGCACTTAGTGTTCTAGGAATCCACAGCATTGAGTCAGCACCCAACGCTGTGGATACCTAGAATGCTAAGTGCTGGAGAGGCGTTGGGTGATCAAAAATGAAAATGAAATCTATGGTGCCCTTCTGTACCGAGATGTAATAATCTCCATATTTCTCATGCCCTGCTTTATTTTGACAGACTTTGTCTAACAGTCTGTCAAAATAGAGCAGGGCATGGGAGATATGGAGATTATTAACTCTCGGTACATAAGGGCACCACAGAGGAAGGGGCAAAGGCACATCATCATCTCAGCCTTTAGCAGAGTGATCTTGGGGGCGAGCAGCATGATGTCACAGCTGGTGGGGAGCTTTTACAGTTTTTATGAGTGTTCAGGTAAATTAACACTTTGGTGTATATTGTACCTGCAAAAAAAAAAAAGGGGGGGGGCGCTACTGAAGAACCGATCTGTGCAGCGGTTGAGGCGTCATGTCTCCAGTAGGTCTCCTTTAACAACTACAATCATTTTCCTGGAATGATCCACCCCAGAGCTTTTAAAATGTTATGCTAATTATGGAACTTAGAATGAAAATCAAGCTCTGCTGTGTGGTAATGCTCACCCCTGCACTTTAACGTCAGATTTATTTCTAAAGCTAGGGTGAGCAGTGACCACCAAGACTAAGATGTCTGGACTGTATGTCCAGATAGTAGTGCTTTTTATGAAAGTGCACACTGTTTTCCAAGTAGCTGCTTTACAGATTTCTCGAAGTGAAATACCTCTTGATGCTGCCAGAGAGGCAGAGGTGCCGCTTTAGTTATGCACCACAAGGCCTTTGGATGACAACTCGCCGGCTTTATCATAACACAACTGTGTGCAGGAAATTATCCAATGAGAAATGGTTCTCTTGGATGCTGGTTTCCCTTTCCCCACTTCATCACAGGTGACAAATAACTAAGTATTAGTACACCTGACATCCTTTGTGTGGTCTAAGTAGTAACTCAGTGTCCTCTTCACATCCAGACTGTGGAGCTTCTGTTCTCCTCAGCTGGATTTAGCTGTAAAGAAAAATGAAATAGTCCAAAAGTGTGACTGTACTCGGAAGGATGATAAAAAATATACTGGTAGCATAAAGTTAAGGCTGAGTGAAAATGTTATTGCCTCTGGCACAGACCACGAATTACAGCAGCCTAAACACCCGCAAGGGGCGAAGCACTGGGGTTGGAGTCCATGAGTGATCAACATTATTGGTTTACATGCAAGAGGTGTTTAGGCTATTGTAATGTGTGGTTTGTGCCAGAGGCAATAACATTTTCACTTATACGTGCTACCAGTGTATTTTTTTATCATCCCAAGTGTAGTCAGACTTTTGGACTTTGTCGGATCAGGTAAGGCTTGCCAGCCCATGTCTGCACTGACTGCTTTTATACTCTGGCACGGCTCCTCCTTTGAACTTGGTTGTAAAGAAAACTAGAAGGGTAACTGACTGATTCAAGTGGAATTCAGACATCACTTTGGGTAGGAATTTTCTGTTAGCTCTTCGGACTACCTTGTCCCTGTGAAAGATGTAGGACTTGCAGCTCGCTCACCTTTTTGTCAGATGTCACAGCCACCTGGAAAACTGCCTTCCTGGTGACATATTTCAATGCAGCAGTTGCCATGGGCTCTAAAGTAGCCTCTGTCAGCTGAGCAATGCACATATTTAAGTCCCAGGGAGGGAAAGGGTCCTATATTGAAGGGTACAGGTGATAAAAGCCTTTGAAACATGCGAGGCCACTGACCTGTCTTTGCCAGCTAATGCGTAAAATGACACTGCTGCCAAATGAACCTTCAAAGTTGAGGGCTTGAGATCTGTGGACTGGAGATGGACTAGGCAGTGCAGGAATGCAGACAGACTTGCTCACAGTGGGTTGAGCTGTATAGGGGAACAACAAAAGAAAACCTTTTCCATTTTGAAGCATAGGTTTTCCTCATTAATGGTTTCCTGGAAACCCTCAGTACTTCCTAACTTTCTCAGAGAGATTTAATCCAGAGAACTTTAGCCCTTCAAGAACCATGCTCTGAGGCACAGAGTTCTTGGATCCGGGAAGGTTATTCTGCCCCGAGAATGTCAGCAGACTGTATGCCAGGAGCAGGTTCATAGGGTGCCTGTTGGGAGAGGGACAGGAGCAAGGAGTACCAGATCTGCCTGGCCCACTCTGGAGCTATGAGAATCATTGTTACGGACTCCCTTCTCAGTCTTAACAGTACTGAAAGCAAAATGTGGGAAAGCATATAGAAACTTCCCAGACCAATTGAGGGCTGCAGCATACTCTGGGACTGTACTCACCAATGGTGGTCCGCAACAAACAGTGGGAGCTGGCTGTTCTCCCAGGAAGAAACAGGTCTATTTCTGGTGTACCAACTGTCTGGACACCAATGTTAGCACCTGCTGGTTCAGATTCCATTTGTGAGTTCCCTGGCTGATTCTGCTCAAGGAATCTGCCTCCACAATGTCTTTCCCTGGCAGGTGTACTGCTGAAAGATGAACTTCTAGGGAGTATGCTAGGTTCCAGATCTTCACTGCTTCTGTGCACAGCTTTGCAGAACTTGTTCCTCCCTGCTTTTTTATCTAATAATAGCTGTCTCCCCCTCTCCCTCTTACTGCACTTTGCACTTTATTTGCTCCTCCTTGAAACCCTCTGGGTTACAATCTTCTCCACATCCCTGGTTATACTACACAAATATTGCATAAACTGTTTAATTTGCTTATTTAATTGCAGCTTAGCATTTACTTGCTCTTCTTCCCGGCATGTAATTTCATGTGATTTTTACTGCTAATGATTGTTCTCTTCCCCAATTACCCCTCCCCAGGACACATCAGTAACTGAGCTATCAGCTCTGCATTTCTTTCCTGGTGAAACTTTTGAAATAAATGAATGAATCAATTAATGTAATACACTGTCTGGTTGTCCATTCTCACCCAGACAGACTGACCCCCCTGATCCGAGTGGGAAAAGCCTGCATTGCCAGATACACTGCCTTGAGCTCCAGGAGATTTATGTGCTCCTGAGTCTCCTGTTTACTGCAAGTACCACTTACAGAGAGGTCTACCAGGTGAGTGCTCCAGCCTAGGAGGGAAGCATCTGTTGCGAGCACAGCCATAGGCGATTGCTGAAGAAAGGGAATGCCTTCTCTGAAGTTGCATTCTTCCTTCCACCATTCCAGTGCCCTCGGCAAATACTTTGTAAAAGGCACTAATTTGGAATGTGGCTCCCCCCTCTGAGACCAATGGTCCCCTAGGTGATACTGAACTTGCAATGGATGAGGTCATGTGCCCCAATAAGTGCAGAAAATCCCTTATAGGCCTTGGCAGAACTACCCTAAAGAATTCTGCAGCTGCAATTAGATCTGCTACCCTTGCTTTAGGGAGGAATGCTACCCCTTGAAGGGTATCTAGCTCTACACCTATAAAGTCCAGAACTTGAACATGCTCTGTCTATGACTTTCGAAGATCTGTGAGGAAGCCCAGGTCCTCTAATGTACCATATGTCAGAAACATGGAAGACTTTTGCTTCCTGCTTTGTTTTTCCTGAGACCGGCCAGTCATCCAGACAGGGAAAACCACCGCCCCTTGCCTTCTCAAATGTGCTGCCACCACAGCTAGGTACTTTGTGAACACGTTTGGAGCCGAGGTGAAGCCGAAGGGAAGGGCTGGGAACTGGTACTGGCAGTTCCCTATCCTGAACCCGAGGTTACTTTCGGTGGCTGGTCCTAACTGGTACATGGAAGTAGGTGTCATTTAGATCAAGTGACC
This sequence comes from Neoceratodus forsteri, assembly GCA_016271365.2. Classification (NCBI taxonomy): domain Eukaryota; kingdom Metazoa; phylum Chordata; order Ceratodontiformes; family Ceratodontidae; genus Neoceratodus; species Neoceratodus forsteri. The sequence continues at coordinate 94,390,130 of JADMNL010000023.1, read as the reverse complement.
CCAGACAGTCTCCTTTCGTCAGGGATGGAATCATTGAGCCCAGTGTTGACATCTTGAATGTTTGTTCATATACAACGGGTATAAGATGAGTCACCACTTCACATTCTTCTTGTGGGTCAAGAAGAACCTGGAATAAAGTCCCCTGCCCCACTGAGAGTGAGGCACTTTTCTCACTGCATTTGCTTGCAACAATTTCTTCACCTCCATCTCCAACAGGATTCTTTCTGATGGGGTATGAAGGTGGAAAACCTTATGTTCTATAGCTTTGGGAATTTTCTGAACTGAAATGACAAACTGACTCACTGCTTCTAGGACCCAGTCATCTGTGGGTATTTTGATCAATTCCTGGAAATAGCGAGTCAGCCTTCCTCCCACTGGCAAAGGATGGGTAACTTGTGCAGACCTGTCAGGGGTTTTGCTTTGCTTAGGCTTTGGGAGCTGGCAGCACAGCTACATGCCTGGTGCCCATTCTATCCTATCACTACAGCAGCCCCTCTGTGGGGGATAGTCATAGGAGATAAAAGCAGAGGGCAAGTATCTCCTACCACTACCACCCCTTCCATAAGGCCTGTGTTGCTCCTGTAGGTGGTTTTGTACTGCATACTAAGATGCCAGCAGAGTAGGCCAAAAGGTCTAATGAGTCTGCTCGAAAAGCAGCACACTGTCAACACACCGTTGCAGCCCGCCACGCCTCCACCGTAATCCCCCCGACCCCGCCAGAGTTACACCTCCATTTCTGGCACTCCTCAGCTTTACCTTTCCCTTATATCTGTCCCAACCCCTCTTGAACCTTTTAACTCCTCCAATGTATCAAGAGCCACCAGTTCCGCACACAGTGCATTCCATGGGGCCACCACCCTCTCGGTAAAGTAACATCTCCTAGCCTCATCCCTGAGCCACCCGCCAACCAACTCCATGGAATGCCCCCTAGTAGTCCCTTCCTCCTTTAGCTGGAACATCCTATTAAGGCTGACCCTGTTCACTCCCTTTAGATATTTAAAAGACCTCGATCATATCCCCCATCTCTCCTCTCCTCCAGTGAGTACATGTTCAGCTCCTCAAGTCTCTTCTCATAGGATATTTCACCCAGACCCTGTATTCAACCACCTTTTTCATGTAAGCCTCTGTCTTGTCACCAAACAGGGAATTTCCCTTGCAGGGGAAATCCATCCCCTTTGTTTGAGTGTCCTAGGATAGACTGGTAGTTCTAATCCCGGCAAACTTCCTTAAGGACACTGCGAGGGCCATGACCATAGATGCAGTGTCATTTGTGTCCACTGCCATATAGAACTGGCACTCTGTGGCATCAATGGTTGTTTCTGTTGTGTCAGTCCTATCATGTGCCAAGTCTCCAGTAGCCTTTTTGCTCGGTGCCAGTATGGAACTGCACAGGACATTCTGGTACTGTGCTGAGTAGGCCAAGTATGCTGCCTGCCTCAAGAGCAGGGAAGTTGACATATAAACTTTTTTGAGTGTGCCATCCAGCTTCCTGGAATCTCTCCCAGGAGGCTGACAGGAAAGGGGCACTTTGGCCCTGTCACACACAGCAGTATGGACCACTCCCTCATAATCAGGGTTTGAATACAGGTACTCAGAACCCTCCCTGTCCACCTGATATTTTTTTCTCAATTTTCTCATCCACATCAGCAGCTGAAGTGGGTGCAGACATGATTTTACAAGTGGTCTTCTTCAGAGAATTATGGAAGGGCAGCATCAATCTCTTTGTGGGAGCTAAGCCCATCATATCCATGAAATCTACCTCATCCTCACTGGTTTCCAGTGAGAAGATGTTAAGAGTATTTACCATATGCCATACAAAGGTATAGTGAGAGGCATAATCATCCGAAGGCCTAGGAGCAGCAGCAAATTCTTGCTCAGGAGAACCATCTGGTTCTATGGGTTCTCCTTCCTTCTCATCTTCGTAGTACATTTCAACCTCCTCCTCCTTATTCACTGGAAATGGAACCAGAGCAAGGGGAGGGGGAACAAGTCATATTCATGACATTCCCCAAACACAGAAATACAGAATTTGCCAGCAAATAAGGACTGCTTGGCCAACCTAGTCTGCCCATTTTTTCCTGCCTTCAGTGTCACCTCAGATCCTCCTTGATCTTCCACTCTCCCATTCCCTTTCCCTACGATACCCTTAAGTTTTCATCCCCAAAACCTCCGCTGGAAGACTGTTCCAGGAATCCATCACTCTTTCTGTTAAGAAGTACTTCCTCACAAGTCTCCAAATTTACACCCTCCAACTTCTTATCATTCCCCCTTGCCCTTGAGCACCTTTTTTTTCTGAAAATACTTCCCTCCTGTATCTTATTTACCCCCATTAGGTATTTAAGGGTCTCTATCATATCCCTCCCCGCCTCTCTTCCAGGGTGTACATATTTAGGTCCTTAAGACTCTCCTCAAAGGGCATCTGATGTAGACCCTACACCATTTTTGTTGCCCTCCTCTGGACCGCCTCCGCTCTATGTCCTTCCGGAGATGTGGTCTCCAGAACTGCACACAGTACTCTATGTGGGGTCTTACCAACGATCTATACAGAGGCAATGCCACCTTTCTCCTTCTGCTGCTAATACCACTTCCATTGCACCCCAGCATCCAACTAGCCCTCCCACTGCCTTGTCACAGTGCCTGACCACCTTTATGACATCCAATACGATTACCCCCAGGTATCTTTCCTGCTTGGTGGTCAACACCACTCCTCCCATTTGTACCTCAACCCTGAGTTTCTGTGCCCCAACTGCATTACTTTGCACTTTTTTACATTTATTTATTTATTGAATTTTGTTGACCCAGTAGGTCCACTAAGACTAGAAGTTCATTTTTCAGGGGCAACCGGGGGATACAAATGGTAACCAACTGAAACTGAATCAGATTAAGCTGTCGGTAGTATTTTTAGTGAATGGGGGAAATTTGGCCAGGACACCAGGTAAATTCCCCTACTGACCTGTAAAGGGAACAGTTTTCCGTCAGGATGGCCACTTCACCTGGAGCACCAGAGAGAATGGATGTGCAGGAGGTGGAGGAAGAGGCCTCCTCCTCTACCTTCTTACTGCAAGAAGCTGAGCAATTCTACGATGCACCCACAGAGCTGAGAACGCAATGCATATTGGCAGTGAATCTGAACAGCAGATGAATGAAAATCGGAATTTGGATATGGAAATTATGCAAGATAGAGTTGGTGTGGTTGCACCGCACTCCTCAGAGAAAAATATACAAAACTTACAACAGTTATTGCAGTCTGAGGAAGAGCGCTTTTTAAACCACAGAACAGAACTGCAGCGGGTGTTGGCCGCTCACAAACATTTACAGTCGGGACACACCAAGAGATTACCTAGCAACAGGGCTGAGCAGGCCCATGGTCAACCTATGGTAACAGTAAGCAAGGACAGTATTACAGCGATCAGTCCAGAGGAACAAAGTGGATCTGCAGCAGTGACTGGTGGCTCGGCACAAGTCCAGGGACAGGACATCAGAGAAGCAGGAGCTCACAAACAAACTTTCTCCTTCAATGCAAGTATGAGCAGAGAACCGCTTTTTGTATTTAAGGGAAATAAAAAGAAATTGTTAAAGGATGTCCCGCTGGGAATGACAAAAACAGGCTGTCCTATGCCCGGCCTAAAACAAGACATAACTGTCACATCGGAGGCAACAGGTACTCAACCGTGGTCAGCTGAGACCACTCTCAGGTCTGCCGGATAGGAGAAAAATAAACAGACTGGACAGTGGGAGGCTGGATCTCAGCCAATTTCAATATCTACGGTCCGCACCACTGCAGCCTCACCAATTCCTGTACTTTTGCAACCTGACATTGGTGAAAATGTACTGGATGTTCAAGGGCTTAATGTGGATCCACTCTCTTGTGTGTCTTTCCCTCTGCATCTCACACAGTGTTTACAGATGCCCCATACTTCTGATCCTCGACTAAGCCAAAATATCCCTCTGAATCCAGATGACGGACCTCAGGCGTTTTCTTCATCATAATATAGGCCTATAGTGTCTGAACAAAGAATACCTTGGGTTAACTAAGAGGCTTCCACTTCTAACAATGAACACCCACAGGCCAATACTGAACCCCCACCAGAAGCCAACGGTGCTAGGTCCAGGTCGTATGCTTCCTTTTTTCGTGTCCTAACATAGTCAGCCAAGCGGCACAAAAAACTGAACAAAAAAAAAGGTGTCAAGTTTAAACTGCTGGTGCAGTTTAAATAGCGGGGCTTCAGCCCAGTTGCAGCTGTTGGTTTTCGGCATTGGGGGTTGGAGGTGTGGACTGGTCCTCACTGGGACCCCCTCCTTCCCCACTTGGGACAAGGACTACTGAGGCTAATGGACTTGAGGCTAATTCTCTCTCGGGGCTCCTTCAAAATGGAGTCGGACCGCGGAGAGCGAGAGAAACTGGAAAAAAAAAAAAAAAAGGGGCCAAGTTTGAACTGCTGGTGCAGTTTAAATAGCAGGGCTTCAGCCCCAGTTGCAGCTGTTGGTTTTCGGCATCGGGGGTTGGAGGTGTGGACTGGACTTCGCTGGGACCCCCTCCTTCTCCACTTGGGACAAGGACTACCGAGGCTAATTAGTCCTGCCCACGCACCCCGTTCCCTCCTCCCCTTAAATGCTTGTAAGCCCCTCCCTTAAATGTTCAGGGACCCTATTAGCAGATAGGGTGTGGTTAAAAAGTGAAAACAGTTTTGTCTTTGTCCTTTTCACTAGCTAATAATATCTCTCATTGCTTGGAGTTGCGTTCCCTCAAACTGCTTACATTTTCCCATACCAGTTGATTTTGAATAACTCCTGTTTACTCTTTAAAGTTACCCTGGACTGTTGCATTAGTGTTCTCCAGGTTTCATGCTAGCATATACCCTAACTGCCTGTATCTCCCTAGGATGTTGCCATGGGTGATTGCTGGGCTAGCTATGTGAAAAAGTTAGGGTACTCAGGTTTCATGCTTGCATACACATAATTCATTGGTGACAGATAATAACCAATGTCACTTCTTCGTAACCTGTGCATGACTAGCAATGTCTGTGTAACCAGTGCATGATTCACAATTTTCTTGAACCAGAAGCCATTGCTATTTGGGATACTATACTTTTGAGACAATTACTTTGCATGGGCATGCACCGCTATCCTAGGTAGACTGAAGCTACAACCAACCTACCTTCTGCATAGCTTGAGATAGGTCAATACTCCAGGTCCCCCTATCCCTGAGTACTCTCTCCTCCCACCCACCAGGATAACCTCACCAGGGGAGCTAGATCCTGTTACTGCAGCCCTGAGGTAACTGCCCAAGGGCGCTTACCTCACCCCCTTCCCAAGGTCTGACAGGATGCGGCCTCTGACTAGCTGCTCCGTGCTTCACGGTCTGGCTGGGACCCCAGCCCCAAATCACGGTCCACTGGTTGCCAAACCATCTCCGGAACTCCCTCCCCCCAACTGGAGATCTGCCAAAGGCTTGAGGTTGGTGCATCTAAACGTACGTAGCCTGCTGCCCAACCTCGCTGAGCTTACAGCTTGGGTGGCGCTTTATAACCCTGACATTATGGGGGTCACGGAGACCTGGCTGAAGCCACATACTTCAGACTCTGCCTGAGCCCTCCCGGGCTACAATCTCATTAGGCAAGACAGGGCTGGGAACAAGAGAGGGGGTGGGGTACTCCTATATTATAAGACCCACCTAAACGTATCAGTCACAGGACACGCGTCACCCCCATCCCATTCTTGTGAGTTCCTGCACGCACTCCTCCTGCTAGGCAACACCAAGAAGGTACACCTGGTCTGTGCCTACAACCCCCCAAAGGGTGGTGTGCCAGGGTTCTCCTCCCTCCTTGACAGCCTTAGCCCCATGGTTGGCTCGAATGAGCTTCTAGTCCTAGATGACTTCAACCTCAATTGGGTAGGCTGCAATGTCCAGCAATACAAGCCCCTGCTGGCTGGTCTCGCCCTCAGCCAAGTCATCTCTGAACCCACAAGGCTCGCCCCACGTGGAGACAGGAGTTCCCTCATTGACTGAGTGCTGAGCAAAAGACCGGAGAAAAGTGTCTCCTCTGGCATTCTCTAAGATGCTATATCAGATCACTCTCCCACCTACTGCATATGGGGCATCTCCCCTCCTAAGATCCCCTGCAAAGTGATCCAAATGAGGGACTTCTCCAAACTCAACACTGGGGACTAACTTGCTGACCTGCGACACGCTGACTGGTCCCGGGTCACTGCCACAAATGACCCCTCAAGGTCCCCTGACAACTTCCTGACTGTCTTCACCCCACTGCAAGACAAACACGCTCCTCTCACAAAAAGGAGGGTGAGGGGCACTGTCACAGAGTGGCTCCATGGAGGCCTTTTCTCTCTAATGAAACAAAAGGATAAATGCTTGGTGAGATACAAGAACTCCCTCTCCAGCACAGACCTCCTTGAGTACAGGCAGCTGAGAAACTCATGCAAAACAGCTATCCGATCTGCATAAAGTGAGTTCTGTCAATCTGCCCTACTCTCCACAGCCAGAAACCCAAGGAGTTTCTGGCAGAACATCAATAACACGGTTGGAGGGTCTGCCAGCGCTCAGGTTACTGATATGCACATTGGTGGGGTAAACTACAACAACCCCCGTGCAATTGCCAATGAGTTTAACTTCCTGTTCTCTAACCTGCCAGCTCTGCCCAACCAGACATACGACCCTAAGGATCATGCCCCCCTTCCCAGAGGAAACGTCCACCACTCCCCCTTCTACTTCAGGGTTATCTCTGTCATGAAGACGCAGAAGTTCCTTGTCGGCCTCTACCCCCATACTGAAGCTGGGCACGACTGCCTTGAGCCCAAACTACTTAGGCTAGGGGCATTTTATCTAGCCCGACCCATCGCCCACATCTTCAATGCATCACTTACCTCGGGCATAGTCCCAGACATCTGGAAGATAGCCAAAGTCATTCTGGTCCCTAAACAAGGTGACCCAAAAGACATAATGAATTACTGCCCTACAGCAATCCTGTCAGCGATCAGCAAACTCCTGGAAAAGGCTGTTGTCTCTCAGCTCAACCTCTACCTACAGACCCACAATCTACTCTCTCCAGCTCAGCACGGGTTTAGAAAAGGGCACAGAACCTCCACTGCCCTCCCAACTGTTACCTCCATTATCAGGACTGCTGCTGACCAAGGCAAACTGACTGGGGCCATCTTCGTGGACCTCTCGAAAGCCTCTGACTGGGTTGACCACGCTCTACTATGCTCCCCTCTCCTGTCCCTTGGCTTCTCCCCCGGTGCCCTTGCCTGGTTCCTTAATTACTTCTCGGGCAGGCAGCAGTACACAAAGTTCAACAAGACCCTGTCTGAGCCAGCTCCAGTTAGCTGCGGGGCCCCCAGGGCTCTATCCTAGGGCCTCTCCTGTTCTCCCTCTTCGTAAACGAGCTACCCTCGGTCCTGGCGCAGGGGCACACTACTCTGTGCACAGATGATCTAGTCATCATGACTAGCTCCCGGGACAGCTCTACCATCAACGCTGAGCTAAACTCCAACTTTGACCGAATCCAAACCTGGCTAAAGGTCCACAAGCTCACGATTAACCTGCAGTAGATGCAGGCCATGCTCTTCGGCTCAACAGCCAAGACAAAAACTGTCCTGGGCCCGCTTAAGATCGTAGGTGCCGATGGGTCCTCACTGCAAGTTACAGGTTCTGTCAAGTACCTAGGAGTGACGCTTGACCCTCAACTGGATCTGAATTTGTACATAAGCAATGCATGCAAGGCCTCCAACTGCAAGTTGGGCCTTGCATACAGAGCAAAAAACTGCCTCACCCCTGCTGCCCGACTCGCCTTAACCAAGGGAGTCCTCCTACCCACACTCTGCTATGGGCTTGTCACCTTCACCTACGTTGCTAAAACTAGTCTTGCAAAATGGGACTCTGCGTGTAACAGTGTATGTCGCTTTACGCTCTCAGCTCCCCGCCTTACCCACCACTGTGAGCTCTACTCTCGACTTGAGTGGCTCCCACCAGAAAAGCACCATTCCTATGTCTTGGGCAATTTCATAGATAATGTTGTCAAGTCTGTCACCCCCCTAGCCCTCACTGAATCTCTCATTCCGGCAAACCCCAGCTACCTTCTGAGATCCAGCGACTCTCAGGTCCTCCTGGTGCCCAAGACTCTCACCCAAATCGGCGACCGGGCCTTTGCTGCATATGCACACAGGTTGTGGAACTCCCTCCCCCTCAAGCACTCGGTCTTCCCCCTCCCACCGTGGCTTTAAAGCCTCCCTCTGGGGCTTTCTCAAATCGGCCTCCACCTGCCTATGCACTAGATGAACCATCCGACCTCTGTTGCTCCGACTGGCTGAGTCGCTACCAAACTTATCTGGCTATGGCAGTGGTCCGCCACATCTTTATTCCACTACCAAGCGAGAGACAAACTAGATAGATTAATCCACTTTAGGCCCAACCGCTCATTCAGTGTGTGCATAGTTAGTGTCCTACTTCCGGACTATGCATTGGGCCTCCTCCACCCTAGTTTGTTTCTTCTCTGCCTACCTACTAGTTTTTACTGAGTTGCTGCCCCAGCACAGTGGCCCCTGCCTATCCTGAGACTACCCTAATGTTATCCTACCTGCTGTCTGCATTGATAAAATCCTGCTACCTTCTTGTACTGACCTTGTTGTTTGATGCACTTTAAATGTAACCTTACTTGTTTTGCCTGTTCATGAACGTACCATTGTAATCTCCTGGGTCCCACCTGAAAATAGGCAATTAGTTGTCTAGTGTGCTCACCCGGTTAACAAAAGCAAATAAATAAATGCTGTATGTTTATCATAATGAGACATTAAACCGGAGTCCCATCTGCCTGTTCTGGTGGATGTTAAAGATCCCATGGCACTTCTCGAAAAGAGTAGGGGACTTTCTCCAGTGTCCTGGCCAAATTTTCCCCAATTCACTAAAAATACCACCAACAGCTTAATCTGATTCAAGTTCAGTTGGTATTCATCTGTATCCTCCTCCCGGGTCGTGCCTGAAAATAGACAGGATTTGTCTAGTGCACTTACGGGGTCAACAAAAACTAAAATTATACAGAGGGGATCAGGTGACCTTTCCGGACAGAAAGTTTGTGGCCAGAACTTTGCTAAAAAACCTGATGGAGTTTCCTGCTGCTGAAATGTACGCTTTAATCCAGGTGTCTGGGGAAGCACATTTGACTTTAGCTTTAATCTGAGTTCTGGATTGCAGAAACTCTGGGCAAAATATCGTCTCCTGAAGTCCCGTCCTATATGGGCTACTTCCGAGGTAATTCCACTGACCAAACCGGCCAACCGTATCATAACTGTACTTTTAGAAATGAAGGTGTCAGCATAACATGTACTGTACTGACTCAAACAACGCTGCACAGTTTTGGGGAATCCTGAGGGCTATATTTATATATACACACAAACTATGTACATATATATATATATATATATATATATATATATATATACATAACAATATATACATATATATATATATATATATATATATATACACACACACACACACACACACGGACAGGCTAGGCTAGACCCAGAAGGTGTAGGAAAGTTACATGATGGAGTGGATTGGGGGGAGAAGCCGTAGTGGATAGGGTGAGGGAGGCCCTTAGGAAGCTAAAAACTGACAAGAAGGAACTGGCGGAGGAGCTGGCAGCTCCACTGGCTGTATCCTTTAACATATCTCTCTGCAGATGGGATGGGTGCCACAGGACTGGAGGGTGGCTTATGTAGTGCCTATACATAAGGAGGAGTATAGGGAGGAGATGGGGAATTATAGACCTGTCAGTCTGACGTCTGTGGTAGGCAAAGTAATGGAGGGCTTTATTAAGAAGAGGACTGGAAGGCAGTTGGAAAGGTTAGGACAACAGGATGAAAATCAGCATGGCTTTGTTCCGGGGAGATCGTGTCAGTCCAACCTTATAGAGTTTTATGATTGGGCGATGGGGTCCATGGAAAGACATAGGCCGGTGGATGTCATATACCTAGATTTCAGCAAGGCATTTGATTCAGTGCCCCATAATGGACTGATAGCAAAAATTGGAGAGATGGGAGTGGAAGGTCAGGAGCTAATTTGGGTTGAAAATTGGCTTTCGGGGTGTTTACAGAGGGTAATGGTGCGTGGGATACGCTCCTCCCCCAGGAAGGTAATCAGTGGGGTCCCTCAGCGTTCAGTATTGGATGCAATCTTGTTCAATGCCTATGTCTCAGATATTGGGAGGGAAGTTAGGAATAGGCTGAGTCTCTTTGCAGATGATTCAAAACTGGGAGCACTGGTGGATTGTGAAGAAGCGAGGGAACCAGTCCAGGATATTCTGGAGGGGTGGTCAAAGAGATGGGGACAGAAATTTAATGCTTGGAAATGTAAGGTACTTAATTTGGGAGTCCATAATCCTGGTCTTGTTTACACCTTGGGGGGGGGGGGGATAACACTGCAAGCCACATTGGGTGAAAGGGACTTAGGGGTGGTGGTAGATGTCAAAATGAATAACTCTGAAAATTGTAGAAGAACTGCAGCCAAAGCAAACAGGATATTGGGCTGCATAGCCAGGGGGAATTACGTCCAGAAGGAGAGAGGTGACACTCCCTCTATATAATGCCTTGGTCAGGCCGCAGCTAGAGTACTGTGTACAGTTCTGGAGACCCCATCTGAAGAAGGACATAGCGCTGCTGGAGAGGGTTCAGAGGAGAGCAACCAGGATGATTCGGGGCATGGAGGGGAGGACTTATGAAGAGAGTTTGGAAGAGCTTGGGCTTTACTCACTGGAGGAGAGGAGGGAATAGGGGAGATATGAGAGAGGTTTTCAAGTATGTAAAAGGAATAACCAGGAGTGCAACCAAGAAGCTGTTTAGGCTAAAAAAAAAATAGGGGGGAATAACCAGAGGCGATGAGTGGAAATTGGAGGGGGTAAATTATAGGGGGGAGCGTAGGAGGCATTTTTTTCACTGAGAGGGTGATGGAGCCATGGAATGCGCTGCCCAGGAGGCTACTGGAGAAAGGCACAGTGGAGGGCTTCAAAAAGGGGTGGGAAGGTACAAGGGGAAATTGAAATCAGAGAAGACCCTCTTGGGGTTGGGGGGTAGTAAGGCGAGCAGCCACTAGGTTGCTGGCTTTCGAGCAGACATTGAGAGACCTTTTGGCCTATTCTGCTGGCCTTTAGTTTGTTAGTACAATATATTTGATGATGAGCAGATCTGGACAGGAGGCTGGTGGATACGTGTGATCCTGAATAGTACTGACACGGGAATGGAACACCTGCCTAACTGTTTTCTTGGGGGGAGGGAGGCGGGAGGGTTGTTCTGTGCAGGCCAACCCAAGACCTGCTATCGGTGTGGGTCTGTGACTGTGGGGCACATTAGCAGCCTATGGGATAAGCTGAAATGTGCCATATGTAATGAGTTAGGTCACACTAGTGGCTTTTGCAGAAATGAACAAAAATGTAACCTCTGTAAAGCAGTGAGCCACAGGGGAACAGATAAGGGGAGCAAAGGAGTATTTTACTACCATTTTTGACTGAAATACTGCCACTTTCTGATTTCAGGAAGTTTTTTCCCAACCCTGCAAATTTACAATATGTGGTACACATGTACAAAGTTGGCAGTACCACTAGGTGCTAGCAGCCATGGCACTACACAGGAACCTGTAGTGATGGGGACAGGAGTTGCTCACAGGCTGGTTGGAAGGGCGGGTTGCAACATGACAGTGTTAAAAATAAGGTCACAGTACGACTCCACAGCAGTATTAGACAGTCATTGACTGCAGGCATCCAGTGGGATTGAGACTTGGTTTAAATGTGGGGGTTACGAGATGGGTCAGTGGATGACAGTACTGCCATTTGGCTGAAAATACTACCAGGTGTAAGAAGGTAGTAGTAAGTACTTCTGAGTACTAAAAATTATCTGGACCACTGGTGGGCCATATGTACCACACCTGCCCTTGGGCACCCCATAATCAGCCAAACCAAGCTGACAGTGAGGAACAGCGTCTCCTGATAGTTTAATGTCTTGACTTTCCCCCTCTGGGCAAAGCTAATAGTCAGTTCTCATCTGAATCCCCCCCACCCCAACTTAGGAAGAATGTTCTCAATGAAGAGGTTACCTGCCTCCCCAAACGTATCAGCACATCCTTTGGCAGAAACTGTCCCGGAAACACCTGTAGAGATGGGAATGGAGGCTGTCCCTATTGTAGCGTCAATTGACATGCCCCCACCCTCTCACCCACAGAGGGAACAGCAAAAGTAAAAAATGGTGACTAGGAGGAGACAGGCCTGGGAGACGCTAGCACCCAAAATTTCTAAAACCTCTGAAATTTCCACCTCAAACAGACTTGATGTACTGATTGAAGTGGTGCCCTCCTCAGGTAATGAGACAGACACCTCCTCCGTGTGGTCTTCCATGCAGGATCCAGAATCAGATATGGATAGCCTTCCACCCTCAGACAGCCCACAGAGAGGGAGTCTAAGACAAACGGGAAAGGTAAACAGAGGAGTACTAAGGGTGCCAAAACTCGAGGGAAGAAACCTCCATGAACTATGTTGGCCAACACATGTTACTCTCTCCCCCCCCCCCTTGTTTTTGAACTACCACCATGACATCCCTGCTCTCATTATATACTATAAATGCTAACAGTATAAAAAAAATCATAAAAAGAAGCAGGTGGTTTTCTCTTATTTGAAGTCCCTTCCTCCTGGGATTTTTTTTTATCCAGGATACCAGGCGTCACACAAACCTGAAGGTGAAACAAGATATTACACAGTGGCAAGTGCGGCCTTCTTACTGGTTCATTGGAACTGATCCTTGTTCTGGGGTAGCTATATTGTTTCATGCCCTACAATTTGATTTATTAAAATTAATTGATCTAGTACTGGGAAGGGCACTAATCTTAGATATCAAAATACACACTACCTTATACAGACTGATTAACATTTACACTGCAAAATCAAAAGCTGACAGGATTGAACTCTAAGGCCATACAACCATACTTTCATTTATCACAGAACGTAATATTGGGGGGAGATTTTAATTGTGGGTTGAGTTGAGCTGATAGAGAATGTAATATCAGAACAAAAACACTTTTTTGGGACATAACTTTTCTGAAAAAAATGATTCAGACGGCCAGTCTGAGACGTTTTAACGGTCACTGGACGGTCAGATTCAATCTTTCATAAAGGGCCTTTGGCCAGCAGAAGAAAAAATTACCTACCTTAGTAACTGTATCTCTTCTAATAGAATCTTGCTGTATTCTGACAGTATGCAGTATGCCCCAGCACTAGAACTGCTCCAGAGAACAAAGAGTTAACTCTATGCCACAGCATAGAACGTTGAGCTTGTGCTGGGATCAAACCCCTATCTGCTCTACTTCAAAGTGCAACCGTCAGATTCTTATGAGCCCAAACTGACTAACTACAGCTGTCATGGGGAAATTGTAAGAAAAACACTACAGCCAAAAGGCAATGAACACAAAGGATCCCCCAAAGTCTCAAGTCTAAGACCCCAAGACAAAAACCTGGTAGTGAAACACATTCAAAACAGAAAACTTCAAACACTATGACCCCCTCCCAACAGGGGAGAGGGTCAATGCACCTCTGGGGTGCAACACTGCACCTGCCAGTCCACATCCCAACAACTAGGTTCTGAGAGGGGAGGCGGGTGAGGTCAGAATACAGCAAGACTCCATTAGAAGAAATACAATTACTAAGGTGAGTAATTTTTTCTTCAAACAACATGAAGTCTTGCTGTATTCTGACAATATGCAGACTACCAAGCAGTACCTACCAGGAGGAGGGTCCAGAACCTACTTAGAGAATAGGCTCTGTAATACTGCTGTGCCAAACCTAGCATCACTCCTAGCCTGGATATCCAGGGAGTAATGCTTGGTAAAAGTGTGGACTGTTTTCCAGATGGCTGCTTTGCAAATCTCTAAATCAAATCAAATCATCTTTATTTTTATAGCACCTTTCAAAACCAAGGCGCTGTACACAAAAACCATACATATTAACATAGAATTTTTAAAACTGACATAAATAGATCAACCATAGCTAGGAAAAGCTAAACTAAATAAATAAGTCTTTAACTCCATTTTGAATCTATCGACGGTTGGACATTCTCTCAACCAGCGAGGTAGAGAATTCCACAGGGTTGGCACTAAAAAAGCAAAAGCCCGAGATCCTGATGTCTTTAATCGAACCCTGGGAATCTCCAGCAATCCCTCATTGGCAGAACGGAGAGGACAGAGGGGGCAACAGTGTACCAAGAGATCTTTCAGGTAGCCGGGTCCCTGATCATGTAGGGCTTTAAAGGTTAATAAACCAACCTTGTAGGTGATCTGCCACCAAACAGGTAGCCAGTGCAGCTCGCGGAGCAGAGGGTGTAATATGACTGGTTCTAAAAGTCCCAGTCAAAATCCTGGCCGCCGCATTCTGCACCAGCTGCAGGCGGCGGATATCAACCCTAGGTAGCCCTAGGTAGAGGGAGTTGCAGTAATCAAGACGGGTAGTGATAAAGGCATGGACCAATGTTGAAAGATCACCCGGTGGAACCAGGTGTTTCACCCGGGCGATATTCCTCAGATGGTAAAAAGAGGATTGACAACAGCTGATACCTGAGATTTTAAGGTCAAACCATCGTCAAAATTAACGCCCAGGTTACGCACCTAATCAGAGGTAGCGAGCGACATACCACCCAGCAATAAGCCTGATGGTTGTCCAGCCCCCAAACCCGCCCCTGGACGACCCGGGTCCACTACCAACACCTCAGTCTTATCCGGATTCAGTCTCAGCCAGCTGGAACTCATCCAAAGTCTGATTTCAGTAAGGCAATTATTTAGCACGGTGAAAGCATCATTTTGCCCGGGCAGAAAAGACAAATACAGCTGAGGATCATCTGCATAGCAGTGAAAACCCAGACTGTATCGCCTGATAATATCTCCCAATGGCAGCATATACACTGCAAACAACATGGGGGCTAGACTGGAACCCTGTGGTACCCCACAAGGTAGGGAGTGAGCGCCAGAGGAATAAATTCCAGTGGCAACTCTCTGAAACCTGTCCGTGAGCTAAGACTGGAACCATTTGAGGACTGTACCAGACAGCCCACAAAAGAACCGCAGGCATTCCAACAGCACACCATGGTCTACAGTGTCAAATGCAGCAGAGAGATTGAGAAGGACCAGAATGGTACGTGCCTTTCGATCTCTAGCCATTAGGAGATCATTCAACACCCGGATAAGGGCAGTCTCCATGCTATGCTTCATCCTAAAACCAGATTGGAGAGTATCATAGACATTGTTAGTTGTAAGATGATCATCCAATTGCAACGCAACCGCCTTTTCAATAACCTTACCAACAAAAGTCAGGTTAGAGATAGGCCAGTAGTTAGCTAGACAATCTGGGTCCAAGGAGGGTTTTTTAAGGAGTGGTCGAACTACTAGGTTCTGAGAGGGGAGGCGGGGGAGGAGGTCAGAATACAGCAAGACTCCATTAGAAGAAACAACATTACTAAGGTGAGTAATTTTTTCTTCAAACAACATTAAGTCTTGCTGTATTCTGACAAATTGCAGACTACCAAGCAGTACCTCCATGGAGGAGGGACAGTACCTACCTAGGAAATAGGCTCTGAAGCACTGCTGTGCCAAACCGAGCATCACTTCTAGCCTGGACATCCAGAGAGTAATGCTTGGTGAAAGTGTGAACTGTTTTCCAGGTAGCTGCCTGACGTATCTCTAAGATAGGAATATCCCTGGCAGCAGCCAGGGAAGCAGCTGTACCTCTGGTAGAGTGAGCCCTCAGGCCTGAGGGTAGAATCTTGCCTAGTTTTTCATAGCAAAATTGAATGCAAGAGACAATCCACCTGGCAATGGATCTTTTAGTGGCAGGTTTTCCCTTACCAGCCTCACCATAAGTGAGGAACAGTTGGAGGGAGTCAAACCTATGACCCTTGGTACACTCTATGTAGCAGCTAAGGGCCCTTTTCACATCTAAACTGTGCAACCTCCTCTCACCAGAGGAGAAATGGTCAGTGAAGAAAACAGGAAGAGACACAGACTGGTTAAGGTGGAAGTCTGAAACCACCTTAGGTAAAAACTTCCTGTTAGTCCCGAGGACCACCTTATCCCTATGGAAAGAGATAAAATCAGGCTCCACTGATAGGGCTTGTATCTCGCTTATGCGCCTGGCAGAAGTGATGGCCACCAAGAAAACAGTTTTCCAAGTCAAGTACTTAAGCTCTGCTGAGGACAAAGGCTCAAAAGGGGGTTGCATAAGCTGAGCTATGCAAACATTAAGGTCCCAAACAGGGGCAGGGTCCCTGAATGGCAGATTGGTATGAAGTAATCCCTTGAAAAACTTAGAGAATACAGGATGAGCTGAAAGGGAAGAAGGCTTACCTGCTGAAAGAAAAGCAGAGACAGCTGCCAGATGCACTCTTAGTGTAGTTGGTCTAAGTCCCAAGCTATTAAGATGAACCATATAGTCAAGGACTGTGGGCAGGCCAGCAGACTCTGAAGAAATATGCTTTCCAGAGCACCATATGGAGAATCTTTTCCATTTGGAGTTGTAAGTGCTTCTGGTGGAAGGCTTCCGAGAAGCCTTTAGGATATCCATAACACCTTTAGAAAGGTGTAAATCGGCAAACTCTTAACTCTTCAAGAGCCAGGTCTTGAGATTGAGAGATTTGAGATTTGGATACCAAACCCTCCCCTGAGCACAGGTTAACAGGTTGTAATTCCTGGGAAGAAACAGGGGAAGGTGGACTGCTAAGGACAACAGGAGAGGGTACCAGGGCTGTCTGGCCCAATCTGGAGCAATCAGAATCACCTTGCAGGGTTGAGACCTGATTTTGACTAACACCTTGAACAGGAGAGGGAAGGGGAAGCATACAGGAACTTCTCTTCCCAATTGAGAACTAGGGCATCCAGGGGGACTGAGCCAAACACTGGGGGCCTGCAGCAAAAGAGGGGAAGTTGGTGATTGTCTGGGGCTGCAAAAAGATCTATCTGTGGAGTGCCCCATCTGGAGAAGATCACCTTCAAAACCAGGGGATCCAGTGACCATTCGTGATGGCCCTGAAATATCCTGCTGAGAGCATCTGCCAGGACATTGTCCTTGCCTGGGAGGTGAACTGCTGTAAGAGAGGTGTTCAGGGAATGGGCCAGAGACCATAACTTCATTGCTTCTGTGCACAAGGCCATAGACCGAGTGCCCCCATGCTTGTTGATACACCACATTGTGGTGGTATTGTCTGTCCTGATCTGAACTACTTTGTTCTGAACAGACTTGGAAAAATCCTGAAGTGCTAGAAACACTGCTCTGAGTTCTAACAGACTGATGTGAAGCAGAGATTCCTGAGGAGACCACAACCCTTTGGTGGTCAGGTCCCCCAAGTGGGCTCCCCACCTCAAGAGGGAGGCATCTGTAGTAAGGATTAGAGCATGAGACTGAGTGAGAAAAGGAACTCCCTGTCTCAGATTGTCCTGATCCTGCCACCACTGCAAAGCCTAGATCAGGGTTCGAGTCACTGGAATCAGTTTGGTCAGAGGATCCTTTTTCTGAGACCAAAAGGCTCTCAAGTGGAACTGAATGTCCCTCATCTGAAATCTTGCTCCCTGCACCACTGCTGTAGAAGCAGGCATGTGCCCCAGGAGCTGTAGAAAATGCCTTGCTGGTCGAGACATCTGGAGGGTGAATGCAGAGGCCAGTGAAATAAGGGTCCTTGCCCTGTCCAGGGGAAGGAAGGCTTTTGCCTTTACTGTATCTAGCTCTGCACCTATGAAGGTGAGGAGCTGTACAGGCTCTAGAACTGACTTTGAAAGATTCAGAAGGAAACCTAGGGAAGTAAGCAGTTGCTGAGTTATCTGTAGGTGTAACTTGACTTGGTCTGGGGACTGGCCTACTATGAGCCAGTCGTCCAGGTATGGGAAGATGGAAAACCTTTTCCTTCTTAGGAATGCAACTACTACTGCCAGGGATTTTGTGAGCACCCTTGGGGCAGAGGTTAGGCCAAAGGGCATTGCTCTGAATTGGTAGTGACCTGAGGGCAGCTTGAACCTGAGGCATTTTCGATGGGAGCTTCTGATGAGAATATGAAAATAGGCATCCTTGAGGTCCAGGGAGTCTACCCAGTCCATTGGCCTTAGAGAGGGTAGAATTATTCCCAGAATCACCATTTTGAACTTTGGCTTTAAAAGGTGCTTGTTTAAATATCTGAGATCCAGGATGGGCCGCCATTCTCCTGTCTTTTTGGGGGTGAGGAAGTAACTGGAGTACAACCGCTTCCCTTTGTGTAGGGGTGGAACCCTTTCTATAGCTCTGAGAGACAAGAGGGAAGAGATCTCTGCCTCTAGGGCAAGTGCCTCTGAAGGATTTGCAGGTGGAAAGGATCTGGTTCTCATCTTTGGAAATTTTTTGAAGCTGAGAACCAGTCCCTGGCATACTACTTCCAGGACCCATTTGCCTGATGTTAAAGACATCCAGTCCTGGACAAAGTAAGCCAGCCTGCCCCCTACAGGTAGTGGAGAATCGGCCCTGGCAAGCCCATCGGGGTGCCTGTTTGGCAGGGGCTTTAGGCTGAGGGGTGGAAGCAGGACTGCTTGTACCCCATCTGCCTCTCCCCCTAAAGAACCCCCTATGAGCATAAGCAGAAGAGGAGGCCTGGGCTTGGTAGAAAGGCCTAGGAAAAGGCCTGCCCCACGGTTGCTGCCTCTGAGGAGTGGCTTGCCTTTCCTTGGCCTGAGCACTCCTATAGGTGGTCCTGTACTCATCCATTTTCTTCACGTAGTTCTCCGTTTGCTCCCCAAACAGAGAATTACCAACAACAGGAAAATCCATGGCCTTAGACTGGGTATCCTGAGACAGTCTAGTACATCTGAGCCAAGCCATCCTACGAAGGACCACAGATGTAGCCATGACCCTAGATGAAACCTCATTTGAGTCCACTGCAGCATGGAGTTGCACCTTGGATGCCTCAATACCATCAGCAGCTACCTGCTCCAGCTCCTTGGCAAGCTGGCCAGGGACCTGTTTAGCTAAAGCCATTACAGTGTCCCATCTACATTTCTGATATCTAGCTGTATAGGCCATATAATTGGCCGGCCAGAGTCCCAAGGATGCTGCCATGTACTGTTTCTTTGCCATGGCATCAATCCTCCTGGAGTCCTTATCTGGGGGGTGTGAAGCCAAGGGTATATTAGCCTTATCACAGGCTGCAGCCTGCACTACCCCAACATGGCTGCATTGCTGGGTAAGGAACTCCGTATCTGAACCTGACAGAGTATACCTCTTGTCCATTCTCTTATCCACAAGAGGTATGGAATAAGGAGTCTTTAAAATTTTTATTGTCTGTTTCCCAAAAGACTTATGAAGGGGAATAGACATTCTCCTGGACTCTGGGATATCCATCATTTCAACATAGTCAGGCTCCTCCTGGTCATCCACAGCTTCTTCCATAGGAAGCTGAAGAGTTTCAGCCACTTTCTTGTAAAACATGAAATGGGAGGGGGACTCAGAAAGCCTAGGAAGAGACACTCCTGAAGGTCTGTCTGGGGAGATGTCCAGGTCAATGGGCACATCCAGACTTTCATAATCACATTCACTTTCCTCATACTCTCCTTCCTCCTCCTCCGGTTCATAAAATTCCTCTAAATCATAATCCGGAACCCGGTGGAACCGACCGAACCGAGCGCCTTCCTGATGGTGCCGGTTCGGTCGGAACCGGGGATAGCGACTGAACAATTTTTATCGCTTTGGCTATTTCATCAGCGGTTAGAGAAGAAACTTTTGGATCCACACCAGCTGATTTATCCCTTCTTGTTCTCTTAACCGGAACCGATTCCTCGGAATCGGTTCTCCTTTAGCCCAAAGAAGTTTCGCCCTGGTCAGAGTGCACTCCTTCTGGTTCGGTTGGAACCGAACCGGGCTGGCCATCCGGGTCAGTGGACTTTTTGGCCTCCCTTTCCCTTTTTTCTAGGGTAGCTGCAGGAAAATATTTACAAATCTGGCAGTCTGAATCGAGGTGGTCAAACCCCAGACAATAAACACAGGTGGTGTGGGGATCAGCCTTAGCAAAGACTTCCCCACACACACTACAGTGCTGAAACCCAGTGGGCCCAGTTTTTCTTTTGGGTTTCTCAGACATGGCCAGTCCTAACCAAAAACTTACCCTTTTTGGCAATCCATGAGGCAAGACACCCTTATTGGTTCCTGACCGTGTTATGGATCGTGGGAAAAAAAACGTAATAAATCCGTTTTTTTAGAACCGATAAGAACCGGTAACCACACTCTAAAAGAAGAAATAAAGACTTTTAAACAACCTGATCGGTTCAAACCGAACCGATCCCACGTTTACAAGTTCCACACAGAATAATAACAAAAAAAGTCTCAACCGAGCTCGAG
The DNA here is from genome assembly GCA_016271365.2 of Neoceratodus forsteri. NCBI lineage: Eukaryota > Metazoa > Chordata > Ceratodontiformes > Ceratodontidae > Neoceratodus > Neoceratodus forsteri. The sequence continues at coordinate 94,369,743 of JADMNL010000023.1, read as the reverse complement.
CTCAGCGTTCCATGCCTGGCATGGAAAGTTAACTCTTTCATCTCCAGGGCAGTTGGGCAGTTCGAAGGTTGGACCTCACTGCAATTTGTCAGAATACAACAAGACTTCATGTTGTTTGAATGTCTTTTTTCTGAGACCAGTAAGATCTGAGATGAAACTGAATCTCTCTCATCAGAAATTTTTCTCCTTGGACCACTGCTATGGAGGCTGCCATGTGTCCCAGCAACTGTAGAAAGTGTCTGGCTGGACTAGATACTAGAGGACAAAAAGAGGAAGCCAGAGTGACAAGGGACTGAACCCTTGAGAGAGGGAGAAATGCCCTTGCCTGGATAGTGTCTAGCTCCACCCCATGAAAGTGAGGAGTTGAGCTGGTTCCAGAACAGACTTTTCTAGGTTCAGAATGAATCCCAAGGAGTCTAGAAGCTTTTGAGTGACCTCTAGGGCTGATCTGACTTGTTCCGAGGACTGACCCACAATGAGCCAGTCATCCAGGTATGGGAACAGAAGGATACCCTGTCTCCTGAGGAATGCCACCACTACTGCTAGACACTTGGTGAACACCCTTGGAGCAGATGTTAGGCGGAAAGGCATACCTTTGAATTGGTAATGGCCTGAGGGCAACTCGAACCTGAGGTACTTTCTGTGGTAATGTCTGATTGGTATGTGGACGTAGGCATCCTTGAGATCCAGGGAGGCTAGCCGGTCTCCTGGTCTTAGAGAGGGAAGAATTACTCCAGGAGTCACCATCTTGAATTTTGGTTTTGTTAAATGTTTGTTCAGGTATCTTAAATCTAGGATGGGTCGCCACTCCCCTGTCTTTTTTGGGGTAAGGTAGTATCTGGAATACAGTCCTTTCCCCTGTAACAATGAGGTACCTTCTCTACTGCTTGCAGAAGTAGAAGAGAGCAGGGGTTGACAAATTTTAAAATTACATGCTAGCCCAGGGACAAGTGGCCTAGCCAAAAATGGTAGTCCCAGTGTTGCGAGTGGTAGTCCATGTTTGTAAGGCTGTAATTTAAGGAAAACTTGTATAGCAACAAAATACATGGTGTAGGGGGTTGTATTATGAATAATATGTAGCTGCAACTACTGGAAAACAGGAAAAATTATGTTTTTCCGTTAAATTAATACAGGTGGACATGGAAGTGTAAGACAAGTGCCAATCCCAGAACAAAGTTCAACAAACTAACATGCGTACTAGTAGGTCAGGATAATAATTTAGAACAATGTATGTATATATGTAGTTACTGTTTTATGATGCTAATAAAATCTATTCTGTAAAGTCACTGTGTGGTGTGTTTATTTTGTGGTGGTATGGGTAGTCAAGAAGAGGAGGGAAAGGGAACAGACAAGACACTATAAAAAAAAATTGTCTTTTACGTAGCAGGGCCAGGCTGCTAAACTAAGCAAGACAGGATGCAGTCACAGTGGAATTGGATTGGGACGGGATAAAGAAATAAACAGTTATGTTGGTTAACAGCTGAATTTGTTAACTTTATCTGCAGCTTAGTACACTTTTCAAATCCCAACCCTCCCTCTTCCATCCCCTTTCTTAAATATATATCTCCCTAGACTAGCCTTTTATTTTATTTTTTGCCAGATGTTGAGCTGTGATAACACAGTACCCCTTAGTTTTCTTATGGCAACAACAAAGCCCAATCCTTCTCCCCCTATGTGAATCTCCCCTCTGACTCCCAGTCCTTTTTTCTGGGGGGGGATTTGCTCTGTTTAGTCAGTTGATTGTTGAAGTTGTGCCTTTTCTGCAGTTTATTCTACAAATCCCAACCCTATCTCTCTCCCTCCCTTCTTTAATATTTATCCCCTTAGAGCAGTTTATTTTCTTTCATTGCTTTTTATTTGCTCACTTCTGGAATTGCTAGCTTTAAACTGTCTCTCTGTTCTTCTTCTCTCTCTCTCTCCTCCTTTACTGCTGCCCAATGTCCCTCTTCTCTGTGTCTGTCTGGACGGTCCCAAACTTTGCCCAATCCAACACCAACAAACATTCTTCCTTTCTGAGGTCAGTCCTATAGTGTTTTTTTTTTTTTTTTTTTTTTGAGGGGGCAGATTTATTTAAAGTAAAAAAAAAAAAGTAAACCGGAGTCTGAGTCTGCACAGTGTGCTCTGCAGTAGGCTGACAGGCAGATATTACTGCACCCCATGCCTCCCCCTTTCCTACCCGGCTCATTCGCTTACCATCACTCCAGGCACCCTCTGGCTACCTGTCAATATTTCTTTCCATGCCACCCAAAAATGTTTTTTCCTGTGTACAAAGTTCCCATCCCTAGTAAAATGGGTAAAATTTTTTTTGTTCTGCAGAGCATGCAGCTTGTCACGATCAGTCGCGTCCTCTACATAGCAGCTACAATGAAGTGAAAGTGCACCTCTGACCCCTCCCCCACCCCCGTCACTGTCACAGCCATTAGGGTCTCACTTACCCTTTGGCGGTATGACAGACCTGATTTTCAGTTTCAGTGCTGGCTGGTCCAATGACTATTGCCAGCAACTCATTTCCATATTCCCTGTTGGCGCTTTCCCTCGTCTTGGCATGCTCTTCTAGTGTCTCATCCGCAGCGGATCAGCACCCGTCGATCTATGTGCATGATCTGGGCGATCGGGACTCACAACCCACTAGAGCACGCACCCTGCTGGAAAGTTTAAGCAACTGCAAAATACATTTTTTTTTTTGTTTTTTAAAACCATACTTGTCCACGGACAAGTAACTCTCATGAAAGTGCTTGTCCCAGAGTTTAAAATGATAGCCCAGGACGTCGGGCTATAGGATTTGTCAAGCCCTGGAAGACAGGAGACTTCTGCCTCTAAGGCCTTAGTCTACAAGGGAGAGGGAAGACTGAATAACCTTGCTCTCATTTTTGGGAACATTTTGAAACTGAGAGCAAGTCCCTGGCTCACTACTTACAGTACCCATTTGTCTGAAATAATAGACTTCCAGGCCTGGAAGTAGTAAGCCAGCCTGCCACCTACTGGAACTGGGGAGGCAACCCTGACTGACACCTCAGGATATCTGTTTGGCAGGGGGCTTAGACTGCATGGATGATGGGGTCCTGGTCATCCCACACCTGTCTCTTCCCCTAAAGAACCCCCTCTGCTGGAAAGAAACGGACGAGGCCTGCACTGAGCTTGGTAAAATGGCCTGTGAAAAGGTCTGCCCCTGCCAACCCTAAACTGCTGCCTTTGAGGAGTGGCCTGCTTTTCTTTGGCTGCAGCACTCCTGTAGGTGGTCCTGTATTCATCCATCTATATTCCTCCATCTTCTTCATGTAATTCTCTGTTTGCTCCCCAAACAGAGAATTACCAGTTACAGGAAAATCCATGGCCTTAGTCTGGATATCCTGCGAAAGACTGGTACACCTAACCTCAGATGAAGTTCTCCTACCTATAACTAAGATTGTAAACCTTTCTCTTACACTGGGACAATTTCCTGATGCCTGGAAAATGGCCATCGTAACTCTGGTGCATAAAACCGGTGATTGTTCCTTACAGGGTAACTATAGGCCTATATCCATTCTCTCTCCACTTTCCAAGGTGCTCGAGCGAATTGTTACCAACCAGCTTGGTGCTTATCTGGACACATACTTCATCCAGTGCCCACAACAACATGGCCTTAGAAAGGGGCACAGTACTACCACAGCACTATTAGAATTCACAAGCTTCATATAACAGGCAATCGATCAAGGCAAGACTGTAGGTGCAGTCTTTGTTGACCTAACAAAAGCCTTTGACACAGTGAATCACACACTGCTGCTTGGCCAACTCTCTAAAACTGGTGTTGCCCCAAACTTCCTGAAGTGGTTCGGAAGCTACCTCAGTGATAGACTGCAGAGGGTGAGGATATCAAATGTAGTTTTGGAGCAGAGGGCTGTCCGATCAGGGGTACCTCAAGGCTCAATCCCGGGTCCCTTATTGTTCAGTATTTTCCTGAACGACCTCCCAGCTGTTTGCAGCCACTGTACTCTCCTCTACGCAGATGACGCAGTCATCTTTACTAGCCACCTGGATCCCAATGCTCTTGAAAATAATCTTCAACAAGACTTCACAGAAGCAGAAAGATGGTTTAATAATCACAAACTGGTGCTAAACTACAAAAAAACTGAAGTCCAGCTGTTTTTGTCCTCTCGGAATAAGTTTAAGGCCCATAAACTCACTATCACCAACAACCACGGAGACGCTCTTGAACAAACTCAGCTTTTCAAATACCTAGGTTTAACCTTGGATAGTCACCTTACCTTTGTGCCTCACATTAAAAATGTTGCCAGAGATGTTAATACCAGAATTAGGCTCCTCTTCAGACACAGACAGTCTTACCCAAGAAGCACTGAAGGTTGCAGTTCACAGCTCGGTCCTCTCGATCCTTGATTATGGTCTAATCATATACTGTGCTGCAACCTCCACATCTCTTAAACGACTCATGGTGGCCCTGAACAAAACCTGTAGGTTAGTTACAGGTGCTGCGAGCCTCACTCATACCTGTGAGTAATATGCTTAATCTGGCTGGCTCCAACTAAATAACAGGATCAAACATCTCCTATCCAAAAAAGCTCTACTTGGATTACTACCTCCAATCATTGGCTGCCTGCTAATCAAATCACCTAAGACCCAACACACATGTACCTCAGTTTCTGACCCCCTACTAGTACCCCACTGTCGGACTGCTCAATACCAGCGATCCTTTCAATACAGAGTCCCCCTGTGGTTTAATAATCTAAGCAAACCAGTCTTTCTAGTCTGTCCCAATTTAAACTTATGCTTGGTCAGCATCTCCTAACCGAAAACACTTGTGGCTGTCGCACCTAGTTTCCCACTTCTGCAGACACCCTTATACCACTTTTTTCACTCTCTGAGGCTCTTACTTAGCTTCCTGTTTTGTTTCACCTCTCCCGATAGAACAATTTCACCTTTCCCCCTGCCACCTCCTCCCTTACCTCACCCCCTCCTTGTTCTGATCCCACTGACCCGCCCCCCTTCCTGGACATGTCCAGGCCCACCGGTCCCCACTCTCCCTTATCCTGTTCCCCATCACCCGCCCTCCTTTTTCCCCCTCTTTTACCCCTTCTCCCACTTTAGCCTCCCCTCCCCTCCCTCTCACCTTACGACAAGGCCTCTGGCTGCCATATTTTCTTTTCCTTCTCTATCTGGACTCTGCCCTGTCATCTCCCTTACCTCTTCCTTACTCTTCCCCTCCCCCCACCTCTGATTAGCAATGTTGTTTCAAATGTACCTTATGGTTTTCTATGCTTGCATGTAATCTTGAGTGTGTAGCACTGTTCCCACTTAGCTACTAGTTGACTTGCTGTGCTCCAATGATACCATGAATGTTGTCTGTACCACCATTGATACCATGAATATTGTCTATACCTCCCAACCTTATTGTACCCTTTCCTTTGACGTGGAACCTTTGTAAAAAAGCTGCCCCTGGCACGAAGGTATTTGTAATTTGAGATTTAAATAAAAAATAAAAAATTAAAACACTTAAGCCAAGCAAACCTTCTCATGGAGACAGATGTAGCCATGACTCCAGAATGTACATCATTCGAGTCTACAGCAGCATGAAACTGCACTTTGGATGCCTTTATACCATCAACAGCCACCTGTTCCAGCTCCTTGGCTAGCTGGGGATGGGCATTCTTAGCCAGCTCCAGAACCGTATCCCACATAGATTTCTGGTACCTGGTTGCATGTGCTTTGATTTGATTGCCCGAGTCCCAAAGAGGATGCCAAGTACTGTTTCTTTTGCCATGGCATCCACTTTCCTGAAATCCTTACCTGAGGGGGGTGAGATGCCAGGGGGATGTTAGCCTTGTCACAGGCTGCAACTTGTACTACCCCAACATGGCTGCAATGGGTTAAAAGGAATTCCGTACCAGAACCTGATCAAGCATACCTCCTGTCTATTCTTTTATCCACAGGAGGGATGGATGTGGGAAACTGCATGATTTTTTGTGTCCATTTCCCCAGGGATTTATGTAAAGGGATAGACACTCTCTTTGACTCTGGAACATCCATTGTCTCCACATAATCAGGCTCCTCCTGAACCTGATCAGCTTCTTCCATAGGAAGCCGAAGAGTCTCAGCCACTTTCTTGTAAAACAAGAAATGGGAAGGGGACTCAGAAAGCCCGAGAGGAGAAACACTGGAAGGCCTATCTGGGTTGATATCAGGCTCTACTGGCTCATCTAGGCCTTCAAACTCTCCATCATAATCTTCTTCTTCCCAACTGCCCTCATAGATTGCTTCAGGATCTATATCAGAAGCAACTACTTCTGACCGAACCGATCGCCTTTGAACCAATGTTGGTTTGCTCGGAACCGGGCAAAGTGACTGAACTATTGTAATCGTTTTCGCTATTTCTTCAGCGGTCGGAACATGGGGTGTAGGATCCGAACTGGCTGATTTTCATTTTCTTTTTGATGGAACCAACTCCATAGAGTCGGCTCTCCTTTCGCCCGAAAAGGTATTGCCCAGGTCAGTGGGCACCTCTTCAGGCTTGGTCGCATCCGAACCGGGCTGGCCATCCGGGTCAGCGGACTTCTCAGCCTCCCTTTCCTTTAGCCTACTCAAACGTTTACCGAGAGAGGCTTTGGGAAAGTTTTTACAAATTTGGCAGTCTTCCTTGAGGTGGTTAAACCCCAGATAATACACACAGACGAGGTGGGGATCAGCCTTAGCAAAGGCCGCCCCACACTTGATACAGTGCTGAAACCCAGTGGGACAGGTTTTCTTTTTGGGTTTCTCAGACATGCTGGATTCAAAAAAGTTACCCTTCCCAGCGATAAGCCACGTAACACACAATTATCGGCTCCAACCATGTCATGGGTCAGTTAAAAAAATCGCATTAAATACCGGATTTTTTTAGGAACTGATACGTACCAGAAAACCACAAAAGAGTTTCAGAAAACAACAATTAGTAATAGATTTTGGTTCTCAACCGGACCGACCAAGAAAGAACTGAAGAAAAACAATTTCTAACAATTTTTATCAATAAACAATACTACCCACTAAACTACCAATTACTGTACCATGACAGAGATGAGAATACTGAAAAAATAAGAAAGCGGTAGAATAAACCGACCGCTTCCAACTTGTACTGCAATCAGCCGTAGGAGAGATCTCTGGAGCGACTTCACAGTTAGGGCAGAGTAAGAAATATGACAGTTACACTTCAGAGTACTACAGATAGAGATTTGAAAACCGAGCTCAAGCTCAACATTCTATGCCTTGGCATTGAGTTAACCCTTTACTCTCCGGAGCAGTTCAAGTGCTGGGGCTAACTGGACATAATCAGAATACAGCAAGATTTCATGTTGTTTGAAATATAAAATAGCAGCATAAATACAGCAATGATATGATGGCTAGACATAAGTAAATCAAAGTGCACAGTGCATGTTGGGACGGTGACTATGCTAAAGAGCCTCAAACAAAGGGGGCTGATAGAAATGGTCAAGGACGAGGATATGTGATTAGAAAGGGGTTTTACAGTTTAGGGAATCATAAAGAGAAAGCAGCTTGAGCAGCAATCGATTTCATTTCAAGGACAGCAAGACAGTGACAGCAAGAATTAGGAAGGAGGAGGAAAAGGAGGTAAGAGAGGAGGAGAGAGAAGTAAATACAAGTGGAGAAAGCCAAAGCAATATTTGGAGATAAAGTAAGTACACTGGTAAGGTGCCTGCCATCAAAAGAGGGTTGGTACAGATAAGAGTACTTGAGTACAATGGTGTGCACACAGGGGTTTGTCAAGGGCAAAGCAACAGACATAGTGAAGGTCTAGCTAAAACGGACTTCAGAGCAGCATTATAAACAATGTCGCCGTAGCCGAAAATGGCCAGAATCATATTAGTGAGTATTTCTCTGCATGCAGGAAGTGGAATGTTCTCTTATTTCTGTATAGCACCCAAATCTTGGGGTGGGGGTTTCTTCTAAACAGCATCCACATGAACAAAAAAATCAACATGGTGATCCAGCCAGACCCTAAGGTACTTGAATGGGGAGACATCTACAATAGTTGCACCATCAAGGGTAGAGAAGGGGAGGATTCTAGCAAGCCTTGGTCTGGTGCCAAAAGTCTCAGAGACTGTTTGCTTAGCACTGAGGGATAACCAATTTTCTCCGAACCAGAGCTGGGTACTGTTAAAGTCCAGCTGGAGCTAGTTTGTGAGGTCAGGGCAGAGGAGCCAGAGGGAGAAAAAAAAAAAGAGTACCATATCATCTGCATACATATGAATGGACACAGAGGAGCAGACATTGGGGAGGTCATTGAGAGAAATGGAGAACAGAATTGGGCCAATGACAGACTCTTGGGGGACACCTAATTTGATGGGGAGTGGGAGGGGAGTCTCCAATATAGATGGCTTATGACCTGCCCCCAAGGTAGGACTGGAACCATTTAACTGAGGGAAAGTACAGTTACATAAGAACTTACCTGTATAGTAGATCTTCGAGAGGAGCTTTGCAGCAGGCAACACTGGCAGGACCGAGCTGCCAGGTGCCAGGACCATACGGAAAACTTCTACATAGTAGTCTATCAAGGGGACCGCCCAGCCGATGTCAGCACACTGATGTCTGCCCATCCTATAGGGGCAGTCCCTGGCCTACCTTCAGTCTCTTGCCAGACACCCTGCACATATAGAAATGGAGAACTGAAGCAGTTCATCAGAGCCAAGGAAAGGTATAGCAAATACGAAGGAGAAGCAGCTGTCAGGGGGAGGAGGGAGGGGAAAGCAGCGCCTGCTGCAAGAGCTCCTCTTGAAGACCTACTGTTACGGTAAGTTCTTACGTAACTGTACTACTTTATTTCAAGGGGGCTCTTGCAGCAGGCAACACTGGTAGGACTGAGTCCCAAGCAGTACCACAACTGAGTCAGCCGGGAGGAGTAAGAGAACAACAGGAGACAGTTCAGGAAAGAAGGCCCTGAAGGGCAACTAGTCCAATGCTGGCCCTACGCCTGGAAGGGATGTCCAGGCTGTAATGCGGACAAAGGTGTGCACCGAACTCCAAGTGGCAGCTGCACAAATGTTCACGGCAGACACATTTCCGATGTAGGCAGTACAGGCGACCATACCTCAAGTGGAGTGACCCTTGACTGCCCCAGGCAAGGGTTTGTTGTACTTATGATAGCAGTACACAATGCAATTTGCCAACCATTCAGATAAACACTGTTTCAAATCAGGCACCCCTTCTCTTCTGAGGGTGAACGAGACAAACAACTGATCAGTTTTACGAACTGGTTGTGTGCGAGTTGTATGATAACATAGCACACTGTGAACATCCAAAGTGTGTAGTAAAGCCTCTCCCTTATTAAAATATTCAGGTAAATAGGCAGGTGGATAGTTTGGTTGAGCGTGAACTCAGACACCACCTTAGGCAGAAACTCAGGATTAGTCCACTGAAAGCTAAATAATGCTCTTCACACATCAGAGCCTGAAGCTTGAAATCCATCGAGCAGAAGTAAAAGCAACTAAAAATAACACTTTCCTCTACAGAAAGTACAGCTTGTAACTTGCAGCCAGTTCAAAGGGAGGCAGAGTAGCCCTCCAACATAAAAAGAAGGTCCAATGAAGGGGTGGGGTCCTGAATGGAGGTTTCAGATGCACAATGCCCGCAAGAAAATGCGGAATGCCCAGCTAGGCAACAGCCTTGCTCTCAACAGGTGCATGGTATGCACAGATGGCGAAAGGTGCAACTTAAGCAAGAGTACCCCAGCTCAGAATCTGAACGTGATGAGAGGTACTCTGAATCAGATTCACCGGCAGGTGAAGGATCCAGGTGATGAGTGGTGGCTGATATGGATTAGCACTTCCACTTCATGGCATAGGTGGATCTCGTGGAAGGTTTCTGCAGCCACCAAGACATCAGCAACCCTGGAAGAAACTCCAACGCAGGAAACAGCTAAATCTGCAGGAGCCATGCATGGAGAGGCAGAGACTTGCAGTCTGGATGGACCAGGGTACCCTGATCCTGGGTGAGTAAGCCGGAGCACAGGGGCAAGGGAACTGGAGGTTCCACTGCTAGCTGCTGCAGCAACGGGAACCAAATCTGATATGGCCAGTAGGGAGCTTCGAGGATCATCTTCCACACCCTCTGACCAAAGCTTGAGGAGAACAGTCTACAGAAGCGGGAAGGGAGGGAAGGCATACAGAAACTTCCCATTCCGGGGCGGATGTCAGAGGAGCCGAAGTCCGGCTTACTGGAGCCATTTGCACCAGAAGGCCACAGGGGCGGTTTGCCAGGAGTGGATGCCTCCTTGACCCAGAGGCACCAGAAGAGCCCAAGGTGCGAGCCAGACGGTAGGTCGACGCCGACTTGAAGCCTCCAAGATGGCTGTCATGGAGGGTCCCCAGGGGTGACATTACTTTGAGCATGGCGACTCCAGCCGGTCGTGTGTCCGAAAAGAGAGTCCTGTCCTTCTGCCTTTCTTTTTACGGTGACCCTCGGGGAAGTTGAGGCCTGATTTGCTTCTTCGGCTCCTTTCCATGGAGCTCATTTTCTTTTTAGGATGTGGGCCTCAGGGACTGCTGCTCCGCCTGTGGGTGGCGGCTTTGAACTTCAGACAATGCTGGCACTTCTCCACAGGGTGCTCCGGGCCCAGACAGAAGAGACACTGGGAGTGCCCGTCCTTGTGTGGGAGTTGTGAGCTGCACGAGTCGCACTTATTCTTGTGCTCGGAGGGTGTAGGGGACGACATACACTGCAGAGAAACTGATGAAAAATTTGAGAAATCAAAGAAAAACCAGCAGTAAAACTACCGACAGACTGAAGCGCACTTGAACTTAACTGCAAGGCATACAAGCCATAACGCAGAAATGAACTGTAAGGCAGGCGTGGGGACCACCTTTATACTGATGTTGCATGACGTGTCACCTGACGTGGAGGTGGTCCCCCCATTAGAGATTGCTAGCTAGAAATCTTCCGGGTCCTGTTACTTCCGCTGGCATCAGTCTTATATAAAATTACCTACTGCAAGAGCCCTCTCAAGCAAGATTTACAGTTACGTGAAGAACTTACCATAGCAGTAGATCAAGAGAGGTTCCTGCAGTAGGGCTTCACATATAGGACTGCGCCTCTGGTGTCAGGACTGCACGGCAAACTTCTAGCTAGCAATACATAGCAGGGGACTGCCCCCGGCGTGACAGTATATAGAGGGCGGTCCCCACGCCTGCCCTCCAGTTCTCCCACCGGAAAACCCCAAGAAGGGAAAACGGGAGAAAGGAGAAAAACCTCCTTGAGCCCAGAGCTACTGATAAAAAGCCCTGGAAAGGAAAATGAGAAAATGAGACCTGGAGGGAAAAGTGACCTACTGTAGGAACCTCTCGCAAAGATCTACTGTTACGATAAGTTCTTACATAATTGTAATATCTCACTTCAAGAGGGTTCCTGCAGTAGGTCTTCACATATAGGACTGAATACCAAGCAGTCAAGAAACAGAAGTCTGACATGGAGGCCCCGGGAGGAGGAAATGTCTGCCAACTAGGAAGTCTATCAGGACAAAAGGTCTTGTAGGACCACAGGACCAGAACTGTCCCTATGCCTAGAGGCACTGTCCAGACTATAATGCTTGGTGAGAGTATGAACCAAAGACCAAATGGCTGCAGCACATATATCTGAAGCAGACACATACTGCAAGAATGCCACCGAAGTAGCCATGCCACTGGTCGAGTGGCCATTCACTTCCCCCGGAAGGGGTTACTCGTACTTCTGCTAGATGAACGAGATACAATTAGCCAACCAGATGGATAAGCCCTGTTTAGAGATGGCTGTACCCTGATATCTGGGTGTGCATCGCACCTCCTTGGTCCGGAGATATAGTATCCCAAGATCCTGTGCACATCCAGTGTGACGAAGATCCCCCCACTGGAATACTCAGGGAAGTAGAACGGCAGTAAGACATCTTGGTTCAACGAAATTCCAAGACCACTTTAAGAAGGAAGGAAGAAAGAAAAGGGTTAGTCCACAAAGCCTCTGTGGAACATTAAATAAGGCTCTTGCAAACGAGGGCCTGAAGCTCTGAAATCCTTCAAGCTGAGGTAATAGCAACTAAAAAGAGCACTTTCCAAGACAAATAGCACACGCCCCAACTTGCTGCCAGCTCTTAAGGGGCAAAGTTAGTTTTCTAAAATAAATGCAAGTCCTGGGGAACCGATTACAGACCGGAGGTTTTAAGTGGAGGATCCCTAAGAAAGTTTTGAGACCTCCAACTGCATGAGGGTTTTGCCATCCACCAGAAGGTGGTAGGCGGAAAACACAGAAAGATGGACCTTCAGAGATGAGTAACTGAGGCCCAAATCAGACAAGTGCAAGAGGTACTCAAGGACCTGGGGTGCCGAGCAAGAAAAGGGGTCCAGGCCCTTGGCCATGGTCCAGCTAGAAAACCTCTTCCACTTCATAGCATATGTAGACCTGATGGAGGGTTTTCTGGCCTCCATTAAGACCTGGGTGACTCGAGAGGAGACACTGAAACGTTGAGACTGCTATGTCCAAAGGTGCCACACATGCAAGTGGAGAAACTTGAGGCACAGATGCACTAGGCTATGCAGCTCTTCAGAAAGAAGGTTGTGGAGGAGGGGAAGGGGTACCGGGGGTTCCAATGCCAACTGCTACAGGAGAGGGAACCAGATCTGCCAAGGCCAGAGGGGAGCTATAAGAATCATGTGAGTGCCCTCTGTCTGAAGCTACAACAGAATCTTCCGAAGAACTGGAAAGGGAGTGAAAGCATACAGAAACCTCCCTATCAAACAAAGAGACAGCGCGTCTCACCAGAAAACACCATGCCTGGGAACGGACGAGCAAAAGCTGGGTAGTTTTGTGCTGATGGGAAGGCAACAGATCTATTTCACGTCCCCACTGATCAAGAGATCTTCCACTAAATCAAATCAAACTTTATTTTTATATCGCTTCAAGAACCCAGGCTGCACATAAAATCAATTATAAAATGTAACATTAAAACAGGAAGATAAAACACATTAGTCATTAAGGAAGGCAAAATTAAATAAATACGTTTTTTCACTACTTTCTGCTTTAGTTCACACTCGTGTGCCCACGCAACAGTGCGGCTGAGACTGTCCACCAGGACACTGTGAATTCCTGGAACATGGACTGCTGTCAGAGACAGGCCGTACTGGACTGTCCAGTACCACACCCGCATTGCCTCCCTGCAGAGGGGATACGACTGGGTGCCTCCCTGTTTGTTTAAGTACTAGACCGTGGCTGTGTTGTCGGTCTGGATTAGGAGTGTTCCCAGTTGTCAGAGGGACTGAAATGTCTGGAGAGCATACAGCACAGCTCTCCAGAACGTTTATGTGCAAGTGTTCCTCTTGTGGAGACCGTCTCCCTTGAGTTCAATGGTCTCCTAGGTGGGCTCCACAACCCTGAACCAAGGCGTCTGCTGTGAGGGTCATGCAAGTAGACAGGGGATGAAAGGGAGTCCCCAAGGAGAGGTTGGACTGCTTCTGCCACCAGACAAGATCCCTCTTCATACTGCCAGAGACCAGGATCCTGTGGTCCATGTTGTTCAAGTGTTGGTCCCACTGGACCCTGAGGGTCCACTGAGTCACCCTCATTTGCAGTCTGGCCAATGGAACTGTGGGGATGGCAGTCGCCATTAGACCCAACAGGAGAAGGACGAAATGCGCTGGGATCCAACGGAAACTGGACACAGAAGCCGCTTGTTAAATCAGAGTTTCTGCCCTATCCAAAGGTAAGAAGGTCCAGCCCTGGACAGTATCCAGCACTGCTCCAATGAAATGGAGGTAACGAGACGGTAAGAGTTGAGACTTGGGATAGCTCACAGTGATGCCAAGCCTGGAAAAGAGGTCCAGGGTGGTGGAGAGAGATTCCATCAGACTGTTCTGACACAGTGCCGACAACAGCCAGTCGTCCAGGTAAGGGAACACGCAAAGCTGCAGCCACCACCGCCAAGCACTTGGTAAAAACCCGAGGTGCAGAAGAAAGGCCAAACGGAAGGACCCTGAACTGGTAGTGGTTCTCCCGAAAGGTGAACCTCAGGAAACCGTGGTGGGCCTGGAGGATAGGTACATGCGTGTAAGCATCCTGCATGTCCAGCAAGCATAGCCACTGGTTCTGTTGGAGCAGGGTAAGAGTCCCTGGAGAGTTAGTATGCAGAATCTTTGTATTCCACAAAGAGGCTGAACAGACTGAGATCTAGGATGGGTCTCAGATCTCCCGTCCTTTGGGTACCAGAAAGAAACAGAGCCATTGGTTCTGCCCTATAATAAGGCCATCTCTCAGCCTTCAACCAGACTGCTTCTATCCGGTTTGTCCTCTACCACTTCTCCTCGGGCCTTTGGTTTGATGGGTCCTTGAGGGAATTGCAGCATGTAGGACCAGGTTAGAATGTCGCTGGCGGAAATCCGCCCCTGGTGTTGACCATCTTAGTTCGTGTAGCATTATCAGACCTTCCAATCAGTGATCTCCATAAGAAGGAAGAGTTCCTGTCCAGAGAGATTGCTGTCACTCAGAATCAACCAGCTCAACTCTTCCGAACTGTGAACAAGTTGTGCAACCCAGCCTGTCGGCAGCTCCATCGAGCTTTTCACAAATGGAGTATGATGAGCTTGCTTGATTCTTTGCGAATAAGGTGGCCGACATCAGGTCAGAGATCCTCTTGACTCATCGTATGGGGAACGCTGTTGGTCGGTGCCCGGTTACAACACCTCGTACTTCCTGGAGTTCTTTTGACCTGCCAGAGTTCGGGGATATTATGCGGATTGTCCAGGGGATGCGCCCTACATGCTGTAGTTTAGATCCTGGCCCCACTTCTCTGACTTTGGGTTGTTGTGATATCATTGGCCTAGTTCCAGCTCAGATTATCCGGTGCTCCTTGGTATCGGGTGAGTTTCCAAGCTCCATGAAGGAGGCGGTGGTGACACCCCTTCTGAAGAAAGCTTTGTTGGACCCGGACGCTCTAGCTAACTACAGACCAATCTCGAACCTTCCTTTATAGAAAAGCTTATTGAGAAAGTAGTGGCAACTCAACTGGAGAACCATTTGACCATCCATAATGTCTACTAACCTCTCCAGTCTGGCTTCTGAAAGAGGCATAGCACTGAGACTGCTCTGGTTTGGGTGCTCAGTGATCTCCTGATGGTGAGAGATCGGAGAAACCATTCCATTCTGGTGCTCCTTGATCTCTCCTCAGCTTTTTGACACTGCAGACTAACGGGTGCTACTTGACTGCCTGAGGACCATCTGTGGCCTGACAAGTACTGTCCTCAGGTGGTTTACATCTTTCCTAACGGGCAGAACACAAAGAGTTGTGTCAGGAATTTTTTCTTCTGACTCACTCCCTCTGTCCTGTGGGGTCCCTCAGGGCTCGGTGTTAACCCCCACGTTGTTTGCAGTGTATATGCTGCCCCTCACTGACATTGTAAGATGGTATGGGCTGAGGTTTCACTGCTACGCTGATGATACCCAGCTCTACCTGTCTTTTGCCCCCGACTAGGTTAGTGCCCTCTCAGTATTTAATAACTGCCTCGCTGAAATCCAGGACTGGATGACTTCGAGCTGGCTAAAGTTTAACATGGGAAAGACTGAGGTTGTGGACGCAGGATAGAGGGGTTGAGGACAGATCAGCCCTCTGGATTAGTCCTGGGGGCTGTCAGATCCCTACCTCAGAACGGGTGCGCGACCTGGGAGTGGTACTTGATGATGGGCTGTCCCGTCGCTATCAGGTGTCAACAGTCGTCAAGTCTGCCTTTTACCATCTTAGGAACACTGTCAGGGTCAAACACCTTATTCCATCCAGCGATCTGCCTGTGTTGGTCCACGCCTTTGTGACTGCCTTGACTATTGCAACCTTTACTTAGGGCTTACTGGGGTTGATATTCGCCGCTGCAGCAAGTGCAGAATGCTGCTGCTTGACTGCTGACCGTGTCTCGGAGGTCGATATTTCTCCTCAGCTGCGCGATCTGCACTGGCTGCTGATTCAGTGGTGGATCACCTTTAAGGTAGGTTTATTGACCTACAAAGCCCTACACAGACTTGGTCCAGACTACTTGAAAGAGCTTCTGATTCCCTACACCCCTGTGCAAAAGCTCCGCTCGGCTAACGAGGGGTTGCTGGAGATTCTGACGGTAATTTTGAAATCTTCTGGGGCCCGTGCATTTCTGTTTGCACCCTCTGGAATTCTCTGCCCTGTCAGCTTTGGGAATGTGTGACCGTGGGAGGTTTTAAACAGGCACTTAAAACTTTTCTGTGCAGTCAGGCCTACCAGTGAACTGTTATCATGTGTAATTGTTGTTTTATATATTAATGTAAGTTTTTATGGAATCATGTTTTATTATTGTAAAGCACCTTGGTACTTGAAAGGCACTTAAAAATAAAGCTTATTAATATTATTATTATATTAGTACCTCTTCTTCCTGTCTGCCCGAGAGGAACCAGCTCTATGGCAGATTTTTCTAATAGAGCCTGGATTTCCTGCTGAATGAGATGTTGATGGCTTGACGGGTAGTGAGGCCTGCTCGGGGACTGTGCAGGGTCTGTCCAGGAACTCGACTTAGCACCCTCTTGCAAAAAGTTGGGAGTACCCAAGCATCTGTGGTTATCTATCACCTTCCAGCTGCCTAGGTGAAGGGCAAACCTTCCCTCACCAGTTCCATGGAAAACATAGAAGGTGGTGGAGGGATCCCTCGAGTCAGGAGGCGCAGTAGTGGGATACTTTACTGCCTCCAGCTGACCTTCTGGGCTTTTGCCTGAGGTCTTTGTGCCAGAACCAGTGGCATGCGCACCCTGGCATCTGTTCTGGTTCTGTCTATTCCAGCTTTTCTGGGCAATGAAAAGGTTGCTTGGTATTTGGCCTGAGGATATATGGAGCGGATATCCCGAGGGATCTGCCGCCTCCTGTAACTCTGTAATTATATCCTTGGTGTCGCCACTGAACAGGATGGAACCCCTGAAGTGGGCATCCAGGTGAGTGGTTTGACGCCTTGTGCCAGTACCACAAGCCTGAGCCAAGCCAGACATCTCGGCAAACGCCCAAAGTTGTGCATCAGGCAGAGTCCACTGAATCATAGGTGGCATGTAATACATGGCGGCAGGAAGACTTCATTAAGTCTCACCTTGTCTGACAGCCTGCTCCTAAATTGCTCATCCGAAATACCATGCAGCTCCTTCTTAAGTCGAATAAAGCCAACTTTGGAAAAATACCATGAGGGCCAATAATTAAGAGACCTAATGGCGCTGGTGGAGGAAGCGTGACTCTGCAGCCGCATTGGTCCATCTGCTTGGACTCTTTGTCCGGACGTGAGGCACTAAGATGCTTTGTTGAGTCTACCGATCATGGGCTGTTGTGATGACTATGGAGTCGGCCTTAGGTCGATTCATGAGGTGGCATGCTTCTTCCGGGATGACAGGTCTATGCCTTCGAGACCAAGAAAATGAGGACGGTTATTACATTGTGGACGTTAAGTCCTCATGCAGCCCTGCTCATGGTGGGATGGGTTATGGTCCACATTGTTACGCCCAGGTGCTCCACGCAGCCCTTCCTTTGGATTCATCTCCTGGATGCCCAGTGAGGCCTGCTGGATGGATCTAAGGAGTTCTGTAAAGATGGGTCCTCCAGCTAAGATTTGGGAGACTCCTTGGGTTGTGGCTCTATAGGAGAATGAGGCCTCGAATGACCAGCAGAATCAGACTCAGAATCAGAGTTAGAAAACTCCAGTCTACTAGGCAGAGAAGAAAAAAATACCCACCTTAGTAATGTCGTTTCTTCTAATGGAGTCTTGCTGTATTCTGACATATGCAGTTAGGTCCTGCCTTTCAACTGCCCTGGAGAACAAAGAGTTAAACTTTCCATGGCCAGCATGGAATGTTCTCCACAAGCTCGGCTGAAGCCTCTGTCTACTGTTGTTTAAACTGCAACCGTCAGATGTTTACGAGCAAAGACTCACTAGATGTTGTGTGTGGAAACTAAAATTATTACTAGCCAACTGGCAAATGCATCTATATAAAACGTTTTTTGGTTTCAAAAGGAAGACTCAAGTCAGGAAACCCAAAAACAAAAACACATCCAAAACACAACCTCTCACCCAAACCAAAAGAGGGTGAAAAAACTACACCCCTAGGGTGCCAACAGTGCTCCTGCCCACCCACATCCCAAAATCTAGGTTCTGAGAGGGAGGCGGGAGGTCAGAATACAGTAAGACCCCATTAGAAGAAACAACATTACTAAGCTGAGTATTTTTCTTCAAACAACATGAAGTCTTGCTGTATTCTGACATATGCAGACTACTGCAGTACCTCCATGGAGGAGGAACAGAACTTACTTTGGAAACAGGCTCTGAAGTACTGCTGTGCCAAACCGAGCATCACCCTAGCCTGTATATCCAGAAAGTAATGTTTGGTAAGGTATGGACTGTTTTCCAGGTGGCTGCTTGACATTTCTAAGAGAGGAATATCCCTGGCAGCAGCCAGGAAGCAGCTGTACCTCTAGTGGAATGAGCCTCAGGCCTGATGGTGGAGTTCTACCCAGTTTTCATAGCAGAACTGTATACAAGAAACAAACCACCTGGCAATAGATCTTTAGTGGCAGGTTTGCCCTTACCAACTTCTCCATACATAAGGAACAACTGGAGGGATTCAAACCTGTGACCCTTGGTACGCTCTATGTAGCAGCTAAGGACTCTTAACGTCCAAGCTGTGTAGCGTCTTCTCTCCCGAGGAGGAATGGTCAGTGAAGAAAAAAGGGAGAGATATAGACTGGTTGAGGTGGGAATCTGAAACCACTTTAGGTAAGAACTTTTTGTCAGTTCTAAGGACCACTGTATCTCTATGGAAAGAGATGAAATCAGATTCCACTGACAGGGCTTGCAGTTCACTGATACGCCTTGGCAGAAGTAATGGCTACCAAAACACAGTTTTCCAAGTCAGTACTTAAGCTCTGCTGAGGACAAAGGCTCAAAGGAGGTTGCATAAGCTGAGCAACGAAACATTAAGGTCCCAAGCAGGAGCAGGATCTCTAAAGGGGGATTGTGTGACACAATTCCTTGAAAAACTTACAAAGTACAGGATGGGATGATAGAGAGGAAGCCTTGTCTACTGACAAGTAAGCAGAAACAGCTGCCAAGTGTACTTTAAGGGTAGCTGGTCTGAGGCCTAGGCTATTAAGATGGACCATATAGTCCAGAACCGTAGGCAATTCAGCAGAGTCTGGAGAAATATTCTTCTTAGAACACCAAATGCTGAATCTTTTCCATTTGGAGTTGTAAGTCTTCCTGGTGGAAGGCTTTCAAGAAGCCTTAAGGATATCCAGAACCCCTTTGGAAAGATGCAGATCTGCAAACTTTAACTCTTCAAGAACCATGCCTTGAGATTGAGAGACTAAAGATTTGGGTACCAAATCCTCCCCTGAGAGGATGTCAACAGGTTGTAATTCCTGGGAAAAGACAGGGGAAGGTGGACTGCTAGGGACAGCAACAAGGGATACCATGGCTGCCTGGCCCAGTCTGGAGCAATCAGAATCACTTTGCATGGTTGTGACCTTATCTTGACTAACACTTAGAACAGGAGAGGGAAGGGGGGAAAAGCATACAGAAATTTCCCTTCCCAGTTCAGAATCAGAGCATCCAGGGGGACTGAGCCCAAGACTGGGGGCTGCAATAAAGAGAGGAAGTTAGGTGATTGTCTGGGGCCGAAAAGATCCATCTCTGGTGTGCCCCATCTCGAGAAAATCACTTTCAAAGCTAGAGGACCTAGGGCTCATTCGTGATGGCCCTGGGATATTCTGCTCAATGCATCTGCTAGGAAATTGTCCTTCCCTGGGAGGTGAACTGCTATCAGAGAGGTTTGCAAGGAATAGGCCAGGAACCACAACTTCATTGCTTCTGTGCACAAGGCCGTAGACCGAGTGCCTCCCTGCTTGTTGATGTACCACATGGTGGTGGTGGTGTCTGTTCTGACCTGAACCACCTTGTTCTGTACAGATTTGGAAAAAAGTCTGCAGTGTCAGAAACACTGCCCTGAGTTCCAAGAGATTGATGTGAAGCAGAGATTCTTGAGGTGACCACAGTCCTCGGGTGTAAGATCCCCCAAATGGGCTCCCCAGCCCAGCAGGTAAGCATCTGTGGTGAGTATCACTGAATGAGACTGAGTGATAAATGGAACTCCTTGTCTCAAATTGTCCTGATCCTGCCACCACTGCAAGACTTGGATCAGGGTTCGAGTCACTGGGATTAGCTTGGTAAGAGAATCCTTTCTTTGGGACCAGTAGGCTCTTAAGTGGAACTGAATGTCCCTCATCTGGAATCTTGCCCCTTGGACCACTGCTGTGGAAGCTGCCATGTGGCCCAGAAGCTGAAGGAAATGCCTTGCTGGTCGAGACACCTGAAGGGTGAATGAAGAGGCCAGTTCCATAAGGTTCCATGCTCTTTCCAGGGGAAGGAAGGCTCTTGCCTTTACAGTATCCAGTTCTGCACCTATGAAGGTGAGGAGCTGTACTGGTTCGAGAACTGACTTCGAAAGGTTGAGAAAGAATCCTAAGGAAGTGAGCACTGCTGGGTCACTTGCAGACACGCCTTGACTTGTTCTGAGACTGACCTACTATGAGCCAGTTGTCCAAGTATGGGAAGATGGAGATATTTTTTCTCCTTACGAAAGCAACTACTACTGCCAGGCACTTTGTGAAAACCATTGGGGCTGATGTTAGGCCAAAGGGCATTGCTCTGAACTGACAGTGGCCTGAGGGCAACTCGAACCAGAGGTACTTTCTGTGGGAGCACCTGATGGTAATGTGAAAGTAGGCATCTTTGAGATCCAGGGAGGCTATCCAGTCCCCTGGCCTTAGACAGGGGAGAATAATTCCCAGAGTTACCATTTTGAACTTTGGCTTCAAAAGGTGTTTGTTCAGACATCTTAGGTCCAGGATGGGCCATTCTCCTGTCTTTGGGGGTTTAGGAAGTACTGGAGATAATCCTTGCCCTTGTGTAGGGTGGTAACCCTTTATAGCTCTGAGACCTAGGAGAGAAGAAACCTCTGCCTCTAGGGCAAAGGTCTCTGAGAGATTTACAGGTGGGATCTGGTTCTCATCTTGGGGAATTTTTGAAGCTGAGAACCAGTCCCTGGCTTACTTCTTCCAGGACGCACTTGTCTGATGTAAGAGGCTTCCAGTCCTGGACAAAGTAAGCCAGCCTGCCCCCTACTGGTATGGGAGAATCAGCCCGGGCAGACCCATCAGGGTGTCTGCTTGGCAGGGGCTTTAGGCTGAGGGGTGGATGCAGGCCTGCTCATCCCCCTTCTGCCTCTCCCTCTAAAGAACCACCACTGTGAAAAGGAAGAAGAGGAGGCCTGAGCTTGGTAAAAAGGCCTTTGAAAAGGCCTGCCCCTGCCCCTGGACTGCTGCCTTTGAGGAGTTGCTTGCCTTTCTTTGGCCTGAGCACTCCTATAAGAGGTCCTGTACTCATCCATCTTTTTCACGTAATTCTCTGTCTGCTCCTCAAACAGTGAATTACCATTACAGGAAACCATGGCCTTAGCCTGGGTATCCTGTGAGAGGCTAGTACATCTGAGCCAAGCCATCCTCCAAGAGCCACAATGTAGCTATGACTCTTGATGAAACATCAATGGAATCCACAGCAGCATGAAACTGTACTTTCGATGCCTCAATCCCATCTGCAGCCACCTGCTCCAGCTCCTTGGCAAGCTGGTCAGGGGCCTGTTTAGCCAGAGCCAGCACAATGTCCCACCTGGACTTCTTGTATCTGGCTGTATAGGCCATATAGTTAGCCTGCATGAGTCCCAAAGATGCTGCCATGTATTGTTTCTTAGCCATGGCATCAATCTTCCTGGAGTCCTTGTCTGGGGAGTGTGATGCCAAGGGTATATTTGCCTCATCACAGGCAGCAGCCTGCACGACCTCAACATGGCTGCATTGCTGGAAAAGGAACTCTGTGTCTGAGCCTGAGAGAGTGTACCTCTTGTCCATTCGTCAGTCCACAGGAGGTATAGAATTAGGAGACGTAAGAATTTTATGTGTCTGTTTCCCAAAGGATTTGTAGAGGGGAACAGACAGTCTCCTGGACTCTGGGATGTCCATCATCTCAGCATACTCAGGCTCTTCCTGATCCTCTACTGCTCCCTCCACAGGAAGCTGGAGGGTCTCAGCCACTTTTTTGTAAAACATATAGTGTGAAGGGAACTCAGAAAGCCTAGAAGGAGAAACACCTGAAGGTCTGTCTGGGGAGACGTCCGGGTCAATAAGCACATCCAGACTTTCATAATCACCATAATCATCTTCATACTCTCCCTCTTCCTCCTCCTCCGGTTCA
This sequence comes from Neoceratodus forsteri, assembly GCA_016271365.2. Taxonomy (NCBI): domain Eukaryota; kingdom Metazoa; phylum Chordata; order Ceratodontiformes; family Ceratodontidae; genus Neoceratodus; species Neoceratodus forsteri. The sequence continues at coordinate 94,347,454 of JADMNL010000023.1, read as the reverse complement.
TAAAATTCCTCCAAAGTATAATCCGAACTGGGGAGCCACCAAACCGAGCCCTGCCAGATGGTGCCGGTTTGGTCGGAACCGAACTAAGCGACTGCACAATTCTTATCGCCTTGGCTATTTCATCGGCAGTCGGAGTATGAATTTCTGGGTCCGAACCGGACGATTTATCCTCTTTCTTTTTACAGGAACTGACTCCACAGAATCGTCTCTCCTTTTGCCCGAAGAAGTATCACCCTGGTCAGAGGGCACTCCTCCTGGTTCGGTTGGAACCGAACCGGGCTGGCCAACCGGGTCAGTGGACTTCTCGGCCTCCCTTTCCCTCACTCTACCTAATCTCTTTTCCAGGGTAGCTTTGGGAAAATTCTTGCAAATCTGGCAGTCTGACTGGAGGTGGTCAAACCTCAGACAGTAAACATAGGTGGTGTGGGGATCAGCCTTGGCAAAGACTTCCCCACACACACTGCACTGTTGAAACCCAGTGGGCCCGGTTTTTTTCTTGGGTTTCTCAGACATGGCCAATCCTATCCAAAAATCTCACTTTTTTCGCAATCCGCCAGGCAAGACTCTCTATCAGTTCCGGACCGTGTCACTGGTCTTGGAAAACGTAATTAAATCAGTATTTTTTTAGAACCGATACGGACCGGTTACCACACACTAAAGTAAGCATAAGCTTTTTTTCCTGAAACTGATCGGTTCAGCCGAACCGATCCACAATTTACAAGTTCCACACAGAAACAAAACAAAAAACCTATCTAGTACTCACGGTACTAGAGACTTGAACTGACTAAGCGGTAACAGCGATTCAGTAGAAACCGACTGAAAACCAATACTTCAGCCGATTTTTTGAACCGAGCAGCAGGAGAAATCTCCGGAGCGACTGTTCAGTGAGGTGGAGTAAGAATCTGACGGTTGCAGTTTAAACAGCAGCAGACAGGGGCTTCAGCCGAGCTCATGGTGAACATTCCATGCTGGCCATGGAAAATTTAACTCTTTGTTCTCCGAGGCAGTTGAAAGGCAGGATCTATCTGCATATGTCAGAATACAGCAAGACTTCATGTTGTTTGAAGCTACATCTGGGACTGCCTCCATGACCCTGATGCATGAAAAAGCCCCAGCTGGGTGTCTGCCAGAGTCCCTGACCGATGACCAATGGTCAACCAGGGATGGACCTCTTAGTACTGTAACTGCCCTATGGGTTAGGGTGAAAGCCATGACCGGATGGGGTGTCCCAGCTCCTGCAGGAGCTGCAACTTGGCATCTTTATACGAGGCTGGAATTGTCCCCTGTGGTTCTGGCTGAGGATTAGGAGGAGGCTGATAGCCTGGATACCCAGAGACAGAATATGGGAGGGGAACCAGGATTCTAGGTGAAAGGTTTAAATGCTTCACTGGCAAGCATTTAAACTAGACAAGGGGGGAAGGCACTGGAAAGGAGCAGGGAAATCTTAGCCCCCAAAAAAAAAAAAATCAGGGCAGTAAGTGAGATAAACACCAAGACAGAGATGTCAATAGGGAGAAGGGCAGGGGTAAATGGAGAAAATGACAAAGACAATAAGGACAAGGATGGGGCAAAAAGGGGTAAGGCCATCAAGAAATGGAGGATAATAAGTACCAATGCCCGTAGTCTGAGCAACAAGTTCCCAGAACTGGTGGCCTTGATGGAAGAGGGATGTCTGGATATCGTAGCAGTCACAGAAACATGGTACACAGAGAACCATGACTGGCATGTTAACATACTAGGGTACACAACTTACAGGAGAGACAGGGAGGGAGAAGGTGGAGGTAGCTCTCATGTAAGGAAGGGATCACAGCAACAGAATAAAAGAGTGAACAGGGAGGAGAGGAGGCACTATGGGTCACCCAAGAGACTGGAAATGGCACCACAATCCGCACAGGGGTTGTATACAGACCCCCATGTCAGGGAAGGGAATGGACAAGGATATGACAAAAGGCAACCTTAGGATGGCAGAGAAAGGGGAGATACTGTTGATGGGGGACCGAAATATGCCAGATATTAACTGAAGCACCTTTGCTGCAGCCACATCCAAGAGCAGGGCCATTCTCGATGCCCTACAGGTGGCATGCCTCAGACAGCTAGTTTTGGAACCCACTCATGAGGGAGCAATCTTAGACCCCGTACTCTCAGATGGGGACAGTGAGAGGATCTCAGATCTAGAAATGGTAGCCATCTGTTAACAAGTGACCAAACAATGTGGTTCACAATAAACTCAGCTACAGAGTCAAGCCTTACAAAGTGAGGGTGCTGGACTTCAGGAGGGCTGACTTTGGCAAGATGAGAGATTACCTTAGAAAAGCACTAGCAAACAGGCTAGAAGGAGGGGTGCAGCAACAATGGGGGCACATCAGAATTGCCATCACAAAGGGAACAAGCCTGTGTGTGAAGCAAATAAACAAATTAAAATGAAAGAAAAAGTTACTATGGTTCTCAAAAGAGGTGGCACGGAAGGTCAGGGAGAAAAATATAGCATTTAGGAAGTATAAGGAAACACAGGAGGAGCAGGACAGAGAATGGTACCAGTTAAGGCACAAGGAAGCAGGGAGGGAAGTCAGAATAGCAAAGGCCCATACTGAGGAAAAAAACAGCCAACCTGGATAAGGAGGAGGATAAACCTTTAATAGGTACATCAGGAGCGTGAAAGACAAAGAGAGGGATAGTGAGGCTTACTAGAATGAATGGTGGGTGGGCAGAGAGGGACAGTGAAAAAGCAGGGACACTAAACGAATACTTCTGCTCAGTATTCACAAAAGAGGAGGAGAAGGGAGAGGTGCCTAATCCAATTAACGGAAGCTCTCTGGATGGGGGGGGTCAATCCCAGTCCTTTCACAGAAGGAAGGGTTCTGAAAGAACTCCTAAAACTGAAGGTGGACAAAGCAATGGGGCCTGACGGAATTCACCCCAGAATTTTAAAAGAATTAAGGGGAGAACTAGTGACACCACTGACTACCCTTTTTAACAAATCATGGGAGGATTGTGTGGTACCTGAGGACTGGAGGAAGGCGGATGTGATTCCCCTTCACAAAACTGGGAGCAAGACAGAGGCAGGAAACTACAGACCTGTCAGTTTGAATTCTGTGGTAGGGAAAGTGGCGGCATCACTTCTGAAGGAAAAACTGTTGAGTACCTAGAGGCCAGTGGGGCACAGGACACAAGGCAGCATGGGTTCTGGCGGAAGGTCATATCAGATGAATTTAACCGATTTCTTTCACTGGGTGACCAAAGTAGTAGACCAGGGAGGGCTGTGGACATGGCCTACCTAGACTTTAGCAAGGCACTTGACACAGTCCCACATGAAAGATGGGTCCCAGGGTGGTAGCCTGGGTAAAACACTGGCTGGATAACAGGACACAGAAGGTAATTGTAAATGGAGTCCACTCTGAAGAAAGAGGGGTTACTGGTGGGGTACTGCAGGGTTCAGTTCCTGGTCCAGCCCTTTTTAATGTCTTCATAAGTGACATTGCAGAGGGACTGAAAGGAAAAGTATGCCTCTTTGCAGATGACACAAATATATGCAACAGGGTTGAAACACAAGGAAGCATGGAAAGGATGAGAAGGGACTTGTCAAAGTTAGAGGAATGGTCAAAAGTATGGCAGTTTGGATTCACTGCAAAGAAGTGCAAAATAATGCACCTGGGAAACAAACAAGATTACACAATTTGGGGGGGGGTTAGTAACAACAACAAAAATGAAAAGGCGACATGGGGGTAATCATATCAGATGACCTAAAGGTTAGCAAGCAATGTGAGAAGGCAGTAAGGAGGGCTGGGGGATACTGGGGATAGAGAGAGGCATCAACAGCAGAAAACAGTAAGTTGTTATCCCTCTGTACGGACAACTGGTGAGACCCCATATGGAGTATTGCATCCAGTTCTGGAGACCCTATAGGCAAGGACATAGACAGGATGGAGGCAGTCCAGAGGAGGGCAACTAAAATGGTGCAGGGTCTGCAAGAGAAGCCATAAAAGGAGAGACTAAAGGAGCTTAATATGTGTACCCTTGGGGAAAGGTTGGGGGGAGACATGATAGAAACTTTTAAGTATCTCAGTGGAATCAACAAAGTCCAAGAGGGTAGCATCTTTCAGAAAAAGAGATGTGCAAGAACAAGGGGACACAGTTTGAAGACAGAGGGGAGACAGCTCAGGGGCAATGTAAGGAAGTATTTTTTCACGTGGGGGAGCACGCATGGAACAGCCTTCCTGAGGAGGTTGTGTGGTCTAAAACTATGAGAGAATTCAAGAATGCATAGGACAGACATAAGGCAATCTCTGTGGGGAGCATAGAAGAAATAGGCTGTTGGTTAACTAGGATCTGCAGCTTATCCTTTAGGTTGGGAAATGGGCAGACTAGGGTGGGCCAAGCAGTCCTCATCTCGTCAAAGTCTATGTCTCTATGGCTATAACCACGAACCTGGTACCAATAGAGGCAAGGCGGATGGTACCCCTGGTACATATGGCCCGGCATCAGGTACCCCGGCATCAGCACCTGTGACAGGTAACCCAGCGAAGGCCCCCCAGCGCCAGGTAAAAGGGGAACTGGTGGCGAATAGCAGGGGAAGGAGCCTGTAGAGCCAGATGGCAGAGGGGCCGAAGATCCAGTAGGCAGAGGGGCCGAAGGACCGCTAGGAACATGTGGGTCCATCGGCAGGCCTGGGGTCTCACTCAGGATCTCTAAAGGGCCAGGCAGGGGCTCCGCCATCGGAGCACAAAATCCAGATGCCATCCCCGAGTTGGGAGGGATGTATACGGGAGAGTGGCCTGACATCGGGGGCTGAACAGGATCCGTCTGGTCCAAGACAGGCAAGGGAGGATAACAGAATTGAGACCCCTGTAGACAGATCCACTGGAGAAGTGGGAAGCTCGGATGGTAGGCGGTTGCAGGAAGGAAATCCCTGAGCAAAGTACTCATGTCCCACAGGTCCGGGAAAGCGAGTGGTCGGGCTGAGTCGGTGAATCCTGGAAGGGAGAAACCTCGCGGGACACAGGGGTGCCTGGAAGCTGGCTCTGCACGACGTCGGATACCGGAGGATGAGCCAATAGGAGAGCTCCGGCCGGGTGGTCAGGCTGGCCAGCGACCGACTGTTCAGCCTCAACTGAGCGGACGTCGGATGAGCTGGTGTCCAACTTATCGGCCGCAGTCAAGCGGGCAACAGTGGAGCTGGAGTCCGGGATATTGACCAAGGCTGTGCACCCGACGGCAGAGCCGGAGAGAGACTTATTGGCCAAAGAGCAGTCAACAGGCCCCGAAAAAAGATCCTCCTGAGAGGAACATCCCTGCTGCCCACTGACTGAGGCAGGAGGGTGATGGCGACCAATCCACCGGGCTGATGGAGACCTAGGAGGAGAAGTACTCACTGAGGTGGAGGTCCCACCTGAAGTAGCATCAGCTGCCTGGCGATGCCGTGTAGAGGGAGACTGGTCCTGGCGCTTCTTTTTGCGCTCAGAGGTGGATGAGGAGGAATGTTCCAGAGCTCAGAAGCCCTTTTCCATCAATGCAAGGCATTTTTTCAAAGGATGGGCATCAGGGCCTTCTGGCACCTGACACGAGTGGCCTGGTTGAAGGACTGGCAAAGCTGCCATCACCAACGCGATGTTTAGGGCCCAAGCAGAGGACACAGCGAGTGATCGTCCCCGCAGGATCTGAGCGTCAGATTGTGAGCACTTCTTCTTTGTGTGAAGACATGCAATAAACTTTAGGAATATAGAGGGAAAAAGTGGAAATACTTATAAAATGGCGATCGATCGTAGTTGAGTTCACCGCAAGGTCCAACATATATGCAGGTCGATGGCAGGAAGGAACTGGAGGGCAGGCGTGGGGACCGCCCCCTATATAATGTCATGCCAACGTCCCATCATGTGACGCTGGGGCGGTCCGCTGCTACGTATTGCTAGCTAGAAGTTTGCCATGCGGTCCTGGCACCAACGGGCACAGTCCTATATGTGAAGACCTACTGCAGGAACCCTCTCGAAGTAGAATCAACCTTAATCACCCCTCTATGTTCTGGAAGGTAATGCATTCACTTTTCTCCCTCCAACCCAGTCCCCTTTCCCTGTTCTCAAGATGGGCTATACTCCTATCTCCGACCCTGCTGCAGTCGCCTCATCTTCAGTTCTTTCCTTACCTGGCATTCACTCCTTTCTTCCTCCTCATCCTCTCCCCTCTTCTTCCTCTTACCTTCTCCTCCACCTGTTCTACTGCCCTCCTCCCTTTTCTCTTTTCACCCATTTACCCTGCTGATTCTCTTAAGGCCTCTTAGCTCTAAATCCTCACAAGGGTGGGAACCCTGATAGTCTTGACCCAACTCATATTCTCTCTCTCTGCTTAAGCCACTGCCCTCCTTAATACCTACCTACCGCCTCAACCTCTCTTTCTCCTTATCCTAGTTCATAACACTTGGAAGTTGTTTCGTTGCCCCTACCTAAAGAGGGTGACCTTCTTCCTCAGCAACTTCTGACCCGCCTCCTTCCCACACTGGCTAAGCTCCAGGAACACCTTGTTCTCTCTCAGCTCTCCCTTTTTCTTGATGTAACATCCTTCTTCACCCCTTTCCAGTCTGGCTTTTAAATATGGATATGGAGGTAGGCATCCTGCATATCCAGGGAACAAAACCAGTCCCCCTGGTGAAGGATGGGCAACAGTCCCTGAAGAGTCACCATCCTGAATCATTTGTACTTTATGTAGTGGTTCGGGCAGCTGCAGTCCAATATCAGTCTCAGGTCCCCTGTCTTCTTGGGGACGAGGAAAAAGTGTGAGTAGAACCCATTCCCTCTTTGATTCAGGGGGATGGGCTCTATAGCCTTTTTGTGCAGGAGAACCTGAATCTCTCCTCAGATAAGAGGCAATGTGGTCCCGAGGATGAGGGAGAGTTTTCTGGAGGAGTTCCAGGAATTTGAGGGGTGACCCTTCGTTATGTGGAATACCCACTGGTCTGAGATTACTGTGCGCCACCCATACAGTTAGGGGAGAACTGACTCTCAACTGCCTCCCCAAGGCCTCTGAATTGGGGGTCAGGCAAGGAGTCAGGCAGTGAACCTGGGGTGGTCAGAGCTGCCCTGGGAAATCTGGGGCAGACGCCTGGCAGGTGGGGTGTTTGCTTTATGCTTAAATCCTCTGCGACTGCTGGCCCTTGGAAGGCTGGAGAAGACTGGCAAAAGGACTGACGTTGAGAAGACCTCAATTGGGACTAGTACATTGAATGTACTGACCACAGGGCCTTGCTCAATTCCTGGCGGCGGGAGAGGATATCCTGGGTATCTCCCCCAAACAAAACAGAACCATGGAAAGGGGCGTCCAAAATTTTGGCCTGCATGTCTGAGGCAAAACCAGTCAGCCTGAGCCAAGAATGGCGGTGCATGCAGATCCCTGCTGCCTACGCACATCCAAAGGCATCTATACCAACATAGGCAGCCCTCAGCACATCGTTGCCCACATTCAAACCTGATTTTATGAGTTGGGCTAACTGTATTTTAAGAAATCTTCAGGGAGGGATTGAACCAGATCCCTCGCCTGGTCCCAAAACGAATTCTGATACTGCACCATATGGGCCAAATAGTTTTGGGACTGGATGACCAGAGTGGTAGAGGTGTACACCCGCTTGCACAACTGAACCAGCTGGCGTGATTCTTTGTCCGGAGGTGGGTGTTGAGGTGCCTGGGTTGTTTAGTGTGATCATGAGCTGTGTTCATGACCACCGAGTCTGCCACAGGGTGTTCGCCCAAAAAGTCTTTGCCCACTGGCGCATGGTAAAGACGTTCCACCTTCTTGGCCAAGGTCAGGGTGGTCGACGGATGATTCCACACCACCTTACTCACATATCATCATATGAATCTATAAGGGGAGGAACTACCAAAGGGAGGGTCTCCTTATTCTGGAGATAAATGACCAGACGATGACAATGCTGCAGGTCATGCTCCTCTGTCTCCCATCCCATAAGAGATTATATGAGGCACAACACATCCAGAAAGGAGGGATCATCAGTGAGAGACATGGGAGTCTCCTTAGGAGGCGCCTGTCCATTAGAGGAGCTTCTGGAATCATCCCCGACTGGTCACTGTCCAGGACTGGCATCTGAGGATGATGGTCATCTCTATGCTGGTCCAGAACCACCTTGTGACCCCCAGAAGACCCTGTAGTGGGGGGGGTTGCTAGGCCTTGCTCGGTCCAGATCTCAATAAGGAGGATCCTGGGAAGGGGGAGGAGGAGAAGAGCCATCTAGGTGTGTCCTTGTCCTTCATAAAAGTCCACCAAGACATGAATAAGGTGTTATAATCCACCAGTGGAGGTGGATTGTAAGGTGGATAAGGGTACTGGGGAGAAGGGTATGGGTACGTTGGTGGAGAAGCTGGTGTAGGGTACCCTGGCGTATGTCCCGCTGGGGGTCCCTGGGAGGGCCAACGGGCATTGGTTGAGGCACAGGCTGGGATAGGGGCAATGACAGTTGAGGAGTCAGTGTAGGCGTCGGTAGGGCAGGCACCGGCCTAGTAGGAGAAGGTTGGCATTGGTCTGGAGAGACATCCGATGTTGGCCCCTGAAGCGAGACAGGTGCCGGGGGGGGAGGAGAGAGTCCCCTGAAGTAGGGTCAGAGACATCGCCTGCGTAGAGGATGAGGCTAGCGCTTACTCCAGGCAATGCCTGCAAGGACTAGCGCCAACCCAGCAACTGGGGACCATCAAAGTTAACGTCTTGACTAGGGGGCAATAGGTGAAGACCTGCCACCAGAGGTTCCAACCCCAGTTGAGCCACCTGGCTGAGGATCCTAAACATCAGGGGCTGGGGAGACAGGGGATGAAGTCCACTGCCCCAAGGAGCCGTCTCTGACAGCAATGAGGGTGGGCGGCTGTACCACTGGCAACTCGGAGGGAGTGAAGGCTGCTGAGGAAGGACGGGCCAACCACCCGCAAGAGGAAGACCCAGAGGCAGAAGCCATTCTCTGCAGCAACCGCAAGCGAAAGGCTGACTGAGGACGGTCCCAGTGCTTGTGCTTCCCACTAAACTTCTTCTTCTTCTGGAAAGAAGAGGAAGAAGAAGATGCATTAGAGACCGGGGAAGTGGAAGAGCTTTTAGCCTGAAGCTCCTTCTCCACCACTGCGAGTTTCTGCTGAAGAAGATTACTCTGGAGGGTCTTCAAGCAGTGTCTCCGTGTGGCCTGGTAGAAATCCTGGCAGTGCCTGCAGGCCTTGATATCGTGGTTACAGTCTAAGCAGAGCAGGCAGGAAGATTGACCATCTTTGGTGGGTATCTGCTTGCCACAGGCACACTTCATAGGCCAGCCGGAAGATAAGGCTGGAGCAGAAGACATAAACGAGATGGAGAGGAACACCAAAACAATGTTAAGACTAAGGAATAAACCGTGATCCGGCACCACCGGGTTCACGCCCAACCCACGTACCAGGAGCGGAGACCGCAAAGGGAGGGATTTCCAAGTGTCCATTGGACGCCCCCGGGAGGGGCTGGAACAAGTCGTGGCTCCAGTGGGTGGATTAGCGGACGAGCTTGGAGAGTATGTCTAGACACACCCTCCTGCACATCTCCACCTCAGGATGCCATCTTTACGGCTACAGGGTGGGGGGGCGGAACAAGAACAGTGGAAAAACGGCTCCCTGCCGACCAGATGATGAGCACCTGGCCTGCACCACCACAGGACCAACCCTGCGGCAGCTTCCCGGAATATGGAGTTCGCCTGATGGCACATCCCCCTCGCAGGTGGGGGACCCTCCTGATACAGGGATAGGTTGGGTTACTAGAGGTAAGGCTGCAAGACAGGGTCAGGAGAATGGTGGTGTGGGGTCGAGGTGGAAGTGTGAAAGCACTGGTGCTCAGAAGTAGTAGCCGGGCTGGGGTGCCACGAGGAGGTGGAAAAATAGATAATACAAAAAAACCCCTAAATAAACAAACTGCGGATAAACACAAGAAAAATGGCAGATGACTGATGCAAGGCAGTAGTGGAGGTGAGACCTGCACAGGTCGATGCAGGAAAAGAATTGAGGTAGGTCAGGGGACGGCCCTTTTATAAGATAGGCGGATGGCGGGGAGCGGATCCCCATGATAGACTGCTAGGTAAGAGTTTTCTGTGTGGTCCTGGAGCCTATCGGCTTCAGTACTACTGGTGTTGCCTGCTGCAAGAGCCCCCTCAAAGTAAGCTTGCCCAGGAGAATGGAGTGGATTACAGTCATACAAGCTTTGGCTAAGTCAACAAAAATGACAGAGGTGACAAGACCCTGATCCATGCCAGAGAGGACAGTATCAGTGAGCCAGAACAGAGGCGGAAGTGGGGGGCGCTGTGCAGCAGCAAGATGGCGGCAGCTTTTTAAAGCAGCTCCGAGACAGCATCAATTAACGTACTGGAAACCTGAGATTACACTATACAAAAACCCTTAAAAAGTTACTGAGGTGACGTCAGAAGTTCCCCGGTACAGAATGGGGCCAAAGAAGGACTCCAAGAAGACATCGCACAACCTAGAACCCTTTCTATCTCCTGTCAGCCCTGCAGCATGTTCTGGGCCTACCAAAATTGGAGGAATGCCTTTGCCAGAACTCACGACCACATAAATCCTGGCATTGCTCTCCAGCATCCAAACCAATGGAGAGGAGACAAATAACTGTCTTGCGGCAGTTGAAACCAAGCTTACGGACAATGATCATAACATTCAGGACAACTCAGTGGCGATAAAAACCCTTCAAGAGTTGCAAGAGCGACAAGTGGCCTGCAATGCTGCCTATACCAGGGATCTCTCATACCTCAAGTCTAAAATGGAATCCACTGAGAATATGCAGAGGCAAGTGAACATACATATAGTAGGCTTCCCTCCCAGATTTGCTAGAGCAACAGAGATCTTACTGTCTGTTACAAGGCTCATTTTCGACGATCTACAGCTACTGCCCAAGGACTCATGTCTGAAAATTCGACAGGTTTTGCCATCCCCAGCGAGCCAAACAACGGAGGGACACACAGCAGAGACCGCTCACGGCAATTGCCACATTGTCGGCACCAGAGGCTCGGATCACACTTCTGCAAGCCGCCAGATCAAGGAGAGATCATCGGGAAGGCAGTTGCCTTGGGTCCCCCCGACTTATCCGCACTCCACGCAGGAAAGAAAAAGATGCTTCAGGTAATGAAAAAGACCTGCTGAGCCATGGCATTGAAGCCAACCTAAATTATCCTGCACACCTTCATATCAGGCATGATTCTAAAGCCTACACATTTTTGGATCCCACAGAGGCAACTCAGTTTGCAGAAAAACTCCTGCAAAAGTTGAATCCACCAGACTCCACATCTGATGAGGATGGGTGAACTGTTGTTTGCAGTTTTGGAACCAAAATGGCACTCATCTCAGGACTGGAGTTACATATATGGACCCCAAGGGTTATGTACACCTCTACTTAAAATACTCAGGTTGTTTAATAAACATTTTATTTTTTTTCTCTCCATTGTTCTCAGTACGCTAGTTACATTTTAACTATTACTGCTTCAATTACTTAACTGTTCAAGAAGTTATTGACTTCGATTAGGTCACGAATTGCTGTTCCTCTTAACATAACTTGTATTAAATTACCTTGACTTACACTGTGTTGATGTCTTTATGGTAAATATGATCATCACTCAGTTTGTGGACTTTAAATATACCCTGAGCTGTATTCTGTACCCATAAAGCAGGATGCCTTGCTCTGCTGCACACTATGGGTTTCACTCTCAACTTAATTGGGCCCAGGTCATCGTGATAAATGTTTGTCTTTAAGTGGATATGTCATTCAGCCCACCACGATATTTAATTTCAAGAGGGAACTGCTATCCTGGTTACACAGTATTTTTGCACTTGGATGTGTGGTGAGAGTGTCATAGCTCTACAGGATAATTAGGTCATCCTACTCTCCTGTTAGTTTATATCTTAGCAGCCTTCGTGGGGCTAGAATTCAGAAATCCTGTAGAAACGCACCAGTTTGTACTATATCCTTTCATGTACTGTGGGGTCTGCTTACCTCATCCTTTTTTTCTATGTATATCACAGCTGGCTGTAATATCATAAAATCTTTTATAAATAAAAATTAACAAAAAAAAGAACAGAGGCGGAAGTGGAGTGCACTTTCTAAAGCCAGACTGGAAAGACGTGAAGAAGTAGGTTATGTCAAGAAAAGGAGAGATGAGAGAAGAAGGTCTTCCTGGAGTTTATCCAGTGTGGGAAGAAGACAGGTCAGAAGTTGCTGGGAAAGAAAGGTCACCCTTTAGGTAGGGGAACAAAAGCAGCCAACTTCCAAGTGTTAGGAACGAGGATAAGGAGAAAGAGAGGTTGAGGAGGTAGGTAATAGGGAGGGCATTGGCATAAGCAGAGAGAAATACAAGTCCAGGGTCAAGACCATCAGGATTCTAGCCCTTATGAGGATTTACAGCCAAGAGGGCCTTAAGAGAATCAGCAGGGTAAATGGGTGAGAAAGGGGAGCATCCCAAGTGGTTTACTCATTAGAAAAGCTACAAATCTGATTAATTTGGCATGTTTTTTCTATTTTGGATTAACTGAAAAACCCATGATATTGCTACGAATATATAAAATGATGTACTTACTACTGTACCTCTTAATGTTTTTTAATGTTTGTATGAACAACTCAAGGAGGCAGTGAAGCACAATGGTTTAACGCTCTGAGCTGTAAACCTGGAGACCTGGGTTTGAATCCCACAGTCCCCACTTGCATACTGTGCAACCCTGAGCAAGTCTCTTAACTTCCTTGTGCTCCCAGGTCACACCTGTAAACAAACTTTCAGTTTAGTCTCTTCTGGTTAAAAAACTGTATTTTTGTAAAACAAATAAAACAAGCAATTTAAGGAGGAGGAGGAGGAGGAAGGAGGAGGAACGCCACAGCAGGTGAGGAAGGAACTGAAAATGAGGTTACTGCAGCAGGTTCAGAGATAGGTTGAGGAGGTAGGTATTAAGAGAGCAGTGGCAAAACTGAACTTAGAGCTGGGAAGGACACAATCGTGAACTAGGAAACTGGAGGATTAAGGCACAATCTTGCTCAAATTCTGAGAGAAGTGGGCCTTACTTTTTAATTTTATACCGATTTTGCCCATTTGACTCAAGAAGGGTTTGCAATACTGCTGATCTTTTGTAGATTGCTACTTCACATAGAGGGATTAAAATACTGCTGATTCTTTTTCTTTTCTGTGAATCTGGTGCCTTATTTGTAACTTGATAGTATTTTGGTGACTTTTGCAACAAATTAAGTTTTCAGGGTGTCTTCTTTCATTCCTGAAGTCAGTCGAGATGTGTATTTGAGCCAGACAAAGCCTCGGAAGGTTCAAACTGGATTGCTCAGACTGTCCTCACAGCACAAAACAGGTGGATTGCCCAAACCCTCCCCTCCCCTCCCCCAGATAACCTAGCTTTATGAGGTTAGGCAAGAAGGTGTGACAACTTCCTGCCCAGAAACAAAACAGGGTGGAGTGTGCCACAGAAGGCAGCCAGGCATAAGCTTGGAGGATATCTTCTTATGATTGCTATCGTAAAAAAACACTTTGTGGTTCTTTGTACTGTACATAGTCCCTAGGAAATGGGTTACACTACTAAGAGGTAAAGTTCCTAATAGCTGGGGACACAATTTCAACAGGGAGGAGAGACACTTGTGGGGAGTGGTGCAATGCACTGGCTGTGTGGTGGCAGTCTTCCGGGAGACATTCTGGAGGTTGCGATGCTGCCCTATTAGCCGACACCTCTCTGCTCTGAGGGAGGAGGTTGCCCATATCCAGGCCATCCAGGTAAGGAGTAGGGAAATCTCCTCCACCCGGGACCTGGTAGGGGATTGAGAAATTTCCTCCCCACCCAAGGACCACCAGGGCCACTGCTACTGAGGTTGCAAAGAATAAGAAGTGGTTTGTCTACGGTGGGCTTAGAGAGGGTGAGGGTGGTGGAACAGAGAGACATCCCTCCAGTTGTACCTCTCCATAATTCATAAGCCTTTTTGGTGGAGTGTTGTTCCTCTATGGAAACACCCGCAGTGGAGACCAAGGAGGATGCTGGAAATCTCCACAAAGGAGACCCACAGGAAGGTGGCACAGGATACCCACAGGGAAAGAAGCAACTCCTGGTGGAGGAATCAATCGCTGGGGGGCAGAACTGGGGAGGGAGGGCAGGGAGATAAGATGCCTGCCTGGCACCATGGCATGGAGGGACAGGAAGCGAATCTCAAGATCATGGAGCAGCTGCACGGAGAGGGAGCAGGATGTCACTGTCCACCTAGGGACAAATTACCTAGCTGGGAATGGGATCAGAGCTGTGGGAGGAGTTTATGGAGTTAGGGAGGGCCTTAAGATAAGTAACATGCACAATAACCTTCGGAGGTGCTGCCTGTCTATGGCATGGGTGAGGCTAGGGTACTCCACACCCTGGAATTCAATGAATGATTGAAAGACTGGTGCGGAGCACAGAGTTTTGGCTTCACTGGGGACTGGGAGTCCACCTGGAGGGATACAGGTCTATACTGGCATGATGGTCTGCATCTGTCCGGTAGGGGAACCAGGATCCTACGTGATAGGTTTACATGCTTCATAGGCAAGTTTTTAAACTAGCCAAGGGGAGATGCACTGAAAAGAAGCAGGGAATTCCTAGCCTCCCCCCAAAAAACAGGGTAGTTAGCAAGGTTAACGCCAAGGTAGAGAGGTCAACAGGGGTCAGGGCAGGGGTAAATGGAGAAAAAGGCAAAGGTGGTAAGTACAGGGATTGGGCTAAAAGGGGTAAGGCCATCAAAAATTGGAGGGCGATGAGTACCAACGCCCGTAGTCTGGGTAATAAGCTTCATGAACTAGTTGCCTTAATGGAAGAGGGATGCCTGGATATCGTTGCAGTCACAGAAACCTGGTTCACAGAGAACCATGACTGGGATGTCAACATTCTGGGGTACACAATCCACAGGGGAGACAGGGAGGGTAAAAGAGGAGGAGGACGAGCTCTCTACATAACAGAAGGGATCAAAGCAATGAAAATAAAGTGTAAACAGGGAGGACAGGAGGCACTGTGGGTCACCTTGGAGCTAGGAAACGGTACCACAATCCGCACAGGGGTTGAATACAGACCCCTCGTCTCAGGGGGAGGAAATGGACAAGGAAATGACAGGAGACATCCTTAGAATGGCAGAAAAAAAGGGAGATATTGTTGATGGGGGACCTGAATATGCCAGATGTTAACTGGAACACATTTGCTTCAGCCACATCCAAAGGCAGAGTTATCCTCGATGCCCTACGGGGGCATGCCTCAGGCAGCTAGTGTTGGAACCCACTCGGGAGGGAGCAGTCAGACCTGGTACTCTCAAACAGGGACGGTGAGAGGATCTCAGATTTAGAAGTGGGTAGCCATCTGGGAACAAGCGACCACCACACAGTGTGGTTCACAATAAACACAGCAATAGAGCTCGTTACATAAAGGGTACTGAACTTTCGGAGGGCTGACTTTGGCAGAATGGGAAGAGTGCCTAAGGAATGCATTAGCAAAATGCAGGAAGGACGGTGGAGGAACAATGGGGAAAAATCAAAACTGCACAGAGACAACAAGCCTTTTGTGTAAAGCAGATAACAAAACAAAGGGAAAACCACAACGGTTCTCAAAAAGGTGGCGGGGAAATTTAGAGAGAAAAAGACAGCATCCAGAAAGTATAAGGAATCACAGAAGAAGCAGGACAGAGAACTGTAACAGTAAAAGCAGAAGGAAGCGGGGAAGGCAGTCAGAATAGCAAAAGTCCAAACCGAGGAAAAGACAGCCAACTCAGTTAAGAAGGGGGATAAAACCTTTTATAGGTACATTAGTAAGTGAAGACCGACCAAGGGAGGGATACTGAGGCTTAATAAAGGGGAGAGGGTGGGCAGAGGGAGACAGTGAAAAGGCAGAGATACTGAACAAATACTTTTGTTCAGTATCCACAAAAGAAGAGGAGGGGGACATACCTAAACCAAACAACAGAAGCACTCTGGATGGGGGGTCAAACCAGTCCATTCACAGAAGAAAGGGTCCTGAGACAACCCTAAAACTCAAGGTGGACAAGGCACTGGGGCCTGATGGGATTCACCCCCGAATTCTAAAAGAACTAAGGTGAGAACTAGTGACACCACTGACTACCCTTTTTAACAAAACATGCAAGGAGGGCATGGTACCGGAGGACTGAAGGGGGGTGGATGCAATTCCTCTTCACAAAAGTGGGAGCAAGGCAGAGGCAGGAAACTACAGACCTGTTAGTTTGACCTCAGTGGTAGGGAAAATGATGGAATCACTTCTGAAAGAAAGAATAGTTGAGTACCTAGATGCCAGCGGGGCACAGGACTCAAGGCAGCATGGATTCACAGTGGGAAAGTCATGTCAGACGAATCTAATAGATTTCTTTGACTGGGTGACCAAAGTAGTATACCAGGGAGGGGCTGTGGACATGGCCTACCTAAACTTTAGCAGGGCATTTGACACAGTCCCACACAAAAGATTAATAAACAAATTAGCCAGCCTGGGAGTGGGTTACAGGGTGGTAGCCTGGGTAAAAAACTGGCTGGACAACAGGACACTGAGGGTAATAGTAAACTGAATCCACTCCGAAGAAAGGGGGGTTACTATCGGGGTACCGTAGGGTTTAGTACTGGGGCCAGTCCTTTTTAATGTCTTTATAAGTGACATTGCAGAGGGGCTGGAAGAAAATTACTCACCTTAGTAATGTTGTTTTCTTCTAATGAGTCTTGCTATATTATGACATATGCAGTATAACTCTAACCTGGGGTTCCTTATGTCTCTTCTCTTAATTTCTCTTGATTTAAAGAAAAATTACTCACCTTAGTAATGTTGTTTCTTCAATTGTTATTGTATATATGCAGTATAACCCCAGGTTAGAGTTATACTGCATATGTCATAATATAGCAAGACTTCATGTTGTTTGAAGGAAAAGTATGCCTCTCTGCAGATGACACAAAGACTTGCAAACAGGCTGATACACAAGGAGAGGGTAGAAAGGATGAGAATGGACTTGGCAAGGTTGGATGAATGTTCAGAAGTAAGGCAGCTTAGATTCAATGCAAAGAACTGAAAGTAATGCACCTGGGAAACAAAATCCCAGGAAGAGTACACAATGGGGGTACTAACAACAACAAAATGGAACAGGACCTGGAGTAGTCATATCATATGATCTAAAGGTAGGCAGACAATGTGAAAAGGCAGTAGGAGGGCTGAGGGATACTGGGGTACAGGGAGAGCATTACCAGTAGAAAACAGGAAGTTGTCATCCATCTGTACAGACAGTTGGTGAGACCCCATCTGGATTACTGTGTGCAGTTCTGGAGACCCCATCTCAGCAAGGACATAAACAGGATGGAGGCAGTCCAGAGGACAGCAACTAAAATGGTGCAGCATCTGTACTAGATGTGACAGGAATCGCCATCTGCCAGTTATGTGTATATAACTTTGATATAAATATATGTTTTTACATTTTGTTTGTGAAACATGTCACAAGGCATCCTGGGACATTAGATTTTTGAAAATATACTGTTCTCTCTGAATAGAAGGAAGCAGCTAACTTCAAAGAAACTAACACATGCTTAACAAAACCTGTGTGGAAGTCATGTTCTCAGAGAGTTGGTGCTTTGAAGTGAAAATATTACCTTTTTACAAGGTGACAGGAGGGAGAATGCTTTCTAGTCAGTCTATGTCAAAAAATCTCACGATGTTGAGAGGTGGTTCTCAGACTGTTTTTCTGAGAGATCAAAGGGATATTGTAACCTGTCATAAAATCCATGCTGTAATGGGAAGAAGAGATTGTCTTGTTATAATTTAAAATATTGCTGTGTTTGCAGATTTCAAACAGGCAGTAAGCTAAAATATTTGGTTATACACTGGTCATGTTGCAAATTAATTACAGGACTAAAAGTGACCTCAGGTGCTGTAACATCACAAGGAGGGTGGGACTTTAACTCTGATATTACCAGGCTGGCTGAAGTGACTGACACTTTGTGTTCTCGACTTCCAATGGACACTGTTCCTGGACTCAAGACAGACCACTTCTGCCAAGACTGGTAATTCAAGTGTGAACCTTTGCCAACTGAAACGGAGTTACAGCTAGTTAATTCAGTTACAGAGTGCTTTGTTTTGTAACTGTCCATTTCTTTTCTGACTGTAATCATTATGTATATATGTTGTTTTATGTACTGCATTTATTTACTATTGTTAGTTTTAGTAAATTTGGTTTTCCTTAAAACTGCCTGAGTCATTTTCTCATTTGGAGTGTGAATGGTGGAACAGTATTGGTAATTCTGACATAACTGTTAAATTGCTTAGTGTGTCACCATGTGAAACCACGCTAACAAGGACCTGTGTAAAGATCCAGCAAGGTAAAGAAAAATACAAGCGTCTCAACTGAATCGGCAGGTGGTTGTGAACCAGGTTGGTTGTATGTCCACTGGGTCAAGTACTGCACTGCTTTCCCGAAGAGAGTGTGACATCTGAACCTGTCACTTAAGTGTGTTTCGCTAAAAGGGTTCATAATTGACCCCGAGACTCAGAGTTGCTTGGACCCAAAACAAACAAGAGGGAGTACCGTTTGTCCCTGTTCATGAATCGCACTTTGAGGTTGCGCACTGTGGGAGCAGAGGGCCTGACCCCAGGAGTGGGTTTGTGACACCAGAAACCATACGAAGATGAGACTCAAGAAGCTGAATATGTATACCCTCATGGAAAGGAGGGAGCTGGGGACATGACAGAAACTTTCAAGTACCTCAAGGGAATCAACAAAGTTCAAGAGGGTAGCATCTTTCAGAAAAAGAGATGCGCGAGAACAAGGGGGAGTAATTTTAAGATGGGGGATGGCTCAGGGGCAACGTGAGGAAGTATTTTTTCACAGAGAGGGTCAAAACAGTGGGGAATTCAAGAATGCATGGAAAGACATAAGGCAATTATAGTGGGGGTAGGAGGAAGTAGGCTGTTGGTTAACTAGGATCTGCAGCTTATTCACTAGGTAGGAAATGGGCAGACTGGGTGGGCCAAGCGGTCCTTATCTGCTGTCAAAGTCTATGTTTTTAGGAGTACTGCCCATCTTGAAAACAGGGAGAGGGGACTGGGCCAGAGGGGAGAAAAGTGAATACATTACCGTCCAGAACTTAGACGGGGTGATCAAGGTTGTTCCAAGTCTAGTTACGAACATACAAAATTTGCCAGCAGATAAAGGCCTAGAGGTCTATCAAGTCTGCTCGAATGTGCAGCTAGCACCCCTTAATCTGCAGCTGCCCCTCCCTTCCACCCTTCCCCTTCATTGACCCTCCTCCTTGTCCTGTCCCATCCCCTTTTGAAGCAGTCCACCTTGTTCTACTGGATACCACTTCTGCAGGTAACGATTCCACCAGCCACCACCCCTCTGTAAAAAGTGTCTCCGATCTTCCTCCTGAACCTTCCTCACTCCAGTCTCTATCATGGCCCTGTGTCCCTCCTCCTTACTTTGAACAGCCCTCTGTACCTGTCTTGTTTATTCCTTTCATGTACTTAAAGGTTTCAATCATGTCACCCCTGTCCCTCCTCCAGTGAGTACATGTTCAACTCCCTCAGCCTCCTCTCGTATAAGTCCCCCAGCCCCATGATCATCTTTGTCACCCTACGCTGCACCCCCTCCAGTAACTTAATGTCCCTCTTCAGATACGGGCGCCAGTACTGCACACAGTACTCTAGGTGCGGTCTAACTAATGACCTGTACAGTGGCAGAATCACCTCCTCCTCCTCGAGGATATAGCCCTATAATACAACCACGCATTTTGTTGGCCTTTGCAGCTGCCTCCCCACATTGTGCCGAGTTGTTCATTGACCCTGTAATGAGCACCCCCAGATCCTTCTCCTCCTCCTCTGTCTGGGCTAGCTGCACTCCCCCTAGCTGGTAACTCCTCCTTGGGTTCTTCATCCCAAAATGCAGCACCTTGCACTTTTTGGCATTAAACCCAGTTGCCAGGTGTCTGACCAAGTTTCAAGCTTTGCCAGATCATCCTGCAACCCCTGCCATCCCCCTAGGTCATCCACCACCGCTCCTACCTTGGTATCATTAGCAAACAGACATTTTGCTCTTGATGTCCTATGATATGTCTGCAATGAATATCCCAAACAACACTGGCCCCAACACCGAACCCTGTGGAACACCGCTCGTCACTATCCTTGGGTGTGACAGCTCCCCACCCATCACCACCCTCTGCTGCCTTCCCTGAAACCAGTTCCCTCACCATCTCACCAGCTTTGCACCTGTCCCTGTGCCTAACTTACTTCCCAGCCTTCCATGCGGCACCGAGTCGAATGCCTTACTGAAGTCCAGATACAGGACATCCACTGCATGGCCCTGTCCAGTTGTCTAGTTACCCAGTCATAGAACTCCACTAGGTTGGTTTGGCAGGATCTGCCCCATATGAAGCCATGCTGTCTGCTGTCCTGTAGTCCTTTGGCCTCTAAGAGGGCCACCAGCCTCTCCTTCAGGATAGTCTCCATTAGATTACCCACGGTGGATGTGAGGCTCACTGGCCTGTAGTTTCCCCGATTCATCCTTGGGGCCACTCTTGTAGATGGCCACCACATTAGCTATCCTCCAGTCCTGAGGTACATACCCCGAATGTAGTGAGGCATTAAATAGGTCTGCCAAAGGTCCTGCAAGGACCTCTGCCAGCTCCTTCAGTATCCATTACTAACCAGTGTCTTGTATGCCATCTGGGCCTGGCGCCTTATCCACCCTCAGTGCCTTCAAACCCTCCCGAAATCTGCCCTCCATGATTTCTCCATCTGTCACCCCCCCTCCCCCTGTTTCTGCCATTCCTCCTCCCTTGGGTGTCACCCCTCTCTTCTCTTTAGTAAATACTGAGCAGAAGTACTCATTTAGTGCTTCTGCCTCATCGCACCCTGCTTCCACCCAACCCCCCTCCTTCCTAATCCTTACTATGTGGTCTTTACAGCTCCTTTTCTCCCTGATGTACCTAAAGAAGTCTTTCTCCCCCTTCTTAATGCCTTGTGCAAGCCTGGGTTCCGTAGATGCCTAGGTTCCCCTTACTGCCCTTGTCACCTCCTTGATTCCTCAAGTACTCCTCCCTGTCCTCCCTCTCCCTGTTTTCTTTGTACTTCCTAAAGGCAGCTATTTTCCTCCTTACCTTTCCATGACCTCCTTGCTCAACCAGCTCAGTTTCTTAGCCCTAACCTTCTTGCTCTGGGCCTTGCAGCAGGTTTTGGTTGCCTCCACTATCCCCAGCTTTATGAGCTCCACCTCTGGTTAGTGTCCATACTAGATTGAATTCTGGCCAGGTACCATTTTACCACTTCCCTCATCCTCCCAAAGTCGGCCCTCCTGAAGTCCAGCACTCTTGTGCCAGATTCCACTCTTTCCTTGCCCATATCCAATGTGAGCCACACTGAGTGGTGGTCACTCCCTGACAGCAGTTCCTCCACTGTAAGTTCTCTCACGAAGTCCCCATTTGACAGCACAAGGTCAAGGGCATTCCCTAACCTGGTTGGTTCACTGACCATTTGCAGCAGGAAGCTGTCCTGGAAGGCATCCAGCAGTACCTGCTCCCTTCTGTTCCTGGCTGTTGGGGTACTCCAGTCCACTCCTGGCATGTTGAAGTCCCCCACAATCACCACACTACCCTTCTCGCAGGTCCTCTGATCTGTCCAGCTGGTTCCCTGTCTAACTCCTCCATCTGAGATGGCGGCCTGTACACCACTCCTATTCTAACAATCCTATTCTTGGAATCCTGGATTTACATCCAAAGTGGCTCCGTACTACCCTCCTCCCCTTCCTCCCTTACACACTTCAGTCCTTCCTTCACATACAGTGTCACAACTCCTCCTTTCCCAATCACCCTGTCCCTACGAAATAACCTGTACCCTGGTACAGATAGGTCCCAGTCATCGTACTGGGTGGCCCATGTTTCTGTGATGGCTGCAATGTCCACCTCTCCTCTGCCATGAGCACCTATAACTCTGAAGTTTCTCCCAAGGCTCCTAGCATTAAAGGAAACCACCTTCCACCCTCCCCCACCATCCTGCCCACCTTACTAGCATCACCAACAGTACTTGCCATTTGTCCTTTGTCACTGTATGGGGTGTCATATGGTTTCCCAACCTGTGGTCTCTGCATGTCTCCTGCCCAACTGCCACCCCCACTCCTAGTTTAAATTCCCTACTCTCTATGTACCTCCATCCCCTGTTTCAACACTTTATTTCCTCCTCACTCAAGTGTAGTCTGTCCTTGGCATAGAGACTACTGTCCTCCCAGGTCCTCCTACCCCCCAACAGCCCATCCTTTAGCACAACACCAGGTTCTTAGTCATCCGTTAAATTCCGCTATTCTCAGCTTTCTTGTGCTTGCCTTGGGCACTGGAAGTATCTCTGAAAAGTTACTGATCTTCCTGCCCCTCACATAATTGTCCTAGTTCCTCAAACCCCCACTGGACTATATCTACTGTCTTGTCAGCCAGGTCGTTCGTACTCAAGATGTATAATTAAATGAGGCTTGTCCGTACTCCATCTAGCATATTCATAACAGACTGTCCCACCCTTTCCGCTGTCATTCCTGGCATGGCCTCCACCCAAATGCGACTATGCCTCCCCCCCTTGCTACCCCACCTGACTCCTCTTAGTATTGAGTCCCCCAGCACTAAAATTCCACCACTCTTACTCCCAGGTTGCTTCCACTCATCTCCGTCTCTCTTTTCCAGCTCCTCTTCTTCCTCCTGCACATTATTTCCCCCTTTTGCAATTCTCCCAGCAGAACTTCCCCCCACTCCGGTTTGGTCCAGGCATTTATCAATTACTCCTCTAATTTCATCATTTTCCTCCTCCACCTTCCTCTAGCAGTGCAGAACTATTTTCTGAAGACCCTTCACAAATGCCCGCCCTCTCTCTTCATAGTAGCCTGTTCTCCTTTCTACTCCATGACTTTTGCCACTTTCTCCTCCCTCACAAGTCCCTATCTCCTCCTTCCATTTGCCTTTTGTCTCCTGACCTGGTTTCCCCAGCAATCGTTCTTCCTGGCCTGGGCCCCTTGTCCCTGCTTCCTTCTTCTGACCCTCCTCACCACTGTTGGCTTAAATCACCCTCCTCATCTCCCATTCTTCCTCCTCCAGTGTTGGGCTAAACCCGCCTCAGTCTGCCTTGCTTGTCTTAGTTTCTCCTACAGACCCTCAATCTCCTTTCTGAGTTTCTCTATGTGGTTGCACACTAAACATCATCCCACACTCCAGGCAATTTTAGAAAGATTGGTGCACCACAGTTGTTGCAGCCTACCACCTACCCATTGCTGTCGTTGCCCACCAGCGACCCCCACCCTTCAGATGCAGGATACCAAACACTCCCCAAGTCTCCCTCTCCCCTCTATCAGTGCAAAACATCCTTTTCTTAATTTCCCTTACCCCCTTTGTTGTACACGTTTAGATAGATTGAACAACTGCTTTTTACATTCCTAACCTTCCTATCCACACTCAAAGAGAGACTTTAAGTAGCTATTGCACAACCTTCTTCAAACTCCTACTCCTCCTTTCCCCAATGCAATAACAATGCAAAGAAGTAACAATGAAAGCTCCTAGATTTGCATTTACTTCCCTTCCACTGAGATAGCAGTCACCTCTTCACTCACTGCTGTTCCATTCCTGGATGTCTGCTTCTGCTATTACAGGTGCATATCCTTTGCCCGTTTGAGGAAGTGATGTCAGAACCCCTGGTATGAAGGAAATCACGGACCAGGGGTTAGTGGGGTGGGACCAACCCAAGTCTTCCAGTAACAATCAGGTAGCCGAGGCCCCTGGTCAGACCATTAGCACCCTTCCCCCACTATGCACTAACCTTTGCAGCTAGTGAAGCCAGCAAAAATGAATCACAAGAAGAAGAAGAAGAATCAGTATTTATATAGTGCTTCATACATCCAAAGCGCTTACAAGCAATGCTAGACTGGTAGTGAAGTGACTGAATGTGTGGTGGCGCCATATCGCACATCATCACCCACACACAGCCTGGATAATTGCATGAACCGGTTTTATGGGAAGGAATGTTGGCCAGACACCGGGAATGCTCCCTACTCTTGTGAAGAGTGCCCTGGTTTTTACTTCCACCTGGACACCCACCAGGACAACACCAGGATGGGCAGAAGGACCTCGGTTTAACGTCTCATCCGGGGACGGCACACCCAGCAGTACAGCACCCCCAATACTGCACTCGGATGCCAGCGATTTTAGGTGCAAGTCCAATCCGGTGTGGGACGAGAACCCATGACCTTCTGGTTCAGAGGCGATGTGCTACCAAATGAGCCACGCTGACATCTACTATTCTACTCAATTCTACTCAAAGCCCCAAAATAGGTTTGCTACCAAAACAAACAGGTCTCCAATTCAAACAGCTTCACCAAAACACATCAAAATAGGCTTGAAATTAGAAGATATAGGTCTCTGATTCAAAGAAACAGCCCCCATTAAGTCACACCAAATAGGTTTTAAATCAGAAGAAATAGGCCTCTACAAATGCAGCCTGCTACACATTGAAACATCAAACAAATGAGCCCACTTATAGCCACCGAAACAGTTTTCAAAATTCCAACAGCCCCAAAACAATAGCCTGCTAGCCCCTTAGAAGTAGTAAGAAAGAAAAGAAATAACCTTCTACCAAGTAAAATCCACAAGAAACAATGTAACAACAGCAAGAAACTACTGTACTGTAAAGACCTGATCATTTCCTCTAGTTCCTTCTGAGAAGCCAAACCAACTGACCTAGTTGCTTTAGTACAGGCATTATGAATGCTCTGGCAATTATTAGGTTCGGAAGTGATAGAGATATGTATCCCTCCAGACAGGGTCACACGTATGGTGACAAGCCAGTAACTCAGCTGAGATCAGTGAGAGGTGTGAACCTCAGACCTTGGTTCTTCTTAAAAAAAAAAAAAAAGGGGGGGGTGACAATCCCAGACAGACACAAATTTAGAGGTGAAGAATCTGAGAGCATTGTTTATGTTGCTAGCTGCAGAAATAGGGAACCAGTCAGTGGCTTCCAGATCAGCAAGAAGGTGGGACAAGTTTAAAGAACGCAATGACCAGATTTGGATGAATTTGGGGAGCTTTGGGAGGATGATTCTTACACACATAATAGACCATACGGTGGTCAATGTGTGCAGCAGGAGGCGCTAGCATCCTAAATTCAATGGGGATGGGAGGGGAGAACCCAATCCAAGAGGGAGTGATTTACAGATTTGAAATTAAAATAAGTAGGGACAAAAATCAGCTGAGTTAAAAGGAGAGACTTCACATTAAGGAAAATGTATTAAAACAGGGGGAATCACCCAATATGACGAACTCACCAGAAGAGGCCTGGGAGAAGATAGATGTGAGTAACCTGTTACTGATGTGAGAAATGCTAAGGCAGCAGTAAACACCAGTAACAGATATGGGGGCAGAGAAAGGGAGGGTGAGTTTGAGAAGAAGTATCTCACAGGCAAAGGGAACAGAGATGGAGAGCACAGGCTCAAACAATGTTTGAGAAGAGGTAGATGGCTATGCCACCACCCCTTTATTGCTCGAGCCTAACTAGTATTGGTGAATCCAGGGATGGCAAATCAGGAATCTTGGAGGACAGCCAAGATTCCGAGTTCACCAACACATCGGAATTAAGGTTAACCATAAGTTGTTGCAACAGGCTGATCTTAAGGAGGAGACTGCAGATGTTGACATGGGT
The DNA here is from genome assembly GCA_016271365.2 of Neoceratodus forsteri. Taxonomy (NCBI): domain Eukaryota; kingdom Metazoa; phylum Chordata; order Ceratodontiformes; family Ceratodontidae; genus Neoceratodus; species Neoceratodus forsteri. The sequence goes on along the minus strand of JADMNL010000023.1, from coordinate 94,321,763 downwards.
CACTCTCAAACCTTTGGGGAGAGGAGAAGATAGGGAAGGACCAGGGTTGAGCTCAGTATATCCTGCAACTAAAAGCAGCAAGGAGCAGAGGAGCTTAAGAGAACCCATGAGATGCTTACAGGAAGAGGAGAAGGTGGGAGTAGAAGAATAGAGTTGGCAGAAACATAGAAGTTGGCAGATAAGGACGCTAAGGCCCATCCAGTCTGCCCATTTCTTTTTCTACCTTATAAATGTGCCATCGGCCTTTGCTATGTCAGTGACCTATCTATTCATAGTCATTTGTATTGCTCCTTATGCCTATCCCATGCCTGTCTGAAGCCTGCACTGTATTCATAGCCACTACTTTTGGTAAGCCATTCCATGCATCTACCACCCTGAGGAGGGACATGAGGATTTCAAGATGAAGCCAAGAAGATAAGAGGAGTCTGCATCCAGGATGCCAGGGAGAGTGAGGTAATGCAGGGAGACAAGAGGATGGGAGGGTGGGAGAAGGTGAGGAAGGCAGAGTCTAGGGCAGGGGGAAGTTAGGAAGGATATAAGGATGGAGTGAGTTGAGGGGAAACAGGAAGGGGTAGCGAGAAAGTGATGGGCGCAACATTGCAGAAATGAAGTCAAGAACACTCTGCAGTGTACAATTAGTATGTGGGACAAGTTTCGCTCCATGGAACAAAAGCTGAGTGAGATGAGTACTATCTACCAAATGTGGGAGACAAGAATTTAAATAAATCAAGGAGGCCTGGAAGAAACAATATAATCTGGTAGGTAACATAGAAACATAGAGGTTGACAGCAGATAAGGAATGCAAGACCCATCCAGTCTGCCCATTTCTTTTTCCTACCTTATAAATGTGCCATCGGCCTTTGCTGTCAGTGGCTTATCTATTCATGCTCATCTGTATTGCTCCTTATGCCTATCCCATGCCTGTCTGAAGCCCTGCACTGTATTCATAGCCACCACTTCCTGAGGTAGACCATTCCATGCATCCACCACTCTTTCTGTGAAAAGACTTTCCTCACATTCCCCCTTAAATCGTCCTCCCTCTAATCTCATGCTGTGTCCTCTTGTCCTGCAATTTTTCTTATATTTAAACATGTTAGACTCTTACCTTGTTAATGCCCTTAAGGTGTTTGAATGTTTCGATCACATCACCTCTCTCCCTCCTTTGCTCTAGGGTATACATATTGAGCTCCGTTAATCTGTCCTCATGTGTCTTCTGATGCAGTCCTGCACCACTTTGTTTGCCCTCTCTGGACTGCCTCAATTTGGTTAATGTGCTTGTGCAGGTGTGGCCTCCAGTACTGCGCAGTACTCAGATGGGGCCTAACCAGTGTCTTGTAAAGAGGGATTATTACCTCCCTCTTACGACTTGTGATACCCCTACTAATACACCCTAACATCTCCCTAGTCTTACCTACTGCTTTAGAGGTCTGCTTGGATGATTTCAGGTCATCGGTGATGGTGATGCCCAAGTCTCTTTCTTCCCTTGTGACTGCCAGCAACTCCCCTCCCAGCCTATAGGTGGCTTCAGGGTTTCTCTTCCCTATGTGCGTGATCTTGCACTTCTTTGCATTAAACCCCAGTTGCCACTCTTCCAACCATTTTGCTAGTTTATCCAGATCTCTTCTCATTCTGCCCACTCCATCTGGATCATCTACTGTGTTGCAGATCTTGGTGTCATCTTGCAAACAGACAAACCTTACCCTCCAGTCCATCTGTAATGTAACTGATTAAGATATTGAAGAGGACTGGTCCCTGAACTGATCCCTGAAGTATCCTACTTGTGACTTGCATCACTTCTGAGTGTATGCTGTTTACCACCACTGTCTGTTTTCTGCCCGTCAACCAGTTTGCCACCCAGCTGACCAACTTCTGACCCACCCTGAGCCTACCCAGCTTATTAATCAATCTTCTATGTTGAACAGTATTGAAAGCTTTGCTGAAGTCAAGGTAGGTGACATCAACTGCTCCCCCTTGGTCCACCACTCTGGTTACCCAGTCAAAGAAATCTATGAGATTAGTTTGATAGGACCTTCCTTTTGTAAATCCATGCTGTCTTGGATCCTGTGCTCCTATGGATTCCAGGTGTTGCACTATCCTTTCCTTAAGGAGTGCCTCCATAATCTTGCCCACTACTGGGGTAAGACTGGCTGGTCTGTAGTTCCCTGCCTCCTCCCTGCTACCACTCTTGTGGAGTGGGATTACATGAGCCCTTCTCTAGTCTTCCGGGACCTGGCCTGTGCTCAGAGACTCACTAAACAGTTCTGATAATGGCTCTGCTAGTTCCACTTAGCTCCTTTACTACCCTGGGATGTATGCTATTAGGTCCCATTGCCTTGTCAACCCTGAGCTAATCGAGCTCTTGTAGGACCCTTTCTTTTGTGAAGGGACTAGGCACACCTCCCTCCCCATGTCCATGGTGTTGAGTGAGGCCCTGCCCTACCTTCTCTTCAGTAAATACTGGGCAGACGATCTATTTAGGATAGATGCTTTTACATGGTCCTCCTCCTTACATGCCCCCTTATCTCCTTTGATCTTAGCAATACCCCTCTGGACTTTCTCCTTACACTAATGTATCTATAGAAGGTTTTGTCACCTTCTTTTACTGTTTGTGCTGGTGTTTCCTCGGTTTGGGCCTTTGCCTGTCTTACTGCATTTCCCGTTTCCCTTAGGGAAGATTGGTATGCCCCCCTGTCTTCATCCCGCTGCATTCCCTTATACTTCCTGAAGGCCAGCCTTTTGGCTCTGACCTTTTCTGCTACTGTTTTTGAGAACCAAAGTGGTTTCCTCCTTCTTTGCACTTCCTTTTCTCTCTAACACAATGGGATGTTGCTTCAAGTATTGCATCCTTAATGCTTGCCCACTTTGCCTGTACCCCCTCACCAGTATTTCTTTTTGCCAGGGCTAGCTTAACTCTGTTGGCCATCTTATCAAAGTCAGCTCCTCTGAAGTCCCATATGTTTGCCTTGGAATGGGATGATTTAGTTCTAGTGGCCAAATTGAACCATACCATGTGATGGTCACTGGCCCCAGGTGACCTTCTACCTGGAGATCTGTGATCCCTTCCCTGTTAGTCAGTACTAGATCTAGGATAGCCCTGTCTCTTGTGGGTTGTTGTACCAGTTGTTTGAGGCCCTCCCCCTGCATGGAATCCACCATCTATCTAGTTCTGGCAGATGTTCCTGCTGGTATTGATCAATCTGTATCTGGCCTGTTGAAGTCTCCCACTATCAGAACCTCCCCTTTAGCTGTCATGTTCTGTATATCTTCTAACAGTAATGTGTCTATGTCCTCCCCCTGGTCTGGGGGCCTGTAGACAACCCCAGTTCTTATGGCTGTCCCATTTCCTGTTTCCAGGGTGACCCACAGTTCTTCTGGCTCCTTATGTGTATTCTGAATTTCTGTAGCTTTGATGTTTCCATTGACATACAGTGCCACTCCACCCTCCTTTTTACACCTCAGTCTCTTCTGAACAGTACATAGCCAGGTACTGAAGTCTTCAAGTGTGACTACCGTAAACCACGTCTCACTAATTGCTACTATGTCCAGTTTAGCCTCTGACATTATTGCCTGCAGGTCTCGACCTTATTTCCCAGGCTGTGAGCATTTGTGTACATGATTTTCCATTGGCCAGATTTCGGTGTGTTAGTTGTTGGTGAGGTTTGGCATTTCCCCTGTGCGTCGTATGGGGAGACAGACCCTTTTTCTTACCTGGTGATGCAAATGCACTGCAAACATGATGAATCCCTGTTTGACCACTAGCTGAGGGAGGAGGGATGTTCTAAATAACATAACTTAACACTGTGATGAGAAAATTAGTAAATGGGGAAAAATACTATATAACAACAGGGTAATCCTAAATGCAGTATAAGCAAAAATAAGTTGTTAATATGTATGGTATAAGAGTAATATTTATTTGTTCAATTCGACATACACCTTTGAGCACAAGTGCTCATTTGTGAAGGTGCCTCTTCATCAGAAGACTAAAGCACAATTTCAAATAATAAAGAGCTTACATGACAGTAGAGGTACTAACAAGGCCGCACACGTGGTTTTGTCCAAGTTAAACATAGCACAGCGAGTACTAGGAGCAAGACAATAGCTAACTACAAGAGGTTTCTCAGGTGCTAGGGAGGTTGCACTAGCATAATTTGAGGGAGATCAGTGGCAATCACAGTTGGCACAAGGGGTATGGGCTTGTCTTAATTCCCTCTTAAACTGGCTGATTCTAGAAGGCCCACTGCAGAGCCCTAATGGCAAAAGAGCACATGGCAAGGCTTGTCCTGCAAAAAGGTACAGTGAGAGCATTTCTGGACATGTTCCTGGTAGAATATTGGTTTAGGACAGGATGGAGAAGGTTTTGTAAAGCCGGTGGTGTGAGGCCCAGCAGAGCATTTCTGCCCAGATGGCAGATGTGGAATTTAATTATTTCCTGCTGGAGGAGCCAGTTGGTCCGAGAGTGTAGAGAGAGAACATGTGTGGGTGAGTCTATCAGAATCAAGAATGAAACGAAAGGCATTGGTAAGGGCTAGTTTGACCCTCGAGTACAGATCAGTTAGCGCACCATATACTCAGGGCCTTGTGTTTTGACGATTCTATGTTGCAGCAGCGGCTGCAGAAATCAGGGCTGACCGAAAATCAGTACTCACGAGAAATCAGGAAAACCAGCTATATGGCCGCAGAAATGCTAACTGTGCTATATGATGACACAAGGCAAGGGCATAGCTACTGATCTGTTAGCATGCCATGGCATACACACTCATTAGAAGGGCAACAAACTGATGCCGCTCACAAAGCCAAAAGCTAGTTCTCGCGATAGCACCTTCACACATGCTGACTCTTGTTACATAACTCTGTCCAGTCAGTATTGTGGGGTGGGGGACTGATGTGTAGCTATATAGCTTGATTAGGTCCATGATTTGTTGCTGTGTAGCCATGATAATTTTTCATTGTGAGGCTGCACAGTGCATGCTAAATCCCTGGAAGATGAATTTGGAAGGAAGAACTGGTAGGCAAGCAGTAGTCAAGAAGTGAGAAGATTCAGTGGTGTCCACAGAGGTGGAATCAATCTCAGTGTGGTGGCAGGTATCGGAGGAGGGGCGATTGCTGAAACATGTGGCTGGCAGCACACTGAGCAGCGGACTCTGTCCCCACTGATGGACACTGATCACAGTTTTGATTTGTGGGCTGCAGATTTGTACCTGCAAGTGTGAGAGTAACTTCTTGGCAGATTTGAACCTGCAGCCTAAATGGTGGCATCAAGCTCAATTCTTAAGAAGGGTCAAGCTGTCCAGCTGCAGTACAGCTGGAGACCAGGGTATACTAGAACTGGAGCAAGCAGATAAGGGAAAAAATCAGAAAGGAGAATTGTATTGATTGTTGCTATACATAAGTGAAATAAAATCACTGACTAAAGAACCCCCGAGTTGTTGGGAGAAAACATGCTAACCAAGGTTACTTCAGTTTAACAAGAATGACTTGCTTGCATTTTTTAGTGTGTTCCCAAAAAGAAAAATCAGGAGTCAGCAAATCTACAGACACTTCAAGTTACATCCTCCATTACTATTATATGAAGACAATCCCCCCCACACACACACACAGATTTGCACACTGCATTCTAAATATATTTGTTGCAAGACAGTTGGGATATTCCTAGTTTTAAAAAATATAATCTAAAAGAATGTTGATCAAAACCAGAAAAAATAAAATGGCTTTGAAGTTGGAGTCTCTATTTATGTCTGCCAACTATAAACAAGTAGTTTTAGCTGAGTGTTTATGTTCTCTCCAATTATATCCTAGGAGAACAGCAAAAGCCACCATTCTCAGAAGAAGAACAGATGAGCTTTCAAATTTGGGGTGGAGGAAAAGTCATTAAAAGAGAACACCAAGTTTGGGTTATTTCAGTTTAATATATGTGATAAGAAGACAACATACTGTTAAATGGCCTGCTGCTCCATTTTCAGTGTAGCGAAGTGGCTGCACGAAGGCAAAGGGTAAACTAAGACTTAATCCCATTGAAGGTATGCTGTTTAACCACAATTTATCTGCCCATAGAATCAGCAATTGTTCTGCTGCAGAAAGTATGAAGATCCCTGCCATATATGCTGCAGTAAACACAGGGCCCTGCATATACTGCAGCACCACAGTTAATAATGGGAGAACAATACTGACCAAAACATCATGCTTGGATTCCTGGGTGAGATTACGCCTTTGCCTGCAAGGCACCTAGTTTTTACTGACTGCACTAGCGATATTGTGAACCACGGGCACACAAAGCGGGCATCATCAATGGTGACACCTTAAGCATTCATTTAGAAGTGCTGACCTGTTCCAGAGAGGCCCCATTCTTGTTTGAGACAGTAAGGGGACAAACCTTTTTCCCCTCAACCGTGGCCCTGCAAATACCACTTTTTCAGTCTTTTTGTAGTTCAAAACTAGTTATTTCATTTGAACCATTCGAGTGTACTAAAGCTACGTTGCAGGACAGTGGTGAGAGTATCCTGGCATGAGCCCCTAGAATAGATAACATCATCCACATCGAGCAGAACGTTTGATGCGGTGTGAGCTTCAGGAAGGATGTTAATAAAAAGGCCAAAGAGGAGGGAGCCCAGTATAGAGCCCTGCGGCATAACAACTGAGACACTTCTGGTGTCTGATAGCACTCCACTGATTTTAACTCATTGTGTTCTCTCTGTGAGATAACTGCTGAACCAGGAGACAGTGTCAGTGAGAGGCCAAGGGGTGGAGTTTGCAAGCGGAAGAGTGGCCGTTATCGAGGGCTTCATGTAAAAAGTTTGTATATTCAATTAAGGCAGTGCTGGTACTGTGGAGTTTCTGAAATCTGTGCTGTTGTTGGCACTGGATGCTATATTAACCTAGGTATGGGACCAGTTGATCTGAAACAATTCTTTCTAGAGCCTTTGACAAAGGGAAGAGAACTGAAATGGGCCTAAAGTTTGTGACAATAGTACAGTCCCTATTTTAGTGAAAGGTGTGACTGGTGCCATTTTCCAGATGCTTGGGAATTGGAAATAGTGCAGACAGAAGTTGAAAAGTTTGGTCATGGGGAGAGCTATTTCATCTAGGGACAGAGCAATTAATTTCATGTCCAGGGTATCGCTACCCATTCTGGTTTTACCCAGGACTCACTTGACATACCTGACAGTATCAGCCACAGGCATGGCTTTAAAACAGAACTTGGGGTGATCAATGCTACTGGCACGGTCAAGGACCTATCAAGGTTCAGCTGGACAGCAGAGTCGGGTCAGGGGATGTACTGCACTGAGATGTGTGAAAGCACTGTTAAACATATATTTGCAATCTCTTCCAGCGAGGATGACTGAACCACCAACATTGAGCTAGTAGGGACATTCTTAATCACATAAGGCATCCCAGAAAACATATGGTGGCTTCTAATGGCCCTTCTTGGGTGGGTGGAAGTATGGTGTGTGCCTCGATGCTTCAGCCCACTGGAAGTGGGCCATTATCCCACCATAAGCACCCTCTGTCATGCCTTATTGCTTAAGTAGTGTTGTGCAAGTACTGCCACTACACTTAGTGGTAAAGGGTGACACATTACTGAGTTTGCCCTTTTCAGAGTGTGTATTTTGTGAAACCAAAGCTGCAAAATGTATACTGTGCGTGAAAAGTGCAAAGTGCATGCTTTGCAGGATAAAAGTTGTGAAGAGTGTACTTTGAAGGAAAAAACTGCAATTCATGTTCAATTCATGTTTTTTCTAAGTGCCCACTTTGGGAAACTACTTATACAAGTCACAATAAACTGTCACATCAATGAGTTGGCTTTGTATTATTAGAGATACAGCAAAGATTTATTATGCGGTGAAGTATATGCAAAGTCAGCAACTTCATTCACAAAACATTTTGGAAATGTTCTTCCTATGGTCGAAATTCACCTTTGTTTGCTTCACTTTGTAAACTTACATTGTAGCTTCATTCTGCGCTTGCTACCGCAAGTTTGCAAAAACTGACAATATCACATGTCTGAGTTTCAGCAGGTCATTGATGGGCATGTCTTATTCAGAGTTCTATATAACTCCAGGACAGCACGGGTGGCAAAATACGTCCTGGATGGTATCCTCCACTTCAGACAGATCCGGGCCACAAAGCGTCGGAATCCTACATTCTACACAAATGAGAATGGCAACAGGTCAGTTGCAAGCATTTTCACAGTAGAGGGCATTGAGTTCAAGTGCAACAGCATGATTCAGTGGATTTTTACTGTCTTGCTTGAACAAGCTCTGGAGTGTGGGTTGCATTGTCTGGGGTTTTGCCCTGTATGTGCCAAAGGCTGTCCTCTGTGAACCGTACGGATGGGGTAGCTTTGAGCTGTGGTGGCTGCGAGGTGAAAAGTCAATGAATTATGTTATTTTTCATTTTTAAGGACTGGGTTGTTGTACTAGAATGATTACATTGGCTTGAAATACTGACACCACCACTGCTACTTTGAACGCTACTCAAACATTCTAAGTCATCCTCCTCCTCATGCCTGTAGTAATCCTCTGGGATTACTTCACAACTTTTCCTGGCATTGCTACTTACAGTGAATTGAGAAGGGGATAATAAGGTTGATGAGGGAGAACGCTCCACCACAGCATCAGCTTCCCTCTGTTGCTGAGTCCAGAGTGCCAGGTGTCTGGTCTTAAGGTGAGTATGCTGGCCCCCAGTGTCAAGGTGGCTGCCCTTTTTCCCATGCCTCACACACGCTTGAAAGCTGCCTGGTAGCCATTGTTTCATCCTTTTCATCTTGAATGAAAAAATCCCAAACTTGGGATTTTGCTGCCCTAGATTTCACATGATTGTGGTGCTGCATAGGGGACTGCAATATTTGAGGGGTTGAAATGGGATGTCTGAGGCATGACTTCTGTTGTGATGCAACCTTTGACTTGGACTCATCATCACAATTTATTGCTATGACTCTGAGGTTATCCACAGACACAGCAACAGCAGAAGAACTTGGATGGGGGTGTTTACAATGGCCTGTTCCTACCTCCACCTTAATTTTCTTTTCTTAGGTTCCTATATAGGGTCGCTATCATCATCATCCACACCTTCACTTATGAGACGCATCCTCTGAGATTTGACAACATCCTCCTCCCCGATCATCCACACGTTTGTCACCTGTGTTTGTTCTAGTGCCCCAACATCAGGATCTGTAGAAACATGACACTGTGACTGAATGCTCAGGCTGTTGTTCGATTATTTTGGGACATCAGCTACCCTCAAGACTTCTGACTCACCTACATTTCCAACTTGATAACTTTTCATTGGTTGTTGCAATACTGCTCCTGTTGTCCAACAGGCAGTCACTCTCTTCCCTACCAGAACCAGCATCACCCACCAGCGCTGATGCTGCAGATCTGGCAGAGAAAAATGTAGCCACATTAGTGCCTGCACTTGCAGGAACTACTCCCTTTCCCTTATGCTGCTTATTACTAGTACTATGACCAGCCTTAACAGTGCTAGCCCCTGAGGAACCTGCCTCATCACAACTTGGACTGTTATCCTTTGGAAGCACACAAGCAAGGATCTTGGCAGCAGTGCCACAACCAGAAACAGCTTTGCAAGACCGTCTCTTCCGGCATTTTCTATACTAAAGAGACAGTCACCGAAAAGAGAAGCACGTGCACCACAAAAAAATATTTTTCCCTTTTTTTTTGGGAGGAGACAACTGTAAGAGAATATACAACGAGACATTACAATGGAAGAAATACAGCAATCATTTCTTTTTTATTATTTTTTCCCCTTCCTGGACATGTCCAGGCCACCGTCCCCACTCTCCTTATCCTGTTCCCCATCACCCGCCTCCTTTTCCCTCTCTTTACCCTTCTCCCACTTTTAGCCTCCCCTCCCTCCTCTCACCTTACGACAAGGCCTCTGGCTGCTATATTTTCTTTCCTTCTCTATCTGGACTCTGCCCTGTCATCTCCCTTACCTCTTCTTACTCTTCCCCCACCTCTGATTAGCAATGTTGTTTCAAATGTGCCTTATGGTTTCTATGCTGCATGTAATCTTGAGTGTGTAGCACGTTTCTTGCAATACTTGGCCAAGCAACTCCTCATGGAGACAGATGTAGCCATGACTCCAGAATGTACATCATTCGAAGTTGGCAGCAGCATGAAACTGCACTTTGATGCCTTATACCATCAACAGCCACCTGTTCCAGCTCCTTGGCTAGCTGGGGATGGGCATTCTTAGCCAGCTCCAGAACCGTATCCCACATAGATTTCTGGTACCTGGTTGCATGTGCTTTGATTTGATTGCCCGAGTCCCAAAGAGGATGCCAAGTACTGTTTCTTTGCCATGGCATCCACTTTCCTGAAATCCTTACCTGAGGGGGGTGAGATGCCAGGGGGATGTTAGCCTTGTCACAGGCTGCAACTTGTACTACCCCAACATGGCTGCAATGGGTTAAAAGGAATTCCGTACCAGAACCTGATCAAGCATACCTCCTGTCTATTCTTTTATCCACAGGAGGGATGGATGTGGGAAACTGCATGATTTTTTGTGTCCATTTCCCCAGGGATTTATGTAAAGGGATAGACACTCTCTTTGACTCTGGAACATCCATTGTCTCCACATAATCAGGCTCCTCCTGAACCTGATCAGCTTCTTCCATAGGAAGCCGAAGAGTCTCAGCCACTTTCTTGTAAAACAAGAAATGGGAAGGGGACTCAGAAAGCCCGAGAGGAGAAACACTGGAAGGCCTATCTGGGTTGATATCAGGCTCTACTGGCTCATCTAGGCCTTCAAACTCTCCATCATAATCTTCTTCTTCCCAACTGCCTCATAGATTGCTTCAGGATCTATATCAGAAGCAACTACTTCTGACCGAACCGATCGCCTTTGAACTAATGTTGGTTTGCTCGAACCGGCAAAGTGACTGAACTATTGTAATCGCTGCTTATTTCTTCAGCGGTCGGAACATGGGGTGTAGGATCCAACTGGCTGATTTTCATTTTCTTTGATGGAACCAACTCCATAGAGTCGGCTTCTCCTTTCACGAAAAGGTATTGCCCAGGTCAGTGGGCACTTCTTCAGGCTTGGTCGAATCGAACCGGCTGGCCATCCGGTCAACGGATTCTCAGCCTCCTTTCCTTTAGCCTACTCAAACGCTATCGAGAGAGGCTGGGAAAGTTTTACAAATTTGGCAGTCTTCCTGAGTGGTTAAACCCCAGATAATACAATATTAGACGAGGTGGGATCAGCTTTAGCAAAGGCCGCCCCACACTTGATACAGTGTTGAAACCCAGTGGGACAGGTTTTCTTTTGGGTTTCTCAGACATGCTGGATTCAAAAAGTTACCCTTCCCAGCGATAAGCCACGAATACACAATTATCGGCCCAACCATGTCATAGGTCGTTAAAAAATCGATTAAATACCGGATTTTTTAGGAACTGATACGTACTAGAAAACCACAAAAGAGTTTCAGAAAACAACAATTAGTAATAGATTTTGGTTCTCAACCGGACCGACCAAGAAAGAACTGAAGAAAAACAATTTCTAACAATTTTTATCAATAAACAATACTACCCACTAAACTACCAATTACTGTACCATGACAGAGATGAGAATACTGAAAAAATAAGAAAGCGGTAGAATAAACCGACCGTTTCCAACTTGTACTGCACCGAAGCGTAGGAGAGATCTCTGGAGCGACTTCACAGTTAGGCAGAGTAAGAAATATGACAGTTACACTTCAGAGTACTACAGATAGAGATTTGAAAACCGAGCTCAAGCTCAACATTCTATGCCTTGGCATTGAGTTAACCCTTTACTCTCCGGAGCAGTTCAAGTGCTGGGGCTAACTGGACATAATCAGAATACAGCAAGATTTCATGTTGTTTGAAATATAAAATAGCAGCATAAATACAGCAATGATATGATGGCTAGACATAAGTAAATCAAAGTGCACAGTGCATGTTGGGACGGTGACTATGCTAAAGAGCCTCAAACAAAGGGGGGGCTGATAGGAAATGGTCAAGGACGAGGATATGTGATTAGAAAGGGGGTTTTACAGTTTAGGGAATCATAAAGAGAAAGCAGCTTGAGCAGCAATCGATTTCATTTCAAGGACAGCAAGACAGTGACAGCAAGAATTAGGAAGGGAGGAGGAAAAAGGAGGTAAGAGAGGAGAGGAGAGAAGTAAAATACAAGTGGAGAAAGCCAAAGCAATATTTGGAGATAAAGTAAGTACACTGGGTAAGGTGCCTGCCATCAAAAGAGGGTTGGTACAGATAAGAGTACTGAGTACAATGGTGTGCACACAGGGGTTTGTCAAGGGCAAAGCAACAGACATAGTGAAGGTCTAGCTAAAACGGACTTCAGAGCAGCATTATAAACAATGTCGCCGTAGCCGAAAATGGCCAGAATCATATTAGTGAGTATTTCTCTGCATGCAGGAAGTGGAATGCTTCTCTTATTTCTGTATAGCACCCAAATCTTGGGGTGGGGGTTTCTTCTAAACAGCATCCACATGAACAAAAAAAATCAACATGGTGATCCAGCCAGACCCTAAGGTACTTGAATGGGGAGACATCTACAATAGTTGCACCATCAAGGGTAGAGAAGGGGGGAGGTGATTCTAGCAAGCCTTGGTCTGGTGCCAAAAGTCTCAGAGACTGTTTGCTTAGCACTGAGGGATAACCAATTTTCTCCGAACCAGAGCTGGGTACTGTTAAAGTCCAGCTGGAGCTAGTTTGTGAGGTCAGGGCAGAGGAGCCAGAGGGAGAAAAAAAAAAAAAAAAAAAGAGTACCATATCATCTGCATACATATGAATGGACACAGAGGAGCAGACATTGGGGAGGTCATTGAGAGAAATGGAGAACAGAATTGGGCCAATGACAGACTCTTGGGGGACACCTAATTTGATGGGGAGTGGGAGGGGAGTCTCCAATATAGATGGCTTATGACCTGCCCCCAAGGTAGGACTGGAACCATTTAACTGAGGGAAAAGTACAGTTACATAAGAACTTACCGTAATAGTAGATCTTCGAGAGGAGCTCTTGCAGCAGGCAACACTGGCAGGACCGAAGCTGCCAGGTGCCAGGACCACACGGAAAACTTCTACATAGTAGTCTATCAAGGGGGACCGCCCAAGCCGATGTCAGCACACTGATGTCTGCCTATCCTATAAAGGGGGCAGTCCCCCAGACCTACCTCAGTTCTCTTGCCAGACACCCTGGCACATAAGGTGAAAATGGAGAACTGAAGCAGTTCATCAGAGCCAAGGAAAGGTATAGCAAATACGAAGGAGAAGCAGCTGTCAGGGGGAGGAGGGAGGGGAAAGCAGCGCCTGCTGCAAGAGCTCCTCTTGAAGACCTACTGTTACGGTAAGTTCTTACGTAACTGTACTACTTTATTTCAAGGGGGCTCTTGCAGCAGGCAACACTGGTAGGACTGAGTCCCAAGCAGTACCACAACTGAGTCAGCCGGGAGGAGTAAGAGAACAACAGGAGACAGTTCAGGAAAGAAGGCCCTGAAGGGCAACTAGTCCAATGCTGGCCCTACGCCTGGAAGGGATGTCCAGGCTGTAATGCGGACAAAGGTGTGCACCGAACTCCAAGTGGCAGCTGCACAAATGTTCACGGCAGACACATTTCCGGCGTAGGCAGTACAGGCGACCATACTGCTCAAGTGGAGTGACCCTTGACTGCCCAGGCAAGGGTTTGTTGTACTTATGATAGCAGTACACAATGCAATTTCCACAACCATTCAGATAAACACTGTTTCAAATCAGGCACCCTTCTTCTGAGGGTGAACGAGACAAACAACTGATCAGTTTTACGAACTGGTTGTGTGCGAGTTGTATGATAACATAGCACACTGTGAACATCCAAAGTGTGTAGTAAAGCCTCTCCCTTATTAAAATATTCAGGTAAATAGGCAGGTGGATAGTTTGGTTGAGCGTGAACTCAGACACCACCTTAGGCAGAAACTCAGGATTAGTCCACTGAAAAGCTAAATAATGCTCTTCACACATCAGAGCCTGAAGCTTGGAAATCCATCGAGCAGAAGTAAAAGCAACTAAAAATAACACTTTCCTCTACAGAAAGTACAGCTTGTAACTTGCAGCCAGTTCAAAGGGAGGCAGAGTGAGCCTCTCCAACATAAAAAGAAGGTCCAATGAAGGGGTGGGGTCCTGAATGGGAGGTTTCAGATGCACAATGCCCCGCAAGAAAATGCGGAATGCCTCCAGCTAGGCAACAGCCTTGCCCTCAACAGGTGCATGGTATGCACAGATGGCGGAAAGGTGCAACTTAAGCGAAGAGTACCCCAGCTCAGAATCTGAACGTGATGAGAGGTACTCTAGAATCAGATTCACCGGGCAGGTGAAGGGATCCAGGTGATGAGTGGTGGCTGATATGGATTAGCACTTCCACTTCATGGCATAGGTGGATCTCGTGGAAGGTTTCCTGGCAGCCACCAAGACATCAGCAACCCTGGAAGAAACTCCAACGCAGGAAACAGCTAAATCTGCAGGAGCCATGCATGGAGAGGCAGAGACTTGCAGTCTGGATGGACCAGGGTACCCTGATCCTGGGTGAGCATGCCGGAGCACAGGGGCAAGGGAACTGGAGGTTCCACTGCTAGCTGCTGCAGCAACGGAACCAAATCTGATATGGCCAGTAGGGAGCTTGAGGATCATCTTCCACACCCTCTGACCAAAGCTTGAGGAGAACAGTCTACAGAAGCGGGAAGGGAAGGAAGGCATACAGAAACCTCCCATTCCGGGGCGGATGTCAGAGGAGCCGAAGTCCGGCTTACTGGAGCCACTTGCACCAGAAGGCCACACAGGGGCCGCCTTGCCAGGAGTGGATGCCTCCTTTGACCCAGAGGCACCAGAAGAGCCCAAGTGCGAGCCAGACGGGTTGGTCGACGCCGACTTGGAAGCCTCCAAGATGGCCGTCGAGGAGTGGTCCCCCAGGGGTGACATTACCTTGAGCATGGCGACTCCAGCCGGTCGTGTGTACGAGAAGAGAGTCCTGTCCTTCTGCCTTTCTTTTTACGGTGACCCTCGGGGAAGTTGAGGCCTGACTAAGCTTCTTCGGCTCCTTTTCCATGGAGCTCATTTTCTTTTTAAGGATGTGGGCCTCCAGGGACTGCTGCCTCCGTCTGTGGGTGGCGGCTTTGAACTTCAGACAATGCTGGCACTTCTCCACAGGGTGCTCCGGGCCCAGACAGAAGAGACACTGGGAGTGCCCGTCCTTGTGTGGGAGTTGTGAGCTGCACGAGTCGCACTTATTCTTGTGCTCGGAGGGGTAGGGACGGCATACACTGCAGAGAAACTGATGAAAAATTTGAGAAATCAAAGAAAAACCAGCAGTAAAACTACCGACAGACTGAAGCGCACTTGAACTTAACTGCAAGGCGCTTACACAAGCTAACGGCAGAAATGAACTGTAAGGCAGGCGTGGGGGACCACCCCTTTATACTGATGTTGCATGACGTCGGTCACCTGACGTGGAGGTGGTCCCCCGCCAGAGACTGCTAGCTAGAAATTTTCCGTGGGGTCCTGTTACCTGCTGGCATCAGTCTTATATGTAATTACCTACTGCAAGAGCCCTCTCGAAGTAAGATTTACAGTTACGTAAGAACTTACCATAGCAGTAGATCAAGAGAGGTTCCTGCAGTAGGGCTTCACATATAGGACTGCGCCCCCTGGTGTCAGGACTGCACGGCAAACTTCTAGCTAGCAATACATAGCAGGGGACTGCCCCCGGCGTGACAGTATATAGAGGGCGGTCCCCACGCCTGCCCTCCAGTTCTCCCACCGGAAAACCCCAAGAAGGGAAAACCGGAGAAAGGAGAAAAACCTCCTTGAGCCCAGAGCTACTGATAAAAAGCCCTGGAAAGGAAAATGAGAAAATGAGACCTGGAAGGAAAAGTGACCTACTGTAGGAACCTCTCGCAAAGATCTACTGTTACGATAAGTTCTTACATAATTGTAATATCTCACTTCAAGAGGGTTCCTGCAGTAGGTCTTCCATATAGGACTGAATACCAAGCAGTCAAGAAACAGAAGTCTGACATGGAGGCCCCGGGAGGAGGAAATGTCTGCCAACTAGGAAGTCTATCAGGACAAAAGGTCTTGTAGGACCACAGGACCAGAACTGTCCCTATGCCTAGAGGCACTGTCCAGACTATAATGCTTGGTGAGAGTATGAACTAAAGACCAAATGGCTGCAGCACATATATCTGAAGCAGACACATACTGCAAGAATGCCACTCAAGTAGCCATGCCACTGGCTCGAGTGGCTATTCACTCTCCGAAGGGGTTACTGTGATTTGCTAGATGAACGAGATACAATTAGCCAACCAGATGGATAAGCCCTGTTTAGAGATGGCTGTACTTGATATCTGGGTGTGCATCGCACCTCCTTGGTCCGGAGATATAGTATCTCAAGATCCTGTGCACATCCAGTGTGTACGAAAGATCCCTCACTGGAATACTCAGGAAGTAGAACGGCAGTAAGACATCTTGGTTCAACGAAATTCCAAGACCACTTTAAGAAGGAAGGAAGAAAGAAAAGGGTTAGTCCACAAAGCCTCTGTGGAACATTAAATAAGGCTCCTTGCAAACGAGGGCCTGAAGCTCTGAAATCCTTCAAGCTGAGGTAATAGCAACTAAAAAGAGCACTTTCCAAGACAAATAGCACACGTCTCAACTTGCTGCCAGCTCTTAAGGGGGCAAAGTTAGTTTCTCTAAAATAAAATGCAAGTCCCGGTGGGAACCGCATTACAGACCGGAGGTTTTAAGTGGAGGATCCCCTTAAGGAAAGTTTTGGAGACCTCCAACTGCATGAGGGTTTTGCCATCCACCAGAAGGTGGTAGGCGGAAAACACAGAAAGATGGACCTTCAGAGATGAGTAACTGAGGCCCAAATCAGACAAGTGCAAGAGGTACTCAAGGACCTGGGGTGCCGAGCAAGAAAAGGGGTCCAGGCCCTTGGCCATGGTCCAGCTAGAAAACCTCTTCCACTTCATAGCATATGTAGACCTGATGGAGGGTTTTCTGGCTCCATTAAGACCTGCGTGACTCGAGAGGAGACACTGAAACGTTGAGACTGCTATGTCCAAAGGTGCCACACATGCAAGTGGAGAAACTTGAGGCACAGATGCACTAGGCTATGCAGCTCTTCAGAAAGAAGGTTGTGGAGGAGGGGAAGGGGTACCGGGGGTTCCAATGCCAACTGCTACAGGAGAGGGAACCAGATCTGCCAAGGCCAGAGGGGAGCTATAAGAATCATGTGAGTGCCCTCTGTCTGAAGCTACAACAGAATCTTCCGAAGAACTGGAAAGGGAGTGAAAGCATACAGAAACCTCCCTATCAAACAAAGAGACAGCGCGTCTCACCAGAAAACACCATGCCTGGGAACGGACGAGCAAAAGCTGGGTAGTTTTGCGTTGGATGGGAAGGCAAATAGATCTATTTCTGGACGTCCCCACTGATCGAAGAGATCTTCCACTAAATCAAATCAAACTTTATTTTTATATCGCCTTTCAAGAACCCAGGCGCTGCACATAAAATCAATTATAAAATGTAACATTAAAACAGGAAGATAAAACACATTAGTCATTAAGGAAGGCAAAATTAAATAAATACGTTTTTTCACTACTTTCTGCTTTAGTTCACACTCGTGTGCCCACGCAACAGTGCGGCTGAGACTGTCCACCAGGACACTGTGAATTCCTGGAACATGGACTGCTGTCAGAGACAGGCCGTGATGGACTGTCCAGTACCACACCCGCATTGCCTCCCTGCAGAGGGGATACGACTGGGTGCCTCCCTGTTTGTTTAAGTACTAGACCGTGGCTGTGTTGTCGGTCTGGATTAGGAGTGTTCCCAGTTGTCAGAGGGACTGAAATGTCTGGAGAGCATACAGCACAGCTCTCCAGAACGTTTATGTGCAAGTGTTCCTCTTGTGGAGACCGTCTCCCTTGAGTTCAATGGTCTCCTAGGTGGGCTCCACAACCCTGAACCAAGGCGTCTGCTGTGAGGGTCATGCAAGTAGACAGGGGATGAAAGGGAGTCCCCAAGGAGAGGTTGGACTGCTTCTGCCACCAGACAAGATCCCTCTTCATACTGCCAGAGACCAGGATCCTGTGGTCCATGTTGTTCAAGTGTTGGTCCCACTGGACCCTGAGGGTCCACTGAGTCACCCTCATTTGCAGTCTGGCCAATGGAACTGTGGGATGGCAGTCGCCATTAGACCCAACAGGAGAAGGACTAATGCGCTGGGATCCAACGGAACTGGACACAGAAGCCGCTTGTTAAATCAGAGTTTCTGCCCTATCCAAAGGTAAGAAGGTCCAGCCCTGGACAGTATCCAGCACTGCTCCAATGAAATGGAGGTAACGAGACGGTAAGAGTTGAGACTTGGGATACTCACAGTGATGCCAAGCCTGGAAAAGAGGTCCAGGGTGGTGGAGAGAGATTCCATCAGACTGTTCTGACACAGTGCCGACAACAGCCAGTCGCCCAGGTAAGGGAACACGCAGCTGCAGCCACCACCGCCAAGCACTTGGTAAAAACCCGAGGTGCAGAAGAAAGGCCAAACGGAAGGACCCTGAACTGGTAGTGGTTCTCCCGGAAGGTGAACCTCAGGAAACCGTGGTGGGCCTGGAGGATAGGTACATGCGTGTAAGCATCCTGCATGTCCAGCAAGCATAGCCACTGGTTCTGTTGGAGCAGGGTAAGAGTCCCTGGAGAGTTAGTATGCAGAATCTTTTGTATTCCACAAAGAGGCTGAACAGACTGAGATCTAGGATGGGTCTCAGATCTCCCGTCCTTTTGGGTACCAGAAAGAAACAGAGCCATTGGTTCTGCCCTATAATAAGGCCATCTCCTCAGCCTTCAACCAGACTGCTTCTATCCGGGTTTGTCCTCTACCACTTCTCCCTCGGGCCCTTTGGTTTGATGGGTCCTTGAGGGAATTGCAGCATGTAGGACGAAGGTTAGAATGTCGTTGGCGGAAATCCGCCCTGGTGGTTGACCATCTTAGTTCGGTGTAGCATTATCAGACCTTCCAATCAGTGATCTCCCATAAGAAGGAAGAGTTCCTGTCCAGAGAGATTGCTGTCACTCAGAATCAACCAGCTCAACTCTTCCGAACTGTGAACAAGTTGTGCAACCCAGCCTGTCGGCAGCTCCATCGAGCTTTTCACAAATGGAGTATGATGAGCTTGCTTGATTCTTTGCGAATAAGGTGGCCGACATCAGGTCAGAGATCCTCTGACTCATCGTAGGGGAACGCTGTTGGTCGGTGCCCGTTACAACACCCTGTACTTCCTGGAGTTCTTTGACCTGCCAGAGTTCGGGATATTATATGATTGTCCAGGGATGCGCTACATGCTGTAGTTTAGATCCTGGCCCCACTTCTCTGACTTTGGGTTGTTGTGATATCATTGGCCTAGTTCCAGCTCAGATTATCCGGTGCTCCTTGGTATCGGGTGAGTTTCCAAGCTCCATGAAGGAGGCGGTGGTGACACCCCTTCTGAAGAAAGCTTTGTTGGACCCGGACGCTCTAGCTAACTACAGACCAATCTCGAACCTTCCCTTTATAGAAAAGCTTATTGAGAAAGTAGTGGCAACTCAACTGGAGAACCATTTGACCATCCATAATGTCTACTAACCTCTCCAGTCTGGCTTCTGAAAGAGGCATAGCACTGAGACTGCTCTGGTTTGGGTGCTCAGTGATCTCCTGATGGTGAGAGATCGGAGAAACCATTCCATTCTGGTGCTCCTTGATCTCTCCTCAGCTTTTGACACTGCAGACTAACGGGTGCTACTTGACTGCCTGAGGACCATCTGTGGCCTGACAAGTACTGTCCTCAGGTGGTTTACATCTTTCCTAACGGGCAGAACACAAAGAGTTGTGTCAGGAATTTTTTCTTCTGACTCACCCTCTGTCCTGTGGGGTCCCTCAGGGCTCGGTGTTAACCCCTCACTGCTGTTTGCAGTGTATATGCTGCCCTCACTGACATTGTAAGATGGTATGGGCTGAGGTTTCACTGCCACGCTTGATGATACCCAGCTCTACCTGTCTTTTGCCCCACTAGGTTAGTGCCCTCTCAGTATTTAATAACTGCCTCGCTGAAATCCAGGACTGGATGACTTAGCTGGCTAAAGTTTAACATGGGAAAGACTGAGGTTGTGGACGCAGGATAGAGGGGTTGAGGACAGATCAGCCCTCTGGATTAGTCCTGGGGGCTGTCAGATCCTTACCTCAGAACGGGTGCGCGACCTGGGAGTGGTACTTGATGATGGGCTGTCCCGTCGCTATCAGGTGTCAACAGTCGTCAAGTCTGCCTTTTACCATCTTAGGAACACTGTCAGGGTCAAACACCTTATTCCATCCAGCGATCTGCCTGTGTTGGTCCACGCCTTTGTGACCTCGCGCCTTGACTATTGCAACTCCCTTTACTTAGGGCTTACTGGGGTTGATATCTGCCGCTTGCAGCAAGTGCAGAATGCTGCTGCTTGACTGCTGACCGGGGTGTCTCGGAGGTCGCATATTTCTCCTCAGCTGCGCGATCTGCACTGGCTGCTGATTCAGTGGTGGATCACCTTTAAGGTAGGTTTATTGACCTACAAAGCCCTACACAGACTTGGTCCAGACTACTTGAAAGAGCTTCTGATTCTCACACCTTGTGCAAAGCTCCGCCTCGCTAACGAGGGTTGCTGGAGATTCTGACGGTAATTTTGAAATCTTCTGGGGGTCTGCATTTCTGTTTGCACCTCTGGAATTCTCTGCCCTGTCAGCTTTGGGAATGTGTGACCGTGGAGGTTTTAAACAGGCACTTAAAACTTTTCTGTGCAGTCAGGCCTACCAGTGAACTGTTATCATGTAATTGTTGTTTTATATTAATGTAAGTTTTTATGGAATCATGTTTATTATTGTAAAGCACCTTGGTACTTGAAAGGCACTTAAAAATAAAGCTTATTAATATTATTATTATATTAGTACCTCTTCTTCCTGTCTGCCCGAGAGGAACCAGCTCTATGGCAGATTTTTCTAATAGAGCCTGGATTTCCTGCTGAATGAGATGTTGATGGCTTGACGGGTAGTGAGGCCTGCTCGGGGGACTGTGCAGGGGTCTGTCCAGGAACTCGACTTAGCACCCTCTTGCAAAAAGTTGGGAGTACCCAAGCATCTGTGGTTATCTATCACCTTCCAGCTGCCTAGGTGAAGGGCAAACCTTCCCCTCACCAGTTCCATGGAAAACATAGAAGGTGGTGGAGAGGATCCCCTCGAGTCAGGAGGCGCAGTAGTGGGATACTTTACTGCCTCCAGCGGCCTTCTGGGCTTTTGCCTGAGGGGTCTTTGTGCCAGAACCAGTGGCGCAGCGCTTACCCTGGCATCTGTTCTGGTTCTGTCTATTCCAGCTTTTCTGCGGGCAATGAAAAGGTTGCTTGGGTATTTGGCCTGAGTGATACATGGAGCGGATATCCCGTAGGGATCTGCCGCTCTCCTGTAACTCTGTAATTATATCCTTGGTGTCGCCACTGAACAGGATGGAACCCCTGAAGTGGGCATCCAGGTGAGTGGTTTGGACGTCTTGTGCCAGTACCACAAGCCTGAGCCAAGCCAGACATCTCGGGCAAACGCCCAAAGTTGTGCATCAGGCAGAGTCCACTGAATCATAGGTGGCATGTAATACATGGCGGCAGGAAGACTTCATTAAGTCTCACCTTGTCTGACAGCCTGCTCCTAAATTGCTCATCCGAAATACCATGCAGCTCCTTCGTTAAGTCGAATAAAGCCAACTTTTGGAAAAAAATACCATGAGGGCCACATAATTAAGAGACCTAATGGCGCGGGTGGAGGAAGCGTAGACTCTGCAGCCGTACTGGTCCATCTGCTTGGACTCTTTGTCCGGACGTGAGGCACTAAGATGCTTTGGTTGAGTCTACCGATCATGGGCTGTTGTGATGACTATGGAGTCGGCCTTAGGTCGATTCATGAGGTGGCATGCCCCTTCCGGGGATGACAGGTCTTGTTGGCCTTTCTAGAGACCGCAGAAAATGAGGACGGTTATTGCCATATTGTGGACGTTAAGTCCTCATGCAGCCCCGTTCATGGTGGGATGGGTTATGGGTCCACATTGGTTACGTCCAGGTGCTCCACGAGCCTCTTCCTTTTGGATTCATCTCCTGGGATGCCCAGCCGCAGGCCTGCTGGATGGATCTAAGGAGTTCTGTAAAAGATGGGTCCTCCAGCGAAGATTTGGGAGACTCCTTGGGTTGTGGCTCTATAGGAGAATGAGGCTCCGAATGACCAGCAGAATCAGACTCAGAATCAGAGTTAGAAAACTCCAGTCTACTAGGCAGAGAAGAAAAAAATACCCACCTTAGTAATGTCGTTTCTTCTAATGGAGTCTTGCTGTATTCTGACATATGCAGTTAGGTCCTGCCTTTCAACTGCCCTGGGAGAACAAAGAGTTAAACTTTCCATGGCCAGCATGGAATGTTCTCCACAAGCTCGGCTGAAGCCTCTGTCTACTGTTGTTTAAACTGCAACCGGCTAGATGTTTACAGCAAAGACTCACTAGATGTTGTGTGTGGAAACTAAAATTATTACTAGCCAACTGGCAAATGCATCTATATAAAACGTTTTTTGGTTTCAAAAGGAAGACTCAAGTCAGGAAACCCAAAACAAAACACATCCAAAACACAACCTCTCACCCAAACCAAAAGAGGGTGAAAAAACTACACCCCTAGGGTGCCAACAGTGCTCCTGCCCACCCACATCCCAAAATCTAGGTTCTGAGAGGGGAGGCGGGGGGGAGGTCAGAATACAGTAAGACCCCATTAGAAGAAACAACATTACTAAGCTGAGTATTTTTTTCTTCAAACAACATGAAGTCTTGCTGTATTCTGACATATGCAGACTACCAAGCAGTACCTCCATGGAGGAGGAACAGAACCTACTTTGGAAACAGGCTCTGAAGTACTGCTGTGCCAAACCGAGCATCACTCCTAGCCTGTATATCCAGAAAGTAATGTTTGGTATAAGTATGGACTGTTTTCCAGGTGGCTGCTTGACACATTTCTAAGAGAGGAATATCCCTGGCAGCAGCCAGGGAAGCAGCTGTACCTCTAGTGGAATGAGCCCTCAGGCCTGATGGTGGAGTTCTACCCAGTTTTTCATAGCAGAACTGTATACAAGAAACAAACCACCTGGCAATAGATCTCTTAGTGGCAGGTTTGCCCTTACCAACTTCTCCATACATAAGGAACAACTGGAGGGATTCAAACCTGTGACCCTTGGTACGCTCTATGTAGCAGCTAAGGACTCTTAACGTCCAAGCTGTGTAGCGTCTTCTCTCCCGAGGAGGAATGGTCAGTGAAGAAAAAAGGGAGAGATATAGACTGGTTGAGGTGGGAATCTGAAACCACTTTAGGTAAGAACTTTTTGTCAGTTCTAAGGACCACTGTATCTCTATGGAAAGAGATGAAATCAGATTCCACTGACAGGGCTTGCAGTTCACTGATACGCCTGGCAGAAGTAATGGCTACCAAAAACACAGTTTTCCAAGTCAAGTACTTAAGCTCTGCTGAGGACAAAGGCTCAAAGGGAGGTTGCATAAGCTGAGCAACGCAAACATTAAGGTCCCAAGCAGGAGCAGGATCTCTAAAGGGGGGATTGGTGTGACACAATTCCTTGAAAAACTTACAAAGTACAGGATGGGATGATAGAGAGGAAGCCTTGTCTACTGACAAGTAAGCAGAAACAGCTGCCAAGTGTACTTTAAGGGTAGCTGGTCTGAGGCCTAGGCTATTAAGATGGACCATATAGTCCAGAACCGTAGGCAATTCAGCAGAGTCTGGAGAAATATTCTTCTTAGAACACCAAATGCTGAATCTTTCCCATTTGGAGTTATAAGTCTTCCTGGTGGAAGGCTTTCAAGAAGCCTTAAGGATATCCAGAACCCCTTGGGAAAGATGCAGATCTGCAAACTTTAACTCTTCAAGAACCATGCCTTGAGATTGAGAGACTAAAGATTTGGGTACCAAATCCTCCCCTGAGAGGATGTCAACAGGTTGTAATTCCTGGGAAAAGACAGGGGAAGGTGGACTGCTAGGGACAGCAACAAGGGATACCATGGCTGCCTGGCCCAGTCTGGAGCAATCAGAATCACTTTGCATGGTTGTGACCTTATCTTGACTAACACTTAGAACAGGAGAGGGAAGGGGGGAAAAGCATACAGAAATTTCCCTTCCCAGTTCAGAATCAGAGCATCCAGGGGGACTGAGCCCAAGACTGGGGGGCTGCAATAAAAGAGAGGAAGTTGGTGATTGTCTGGGGCCGCAAAAAGATCCATCTCTGGTGTGCCCCATCTCGAGAAAATCACTTTCAAAGCTAGAGGACCTAGGGCTCATTCGTGATGGCCCTGGGATATTCTGCTCAATGCATCTGCTAGGAAATTGTCCTTCCCTGGGAGGTGAACTGCTATCAGAGAGGTTTGCAAGGAATAGGCCAGGAACCACAACTTCATTGCTTCTGTGCACAAGGCCGTAGACCGAGTGCCTCCCTGCTTGTTGATGTACCACATGGTGGTGGTGGTGTCTGTTCTGACCTGAACCACCTTGTTCTGTACAGATTTGGAAAAAAGTCTGCAGTGTCAGAAACACTGCCCTGAGTTCCAAGAGATTGATGTGAAGCAGAGATTCTTGAGGTGACCACAGTCCTCGGGTGTAAGATCCCCCAAATGGGCTCCCCAGCCCAGCAGGTAAGCATCTGTGGTGAGTATCACTGAATGAGACTGAGTGATAAATGGAACTCCTTGTCTCAAATTGTCCTGATCCTGCCACCACTGCAAGACTTGGATCAGGGTTCGAGTCACTGGGATTAGCTTGGTAAGAGAATCCTTTCTTTGGGACCAGTAGGCTCTTAAGTGGAACTGAATGTCCCTCATCTGGAATCTTGCCCTTGGACCACTGCTGTGGAAGCTGCCATGTGGCCCAGAAGCTGAAGGAAATGCCTTGCTGGTCGAGACACCTGAAGGGTGAATGAAGAGGCCAGTTCCATAAGGTTCCATGCTCTTTCCAGGGGAAGGAAGGCTCTTGCCTTTACAGTATCCAGTTCTGCACCTATGAAGGTGAGGAGCTGTACTGGTTCGAGAACTGACTTCGAAAGGTTGAGAAAGAATCCTAAGGAAGTGAGCACTTGCTGGGTCACTTGCAGACACGCCTTGACTTGGTCTGGAGACTGACCTACTATGAGCCAGTTGTCCAAGTATGGGAAGATGGAGATATTTTTTCTCCTTACGAAAGCAACTACTACTGCCAGGCACTTTGTGAAAACCATTGGGGCTGATGTTAGGCCAAAGGGCATTGCTCTGAACTGACAGTGGCCTGAGGGCAACTCGAACCAGAGGTACTTTCTGTGGGAGCACCTGATGGTAATGTGAAAGTAGGCATCTTTGAGATCCAGGGAGGCTATCCAGTCCCCTGGCCTTAGACAGGGGAGAATAATTCCCAGAGTTACCATTTTGAACTTTGGCTTCAAAAGGTGTTTGTTCAGACATCTTAGGTCCAGGATGGGCCGCCATTCTCCTGTCTTTTGGGGGTTTAGGAAGTACCTGGAGTATAATCCTTTGCCCTTGTGTAGGGTGGTAACCCTTTCTATAGCTCTGAGACCTAGGAGAGAAGAAACCTCTGCCTCTAGGGCAAAGGTCTCTGAGAGATTTACAGGTGGAAAGGATCTGGTTCTCATCTTGGGGAATTTTTTGAAGCTGAGAACCAGTCCCTGGCTTACTTCTTCCAGGACGCACTTGTCTGATGTAAGAGGCTTCCAGTCCTGGACAAAGTAAGCCAGCCTGCCCCCTACTGGTATGGGAGAATCAGCCCGGGCAGACCCATCAGGGTGTCTGCTTGGCAGGGGCTTTAGGCTGAGGGGTGGATGCAGGCCTGCTCATCCCCCTTCTGCCTCTCCCTCTAAAGAACCACCACTGTGAAAAGGAAGAAGAGGAGGCCTGAGCTTGGTAAAAAGGCCTTTGAAAAGGCCTGCCCCTGCCCCTGGACTGCTGCCTTTGAGGAGTTGCTTGCCTTTCTTTGGCCTGAGCACTCCTATAAGAGGTCCTGTACTCATCCATCTTTTTCACGTAATTCTCTGTCTGCTCCTCAAACAGTGAATTACCAATTACAGGGAAATCCATGGCCTTAGCCTGGGTATCCTGTGAGAGGCTAGTACATCTGAGCCAAGCCATCCTCCGAAGAGCCACAAATGTAGCCATGACTCTTGATGAAACATCAATGGAATCCACAGCAGCATGAAACTGTACTTTCGATGCCTCAATCCCATCTGCAGCCACCTGCTCCAGCTCCTTGGCAAGCTGGTCAGGGGCCTGTTTAGCCAGAGCCAGCACAATGTCCCACCTGGACTTCTTGTATCTGGCTGTATAGGCCATATAGTTAGCCTGCATGAGTCCCAAAGATGCTGCCATGTATTGTTTCTTAGCCATGGCATCAATCTTCCTGGAGTCCTTGTCTGGGGGAGTGTGATGCCAAGGGTATATTTGCCTCATCACAGGCAGCAGCCTGCACGACCCCAACATGGCTGCATTGCTGGAAAAGGAACTCTGTGTCTGAGCCTGAGAGAGTGTACCTCTTGTCCATTCGTCAGTCCACAGGAGGTATAGAATTAGGAGATAAGAATTTTATGTGTCTGTTTCCAAAGGATTTGTAGAGGGAACAGACAGTCTCCTGGACTCTGGGATGTCCATCATCTCAGCATACTCAGGCTCTTCCTGATCCTCTACTGCTCCTCCACAGGAAGCTGGAGGTCTCAGCCACTTTTTGTAAAACATATAGTGAAGGGAACTCAGAAAGCCTAGAAGGAGAAACACCTGAAGGTCTGTCTGGGAGACGTCCGGTCAATAAGCACATCCAGACTTTCATAATCACCATAATCATCTTCATACTTTCCTCTTCCTCCTCCGTTCATAAAATTCTCCAAAGTATAATCCGAACTGGGAGCCACCAAACCGAGCCCGCCAGATGGTGCCGGTTTGGTCGGAATCGAATCAGGTTTACTGCACAATTCTTATCGCTTTGCTATTTCATCGGGCAGTCGGAGTATGAATTTCTGGTCCCAACCGGACGATTTATCCTCTTTCTTTTACAGGAACTGACTCCACAGAATCGCTCTCCTTTGGTTCAAGAAGTATCACCCTGGTCAGAGGGCACTCTCCTGGTTCGTTGGAACCGAACCGGCTGGCCAACCGGTCAGTGGACTTCTCGGCCCCTTTCCCTCACTCTACCTAATCTCTTTTCCAGGGTAGCTTTGGGAAAATTCTTGCAAATCTGGCAGTCTGACTGGAGGTGGTCAAACCTCAGACAGTAAACATAGGTGGTGTGGGGATCAGCCTTGGCAAAGACTTCCCCCCACACACTGCACTGTTGAAACCCAGTGGGCCCGGTTTTTTTCTTGGGTTTCTCAGACATGGCCAATCCTATCCAAAAACTTACCCTTTTTTCGGCAATCCGCCAGGCAAGACTCCCCTATCAGTTCCGGACCGTGTCACGGGTCTTGGAAAAAAACGTAATTAAATCAGTATTTTTTTAGAACCGATACGGACCGGTTACCACACACTAAAGTAAGCACTTTTTTTCCTGAAACTGATCGGTTCAGCCGAACCGATCCACAATTTACAAGTTCCACACAGAAACAAAACAAAACCTATCTAGTACTCACGGTACTAGAGACTTGAACTGACTAACGGTAACAGCGATTCAGTAGAAACCGACTGAAACCAATACTTAGCCGATTTTTGAACCGAGCAGCAGGAGAAATCTCCGGAGCGACTGTTCAGTGAGGTGGAGTAAGAATCTGACGGTTGCAGTTTAAACAGCAGCAGACAGGGGCTTCAGCCGAGCTCATGGTGAACATTCCATGCTGGCCATGGAAAATTTAACTCTTTGTTCTCCGAGGCAGTTGAAAGGCAGGATCTATCTGCATATGTCAGAATACAGCAAGACTTCATGTTGTTTGAAGCTACATCTGGGACTGCCTCCATGACCCTGATGCATGAAAAAGCCCCAGCTGGGTGTCTGCCAGAGTCCCTGACCGATGACCAATGGTCAACCAGGGATGGACTCTTAGTACTGTAACTGCCCTATGGGTTAGGGTGAAAGCCATGACCGGATGGGGTGTCCCAGCTCCTGCAGGAGCTGCAACTTGGCATCTTTATACGAGGCTGGAATTGTCCCCTGTGGTTCTGGCTGAGGATTAGGAGGAGGCTGATAGCCTGGATACCCAGAGACAGAATATGGGAGGGGAACCAGGATTCTAGGTGAAAGGTTTAAATGCTTCACTGGCACGCACTTAAACTAGACAAGGGGAAGGCACTGAAAGGAGCAGGAAATCTTAGCCCCCAAAAAAAAAAAAAATCAGGGCAGTAAGTGAGATAAACACCAAGACAGAGATGTCAATAGGGAGAAGTGCAGGGGTAAATGGAGAAAGTGACAAACACAATAAGGACAGGGATGGGGCAAAAAGGGGTAAGGCCATCAAGAAATGGAGGATAATAAGTACCAATGCCCGTAGTCTGAGCAACAAGTTCCCAGAACTGGTGGCCTTGATGGAAGAGGGATGTCTGGATATCGTAGCAGTCACAGAAACATGGTACACAGAGAACCATGACTGGCATGTTAACATACTAGGGTACACAACTTACAGGAGAGACAGGGAGGGGAGAAGAGGTGGAGGAGTAGCTCTCTATGTAAGGGAAGGGATCACAGCAACAGAATAAAAGAGTGAACAGGGAGGAGAGGAGGCACTATGGGTCACCCAAGAGACTGGAAATGGCACCACAATCCGCACAGGGGTTGTATACAGACCCCCATGTCAGGGGAAGGAATGGACAAGGATATGACAAAAGGCAACCTTAGGATGGCAGAGAAAGGGGAGATACTGTTGATGGGGGACCGAAATATGCCAGATATTAACTGAAGCACCTTTGCTGCAGCCACATCCAAGAGCAGGGCCATTCTCGATGCCCTACAGGTGGCATGCCTCAGACAGCTAGTTTTGGAACCCACTCATGAGGGAGCAATCTTAGACCCCGTACTCTCAGATGGGGACAGTGAGAGGATCTCAGATCTAGAAATGGGTAGCCATCTGTTAACAAGTGACCAAACAATGTGGTTCACAATAAACTCAGCTACAGAGTCAAGCCATACAAAAGTGAGGGTGCTGGACTTCAGGAGGGCTGACTTTGGCAAGATGAGAGATTACCTTAGAAAAGCACTAGCAAACAGGCTAGAAGGAGGGGTGCAGCAACAATGGGGGCACATCAGAATTGCCATCACAAAGGGAACAAGCCTGTGTGTGAAGCAAATAAACAAATTAAAATGAAAGAAAAAGTTACTATGGTTCTCAAAAGAGGTGGCACGGAAGGTCAGGGAGAAAAATATAGCATTTAGGAAGTATAAGGAAACACAGGAGGAGCAGGACAGAGAATGGTACCAGTTAAGGCACAAGGAAGCAGGGAGGGAAGTCAGAATAGCAAAGGCCCATACTGAGGAAAAAAACAGCCAACCTGGATAAGGAGGAGGATAAAACCTTTAATAGGTACATCAGGGAGCGTAGAAAGACAAAGAGAGGGATAGTGAGGCTTACTAGAATGAATGGTGGGTGGGCAGAGGGACAGTGAAAAAGCAGGGACACTAAACGAATACTTCTGCTCAGTATTCACAAAAGAGGAGGAGAAGGGAGAGGTGCCTAATCCAATTAACGGAAGCTCTCTGGATGGGGGGGGTCAATCCCAGTCCTTTCACAGAAGGAAGGGTTCTGAAAGAACTCCTAAAACTGAAGGTGGACAAAGCAATGGGGCCTGACGGAATTCACCCCAGAATTTTAAAAGAATTAAGGGGAGAACTAGTGACACCACTGACTACCCTTTTTAACAAATCATGGGAGGATTGTGTGGTACCTGAGGACTGGAGGAAGGCGGATGTGATTCCCCTTCACAAAACTGGGAGCAAGACAGAGGCAGGAAACTACAGACCTGTCAGTTTGAATTCTGTGGTAGGGAAAGTGACGGCATCACTTCTGAAGGAAAAAACTGTTGAGTACCTAGAGGCCAGTGGGGCACAGGACACAAGGCAGCATGGGTTCACAGCGGGAAGGTCATATCAGATGAATTTAACCGATTTCTTTCACTGGGTGACCAAAGTAGTAGACCAGGGAGGGGCTGTGGACATGGCCTACCTAGACTTTAGCAAGGCACTTGACACAGTCCCACATGAAAGATGGGTCCCAGGGTGGTAGCCTGGGTAAAACACTGGCTGGATAACAGGACACAGAAGGTAATTGTAAATGGAGTCCACTCTGAAGAAAGAGGTTACTGGTGGGGTACTGCAGGGTTCAGTTCCTGGTCCAGCCCTTTTAATGTCTTCATAAGTGACATTGCAGAGGGACTGAAAGGAAAAGTATGCCTCTTTGCAGATGACACAATATATGCAACAGGGTTGAAACACAAGGAAGCATGGAAAGGATGAGAAGGGACTTGTCAAAGTTAGAGGAATGGTCAAAAGTATGGCAGTTTGGATTCACTGCAAGAAGTGCAAAATAATGCACCTGGGAAACAAACAAGATTACACAATTTGGGGGTTAGTAACAACAACAAAATGAAAAGGCGACATGGGGGTAATCATATCAGATGACCTAAAGGTTAGCAAGCAATGGAGAAGGCAGTAAGGAGGGCTGGGGATACTGGGGATAGAGAGAGGCATCAACAGCAGAAAACAGTAAGTTGTTATCCTCTGTACGGACAACTGGTGAGACCCATATGGAGTATTGCATCCAGTTCTGGAGACCCTATAGGCAAGGACATAGACAGGATGGAGGCAGTCCAGAGGAGGGCAACTAAAATGGTGCAGGGTCTGCAAGAGAAGCCATAAAAGGAGAGACTAAAGGAGCTTAATATGTGTACCCTTGGGGAAAGGTTGGGGGAGACATGATAGAAACTTTTAAGTATCTCAGTGGAATCAACAAAGTCCAAGAGGGTAGCATCTTCAGAAAAGAGATGTGCAAGAACAAGGGACACAGTTTGAAGACAGAGGAGACAGCTCAGGGGCAATGTAAGGAAGTATTTTTTCACGGTGGGGCCGACGCATGGAACAGCCTTCCTGAGGAGGTTGTGTGGTCTAAAACTATGAGAGAATTCAAGAATGCATAGGACAGACATAAGGCAATTCTTGTGGGGGGGCTAGGAAGAAATAGGCTGTTGGTTAACTAGGATCTGCAGCTTATCCTTTAGGTTGGGAAATGGGCAGACTAGGTGGGCCAAGCAGTCCTCATCTGCCGTCAAAGTCTATGTCTCTATGGCGATAACCACGAACCTGGTACCAATAGAGGCAAGGCGGATGGTACCCCTGGTACATATGGCCCGGCATCAGGTACCCCGGCATCAGCACCTGTGACAGGTAACCCAGCGAAGGCCCCCCAGCGCCAGGTAAAAGGGGAACTGGTGGCGAATAGCAGGGGAAGGAGCCTGTAGAGCCAGATGGCAGAGGGGCCGAAGATCCAGTAGGCAGAGGGGCCAAGGACCGCGGAACATGTGGTCCATCGGCAGGCCTGGGGTCTCACCAGGATCTCTAAAGGGCAGGCAGGCCCCGCCATCGGAGCACAAAATCCAGATGCCATCCCCGAGTTGGGAGGGATGTATACGGAGAGTGGCCTGACATCGGGGCTGGAACAGGATCCGCCTGGTCCAAGACAGGCAAGGGAGGATAACAGAATTGAGACCCCTGTAGACAGATCCACTGGAGAAGTGGGAAGCTCGGATGGTAGGCCGGATGCAGGAGAAGGAAATCCCCTGAGCAGAAGTACTCATGTCCCACAGGTCCGGGGAAAACGAGTGGTCGGGCTGAGTCGGTGAATCCTGGAAGGGAGAAACCTCGCGGGACACAGGGGTGCCTGGAAGCTGGCTCTGCACGACGTCGGATACCGGAGGATGAGCCAATAGGAGAGCTTCGGCCGGGTGGTCAGGCTGGCCAGCGACCGACTGTTCAGCCTCAACTGAGCGGACGTCGGGAGAGCTGGTGTCCAACTTATCGGCCGCAGTCAGGGCTGGCAACAGTGGAGCTGGAGTCCGGGATATTGACCAAGGCTGTGCACCCGACGGCAGAGCCGGAGAGAGACTTATTGGCCAAAGAGCAGTCAACAGGCCCCGAAAAAAGATCCTCCTGAGAGGAACATCCCTGCTGCCCACTGACTGAGGCAGGAGGGGGTGATGGCGACCAATCCACCGGGCTGATGGAGACCTAGGAGGAGAAGTACTCACTGAGGTGGAGGTCCCACCTGAAGTAGCATCAGCTGCCTGGCGATGCCGTGTAGAGGGAGACTGGTCCTGGCGCTTCTTTTTTTTGCGCTCAGAGGTGGATGAGGAGGAATGTTCCCGCAGCTCCAGAAGCTCCTTTTCCATCAATGCAAGGCATTTTTTTCAAAGGATGGGCATCAGGGGCCTTCTGGCACCTGACACGAGTGGCCTGGTTGAAGGACTGGCAAAAGCTGCCATCACCAACGCGATGTTTAGGGCCCAAGCAGAGGACACAGCGGGAGTGATCGTCCCCCGTGCAGGATCTGAGCGCCGTACTGTGAGCACTTCTTCTTTATGTGAAGACATGCAATAAACTTTAGGAATATAGAGGGGAAAAAAGTGGAAATACTTATAAAATGGCGATCGACTGTAGTTGAGTTCACCGCAAGGTCCAACATATGCAGGTCGATGGCAGGAAGGAACTGGAGGGCAGGCGTGGGGACCGCCCCCTATATAATGTCATGCCAACGTCCCATCATGTGACGCTGGGGAGGTCCGCTGCTACGTATTGCTAGCTAGAAGTTTGCCATGCGGTCCTGGCACCAACGGGCACAGTCCTATATGTGAAGACCTACTGCAGGAACCCTCTCGAAGTAGAATCAACCTTAATCACCCCTCTATGTTCTGGAAGGTAATGCATTCACTTTTCTCCCCTCCAACCCAGTCCCCTTTCCCTGTTCTCAAGATGGGCGATACTCCTATCTCCGACCCTGCTGCAGTCGCCTCATCTTTCAGTTCTTTCCTTACCTGCTATGGCCATTCACTCCTTTCTTCCTCCTCATCCTCTCCCCCTCTTCTTCCCTCTTACTCTTCTCCTCCACCTGTTCTACTGCCCTCCTCCTCCCTTTTCTCTTTTTCACCCATTTACCCTGCTGATTCTCTTAAGGCCCTCTTAGCTCTAAATCCTCACAAGGGTGGGAACCCTGATAGTCTTGACCCCGAACTCATATCTCTCTCTCTCTGCTTAAGCCACTGCCCTCCTTAATACCTACCTACCGCCTCAACCTCTCTTTCTCCTTATCCTACGTTCATAACACTTGGAAGTTGGCTGCTTTCGTTCCCCTACCTAAAGAGGGTGACCTTTCTTCCCTCAGCAACTTCTGACCCGTCTCCTTCCCACACTGGCTAAGCTCCAGGAACACCTTGTTCTCTCTCAGCTCTCCCTTTTTCTTGATGTAACATCCTTCTTCACCCCTTTCCAGTCTGGCTTTAAATATGGATATGGAGGTAGGCATCCTGCATATCCAGGGAACAAAACCAGTCCCCCTGGTGAAGGATGGGCAACAGTCCCTGAAGAGTCACCATCCTGAATCATTTGTACTTTATGTAGTGGTTCGGGCAGCTGCAGTCCAATATCAGTCTCAGGTCCCCTGTCTTCTTGGGGACGAGGAAAAAGTGTGAGTAGAACCCATTCCCTCTTTGATTCAGGGGGATGGGCTCTATAGCCTTTTTGTGCAGGAGAACCTGAATCTCTCCTCAGATAAGAGGCAATGTGGTCCCGAGGATGAGGGAGAGTTTTCTGGAGGAGTTCCAGGAATTTGAGGGGGTGACCCCTTTCGGTTATGTGGAATACCCACTGGTCTGAGATTACTGTGCGCCACCCATACAGTTATAGGGAGAACTGACTCCCAACTGCCTCCCCCAAGGCCTCTGAATTGGGGGGGGTCAGGCAAGGAGTCAGGCAGTGGAACCTGGGGTGGTCAGAGCGGCCCTGGGAAATCTGGGGCAGACGCTCTGGCAGGTGGGGTGTTTGCTTTATGCTTAAATCCCTGCGACTGCTGGCCCTTGGAAGGCTGGAGAAGACTGGCAAAAGGACTGACGTTGAGAAGACCTCAATTGGGACTAGTACATTGAATGTACTGACCACAGGGCCTTGCTCAATTCCTGGCGGCGGGAGAGGATATCCTGGGTATCTCCCCCAAACAAAACAGAACCATGGAAAGGGCGGTCCAAAATTTTGGCCTGCATGTCTGAGGCAAAACCAGTCAGCCTGAGCCAAGAATGGCGGTGCATGCAGATCCCTGCTGCCTACGCACATCCAAAGGCATCTATACCAACATAGGCAGCCCTCAGCACATCGTTGCCCACATTCAAACCTGATTTTATGAGTTGGGCTAACTGTATTTTAAGAAATCTTCAGGGAGGGATTGAACCAGATCCCTCGCCTGGTCCCAAAACGAATTCTGATACTGCACCATATGGGCCAAATAGTTTTGGGACTGGATGACCAGAGTGGTAGAGGTGTACACCCGCTTGCACAACTGAACCAGCTGGCGTGATTCTTTGTCCGGAGGGTGGGTGTTGAGGTGCCTGGGTTGTTTAGTGTGATCATGAGCTGTGTTCATGACCACCGAGTCTGCCACAGGGTGTTCGCCCAAAAAGTCTTTGCCCACTGGCGCATGGTAAAGACGTTCCACCTTCTTGGCCAAGGTCAGGGTGGTCGACGGATGATTCCACACCACCTTACTCACATATCATCATATGAATCTATAAGGGAGGAACTACCAAAGGAGGGTCCTTATTCTGGAGATAAATGACCAGACGATGACAATGCTGCAGGTCATGCTCCTCTGTCTCCCATCCCATAAGAGATTATATGAGGCACAACACATCCAGAAAGGAGGGATCATCAGTGAGAGACATGGGAGTCTCCTTAGGAGGCGCCTGTCCATTAGAGGAGCTTCTGAATCATCCCCGACTGGTCACTGTCCAGGACTGGCATCTGAGGATGATGGTCATCTCTATGCTGGTCCAGAACCACCTTGTGACCCCAGAAGACCCCTGTAGTGGGGGGTTGCTAGGCCTTGCTCGGTCCAGATCTCAATAAGGAGGATCCTGGGAAGGGGGAGGAGGAGAAGAGCCATCTAGGTGTGTCCTTGTCCTTCATAAAAGTCCACCAAGACATGAATAAGGTGTTATAATCCACCAGTGGAGGTGGATTGTAAGGTGGATAAGGGTACTGGGGAGAAGGGTATGGGTACGTTGGTGGAGAAGCTGGTGTAGGGTACCCTGGCGTAGGTCCCGCTGGGGGTCCCTGGGAGGGCCAACGGGCATTGGTTGAGGCACAGGCTGGGATAGGGGCAATGACAGTTGAGGAGTCAGTGTGGGGCTCGGTGGGCAGGCACCGGCCTAGTAGGAGAAGGTTGGCATTGGTCTGGAGAAGCATCCGTTGGCCCTGAAGCGAGACAGGTGCCGGGGGGGGAGGAGAGAGTCCCTGAAGTAGGGTCAGAGACATCGCCTGCGTAGAGGATGAGGCGAGCGCTCACTCCAGGCAATGCCTGCAAGGACTAGCGCCAACCCAGCAACTGGGGACCATCAAAGTTAACGTCTTGACTAGGGGGCAATAGGTGAAGACCTGCCACCAGAGGTTCCAACCCCAGTTGAGCCACCTGGCTGAGGATCCTAAACATCAGGGGCTGGGGAGACAGGGGATGAAGTCCACTGCCCCAAGGAGCCGCCCTGACAGCAATGAGGGTGGGCGGCTGTACCACTGGCAACTCGGAGGGAGTGAAGGCTGCTGAGGAAGGACGGCCAACCACCCGCAAGAGGAAGACCCAGAGGCAGAAGCCATTCTTCTGCAGCAACCGCAGTTTAAGGCTGACTGAGGACGGTCCCAGTGTTTGTAAGCTTCCGATCAAACTTCTTCTTCTTCTGGAAAGAAGAGGGAAGAAGAAGATGCATTAGAGACCGGGAAGTGGAAGCATTTTAGCCTGAAGCCTCCTTCCACCACACTGCGAGTTTCTGCTGAAGAAGATTATGGAGGGTCTTCAAGCAGTGTCTCCGTGTGGCCTGGTAGAAATCCTGGCAGTGCCTGCAGGCCTTGATATCGTGGTTACAGTCTAAGCAGAGCAGGCAGGAAGATTGACCATCTTTGGTGGGTATCTGCTTGCCACAGGCACACTTCATAGGCCAGCCGGAAGATAAGGCTGGAGCAGAAGACATAAACGAGATGGAGAGGAACACCGAAAAACAATGTTAAGACTAAGGAATAAACCGTGATCCGGCACCACCCGGGTTCACGCCCCGAACCCACGTACCAGGAGCGGAGACCGGCAAAGGGAGGGATTTCACAAGTGTCCATTGGACGCCCTCCGGGAGGGGCTGGAACAAGTCGTGCTCCAGTGGGTGGATTACGGACGAGCTTGGAGAGTATGTCTAGACACACCCTCCTGCACATCTCCACCTCAGGATGCCATCTTTACGGCTACAGGGTGGGGGCGAACAAGAACAGTGGAAAAACGGCTCCCTGCCGACCAGATGATGAGCACCTGGCCTGCACCACCACAGGACCAACCCTGCGGCAGCTTCCCGGAATATGGAGTTCGCCTGATGGCACATCCCCCTCGCAGGTGGGGGACCCTCCTGATACAGGGATAGGTTGGGTTACTAGAGGTAAGGCTGCAAGACAGGGTCAGGAGAATGGTGGTGTGGGGTCGAGGTGGAAGTGTGAAAGCACTGGTGCTCAGAAGTAGTAGCCGGGCTGGGGTGCCACGAGGAGGTGGAAAAATAGATAATACAAAAAAACCCCTAAATAAACAAACTGCGGATAAACACAAGAAAAATGGCAGATGACTGATGCAAGGCAGTAGTGGAGGTGAGACCTGCACAGGTCGACAGCAGGAAAAGAATTGAGGTAGGTCAGGGGGACGGCCCTTTTATAAGATAGGCGGATGGCGGGGAGCGGATCCCCATGATAGACTGCTAGGTAAGAGTTTTCTGTGTGGTCCTGGAGCCTAGCGGCTTCAGTACTACTGGTGTTGCCTGCTGCAAGAGCCCCCTCAAAGTAAGCTTGCCCAGGAGAATGGAGTGGATTACAGTCATACAAGCTTTGGCTAAGTCAACAAAATGACAGAGGTGACAAGACCCATGCCAGAGAGGACAGTATCAGTGAGCCAGAACAGAGGCGGAAGTGGGGGGCGCTGTGCAGCAGCAAGATGGCGGCAGCTTTTTAAAGCAGCTCCGAGACAGCATCAATTAACGTGCTGGAAACCTGAGATTACAATATACAAAAACCCTTAAAAAGTTACTGAGGTGACGTCAGAAGTTCCCCGGTACAGAATGGGGCCAAAGAAGGACTCCAAGAAGACATCGCACAACCTAGAACCCTTTCTATCTCCTGTCAGCCCTGCAGCATGTTCTGGGCCTACCAAAATTGAGGAATGCCTTTCCAGAACTCACACCACATAAATCCTGGCATTGCTCTCCAGCATCCAAACCAATGGAGAGGAGACAAATAACTGTCTTTGGCAGTTGAAACCAAGCTTACGGACAATGATCATAACATTCAGGACAACTCAGTGGCGATAAAACCCTTCAAGAGTTGCAAGAGCGACAAGTGGCCTGCAATGCTGCCTATACCAGGGATCTCTCATACCTCAAGTCTAAAATGGAATCCACTGAGAATATGCAGAGGCAAGTGAACATACATATAGTAGGCTTCCCTCCCAGATTTGCTAGAGCAACAGAGATCTTACTGTCTGTTACAAGGCTCATTTTCGACGATCTACAGCTACTGCCCAAGGACTCATGTCTGAAAATTCGACAGGTTTTCGCCATCCCCCAGCGAGCCAAACAACGGAGGGACACACAGCAGAGACCGCTCACGGCAATTGCCACATTGTCGGCACCAGAGGCTCGGATCACACTTCTGCAAGCCGCTAGATCAAGGGGAGAGATCATCGGGGAAGGCAGTTGCCTTGGGTCCCCCCGACTTATCCGCACCCACGCAGGAAAGAAAAAAGATGCTTCAGGTAATGAAAAAGACCTGCTGAGCCATGGCATTGAAGCCAACCTAAATTATCCTGCACACCTTCA
The DNA here is from genome assembly GCA_016271365.2 of Neoceratodus forsteri. Lineage (NCBI taxonomy): Eukaryota > Metazoa > Chordata > Ceratodontiformes > Ceratodontidae > Neoceratodus > Neoceratodus forsteri. Next base: position 94,283,602 of record JADMNL010000023.1, on the reverse strand, counting down.
TATCAGGCATGATTCTAAAGCCTACACATTTTTGGATCCCACAGAGGCAACTCAGTTTGCAGAAAACTCCTGCAAAAGTTGAATCCACCAGACTCCACATCTGATGAGGATGGGTGAACTGTTGTTTGCAGTTTTGGAACCAAAATGGCACTCATCTCAGGACTGGAGTTACATATATGGACCCCAAGGGTTATGTACACCTCTACTTAAAATACTCAGGTTGTTTAATAAACATTTTATTTTTTTTCTCTCCATTGTTCTCAGTACGCTAGTTACATTTTAACTATTACTGCTTCAATTACTTAACTGTTCAAGAAGTTATTGACCTTGATTAGGTCGCCGAAATTGCTGTTCCTCTTAACATAACTTGTATTAAATTACCTTTTGACTTACACTGTAGTTGATGTCTTTATGGTAAATATGATCATCACTCAGTTTGTGGACTTTAAATATACCCTGAGCTGTATTCTGTACCCATAAAGCAGGATGCCTTGCTCTGCTGCACACTATGGGTTTCACTCTCAACTTAATTGGGCCCAGGTCATCGTGATAAATGTTTGTCTTTAAGTGGATATGTCATTCAGCCCACCACGATATTTAATTTCTGCGAGGGAACTGCTATCCTGGTTACACAGTATTTTTGCACTTGGATGTGTGGTGAGAGTGTCATAGCTCTACAGGATAATTAGGTCATCCTACTCTCCTGTTAGTTTATATCTTAGCAGCCTTCCGTAGGGCTAGAATTCAGAAATCCTGTAGAAACGCACCAGTTTGTACTATATCCTTTCATGTACTGTGGGGGTCTGCTTACCTCATCCTTTTTTTTTCTATGTATATCACAGCTGGCTGTAATATCATAAAATCTTTTTATAAATAAAAAATTAACAAAAAAAAAAGAACAGAGGCGGAAGTGGAGTGCGACTTTCTAAAGCCAGACTGGAAAGACGTGAAGAAGTAGGTTATGTCAAGAAAAAGGGAGAGATGAGAGAGAAGAAGGTCTTCCTGGAGTTTATCCAGTGTGGGAAGAAGACAGGTCAGAAGTTGCTGGGGAAAGAAAGGTCACTCCTTTTAGGTAGGGGAACAAAAGCAGCCAACTTCCAAGTGTTAGGAACGTAGGATAAGGAGAAAGAGAGGTTGAGGAGGTAGGTAATAGGGAGGGCATTGGCATAAGCAGAGAGAAATACAAGTCCAGGGTCAAGACCATCAGGATTCTAGCCCTTATGAGGATTTACAGCCAAGAGGGCCTTAAGAGAATCAGCAGGGTAAATGGGTGAGAAAAGGGAGCATCCCAAGTGGTTTACTCATTAGAAAAGCTACAAATCTGATTAATTTGGCATGTTTTTCTATTTTGGATTAACTGAAAACCCATGATATTGCTACGAATATATAAAATGATGTACTTACTACTGTACCTCTTAATGTTTTTAATGTTTGTATGAACAACTCAAGGAGGCAGTGAAGCACAATGGTTTAACGCTCTGAGCTGTAAACCTGGAGACCTGGGTTTGAATCCCACAGTCCCCACTTGCATACTGTGCAACCCTGAGCAAGTCTCTTAACTTCCTTGTGCTCCCAGGTCACACCTGTAAACAAACTTTCAGTTTAGTCTCTCTCTTCTGGTTAAAAAAAACTGTATTTTTTGTAAAAACAAATAAAACAAGCAATTTAAGGAGGAGGAGGAGGAGGAAGGGAGGAGTGAACGGCCACAGCAGGTGAGGAAGGAACTGAAAAATGAGGTTACTGCAGCAGGTTCAGAGATAGGTTGAGGAGGTAGGTATTAAGGAGAGCAGTGGCAAAACTGAACTTAGAGCTGGGAAGGACACAATCGTGAACTAGGAAACTGGAGGATTAAGGCACAATCTTGCTCAAATTCTGAGAGAAGTGGGCCTTACTTTTTAATTTTATACCGATTTTTGCCCATTTGACTCAAGAAGGGGTTTGCAATACTGCTGATCTTTTTGTAGATTGCTACTTCACATACAGAGGGATTAAAATACTGCTGATTCTTTTTCTTTTTCTGTGAATCTGGTGCCTTATTTGTAACTTGATAGTATTTTGGTGACTTTTTGCAACAAATTAAGTTTTCAGGGGTGTCTTCTTTCATTCCTGAAGTCAGTCGAGTTGTGTATTTGAGCCAGACAAAGCCTCGGAAGGTTCAAACTGGATTGCTCAGACTGTCCTCACAGCACAAAACAGGTGGATTGCCCAAACCCTCCCTCCCCTCCCCAGATAACCTAGCTTTATGAGGTTAGGCAAGAAGGTGTGACAACTTTCCTGCCCAGAAACAAAACAGGGTGGAGTGTGCCACAGAAGGCAGCCAGGCATAAGCTTGGAGGATATCTTCTTATGATTGCTATCATAAAAAACACTTTGTGGTTCTTGTACTGTACATAGTCCCTAGGAAATGGGTTACACTACTAAGAGGTAAAGTTCCTAATAGCTGGGGGACACAATTTCAACAGGGAGGAGAGACACTTGTGGGGAGTGGTGCAATGCACTGGCTGTGTGGTGGCAGTCTTCCGGGAGACATTCTGGAGGTTGCGATGCTGCCCTATTAGCCTACCACACCTCTCTGCCTGAGGGAGGAGGCTGCCTATATCCAGGCCATCCAGGTAAGGAGTAGGGAAATTCCTCCACCGGGACCTGGTAGGGATTGAGAAATTTCCTCCCACCCAAGGACCACCAGGGCCACTGCTACTGAGGTTGCAAAGAATAAGAAGTGGTTTGTCTACGGTGGGCTTAGAGAGGGTGAGGTGGTGGAACAGAGAGACATCCCTCCAGTTGTACCTCTCCATAATTCATAAGCCTTTCTGGTGGAGTGTTGTTCCTCTATGGAAACACCCGCAGTGGAGACCAAGGAGGATGCTGGAAATCTCCACAAAGGAGACCCACAGGAAGGTGGCACAGGATACCCCACAGGGGAAAGAAGCAACTCCTGGTGGAGGAATCAATCGTTGGGGGGGGGGGCAGAACTGGGGGAGGGAGGGCACAGGGAGATAAGATGCCTGCCTGGCACCATGGCATGGAGGGACAGGAAGCGAATCCTCAAGATCATGGGAGCAGCTGCACGGGAGAGGGAGCAGGATGTCACTGTCCACCTAGGGACAAATTACCTAGCTGGGAATGGGATCAGAGCTGTGCAGGAGGAGTTTATGGAGTTGGGGAGGGGCCTTAAGATAAGTAACATGCACAATAACCTTCTCGGAGGTGCTGCCTGTCTATGGCATGGGTGAGGCTAGGGTACTCCACACCCTGGAATTCAATGAATGATTGAAAGACTGGTGCGGAGCACAGAGTTTTGGCTTCACTGGGGACTGGGAGTCCACCTGGAGGGATACAGGTCTATACTGGCATGATGGTCTGCATCTGTCCGGTAGGGGAACCAGGATCCTACGTGATAGGTTTACATGCTTCATAGGCAAGTTTTTAAACTAGCCAAGGGGAGATGCACTGAAAAGAAGCAGGGAATTCCTAGCCTCCCCAAAAACAGGGTAGTTAGCAAGGTTAACGCCAAGGTAGAGAGGTCAACTAGGGTCAGGGCAGGGGTAAATGGAGAAAAGGCAAAGGTGGTAAGTACAGGGATTGGGCTAAAGGGGTAAGGCCATCAAAATGGAGGCGTTGGAGTACCAACGCCCGTAGTCCGGGTAATAAGCTTCATGAACTAGTTGCCTTAATGGAAGAGGGATGCCTGGATATCGCGTAGTCACAGAAACCTGGTTCACAGAGAACCATGACTGGGATGTCAACATTCTGGGGTACACAATCCACAGGGGAGACAGGAGGGTAAAGAGGAGGAGGACTAGCCTCTACATAACAGAAGGGATCAAAGCAATGAAAATAAAGTGTAAACAGGGAGGACAGGAGGCACTGTGGGTCACCTTGGAGCTAGGAAACGGTACCACAATCCGCACAGGGTTGAATACAGACCCCTGCCTCAGGGGGAGGAAATGGACAAGAAAATGATAGAAGGCATCCTTAGAATGGCAGAAAAAGGGGAGATATTGTTGATGGGGGACCTGAATATGCCAGATGTTAACTGGAACACATTTGCTTCAGCCACATCCAAAGGCAGAGTTATCCTCGATGCCCTACGGGGGCATGCCTCAGGCAGCTAGTGTTGGAACCCACTCGGGAGGGAGCAGTCAGACCTGGTACTCTCAAACAGGGACGGTGAGAGGATCTCAGATTTAGAAGTGGGTAGCCATCTGGGAACAAGCGACCACCACACAGTGTGGTTCACAATAAACACAGCAATAGAGTCAAGCCACACAAAGGGTACTGAACTTTCGGAGGGCTGACTTTGGCAGAATGGGAAGAGTGCCTAAGGAATGCATTAGCAAAATGCAGGAAGGACGGGTGGAGGAACAATGGGGAAAAAATCAAAACTGCACAGAGACAACAAGCCTTTGTGTAAAGCAGATAACAAAACAAAGGGAAAAACCACAACGGTTCTCAAAAAAGGTGGCAGGGAAATTTAGAGAGAAAAAGACAGCATCCAGAAAGTATAAGGAATCACAGAAGAAGCAGGACAGAGAACTGTAACAGTAAAAGCAGAAGGAAGCGGGGAAGGCAGTCAGAATAGCAAAAGTCCAAACCGAGGAAAAGACAGCCAACTCAGTTAAGAAGGGGGATAAAACCTTTTATAGGTACATTAGTAAGTGAAGACCGACCAAGGGAGGGATACTGAGGCTTAATAAAGGGGAGAGGGTGGGCAGAGGGAGACAGTGAAAAGGCAGAGATACTGAACAAATACTTTGTTCAGTATCCACAAAAGAAGAGGAGGGGGACATACCTAAACCAAACAACAGAAGCACTCTGGATGGGGGGGGGGGGTCAATACCAGTCCATTCACAGAAGAAAGGGTCCTGAGACAACTCCTAAAACTCAAGGTGGACAAGGCACTGGGGCCTGATGGGATTCACCCCCGAATTCTAAAAGAACTAAGGTGAGAACTAGTGACACCACTGACTACCCTTTTTAACAAAACATGCAAGGAGGGCATGGTACCGGAGGACTGGAGGGGGGTGGATGCAATTCCTCTTCACAAAAGTGGGAGCAAGGCAGAGGCAGGAAACTACAGACCTGTTAGTTTGACCTCAGTGGTAGGGAAAATGATGGAATCACTTCTGAAAGAAAGAATAGTTGAGTACCTAGATGCCAGCGGGGCACAGGACTCAAGGCAGCATGGATTCACAGTGGGAAAGTCATGTCAGACGAATCTAATAGATTTCTTTGACTGGGTGACCAAAGTAGTATACCAGGGAGGGGCTGTGGACATGGCCTACCTAAACTTTAGCAGGGCATTTGACACAGTCCCACACAAAAGATTAATAAACAAATTAGCCAGCCTGGGAGTGGGTTACAGGGTGGTAGCCTGGGTTAAAAACTGGCTGGACAACAGGACACTGAGGGTAATAGTAAACTGAATCCACTCCGAAGAAAGGGGGGTTACTATCGGGGTACCGTAGGGTTTAGTACTGGGGCCAGTCCTTTTTAATGTCTTTATAAGTGACATTGCAGAGGGGCTGGAAGAAAAAATTACTCACCTTAGTAATGTTGTTTCTTCTAATGGAGTCTTGCTATATTATGACATATGCAGTATAACTCTAACCTGGGGTTATACTGCATATGTCATAATATAGCAAGACTTCATGTTGTTTAAAGAAAAAATTACTCACCTTAGTAATGTTGTTTCTTCTAATGGAGTCTTGCTATATTATGACATATGCAGTATAACCCCAGGTTAGAGTTATACTGCATATGTCATAATATAGCAAGACTTCATGTTGTTTGAAGGAAAAGTATGCCTCTCTGCAGATGACACAAAGACTTGCAAACAGGCTGATACACAAGGAGAGGGTAGAAAGGATGAGAATGGACTTGGCAAGGTTGGATGAATGTTCAGAAGTAAGGCAGCTTAGATTCAATGCAAAGAACTGCAAAGTAATGCACCTGGGAAACAAAATCCCAGGGGAAGAGTACACAATGGGGGGGGGGGTGTACTAACAACAACAAAAATGGAACAGGACCTGGGAGTAGTCATATCATATGATCTAAAGGTAGGCAGACAATGTGAAAAGGCAGTAAGGAGGGCTGAGGGATACTGGGGTGCACAGGGAGAGGCATTACCAGTAGAAAACAGGAAGTTGTCATCCATCTGTACAGACAGTTGGTGAGACCCCATCTGGATTACTGTGTGCAGTTCTGGAGACCCCATCTCAGCAAGGACATAAACAGGATGGAGGCAGTCCAGAGGACAGCAACTAAAATGGTGCAGCATCTGTACTAGATGTGACAGGAATCGCCATCTGCCAGTTATGTGTATATAACTTTGATATAAATATATGTTTTTACATTTTGTTTGTGAAACATGTCACAAGGCATCCTGGGACATTAGATTTTTAAATATACTGTTCTCTCTGAATAGAAGGCAGCTAACTTCAAAGAAACAACACATGCTTAACAAAACCTGTGTGGAAGTCATGTCTCAGAGAGTTGGTGCTTTGAAGTGAAAATATTACCTTTACAAGGTGACAGGAGGGAGAATGCTTTCTAGTCAGTCTATGTCAAAAATCTCACGATGTTGAGAGGTGGTTCTCAGACTGTTTTTCTGAGAGATCAAAGGGATATTGTAACCTGTCATAAAATCCATGCTGTAATGGGAAGAAGAGATTGTCTTGTTATAATTTAAAATATTGCTGTGTTTGCAGATTTCAAACAGGCAGTAAGCTAAAATATTTGGTTATACACTGGTCATGTTGCAAATTAATTACAGGACTAAAAGTGACCTCAGGTGCTGTAACATCACAAGGAGGGTGGGACTTTAACTCTGATATTACCAGGCTGGCTGAAGTGACTGACACTTTGTGTTCTCGACTTCCAATGGACACTGTTCCTGGACTCAAGACAGACCACTTCTGCCAAGACTGGTAATTCAAGTGTGAACCTTTGCCAACTGAAACGGAGTTACAGCTAGTTAATTCAGTTACAGAGTGCTTTGTTTTGTAACTGTCCATTTCTTTTCTGACTGTAATCATTATGTATATATGTTGTTTTATGTACTGCATTTATTTACTATTGTTAGTTTTAGTAAATTTGGTTTTCCTTAAAACTGCCTGAGTCATTTTCTCATTTGGAGTGTGAATGGTGGAACAGTATTGGTAATTCTGACATAACTGTTAAATTGCTTAGTGTGTCACCATATGAAGCCACGCTAACAAGGACCTGTGTAAAGATCCAGCAAGGTAAGAAAAATACCAGCGTCTCAACTGAATCGGCAGGTGGTTGTGAACCAGGTTGGTTGTATGTCCACTGGGTCAAGTACTGCACTGCTTTCCCCGAAGAGAGTGTGATATCTGAACCTGTCACTTAAGTGTGCTCGCTAAAAAGGGTTCATAATTGACCCCGAGACTCGTAGTTGCTTGGACCCAAAACAAACAAGAGGGAGTACCCGTTTGTCCCCTGTTCATGAATCGCACTTTAAGGTTGCGCACTGTGGGAGCAGAGGGCCTGACCCCAGGAGTGGGTTTGTGACACCAGAAACCATACGAAGATGAGACTCAAGAAGCTGAATATGTATACCCTCATGGAAAGGGAGGAGCTGGGGACATGACAGAAACTTTCAAGTACCTCAAGGGAATCAACAAAGTTCAAGAGGGTAGCATCTTTCAGAAAAAGAGATGCGCGAGAACAAGGGGGAGTAATTTTAAGATGGGGGATGGCTCAGGGGCAACGTGAGGAAGTATTTTTTCACAGAGAGGGTCAAAAACAGTGGGGGAATTCAAGAATGCATGGGAAAGACATAAGGCAATTATAGTGGGGGGTAGGAGGAAGTAGGCTGTTGGTTAACTAGGATCTGCAGCTTATTCACTAGGTAGGGAAATGGGCAGACTGGGTGGGCCAAGCGGTCCTTATCTGCTGTCAAAGTCTATGTTTTTAGGAGTACTGCCCATCTTGAAAACAGGGAGAGGGGACTGGGCCAGAGGGGAGAAAAGTGAATACATTACCGTCCAGAACTTAGACGGGGTGATCAAGGTTGTTCCAAGTCTAGTTACTAACATACAATTTGCCAGCAGATAAAGGCCTGAGGTCTATCAAGTCTGCTCGAATGTGCAGCTAGCACCCCTTAATCTGCAGCTGCCCCTCCCTTCCACCCTTCCCCTTCATTGACCCTCCTCCTTGTCCTGTCCCATCCCCTTTTGAAGCAGTCCACCTTGTTCTACTGGATACCACTTCTGCAGGTAACGCATTCCACCAGCCACCACCCTCTCTGTAAAAAAGTGTCTCCGCATCTTCCTCCTGAACCTTCCTCACTCCAGTCTCATATCATGGCCCCTGGTGTCCCTCCCCTCCCTTACTTTGAACAGCCCCTCTGTACCTGTCTTGTTTATTCCTTTCATGTACTTAAAGGTTTCAATCATGTCACCCCTGTCCCTCCTCCAGTGAGTACATGTTCAACTCCCTCAGCCTCCTCTCGTATAAGTCCCCCAGCCCCATGATCATCTTTGTCACCCTACGCTGCACCCCCTCCAGTAACTTAATGTCCCTCTTCAGATACGGGCGCCAGTACTGCACACAGTACTCTAGGTGCGGTCTAACTAATGACCTGTACAGTGGCAGAATCACCTCCTCCCTCCTCGAGGATATAGCCCTTATAATACAACCACGCATTTTGTTGGCCTTTGCAGCTGCCTCCCTACATTGTGCCGAGTTGTTCATTGACCCTGTAATGAGCACCCCCAGATCCTTCTCCTCCTCCTCTGTCTGGGCTAGCTGCACTCCCCCTAGCTGGTAACTCCTCCTTGGGTTCTTCATCCCAAAATGCAGCACCTTGCACTTTTTGGCATTAAACCCAGTTGCAAGGTGTCTGACCAAGTTTCAAGCTTTGCCAGATCATCCTGCAACCCCTGCCATCCCCTAGGTCATCCACCACGCTCCTACCTTGGTATCATTAGCAAACAGACATTTTGCTCTTGATGTCCTATGATATGTCTGCAATGAATATCCCAAACAACACTGGCCCCAACACCGAACCCTGTGGAACACCGCTCGTCACTATCCTTGGGTGTGACAGCTCCCCACCCATCACCACCCTCTGCTGCCTTCCCTGAAACCAGTTCCCTACCCATCTCACCAGCTTTGCACCTGTCCCTGTGCCTAACTTACTTCCCAGCCTTCCATGCGGCACCGAGTCGAATGCCTTACTGAAGTCCAGATACAGGACATCCACTGCATGGCCCCTGTCCAGTTGTCTAGTTACCCAGTCATAGAACTCCACTAGGTTGGTTTGGCAGGATCTGCCCCATATGAAGCCATGCTGTCTGCTGTCCTGTAGTCCTTTGGCCTCTAAGAGGGCCACCAGCCTCTCCTTCAGGATAGTCTCCATTAGATTACCCACGGTGGATGTGAGGCTCACTGGCCTGTAGTTTCCCCGATTCATCCTTGGGGCCACTCTTGTAGATGGCCACCACATTAGCTATCCTCCAGTCCTGAGGTACATACCCCGAATGTAGTGAGGCATTAAATAGGTCTGCCAAAGGTCCTGCAAGGACCTCTGCCAGCTCCTTCAGTATCCATTACTAACCAGTGTCTTGTATGCCATCTGGGCCTGGCGCCTTATCCACCCTCAGTGCCTTCAAACCCTCCCGAAATCTGCCCTCCATGATTTCTCCATCTGTCACCCCCCCTCCCCCTGTTTCTGCCATTCCTCCTCCCTTGGGTGTCACCCCTCTCTTCTCTTTAGTAAATACTGAGCAGAAGTACTCATTTAGTGCTTCTGCCTCATCGCACCCTGCTTCCACCCAACCCCCCTCCTTCCTAATCCTTACTATGTGGTCTTTACAGCTCCTTTTCTCCCTGATGTACCTAAAGAAGTCTTTCTCCCCCTTCTTAATGCCTTGTGCAAGCCTGGGTTCCGTAGATGCCTAGGTTCCCCTTACTGCCCTTGTCACCTCCTTTGATTCCCTCAAGTACTCCTCCCTGTCCTCCCCTCTCCCTGTTTTCTTGTACTTCCTAAAGGCAGCTATTTTCCTCCTTACCTTTTCCATGACCTCCTTGCTCAACCAGCTCAGTTTCTTAGCCCTAACCTTCTTGCTCTGGGCCTTGCAGCAGGTTTTGGTTGCCTCCACTATCCCCAGCTTTATGAGCTCCCACCTCTGGTTAGTGTCCATACTAGATTGAATTCTGGCCAGGTACCATTTTACCACTTCCCTCATCCTCCCAAAGTCGGCCCTCCTGAAGTCCAGCACTCTTGTGCCAGATTCCACTCTTTCCTTGCCCATATCCAATGTGAGCCACACTGAGTGGTGGTCACTCCCTGACAGCAGTTCCTCCACTGTAAGTTCTCTCACGAAGTCCCCATTTGACAGCACAAGGTCAAGGGCATTCCCTAACCTGGTTGGTTCACTGACCATTTGCAGCAGGAAGCTGTCCTGGAAGGCATCCAGCAGTACCTGCCCTTCTGTTCCTGGCTGTTGGGGTACTCCAGTCCACCCCTGGCATGTTGAAGTCCCCACAATCACCACACCACTCCTTCTCGAGGTCCTCTGATCTGTCCAGCTGGTTCCCTGTCTAACTCCTCCATCTGAGATGGCGGCCTGTACACCACTCCTATTCTAACAATCCTATTCTTGGAATCCTGGATTTACATCCAAAGTGGCTCCGTACTACCCTCCTCCCCTTCCTCCCTTACACACTTCAGTCCTTCCTTCACATACAGTGTCACAACTCCTCCTTTCCCAATCACCCTGTCCCTACGAAATAACCTGTACCCTGGTACAGATAGGTCCCAGTCATCGTACTGGGTGGCCCATGTTTCTGTGATGGCTGCAATGTCCACCTCTCCCTCTGCCATGAGCACCTATAACTCTGAAGTTTTCCTCCCAAGGCTCCTAGCATTAAAGGAAACCACCTTCCACCCTCCCCCCCCACCATCCTGCCCACCTTTACTAGCATCACCAACAGTACTTGCCATTTGTCCTTTGTCACTGTTATGGGGGGTTAGCTCATATGGTTTCCCAACCTGTGGTCTCTGCATGTCTCCTGCCCAACTGCCACCCCCCACTCCTAGTTTAAATTCCCTACTTCCTCTATGTCCTCCATCCCCTGTTTCAACACTTTATTTCCTCCTCACCAAGTGTAGTCTGTCCTTGGCATAGAGACTACTGTCCTCCCAGGTCCTCCTACCCCCCAACAGCCCATACCCTTTAGCACAACACCAGGTTCTTAGTCATCCGTTAAATTCCGCTATTCTCAGCTTTCTTGTGCTTGCCCTTGGGCACTGGAAGTATCTCTGAAAAAGTTACTGATCTTCCTGCCCCCTCACATAATTGTCCTAGTTCCTCAAACCCCCACTGGACTATATCTACTGTCTTGTCAGCCAGGTCGTTCGTACCAAGATGTATAATTAAATGAGGCTTGTCCGTACCCCATCTAGCATATTTCATAACAGACTGTCCCACCCTTTCCGCTGTCATTCCTGGCATGGCCTCCACCCAAATGCGACTATGCCTCCCCCCCTTGCTACCCCACCTGACTCCTCTTAGTATTGAGTCCCCCAGCACTAAAATTCCACCACTCTTACTCCCAGGTTGCTTCCACTCATCTCCGTCTCTCTTTTCCAGCTCCTCTTCTTCCTCCTGCACATTATTTCCCCCTTTTGCAATTCTCCCAGCAGAACTTCCCCACCGTTTGGTCCAGGCATTTATCAATTACCCTCTAATTTCATCATTTTCCTCCTCCACCTTCTTCCTCTCTAGCAGTGCAGAACTATTTTCTGAAGACCCTTCACAAATGCCCGCCTCCTCTCTCTTCATAGTAGCCTGTTCTCTCCTTTCTACTCCATGACTTTTGCCACTTCTTCTCCTCCCCTCACAAGTCCCTATCTCCTCCTTCCATTTGCCTTTTGTCTCCTGACCTGGTTTCCCCAGCAATCGTTCTTCCTGGCCTGGGCCCCCTTGTCCCTGCTTCCCTTCTTCTGACCCTCTCCTCACCACTGTTGGCTTAAATCACCCTCCCTCATCTCCCATTCTTCCTCCCTCCAGTGTTGGGCTAAACCCGCCCCCAGTCTGCCTTGCTTGTCTTAGTTTCTCCTACAGACCCTCAATCTCCTTTCTGAGTTTCTCTATGTGGTTGCACACTAAACATCATCCCACACTCCAGGCAATTTTTAGAAAGATTGGTGCACCACAGTTGTTGCAGCCTACCACCCTACCCATTGCTGTCGTTGCCCACCAGCGACCCCCCACCCTTCCAGATGCAGGATACCAAACACTCCCCCAAGTCTCCCCTCTCCCTCTATCAGTGCAAACATCCTTTTCTTAATTTCTCACCCCTTTGTTGTACCGTTTAGATAGATTGAACAACTGCTTTTACATTCCTAACCTTCCTATCCACACTCAAAGAGAGACTTTAAGTAGCTATTGCACAACCTTCTTCAAACTCCTACCTCCTTTCCCCAATGCAATAACAATGCAAAGAAGTAACAATGAAAGCTCCTAGATTTGCATTTACTTCCTTCCACTGAGATAGCAGTCACCTCTTCACTCACTGCTGTTCCATTCCTGGATGTCTGCTTCTGCTATTACAGGTGCATATCCTTTGCCCGTTTGAGGAAGTGATGTCAGAACCCCTGGTATGAAGGAAATCACGGACCAGGGGTTAGTGGGGTTGGACCAACCCAAGTCTTCCAGTAACAATCAGGTAGCCGAGGCCCCTGGTCAGACCATTAGCACCCTTCCCCCACTATGCACTAACCTTTGCAGCTAGTGAAGCCAGCAAAAATGAATCACAAGAAGAAGAAGAAGAATCAGTATTTATATAGTGCTTTTCATACATCCAAAGCGCTTTACAAGCAATGCTAGACTGGTAGTGAAGTGACTGAATGTGTGGTGGCGGCCATATCGCACATCATCACCCACACACAGCCTGGATAATTGCATGAACCGGTTTTATGGGAAGGGGAATGTTGGCCAGGACACCGGGAATGCTCCCTACTCTTTGTGAAGAGTGCCCTGGGTTCTTTTACTTCCACCTGGACACCCACCAGGACAACACCAGGATGGGCAGAAGGGACCTCGGTTTAACGTCTCATCCGGAGGACGGCACACCCCAGCAGTACAGCACCCCCCAATACTGCACTCGGATGCCAGCGATTTTAGGTGCAAGTCCAATCCCGGTGTGGGACGAGAACCCATGACCTTCTGGTTCAGAGGCGGATGTGCTACCAAATGAGCCACGCTGACATCTACTATTCTACTCAATTCTACTCAAAGCCCCCAAAATAGGTTTGCTACCAAAACAAACAGGTCTCCAATTCAAACAGCTTCACCAAAAACACATCAAAATAGGCTTGAAATTAGAAGATATAGGTCTCTGATTCAAAGAAACAGCCCCCATTAAGTCACACCAAATAGGTTTTAAATCAGAAGAAATAGGCCTCTACAAATGCAGCCTGCTACACATTGAAACATCAAACAAATGAGCCCACTTATAGCCACCGAAACAGTTTTCAAAATTCCAACAGCCCCAAAACAATAGCCTGCTAGCCCCTTAGAAGTAGTAAGAAAGAAAAGAAATAACCTTCTACCAAGTAAAATCCACAAGAAACAATGTAACAACAGCAAGAAACTACTGTACTGTAAAAGACCTGATCATTTCCCTTCTAGTTCCTTCTGAGAAGCCAAACCAACTGACCTAGTTGCTTTAGTACAGGCATTATGAATGCTCTGGCAATTATTAGGGTCGGAAGTGGAGATAGAGGATATGTACGTCCTCCAGACAGGGTCACACGTATGGTGACAAGCCAGTAACTCAGCTGAGATCAGTGAGAGGTGTGAACCTCAGACCTTGGTTCTTCTTAAAAAAAAAAAGGGGGTGACAATCCCAGACAGACACAAATTTAGAGGTGAAGAATCTGAGAGCATTGTTTATGTTGCTAGCTGCAGAAATAGGGAACCAGTCAGTGGCTTCCAGATCAGCAAGAAGGTGGGACAAGTTTAAAGAACGCAATGACCAGATTTGGATGAATTTAGGGGGAGCTTTGGGAGGATGATTCTTACACACATAATAGACCATACGGTGGTCAATGTGTGCAGCAGGGAAGGCGCTAGCATCCTAAATTCAATGGGGATGGGAGGGGAGAACCCAATCCAAGAGGGAGTGATTTACAGATTTGAAATTAAAATAAGTAGGGACAAAAATCAGCTGAGTTAAAAGGAGAGACTTCACATTAAGGAAAATGTATTAAAACAGGGGGAATCACCCAATATGACGAACTCACCAGAAGAGGCCTGGGAGAAGATAGATGTGAGTAACCTGTTACTGATGGTGGAGAAATGCTAAGGCAGCAGTAAACACCAGTAACAGATATGGGGGCAGAGAAAGGGAGGGTGAGTTTGAGAAGAAGTATCTCACAGGCAAAGGGAACAGAGATGGAGAGCACAGGCTCAAACAATGTTTGAGAAGAGGTAGATGGCTATGCCACCACCCCTTTATTGCTCGAGCCTAACTAGTATTGGTGAATCCAGGGATGGCAAATCAGGAATCTTGGAGGACAGCCAAGATTCCGAGTTCACCAACACATCGGAATTAAGGTTAACCATAAGTTGTTGCAACAGGCTGATCTTAAGGAGGAGACTGCAGATGTTGACATGGGTCACTCTCAAACCTTTGGGGAGAGGAGAAGATAGGGAAGGACCAGGGTTGAGCTCAGTATATCCTGCAACTAAAAGCAGCAAGGAGCAGAGGAGCTTAAGAGAACCCATGAGATGCTTACAGGAAGAGGAGAAGGTGGAGAGTAGAAAGAATAGAGTTGGCAGGGGAAACATAGAAGTTGACGGCAGATAAGGACCGCAAGGCCCATCCAGTCTGCCCATTTCTTTTTCTACCTTATAAATGTGCCATCGGCCTTTGCTATGTCAGTGACCTATCTATTCATAGTCATTTGTATTGCTCCCTTATGCCTATCCCATGCCTGTCTGAAGCCCTGCACTGTATTCATAGCCACTACTTCTTGTGGTAAGCCATTCCATGCATCTACCACCCTGAGGAGGGACATGAGGATTTCAAGATGAAGCCAAGAAGATAAGAGGAGTCTGCATCCAGGATGCCAGGGAGAGTGAGGTAATGCAGGGAGACAAGAGGATGGGAGGGTTGGAGAAGGTGAGGAAGGCAGAGTCTAGGGCAGGGGGAAGTTAGGAAGGATATAAGGATGGAGTGAGTTGAGGGGAAACAGGAAGGGGTAGCGAGAAAGTGATGGGCGCAACATTGCAGAAATGAAGTCAAGAACACTCTGCAGTGTACAATTAGTATGTGGGACAAGTTTCGCTCCATGGAACAAAAGCTGAGTGAGATGAGTACTATCTACCAAATGTGGGAGACAAGAATTTAAATAAATCAAGGAGGCCTGGAAGAAACAATATAATCTGGTAGGTAACATAGAAACATAGAGGTTGACAGCAGATAAGGAATGCAAGACCCATCCAGTCTGCCCATTTCTTTTTTCCACCTTATAAATGTGCCATCGGCCTTTGCTGTCAGTGGCTTATCTATTCATGCTCATCTGTATTGCTCCCTTATGCCTATCCCATGCCTGTCTGAAGCCCTGCACTGTATTCATAGCCACCACTTCCTGAGGTAGACCATTCCATGCATCCACCACTCTTTCTGTGAAAAAGACTTTCCTCACATTCCCCCTTAAATCGTCCTCCCTCTAATCTCATGCTGTGTCCTCTTGTCCTGCAATTTTTCTTATATTTAAACATGTTAGACTCTTACCTTGTTAATGCCCTTAAGGTGTTTGAATGTTTCGATCACATCACCTCTCTCCCTCCTTTGCTCTAGGGTATACATATTGAGCTCCGTTAATCTGTCCTCATGTGTCTTCTGATGCAGTCCCTGCACCACTTTGTTTGCCCTTCTCTGGACTGCCTCAATTTGGTTAATGTGCTTGTGCAGGTGTGGCCTCCAGTACTGCACGCAGTACTCCAGATGGGGCCTAACCAGTGTCTTGTAAAGAGGGATTATTACCTCCCTCTTACGACTTGTGATACCCCTACTAATACACCCTAACATCTCCTAGTCTTACCTACTGCTTTAGAGGTCTGCTTGGATGATTTCAGGTCATCGGTGATGGTGATGCCCAAGTCTCTTTCTTCCCTTGTGACTGCCAGCAACTCCCCTCCCAGCCTATAGGTGGCTTCAGGGTTTCTCTTCCCTATGTGCGTGATCTTGCACTTCTTTGCATTAAACCCCAGTTGCCACTCTTCCAACCATTTTGCTAGTTTATCCAGATCTCTTCTCATTCTGCCCACTCCATCTGGATCATCTACTGTGTTGCAGATCTTGGTGTCATCTGCAAACAGACAAACCTTACCCTCCAGTCCATCTGTAATGTAACTGATTAAGATATTGAAGAGGACTGGTCCCTGAACTGATCCCTGAAGTATCCTACTTGTGACTTGCATCACTTCTGAGTGTATGCTGTTTACCACCACTGTCTGTTTTCTGCCCGTCAACCAGTTTGCCACCCAGCTGACCAACTTCTGACCCACCCTGAGCCTACCCAGCTTATTAATCAATCTTCTATGTTGAACAGTATTGAAAGCTTTGCTGAAGTCAAGGTAGGTGACATCAACTGCTCCCCCTTGGTCCACCACTCTGGTTACCCAGTCAAAGAAATCTATGAGATTAGTTTGATAGGACCTTCCTTTTGTAAATCCATGCTGTCTTGGATCCTGTGCTCCTATGGATTCCAGGTGTTGCACTATCCTTTCCTTAAGGAGTGCCTCCATAATCTTGCCCACTACTGGGGTAAGACTGGCTGGTCTGTAGTTCCCTGCCTCCTCCCTGCTACCACTCTTGTGGAGTGGGATTACATGAGCCCTTCTCTAGTCTTCCGGGACCTGGCCTGTGCTCAGAGACTCACTAAACAGTTCTGATAATGGCTCTGCTAGTTCCACTTAGCTCCTTTACTACCCTGGGATGTATGCTATTAGGTCCCATTGCCTTGTCAACCCTGAGCTAATCGAGCTCTTGTAGGACCCTTTCTTTTGTGAAGGGACTAGTGCACACCTCCCTCCCCCCATGTCCATGGTGCTGAGCTGTGGGCCCTGCCCTACCTTCTCTTCAGTAAATACTGGGCAGACGTATCTATTTAGGATAGATGCTTTTACATGGTCCTCCTCCTTACATGCCCCCTTATCTCCTTTGATCTTAGCAATACCCCTCTGGACTTTCTCCTTACACTAATGTATCTATAGAAGGTTTTGTCACCTTCTTTTACTGTTTGTGCTGGTGTTTCCTCGGTTTGGGCCTTTGCCTGTCTTACTGCATTTCCCGTTTCCCTTAGGGAAGATTGGTATGCCCCCCTGTCTTCATCCCGCTGCATTCCCTTATACTTCCTGAAGGCCAGCCTTTTGGCTCTGACCTTTTCTGCTCATTGTTTTGAGAACCAAAGTGGTTTCCTCCTTCTTTGCACTTCCTTTCTCTCTAACACAATGGGATGTTGCTTCAAGTATTGCATCCTTAATGCTTGCCCACTTTGCCTGTACCCCCTCACCAGTATTTCTTTTTGCCAGGGCTAGCTTAACTCTGTTGGCCATCTTATCAAAGTCAGCTCCTCTGAAGTCCCATATGTTTGCCTTGGAATGGGATGATTTAGTTCTAGTGGCCAAATTGAACCATACCATGTGATGGTCACTGGCCCCCAGGTGACCTTCTACCTGGAGATCTGTGATCCTTCCCTGTTAGTCAGTACTAGATCTAGGATAGCCCTGTCTCTTGTGGGTTGTTGTACCAGTTGTTTGAGGCCCTCCCCTGCATGGAATCCACCATCTATCTAGTTCTGGCAGATGTTCCTGCTGGTATTGATCAATCTGTATCTGGCCTGTTGAGTCTCCCACTATCAGAACCTCCCTTTAGCTGTCATGTTCTGTATATCTTCTAACAGTAATGTGTCTATGTCCTCCCTGGTCTGGGGCCTGTAGACAACCCCAGTTCTTATGGCTGTCCCATTTCCTGTTTCCAGGGTGACCCACAGTTCTTCTGGCTCCTTATGTGTATTCTGAATTTCTGTAGCTTTGATGTTTCCATTGACATACAGTGCCACTCCACCCTCCTTTTTACACCTCAGTCTCTTCTGAACAGTACATAGCCAGGTACTGAAGTCTTCCAAGTGTGGCTACCGGTAAACCACGTCTCACTAATTGCTACTATGTCCAGTTTAGCCTCTGACATTATTGCCTGCAGGTCTGCGACCTTATTTCCCAGGCTGTGAGCATTTGTGTACATGATTTTCCATTGGCCAGATTTCGGTGTGTTAGTTGTTGGTGAGGTTTGGCATTCTTGCGTCGAGTGGGGAGACAGACCTTTTTCTTACCTGGTGATGCAAATGCACTGCAAACATGATGAATCCCTGTTTGACCACTAGCTGAGGGAGGAGGGATGTTCTAAATAACATAACTTAACACTGTGATGAGAAAATTAGTAAATGGGGAAAAATACTATATAACAACAGGGTAATCCTAAATGCAGTATAAGCAAAAATAAGTTGTTAATATGTATGGTATAAGAGTAATATTTATTTGTTCAATTCGGACATACACCTTTGAGCACAAGTGCTCATTTGTGAAGGTGCCTCTTCATCAGAAGACTAAAGCACAATTTCAAATAATAAAGAGCTTACATGACAGTAGAGGTACTAACAAGGCCGCACACGTGGTTTTGTCCAAGTTAAACATAGCACAGCGAGTACTAGGAGCAAGACAATAGCTAACTACAAGAGGTTTCTCAGGTGCTAGGGAGGTTGCACTAGCATAATTTGAGGGAGATCAGTGGCAATCACAGTTGGCACAAAGGGGTATGGGCTTGTCTTAATTCCCTCTTAAACTGGCTGATTCTAGAAGGCCCACTGCAGAGCCCTAATGGCAAAAGAGCACATGGCAAGGCTTGTCCTGCAAAAGGTACAGTGAGAGCATTTCTGGACATGTTCCTGGTAGAATATTGGTTTAGGACAGGATGGAGAAGGTTTTGTAAAGCCGGTGGTGTGAGGCCCAGCAGCATTTCTGCCCAGATGGCAGATGTGGAATTAATTATTTCCTGCTGGAGGAGCCAGTTGGTCCGAGTAGAGAACATGTGTGGGTGAGTCTATCAGAATCAAGAATGAAGCGAAGGCATTGGTAAGGCTAGTTTGACCCTCGAGTACAGATCAGTGGCCGCACCATATACTCAGGGCCTTGTGTTTTGTCGATTCTCGTTGCAGCAGCGGCTGCAGAAATCAGGGCTGACCGCAAAAATCAGTACTGGCCGCAGAAATCAGGAAAACCAGCTATATGGCCGCAGAAATGCTAACTGTGCTATATGATGACACAAGGCAAGGGCATAGCTACTGATCTGTTAAGCATGCCATGGCATACACACTCATTAGAAGGGGCAACAAACTGATGCCGCCCGCTACAAAGCCAAAAAGCTAGTTCCCGCATAGCACCTTCACACATGCTGACTCTTGTTACATAACTCTGTCCAGTCAGTATTGTGGGGTGGGGGGGACTGATGTAAAAGTAGCATAGCTTGATTAGGTCCATGATTTGTTGCTGTGTAGCCATGATAATTTTTCATTGTGAGGCTGCACACAGTGCATGCTAAATCCCTGGAAGATGAATTTGGAAGGAAGAACTGGTAGGCAAGCAGTAGTCAAGAAGTGAGAAGATTCAGTGGTGTCCACAGAGGTGGAATCAATCTCAGTGTGGTGGCAGGTATCGGAGGAGGGGCCGATTGCTGAAACATGTGGCTGGCAGCACACTGAGCAGCGGACTCTGTCCCCACTGATGGACACTGATCACAGTTTTGATTTGTGGGCTGCAGATTTGTACCTGCAAGTGTGAGAGTAACTTCTTGGCAGATTTGAACCTGCAGCCTAAATGGTGGCATCAAGCTCAATTCTTAAGAAGGGTCAAGCTGTCCAGCTGCAGTACAGCTGGAGACCAGGGTATACTAGAACTGGAGCAAGCAGATAAGGGAAAAAATCAGAAAGGAGAATTGTATTGATTGTTGCTATACATAAGTGAAATAAAATCACTGACTAAAGAACCCCCGAAAGTTGTTGGGAGAAAACATGCTAACCAAGGTTACTTCAGTTTAACAAGAATGACTTGCTTGCATTTTTTAGTGTGTTCCCAAAAGAAAAATCAGGAGTCAGCAAATCTACAGACACTTCAAGTTACATCCTCCATTACTATTATATGAAGACAATCCCCCCCACACACACACACACACAGATTTGCACACTGCATTCAACATATTTGTTGCAAGACAGTTGGGATATTCCTAGTTTTAAAAAAATATAATCTAAAAGAATGTTGATCAAAACCAGAAAAAAAATAAAATGGCTTTGAAGTTGGAGTCTCTATTTATGTCTGCCAACTATAAACAAGTAGTTTTAGCTGAGTGTTTATGTTCTCCTCCAATTATATCCTAGGAGAACAGCAAAAGCCACCAATTTCCAGAAGAAGAACAGATGAGCTTTCAAATTTGGGGTGGGAGGAAAAAGTCATTAAAAGAGAACACCAAGTTTGGGTTATTTCAGTTTAATATATGTGATAAGAAGACAACATACTGTTAAATGGCCTGCTGCTCCATTTTCAGTGTAGCGAAGTGGCTGCACGAAGGCAAAGGGTAAACTAAGACTTAATCCCATTGAAGGTATGCTGTTTAACCACAATTTATCTGCCGCAGAATCAGCAATTGTTCTGCTGCAGAAAGTATGAGGTCCTGCCGAAGAATGTAGGTGCACCTTGCCTCAGTAAACACAGGGCCCTGCATATACTGCAGCACCACAGTTAATAATGGGGAGAACAATACTGACCAAAACATCATGCTTGGATTCCTGGGTGAGATTACGCCTTTGCCTGTACAAGGCACCTAGTTTTTTACTGACTGCACTGACGATATTGTCGACACGGGGCACAAAGAAACGGGCATCATCAATGGTGACACCTAAGCATTCATTTAGAAGTGCTGACCTGTTCCAGAGAGGCCCCATTCTTGTTTGAGACAGTAAGGGGACAAACCTTTTTCCCCTCAACCGTGGCCCTGCAAATACCACTTTTTCAGTCTTTTTGTAGTTCAAAACTAGTTATTTCATTTGAACCATTCGAGTGTACTAAAGCTACGTTGCAGGACAGTGGTGAGAGTATCCTGGCATGAGCCCCTAGAATAGATAACATCATCCACATCGAGCAGAACGTTTGATGCGGTGTGAGCTTCAGGAAGGATGTTAATAAAAAGGCCAAAGAGGAGGGAGCCCAGTATAGAGCCCTGCGGCATAACAACTGAGACACTTCTGGTGTCTGATAGCACTCCACTGATTTTTAACTCATTGTGTTCTCTCTGTGAGATAACTGCTGAACCAGGAGACAGTGTCAGTGGAGAGGCCAAGGGAGTGGAGTTTTGCAAGCGGAAGAGTGGCCGTTATCGAGGGCTTCATGTAAAAAGTTTGTATATTCAATTAAGGCAGTGCTGGTACTGTGGAGTTTCTGAAATCTGTGCTGTTGTTGGCACTGGATGCTATATTAACCTAGGTATGGGACCAGTTGATCTGAAACAATTCTTTCTAGAGCCTTTGACAAAGGGAAGAGAACTGAAATGGGCCTAAAGTTTGTGACAATAGTACAGTCCCTATTTTAGTGAAAGGGTGACTGGTGCCATTTTCCAGATGCTTGGGAATTGGAAATAGTGCAGACAGAAGTTGAAAAGTTTGGTCATGGGGAGAGCTATTTCATCTAGGGACAGAGCAATTAATTTCATGTCCAGGGTATCGCTACCCATTCTGGTTTTACCCAGGACTCACTTGACATACCTGACAGTATCAGCCACAGGCATGGCTTTAAAACAGAACTTGGGGTAGTCAATGCTACTGGCACGGTCAGAGGACCTATCAAGGTTCAGCTGGACAGCAGAGTCGGGGTCAGGGGGATGTACTGCACTGAGATGTGTGAAAGCACTGTTAAACATATTTGCAATCTCTTCCGAAGCGAGGATGACTGAACCACCAACATTGAGCATAGTAGGAAGTGCACTGTTGCCTCTCCCTAGGAGTTCCTGTAAGGAATGTCAAAACTTTCCTGTTGCCCCAATTGCTCACCTGCTGTTCCTTGTAGTAGGAGGCCTTAGCCTGCCTAATGTCTCTGGTGTACTTGTTACGGGCAGCCTTATATATATATTTTTTTAATTATTTCATTTATTTATTACTAGGATTACAAGTACCTTTGAACCACAGGTTCATTTACAAAGGTACCTGTCGAGAGTACAATACAAAAAACAGTAGCAAAATAAAGTACACAGCAGTACAATACAAGAGACACAATAATAAGGTGCATTTAATAAACAACAGGAATACACACAGCAAGCACAGATAAAACAGAGAACTATCACAGGGTTGAGGGGAGGGAAGCTGGGGTGGTGAGTAAGAGGGGAGATTAGGCAGTCAATGATATGACATTGTCGTAAGTGAAGAGAAAAGAAACAGTTTAAATGCAGGTAGCCAGGATGGGGAGTAAACAAGAAACCGGGGTACAAGGCAAGGAGGAGAGGTTAATGGAGGGGAACATGACGGGGGAAGAGTATGGAGGGATTATGGGGAGGAGTCTAGTTGGGGTGAGTGGTAGAGGGCAAAAATGGGTAGGGCATGAGAGGGAAGGTGGGGGCAGGAGGGAAGGGCAAGCAGGTGGGTGGTAGGAGAGTGGGATGGAGGAGGGTAGTTGGCAGGAGAGAAGTGGGAGAGGGTGGTGGAGGAGTGATTCAAGTAGGGGAGGTGAAACAGCCAAGAAGTCTAGGTGTAGCAGTCAAAGCTACTACGTTCAGTGAGATGCTGGCAGAGTTTACGCTTGAACAGTCCAAGATTGTTCTCTGTTGCAATTTCAGGAGGAAGGTTATTTATCAGAGAGGGGGCCCTGATGTAGAATGCACGTTAAGCCTGGGTGGTACGGTAGAACAGAACTATATATGGGGATTTGAGAGAATTGTGCGTAAAACGTGTACTGGCAGCAGGGACCATTAAGGTACAGTATGTGTGGCAGGGGACGTAAGGTTAAGGCAGATTTTCTTTGCCAGCAGGCAGGACTGGTAGGCAAGTCTATTGTTAAGGTTGAGCCAATTTGAATGCTTGCAGAGTTCACAGGTATGCATACGCTTCCCAGCACCAGTGATAAGCCTACAGCACTTGTTTAGGATTGTCCCGATCCGTTTTAGGTTGGTGTCAGTGGCATCACCATAGAAGATTAGCCCATAATCAATAATGGATAGGACAGGAAGTAGTTATTGCTGCATGCATGGCTTCACTGGCTAGACAACATCGGTGGTGGTAGAGGATCCCTATTCTGGAGTGATTTTGAGACATGATGAACATCTGTATTGAAGGACATTGTGCTGTCAAGGATAACACCAAGGTATTTAAACTCCTGCACTTGGCCCAAGGAGCTGTTGCAACACATTACGGACAGTGAGGTTAACAGTTTTGAATTTGCTATGGGAGTTGTGAAACAACATGGACTTTGTTTTTTTTAAGGTTCAGTAAAGTTTATGTTGGGCAAGCCAGGATTCAGCTAGGTTGAAGTTCGTCTGGAGGTCCTGGGAGAGTGGGATGGGGTCTGTATGGGTGGAAAAGAGGACTGCATCATCAGCATAGAGTATCATATTATTATTGCAAGCAGCAAGAAGATTATTGATGAAGAGGATGAAACCCTGGGGGACACCAGAACGAACAGGGAGGTCACATGAGAGAGTGTCCACGATTTTGACTTTTTGACTCCTATCCAGAAGGAAGCTTTCAAACCATTTGGTTACACCATTTTTTTTTTTTTTAATTCAGTCTTTCTGGTGCCCACTCCCCTTGCATCTGCCCAGTCACGGACCCCTTGGCTGCGGCATCCCACCATGAGCTGCACTCCTGGGACACCCTGGATTACCCCCCAGGGCGGAGATGTGGCACACCCAGCCTTAGGGTGCTGCAAACAACGGGATAGGGCGGGAGTCAGCCTGGGGAGCCAATTGTACCTAAGGGGCGTGCTTCATTTGAACAGCAGAGGCGGGCTTGATTTCCCCCCTAGGAACATGCAATGACGCCAGTGTCCGTCCTGCCCCCAGGAACCTTGTGGATATCAGTTGCTGTGGTGCCCCTGGCCTCTGCTAGAGGTCTGCCATGCACTGACGACATCCCTCACCCTCCCCCTGGAGAAGGAGAGCAGTCGTGGGACGCTCAATCCTTCTCCCCCCTGGCCGTCCTTCCAATGACCGAGTCCGTTCCCGAACCCAAGTCGCCGGCACAACAAGTGGAAATCCAACCGCTGTGCTGGCTGGCCGACCAATTTGGTTACAGCGTTTGATAGGCCAAAGGTAGTGAGAGAGTGCGGAAAGAACTAGTGGTTCACGGTGTAGAAGCCCTTGGTCAGATGAATGAACACTGCACCCAGTAGGTGGCCTTTGTCTAGCACCTTATAAATATGGTTAGTGAAATCTAGAAGGGCAGTGGCAATGCTATGGACTTTTCTGAAACCATGTTGTTGGGGGCAGTGTAGGTTATATTTGTCAAGGTGCTCAGACAACTGGTCAGCAACAATCCATTCGAGTGCCTTGGAGAGCGGTGAGAGAATAGAAATGGGGCAGTAATTGGAGTGAAGAAAAAATTACTCACCTTATTAATTGTGTTTCTTCTAACAGAATCTTGCTGTATTCTCACATTATACAGTTAGCCCCAGCACCTGAACTGCTCCGGAGAGGAAAGGGTTAACTATGCCAGAGCATAGAACGTTAAGCACGAGCTCGGTTCAAACCTCTGTCTTCTGCACTTCCACGTGTAACCGTCAGATTCTTACAAGCTAATACTAACTAACTACACCTGCTGGGTGGAAATTTTAAATAAACCAGCCAAAAGGCAACCAAATGTTTTGGGTCCCAAGACACTCAAGTCAAGAACTCCAAAACAAAAACCAGGTATTGAACAAAAGAACTATAAAACAACATAAGATAACTCCACTCCCTCTCTATACGGGAGTGCTAGGTGCAGTACTGTACCTGCCAGCCCACTTCCCAAAAATTAGGTTCTGAGAGGGGAGGGAAGACAGAATACAGCAAGACCCCATTCGAAGAAACACAATTACTAAGGTGAGTAATTTTTTTCTTCAAACAACATGAAGTCTTGCTGTATTCTGACATTATGCAGACTACCAAGCACTGAACATATTTTGGGAATAGGCTCTGCAGTACTGCTGTACCAAACATAGCATCACTCCTAGACTGGATATCCAGGGAGTAATGCTTGGTGAAAGTATGGACTGTTTTCCAGGTGGCTGCTTTGCATATTTATAATAATGGTACATGTCTGGCAGCAGCCAGAGAAGCAGCTGTACCTCTAGTCGAATGAGCCCTCAGGCCTGAAGAGGGTATTTTGCCTAGCTTCTCGTAGCAGAACTGAATACAAGAGACAATCCACCTGACAAAAGTCCTCTTTGTAGCAGGTTTGCCCTTTCCCACTTCACCATAAGTGAGAAACAACTGAGGACAGTCAAAACTAAGTGCCTTAGTGCGCTCCATGTAGTAGCTAAGTGCCCTCTTAACATCCAAGCTGTGTAACCTTCTCTCTCTCCTGAAGAAGAATGATCAGTGAAGAAGACAGGAAGAGACATGGACTGGTTTGGATGAAAATCTGAAACCACTTTGGTTAAGAACCTCCTGTTAGTCCTAAGGACCACCTTATCTCTATGGAATGACGTAAATCAGGCTCCACTGACAGAGCTTGTAATTCACTGATATGCCTGGCAGAGGTATTAGCTACCAGGAACACGTAAGCATTAATCACCGACAGAGGAGGGCTCTACCAGTGGATTAATGCCCGCTGGCGGGGGGGCGGGGTTGTTGCACGAGGGCGAAGCCCGAGGGTTTCAACCCCCCAGCGGGCATTAATCACCAGTAGAGCCCGACGCTGGAGGTGATTAATGCCCTGGTAACACGGAGAAGGTCTAGGGCTCCCTACCTCTCTCTCCGTATGTGTGTCCTGCATTCCTGCAGCACAGTCTCGCTGGCTCCATCCCCCATTTCTCTCGCTAACCCCTGGCCGGCACTTCGCCACTTGCGACCCAGTGGCTGTCGTGGCCACTGCAGGAGCAACACGGCATTATGAGACGATAATGCCGTGTTGGCTCCGTGGAACGCAGAACAGCAACATACAGCATTATGAGAAATAATGCCATGTTGGGCTCGTGGAACGCTTCCTCATTACAGCAACACGCATTATCGCTCACAATGCCGTGTTGCTCCTGCACCACATGACGCCCTCCCGCCTATCACGTGACGCCCTGGCACGGCTCTCCATAATGCCGTGTTACAATGCTTTTCAATTCAAGTACTTAAGTTCTGCTGGAGCCAAAGGCTCAAAAGCAGGTTGCATAAGTTGAGCAATGCAAACATTAAGATCCCAAGAAGGGGTAGGATCCTTAAAAGGAAGATTGGTATGGAGCAATCCTATAAAGAATTTACAGAAAACAGGATGGGATGCCAGTGAGGAAGCCTTCCCCACTGACAGAAATGCAGAAACAGCTGCCAAGTGTGCTTTCAGGGTAGCTGGTCTGAGGCCTAAGTCATTAAGATGAACCATATAATCCAGAACTGTAGCCAAATCAGCAGTATCTGGAGATATCTGCTTATTGGAACACCAATTGCTGAATCTTTTCCACTTGGAATTGTACTTTTTTTTGTGGCAGGTTTTCGAGAGGCTTTGAGAATATCCAGAACCCCCGAGACAGATGTAGGCTTACATATTCTAACTCTTCAAGAGCCACGCCTTGAGGTTGAGAGAATGAAGGTTGGAGTACCAAATCCTCCCCTCAGAGGAGGTTAACAGATTGTGATTCTTGGGAAGAGATAAGGGACGATGGACTGTTGGGGACAGCAATAGAGGATACAAAGCTGCCTGGCCCAATCTAGAGTAATTGGGATCACTTTGCAAGACTGTGACCTTATCTTGACCAGAACCTTAAACAATAGAGAGAAAAGGGGGAAATGCATACAGAAATTTCCCCTCCCAATTCAGAAGTACAGCATCCAGGGGGACTGAGCCCAAGACTGGGGGTCTGCAACAGAAGAGAGGAAGTTAGTGATTGTTTGGGACTGCAAAGAGATCTATCTCTGGAGTGCTCCATCTTGAAAAAAATCACTTTTAACACTAGGGGATCTAGGGACCATTCATGATGGCCCTGAGGTATCCTGCTCAGAGCACCTGCTAACACACTGTCCTCCCTTGGGAGGTGGACTGCTACCAGAGATGTCTGTAGGGAATAAGCCAGGGACCATAATTCCATGGCTTCCGTGCACAAGGCCGTAGACAGCGTCTCCCCCTGCTTGTTGATGTACCACATGGTGGTGGTGTCTGTCCTGACTTGAACCACCTTGTTCTGTACTGAGTCCGAGAAAGCTTGTAGAACCAGGTACACTGCCCTGAGCTCCAGAAGACTGATATGAAGTAGAGATTCCTGGGGGGACCACACTCCCTGTGCTGTGAGAACTCTCAAGTGAGCTCCCCACCCCAGGAGAAAAGCATCTGTGGTTAGTACCACAGAAGAAAAAATTACTCACCTTAGTAATGTTGTTTCTCCTAATGGAGTCTTGCTGTATTCTGACAATAGCAGTGAGTCCCAACCTTTGAACTGCCCCGGAGATGAAAGAGTTAACTTTCCATGCCAGGCATGGAACGCTGAGCTCGAGCTCGACTGAGACTCCGTCTGCTGCTGTTTAAACTCAAACCGTCAGATCTTTATGAGCTAAACTCACTGAGGTCCTGTGTGGAAGCTGTAAACCTACACTAGCCAACTGGCTACTAACATAAAAAGAGATTTTTTGGTCCCAAAACAAAGACTCAAGTCAGGAGACCCAAAAAATGAAATAAAGACAACACCCACTCACTCAAAGAAAAAGGGTGATAACAAAAAAGGTGGGGCACCTCCTGAGTGCCAACACTGCCACTGCCCCTGCCCACCCACATCCCAAAAACAGAGGTTCTGAGAGGGGAAGGTCAGAATACAGCAAGACTCCATTAGAAGAAACAACATTACTAAGGTGAGTAATTTTTTCTTCAAACAACATGAAGTCTTGCTGTATTATGACAATAGCAGACTACCAAGCAGTACCTCCATGGAGGAGGAACAGAACCTACTTAGGAAATAGGCTCTGAAGCACAGCTGTGCCAAACCGAGCATCACTCCTAGCCTTGATATCCAGGGAGTAATGTTTGGTAAAAGTGTGTACTGTTTTCCAGGTAGCTGCTTGACATATCTCTAAGATAGGAATATCCCTGGCAGCAGCCAGGGAAGCAGCTGTACCTCTGGTAGAGTGAGTCCTCAGGCCTGAGGGTGGAACCTCACCCAGTTTTTCATAGCAAAATTGAATGCAAGAAACAATTCACCTGGCAATGGATCTTTTAGTGGCAAGTTTTCCTTTACCAACCTCACCATAAGTGAGGAACAGTTGGAGGGAGTCAAACCTGTGACCCTTGGTACGTTCTATGTAGTAGCCAAGGGCTTTTTTCACATCTAAACTGTGAAGCCTCCTCTCACCAGAGGAGGAATGGTCAGTGAAGTACACAGGAAGAGACACAGATTGGTTAAGGTGGAAGTCTGAAACCACCTTAGGCAAAAATTTCCTGTTAGTCCTGAGGACCACCTTATCTCTATGGAAAGAGATAAAATCAGGCTCCACTGACAGGGCTTGTAACTCACTTATGCGCCTGGCAGAAGTGATGGCCACCAGGAACACAGTTTTCCAAGTCAAGTGCTTAAGCTCTGCTGAGGACAAAGGCTCAAAAGGGGGTTGCATAAGCTGAGCAATGCAAACGTTAAGGTCCCAAGCAGGGGCAGGGTCCCTGGATGGCGGACTGGTATGAAGCAATCCCTTGAAAAACTTGGAGAATACAGGGTGAGCTGAAAGAGAAGAGGGCTTACCTACTGAAATGAAAGCAGAAACAGCTGCCAGATGCACCCTTAGTGTAGCTGGTCTGAGTCCCGAGCTATTAAGATGGACCATATAGTCAAGGACTGTGGGCAGATCAGCAAACTCTGGGGAAATATGCTTCCCAGAGCACCATATGGAAAATCTTTTCCACTTGGAATTATAAGTAGTTCTGGTGGAAGGCTTCCTAGAAGCCTTTAGAATATCCATGACACCTTGGGAAAGGTGTAAATCAGCAAACTCTAACTCTTCAAGAGCCAGGTCTTGAGATTGAGAGATTTGAGATTCGGGTACCAAACCCTTCCCTGAGCACAGGTTAACAGGTTGTAACTCCTGGGAAGAGACAGGGGAAGATGGACTGCTAAGGACAACAGGAGAGGATACCAGGGCTGTCTGGCCAGTCTGGAGCAATCAGGACTCACTTGCAGGGCTGAGACCTGATTTTGACTAGCACTTTGAACAGGAGAGGGAAGGGGGGAAAAGCATACAGGAACTTCCCTTCCCAACAGAGAACTAAGGCATCCAGGGGGACTGAGCCCAACATTGGGGGCCTGCTGCAAAAAAGGGGAAGTTGGTGATTATCTGGGGCTGCAAAAAGATCTATCTGTGGGGTGCCCCATCTGGAGAATATCACCTCCAAAACCAGGGGATCCAGTGACCATTCGTGATGGCCCTGAGATATCCTGCTGAGAGCATCTGCCAGGACATTGTCCTTGCCTGGGAGATGTACTGCTGAGAGGGAGGTGTTCAGGGAATAAGCCAGAGACCACAACTTCATTGCTGCTGTACACAAGGCCGTAGACAGAGTGCCTCCTTGCTTGTTGATGTACCACATTGTGGTGGTATTGTCTGTTCTGATCTGAATAACTTTGTTCTGAACAGACTTGGAAAAGGCTTGAAGTGCTAGAAATACTGCTCTGAGTTCCAACAGATTGATGTGAAGCAGAGATTCCTGAGGGGACCACGACCCTTGGGTGGTCAGGTCTCCCAAGTGTGCCCCCCACCCCAAGAGGGAGGCATCTGTAGTAAGGATTAAAGAGTGAGACTGAGTGACAAATGGAACTCCCTGTCTTAGATTGTTCTGATCCTGCCACCACTGCAAGGCCTGGATCATGGTTCGAGTTACTGGGATCAGTTTAGTCAGAGGATCCTTTTTCTGAGACCAGAAAGCTCTCAAGTGGAACTGAATGTCCCTCATCTGAAATCTTGCTCTCTGCACCACTGCTGTAGAAGCAGCCATGTGCCCCAGGAGCTGCAGAAAATGCCTTGCTGGTCGGGACACCTGTAGGGTGAATGAGGAAGTCAGTGTGATAAGGGTCCTTGCCCTGTCCAGGAGTAGGAAGGCTTTGTACTTTTCTGTATCTAGCTCTACACCTATGATGGTGAGGAGCTGAACAGGCTCTAGAACTAACTTTGAAAGATTCAGAAGGAAACCCAGAGAGGTGAGCAGTTGCTGAGTTATCTGTAGGTGTAACTTGACTTGGTCTGGAGAATGGCCTACTATGAGCCAGTCGTCCAGGTATGGGAAGATGGCAATCCTTTGCCTTCTTAGGGAAGCAACTACTACTGCCAGGCATTTTGTGAACACCCTTGGAGCAGAGGTTAGACCGCAGGGCATTGCCCTGAATTGGTAATGGCCTGAGGGCAGCTCGAACCTGAGGTACTTTCGATGGGAGCTTCTGATGAGAATATGGAAATAGGCATCCTTGAGGTCCAGGGAGACTAGCCAGTCCCTGGTCTTAGAGAGGATAGAATTATTCCCAGAGTCACCATTTTGAATTTTGGCTTTAAAAGGTGCTTGTTTAAGTATCTGAGATCCAGGATGGGCCGCCATTCTCCTGTCTTTTTGGGGGTAAGGATGTACCTGGAGTACAATCCTTTACCCTGGTGTAGGGGTGGAACCCTTTCCACAGCTCTGAGAGCCAGGAAAGAAGAGACCTCTGCCTCTAGGGCAAGTGCCTCTGAAGGATTTGCAGGTGGAAATGATCTGGTTCTCAGCTTTGGAAATTTTTTGAAGCTGAGAACCAATCCCTGGCTTACTACTTCCAGGACCCACTTGTCTGATGTTGGAGACTTCTAGTCCTGGACAAAGTAAGCCAGCCTGCCCCCTACGGGTAGTGGAGAATCGGCCTTGGCAAACCCATCAGGGTGCCTGTTTGGCAGGGGGTTTTGGCTGAGGGATGGAAGCAGGTCTGCTTGTACCCCTTCTGCCTCTCCTCTAAAGAACCCCTCTGAGCATAGGCAGAAGAGGAGCCTGGCTTGGTGAAAAGGCTCTGCCCCGAGATGCTGCCTGGGAGGAGTGGCTTGCCTTTCCTTGGCCTGGGCACTCCTATAGGTGGTCCTATATTCATCCATTTTTTTCATGTACTCTGTTTGCCCCAAACAGAGAATTACCCACAACAGGAAAAATCCATGGCCTTAGTCTGGGTATCCTGGACAGGCTAGTACATCTGAGCCAAGCCATTCTAATGGCGCACAGATGTAGCCATGACTCTTGATGACACATCATTTGAGTCCACTGCAGCATGGAATTGCACCTTGGATGCCTCAATACCATCAGCAGCCACCTGCTCCAGCTCCTTGGCAGCTGGCCAGGGACCTGTTTTGATAAAGCCATGACAGTGTCCCATCTGGATTTTTGATACCTAGCAGTATAGGCCATATAGTTGGCCTGTCTGAGTACCAAGGATGCTGCCATGTACTGTTTCTTTGCCATGGCATCAATCCTCCTGGAGTCCTTGTCTGGGGGGTGTGAAGCCAAGGGAATATTTGCCTTATCACAGGCTGCAGCCTGCACTACTCCAACATGGCTGCATTGTTGTACAAGGAACTCCGTATCTGAGCCTGACAGTGTATACCTCTTGTCCATTCTTTTATCTACAGGAGGTATAATATTAGGAGTCTTTAAAATCTTAAATGTCTGTTTCCCAAAAGATTTGTGTAAGGGAATAGACAGCCTCCTAGACTCTGGAATATCCATCATTTCCACATAGTCAGGCCACAGCTTCTTCCATAGGTCATCCACAGCTTCTTCCATAAGAAGCTGGAGGGTTTCGGCCACTTTCTTATAAAACATGAAATGGGAGGAGGACTCAGAAAGCCTAGGAGGAGACAATCCTGAAGGTCTGTCTGGGGAGATGTCCGAGTCAATGGGCACATCCTGACTTTCAAAACCATATTCACTTTCCTCATACTCCTCTTCCTCCTCCTCCAGTTCATAATATTCTTCTAAATCATAATCTTGAACCGGTGGAACCGGACAAACCTAATGGTGCTGGTTCGGTCGGAACCGGGAGAAGCGACTACACAATGTTTATCGTTTTGGCTATTTCCTCAGCGGTTGGAGAAGAAACTTTTGGATCCACACCAGCTGATTTTTCCTTTCTTGTTCTCTTAGCCGGAACCGACTCCTCGGAATCAGTTTTCCTTTTGCCCGAAGAAGTCTCGCCCTGGTCAGAGGGCACTCCTTCTGGTTCGGTTTGAACTGAACCGGGCTGGCCATCTGGTTCAGCGGACTTTTTGACCTCCCTTTACATAGAAACATAGAATTTGACGGCAGATAAGGACCGCTTGCCCACCCAGTCTGCCCATTTCTACCTACTGGATAAGCTGCAGATCCTAGTTAACCAGCAGCCTACTTCTTCCTACCCCACCCCCAGAATTGCCTTATGACTATCCCATGCATGCTTGAATTTCCACCACTGATTTTGCTCACACCTCCTCCGAAGGCCATTCCATGCATCCACAACCTCTCTCTAGGGTAGCTGCAGGAAAATTTTACAAATCTGGCAGTCTGCATTGAGGTGGTCAAACCCCAGACAATAACACAGGTGGTGTGGGGTTAGCCTTAGCAAAGACTTCCCCACACACACTGCAGTGTTGAAACCCAGTGGGCCCGGTTTTTCTTTTGGGTTTCTCAGACATTGTGCCAGTCCTAACCAAACTTACCCTTTTAATGGTAATCCACCAGGCAAGACACTCTTATCAGTTCCTGACCGTGTTACAGGTCGTGGAAAAAAACGTAATAAAATCTGTTTTTTTTTTAGAACCGATAAGAACCGGTAACCACACACTAAAAGTACAGATAAAGATTTTACAACAACTTGATCGGTTCAAACCGAACCGATGAACCGTTTACAAGTTCCACACAGAATAGAAAACCATATAAATCTATCTAGTACTCACGAATACCACAGAAAGAGACTGAATCGACAGGTTACGGTTTAAATTCGGTCGAAAACCGAGAAAAGCGGTACTTTAACCGACAAATTGAACTGAGCAGAAGGAGAAATCTCTGGAGCGACTGTTCAGTGAGGCGGAGTAAAGAGTCTGACGGTTTGAGTTTAAACAGCAACAGACAGAGGCTCAACCAAGTTCGAGCTCAGCGTTCCATGCCTGGCGTGGAAAGTTAACTCTTTCATCTCCGGGGCAGTTCGAAGGTTGGGACTCACTGCTATTGTCAGAATACAGCAAGACTTCAAGTTGTTTGAATGAGTCTGGGTGATGAATGGGACTCCTTGTCTGAGGTTGTCCTGATCCAACCACCACTGGAGAGCCTGAATCAGAGTCCGAGTTACTGGAATCAGTTTGGTTAGAGGATCTTTTTTCTGAGATCAAAAAGCCCTCAAGTGGAACTGGATGTCCCTCATCTGAAATCTGGCCCCTTGTACCACTGCAGTGGAAGCTGCCTTGTGGCCCACGAGTTGGAAGAAAATGCCTTGCTGGTCAAGACACCAGAAGGTGAAAAGAAGCCAGTTCGTAAGGGCCATTACCCTTGCCAGAGGAAGAAAAGCCCTTACTTAGACAGTGTCCAACTCTACCCCTATGAAGGTCAGGAGCTGCAGTGGTTTGAGAACTGACTTTGGAAGACTGAGGAGGAATCCCAGAAAAGTGAGCAATTGTTGTGTCACTTGCAGGTTTGACTTGACTTGGTCTGGAGACTGCCCCACAATAAGCCAGTCGTCCAGGTATGGAAAAATGGAAACATTTTGTCTCCTTAGAAAGGTCACTACTACTGCTAGGCATTTTGTGAACATCCTTGGTGATAATGTTAGTCCGAAAGGCATTGTTCTGAACCGATATGGTCTGAAGGCAGTTCAAACCAGAGGTAGGAGCACCTGATGGGAATGTGAAAGTAGGCATCCTTGAGGTCCAGGGAGGCTAACCAATCCCCTGGCCTCAGAGAGGGAAGAATTATTCGCAGAGTCACCATTTTGAATTTTGACTTTGACTAGGTGCTCGTTTAAGTGTCTTAGATCTAGGATGGGCCGCCACTCCCGTCTTTTCTGGGGTAAGGAAGTATCTGGAGTACAGACCCTTACCCCTGTGTGTAGTAGGAATGCTTTCTATGGCTCTGAGAGCTAGTAGAGAAGAACCTTCTGCCTCTAGGGCAATGGTTTCGGAGATGTCTGCAGGTGGAAAAGACCTAAGCCTCGGCTTTGGAAATTTTTTGACGCTGAGAACCAGCCTCTGGCTTACTATCTCCAGGACCCACTTGTCTAAGGTAACAGACTTCCAGGCCTGGAAGTAGTAAGCCAGCCTGCCTCCTACTGGGAAAGGGAAGCCGACCCGGGCTGACACATCAGGGTGTCTGCTTGGCAAGAGCCTTGGACTGAGAGGAGGATGTAGCCCTGCTCATCCCCCTTCTGCCTCTCCCTCTGAGGAAAAGGAGGGGAGGCCTGTGTCTGGTAGAAAGGCATGTGAAAAGGCCTGCCCCTAGATTGCTTCTTCTGAGGAGTTGACTGCCTTTGCTTATCTTGTGCCCTCCTATAGGTGATCCTATACTCGTCCATCTTCTTCATGTAATTCTCTGTCTGCTCCCCAAACAAAGAATTACCCACAGGGGAAATCCATGGCCTTAGCCTGGGTGTCCTGTGAGAGGCCAGTAAATCTGAGCCAAGCAAATCTCCAAAGAGACAAAGATGTAGCCATGACTCTTGATGAAACATCATTAGAGTACACAGCAGCGTGTAACTGGACTTTGGATGCCTCAATCCCATCCACAGCCACCTCCTCCAGCTCTCTGGCTAGCTGTGAGGAAGCCTGTTTAGCCACCTTCAGAACAGTATACCACCTGGACTTCTGGTATCTGGCTGTGTAGGCCATATAGTTTGCTTGCCTGAGTCCCAAGGAGGATGCCAAGTACTGTTTCTTGGCCACTGCATCCACCTTCCTAGAGTCTTTATCTGGGGGGTTTGAAGCCAAAGGTATATTAGCCTTGTCACAGGCTGCAACCTGCAGGATCCCAACATGGCTGCATTGTTGGAAGAAGTACTCTGTACCTGAGCCTGACAGCATATACCTTCTGTCCATTCTCTTATCCACAGGAGATAATGAGTTTGGTGTCTGAAGTATTTTTTGTGCCCGTTTCCCAAAAGATCAATGGAGGGGAAGAGACAGCCTTTTGCACTCTGGGATGTCCATCATCTCTAAATAGTCAGGCTCTTCTTGTTCCTCAACAGCTTCTACCAGAGGGAGCTGGAGGGTCACTGCCACTTTTTTGTAAAATAAATAGTGGGAAGGGGACTCAGAAAGCCTAGGAGGGGAAACACTGGAAAGCCTGTCTGGGGAAATGTCCGGTTCAGTGGGCTCATCCAGGCCTTCCACACCATCGTCATATAGTAATCATCCGGACAATATTCCGGAACCGACCGAACCAGCGCCTACCCGGAGGCGCCGGATCGACCGGAACCAAACAGAGCGTTTACACTATACTAATCGCCCTGGCAATTTCTTCGGCGGTTGGTCGTGATGGTTCTGGATCCAAACCAGGCGATTTCTTTTTACTTTCTGACAGAACCGACCCCTCGGGATCGGCTCTCCTTTTGCCCAAGGAAGTATCGCCAAGGTCAGTGGGTACTCCCTCAGGTTCGGAACCGAACCGGGCTGGCCATCCAGATCAATGGACTGCTCGGCCTCCTTTTCCCTAAGCCTAGCCAACCTCTTGTCCAGGGTGGCCTTCAGGAAATTTTTACAAATTTGGCAGTCTGAATCGAGGTGGTCAAACCCCAGACAATACACACAAGTGGTGTGAGGGTCTGCCTTGGCAAAGGCATCCCCACCCTCACTACAGTGCTGAAACCCAGTGGGCCCAGTTTTTCTTTTGGGTTTCTCAGACGTAGCCATCCTATCCACTTACTCTTTAGCAGTTTTAAGACAGGCAAGGCCCCCCTTATCGGTTACCAACCATTTTAACGGGCTGTGGAAAAAAAATGTTAAAATCAATTTTTTTTTTTTTTTTTTGAAACCGATAAGGATCGGTACCTCACACCACACAAATAAGGCAACGATTTTACAAAAAAAACAAAAACAAAAAAATCAATTGGTTCCAGCCAGACCGACTGAAAGTTTTACAATTTCCACACACACACACACAGAAATAAACTAATGTCCACTACCTACAACTCTTACTGTACTGCAGACAGGGATCTGAACCGAAAAAGAATAAAAGACAATACATTTTTACAGTTTAAAACTGACGTTTTACTGATACCGAACCAAAAAGCAGAGGAGATTTCTCTGGAGCGACTGTTCAGTTAGGCGGAAAATAAAGAATCTGACGGTTACACCTGGAAATGCAGCAGACAGAAGTCTGAACCGAGCTCGAGCTCAACACTCTATGCTCCGGCGTAGAGCTAACACTTTCCTCTCCGGAGCAGTTCAAGTGCTGGGGCTAACTGCATAATGTCAGAATACAGCAAGACTTCACGTTGTTTGAAGGGACCTGTCACCACTTTTATAAATGGGTGAGACAATAGCTGATTTCCAAAGCTGTGCGAATTGACTAAGGGAGAGTAAGAGATTGAGAAATTTAGTGAGAGGGTGTAGTACAATGTCAAGTGAGAGCGAGACGAGTTTGAGGTCAAGGGTGTCGCTGCTGAAACTAGATTTGCTTAGGACTTTAAGGTATTTTCTAGCTTCAGCCAAGGACACCCTCAAAGTAAAAAGGAGGGGTTATTGCTGGGGAGGTTGGTACTACTATTGGTGCAAGACAGGGCTGAGTTGTCAAAAAAGTTAGGGGGAAGGACATTGCTAAGATCAGTGAACGCATGACTAAAGGAGTCTGCTATTTCTGTGTTGTCCCAGACAGTAGAGCCGCTCACCTTAAACACAGTGTTGGGGTGTTGCTGGGTTTTCCCGTAAGACTCTTGATGTTCTCCTAGAATGTTTTATTGTTTCCCCAGGAATTTGTAAGTTCCTGTTTGTAGTAGGATTGTTTGGCTCTACGTATTGTGCACTGGTTCCTAGCTGCTTTATAGAGCTGTATATCATGTTGTTGCCCTGAGTCCATGGCCTGGTGCCAGAAGTTATCTCGGTTCTGCATCATGGAGATGAGATCAGGGGGTAATCCAGTGATTACTGGAGGCTGTAAGTTTCCTCTTTCTTTTGGGGGGGGGGATTGTTGCATACATTATTAAACTAGGAAATGAAGAAGTCAAGGGCTTGGTCAACACAGCTCATGGAATCAAGGGGTGCCCAGTCGATCATTGATAGGGCGGCAAGGAATTGGGGGAGCTTTCCTTTTAGTAAGGCCCTGTTTGTAAGAGAAAGAGGTCTTAGGTTTAGGTGCTTTGTTTGACCAATGGCAGAAAACAGCGGAGTGGTCACTAAGAGTATCAGGTAGAACTTCTGTGTGAGTGATTCTGTTAGGATGAGAGGTGAGGATCAGATCGAGCAGGGAGCTACTACCAGTTCTATAGTTAAACCTAGTGGGGATAGTGACCATTTGAGTAATGTCCACAGCAGCAATGGCATCCTTATAAGGGTTGGCTTCAGGTGCCAGCCAGTTAATATTTAGGTCACCCATTAAAATTGTTTCACCATGGTGTGTGTTGGTGTCAAGGAAGTCGGTGATCATTTGGAAGTCATATATATGTTTACATGGGGGTATGTACACAGATATAACTGTGAGGGATTTACCATGCTGTCCAAAAAATATTTTTACTGCCAGCATTTGAGTGCTGCTAGCAGTGGGAGGTAGCAGGATGACATGACCTTTAAGTGTATCCCTCAAGTAAATGGCCCGCATGTAGGTTAGGAGTGACACATTCAACAATCTTACCTCTCAACAATTGTTTTTCATATGGGGCAAATTTGTCACATGCAGTGTTAAACTTAGCTTTGAAAAAGTCAAGCGCAGAGTCAATATCCAAAATGAGGTCCAAGTAACTCCAATCCAAATTGGCCAGGTATTCTTTGAAGGCACCAATTGGCACTCTACAGAGTACCCTGCTGTTGGCAAATTGGGGGTTGGGGAGCCTGGTAAGTTTAGCAAATCAGGCACACAGTACAAGGGGAATGGTCACTTATCGCATCAGGTAATCTTAAACCGGATAGCTGAAAATAAACAGGCAGTTCACAAGTACAAATGAATAATACCACACAACAGACAACCCTGGTAAACCAACTGAGAATCAAAGATCCTAGCAGATAAATAAACACAAAATAAGGGAACACCCAAACAGAATGTACCAGACTAGTAGATTTACAGGATGAATGCAACAAATGGGATGCTGGTGAGGTAAATAAGGTGTGAATGGAGGGGGGGGTGTTGCATGTTAGTGGGTAGAGATGGTGTGAATGGGGGCACAAGTTAGTGGGGTACAGAGAGACGGTATGAATATGAGGCACATGTTAGTGGGGTAGAGAGGGTGTGAATGGGAGGGCAAATGTTAACGGGTAGGCTGGGATAAGTAAGGACAGGAACGGGGTAAACAGGGGTCATATATTAGTGGAGTAGAGAGGGTGTGCATGGTGAGTCACATGTTTGTGGGGTAGAGAGGGTATGAATGGCGGATTACATATTAGTGGTGTCGGGTGTGGTAAATGGTCACATGTTATTGGGGGGCATGAAGGAAGTGAATGGGGCAACATCATAGTGGGGGCAGGGAGGAGATAGATGGGGTCATATGTTAGCAGCGGCAGGGAGGGTGGTGAAATGGGGGGTCAGATGCATTAGAGGAGGGTATGCCAGCACATGCTTGAGCTTAGTGCCCGACTTGGCTCGGCTCAGCTTGACCTCCATAAGAAACTGAGAGCCAAGGTGAAACAAATCCAGTACTGATCAAAGTAAGCATTTTTGTCAGCCTAAGCAGTTCGTGTACTGTCTGAAACATTCAACTCCTATGTAGATAACATTCTGCAGTAGCCAGGGCATGGCTCGTAGAGTCAAGCCAGACCCCTGACTCAGCTCTGGCTTGGGTCTAGGTGAAAACTTCCTGGTTTGCCCATCTCTAGGATGCATGTTAGCAGGAGGGATGAACTGAGCTTTAGTGACTGTTTGCTATCTCTGGAAAGGGGAACAGGTTTTGCAAGGTGTGTGGCTTGTTACCACCAACAGCTGAGTGCAGAAAATGTTACAATACAAAACATTATTTCATGTGGTGTATTTCTTACAGGTAGTAACCAAAAATGTTTTACAGGAGTGTACCATGCCGTACAGGAGATGGGAAAATCCAGTGTAGCCTGGTGGTTACAGCAAGGAACTGTGAACCAGGAGAACAAGGCACAAATCCTGTGAGATGGTCACTGGCTCACTGTACAACGTTGTAACTAGCCTGAGGATCTCCATTTTCTGGTTGCTGACATCTCATTGTCCCTGCCAGTTGCATTAGCATATAAGTAAGTAAAAATGTTGTTTTTAGACAGGAAAGAAACATGTCATTTGGGCTGTAAAGCCCAGTTTACAAGACAGTCCTGTACAGTATTCTCCAACGTTTCACATGTAACAATACAGTGTATAGTAAACAAAACTTAAGTCACAACACACATTAAATAGTAAAAACCAAAAAAAGTTAATAATTTAGTAAAAAGAATCCCATACTATGTGCAAGTACAATTATGAACAAAGTAAATATTGACTGCTTTAATAAAAGCTTGTGAGTTTGTTTCAACACGTATTCTAAAAGGAAGCTTATTCCAATATACTGCAGCTCTTGTGATAAGGGTTCAGTCACCATATTTATTTAAACATTTTCCTTAGTAATTTTTTTTCCAAATGTCCTGATCTTGTTAGGTCTTTCCTCGGACTGGGTACAACAGGGAAAAGTTTACATATAATGTTATGCTCAGGATAATATGTTTTGTATTTAGAAATAAACTTTGTCCAAGTTCTAGAGAACTCAGTATTAAGTGGTTGCCACCCCAGACTCTCTAACATAAGGCAATGGTGTGTCCTGTAGTTACACTGCAGGACGTACCTTGCTGTACTGTAAAATAATTTATCAGTGCTTTCCAACAGATTTTTATTTGTCACCCAATAAATTGATTTCCCATCTTTCAAGGTGGGCAAGATAAGTTGTTCTGCTATTTTTTTTCTGTCTTTAATTTTTAAACCTCGGGTGGTTCTACTCAAAGCGCCACGTTTCCTAGTAGTTTTTGTTAGTAATGTTAAATACGATCTTCAAAAGTCAAAAAAGAATCAATGAGTATTCCGAGATAACAATATCTAGATACTAATTCAATTTTGTTAAAAGAACTTGTAAAGATCTGCAAGTGTGATATGCTTTTTTTATTTTTAGGAACAAAATGCATCAGTTTAGTTTTCCCTGTATTTACAAGCAACTGTGACCTGGTGAACCACTCCTCCACTCTACTAAAATCGGCCTGGAGCTTTGTCCGAAGGTCCAATTCATCTACCCCCCACCCCACCCCAGGCAATCAAGACTGCATCATCTGCAAATAGTCTTATATCTGATTGATCTACCACAGAAGGTAGAACATTAACAAAGATCAAAAATAAGAGTGGTCCAAGGATGGATGCCTGGGGGCATATGAGAACATGATGCCACAGCACCCATTTACACCATGCATCTCTATACTGAAAGTACAAATAACTTGAAAAAACTCTAGAAACACACAGATTGAATGCAATTTATTAAAGGAAAAACCTCTGCATTACACCTAAGGCAGTGTGCAAAGCTAACTGAAGGTAAATGTGGTATTTCACATCTTGCTGCAACTTGTTTTGTCAAATTCTAAGTAAGCAGGCCGGCTTATTGTGGAGTCTAAAGGGCTCTGACACATCATGTTCTCATATGCCAATACAGCTCTCAGGCACAATGCGATTTCAACGAGCAGAAAATGGATACCACCATGACAGTTACAGGGACTGGTATGAACAGTAGAAATTAACTAAAGCAAACACATATACCCCAACAGCTACACGCGAAGAGTTGTCCATTGACAAGAAAACAAATAACATTTACAAGAAATGAGAGTGTAGTACTCTCTTAAGGAACTTATTTGTGGTTACGCCCTAGTGCAATGTCTGTGTGTGGGTAGGGGTGTGTGTGTGTGGTGAAGGTCAATACACTCTGTAAAATACTGGTTATACAATGGGACACGTTACTTAGTACGATGTTTGGAATGCATGTTGATATAACACTTCATTTCACGCCAAGGGAAAGCAAAGAATTGATTTTTGGCCATCAAAATCTAATTTATTTCTGGAATGCCTAGGAGGACCCCACCTATTTTTATAGTCTGGGAGGGCTCCTATAACGTTTATTACACAGGGACACAAATCCTCTTAATCAGAGCCTGGCAACAGGAAATAAAAACAACACAACTGATACAGAGCAACATGAAGCCAATACATCATACTGATCTGAAGCAATATGCAGCCAAAGCAACACTACTAACCTGAAGCAACTGTGAGCCAAAGCAACAACACTACTGATCTGGAACAACACAGAGCCAATGCAAAACCACTGATCTGGAGCAACAGGGAGACACTGCAATACTACTGAGCTGGAGCAACTGGAAGCCAAAGCAACACTACTGATATAATGCAATAACGAGCCAAAGCAACAGTACTGACCTAGGGCAACAGGGAGCCAGAGATACACTACTGATCAGGAGCAACACGGAGCCACAACACCACTACTGACTGGAAGCAACAGGGAGCCAATACAACACTACTGGTCTGGAGCAACGGGGAGATAAAGCAGCAGTACTGATCTGGAGCAACACTACAGGTCTACGGCAACAGGAAACCAAAGTAACAGTACTGCTCTGGAGCAACACGGAACAAAAGCAACCCTAAAGAGCAACAGTGAGCCAAAGTAACACTACTGATCTAGAGCAACGCAAGACCAGAGCATAACTACTTATCTGGAGCAACCGTGAGCCAAAACCAGCACTACTCATCTGAAGTAACTAGGAGACAAAGCAACACTACTGATCTGGAGCAACAAGGAGCCAAAGCAACCATTCTGATCTACAGGAAAGGAACCAAAGCAATACTACAGTTCTAGAAACAAAGCATCACTACTATTGGGGACTACAGAGCCAGAGCAACACTACTGATCTGGAGTAACTGGGAGCCAAGCAACATTACTGATCTAGAGTCATGGTGCAATGGCAAAACTATTGGTCTAGAGTGTTCAAGAACAAAAGCAGTACTACTGTTCTGGAGTAATAGGAAGCGTGAGTAGTAGTGATCCTGCAGCAGTAAAAAAAAAAAAAAAAAAAAAATCAGGACTAACAGAGATGAAAGCAAAACTACTATTACGGTGCAACAGGGAACAACAGTACTCCTGCTTAACTTGTTTACCCTGGAAAAAAGGAGGCTTTGGAGGTGGGGGAATAAGAAAAAATTACTCACCTTAGTAATTGTGTTTCTTCTAATGGAGTCTTCCTGTATTCTGACATATGCAGTTAGCCCCAGCACTTGAACTGCCCCGGAGAGGAGAGAGTTAACTATGCAGAAGCACAGAACGTTGAGCTCGAGCTCGGTTTTTAAACCTCTGTCTGTGGTGCTTTAGAGTGTAACTGTCATATTCTTACAAGCAACTAACTAACTACACTTCCAGTGTGGAAACTGTAACAAAATATATCAACAGGCAACTACTTGGGTCCCAAAAGACTCAAGTCGAGAACCTAAGATAAAAAAAAAAAAAAAAACAGGTAGTGAATAAAGTATATAAATTTTATAAATCTAAAACATAACAACCACCACCCCAACCTAAAGAGGACAAGCATAAGGTACACCTCTGAGGTGCAACATTGTACCTGCCAGCCTACATCCCAAAACCTAGGTTCTGAGAGGGGAGGCAGGGGGTCAGAATACAGCAAGACTCCGTTAGAAGAAACACAATTACTAAGGTATTTTTTTCTTCAAACAACATGAAGTCTTGCTGAATTCTGACACATGCAGACTACCAAGCAGTACCTCCATGGAAGAAGGTACCGAACCTATTTTGGAAATAGGCTCTGCAGTACTGCTGTACCAAACCTAGCATCACTCCTAGCCTGGATATCCAGAGAGTAATGCTTGGTGAATGTATGGACTGTTTTCCAGGTGGCTGCTTTGCAGATCTCTAGTAAAGGTATATCTCTGGCAGCAGCCAGAGAAGCTGCTGTACCCCTAATCAAGTGGGCCCTCAGGCCTGAGGGAGGTGTTTTACCTAGCTTGGTATAACAAAATTGTATACAAGCTACAATCCATCTGGCAATAGTTCTTTTAGTAGAAGGCCTACCTTCTTCCACTTCACCATAAGTGAGAAACAACTGAAGACGGTCATTCCTGTGTGCCTTAGTATGCTCTATGTAACAGCTAAGTGCCCTTTTAACATCCAAACTGTGCAACCTTCTTTCTCCTTAAGAAGAATGATCAGTGAAAAAACACAGGAAGAGACATGGACTGGTTTAGATAGACGTCTGAGACCACCTTGGGTAAGAACCTCCTATTAGTTCTGAGGACCACCTTATCTCTGTGGAATGAGATAAAATTGGGTTCAACTGACAGGGCCTGTAATTCACTAATGTGCCTGGCAGAAGTGATAGCTACCAGAAACAGTTTTCCAGGTCAAGTACTTAAGCTTGGCTGAAACCAGAGGTTCAAAGGGCGGCTGTATAAGCTCAGCAATGCAGATACTGAGATCCCACATCAGA
Source organism: Neoceratodus forsteri (assembly GCA_016271365.2). NCBI lineage: Eukaryota > Metazoa > Chordata > Ceratodontiformes > Ceratodontidae > Neoceratodus > Neoceratodus forsteri. The sequence continues at coordinate 94,239,718 of JADMNL010000023.1, read as the reverse complement.
GCAGGCTCTCTAAAAGGAGGATTGATATGAACCAGACCTTTAAAGAACTTACCAAAGACAGGGTGAGATGCCAGAGAAGCACCCTTCCCTGCTAAAAGAAACGCAGAGACAGCTGCCAAGTGAACTTTTAAAGTGGCTGGCCTAAAGCCTAAGCCATTAAGGTGAACCAGGTAATCTAAGACTGTGGCAATACCCACAGCATCTGGCAGAATATCCCTACATGAACACCAAATGCTGAATCTTTCAATCTGGAGTTATAAGTTTCCTGGTAGAAGGTTTCCAAGAACCCTTTAGGATGTCCAAAACTCCCTGAGAAAAATACAGGCCTGTGTTTTCTAACTCTTCAAGAGCCAGGCCTTGAGAGAGAGAGAGAGAGAGACTGAAGATTGGGGTACCAGATCCTCCCTTGAGAGGAGGTTAAAATATTGTGTCTCTTGGGAAGAGACAGGGGGAATGAGACTGCTAAGGACAACAACAGAGGATACCAAGGTTGCCTGGCCCAGTCTGGAGCAACTAGAATCACCGTGCAAGGTTGTGACCTGATCTTGACCAGAACCCTGAACAACAGGGAAAAGGGAGGAAAGGCATAAAGGAAAGTACAGTTACGTAAGAACTTACCATAACAGTAGATCTTGGAGAGCGGCTCTTGCAGTAGTGGGAGTGGAGGCCTCATTTAGCCCGGAGGCACCCGAAGAGCCTGAGCGCGAGCCAGACAGGTGGGCAGACTCCGCCTTGAAGTGCCTCCAAGATGGCCATTATGGAGCCGCCCCCAGGGGACGTTACCTTAACATGGTGACTCCAGCCGAGTTGCGTGGTCGAGTAAGAGGAATCCCGGTCCCGGTGCTTCTCCTCATCTTTCTTTTTATGATGACCTTCGGGGGAAGTTGAGGCCCGACTAAGCTTTTTCAACTCCTTCTCCATGAAGGACATTTTCTTTTTAAGGATGTGGGCCTCCAGGGACTGCTGTCTCCATCTGCAGGTGGCAGCGTTGAATTTCAGGCAGTGCTGGCACTTCTCCACAGGGTGATCTGGGCCCAGACAGAAGAGGCACTGGGAGTGACCGTCCTTGTGAGGGAGTTGGGCACCGCACAACTCACACATATTTTTGTGCTCGGAGGGTGTAGGGGACGACATACACCACCAAAAACGTTGACCAAATTAGAGTAAATCAAAGAAAAAATGACGGTAGAACTACAGACGACAGACCGATTAGCAGTGAACTTAATCAGCGAGGCTTTTGCTAATGAAGCTAACGCTTGAAAAGAATGGAAGGCGTGGCGGACTCCTTTATATCAGACGGGTCACCTGACGTGGGCGTCCTCGCCAGAAACTGCTAGCTAGAAATTTTTCCGTGGGGTCCTGACGCCTGCCAGACATCAGTCCTAGATGTAATTACCTACTGCAAGAGCCCTCTAGAAGTAAGATCTTGCCTTCCCAATCCAATATCAGAGCATCCAGGGGAACAGTCCCCAGGACTGGAGGTCTGCAGCAGAACTGGGGAAGTTGATGACTGTCTGGGGTTGTGAAGAGATCTATCTCTGGAGTGCCCCATCTGGTGAAGATTACTTTCAGGATGAGAGGATCCAAGGTCCATTCGTGATGGCCTTGGGAGATTCTGCTCAGAGCATCTGCTAGCACATTGTCTTTCCCTGGGAGGTGGACTACTATTAGGGAAGTTAGTAGGGAGTAGGCAAGAGGCCATACTTCCATGGCCTTCGTGCACAAGACCGTGGACCGAGTGCCCCTTACTTGTTGATGTACCACATGGTGGTGGTGGTGGTGTCTGTCCTTACCTGAACCAACTTGTTCCTCAATGAGTCCGAGAAAACTTGAAGGGCCAAGAATACTGCGCTGAGTTCCAAAAGATTGATATGAAGGAGAGACTCTTTTTGGGGACCAAACCCCCTGTGCTGTGAGGGCTCCCAGGTGGGCTCCCCAGCCCAGGAGAGAATCATCTGTGGTAAGGACCACTGAAGGAGTTTGCCTGAGAAATGGGACACCTTGCCTGAGACTGTCCTGGTCCAGCCTCCACTGGAGAGCTTGGACCAGAGTCTGAGTCACTTGAATCAGCTTGGTAAGAGAATCTTTCTTCTGAGACCAAAAGGACCTTGGGTAGAATTGAATGTCCCTCAGCTGGAACCTGGCCCCTTGTACCACTGGCGTGGAAGCTGCCATGTGGCCTAAGAAATGAAGAAAATGTCTCACTGGACGAGAAACCAGAGGATGAAAAGAGGAAGCGGGATCTGTAGGGGCCTGAACTCTTGCCAGTGGGAAGAAGGCCTTTGCTTGAACAGCATCTAACTCTATCCCTATGAAGGTGAGAAGCTGTACTGGTTCAGGAACTGACTTTGGCAGGTTGAGAAAGAATCCCAGGGAACTGAACAGATCTTGAGTGACCTGTAGGGCTGACTTGATCTAGTCGGAAGACTGTCCTACAATGAGCCAGTCATCCAGGTATGGGAATAGAAAAATGCCCTGCCTTCTGAGGAAGGCCACTACTACTGCAAGGCACTTTGTAAACACCCCTGCAGCCAATGTTAGGCCAAAAGGCATAGCTCTGAATGGATAATGGCCTGAAGGCAACTCGAACCTGAGGTACTTTCTGTGGGAGCACCTGATAGGAATATGGAAATAGGCATCCTTGAGGTCCAGGGATGCTAACCAGTCCCCTGGCCTTAGAAAGGGCAGAATTACTTCTAGAGTCACCATTTGGAACTTTGGTTTTAAGATGTGTTTGTTCAAATACCTTAAGTCTAGGATGGGTCGCCACTCCCCTGTCTTTTTTGGGGTAAGAAAATATCTGGAGTAAAGACCCTTGCCCCTGTGTAGAGTAGGAACTCTCTCTACGACTCTGAGAGCCAGCAGAGAGGAAACCTCTGATTCTAGAGCAATGGTGTCAGAGATGTTTGCAGGTGGAAAAGACCTGATCCTCATTTTTGGAAACTTTTTGAAACTGAGGGCCAGTCCCTGGCTTATTACATCTAGAACCAACTTGTCTGCGGTAACAGACTTCCAGGTCTGGAAGTAGTAAGCCAGCCTGCCTCCTACTGGGATTGGGGAGTCAACCCGGGCTAACACATCAGGGTGTCTGCTTGGCAGAAGCCTTGGACTGGGAAGAGGATGCAGCCCTACTCATCCCCCTCCTGCTTCTCCCTCGGAAGAACCCCCTCTGTGGGAAGGCCTGCCCCTGGACTGCTGCTTCTGAGGAGTGTCTCGCCTTTCCTTGGCCTGAGCACTCCTGTAAGTGGTCCTATATTCATCCATTTTTTTAAGCAAGCCTCTGCCTGCTCCCCAAAAAGAGAGTCACCCACTACAAGAAATCCATGGCCTTATCCTGGGTGTCCTGCGAAAGGCTAGTACATCTGAGCCAAGCAAATCTCCCAAGAGACACAGATGTAGCCATGACTCGTGATGCCATATTATTTGACTATGGGGAGCTGGAGTGTTTCACCCACCTTTTTGTAGAACAAATAGTGGGAAGGAGACTCAGAAAGCCTGGGAGAGGATACACTGGAGGGTCTGTCTGGGGAGATGTCCTGTTCAATGGGCACATCCAGACCTTCTAAACCATTATCATCATCATCATCATCATCCTGTTCTGGGAAGTCTTCATCCCCCTCTCACTCAAATTCATAATAGGTATCCGGATCGTAATCCAATGGAGTGGGATCCAACCGAACCGACGGTGCCAGTTCGGACGGAACCAGTTGAAGCGACTGAACAATGCTTATCGCTTTGGCTATCTCATCAGCGGTTGGAGTATGCGATTCTGGATCCGAACTAGCTGATTTCCTTTTTCTTTTCGCTGGAACCAACCCCTCCAAGTCGAATCTCCTTTTGCCTCAGGAGGTATCGCCCAGGTCAGTGGGCACCTGCTCATGTTCGGCCACAACCGTACCAGGAAAGCCATCCAGGTCAGCAGACTTCTCTGCCTCCTTTTCCTTTAGCCTACTCAATCTTTTATCCATGGTGGCTTTGGGAAAATTCTTACATATTTGGCAATATGTTTTGAGGTGGTCAAACCCCAGACAATAAACACACATGAGGTGAGGATCAGCCTTGGCAAAAGCTTCCCCACACTCACAACAGTGCTGAAACCCAGTGGGCTCGGTTTTCTTCTTGGGTTTCTCAGACATGGGCAGGTTAACAAAATTACCCTTAATAGCTTTTACGCCAGGTAATACTCCCCGATCAGTAACCAACCATGTTATGGGTTGTGCAAAGAAACCGGTAAAAGTCATTTTTTTTTTTTTTAAACCAATCGGAACCGGCACACCACTGCTAAATTCCCAGAATTTGAATTTAAACAAAAAACAGTCGGTTCCCAACCGGACCGACTGCTAGGGAACTGAAGAGTTACACTTTCCACAATAATAAAGACAAAAAAAAAAGTTCACTACCTATCTACACACTTACTGTACCACAGACAGAGACTTGAAACCGAAAAAAATAGGAAATCGGTAAAAATCGACACTTTTTAAGAAACTTTAACCAAACCGAGCAAAGCAGCAATATCTGGAGCGACTTCACAGTTAGGCAGAGAAAAGAATCTAGGTTTGAAAACCGAGCTTGAGCTCAACGTTCTATGCTTCTGCATAGAGTTAAAGTTAACTCTTTCTTCTCCGGGGCAGTTTAAGTGCTGGTGCTAACTGCATATGTCAGAATACAGAAAGACTTAATGTTATTTGAAGTTCAGTCTTCCGCATACTCAAGGACATCGACAAGAACAGAGAGACAGAGATGTTTGATCTAGTGTCCCCTAGCAGGATGCGGGGCCACGGGGGCACACCCTGAAGCTCAGAGATTATCACTGAAGGGTTAACATTAGGAGGTGGCACTCCTCCCAGAGGGTGGTGAACCTATGAAACAGCCTACCAGCAGAAACGGTGGATATAAAGGCAGGCAAGCTTTCAAGGTTGCATAGGCAAATTTCAGGTTAACAAAGGAATGACAGAGTACCCTGGGTAGTAGGGTGGGTGGGGAATCCCTATAAATGAGAACACTTACAGAGCACAGTTAGTCCCTGCTTATGAAGCAGGGAGGGGGCAGACATGATGGACCTGGAGTCCCTTCTGACCTTAAATTACTATACCACTGATCTAACTTAAAGATATGCAGCTGTAAAGCTGATCCATGGGATTAACAGGGTAAAATTCAATGAACTGTTCACCCTTACTGCAAACACAACTCACTTCACTAAAGACTTCACCTACGGACAGACTTCTTCCTCTTCTCTCCACATTATAACAACCCATGTCTAATCCATCCCCCCCCCACCCCACTGCTGTATCCTTTTTTTTTCCCTCAGTGGTACACCTTCCAACTCAATGTACACTGTAATCTGAATTTTATGTCTCATTGGTGCTATACAAATGTCTTGCCTGACGGTGGCTGCACAATCCTCTAGCTCTCAACCTGGCCACCCCACAACAACGTACATGTACATGCACACTTTTGACACTGTTTTTGTCATTCTCTGAAGTTCATTGTTTGCACTATGATTTTGTTATACATGTTCATGCACCTATTGTTGTCACTTTGTCATTGTTGTTTCAGTCCCTGGTGTACCCCCCCCCACCAGGTCACACCTGGAACCAGAGCCCTGGGTCAGTGTGCCTATCCCGGTCACCAAATTTTAAATAAATAAAATTTGTGTAATGCACCAACCATTTACTATGCATCCTTGTATTGTAATGTATTTGTCCTTGGTTCCCTCCTCTTTTTTCCTCTTAATTAACTCTCCCCCATCGCAGGGCCTATCCTGTAAATCATTCCTCTACGCTGATGACTTAATACTATACCAAAGTGACCCCTCCTCACTATCCGCCACTCCTACCGTTGATTTCTGCAAGGCACACTATTGGTTCTCCACCAACAACCTGTTGGTCAATGCTGCCAAAACAAAGGTCATGCTTTTTGGTTCCAAACTCAAGCTCTCCTCCTTTGCCTACAACGGTGACCTTCTCACTGTCAGATCCCCAGGTGGATCTCTCCTTTACACCGTTCCCACTTTCACGTATACGGGAGTAATCCTGGACCTGTTCCTAACGTACACTGACTACACTGCCTCTTTTTTTTTTTTTTTTTATAAATATCTTCATTTAGATTTTACAACATATATACAGACATGTAATCCAGATCCAATTAGCTTATTTCATTTATACAGTTCATAAAGTCTCAGCTTGGTTACAAAGGACTATAACTCTTTAGGGAGAGAAAGTACGGAAAATTCTGGTTGTATTTATAGGGGTTATGCAACTAGCAGCATTATCCAACCTGGCTGTAAGGCAAAGAGAAAAGAGGTTAGTCCCCTAGACCAAAAGTCCTATTGGGTTGCACCTGGGAAAGAAAGTCCAAATGTGGTTCGGGTTACGCCATGTGTTATGCCTCTGGCCAATCTTTAAGGTAGTTCTAACATTTTTTAATGAACATATTTTCATTCTTCAACTCCCATTTCAGGTAACAATCTCGAGTGATGGAATAGAGTACTTTTGGGGAATACACAACTTAAGAAACTCCCTTCACCTACTCCCTGGGTCACTCTTCAGCAGTCTTCGCTCAGCTCTATATGGATTTTCCCCTTACCACCGGATAGCTGGTGGCCTGGGGGCGTATTGGAGGCCTCCTTCACGCCTATGTAGAGGCAAATTCGGTGGATTTAGGTTCTGTTCCCCTAGGGGGTGAACGTAGGGTCTTTTAGCATGTAGTATATTTGCCATCTGTCCCATCTAGTAGTAAACCTTTCTTCTTGGTTATTTAGACTGTACGTTATTTTTTCCATGGTATATATCTGTCTGGGGATGTTCCACTAGTCCTGAATCATGGGGACTTGACAAGTCAACCATAATTTTGTGATTGCTTTCTTAGCAGCGGATAGGAGAAGGAGAAGTAAATATCTAGTATTTGGGCCTCGTAGGGTTTTAGGGAAAATAAAAAATAAGAACATCTCCAATATCAAGTGGAGTTGTGGATCTAATATTTCTTGCAGGTGGGTCTGAATAAGTGCGAAAAATGTCCCCAGGGACAGGCAGTCCCACATGATGTGGGTATGATTTGCCCCGAGTTCCCCGCATAACCGCCAGCATGTGGCTGCGCGGGTTGAGGAAAAGTGGCTGGTAATTACAGGGGTTCTGAAGTACCGAACCAGGTTTTTCCACGCAAACTCGCGCCACTGGTGTGAGCTAGTCACTCTGGCTGAGTAGCCACAGGCTCGGCGCCAATCCTCGGGTGTTATCTGAGAGCCTGATTCCTGAATCCATTGTGTACAGATGTTGTCAATGTGGGGATAACTCTGTACATTCAGTGCTTGATAATATAGCGATATTAGATGGCCCTGTTTCAGGGTTTTGTTAAGGTTAACTTGGCTGTGGATTAAAGATGGGCATTGCTCATGTTCCCAGATTATCCGTGGGAGACTATCCACATAGTGCCGGAGTTGCAGATAACGACAGAAATCCCGGTGTGGCAAGTTATATTTCCTTTGGATCTCTGCGTATGACCACATCGTACCATGGGACATTATCTGCCCCAGGTACTTCAGGCCGTGCTTTTCCCACTGCTGAAAGCTGTTGTCTAATTTGTTTGAAGGGAAGTTGCTCAAGCTAGAGACTGGGCATATATAAGTGGTAGGAAGGGTGTCAGCCTGTGTGCTTTTTTAATGGTCTGCCAGCTGCGGAGCAATGCCGTAAGCCAAGGGTCTGTATGCTGAGGTAGTATCCTGTTATCTTCTTGTTGATAAGACTCGGTAGTAAGTATGGCCATCCAGCAGAGCTCGCTCTATGTCCAACTAGTGTGGGTTGGATGTTCTAATTTGCCCGGACATTAGATGTGTCAGTATTGCCGCTTGTTAGTAATATCTGAGATCTGGGAGTGCCAGTCCTCCTCGACGGGGGACAGTGAGAATCTTTAGATGACACTGCCTCGATTATTAGGCATATCAACCAAAGGATAGGGCTCTATCTCCTGATTGACCACCTCTCGCCGGAAGCCCGCCTTGCTACTGCCCGTGGCAATCTCCTCCCTCTCCTTGACTATGGCTGCCTGGTGTACTCCCTCACCTCCATTACCAACCTGAACCGCCTGGACGATACCTACAGTCGTATATGCTGCCTTGCCCTTCCATGCCCCTGCCCTCACTCATCAATGCTCTCTTTATGAGTCCCTTAACTGGCTCTCTCCACAAGCGTGGCATTCCTATCTGCTGGCCCGGACCACTGCTGATACCTTGCACAATCCCTACTACTCTTCACTATCCAGTGTTATCTGGCCTGAACCTACTGCCGCAATCTTCAGTCTTTCCACCTCCAACTAGAATGCCCTAACATAACTACGAGGATGGGCCTAAGAGCCTTCTCCTCAACCAGACCCTCAGTATGGAACCCCCCCCAATCTGAATTCCCTATTAAGAATGCATTTTCTGTCCTCCTCGACATGCGTCTGCCTGCAGGTCGCTAACACGGGTGCACCTCCCTTGCAGCCCACCATTACCACCGCCCCATCTAGTGCTCTGCTCTGAATACTGGCTCACAGAGCATTCTTTCTATCCTGTAATATGGCTTTGTTTTTATATCTAAATGTTTCCTGTTGAACTCTGCGTGCCTTCAGGTATTTTACTGGCACTGCTGATGTTTAACATTCCTATTGTTGAATGACAGAGCAACTTCACCGTGTTTACCTAAATTTTATATAACTTGGTATGCTCAACTGTTGATGTATCTGGTACTGTTTATCTTATATTTTCTGAGTTTGTTTCACCTACACTGATTCCATGTTATGTTCCCTGTATGATCTACACTGTTCTCACTGTATGTTACTTTTTTTTGCCAGTTTCTGGCCCAGGCCATGCCTGAAAAAGGTATTCGAATCAGTGCACCAAGCTGGTTATCAAATGAATAAATAAATAAAAATAAATAAGGGGGAACACACGAAAGCTGACTGAGAGGTTCAAGAGAGATGTCCCCAAGTACTTTTTCAAAGAAATAATGGTGAACAAATGGAACGTACCACTGGAGGAGGTGGTCTGCGCCAAACAGTGAGTAGGTTCAAACATGGGTGGGACAGGCACAAGGGGTCTGACAAGAGCAGGTGGTGGAAAAAGGTAAGAGAAAAGGGGGTAATACTGTTCACAGTATGTACTTTCCTCCTGGGAGGCATACATCCCACATGTAATGCATTTAACAATTTTTTTTGTTCTCCAGTAATACTTTTAACAGACTCTCTGCTACCTCTATGTCTGCAGTTCAATTGGCCCATTTGTGATCTTTCCCACGGCCGTCTCCTGTGTCTCCTCCTTGACAGAGTGCAGTTGTGCCACCGCAAGGGGAGTCCCCTTATCCTCTTGTCCTCGCCGGACATGTCAGACACGTGCTATGATGCGTGTGTCTCCACGCGTTCGACAAGCTTGCACTGCATGCTCAGGCCTTGTTTTTATCTCCAAGGACCGAGTTGCGACACTCCTGCCTCGTGTTCCTTTTATGTTGAAAAAAACTATTATTTCCAGCCAAAATATAATTTAATACTCAGTCCTCTGCTGTAAATCACTTTTCAGTCAGTTTCTAATTCCCCAGAAAAATGTTAACATATACAGTGCGTTTTGTAGTCCTCAGCTACTGTGTGAGGACTACAGCAATCTGACCCTTCCTGGTTCCTGTTGCCAACAGGCTCAGTGCTATTTATGACAAGTGTTTTATTTATTATGCTTTATCTTGCTACTTGTCACCATAACCTCAACCTCGATCACGGTCCCCTCCACCACCACTCCCACATTAGCCACGACTCCCTGATACCCCCTGGCTTATCCCCCCAAGGGCTGGGTTGCGGCACCTGGGCCTAAGTGCTGCAATGTTAGGATAGGTCAGGAGGGAGCCGGACTGGGAGCTCACTGAAGCGGAGAGGAAGGCTTCATCCTGGCAGCAGTGGATTTTTCCCCCCTGTATGCGGGGACGTGCAATGACAGCCGGCATCCGCCCCGCCCCTCAAACTACTTTCTGTTGCCAGTCGCAGGGGTACCTCCAGCCTCCGCCAGGAGTCCATCAAGCACTGGTCAACTCCCCTTCCTCACCCCGGAAAAGGAGAGCAGTCCTTGGGATACTCCATCCTTCTCCCCCACAGCCGGCCCTCCGACGTCCCAGGTCTGTTTCAGAACCCGGGTTGCGGATGTTGCAAGCAGAAATCCAACCGCTGCGTCAAAAGGCCGGCATCACAAGTGTCTTAACCCAGCGTGTCTGTGCTTTTTGCTCCACCGAATGGGCTCATGCACCTTATATTAAGCTTAGCAAAGTGTCACACTTCCACACAGAGGTCGGCTTGCAGTTTAAGCAGCATTGCTCGCTCAGGCCCTTGTTTTTTATCTCCAAGGATCGAAGGTTATGTCATTCCCACCTCACGATCCCTTTATATTGTTAAATACTATTATTTCCAGCCAAAATATACTTTAACACTCACTCCTGTGCTTTAAATCACTTTTCAGTTATTTTCTAATTCCCTCAGCAAAATATTCACATACACAACATGTTTTGTAGTCCTTAGCTACTGTATGAGGACTACAGCAATCTGCCCCTTCCTGGTTCCTGTTGCTAACAGGCTCAATGCTGTTTATCACAAGTGTTTTAACCCAGCATGTCTGTGCTTTCTGCTCCACCGAATGGGCTTATGCGCCCTATATTAGGCTTAGCAAAGTGTCACACTTCCACAGAGGTCGGCCTGCAGTAATATGGACATTAGGGTCAGGCGCCATCTCCAAAGTATTAGGCACGGCTGGAAAGACTGGTCGGGCCAGCTGGCTTTTTTCTGCTATCATAGTCTATGTTTCTATGATCTGCAGTAACAGGAAGGAAGGCAAAAAAGGTAACCGCAATACTGACCTACAGCAAGAAGGAGCAAATACACGCCCGAACTGACTGCAATTAACCTCCAGGAAGGAAAGCACATACATATGGGGTCAATGATTTCTTAAACCTAGTTCATCGTAACAGTGTTCAGTTTTTAAAATTACTCGCATCTTTAAAAAATTAAAAGTTTTGCCCAAACGCAGACTCTCTGAGGCATACATACTGTATGTCTTAACAGATCTGCAGAAGATACTGGGTTATGGGAAGTGGATTTATTTTCCTCACTACTGAGTCCTTACTCAGCCTGAAGTAGCTACTGTAGGCAAGTGGATTTTTTTTTCTCCTTCAGCACTGGTGAAACTGGTAGAACCCTCAAAGCACTTCACAAAGCCTAAAAAAGCATGCATGCAGACATATACAGCCACTCTCACCTCTCCAACATGTTTAAGGTCAAACAAGGAAAAAAAACTCACCTTAGTAATCTTGTTTCTTCCATATTCATATCTCTCTGCAATTAGCTTGCCCAGCAGAACTGCCCAGAGAATGGAACTATATGCTAATGATGTAATCACTGGCATGTGACAATTATTCAAACTGCTGCCCTCATCTGCTGCACATTCTATCAACGTCTCAGATTTCGAGGAAGCCCACAATGCAACCTATTTAAAAATACTAAAGCCAACATACTGCTTGATACAAACAACTATGCTCTATACCTACATACTACAGCTGATACTAATGATTATGGTATCAGACCTACCTCAAAATGACCAGAATCACCTGAGAAAAAGAAAGGTAAAATAAAACCCACAGGATTAAGGTAAGTGTGCCTGTGTTTGTGACTGCCAGGTAAGAAGACCATTCAGAGGCCCTGGTTCTGGAAGGGGAGGTAGGGAGGGAGAGTTATGAATGTGGAAGAATACATTGGAAGAAACAAGATTACTAAGGCGAGTAATTTTTTCTTCTAACCCCATGTATTCTTCTCATATTCATAACTCCCTGCAGACTTCGAAGCAGTACCTTTGGAGGTAGGCACAGAACCTATTTAGGAAAGAGGCTCTGCAGAACTGCTGTGCCAAACCTGGTATCACTCCTGGACTGCAAGTCCAAACTATAATGTTTAGTAAAGCTGTGTACTGTTCTCCACTTAGCTGCTTTACAGATCTCCACGTAAGCAATAATACCCAACAGGGTGGGTGGTACTGTGCTATACCGGACTGCCCAGGGGCGTAATGAGGCCCGACGCCACAGGCGGAAGGCCTTATAGCTCCTGGAAGGTCTAGTATAGCACAATACTCCCCTTCCTGGAGGGTATTATTGCACTTAGAAAATGGTCATCTGTGTAAAATCTGATTAAGTTGTAAAATAAAGGAAATCAATTTAAAGACAAATACTAGAATTTTTTTTTTTTTTGTTAAAGTAGTCCCTCCATTTTGGGTCTGTTCCATCTGATATTGCGCCCCCACACACACACACACACAGGTCACAGAGCTATTCTGTTCCACTGACCACTCCCCACCACCACATCCAGAATAAAAGATGCAGTTTCTTGCATACTGTCCCCAACCAGAGAAACTGCTGTAGTACTGTTTATTTGCGGTACTGCTGTTTATTTGGTAAAAGTATAAAGGCATTTCAGAAGGGCTTTGTGAGCCGTGAGGCATGTGGCCTTACAGGACCAAGGAAGTGGAGACCCTGAACTACCAGGAGAGATGGCAGCTTGGGGACAGCTCTCTAAATTACTTGTTTTTTAAGGTAGCACACTTTTTTTTCCATTTGTGGTGATAACTGTAATGCAGTTCTTGTGTGGATTCCCCCACCCTCTGAGAAACATGCCAGCTACACATTGGGACTCGGGAGCTGAGCAGGAGAGATTAAGTGAGGACGGTGATGTATGAAGCCCTGTCCCCGCATGTCAGCGAGAGAACAAGAGCAGATAGGGTGAGGTCTAGTGACATCTCAATATAACAGTACTTCAGTGCCTCAGAAAATAAAAAAAATCAGTTTCTGTTTAACTTTGTTTTTTAAACTGCAGTGCTGATTAACAGGCAATTAGCACAAGGTCGCACTACCGCACTGCTGCGAGGAACTGCCGCCTTTGTCTGACCATTTTTTTTCTAAAGACTGAATTTGGTACCACAAGCCAAGCTGGATTTTGGAGATGGGGTTATGTTTCTAAATCTAAGCTACTGCCGTGGGGTTGTGAGCAGGGTTTGTAAGGGGGGGGTTGTTTTGGTTTTTTTTATTAACACTATTCTTATTCACACAAGAGCTGGGCAAATACTGGACAGTGGCACCGTTTGTGACAGTATTGGGGGGCCATGCCACTAAGTGAGAGAAAAAAACGGCGACTATTTAAAATGAAAAATTCCATGGGCACACTGTTATTGGTGATTAGGTTAGTTAAGGATGGCACTTTTAATACCAGGGCTCTGTTGCCTGACAGATGCCCACCTTGGCAGAGCTATCAGCCAATCAGAGCCCAGAGATTTTGTAGACCATTTTCTAATAAAGGGTTATCTCTAGAAGCTCCTATAGAAGCAGCTGTGTCCCTAGTAGAGTGGGCCCTGGGGACTGCGTTCCGTATTTTGTGTAACAAAACTAAATGCATTGAACTATCCAGCGAGAGACTGATCTCTTGGAAGCTGGGGTACCCTTTCCAACATCCCCATAAATGAGAAAAAGTTGTTGTTTATCACCTCTGTGATCCTTGGTGTGGGTCAGATAGTAACTCAATGCCCTTTTTACATCCAGATTATGGAGTCTGTGCTCTCCTGAACTGGCATGTTCTGTGAAGAAGACTAGCAGTGTCATGGATTGATTCAAATGGAAATCAGAAACCACCTTAGGAAGAAACCTCCTTTTAGTTTGAAGTACTACTTTATCATTATGAAAAAATAAATAATCCTTTGCCACACAAAATGCTTGCAATTCACTTATTCTGCTAGCAGAAGTCATTGCTACCAAAAACACAGTTTTGCAAGTGATATACTGCAAGTTTGCCAAAGACACTGGCTTAAATGGAGGTTTCAAGAGCTGAGCAATGCAAATGTTCAGATCTCATACTGGAACTGGTTCTTTAATAGGAGGGTGTAAGTGACATAACCCTTTAAAGAACTTTTTGAAAATGGGATTAGATGAAAGGGAAACAGCTTTTCCTGCAGAAATAAAAGCTGAAATTGATGCCAAATGCACCTTCAGAGATATATAGGTTTCAAACCTTTAGAGTGCAAATCAGTAAGATATTCTAACAGCACTGGGATTTCTGCCAGGGAGGGAGAAATATGTTTAGCATCACACCAAATAGAACACCTTTTCCATTTTGCATTATGTTTTCTTAGTAGACGGTTTTCTATATCCTTTTAGGATATCCAGAACAGCTTGAAAAAGTTGTAAGTTTGCATACTCGAAGTCCTCAAGAGCCATGCCTTGAGCCTGAGAGGCCTGAGGTTCGGGTACAGGATCTTCCCTTGATGGGAAGCTAAAAGATGGTGCCTCCTAGGTAGGAGGATTGGTGTGGACACTGACGTCGACAGCAGAAGGGGGTACCATGGCTGTCTGGCCCAGTCTGGTGCTATCAGTATCATAGACGCAGTCTGTGACCCGAGTTTGAGTAGCACTCTGAAGATGAGAGGGAAGGCATATAGATGCTTTCCTGACCAGTCCAGGGGAATTGTACTGTGACTGGTGGCCTGCAACAAAATAGTGATTCTCATGACAGGCAAAGAGATCTACCTCTGGAGTGCCCCATCGTCTGAACACTGAGTCCAGTACCTGTCTGTTCAGAGACCATTCGTTATGTGCCTGGTTGATCCTACTTAAGGTATCTGCCAGGGTATTGTCCTCGCCTGGTACATGAATAACTTGCAAGGAAGCTTTTAGAGAGTAAGCCAGTTCACAGATTTTCATGGCTTTTGTACACAGGGGATCCAAACTTGTTCCCCCTTGCTTGTTTATGTAAAACACTGTAGTGGTGGTGCCTGTACTGACCTACACCACCTTGCCCTGTATCAACTGGGAAAAACCTTTTAGAGCTAGAAATACTGCTCGGAGCTCTAGCAGATTTATGTGGAGGAGAGACTACACACTTGACCAAGTGCCATGGGTAATGTCTCTCCTATATGAACACCCCATCCTACAGAAAAGAATCTGTTGTAAGAATGACTGAGGGATTTTCCTTCTGAAAGGGAAATCCTGCCCTTAGATTGTGGACATCTGTCCATCACTGTAGGGACTGGATCACAAATTGTGTTACAGAATGTTACAGGAATCAATTCTGACATATGGTCTTTTCTTGGCACCAGTGTGACTGTAGATGAAACTGGATGTCTCTCATGTGAAGTCTTGCTCCCAAGACCCCTCCTGTTGCTGCAGCCATGTGTCCCAGTATTTGCAAGTATCTTCTTGCAGGACATGACTTTCCCAACTCGAATGAGGCAATCAGTTGCAGTATAGACTGAACTCTGTCCTCTGGAAGAAAAGCTCTTCCTTTTAAGGTATTCAGTTCTGCTCCAATGAAATACAGGACTTGAACCGGTATGAGAATGGACTTTTCCTGGTTTAGCAGGAAGCCCAGAGAATGTAACAGATTTTTTGTTATTTCTAGGTGTGCTTGCACCTGCTGAAATGACTTTCCCACTATTAGCCAATCATCGAGATAAGGAAAGACTGTAATTCCTAGTTTTCATAGGAATACTACTACCACTGCCAGGCATTTTGTGAATACCCTTGGTGCTGAGGTAAGACCAAAGGGCAGGGCTGAGAACTGGTAATGACCTGAAGGGAGTCTGACCCGGAGATATTTTTTGTGAGACTCCCTTATGGAGATGTGGAAACAGGCATCTTTTAAATCTAGAGATGCCGACCAGTCTCCCTGCTGGATGACAGGTAAATTTATAGATAGGGTCACCATCCGGAATTTTGACTTTGCCAGATATTTGTTCAGATGCCTTATGTCCAGAATAGGCCGCCACTCCCCATTTTTCTTTTTGGTAAGAAAATACCATGATTAAAACCCTCTGCCCCTCGGAACAGTTGGCACCTGCTCCACTGCTTTTATGCTGAGCAGGGTTTGAACCTCCTTTTCTAGGAGCTATTCTTCAAGAAGAGAGGCTGGTTTAAACAGCCTTGACTTCAGAGGAGGGAAGGATTTGAAACTCAGAGAGTCCCCTGGCTCACTAATTCCAGTACCCACTTGTTTGTGGTTATGGCTTGCCAGGCCTGAAAGAAATGAGCCAGTTTGCCCCCTACTGGTATTAGGGAGGCGGCCTTGGCAAAGGAGTCAGGGATTTTGTTTCAGTGGGGCCTGAACCTGGGTGGATTGGGAAACCCTCCTGGAGCCCCTCCTACCTCTGGCCTTATACTACCCAGTCTGCTGTGGGTATAGCAGCAGCTGTGAAACAGCTTGAGGCTGATAGAAGGGCCTACCATAGGATCTTCCTCTACCTCCCCTTCCATAAGGCCTAGAAGAAGTAGTAGGCCTGTCTTTGGATGAATTACTCTTATAGGTGGTTTTGTATTCATCTACCTTTTCCATATTCTTTGGTCTGTTTGCCAAAGAGAGAATGATCTTGTACAGGAAAGTCCATGGCCTTAGCCTGGCTGTCCTGTGTTAAATATGTAGCCCTTAGCCAAGCAAACCTTCTCAGGGCTACAGTCAGAGCCACAATTCTAGCAGCATTATCTGGAATCTGGAACTGGTATTTGGATGCTTTCAGTCGAAACCTGGTTGTTTCTGCTAGGTCATCAGATATAGGAGAGGGAACCTTCTTTGACATGGCCAAAACAGACTGCCAGCGTGCCTTTTGATACTGTGCAGCATAGGCCTGGTAATTAGCTTGTCTGACCCCCAGAGAGACAGCTAAATACCCTTTCTTCAACATACTGTCCATTTTCCTTGAATCCTTCTCAGGTGCTTGAGAGGATAAAGGAACCCTCACCTTCTCACAGGTTACCTGTTGGACTATACCCTGATGAACAGGGTGAGAATAGAGGAATTCAGCCCCTTTAGAAACATAGAATTTGACAGCAGATAAGGACCGCTTGGCCCACCTAGTCTGCCCATTTTCCTACCTAACAGATCAGCTGCAGATCCTAGTTAACCAACAGCTTACTTCCTCTTACCCACAACTAGGACTGCCTTATGCCTGTCCCATGCATTCTTGAAGTCCCCCACTGTTCTTGACTCCACGACCTCCTCGGGGAGGCTGTTCCATGCATCCACAACCCTCTCAGTGAAAAAATACTTCCTCACATTACCCCTGAGCCATCCCCGCTCTATCTTCAAATTGTGCCCCCTTGTTCTTGCACATCTCTTTTTCTGGAAGATGCTACCCTCTTGGACTTTGTTAATTCCCTTGAGGTACTTGAAAGTTTATATCATGTCCCCTCTCTCCCTTCTTTCCTCAAGAGTATACATATTAAGCTCCTTTAGTCTTTCTTCGTATGTCTTCTGGTGCAGACTCTGCACCATTTTGGTTGCCCTCCTCTGGACAGCCTCCACTCTGTCTATGTGGAGATGTGGTCTCCAGAACTGCACACAGTGCTCCAGATGGGGTCTTACCAACTGTCTGTACAGAGGGATAACAACTTCCTGTTTTCTACTATTGATGCCTCTTCCTATGCATCCCAGTATCCCCCCCAGCCTTCCTTACTGCCTTCTTACATTGCTTGCCCACCTTTAGGTCATCTGATATAATTACCCCCAGGTCCCTTTCTATTTTTACTGTTGTCAGTATCTCACCCCCCATTGTGTACGCTTCCCCTGGGGTTTTGTTTCCCATGTGCATTACCTTGTACTTCTTTGCACTGAATCTGAGCTGCCATACATTTGACCATTCCTCCAACCTTGCCAAGTCCCTTCTCATCCTTTCCACTCCATCTTGTGTATCAACCCTGTTGCAGATCTTTGTGTCATCTGCAAAGAGACATACTTTTCCTTCCAGTTCCTCTGCAATGTCACTTATAAAGACATTAAAAAGGACCGGTCCCAGTACTGAACCCTGCGGTACCCCGCTAGTAACCCTCCTTTCTTCACTGTGTACTCTATTTACTACTACCCTTTGCGTCCTGTTGTCTAGTCAATTTTTTATCCAGGCTACCACCATGGGACCCACTCCAAGGCTGGCAATCTTGTGTATTAATCTTTTGTGTGGGACTATATCAAATGCCTTGCTAAAATCTAGGTAGGCCATGTCCACAGGCCCTCCCTGGTCTACCACTTTGGTCACCCAGTCAAAGAAATCTATTAGATTCGTCTGACACGACCGTCCCATCATGAATCCATGCTGCCTTGGGTCCTATGCCCCACTGGCCTCTAGGTACTCAACATTTCTTTCCTTCAGAAGTGATTCCATCATTTTCCCTACCACTGAGGTCAAACTAACTGGTCTGTAGTTTCCTGCCTCTGTCTTGCTTGCTCCCACTTTTGTGAAGAGGAATCACATCTGCCCTCCTCCAGTCCTCGGGTACCACCCCATCCTCCCATGATTTGTTAAAGAGAGTAGTCAGCGGCGTCACTAGTTCTACCCTTAGCTCTTTTAGAATTCTTGGGTGAATCCCATCAGGCCCCATTGCTTTGTCCACCTTCAATTTTATTAGTTCTCTCAGAACCCTTCTTCTGTAAATGGACTAGTATCGACCTCGCCTTTGGAGTGTTTCTCTTGTTTGGTTTAGGTAACTCTTCCTTTGAATACTGAGCAGAAATATTCTGCTCAGTATCCCTGCTTCTTCACCGCCACCCTCTACCCACATTCCTCCCTTTATTAAGCTTCAGTATCCCTCCTTTGGTCTTTCTTCGCCCTTAATGTACCTATAAAGGTCTTATCCTCTTCTTAACAGAATTGGCTATCCTTTCCTCGGTTTGGGCCTTTGCTATTCTGACTGCCTTCCCAGCCTCTTTCTGCTTTAACTGATAAAGTTCTCAGTCCTGCTCCTTCTGTGTTTCCTTATATTTCCTGAATGCTGTCCTTTTCTCCTTAACCTTCCCTGCCACCTCTTTTGTGAACCATAGCGGTTTTTTCCTTCATTGTGTTTTATTGATTTGCTTTACACAAAGGCTTGTTGCCTCTGTGATGGCTGTTTTGATCACTCCCCATTGTTCCTCCACCCCTCCTTCTTGCCTGTTTGCTAGTGCTTTTCTGAGGCACTCTCTCATTTTCCCAAAGTCCAATTGGCACTTCTTGTCAGCCTTCTTATCCAGAGTCGTGGCAGAGTTAGGGTTCTGCAGGACTGTGAATAAATCTTTCTTAAAGAATGTATTGATAGGCAGAAAAATCTTCTTAGTGGGTGTTAACCCCATCATTTCCATATATTCTGCCTCCTCCTATTCTTCTATGACCTCGGTGGTAGCCTGTGTCACAAACGCACTCAACAGGTCAGACCCTCTGCTCCCACAGTGCCAACCCCGAGCACAGTAAAGTGAATAGGTAACAGACAAGGTAACCCTCCTGTCTGTTTTTGGGTACGAATCACATTTAGTCTCAAGCTCTGGGGGGATTCAAACTGTGAACCTTATGCTAGCATACTCAATGTATAGGCTCAGATACGTACCCTCTTCGGAGATTGCGGTACAATCTTTTGCCACAGGCACCAAGCCAGGCTTCCAAAATGAACCCTTAAAACTCCATAAAAGATCTTAGGTATATTCTTACCTTTTCCCAGTTTAGTAACACCATCAAGCTCTCCAGAACAGCTGTCAAACTTAACCACGTATACATCACTTGCAAAAATAACTTGGAATACACACCCAGGCAGGATCTTTCAAATAAAGATTTTACTAAAAGATGATAAAAATATGAAAAATGTAAACACAGAACATATATCAAAGTGCATCACAAGCACATAAAAGAAAAACAAGGAAAACCACCAAACAAACTCCTACCAAAATACTTTCATATCTTTTCTATCTAATATATTTCCTGTGTAAGAGCCTTTTTAATTAGAGATCTTGTTGAAGAGCCCAAAAAGAAATGTCATATTCCCCAGTTACAAAAATACATTTCAACTCCATCTCCACACCCCCTTGGTGAGTCATCTAGCACTTCCTTTTAGAATAAAAAAAAATACTAACAGTGATTTCCTGTCAGGAGATATATTAAACAATGTGACATCAGCAAAAACTAATTTCCCAGATTATGAGCCTCTGATCAACCAGTTCCTTTTGGGGATTTACAACCCTGCAATCAGTCAGCTAGGTGCAAGATATAGCTGGCAGGAATCCGCTTAATGCTGTCCTGTTTCTGAAGTCATAAAATGTATATTTTAGTTTCCCAGTTTCTGAGCAGCAACAGGTCATAAAAAGGCCATAAAATGCAATGTCTCAAGGAAATTAATTACATTACAGAGATCTCCTGGTCAGTTGTATGCTATCCTACAGTTTCAGTTAAACCTGTCGGGGGGGGCATGGAGCACAGGCTGTCTTATGTGAGACAATCACATACTATATTTTTATAATACAAATAGCATACGATAATCATAACCAGCTGACCAAGCATCATACTCCTCCCCACCTAGACTGAATTTGGGGTTCTATGCCCTGCATGGGATGAACTTCCCAAGTCAGTTCACTCCTCATATAGAAGCGATAAGCCATCTGCGTTCTGATTGGTCACGCCAGCCCTATGTAAGATCATCATGTCATACCCTTGCAAGGCAAGACTCCATCATAATAGTCTACCATTAGTTTTCCCATTTATGTCAGCCAAACCAGGGGGTTGTGGTCAGTTTGTACCTCAAAATGCTGCCCATATAAGTATGGCTCTAACTTCTTTAGGGCCCACACTCTGGCAAGACACTCTTTGTCCACAATGGAGTAAGCCTGCTCCCTGGGAAGTAACTTTTTACTCAGGTACACTACAGGGTGATCTTTCCCTTGGCTGGATGCCTGACTCAGTACTGCCCCAATACACACATCAGAGGTGTCAGTCTGGACTATAAAGGGTCTGCTATAGTCAGGACTTGTCAATACAGGAGCACTTCACAGTGCCTCCTTCAGTCTGGTAAAGGCTTTTTCACAGGCTGGTTCCCAAGTAATTTTCTTAGACATCTTTTTCTTTACTAGGGCAGACAGGGGAGCAGCCAGACCACTGTAATTGGGTAAAAATGTCCTATAGTACCATGCTGTCCCTATCTGGTCTGGGCCATACGTTGATCACCTCTATTTTTAGTTGGTTAGGACAGAGCTGTCCCCGGCCTACAACATGCCCGAGGTATGCCACCTCAGCCATGGCCACCTGGCACTTATCAGCTTTGACAGTGAGCCCAGCCCTCTGTATCCTGTCCAGTACTTCCCTAAGGTGGAATAGGTGTTCCTCCCAGCTGACACTAAAGATGGCAATGTCATCCAGGTAAGCCACGTCGTACTCCTCAGCACCATTTAACACCTGGTTCACCAGCCTTTGGAAAGTGGCCAGGGCGTTGTTCATTCCAAAAGGCATTATTTTAAATTCAAATAAGTCTTATCAGAGTGCTGAAGGCCGACCTCTCCCTAGCTCTGTCAGTTAACTTTACTTGTCAATACCTCTTTGTCAGGTCAGTAGTCGTAAGGTATGTCGCCCCTCCCAACCTGTCCAGGAGTTCATCTGTCCGGAGCACTGGGTGGACGTCTGACTTTGTGACTGCATTCAGTTCACGATAGTCCACACAGAAACAAGTAGAGCCATCTGGCTTGGGCCCAAGGACTACGGGTGAGGCCCAGGGGCTGTGGGATCTTTGGATTACCCCTAAATCCAGCATTTCCTCTACCTCCCTCCTAATATCCTTTTGGACAGCCTCTGACACCTGATATGCTGTCCGCCGTATGGGCATCTGTATTCCTATCTCTACATCATGTGTTGCTAGTCCAGGCTTGGCGCTAAACAGTGGGACAAAGTCTGCTTAAACCTCCCTTACTTCCTGGATCTTGTCCTGGACCAGCTGGGGTGACAGTTTAACTGCCTCCACAGAAGACTCCCACTTGCTTTCTTCCAGAAAGTCCAGAAGGGGGTCTCCTTCGTCCGTCCCCGCCCCAGGACAACATACTGCAAACACTATGTCAGCCCTATCAGCATATGGCTTCATCATGTTGACATGGTACATTCTTTCTGTATGTCTTCTGTCAGGTAATTTTATGATATAGTTCACGTTATTCACCTATTTAACTACTTTGTATGGGCCCGCCCACTCAGCCTACAGCTTGTTTTTCCGGACCAGAATAAGAACCATGACTTCCTGACTCACCGTGTACAAAGCGAGCTCCAGCTCTACAGTCGTACCATACTTTTTGTTTCTGTTGGGCAGCTGCCAAGTTGCTCTGGACTGTCCCCATAAGCTCCTTCAGCCTTTCCCTAAACCTAAGGACATAATCCACTATGGGAGTTTTTTGGGTGGTGAGCTTGCCTTCTCAGTCCTCCCAGATCAAGTCTAGGGGCCCACGTAACAGACATCCATACAAGAGCTCGCAGGGGGAAAATCCTGTCGACTCTTGGGGCACCTCCCTGTATGCAAACAACAGGTAGGGAAGGTATTTCTCCCAGTCCCTCCCATGCTCTTCAGCAAACACTTGGAGCACTGACTTCAGGGTGCTGTTAAATCTTTCCACAAGCCCACTGGCTTACAAGTGATAAGGTGTCGTGTGCCCCTGCTCCACCCCACACTTCTCCCACAAACATTTCATCAGGTCTGCCACAAAGGAACCCCCTTGATCGGTGATAACCTCCTGCGGAAACCCAACACAGGAGAAAATCCCAAGTAAGACATCTGCCACTTTTTCTGTCCTCAGTGAGGATAGGGAGACTGCCTCTGGATACTAGGTGGCACAATCCACCACAGTAAGGATGAATCTCTTCCCAGAGGAGCTGGGGGTATTCAAAGACCCCACAATATCCATGCCCACCCTCTGGAATGGCTCCTCCACTATGGGCAATGGAATTAGGGTGGCTTGGGTTTTCTTACCTACCTCCCCTATTTCTTGGCACCGGTGACAAGACCTGCAATACCCCTTCACCTGCTGGGTGAAGTTGAGCCAATAGAAAGTCTGGGTCAAAATCTGCGTCGTGCGTGCGATTCTCAGATGACCAGACAAGGGAATATCGTGTGCAATCTTGAGCAACTGCTCACAGTACTCCTGGGGAACGACAAGCTGCCTGCCTATCACCCCTCCCTCTCTCTTTACATCCCGAGTACACATCAGTCCATTTTCCCAATAAACTTTATGTTTCCCGTCACATCCCTGTGCTCCATCAGAGTCTGCCCAAGCTCTCAGCTTCTCTACACTAGGGTCACTTTTCTGAGCAGCTGTAAACTCCTTACACATTCCCAAGGCATGGGACAGGTCCCCTTCAGTCTCTAAACTAAGGTCCCTAGCACTAGCAGCAGGGCACTCAGGATCACCGTCATTCCTAACCCTCTGACAATGGGCCACCCCTCCTTCTTCAAAGTAACCCTCCGTAGCTTTGTAGTTAACTGCTACTGGGGAAATTTCTACCCCCTTTTCATTAGTCTCCATATCAGGAGACAGGCTGAGAAACCAGACTCCCAGTGGTTTCGCCAACGGCTTCTGTGGGGTCCAGGGAACTACAATTTTCCATTGCTGCTTAGCTACAGGTAACTGCACACACCATCCCGTTTGAGATTGTTGCCAAGGATGACGTCAAATGCTAAAGTTTTGCATACAGCCACCTCTTGCATAGTTCCCTGTTTCACCCCAGTCTAGGAGAACACTAGCGAGTGGCAATGTTTTCTCCTCACTAGTTAAGTCTTGTACAGTTACAGATTCATTGGGTATAAGCTGAGCAGGCTCTACCAGATTCCCTTTTACCAACGTCAGGGATTCCCCTGTGTCTCTTAACCCTTGTGTCTGTACACCATTCACAGTGACTGGGTGTTCCCTCATGTTCACAGGCATGCTGCCAGGGAAACACAAACAACCCACTACTTTCTCTGCCCCATTCTACGTACTGCTCTTCCTTTTGGGACACTGTCTAGCAATATGCCCAGTTTCTTTACAAACCCAACATTCGTTTCCTTTCTCAGAGAAATCTTTTCTTTGAAACTTGGGGCTAACTGGTTTCGGTGGAGGCAGTGAGGGTTTTAGCTGCCCTGAAGGTGCGCTTTTCCCGTTCTACGCCGCCACGCCTGACCAATTCGCTCTCAGAGCAGGTCTGCTCTTGGCATAGCGGTCCGAGAGTTCAGCAGCCTCTTGAACTGTTTTGGGATCTCGGTCCTCCAGCCAGGTTTTCAGCTCTGCTGAGCATGCCAAAAAAACTGTTCCAACAATACCGCATTTTAAATTTTATCTACAGAGTTTGCTTCAATTCCTTCTCACCAACGTTTCAAACACAGATGTTGTTTCGTGGCTAGCTCCTCGTAGCTCATGTCAGGGCTCCTCCTGGGCTTATGGAATTTAGCTCTGTATGCTTCTGTAGTTAAATCAAACTTTTTTAAAAGTGCAGCTTTAAGTTTGCTGTAATCATTACTGACCTCACTGTCCATTTGACCCAATGCATCCTGAGCTTTTCCGGTGAGTAGCGGGGATAGCGGAAGCTCCAGAACCCTCTAGGAATATTTGCCTGTATACAAACTTTTTCAAAGGAATTTAAAAAGGCATCCATATCCCCCCCTCTTTAAATTCAGCTATCAATTTGGAATTTAATTTGTAACCCCGTCCTGTAGTTCCAGTTAAACCCAAGCCACTTATCTGCTCTGGTGCTGGTGGTTGGAGTCGTAACTTCCCCAGTTCATGTCGCCTCCGACGCTAATGCTCTTCACGATCCGCCTCTCGCTGTTCTCACTCCCTCTTCTCCTCTGCAGCTCGCTGTTCTCATTCCCTCTTCTCCTCTGCAGCTCGCCGATCTCGCTTCTCTTCTCTCTGGAACTCCAGCTCCATTCTGCACAACTCAATCTGCAACCTGACTGCTTCTGGCTCCAGAATGCTGGTGACCCTCCTCTGCTGCTGTCGCCCTGGGCGTACACTGGCCCTGCTGTCCTCCCTACTGGATCTGGACACTGCACTGGACGCTGACCCCTCCACATCCAAGGTTCAGTCCTTTTCAGTCACAGTCTGTGACTCGATGCTCTGGGCATCTGCTGCCATCAGGGCATCCACGAGGTTCTACTTGGTGGCTCTCCCCTCATGCAGGACTCCTCTGTCCTGGGACAACTGCCTCAAGTAG
Source organism: Neoceratodus forsteri (assembly GCA_016271365.2). NCBI lineage: Eukaryota > Metazoa > Chordata > Ceratodontiformes > Ceratodontidae > Neoceratodus > Neoceratodus forsteri. The sequence goes on along the minus strand of JADMNL010000023.1, from coordinate 94,214,739 downwards.
TCTGCAGTGTGCCCACTGTAGTTGGAAGCCATCTTCTTCCCTAACTACAGCTACTCTAATTTGTACTTTAGAAAAAAAAAATAAAACAGGTAGAAACTTAACTGTAAGCAAAATTATAGTTCTGTTTCCTTTTTAAAAAAAAAATCACTGCCTTATTTTGCAAGTGAGCTATACAGTATTAAGCTGACACATGGAACAGTTAAAGCTTGTGTTACAAATTTTTATCGCACTGCTGCTAACCAAATCTGTCACAAATGCACTCAACAGGTCAGACCCTCTGCTCCCACAGTGCCAACCCCCGAGCACAGTAATGTGAACAGGTAACAGAATGGGTAACCCTCCTGTCTGTTTTTGGATCAGAACTACCTTTAGCCTCAAGTTCGGGGGTGATTCAAACGGTGAACCTTATGCTAGTGTACACAATGTACAGGCTCAGATACGTACCCTCTTCGGGGACTGCGGTACAATCTTTTGCCAGGGGCACCAAGCCAGGCTTCCAAAATGAACCCTTAAAACTCCATAAAAGATCTTGGGTATATTCTTACCTTTTCTCAGTTTAGTAACACCATCAAGCTCTCCAGAACAGCTGTCAAACTTAACCACATATACATCATCTGCAAAAAGAACTTGGAAGACACACCCAGGCAGGATCATTCAAATAAAGATTTTACTAAAAGATTATAAAAATATGAAACATGGAAAACACAGAACAATACATAAAAAAGTATCATAATCACATAAAAAAAGCAAGGAAAACTACCAAACTCCTACCAAAATACATTAAGATCTTTTCAATCTAATGTATTTCCTCTCTAAGTGCCTTTTTAATTAGAGATCTTGTTTCTTAAGAGCCCCAAAAGATGTGTCATATTCCCCAGTTACAAGGATACATTTCAACTCCATCTCCCCTCCCCCTCGATGGGTCATCTAGCTCCTCCTTTTTAGAATTAAAAAAATACAAACAATGATCTCCTGTCAGGAGATATATTAAATAATGTGACATCAGCAAAAACTCATTTTCCAAATGATGAGCCTTTGATCAACCAGTTCCTTCTGAGGATTTACAACCCTGCAATCAGTCACCTAGGTGCAAGCTATAGCTGGCAGGAATCCACCTAATGATGTCCTGTTTTTGAAGTCATAAAATGTTTATTTTAGTTTCCCAGCTTCAGAGCAGCAACAGGTCATAAAAAGGCCATAAAATGCAATGTTCCAAGGAAGTTAGTTACATTACAGACATCTCCTAGTCAGTTATATGATATCCTGTAGTTTCACTGAAACCTGGGGGGGGGGGCACCCATAGAGCACAGGCTGTCTTACATAAGACAATTACATACTATATTTTTATATTACAAATAGATACAATAATCACAACCAGCTGGCCAAGTGTCACAGCCAGGTCAAGGGCATCTACTATTTTCCTCACAAAGGAAAAGTGAGAGGAAAAATCCTCAGGCCTAGGAAGAGAGCCAAAGTCCTGCTCTGGTGAGATTTCCAGTTCAATGGACTCACCATCATCATCCTCTGGTATGTCATACTCCCCAGTATCTATCTCCTGAGACTGGGGATCCGAGGAGGAAGTAATCTCCTGAACCCTTGGAGGAGGAGAGGTTGGAGAAGGTATGAACCCCTGAATTGCTTCAATGACTTTAACAGCCCTGGCAATTTCCTCAGCAGTAGGCAGACTGTGAGGCACAGAAGAATCCCCCATAGGTTTTGCCTGGGTTTTGACGTGCTTGGTCTTCTTTGCCTTTTTTGGAGTGGACCAGAGAATCAGACGGCCCACTCAGTCTTTTCAAAGAGGTTGATTCACCCTTATCAGGGGTGGTAAAGGAAGAAACTGTGGTTTCACCTGCTGATTTTGAAGGTGTTGGCTGGTTTGAGCCTGAAGCACCTCCTAACTTTTTATTCAACCTCTCCATTCTTTTTTCCACAGTTTTCTGTGGAAATGATTTGCAGATTTCATAGTCAGAATTTAAGTGTTCAGTTCCCAGGCAGAGCACACAGCTGTCATGCTTGTCTGCTCTGGCAAACATTTCCCCACACCTGACACAGTTTTTAAAACCTGGGGGACGTGTCTTTTTCTTAGGTTTTTCAGTATGCTCCCTTTTTAGGAGAAAAACTTCAACCACAAAATTTTTTTTTTTTTTGCGTCGGTTCAGGAACTGATTAGGCCCCAAAAGAACCAATGATTTTTTTTTTTTTTTTTTTTTAAATCGGAACCGGGTCAGTGGTTCTCGGAACCGATACAACAGTTCACAGTAACCAGGTTAGTGGTTAAAAAGGAAACCGGGTTAGTGGCTTCAACAAGTCAAATATAACTTTACACGATAACATTTTTAACAAAAAATACAGAAAATAAAGCGGAAAAAATCCGGAACTAATATAAAACTACTCGGTTCTCCAAAGGTTATACCGAACCATGAGGAAACAAGAAATAAACATATTACACAAGAGCGGACCAAGGGATGAACTGGGTAATTACTGCCCAGTAAGTCTTACCTCCATAGTGTGCAAACTCATGGAGACAATACTAATGGAAAGATTGGTGTCATACCTACAGGACAATGGCCTCCAGAATATGAGGCAGCATGGGTTTGTTTCAAGGACGTCTTGTCAAACCAACCTGATACAATATTATGACTGGGTGACAGGTGAGCTGGATAGGGTCATGCGGTGGATGTTCTTTACTTGGACTTCAGCAAGGCCTTTGATTCTGTGCCTCATGGCGGCTTGGGGGGAAGCTAATTGGTGTAGGGGTAGGGACAAAAATGATGAACTGGATTACAAGCTGGCAGTGGGAGGCTGCAACGGTTAGTGGTGGTGAGAGGGGAGCTCTCAACTCCAAGACTGGTGATGAGTGAGGTGCCACAGGGCTCTGTGTTGGGGCCAGTATTGTTCGGACTCTTCATATCAGACATTGCACATGGGGTGGTGAGCAAGAGAAGTCTGTTCGCTGACAACACCAAAATCGGAGCAATGATGAATGGAGAGGAGGGATGGAAGCAGCTGCAGGGTGACCTGAGCAAGCTAAAGGAGTGGTCAGAGAGGTGGCAGCTGGGGTTCAATGCAAAGAAGTGTAAGGTTACGCACTTTGCGGTGAAGAACCCAAGGAGAGAATACTGGCTGGGAGGGGTTAAGCTGGGGATCACTGAGGTGGAGAAGGACCTTGGGGTAATGATAACAGGGACCATGGACAACACTGCCTAGTGCAGGAGAACGGCTGCAAAAGCGAACAAAATGCTGGGGTGCATAGCGAGGGGTTTTTCATCCAGGCGAAGAGAGGTGATCTTGCCCCTCTACAGGTCACTAGTAAGGCCGTACTTAACAGTATTGTGTGCAGTTTTAGAGGCCATACCTCAATTGTGATATCAAGCTACTGGAGGGGGTGCAGAGGAGGGCAACAAAGTTAATATGTGGAATGGAAGGGGACAGACTATGACAGCAGGCTGAGAGACCTGAATATGTACACCCTGGAGGACAGAAGGGACGGGGGGGGGACATGATAGAGACATTCAAGTATCTGAGGGGAATCAATAAGGATGGGGCAGATGTGGTCTTTAAGTTAAGGAGGGGGAGGGTCACCAGGAGGCATGCGCTAAGAATAGAGGGGGGGAGATTTAGGAGGGAAATCAGGAGACACTATTTCCCAGAGAGGGTGGTAGCAAAATAGAACGCCCTACCAGAATGGGTGGTATCATGTAAATCTGTGAACAGTTTCAAAAGGGCATGGGACAGGGAACAGGGGAGAGTGAGGGTGGGGGAGGTGGAGGGAGGCAGTGGGATGACAAAGGGAGGAGGGGTGGGGCAGCTGCAAACTAGGGGTGCTAGCTGCACACTCAAGCAGACTTAGGTAGACAAGGTGGTCTGTTTCTGCTGGCACTTTCGTATGTTCATAAAAATCTAACTAAACTTAAACTAGATGTCAGAATAAAAATTAACAATAAATGAAGACAGCAGAAAAAAAATTATGTATAATTAAGCAATTATACTTCACAATAAACCAATAATGACCAGAGGGATCTCCTGAGCGTCTAGACTTGTGAGGCGGAGTAAGAAATCTGAGACGTTGATAGAATGTGCCGCAGATGAGGGCAGCAGTTTGAATAATTGTCAAGTGCCAATGATTCCATCATTAGCATATAGTTCCCTTCTCTGGGCAGTTCTACTGGACAGGCTTACTGCAAAGAGTTATGAATATGAGAAGAATACATGGGGTTAGAATAAACAGTTTCCTCTAATGCAAACTATTAGAACAACACACACTGTACAGGCTTCAGAAGAATGAAAAACAAGGGTAAAATGTTTGACTCGCAAGTTGAAATTAACAGACCCGCTACCTGAAAGCATTTTGTTTTTAATCGCTGACTTTAAAGGGACACCGCCAACCGTTTTTGCTAAAACCCCACATTTTATGATTGCTTACCTTCTCTACAATTCATTGATGTTGCTGGTTGTTTTATCTACCTTTTTTCTTAGTAGAACTGAAATGCAAGCAAACTGTGTGGTTGTACCCAATCTTGATTTACCTCAAATCATTGCTCTGCTGTTTTTGCATACTTCAAGAACATTAGGAACACTCCCAAACAATGCTGACACTGATGATGGATTGCATCCTCTCCTACTGCATAATGAGTGGCTTAACTGTGATTTGGGGAGATGCAGGGAGATGACCAAGGAATGTTAACAATCATGTTTTTGTATGGTAACATCAGTATGGCAGGCAGTCTATTTTTAAAAAGGAATCTGAATCAAACTCCCAGCTCTATCAACAGCCTCTACAGAATGTGAACAATCACCACACTTATTTTATACTAGGAACACTCTGTGGCCTAAGAGAGGCTGACTGTGTTCCTTTAAGAGGGCTTGAAAAAAGCCTCTATTATGAGACACTAACTAGCTTGTTATGATGACCCAAATGTAAAAAAACACTGTGTGTGGCTGGCCTGTGGCTGAAACCTAATATCCGCCAGCTTTGTTTTTCCTGTGTACTCTTTCCTGTCCACTTCTCCTGAAGCAATTTAGGCTCTGTCTGACAGCTACTGTGACAAGCAAGTCTGGTAAGCAGTGCTAAAACTGCTCCAGGGCCATACTTGTTAGGAACACATTGAGCAAATTATGTTTCCTAGATTGAAGTTGCATTAACCTGCAAAAGTTGAGTCATATAATGCCTGAATATAGATACCCAAAGGGCCTTTTGAAATGCTTAAAAACACTATTTACAAGCAGAAAAATTAATATGCAGATTCTCTGACTTCTCTAGGCGCTTTCCTAGATCGGTGACTGGATTAAAAAAAAATCCTCCACAGGCTAGTTTTATTGGTTATAATGACAAAAAAACTAATCTTCTGTAAGTGAGAATATTATCAACAAAAACTCCATGACTGTTATGACATAAGAATTCTAATATTCATGCACATCACAAAGCAAGAAAATGATTTTTTTTTTTTAAATAAGTATCTCAAATGTGTTTCTCCCGTAATCTCACATAGAATCGGTGTTCTCTGATTATTCACCGGTGGGGAAGGGGTCTAATGCAGGTAGGCCAACACAATAAACACACAGGACTACTACTCTTACAAAAGTGGTCAATGGACATCAAAAATATTTAGGATTACTGCTTGGTGGCAGGTAAATTCTGTCTTGATAAGTCCTCTTATGAAACATTCCATCGCCTGGGCACTAGTCACTAAAGCAGCCTTCTGATGTTTAATGGGAAGGTCCCCTCAGCCCCTTTTCTGAATTCCTGTGTAGTCTGTAGGCACGAACAATGACTGCCACTACTGCATCATCCTAATTCCATATTCCCATCATGGTTAGCCTCCTGGTACCGTAACTTTACTTCATACTAGGGAGGTACTAATCATGAGCTAGAACATACAGCAGCTCAAAGCTGTGGTCAAGAACCAGAACCAGAACCAGCATCTAAGCTGGGACACAGAGGAGTTTGCTTGAACTCATACATATGACCAGTCCAGCTACAATTCCGATCCAGACATTCTCAAATGGGCTGCTTCAGGCAGATTTGGATCATCTGGATCAAATTCCCAAATGGTCCTCACCAGCATTAGAACCTATCCTGCCTAACCAATCTGTAACAAATTTCTTTATCTATTCAACTTCTTTTCCTTTTGGGGAAGAGGAAGATTAATATTAAGACCTCTTTTTCATGGACCACCCTGTTAGTACAACCTTGTAATTAAAATAATGCTTCATTTGATCCTGCGGTAAAATACAGTATTACATGATCAGTATGAATGCACAGAAACATCTGTAGCCATACTGGACCTTGTACAAACAGATTTTATTCGTTTACTTTATTTATTTGAAAATTGGTAATCGGAAAGGTTCACTGAGTCGGAGCTCGTTTTCAGGTGTGACCTGGGGAAGGGAAAACGGGAGCAAGCAGTTGAAACTACAACACAATGATGGTATGTACAAACACAATGTGGTTGCGGAAAGCTACCAAATGACAACAGTGGAACAGCAACAAGTTAAACTCATGGCAACTGATTTCTGGGTCATTCCAGGTCAGTTATAATATCACAGTCAGTGAGGTCACAATGTTGATGGGGCACGAACGGGAAATGCACTATGTATGTCCGCATCTGGATACAGTATTTTTCCACACATCACATCTAGCACTGACTGGAGAAAAATATTCTAATTAGTCAAAGGGAAAATAAGAAATTCAATCAGACTTACCATAATTTCTTTTCCTTTTAGTTCTAAAATTGTCACTGGGCTAGTCATTCACTGATGGGCTACACATGCTCACCCACTTGAAGCTAACGCACTCTGAAGCCAATGATGCACAAAGTGACAGGATGCCTTGTATTGGGCCAATAAGTAATTTTTGGTACATAAGCACTGGGGAAGACAGCACAGCCTAAAGATCAGAGCACAGAGTTGTGAACCTGGAGACCAAGGAGATCTGGGTTCGGATCCCACAACCGTCATTTGCGCACTGTGTGAAGTCTGCTAACCTTCCTGTGCTCCCAGTACCCACCTGAAATTGAACTTTGGCTCAGTATGCCATTACCACCTCCACCCCACCAAAATACAAGAAAGCTAAAAGGAGGCAAGGTTTCAGTTTTTTAAACGTTGAAGGAAGTGGATAAGGAGAATCAGGCTAAACTTTTTCAGCTAGTTCAGCATAGCAGAACAAGAGGATATAACATACACTTAAGGAGGGACAGAGTTAGAGGCAATGTGAGGATGCCTTTTTTTATTTTAGCCCAGAGAGGTAAATAGTGGGATAAGCTTTCAAAGGAAGTAGGGCAAGTGAACAATGTGGGGTCTTTCAGGCTCTGTACACACTAGTAAACATTTTTATTAAAAAATTCTTAACCCGCTTTTACACACAGGCATCTGAAGCATCCAGATTGTGCTCAGACATGGTTACCCCCGCCCCCAATATTCTTGACCAAGTACCTGGGCACCACTGACGCAACGCATTGTGGATACTTACATGCTGGGATATACGAGATCAGAGGCGTCATTGAAGATGGCAGAAAAGGTGACCTCTTACCCATTTAGCTCATTATGGACTTCCCAATCTGTTTATTTCAATCTTCCGTGACTATTTCAGCCTAAGTTTTAAAATTGTAACTTGAAAACAGTCTAATTAGTCCTTGTTACAGCACAGTGCATATTCACAATGCTACTAACTCAGATTAAGGAAACCATGTTTAACCAAAACCGTCCTCTAAGCCTACCTAGTACAGGGATCAAAATTAAGTTCTGCAGCCACTTGCTAACAGGGCTAGTGACTAGGAAAATCCACTAGCCCCTACAGACTTTTCTACAAACTCAGCTGGTGTACTTATTAAAATGTTACCTTCTCCAATACAAGTCCGCAGGGATACTTAAAAGTTTTTTTACTAGCTCAATACAAAATCTAACAGCATTTGGCTAGTGGGTCAGTGCCAATTTAGACCCCTGTATTAGCAGGGTTAGAGCACAGTTTCAGGACAGACTATAAAGTACAGTTACGTAAGAATTTACTGTAACAGTAGATCTTCGAGAGAGACTCTTGCAGTAGGTAATTACATACGGGACTGACCGAGCAGGTGTCAGAACCGCACGGAAAAATTTCTAGCTAGCAGTCTCTCGCGGGGGACCAACCCCACGTCAGGTGACCGACATCATGCAACGTCAGTATAAAGGGGCGGTCCCCCACACCCACCTTCCAGTTCTTTCCCGCCAAAAAAGGCAAGACGAGAGAGAGAGAAGTGGATATTTCCATTCCTGGAAGAAGGAGCTGAAAAAGCTAAGGGGATGGAGGGCGGGAAGGCATTACCTACTAAAAGAAAAAATGACTCACCTTAGTAATGTTGTTTCTTCTAATGGAGTCTTGCTGTATTCTGACATATACAGTGATCTCCAACCCTTGAACTGCCCCGGAGAACAAAGAGTTAACTTTCCATGCAGGGCATGGAACGCTGCGTTCAAGCTCGGTTGAAGCCTCTGTCTGCTGTTGTTTAAACTCCAACCGTCCGATCTTTACGTGCTATACTCACTGGGCGTTCTGTGTGGAAACTGCAAACCCACACTAGCCAACTGGCAACTAAATTTGATAAAAAGGTTTTTTAGGTTTCAAAGCAAAGACTCAAGTCAGGAAACCCAAAAAAAAACACAACATACCCAAACTAAAGGAGGGTGAGAAAAAAAGGGGCACCTCTAGGTGCCAACACTGCTCCTGCCCACCCACATCCCAAAAAACAGATTCTGAGAGGGGAGGCGGAGGGGAGGTCAGAATACAGAAAGACTCCATTAGAAAAAACAACATTACTAAGGTGAGTAATTTTTTCTTCAAACAACATGAAGTCTTGCTGTATTCTGACATATGCAGACTACCAAGCAGTACCTCCAAGGAGGAGGGACAGAACCTACTTTGGGAACAGGCTCTGAAGCACTGCTGTGCCAAACTGAGCATCACTCCCAGCCCGGATATCCAGAAAGTAATGCTTGGTGAATGTATGGACTGTTTTCCAGGTGGCTGCTTGACGAATAAGACTGGAATATCCCTGGCAGCAGCCAGGGAAGCAGCTGTACCTCTAATAGAGTGAGCCCTCAGGCCTGAGGGTGGGGTTCTACCCAGTTCTTCATAGCAGAATTGTATACAAGAGACAATCCACCTGGCAACAGATCTTTTAGTGGCAGGTTTGCCCTTACCGACCTCTCCATAAGTGAGGAACAACTGGAGGGACTAAAACCCATGACCTTTGATGCACTCTATGCAGTAGCTAAGGGCCCTTTTTACGTCCAGGCTGTGCAAGGTCAGTGAAGAAAACAGGGAGAGACACAGACTGATTAAAGTGGAAATCTGAAACCATCTCAGGCAAAAACTTCCTGTTAGTTCTTAGGACCACTTTATCTCTATGGAAGGAGATGAAATCAGGCTCCACTGACAGGGCTTGAAATTCACTGATGCGCCTGGCAGAGGTAATGGCTACCAAAAGAAAAAATTACTCACCTTAGTAATGTTGTTTCTTCTAATGGAGTCTTGCTATATTATGACAATTGCAGTTTGTCCCACCATTAGAACTGCTCCGGAGGTGAAAGAGTTAACTTCCATGCCAGGCATGGAACTTAGAGCACGAGCTCGGTTGAAAAGCTCTGTCTGGAATATTTCAAACTGAAACTGTCAGATCTTTACGAGCAAACTCACTAAGGTTCTGTGTGGAAGCTGTAATTCACACTAGCCAACTGGCTACTCAATATTAATAAATTTTCCTGGCCCCAACACCAAGACTCAAGTCAGGGACCAGAAAGATAAGACAAGATAAGATAAAATAAAACACAACACCCAAACACCCCAAAAAAGAAGGGGGTGGAAACATAAAATGGGCATCAATAAGTGCCAACACTGGACTGCCCACCCCATACCCAAAGTAGAAGTTCTGAGAGGGGCAGGCTGGGGAGGTCAAATATAGCAACTCCATTAGAAGAAACAACATTACTAAGGTGAGTAATTTTTTCTTCAAACAACATGAAGTCTTGCTATATTATGACAATTGCAGACTACACAGCAGTACCTCCATGGAGGAGGGACAGAACCTACTTAGGGAATAGGCTCTGAAGCACGGCTGTGCCAACCCGAGCATCCCTCCTGGCCTGAATATCCAGGAAGTAATGCTTGGTGAAAGTGTGTACTGTTTTCCAAGTAGCTGCTTGACATATCTCTAAGATAGGGATGTCTCTGGCAGCAGCTAGAGACGAGCTGTACCTCTGGTAGAGTGAGCCCTCAGGCCTGAAGGGGAACCTACCAGTTTTGATAGCAAAATTGGATACAAGAGACAATCCACCTGGCAATGGATCTTCTAGTGGCAGGTTTCCTTTCCCAACCTCACCATAAGTGAGAAATAGTTGGAGGGAGTCAAACCTGTGACCCTTGGTACGCCCTATGTAGTAACTTAGTGCCCTCTTAACATCTAAGCTGTGCAACCTCCTCTCACCAGAGAAGGAATGATCAGTGAAGAACACTGGAAGAGAAATGGATTGATTAAGGTGGAAATCTGAAACCACCTTAGGCAAAAACTTCCTGTTAGTCCTGAGGACTACCTTATCCCTGTGAAAGGAAATAAAGGCTGTCTCACTGACAAAGCTTGTAACTCACTTATGCGCCTGCAGAAGTGATGGCTACTAGAAACACAGTTTTCCAAGTCAAGTACTTAAGCTCTGCCGAAGACAGAGGTTCAAAGGGGTTGCATCAGCTGAGCAATGCAAACATTAAGATCCCAGGCAGAGGCAGGGTCCCTGAATGGTGGATTGGTGAAGCAATCCTTTGAAAACACAGGGTGAGCAGAAAGAGAAGAGGGCTTCCCTGCTGAAATAAAAGCAGAGACAGCTGCCAAATGCACTTTCAGAGTAGCTGGTCTCAGTCCTAAAGAATTAAGATGGACCATACAGTCCAAAACAGAGGCAAATCAGCAGATTCCGGGAAATATGCTTCCCAGAACACCATATGGAAAACCTTTTCCATTTGGAGTTATAAGTAGCCCTAGTGGAAGGCTTCCTAGAAGCTTAAGATTTCGAGAACACCTTGAGAAAGGTGTAGGTCAGCAACTCTAACTCCTCAAGAGCCAGGCCTTGAGGTTGAGGGATTTGAAACTCAGATACCAAACTCTCCCCTTGGCACAGGTTAACAAATTGTAGTTCCTGGGGAGACACAGGGGAAGATGGACTGCTAAGGACAAAAGGAGTGGGTACCAGGGCTGCCTGGCCCAGTCTGGAGCAATCAGAATCATCCTGCAGGGCTGAGATCTGAGATACATAGATACATAGATACATAGATACATAGACAGTGTCGGCAGATAAGGGCCTATGGCCCACCTAGTCTGCCCATTTGAGCTTGTAAGTTCAGTTTGTTTTCCTAGAAGTCTATTTCCCCTTACCCCTGACCTCTAGAATTCCTTTATGTCTATCCCATGCATTCTTAAATCCCGTGATTGTTTCAGCCCCCACCACTTCCTCTGGCAGGGTGTTCCACTTGTCCACCACTTCGCTCTGTGAAGAAATTCTTCTCATGTTTCCTCTGAATCGCCCTCCTCCAACTTCATCCCATGCCCTCTAGTCCTGAAACATCTTTTCGCTAAAGATAGTGTTTTCTGCACCCTGTTCCTCCCTGTAAGAACTTGTATGTCTCTATCATCCCTCTCTCCCTCCTCTCCTCCAGGGAGTACATGTTCAGTTCCTTCAACCTGTCTTCATAGGACTTGTGATGCAACCCATGCACCATCTTTTGTTGCCCTCCTCTGAACCTCTCTACCCTGTCTATGTCCTTACGTAGGTATGGTCTCCAGAATTGTACACTGTACTCCAGGTGGGGCCTCACTAGTGTCTTGTATAGCGGAATTATGACCTCCTTTTCCTGCTGGTGATGCCCCTGCCTATACATCCCAGCATCCTATTTGCTTTACCTGATGCCTTGTCACACTGTTTCCCTACCTTGAGGTCATCAGAGATGACAACCCCAAGATCCCTTTCCTGCTTGGTGCATGCTATATCCTCACCCCCCAACTGATATATTGTGCCAGGGTTTTTGTGCCCCATATGCATTATCTTGCACTTCTTTGGATTGAATTTCAATTTTGACTAGCACCTTGAATAGGAGAGGGAAGGCATAGAGAAACTTCCCTTCCCAATAGAGGAGAAAGGCATCCAGGGGGACTGAGCCAAACACTGGGGGCCTGCAACAAAAAAGTGGAAGTTGATGATTGTCTGGGGCTGCAAAAAGATCTATCTGAGGGGTGCCCCATCTGGCAAAAACTATCCCCAGTACTCGGGGATCCAGTGACCATTCGTGATGGCCCTGGGAAATCCTGCTGAGAGCATCTGCCAGGACATTGTCCTTGCCTGGGAGGTGAACTGCTATGAGGGAAGTGTTCAGGGAATAAGCCAGAGACCACAACTTCATTGCCTCGGTGCACAAGGTCAAGACCGAGTGCCCCTTGTTTGTTGATGTACCACATTGTAGTGGTGTTGTCTGTTCTAACCTGTACCACTTTGTTCTGAACAGATGCAGAAAAAACCTGAAGTGCTAGAAAACAGCTCTGAGTTCCAACAGATTGATGTGGAGCAGAGATTCCTGAGGGACCACAATCCCTGGGTGGAGAGGTCGCCCATGTGAGCTCCCCATCCCAAAAGGGACGATCTGTAGTAAGGGCAAGGAGTGAGATAGGGGATGAAGGGAACCCCTTGTCTCAGATTGCTCTGATCCTGCCACCACTGAAGGGCCTGGATCAGGTTCGAGTCACTGGGATCAACTTGGATAGGGATCTCTTCTTGAGACCAAAAGGCTTCAAATGGAACTGAATGTCCTCATCTGAAATCATGCTCCTTGCACTACAGCTGTGGAAGCAGCCATGTGTCCTAGAAGCTGTAGGAAATGCCTTGCTGGTCGAGAGACCTGCAGAGTGAAGGAAGAGGCCAGGGCCACCAGGGTCCTTACCCTTCTAGGGAAGGAAGGCTCTGGCCTGCTTTGTGTCCAGTTCTGCACCTATAAAGGTGAGTACCTGGACAGGTTCCAGAACTGACTTTGAAGACTGAGAAAAAACCAGAGAGGCAAGCAGCTGCTGGGTTACTTGCAGGTGTGATTTGACCTGGTCTGGAGACTGACCCACAATAAGCCAGTCGTCTAGGTAGGGAAATATGGCAATCTTTTGCCTTCTTAAATGAGCATCTGCTACTACCAGGCATTTTGTGAATACCCTTGGGGCAGAGGTAAGGCCGAAGGGCATTGCTCTGAACTGATAATGGCCTGAGGGCAGTCTCAATTTGAGGTACTTTGTGGGAGCTTGGATAAGAACATGGAAGTAGGCATCCTTGAGGTCCAGGGAAGCTAGCCAGTCCCCTGGCCTTAGGGAGGGTAAAATCATTCCTAGAGTCACCATTTTGAATTTTGGTTTTAAAAGGTGCTTGTTCAGATATCTTAGGTCCAGGATGGGACGCCATTCTCCTGTCTTTTTTGGGGTAAGGAAGTACCTGGAGTACAGACCCTTGCCCTGGTGTAGGGGAGAAACCCTTTCTACAGCTCTGAGAGCCAGGAGGGTTGAGACTTCTGTTTCCAAAGCAACAGTCTCTAGAGGATTTGCAGATGGAAAAAATCTGATTCTCATCTTTGGAAATTTTTTTGAAGCTGAGAACCAGACCCTGGCTTACTACTTCAGGACCCACTTGTCTGATGTTAAAGACTCCCAGTCCTGACTAGGTAAGCCAGCCTGCCCCCTACAGGTAATGGAGAACTGCCCTGGGCATCCCATCAGGGTGCCTGTTTGGCAGGGGCTTTAGGCTGAGGGGTGGAGCAGGCCTGCTCATACCCCGCCTGCCTCTCTCTCTCTGAAGAACCCCTCTGAACGTAGTTCAAGAGGAGGCCTGGGTTTGGTAAAAGGTCTGTAAAAGGCCTGCCTCACCCCTGGGGGTTGCCTCTGAGGAGTGGCTTCACGCTCCTTGGCTTGTGCACTTCCTATATGGTTCTATATTCATCCATTTTCTAATACACCTCTGTCTGCGCCCAAACAGAGACTTCCCACCACAGGAAAATCCATGGCCTTAGCCTGGGTATCCTGTGACAGACTAGTACACCTGAGCCAAGTCAATTCACTAAAAGCCACAGATGTAGCCATGACTCTAGAGGATACATCATTAGAATCCACTGCAGCATGGAACTACACCTTAGATGCCTCAATACCATCAGCAGCCACCTGTTCCAGCTCCTTGGCAAGCTGGCTAGGCCTGTTTGGCTAAAGCCATGACAGTATCCCATCTAGATTTCTGGTATCTTGCAACATAAGCCATATAATTTGCTTGCCTGAGTCCCAAGGACGCTGCCATGTATTGTTTTTTAGCCATGGCATCAATCTTCCTGGAGTCCTTGTCAGGAGGATGTCAAGCCAGGGGAATATTAGCCTTATCACAGGCTGCAGCCTGAACTACCCCAACATGGCTGCATTGCTGTGAAAGAAATTCTGTATCAGGACCTGACAAAGTGTACCTCCTGTCCATCTTTTTATCCACAGGAGGCAAAGAATTAGGAGCCTTTAAATTTGTATTGTTTGTTTCCTAAAGGATTTATGTAAAGGAATAGACAATCTCATGGACTCTGGGATGTCCATCATCTCTACAAAGTCAGGCTCCTCTTGCTCATCCACAGCTTCCTCCAAAGGAAGCTGGAGGGTTTCAGCAACTTTTTATAAACAGAAAATGAGAAGGGACTCAGAAAGCCTAGGGGAGATTCTCCAAAGGTCTGTCTGGGGAGATATCCGTTCAATGGGCACATCCAGACTTTCAAAGTCACATTCACACTGTTCATAATCATCCTCCTCCTCTGGTTCATAAAACTCCTCATATCATATTCTTGAACCGTGTGAACCAGCCGAACCGACCTTTGCCAGATAGTGGCGTTCAGACGAAACCGGGAAAGTGACTGGACAATTTGATTGCTTTGTTATTCTGCAGCAGTTGGAGAAGGAACTTTGACTCCACACCTGCTGATTTTCTAGTTCTCTTTGCTGAACTGGCTCCTCTGAGCCAGCTTTACGCTTGCCCGAGGAAGTCTCGCTCCTGGTCAGAGGGAGCATTTCCTCCGTTCGGTTGGCACCGAACCGGGCTGGCCATCCGGTCAGCGGACTTTTGGCCTCTCGCCCTGAGCCTACCAACTCTCTATCTAGGGTAGCTGCAGGAAATTCTGCAAATCTGGCAGTCTGCATTGAGGTGGTCAAACCTCAGACAATAAACACATGTGGTGTGTGGGTCAGCCTTGCAAAGGCTTCCCACAGACACTACAGTGTTGAAACCCAGTGGGCCCAGTTTTTCTTTGGTTTCTCAGACATAATGCCAGCCTAACCAAAACTTGCTCTTTTTCTGGCAGTGCCAGGCAGAGACACCTTTATCGGTTCCCCAACCATGTACGGGTCATGGAAAACCGTAATGAAATCGCTTTTTAGAACCGATAAGAACCGAACCAGACACTAAATAGCTTTTAAAAGCTTCAAAATAAAGTTTTAAAACATCCTGATCAGTTCAAACGAACCAATAAACATTTACAAGTTCCACACAGAAAATAAACCTGTCTATTACTTACAATACCACAGACAGAGCTTGAACCGATCGGTTTGAGGTTAAAATAATGATAATCGCGGTTGAATTTAACAGAGAAAAACTCTTTTAAACCGAGAAATGAACCGAGCAGTAGGAGGACTCTCCGGAGCGACTGTTCAGTGAGGCGGAGTAAAGAATCTAACAGTTTCAGTTTGAAATATTCCAGACAGAGCTTTTCAAACCGAGCTTGTGCTCGAAGTTCCATGCCTGGCATGGAAGTTAACACTTTCACCTCCAGAGCAGTTCTAATGGTGGGACAAACTGCAATTGTCATAATATAGCAAGACTTCAAGTTGTCTGAAACACAGTTTTCTAAGTCAAGTACTTAAGCTCTGCAGAGGACAAAGGCTCAAAGGGGGGTTGTATAAGCTGAGCAATGCAAACATTAAGGTCCCGAGCAGAAGCAGGGTCCCTGAAGGGGGGGACCGGTGTGCAACGATCCCTTGAAGAATTTGCAAAATACAGGATGGGCTGATAGAGAAGAGGGCTTGCCTACTGACAAAAAATCAGAAACAGCTGCTAAATGTACTTTAAGTGTAGCTGGTCTGAGTCCCAAGCCATTGAGATGAACCTTATAGTCCAGGACTGTAGGCAACCCAGCAGATTCTGGAGAAATATGCTTATCAGAGCACCAAATAGAGAACCTTTTCCATTTGGAGTTGTAAGTCTTTCCAGTGGAAGGCTTCCAAGAAGCCCTAAGAAAATCCAGAACACCTTGAGAGGTGTGCAAATCAGCAAACTCTAACTCTTCAAGCGCCAAGCCTTGAGATTGAGAGATTTGAGATTCGGATACCAAATCCTTCCTTGAGAGGATATCAAGAGGTTGTAATTCCTGGGAAGAGACAGGGGAAGGTGGACTGCTAAGGACAGGAACAGTGGGTACCAGGGCTGTCTGGCCCAGTCTGAAACGACCAGAATCACTCTGCATGGTTGAGACCTGATCTTGACTAGCACCTTGAACAGGAGAGGGAAGGAGGGGACAGCATACAGGAACTTCCCTTCCCAATTGAGAAACAGAGCATCCAGGGGGACTGAGCCCAAGACTGGGAGTCTGCAGCAAAAGAGAGGAAGTTGGTGATTGCCTGGGGCTGCAAAAAGATCTATCTGTGGAGTGCCCCATCTGGAACCACTTTCAAAATTAGGGGGATCTAGAGACCACTCGTGGTGGCCCTGAGATATCCTGCTGAGAGCATCTGCTAGGACACTGTCCTTCCCCGGGAGGAGAACTGCTGTCAGAGAAGTTTGCAGGGAATAGGCCAGAGACCACAACTTCATTGCTTCTGTGCACAAGACCGTAGACCAAGTGCCTCCTTGCTTGTTGATGTACCACATTGTGGTGGTATTGTCTGTTCTGATCTGGACTACTTTGTTCTGAACAGACTTGGAAAACGCATGCAGTGCCAGAAACACTGCTCTGAGTTCCAAGAGATTGATATGAAGCAGAGATTCTTGAGGTGACCACAGCCCTTGGGTGGTAAGATCCCCCAAGTGGGCTCCCCAGCCCAAAAGGGAGGCGTCTGTGGTGAGGATTAGTGAATGAGACTGAGTGACAAGAGGAACTCCCCGCCTTAAATTGTCCTGATCCTGCCACGATTGCAAAGCCTGGATCAGGGTTCGAATCACTGGGAATAGTTTGGTAAGGGAATCCTTTCTCTGGGACCAGAAGGCTCGCAAATGGAACTGAATCTCCCTCATCTGGAATCTTGCCCCCTGGACTACTGCTGTAGAGGCTGCCATGTGGCCCAGGAGCTGCAAGAAGTGTCTTGCTGGTCGAGACACCTGAAGGGTGAAAGAAGAGGCCAGTTCTATTAGTGTCCTTGCCCTGTCCAGGGGGAAGGAAGGCCTTTGCTCTTATTGTATCCAGCTCTGCTCCTATAAAGGTGAGGAGCTGTACTGGCTCCAGAACTGACTTTGGGAGGTTGAGAAGGAATCCTAAGGAAGTGAGCACTTGCTGAGTTATTTGAAGATGTGACTTGACCTGGTCTGGAGACTGACCCACTATGAGCCAGTCGTCCAGGTATGGAAAGATGGAGATCTTTTTTCTCCTTAGGGAAAGCAACCACTACTGCCAGGCACTTTGTGAACACCCTTGAGGCTAATGTTAGACCAAAGGGCATTGCTCTGAATTGATAGTGGCCTGAGGGCAACTCAAACCTGAGGTACTTTCTGTGGGAGCACCTGCTGGGAATGTGAAAATAGGCATCTTTGAGGTCCAGGGAGGCTAGCCAGTCCCCTGGCCTTAGAGAGGGCAGAATTATTCCCAGAGTCACCATTTTGAATTTTGGCTTTAAAAGGTGCTTGTTTAGATATCTCAGATCCAGGATGGGCTGCCATTCTCCTATCTTTTGGGATGTCAGGAAGTACCTGGAGTACAATCCTTTTGCCCCTGTGTAGGGTAGGAACCCTTTCTATGGCTCCGAAAGCCAAGAGGGAAGAAATCTCTGCCTCTAGGGCAAGGGCCTCTGATGGATTTGCAGGTGGAAAGGATCTGGTTCTCATCTTGGGAGAAATTTTTTGAAGCTGAGAACCAGTTCCTGGCTTACTACTTCCAGGACCCACTTGTCTGATGTTAAAGACTTCCAGTCCTGGATAAAGTAAGCCAGCCTGCCCCCTACAGGTACTGGAGAATCAGCCTGGGCAGACCCATCAGGGTGTTTGCTTGGCAGGGGTTTAGGCTGAGGGGTGGAAGCAGGCCTGCTCATACCCCATCTGCCTCTCCCTCTAACGAACCCCCTCACCCCCTCTGAGCAAAAGCAGAAGAGGAGGCCTGGGCTTGGTAAAAAGACCGTTGACAGGGCCTGCCCCTGCCCCTGGAATGTTGCCACTGAGAAGTGGCTTGCCTTTCTTTGGCCTGAGCACTCCTGTAGGTGGTCCTGTACTCGTCTATTTTCTTCATGTAGTTCTCTGTCTGCTCCCCAAACAGAGAATTACCAATGACAGGGAAATCCATGGCCTTAGCCTGGGTATCCTGTGAGAGGCTAGTACATCTGAGCCAAGCCATCCTCCGAAGGGCCACAGATGTAGCCATGACTCTTGATGAAACATCACTGGAGTCCACAGCAGCATGAAACTGCACCTTGGATGACTCAATCCCATCCGCAGCCACTCACTCCAGCTCCTTAGCAAGCTGGTCAGGGGCCTGTTTAGCTAGAGCCATCTCAGTGTCCCACCTGGACTTCTGGTATCTAGCTGTGTAGGCCATATAGCTAGCCTGCCTGAGTCCCAAAGATGCTGCCATGTACTGTTTCTTTGCCATGGCATCAATCCTCCTGGAGTCCTTATCTGGGGGATGTGAAGCCAAGGGAATAGTTGCCTTATCA
Organism: Neoceratodus forsteri; assembly: GCA_016271365.2. Lineage (NCBI taxonomy): Eukaryota > Metazoa > Chordata > Ceratodontiformes > Ceratodontidae > Neoceratodus > Neoceratodus forsteri. The sequence continues at coordinate 94,195,816 of JADMNL010000023.1, read as the reverse complement.
CAGGCAGCAGCTTGCACTACCCCAACATGGCTGCACTGCTGGGAAAGGAACTCCGTGTCTGAGCCTGAAAGAGTATACCTCTTGTCCATTCTTCTGTCCACAGGAGGTATGGAATTAGGAGTTTTTAGAATTTTAAATGTCTGTTTCCCAAAAGACTTATGGAGGGGAATAGACAATCTCCTGGACTCTGGGGTGTCCATCATCTCAACAAAATCAGGCTCTTTCCTGATCCTCTACTGCTTCTTCCATAGGAAGCAGGAGGGTTTCAGCCACTTTCTTGTAAAACATAAAGTGGGAAGGGGACTCAGAAAGCCTAGGAGGAGAAACACCTGAAGGTCTGTCTGGGGAGATGACCAGGTCAATAGGCACATCCAGACTTTCATAATCACCATCATCATCATTATCTTCATACTCGCCCTCCTCCTCCTCCTCCGGTTCATAAAATTCTTCTAAAGTGTAATCCGGAACCGAGAGAACCGACCGAACCGAGCCCCTGACAGATGGTGCCGGTTCGGCTGGAACCGAGGTTAGCGACTGAACTATCCTTATCGCTTTGGCTATCTCATCAGCGGTCGGAGAAAGAACTTGTGGATCCGAACCGGATGATTTATCTCTTTTCTTTCTTTTAACTGGAACCGACTCCTCAGAATCGGTTCTCCTTTTGCCCAAAGAAGCTTTGCCCTGGTCAGAGGGCATTCTTTCTGGTTCGCTCGGAACCGAACCAGGCTGGCCATCCGGGTCAGCAGACTTCTCGGCCTCCCTTTCCCTCAGTCTACCTACTCTCTTATCCAGGGTAGCTTTGGGAAAATTCTTACAAATTTGGCAGTCTGAATCAGTGGTCAAACCCCAGACAATAACACAGGTGTGTGGGATCAGCCTTAGCAAAGGCTTCCACACATACTACAGTGTTGAAACCCAGTGGGCCCGTTCTTTTTCTTGGGTTTCTCAGACATGGCCAATCCTAACCAAAACGTACCCTTTTTTCAGCAATCCGCCAGGCAAGACACCCCTATCGGTTCCTGACCGTGTTACGGGTCTTGGAAAAAAAAGTACTGAAATCCCTTTTTTTTTAGAACCGATATGGACCGGTTACCACACTCTAATAAAGACAGAAGTTTTTGTACAAAAACTTGATTGGTCCAATGTTTACAAGTTCTACACAGAAACTAAAATAGCAAAACCTATCTAGTACTCATGGTACCACAGACAGAGACTTAAACCGACAGGTTTAGAAGCAGAAATTCGGTTGAAACAGAGCGAAAATCGACACTAACCGACTTTCTTTGAACCGAGCGAAGGAGAAATCTCCGGAGCGACTGTTCAGTGAGGCAGAGTAAAGAATCTGACAGTTGGAGTTTAAACAACAGCAGACAGAGGCTTCAACCGAGCTCAAGCTCAGCGTTCCATGCCCTGCATGGAAAGTTAACTCTTTGTTCTCCAGGGCAGTTCAAGGGTTGGAGATCACTGCATATGTCAGAATACAGCAAGACTTCATGTTGTTTGAAGAGCCTTTCTCAAAGATCAACTGTTACGGTAACTTCTTATGTAACTGTACTATCTTACTTCGAGAGGGCTCTTGCAGTAGATAATTACACATAGGACTGAGTCCCAAGCAGTATGGAACAAAGAAAAGCACTCGGGAGGAGGAAAACTAACCAACCAATAGAACCACCGGCTGTAATGGTCTTAAGAAAGAAGACCGTGCAGAACAGCCAACCCGAAGCCTGCTCTACAGCGAGAGGCAATGTACAAACTGTAGTGTTTCAGAAAGGTATGGACAGAAGTCCAAGTTGCGGCTGCGCAGATGTCTGCCGCTGACACATTCTTGAAACGAGCCACAGAGGCAGCTACTCCTCTGGTGGAGTGATCTCTGACTTGACCCAGCAGGGTCTTGTTGTACTTGTCTTAACAGAAAGTCATACAGTGAGCCAACTGTTTGGATAGGCATTGCTTGGAAACAGCATTGCCCTCTCTTTTGTGAGCAAGAGAGACAAAAAGCTGATCAGATTTCCTGAGATCCCTAGTCCTAGTGGTGTAGTATTTCAGTATTCTATGAACATCCAAAGTATGCAAGGGGTACTCCCCTTGATCGGAGTGTTATGTAAACAAAGCAGGTAGCTCAATGGATTGATTCAGAGTAGACTCTGCAACCACTTTAGGGAGAAACTTAGGATTGGTGCGCAGAGCCACATGTTCCTTGTGGAAAATCAAGGAAGGGATTTTGCACATCAGGGCCTGCAGCTCGGAAATTTGTCAAGCTGAAGTAACAGCCACTAGGAAGAGAGTCTTCCAAGAGAAGAATTTCAAGTCTGTTGAAGCTGCCGGTTCAAAAGGAGGCAGAGTAAGCTTCTCTACGAAAAAGTTCAGAACCCAAGGAGGAGCAGGAATGCGGATTTGGGGGGTCTCAAATGGAGAACCCCTCGAAGGAAAGTCTTGGAGACTTCCAATTGTGCAAATGTCCAGTCTCCAAAAGGGACATGGTAGGCTGAGACAGCTGCCATGTGGACCTTCAGAGAGGAATGGCTGAGACCCAGATCAAAGAGATGACGCATGCAGTCCAGGACTCTCTCAACAGGACAAGATATAGGCTCGAAGTTCTTTGAAGAGGCCCAAATCGAAAAATGTTTCCACTTCATGGCGTAGGTGGACCTAGTGGAAGGCTTCCTGGCCTCCACCAAAATGTCTGCAACGAGTGGAGAAACCCCAAACTGGGCTTGAGCTATGTCTGCAGAAGCCATGCATGCAGATGAAGGTACTCGAGACCTGGATGAACAAGGGTTCCCTGATCCTGGGTCAGCAAATGCTGTGACAGAGGAAGAGGAAGCTGAGGCTCCTCTGAAAACTGTTGCAGAAGAGAACCAAACATACCTGGGCCAGAATGGAGCAATGAGGATCATCCGGGCTCCTTCTGTATGGAGTTTGTGTAACACCCTCGGAATTAAGAGAACTAGAGGGAAGGCATAGACAAATTTTTTCTTCCAGTCGAGAGACAGAGCGTCCCACCAGAAAATGCCTTGCCCTGGAGCTAGCGAGCAGAAGGAGGGAAGTTTTGTGTTTTGAGGAGACGCGAACAGGTCTACCTGAGGGGTTCCCCAGAGCAGGAAGATGTCGTCTACTACCTCTTGATCCAGTTCCCATTCGTGGGCTTTGGCTGAAGACCGACTGAGGTGGTCTGCCAGTGTGTTTTCTACTCCTGGAACACGAACTGCCGTCAGGTGAAGGCTGTGCTAAACAGCCCAACTCCAAACTCTCATTGCTTCCCTGCATCGAGGGTAGGAACGAGTTCCTCCCTGCTTGTTGATGTACCAGACTATGCACATGTTGTCCATCTGGATTGTTAGGTGACTGGGAAGAATGCAAGAGTGCAGAGCCTGGACAGCATACAAGACGGCTCTGAGCTCGAGCACATTTACTGTATACGAAGTCTGCTCTAGTCTGGACCAGAAGCCCTGAGTCCTGTGAGACCCTAGATGGGCTCTCCAGCCCTCTCCGGAGGCATCTGTTGTCAATGTTTGGGAGGGGGGTTTGATACAAAAGGGAACTCCCCGACAAAGGTTCTCTTGCATCATCCACCATTGTAAGTCCCTGACCATGGGATTGGAGACCAGAACTTCCTGGTCTAGGTCGTCCAATGTCTGGTCCCATTGAGACCGAAGCATCCACTGAGAGAGCCTCATATGGAGCCAAGCGCGTGGGACTGTCGGAACAGCAGCCACCATGAGCCCGAGAAGGAGAAAGGGACTGACCTGGCACTGACCCTTCTACGACTGGACAACAGACGTGCTTGAGCCTGGAGGGTGTCCACCCTGTCCGGAGGCAGAAAGGCCTTGCCAATGGTCATGTCCAGAATCGCCCCAATGAACTGGAGTCGTTGGCAAGGGCCCAGGTGGAACTTGGTCTGGTTGATGGTGATACCCAGGCTGATGAAAACCTGCAGGGTAAGGGAAAGAGAGCGTAGGAGTTCCTCCCTGGACGGGGTAGCCAGGAGCCAGTCATCCAGGTACGGGAATACCTGCACTCCCTGGGTATGCAGGTGGGCCACTACCACTGAAAGACATTTGGTATACACTTGGGGAGCCGAGGAAAGACCAAATGGGAGGGCCTTGAATTGGTAGTGGTCCCCCTGGAACGAAAACCGAAGGAATTTGCGGTTGGAAGGGCAGATGGGGATGTGCAGGTAGGCATCCTGCATATCCAAACGCATAGCCACTGTCCCTGCCAAAGAAGCGGCAGAAGGCTCTGCAGGAAGAGCATTCTGAAGTGTTTTTATTCCACAAACATGTTCAGGGAGCCGAGGTCTAAGATAGGCCTCACATCTCCCATCTTCTCTGGGACTAGGAAGAAATGAGAACAGTAACCTGTCCCCCAAAGGTGGGTGGGGACAGGCTCTATCGCTGCCTTTGAGAGACGGGAGGAAATTTCTTCTAGGACCAGAGGAAGATGTTCTGGAGAGTAGGATGACTTGGGGTGTGGTTTTCTGGGTGGTTTCTGAAGAAACTCGATTGAGTGTCCTGCTGCTATCAGTTGGAGCACCCAAGCATCTGATATGATCCTTTCCCAACCCGGAAGATGGAAGGAGAACCTCCCTCCTACTGGTTCCTCTGGGGGGGTCCAGAGGCTGTGGGAAAGGAGTCAGGAGGTGTGGGGCAGCGCAGCGGCTGAGGCTACTGCAGCTTTTTTGGGCGGGGCTTCGCTGCCGGAGGGGCCCGTTTGTTGGCCCGCTTGCCCTGAGGTTTCGCTTTAGGCTGAGAACGTCTGCAAAAAGGGCGACGCTGTCCCTGAGGGGGCCTGTAAAGGGAGTCAATGGACTTGTGCAGTGCCCTTCTCTTGCAGGTTGGTGACGATGTCCTCAACATCCCCACCGAACAGCACCGAACCCCTGAAGGGCGCATCCGGAATTGCGGACTGCACTTCCGGGATCAAACCTGAAGCCAAAGACCTACAGCGGTGTTGAACTCCAACCAGCTGCGCCCACTGCGACTTCATAGGTGGCAGGACTGAGTACAAGCCGTGGCACGGAGCACGTGCTGATTGGCCGAACGAGCAGATCGGACAAGATCAGCCACTTCCTGCTTGGTCTGAGACTCAGGAAGGGAGTCCAATTTGGATTCCACCTAACTCAGGATCGTGTTCTGGTAGTCCCACATATATGTGACATAGTTCAGGGCCCTAATCCCCAGAGTGGAACAAGCGTACACCTTCTTCCCATACTGGTCCAGAAGACTGGATTCCTTGTCGGGTGGAGACGAGCTGAGATGTTTTGGATTGGCCAACCAGCCGTGAGTGGCGCTAATCAAGACTGAGTCAGCCTTGGGTGTGTATTCAAGGAATCCACACCCTCAGGAGCCTGATATAGCTGATCCGTCTTCCTCGAAAGGGAGGCTAACGCAGACGGTTGCTTCCAAATTGTGTAAACAAGGTCTGGGTGAGGCTCTATCCAGGGTGGAATCAATGTCGGAGTAGTTTCGGGCAGATCCAAGTGAGCAGCGAGCTTCTTGAGCTGTGGATCTGGCTTCAGAGATTGCCACTGGTGAACCTCCTGGATCTTTCTCAATAACTCCAGAAAGGAAGGATCTTCTGGAGGAGACCTTGGCCTGTGGCAATCTGAGTACATGGTTCGTCATCAGGATTGAAGCATCCCCCTGAGTCTGAGTCAGAGGTCTCCGATGAAGAGGAGGAGGAAGACTCTTCCTGATGCGGGGGAGGAACGGTCCCCTTGGGAAGACATGGGGGAAGCATATCCTCCCCACCACTGGCACCTGAGGGTTCACCTCTGGTGTCGGGTAAGGGGGAAGGAGTCTCTCGTCTCCGGCGAAGGGGATCCTATGCAGGGTCCAGTGTCGGCAGACAGCTCTCTACCTCCCTGGTGAGCTGAGCCTTGGCCTCAGCCCACCAGGCAGCCAGAGTCTCCTTCAAATCCATCGGTGGATGGGGGGATATGGATACTGAGGGTATCTGAAGGGCGAGTATCTGTAACCCGAGGGCAGGAAGCCCGGCATCGGGTACTGAAGCGCCGGGTACTGCGGCGTCGGATAAAGAGGTGCCAGGTACTGCGGTATTGGATACTGCGGTCCCGGGTAGGACAGCACCAGATTAATAGGGGTCGGATACCCAGGAACCAGGGGCTCTGACGGAGCAGACGGCCCTAGGAGAGGCCCAGCGGGCGGACCAGGTAGAGGTGGCCCCACGGGCGTCGGCCCGGCATAGGGACGGCATCTGGCAAAGGGATGTTAGCCAGCATCAGGTAGGCCGGTGTCAGAGCCAACGCCCGAGGGTCCGGCGTCAGGGGGTCCAGTCCCATAGGAGGGAGCCCTGACGTCAGCATGCCTAAATCCGCTGTGTCAACTGGGGATGGTGGGTTAAAATCACTGAGGAGCCAACAGAGGCGACGCGGGAGCCTTGGCATGCAGTGGCAAGCACTGCGGCGAGCCTGGGACATCGGACTAGTCCAAGGGGTCCGACGTAGGCTCTTTCCCAAGGCGTTCGTCGGAGGGGCAGACATCCAGATTAGCAGTAGGATCCAGGGTGGGTGTTGGAGGAGATGGTGTCCAACTTATCAGAACCTACACCTGACGAAGGCCGCGTTGGGGAAGCAACCCTGGCGGGCACAAGAGGAACCGTGCCCCCCCTCCCCCGGAGGAGCAGGCATCTTATCAGTCCTGTCCGGGCAGACGGTAGCACCAGCATCTGGCTTACCGGACCTGCTCAACCCAGAGGGCTGCATGGCAGGGGCCTTCCCAGGAGCGGCAGACTTCTTTGTCCTGGAGGCACCTGAGGGGCCAGAGTGCGAGCCCAACGGGAGGGACGACGCCGTCTTGGACACCGGCAAGACGGCCATAGAGTGTCGGTCCCCAGGAGGGGACATTACCTGGAGAGCGGCAACTCTGGACGGAGTCGCAGAAGCCGTGGAGATGGAGTCCCGGTCCTTATCTTTCTTTTTTCTTTGTCCTTCGGGCGAAGTGAAAGCCTGCCTGAATTTCTTCAGCTCCTTCTCCATGGAAGCCATCCTTTTCTTCAAAACATGGGCCTTCAGAGACTGCTGCCTCCACTTACGGGTGGCTAGGCAGAAGAGGCACAGGGAGTGACTGTTCTTATGTTGTAGCTGGGAACCGCACGAGTCACACTTGTTCTTATGCGATTTGGAGGGCATCGGGGACAACATATACGGGCATTAATCAGGAAAAACAAGAAAAACTGACAAAAAAACTCGGTAAATTAGACCAATGTAAGACTGACGAGCGAAGGAACTTTACCGCGAGGCACTTTCACAAGTCGACAGCGGGAAAGAACTGAAAGGCGGGCGTGGGGGCCCACCCCTTTATACTGATGTCACATGACGTCAGTCACCTGATGTGGGGGCGGTCCCCCGCCAGAGACTGCTAGCTAGAAATTTTTCCATGGGGTCCTGGTGCCTGCAAGGTCAATCTTATATGTAATTACCTACTGCAAGAGCCCTCTCGAAGTAAGATCATAGTTTTACCATACAAAAATCTGGACGCAAACCTTTCAAACCACTTTAACAGCACTAAAATTGTTTACAGTGTAGACATGGTCTTAAAAACTCAGGTTGCGCCAGTTCCTCATAGTGAATGACATTACTGGGTACAGCACTTCTGATGGAGTATATGTCCGTCTTGCTTCCTACATCAGTCAACCCCATCACATCCCCACAGCAGCACAGGCTTTGGCAGGGACTGGGAAGGCTCTTGAACCAAAACCTTCTTGCTTTAGAGTTGGACTTTAAGACCTCAGTGCTCTGCATGCTCTGACTGGAGATGGTGAGAAGGGGAAGGGGCCTTTTTGTTAAATTTTGGACATAGCCAGAGACTGAACAGCAAGTATGATGTGTAAAGCTGAATGCAAGCTCTTATGTTTGCTTTGCTTGAAGTAAGTAGTTTTCATTTAAGCTAGCTACTGTCAGGGGTGTTCTCTCTGTTAATGTTTCCCAAGAAGCAGTCCTGTTCACTACCCTGTTAAAGAGTTCATGAAAAAGAGAAGGTTTCCTCAGACTTCCAGTGTTTCACATAGTATGGAATGCCACTGCTACCTGGACGGCAGAAGACGAATGTAACATACCCTTGGCCTTTGTCTGTCTAACATTTCTCATTCTGAGACACTCCATCGCCGCCGCCATCCCTCGCCCTGGGGGCAAACATAGAGAAATGTAGGGTTGCTCTACGACGCCATGAAAATCATTTTACCGAAACAAATTACTATTCTGTCATTTTCTCATGCTCTCCTGATTCAGAAATTCAGATGCAAAATCAAAATGTACACTGAAAAGCTGATTTCAAAAGTGAGTGGAAAGATGTCTGTAATTTTGTACATTTAATAAACCATGGCAGATGCCTGCTGAGAATCTCAGATCTTCTTCCTGGTTTTCGCAGAAATGTAACACAGAAGTACGCAAGCGGTGGAAGCACATACAGTACCAGTTAGAGGATTCACGTCCATCTACCACCCCCAGTGTTTTCTAAAAACATAAAACACATATAAACTGGCAGGATGAAATATTCATCTCATGTTATGCACCAACTGTGTTTATCCTGCATACGTAACATTTCCCCTTTTAAAGGTGAAAGGAAGCAATTACAGGTATATGCAGCGTAAAATACTTGTTTCCTTTTAGTAACGTATTCCCTCTCCTGGTACAATTGTTTCTGTTTGATGATAGTTTTTTTTAATACTTGTATTGTTCCAACACTTACAAGCATAAACCTTTAGGAGGACTGAAGACTACTGATCCATCAAATTCCTCCCTGCCACCAACTCAGGGGGAATACAGGGACTATAACCGTTAAGATAAAGATGAGCAACAAAGGGCAAACTGCCTAACTCTGCTTGAAATGGACCTATGAGACATTGCCACCCCTGTCTCTTGTTGAGTCTGAACATGAAGTTCATTACACTATCAGCTGATAAAACCTGCTCTGACAGTGTATTCCGAAGCTTCACCACATGTTTGGTAAATTAGTGCTTCCTGCTATCGCCCTTCTATTCCCTCCCCACTCACCTTTAGGAGCAGGTGCTCAGTAAGGGTGCATATCTTAAAGAATGAAGGCTTGGGGTCTTTAGATGTCTCTGCAATCATTCAGTTTGCTTTTATTGGTTTCTTTACTTAGTTTTCATAATTTTATTTGCATTTTTTAAACTGCTAGTGAAAAAAGAATCCAATGGGATCCCTGTATGATGATGTCAGAAAATATTTGCTAGCAAAGCTGCCAGTGCATTTCAGTGGGAAACTACAAATCTGTGTTCAGATTGTATGGAGAAATAACACTTCCTGCCACCAAAATATTATATAACTAATAGAAATATGTAATTTTTGATAACATGTAATCTTTTGTTCTAATTTAGCAAGTGACATTTTCTTCTTAACCAGATTTTACTTGGAAAGAAGTAAACAGAAGCTAATTATTGTATTCAAAAACATCATACAGATGGAACACTATAGTGCAAACATATAAAAGGCAAAATTTGCTGATGGAATAAGTCTCAATTTCTTCTGAAAAAGATAGAAAAATATATTTAGTTTCTCACTGAAATATACTGGGCTGTTAGGTAGCTGGCAGTTTGAGATTACAATATCAGTATTCTACTCAATTCTTTTTTACTAGCAGTATGAAAAGCGAATGTGAAAATCCACTTGTTTCACTGCACTAACAAATATTTTATTATACTAACGTACTAAATTGCCAGCAGATTAGGCCTATTGGTCTATCAAGTCTGCTAGAGTAGCAGCCCTTAAAGTGAATTCCCTGCGGCCACCTCCCTCCCTCCCCCAATGTGTCCCCTTGCTGCCCTACTATCATGATACTCTCCCCATCCATATTTTACCCGTCTGTCCCATCCTCTCTTAAATCTTTCCACTGTCCCCCATCCCCATCAATTCAGATGGCAGCAAGTTCCAAGGCGTCACCACTCTTTCCATGAAGAAGTGCCACCTTACCTCCCCCTTAAGTCTCCCTCCTGCCAAACTCGGGCAATGCCCCCACGTGGCTCCTCCTTCCCTCAGCTGGAACAGCTCATCAGAGCTAACCCAGTTAATCCCCTTCAAATATTTAAAAACCTCTATCATAACCCCCCATCCCTCTTCTCCACCAAGGAGTACATGTTCAACTCACTTAGCCTCTCCTTGTAGAGCAGGTCACTCTGACTGTGAATCATCTTTGATGCCCTCCTCTGTACCCTCTCAAGAAGGGCCACGTCCCACCTCAAGTATGGGCACCAAAACTGCACACAATACTCCAGGTGCGGCCTAACCAGGCATTTGCACAGGGGCATTATGACATCTCTTCTCCTAGATGTTATCCACCTGGCTGTGTACCAGAGTATCTGGTACTTCTTTCCAGCTGGGGGAAGGGGACTGAGCATCCTACAGGACACTCTTCTCCTCCAAGAAGGGAGAGATGCCATCCTCAGTGCAATACCGGCACCTGTGTGACCACAAGTGGCAGTGTACGAAAGGTGCTGTATGGGAAGAGGAAGACGCTGTCCAGAGACCGGCACTGTGCACACCCTGCATGCACATGCACATTGGTTCCACACACGCGTTAAGCCTTCCAAGGGGACCAAGGGAATAAAACAGAAAGCTGTCCCCAGTGCCTGCTTCTCTGGAACCCCAGTATATTTGAGCTGGCCCTCTTCCTTGCCTGCCTCCTGACATTCTGCACGTTGGGGGGGGTGCACACCCTCCACCCCACACCCTGCCCAGGGGATAAGGTATGGCCCCGTGGAGGATGGCAGGTGCAGCTAGGTAAAGATGGGGGGGGGGGGAGAGAGGTGCCAGAACATTCCAAAGGCAACCGGAGACAGAGGGGCCATAAAATACAATTGAAAAATTGTGTGTCCCCTTGACTTTCTCGCATCCCGAACAGCTGCTTTGGTCTAAATGGGTTTTCCCTCTCAGATATTCAAAGACAATGATGATGTCTTCTTGGATTCTTCTTTGGAAAAAATTGCCCCAGTTCTGTCAGCTGGTCCCACTAATTCCAGCTTTCCAAACGTTGAGCTGCCTTGGTCACTCTTTTCTTCACTTTCTCAATCATCTTAATAGCGTTCTTTAAAAAAAAAAAAAAAAAAACTTGCTTTAATAGTTTTCTTATGATATGGGGATCACACGTCACTCAAGGAGGGGCCCAAACAAGGATCTCTACAAGGGAATTATAACCAAGGCCTTGATTTTACCATGATTCCACAGCTGCATAGACTGCCATGGAATTTAATGTAAACCGTAGAAAAAATGTGGAATATTATTCCGCAGTTTACATGAACTGCAGAATATTATTCCATGGTTTACACGAACTGCGGAATATTATTCCATGTAATACATGAACTGCGGAATATTCTGCATTTTACATGAAATGCAGAATATTATTCCACAGTTTATACAGAAGAGTCAGTATTTAGCCCACCTGGAGGCACTGCGGTACCGTTCGCAATGCCGATGACCTGGGTTCAGGAACAAGCCTGGGAATTTGGACGTTCAACCTGTGGGAGGAGGATCGAGCATCCTATGCACTGCTCTACTCCTCTGGGGGAGGGTGGGGAAGTTGCCGGTGTTTAAATAACTCCTTGTGGCAGCCTGGGGCACGACAGCCGGGAATGACTACGTTTGGGTGGCATGTCAGACATTTAGCGTGCCGCTCCAATGTCACTGCATGACACACCTCCTGAGGAGAAAATAGGAAAACGGAGGTTCCACCACCACACAATGATGTCCGCCCCCATGCTGCAGACCCCTCGCCACCGACCAGGCTGTCACTCCCGTTCTACAGTTCGGTCTTCATCAGGGGAAGGGGTCCTCCCGCAGCCCCACCTCTGGGGGGGTAAGTCCAGGATGTTTGGGAGTGAGGCAAGTCCTGGGGTGTGTGGCATGGCTCAGCGTGTGTAGGTCGGACTGACTGGGCCATCTGATGAGGACATAAAGCATAATAAAAAAAAAGAGACCGTACAAACTGTGAGTAAAACAAATCTGCAGTTTACATTGACTCTGACCAAGGAAAATTATTCCATGGATCATATAATTTGCGGTTATTCCATGGATCATACAAATCCCAGAAAACTATTCTGTGGTTTATATTAAATTCTGCAGAATGTTTTTTGGAATTCCATGGAATTTAAAACCAAACTCTGAAAAGCATTTTGGAACAGCCCCTGCCCATCAGTTTGTCTGCTAGGGCTTTATCTTAAAAATCAAACCATTGTAAACCCCCCATCCAGCTCAGCCCCACCACCCTCCCTACCCCACCCTGAGAACCTCCTCAAGTCCCTTTATTTTAAGTAGAAATTGCTTTATCAGGTCCCATACCGTACAGCAATACTCATCTTTCTAATTTCACCACCAGGCCTGAATTCCAGTTTCTTGTCCCAAAAGTGCTTTGAACACAGCCGCACAAAGCACTGCTGGAATGAAAATACAGGTTACTCACCTGTAACAGGAGTTCTTGGAGTGGTATATGTTGTTCATCCACATTTTGTGGCAGGTTCCTTGCCGCTTTAAATCTTGCCGGAAGGTCTTCAAGCCGGCTTCTCCCACCTACCTGGGTGGTAAAACCCTCGGCTCTGCCCCATGACGCCAGATCTAGCTTGCTGGAAGCCAGGTTGCATGTCGAAGCCGGGGAGGTCGGGTGGGTTGTGTGGATGAACAACATATACCACTCCTAGAAAGTACAGTTACGTAAGAACTTACTGTAACAGTAGCTCTACGAGAGAGGCTCTTGCCGTAGGTAATTACATATAGGACTGATGTCGGCAGGCGGCAGGACCCTACAGAAAAATTTCTAGCTATCAGTCCCTGGCGAGGGACCGCCCCCACGTCAGGTGACCGGCATCAGACAACGTCGGTATAAAGGGGCGGTCCCAGACGCCCGCCTTCCAGTTCTTTCCCGCCACAGGCCCGGAAGGCCCGGACGAGAGAGAAGCAGATATTTCCCTCAATGGAAAAAGAGCTGAAAAGCCTTAGGGGGATGGAGGGGAGCGGGAAGCTTATCAGAAGAGCCTCTCTCGAAGATCTACTGTTACGGTAAGTTCTTACTTTAACTGTACTATCTTACTGAGAGGGCTCTGCAGAAGGTAATTACATATAGGACAGAATCCCAAGCAGTCTGGAACAAATGAAAGGCACCGGGAGGAGGAACTACTCCAAGAAGAAGTAAAAGCCTTGCAAACCTCAAGACAGGAGGCCTTGCAAGACCGCTAACCCGAAGCCTGCTCTACGGCGAGAGGCAATATCCAAACTCTAATGTTTCATAAAGGCATGGACGGAAGTCCAGGTGGCGGCAGCGCAAATGTCTGCCACAGACACATTCTTGAAACAAGCCGTAGAGGCTGCTACTCCAAGAGTGGAGTGACCTCTGACTTGACCCGGAAGGGTCCTGTTGTACTTGTCATAACAGAAAGTGATGCAATGAGCCAACCACTTTGATAGGCATTGCTTTGAAACAGCATTGCCTTCCCTTTTGTAAGCAAAAGAGATGAACAACTGATCAGTCTTTCTGAGATCCTTCATCCTATCGGTGTAGTATCTCAGGATCCTGTGAACATCCATGGTATGGAGCAAGTATTCTCCCTGGTTGGAGTACTGCGTGAAAAAGGCAGGTAACTCTGTAGACTGATTTAAGGTAGACTCCGCTACCAATTTCAGTAGAAACTTAGGGTTCGTGCGAAGAGCCACTCGTTCCTTGTGAAAAATCAGATGGAGGATTTTACACATAAGGGCCTGGAGCTCGGAAATTCTTCGAGCAGAGGTAATGGCCACTAAGAAGAGCGTCTTCCACGACAGAAACTTTAAGTCTGTGGAGGCCGCAGGCTCAAAGGGAGGAAGGGTAAGTTTCTCGAGAACAAAGTTCAGATCCCAAGGGGGAGCAGGAGTCCGGACAGGGGGCCTAAGATGAAGGACCCCTCTGAGAAAAGTCTTGCATACCTCTAATTGGGCAAAGGCTTTATCAGCGAAAGGAACACGGTAGGCTAAAATAGCAGCCATGTGAACTTTCAAAGAGGAATGACTGAGACCCAGGTCAAAGAGATGACATAAATATTCGAGCAGAATGGCCACAGGACAAGAGAAAGGCTCTACCTTCTTGGAGGCAGCCCAAATAGAAAATCTCTTCCATTTCATGGCGTAGGTAGACCTAGTGGAGGGTTTTCTGGCCTCCACCAGAATCTCGGCCACCTTTGGAGAGACGCCAAAGTGACATTGTGCTAGGTCTGCAGGAGCCATGCATGAAGTTGTAGGAACTTGAGTCCCAGATGGACCAGGGTCCCCTGATCCTGGGTCAACAATCCTCGAGATAAAGGAAGAGGAAAAGGAGGAACCTCAGAGTATTGTTGTAGAAGAGAGAACCAGATTTGCCTGGGCCAGAAAGGAGCGATCAGAATCATTCTCGCTTCTTCCACTGCAAGCTTCTGCAGTACACGAGGGACCAGAGGAATTGGGAGAAAAAGCATAGACGAATCTGCCCTTCCAGTTTAGAGACAGAGCGTCCCTCCAGAAAGCGCCTCGCTCTGGAGCGAGCGAGCAAAAGGTTGGAAGTTTTGCGTTTTGGGAAGAGGCGAACAGGTCTACCTGTGGAGTCCCCCAAAGCTGGAAGATGTCGTCTAGAACCTTTTGATCCAGTTCCTACTCATGTGGCAGAGCCGAGGAGCGACTTAGCTTGTCTGCCAGAGTATTGTTGACTCCTGGAACATGGATCGCTGTGAGGTGAAGGTTGTGAAGTGTTGCCCAGTCCCAAACCCTCATCGCTTCCCTGCATAGCGGGTAGGAACGAGTCCCTCCCTGCTTGTTGATGTGCCACACCATGCACATGTTGTCCGTTTGGACAGCTAGGTGACCAGGAAGGATGTATTGGTGAAGGGCTTGAAGAGCATATAGAACTGCTCGTAGCTGTAGCATGTTGATGTGGAGAGCTAACTCCAATTTGGACCATAAACCCTGGGTTCGGTGAGGACTCAGATGGGCTCCCCAACCTTCGCCTGATGCGTCCGTGGTCAGAGTCTGGAAGGGGGGAGGATGACAGAAGGGGACCCCCCGAAACAGGTTCTCTCGAACCATCCACCATTGCAAGTCTCTTGTACTGGCGAGGAGATCAGCACCAGATGATCTAGGTCGTCTATGAGTTGATCCCACAGGGAGCGGAGAGTCCACTGAGAAATCCTCATGTGGAGCTGCACGCACGGAACCGTCGGGATGGCGGCCGCCATGAGCCCCAAGAGACGGAGAACTGACCTCGCCGGAACCTTCCTGCGTTCTGATACCAGGGAAATCTGAGACTGGAGGGAGGCCGCCCTGTCCGGAGGAAGGAAGGCCTTGCACACTGTCGTATCGAGGATCGCCCCGATGAACTGAAGTCTCTGGGAGGGGTCCAGATGAGACTTGGAATGGTTGATGGTGATATCCAGGCAAGTGAAAACCTGCTGGGTGAGGGAGAGAAAAAGCAGGAGCCCCTCCCTGGATGAGGCCACCAGGAGCCAGTCATCCAGGTAGGGAAACACCTGAACACCCAAAGTACGCAGGTGGGACGCTACCACAGCCAGGCATTTAGTAAAAACTCGGGGAGCCGAGGAAAGACCAAATGGAAGTGCCCGGAATTGGTAATGGTCCCCCTGGAAAGCAAACCGGAGGTACTTGCGATGCAAGGGACGAATGGGGATGTGCAGGTATGCATCCTGCATATCCAGCGCACAAAGCCATTGACCCGGCTGAAGAAGGGGCAGAAGGGTTTGAAGGGAGAGCATCCTGAACTTTTTGTATTCCACGTAGAAGTTCAGGGAACTGAGATCGTGAATGGATCTGAGATCTCCCGTCTTCTTTGGTACTAGGAAGAAATGGGAATAGTAACCCTTCCCTTGAAGGTAAAGAGGAACGGGTTCTATGGCCTGCTTCGCTAGAAGGGCAGATATTTCTTCCCTGACCAAAGGAAGATGGTCCCTTGTGTAGGAGGACTTCAGAGGGGGGTGGCATGGAGGTTTCTGCAGAAACTCTATGGAGTGCCCTTCCGCAATAATCTGAAGCACCCATGAATCTGATGTTATCCTCTCCCAACCCGGAAGGTGGAGAAAGAATCTCCCTCCTACTGGTTCCTCCGGGGAGTCCAGAGGCGGTGGGAGAGGGAAGGAGTCAGGTGGTGTGGGGCAGCGCCGCAGCTGGGGCACCCGCTGCTTTTTTGGGTGGCGAGGGCCTAGCGGCTGCGGCGGCCTGGCGTCTGGTGGCCGCCTTCCTTGGGGTTTCGCTTGAGGCCGGCTGCATCTGTGAAAGGGAAGGCGCTGTGGGGGATGGAGACGGTACATGGAATCCACAAATTTCAGAGCCGTCCCCTTCTCCTGCAAATCAGTGATGATGTCCTTGACATCACCGCCGAAAAGCACTGAACCCCTGAAAGGTGCTTCCTGGATTGCTGACTGCACCTCCGGGACCAAACCTGACACGCGGAGCCAGGCATGATGCCGAAGACTTACGGTGAACGCGGAGCTCCGCCATGCAGTGTCCACTGCATCGCAGGTCATCCTGAGGATGTGACGACTGGCCGAACAAGCAGAACGGACTAGGTCAGCTAACTCCTGCTTGACTTGGGAGTCAGGTAAGGAGTCAATCTTAGATTTCACCTGAGTAAGGATAGCCTTCTGATAATCCCCCATATGTGCTACATAATTCAGGGCCCTAATTCCCAGTGTGGAAGAAGCATATATTTTTCTTCCATACTGATCCAGAAGGCAAGATTCCTTATCCGGGGGAGACGAGCTTAAATGTTTGGGGTGAGCTGACTGGCCGTAAGCGGCGCTAATCACAACCGAGTCTGCACGGGGGTGAGAATCCAAAATATCTACACCCTCCGGAGCCTGGTATAGCCTGTTGGACTTCCGAGGAAGCGGGCTAAAGCCGACGGTTGTTTCCAAATAGTGGAAACAAGGTGGGCGTGAGGTTCGATCCAGGGTGGCACTAGAGTAGGGGCCATAAGGGGCAGGTCCAGATGTTCGGCGAGTTTAACCCGCTGAGGACCTGGTTCCAAAGAATGCCACTGATGTACTTCCTGGATCTTCCTGAGCAACTCCGTGAAGGAAGGATCCTCCGGAGGAGACTTCGGAGGAGTCCTCGGCCGGGGCTTGGACGGAGAGTGAGGCTCGTCGTCTCTTTCAGAGCATCCGTCGGAGGAATCCGAGAGTGAAGAAGAAGAAGAAGAAGAATCAGAAGCAGAGTAAGACTCCCTGACTCGTCTAGGGGGAGGAACGGATTCCTTAGGGGGAATCCCTGGCCGCGTGTCCTGCCCCCCCCGGATCCAGAGGGAAGAGCTCGGATATCCGGAGGCGGAGAGGGAGTGTGCCATCTCGGGCGTACGGGGGCCGAAGGTGGCACCGTCGCTGTAAGGCGGCTCTCGACTTCCTTGGTGAGCTGAGCCTTGGCCTCAGCCCACCAGGAAGCCAGAGTCTCCTGAAGATCCACAGGCGGCCTGGGGGGCGGTGGAGGAGAAGGGGGATAATTATATGGATTATATCTGTAAGGCGAGTATCCATAACCCAGCGCGGAATACCGGCAAGTCACCGCGCCGTGAAGCCGGGTGCTGCACTGCGCGCTGATAGTCATGGACCCGGTAAGCCGGGCGCGGATAGGACAGCGGATACCCAGGTATCGGAGAAGCTGCAAGAGCAGACGGCCCAGTAGGGAGCCCCACAGGTGGATCAACAGTGATAGGCCCATGGGGGGGGGGGGTCAGGCCCAATGGAGGAGGGATATCCCCCGCCGTCATCGGTGGGGCTGGTGTTGGAGCCGGCGTCCGCGGGACCAGCATCGGGGGTGGGGCCGGCGTCTGGGGACCCGGCAACAGATCCGGTTCTGTAGGAGGAGGGTCTGACGGCGGAAAAGCATCCCGTGCATCGCTCAGGGACGGAGGGGAAAAGTCCCCGGGGTCAGGCAGGGGTGACTCGGGCTCCCCAGACGGCAGCGAAAGCTGCGGGGAACCTGGGACAACAGCCGATGATGGGTCTGTCGTAGGCTCCAATGCCTGGCACGCATCGGAGGAGCCGACGTGCGACTTAAGGGCCGAATCCCGGTGGACGCCAGAGGAGCAGGTGTCCGGCTTAAGGGGTCCCTCATCGGAGGCGGCCCGGTCCGAGGGGGACGCAACCGTGCACCACCCCGGAAGGTCGGGCGTCGTAGCGGTCTTCTCCCAGTGGGCGTCGGAGGAGCCAACGTCCGGCTTATGGGAGGTGCCCGCGCCAGTAGGCTGCAAGCCTGCGGCAGTACTGGGGGAAGAGGCCTCCTTTAGCCCGGAGGCGCCCACAGGGCCCGAGCGTGAGCCCGACGGGCGGGCCGACACCTCCTCCAAAACCTTGGAGGCTGCCGTCGGCGATCCCCCGGAAGGGACGTTACCTGAACCGCGACTCCATCCGGAGTCGCAGACGAGGAGGCCTTCTTCCCTGTGCCTTTCTTTGTCCCGCTTCTTGTGTCCTTCTGTAGAGGTCGATGCCTGCCTAAGCTTCTTCAACTCCTTCTCCATTGCAGACATCTTCTTTTTAAGGAGATGGGCTTCCAAGGACAGCTGGCGTCATCTGCGGGTAGCCGCGTTGAAATGCAGGCAATGCGGGCACTTGACCACGTGGTCGGGACCTAGGCAAAAAAGGAAGAGAGAGTGACCGTCCTTGTGAGACAGTTGGGCGCCGCACGCGTCGCACTTATTTTTGGAAGGGGACGACATAAACCAACGTTCACCTGACGATACAGTAATGAAGTACTAATAATTTTCGGTAAAAACCGACGAAAGAACAGGGCTGAGCACGAACTTCACCGCGAGGCGCTGCACGAGCTGACGGCAGGAAAGAACTGGAAGGCGGGCGTCCAGGACCACCTCTTTATACCAGCGTCGTCTGACGTTGGTCACCTGACGTGGGGGCGGTCCCTCACCAGGGACTGCTAGCTAGAAATTTTTCCGTGGGGTCCTGCCGCCTGCCGATGTCAGTCCTATATGTAATTACCTACTGCAAAAGCCCTCTCGAAGTAAGATCTCCTGTTACAGGTGAGTAACCTGTATTTCTAGGGATGTGGATATGTCGTTCAATCCACACTTTGTGGCAGACTCCTAGCAGTTCTCCGGGTGGAGGGAGGCAAGGCGTGCACCCCCTACTTAGGGAATAAGGACTGGAAACCGAGGTCCCAAAACCAGCATCCTGGCGTGACTCTAGGTCGATGTGGTAGTGGGTAATGAAGGTGTGTGCTGACTTCCAGGTAGCAGCCCTGCAGATTTCCTGGATAGGAACATCCCTAGAAGCAGCCACTGAAGCAGCAGTATGACAGGTAGAATGAGCTCTTATCCCTTTAGGAGGCTCCATGCCCACCAACCTATAGCAGAGATCTATACAGGAGGTGACCCACCTGCTTATCATCCGCTTGGCTGCAGGTCTGCCAGGTGCGGCTTCAGCTTAGGTGACAAACAGCTGATGAACCTCTCCCCGAACTTCAGCCGTTCACTCCTTATAATAAGCGAGCACTCTTCTAGGGTCCAAAGTATGGAGCCTATATTCGGCCTCCGAGGCGTGACTGGGGTAGAACACCGGCAGAGTCAACACCTGGTTAAGGTGAAACTCCGACACCACCTTCGGAAGGAATTTCGGGTTGGGGCGAAGGACAACCTTGTCCCTGTGGAAGACCAGATAAGGAGACTCGATGGAAAGCGCCTGGAGCGCTCCCATCCTTCTGGATGACGTTATAGCCACCAAGAAGGCGGTCTTCCATGACCGGTGGGAGACATCGAACCTGTGCATCGGTTCAAATGGCTTGCCATGAGCTTAGCCAATACCAGCAGTAGATCCCACAGAGGTGGAGGTTCTCACACCAGAGGGGATAAGTGATCAAGGCCTTTGAAAAAGTGAACAACCACCTTCTCCTGCGCCACAGACTGCTTGCTGGCTCACGCCCTGTCAGCAGAGATGGCCGCCAGGTGCACCTTGAGGGTCACTGACCGAAGCCCTAGCTGAGAAAGGGACCACAGGTAGTCCAAAATACTAGCCAAGATACAGGAAGAGGGATCCAACCCCTTGTCCTGACACCAAATGGAGAATCTCCTCCATTTGAAGGAGCAGCATTTTCTGGTTGACTCCTTACAGGACACCTCAACGATGTTGAGGACCTTGTCGGAAAGACCCAAGGCCTGGAACGCTAACCGCTCAGGAACCAGGCAGTCAGGTGCAGGGATTGAAGGTCCAGATGAAGAACCTTCCCCTTGTCGACTGACATCAGGTCCAGGTGGGCTAGAAGCCACCTCAGGAACCTGGGGCTGAGGCTGAGGAGATCTGGGTACCAGAACTGGCGAGGCCAGTCTGGGGCTACCAGGATCACCTGTGCCTTGTCCCTACTCGCCTTGAGAAGCACCTTGCGGATCAAGGGAAATGGACAGAAGGCGTAAAAGAGACCTGGGGTCCACGGCCTCGAGAAGACAACCCCCCCTGCAGTGAGCCCTGCTGAGGGGGTGGGCGTGAAACAGCCTCAGCTTTGCATTCCCCCTTGAGGCGAACAAGTCCACCTGAGGGGTGCGCCAATGAGAGAACAGGTCTTGTACTACCTCCAGCAGGAGAGACCACTCGTGGGATGCAGCGCCTATCCGGCTGAGGGCATCGGCCAGACTGTTGGAGACTCCTGCCACATGGATAGCTAGGAGATCCGCCTCCAGGCTGATCACGAGAGACCAGATGTGGAGAGCCTCCTTGCACAGAGGCAAGGAATGCGTCCCACCCTGAGGGTTGAGGTAGTACATGGTCGTGGTGTTGTCCGTCTGGACCTGAACCATCTGACCCTGTACAAATGAAGCGAAGGCGGCAAGGGCTAGTCAAATAGTTTGAAGCTCCAGCAGGTTGATGTGGCGTCGAGACTCCTGAGGGGACCACAGGCCATGGGCCCGGAGATCCCCCAGATGGGCACTTCAACCCATCAGAGAGGAGTCGGTCATTAGAGTGACCGCTGGCTCAGGGCGGACAAATGGGATACCCTCCTGCAGATGAACTGGGATGAGCCACCACTGCAGGCCATCCCACATCTCCTGGGTCACCGTCACTGGCTGGTCCAGAGGACCAGAGTGCTGTGACCACTGGCTAGCCAGCCCCCATTGCAGGGGGCACATATGACAGCAGGCCCACTGGACCATGCTGGTGAAAGCAGCCATGAGGCCCAGGAGGCACAGGAAGTCCCGGGCAGGGTGCAACTGCCCAACCAGAAATGACTGGGCAAACAAGGAAAGGACCTCGGCCCTGTCCGCCAGGAGCCGGGCTCTGGCTCGAACAGAGTCGAGCTCTGCCCTGATGAACTGAATCACCTGCGATGGCACAAGTTTCGATTTGGCCTCGCTGATGAGGAGGCCAATCTGAGAGCAGACCTGGAGGGCCAGATCCCTGGACCGCTCCACCTCCAACCTGGAGGAAGCTGCACTCAGCCAGTCGTCCAGGTAGGGGTACACCCGGAACCCTCGGCACCGCAGGAATGCTGTCACCACTGCCATGCATTTGGTGAAGACCCTGGGAGATGGAGAAAGGCCAAAGGGCATGGCCCAGAACTCGTAAAGAGATCCCTCTGCTCTGAAGCGGAGGAATCGCTGATGAGACGGACGGATTGGGATGTGAAAGAATGTGTCCTGGAGATCCAGAGAACAGAACCACACATCTAGTTCCAAGGATGGAATAACCTGAGCCAGAGTGACCAACCTGAAGGTGCGCAGCCTTAGGAACTTGTTTAGGTCGTGCAAGTCGAGACTGGGGCACCAGCCCCCCGTCCGCCTTGGGACCAGGAAGTACCTGGACACAAACCCTGGGTCTGGAGGAGGGTCCGCCACCTCACTGATCACCTCCTTCTGGAGGAGCAGGGCAATGTCGGCTCAATGAGCCGACAGAGAGGCTGGGGCACCCGTTTCCCCCCGGGTGGCAATGGCTTGATAGGGAGGGAACTGCTTGAACTCCAGAGGCAGACCCCTGCCGACCACTTCTAGCACCCAGCGGTCCGTGGTGATAGCGGACCAGGCGGAAAGGAAGCGGCGGAGCCGTCCACCCACGGCGGGAACCCAGGGTGGAATGACGAGGCTGTGGGAGACACCCCACAACCCGTCACTGGGCAGGCTTGGAGGAAGAGCCGGCTGAAGGGCCTTCTGGATCCTTCCCTCCAGGCTTCCTACCAGAGGAAGTGGCAGACTTGTCTTTAGGGCGCCAAGTGTGAGCCTGCTGGCCCTGTTGCTGGTGCTTCCGGGCCAGACGTGCCGCACGGGCGAAAGGGCTTACACTGCTGCTGGCGGCCTCTGTCCTTCTGGGCAGATGTGACCGAGTCCAAGGTGGCATTGGATTTCTCGATCCTCTGAAGATGGCCTTCCACCCCTGGCCCGAACAAGTTGTTGCCCAGAAAGGGAACGTCTACCAGCTTGTGCTGGGTGACCGCCATGAAGGTGGAGATCTGCAGCCAAGCTCTACGGCGCATGGCTACTGCGGCCGCTACTGACCGGGCACAAGAGCCACCCATGTCCAAAGAAGTTTGGAGCTGCTGACTTAGCCACTGCCCTTCCCTGATCCCGCACCTGCTTGACCATCGTCTGAAGGTCAGCCGGGAGATGGGGAATCACCTCATCCAAGGAACCCATAACGGCGTGTGAAAAATGTGCTATCAGTACAGCCGAGCTAGCCTATCGAAGACCTAGGGAGGAAGCAGCGTAAACTTTCTGTCCCGAATAATCCAGCTTTTTAGATTCTTTATCAGGTGGTTTGTCCATGTCCCTAGTGTTCCCGGAAAGCCGGAAAACACTGTCAGTCACCAACCCCTCTGCAGAGGGGTGCTCCGAGAAACCAGACAGTGAACTAGTGGGGACCGCGTACTTGAGAGCCATCCTGGCTGAAGGCACGGGACAAGATGCTGGCCGCTGCCACAACTCCAGGGCTGGGCCAACAATGGCTTCAGCCACCAGGAAGGCCTCCGTAGAGGCATCTCCTAGGTACAGTATCTCTGTGAGGGGATACCTGGCCCATTTCTGAACCGGTCTGAGCTGCATCCCAGTGGACTCTGAGATGAGTCGAAGTATACCCAAGAACGAGGATTGGCTCTCGTCCACCGACTGACCCGCTGCAGATTCCATGTCAATGGGCCTGGAGTTCAGGGAGGTGTCGTCGTCAGACTCCAAGGAGTCTGCAAACAGCTGCTGAGCACCTGAGCCACCCTCCACCTGTCGAGGCCGATCGGGAGTGAGGGTGACAGACAACCTATGGGGCAAGCCCTAACCCGACCGAGAATCCTTAGTCGGAGCCCCAGTCTTCGGCTGAGTAGGTGGTGGTTCCACCACAATGGGCAGAGCAGCCGGTTCCGGCCGAACAACCGGCGCCGGCTCCTCGACAACTACGAGGGCTTGCTTGGGTCGCTCCGGTGACAGCCACTTAATGGCCAGAGAAGGCGATGGAGTCTGCTTCTTACTAGTCAACAAAAGTTGCTGCCACATCATGTCCTCGTAGCGCTGGCGTAACTTACGTCGGAGCCTATCCTCCGAAGAGGACGAGCGGTGACGCCGCTTTCCATGGTACCGAGACTACTGATGTCGGCGGAACCTACTCGACCTGGAAGAGGACTGAGACCTTCGGGGTCTCCGAGGGTGGGTCCAAGAGGGGGCAGGGGAAATCCACTCATCCCTCGGTTCAGGGTCCTTGACTGGGTACTTCGGCACAGGAGGTACAGGCAAGTCCTCGGTTACCACCGGGGGACAGTGAAGAAAGGTTGTCGGCTTCTCCAGTTGACAAACCGTCCAACGGGTTGAGAAAAATCTCGACTGTGTCGACGGGTGTCTCGGCCAGCTGACCTGACAGGGACACCGTGAAGCCAACCTCGACCAAAGTCGAGAGTCGACGATCCGGTGAAGGGGATCTCTCCTGCTCCCACGAACGTTGATAGTGGGACTTACCTTTTGGTTATTTTTTCTTGGACCTACTGGTATGTCCCGATGGCCCTTCTCCCTTGGTGGAGAGGGACTGGCAAAGCTCCTTAAAAGAAGCAGTGTAGGAGGAGCCCAAGGAGAGCAGGATAAATGCTGCAGCAGAAGAGGAAGATGAAGCTGCCTGGGCCGCCTCCTCCTTGAGGGCAATCAACTGCTCCTGCTGCTCTGCAGAGCCCGCAGCTGCAGACACTGCCCAACGGGCCTCCTTTGACTTCACCGCCAGGTACCATTTCTCGGGGCGCCCAAGTTGTAGTCTGGCAGCGCGGTCCTCTAAAACCAAAGCCGAGAAGGACTTGCACAGATTGCAGGCCTGTGGATCATGGGCACCCAGGTAGTAAACGCACGTGAGCGGATCGTCCGGGACATCTTCACCCGCAAGGGCACTTAACGGAAGCCGGAGTGGATTTGTCCATCACAGCCACGAGGGAAGAAGAAGACTGTAGTCTAGTAAACTTTAAAATTATTTTCGGAAAACCCGAAGAGTTTGGATCCAGGCCTAAAACGCAGAGCGCTAAGGAGGGAACCTGAGCTTCCAAACGGTAAAGAAGGTCTGGCATCATGGGGCGGAGCAGAGGGTTTTACCACCCGGGTGGGTGGGAGGAGCCAGCTTGAAGACCTTTCGGCAAGATTTAAAGAAGCAAGGAACCTGCCACAAAGTGTGGATTGAACAACATATCCACGTCCCTAGAAAAAGGCAACTAGTGGCATAACTAGAAGGATGAAGAGTGCTGTGTAGTGTGGTAATCAATAAAAATATTCAAATTTGGTGGCACTGGGGGCTCTCAGGTTGGGGTGGGGAGGGTGATGGGGCTGAAATGGATGGGATGGACAAATCCTAAACCCATAATGAAGGAGGGAAGCACACCAATATACACGTCAAATAAATACACGCCACTATCCTCCAGGACTAGTAAAGCAGCAGGAGTGGAGGGCAGTAGGAGCCAATACAGCACAAGGATGTGTGCTTTACCAAAAAGATCACTAAAAAAAGGCATTAAAAATCCAGTACTGATAGTCGGAGACTCCATGATAAGAGGAATAAAGTCTCAACTTCAGCATTACGACCAGGTTAAAGTTGCGGTCCAGTGCCTCCCTGGCACATCAGCATGGAGGGACACGGACCGCAGTGAGAAAATTGTACGCAGTGTGTAACAGGACACGTGGGTCATCCTCCACATAGGTACAAATGACCTAGTCAGTCGATCAGCGGAAGAAATAAAAAAATTTTACCAGGCTAGGCGACAAACTAGCTTCTCGTTCATCCACTATCTCTTTCTCAGAGATTCTGCCTGTCTAGGGAAGAGAGGACAGCAGCCAGAAGATCAGAGAGAAGGACATCACCAAACGTAACTGATGGCTAGAAAACTGGTGCAAAGAAAGAGGGTGTCACTTTCTAGGAAACTGGTGGACCGTCTGGGAGAGGGACTTCTTTAAATTTGACAGCCTGCTCCTCACTAAGGATGGGAATCGAGCTCTCAGACAGAAATTCGACGTCCATATTGATCAGTTAAATTAGTGTAGAGGGAGGAGCTGCAGGCAACCCTCACATTGTAAGAGTCACCAACTACCCCTGAACAGAATCAGCTACAGCAGCGTCTAGATACCACAAAGATACCAACATCAGTGATAATAAAGGCACTGCCCATCCTGATCCACTAGGGAGAGGCATAAAGCTATTAAGACACAAAAAATTCAGATCAGAACAAGGAAATGGTACACAGCAAAAGGACTGCCGGGGTGGAAGGCTATATACATCAATGCTCAGTCTACCAAACAAAATCCCTGAACTCACAGCCTTAGTGGCAGAGGCACAACTAGACTGGGTCGCGGTTACAGAAACTTGGTTCACCACCAACCAGACCTGGGATGCTACTTATCCCAAGATAGACACTCTTCAGAAAAGACTGGGAGGGAAAGAAAGGGGGGGATGGCTTTATATGTAAGGGAGGGAATCTGTGCAACAGGATCCAGAGGAAGCACAGTAAAGCAGAGGCCCTATGGATCACCTTGGAAGCAGGGGGAAAAGGCCACCCTCCTGGTGGGAGCTATCTACAGAACCCCAACCCAGAAAAGTGAACTTGACAAAGAGCTCCTGGAAGCCATCTCAGTGATGGCGGATAGGGGTGAATTACTGCTTGTCAGGGACATCAATTTGCCAGATGTGGACTGGACCTCATACACAGCAGCCACAGAGTGGAGCAGAGAATTCCTGTACACGCTGAAGAGGGCAGCTCTAAATCAGCTGGTAGACTCACCCACCACAGACAAAGCAACCCTGGACCTGGTGCTCACAAACAGAAACAGGACTTCAGATATTCATGTGGGTATCAATCTGGGGACCAGCAACCACAGGTCAGTCTGGTCATCAGTAAATAAAGAGGAAGGCAAAAGTCATACAAAAATCAAGACACTTGACTTCAGGAAACCAAACTTTCCCGAAATGAAATCCAGGATCGGGACCATGCTTGACACTAGTAACAAGGGAGATGCAAAACACTGCTGGGAGAACTTAAAGAAAGCCTTAAACACAGTCACTGAGCAATGTGCAAGACAAATCAGCAAAGCCAAAAGAAGGAACAACACTCCCTGGTTCTCCAACGAGGTAGCAACCAAAATCAAGGGGAAGAAAGAGGACTTTTAAGCAGTACAAAGAAACAAAAAAGAGAAACGGACAGGGAGGAATACAAGAACAAACTCAAGGAGGCAGGAAAAGCAATTTGGACAGCCAAAGCCCAAACAGAAGAAAGAATAGCACAGGGGGTTAGGAAGGGAGATAAAACATTCTATAGATACATAATGAGAAAAAAGGAAGAGTAAAGGGGGAATAAAACTAGCAACAAGGGAGGGCCAGCTGTTACAGAAAGACAAACTTTAAGACAAAGCAGAGTTGTTAAATTCTTCTGCTCAGTCTTCACAATAGAAGATATTGGCAAAGGACCTACACTAAGACAGAGCAGGATAGTGGAGGGGCACACACAAGTCCCTTCACAAGAGAGAGAGTCTTAGAAGAGCTAAGCAAACTTAAGGTGTAAAAAGACATGGGGCCAGATGGTATCCACCCCAGAATACTAAAAGAGCTTCGGGAAGAAATATCTGCACCACTAGCTGAGCTGTTCAATCTACCTCTGGGAAAGCGGCAGAGTACCTCAAGACTGGAAAAGGGCAACAGCTATACCCTTGTACAAAAGTGGAAGCAAGAAAGAGGTAGGAAACTACCGCCACGTCAGCCTGACCTCCATAGTGGTAAAAAATTAGGGAGACATTACTAAAGGAGAGAATAGTTGACTACCTAAAGGAAACTGGAAAACTTGACCCCAAACAGCATGGCTTCACAGCAGGGCTCGTGCCAAACAAATATGACTGATTTCTTCGACTGGGTTACCCGAACAGTGGACCAGGGTGGGGCAGTGGACGTGGTGTACTTAGGCTTCAGTAAAGGCCTTTACATAGATTACTGTTGGCAGATAAGGGCCTATGGCCCACCCAGTCTGCCCATCTGACCACCCTTTGACACCGCTCCCCACAGGAGACTTGCTAACAAACTAGAAAACACAGGAGTCGGGCTGAAAATAGTAAATTGGATTAGAAATTGTCTGCAGAATAGGACCCAGAGAGTTTTGATCAATGTGGCAATATCAAGGGAGGGAGGTGTGACCAGTGGCTTTCCACAGGGATCGGTGCTGGGTCCAGTCCTCTTCAACTTCCACTGCTTAACGTAATAAAGACACTGCAACTCCTCTTGCACTGAATAACTGTAAAGCTTGAGGACTGTTCTATCAGACTATTCACCACCACACCTGCCTTCCCAATCTCGTATCTAGTCCTCTGCCGACCTTCCTCACAGCCCATTGCTATAGTATACTCCACCCTGCACGCCTACCATTTACAATCTTCACGCAGCTTCCTACCCCTCCCACCCACCAGTACTCTCAAATCTCCTAGCACCTTTAAGCCCTGGGGCCTACTGCCACCCACTGCAGATCGACCCTGACCCCTTCCTGCCACGAGCACCTCCTACCCAGATCATCACCGCTGCTCACCAAGTGGCCATCATCTCTGGTAACAAGCCACTATCTGGATGGGTACCATACTCCTCAGACCGCTGGTGGTATCTGGATAACCTCAAAGTTCTACTCGCACCCCAACATACTACTGGAGATGGAGACTCTGCAATGTGCCCTCCTGGCTATGACCCTGCTTGCACTATGTGAGCATATCTACTACACTGATACCCAGCAAGGGCCTAGGACTCCCATAAGGATTCATTTAGTATACACTCCTGGCTGCATCACGGATATAACCTACACCACAGTTCCAGGCCTTAGCCATTTCAGTTAGCTTCCAGTGTGGCTTCAGAGACTGCTGACCTCCTCCGACCCCCTGCCTTTTTTATACCTGCCATACTCCCTTTGCCTCCATATCTGTAACAACCTAAAAAGTTCCCCAACTTAGCAGCAAAGGAACAACAATCTCTGTCGAAGACAGCTAAAAATGCATCTACTCAAGACTCATCCTTCTGCTTATATCAGGCAACGTGCACCCAAATTCTGGCCCACCTGGGGACTCATCGTCAAGCAACAATAATGAGGAAGGAACAATTACACTTGCCAACATAAATATCTGCAGTCTACTCACAAAGATAGATTGCCTGCAAGTCTGGGTCTTACAACACAACCCTGACGTACTGTACTCTCAGTCATTGAGACGTGGCTCACTCCAAAAACACCGGATTCTTCTGTCTCGATACCTGGTTACACACTATTCAGGAATGACAGGATCTCGAAAACAGGAGGGGGCTGTGCGTTATACATTAAAGACTCAATAAAGTGGTTTGCTCTTCCTTTACCCTGCCTTACCGGTACTGCACAAATGCTTCCCATAAAAATTATGTTTGGGGCCCACAATAAAGTACTAGCTATACTTACTATATACATCCCTCCTGAAGTGAAATTACCAGGGTTCGAAGAACTCATGAAAGTTATCAGATATCAGCATCTAAACTCTGAATCCATCATTCTAGGGGACTTCGATATCAGTTGGATGGCACCCCCGACTGGTTCATACAAGGACTCTGTAGCTGCGCTGCACCTTACACAACTCGTTGGTTCATCCACCAGAACAAATTATAAAACCGGATCTAGCACACTACTAGACTGGATCTTCACAAACTGCCGGATCGTATCTCCAACGTGACAGTCCATCCAGACTCAGTGACCACTCCCCGGTCACCTGCAGCTGGACCCATAAATTCAATGCAAACCCCCCCCCACAAACAATTTCTAATCAAAAACTGAAAAGGGGTCACCTGGAGTACCTTAAGTAGCAGCTATGCAACCCTGACTGGAGCCGCCTTGACACAGCGGAGGATATGGACACTGCACTCCAGTACTTCAAACAATTCAATGCTGCTTGTGACAGCCATGTTCCAGTACAGAGGACAAAGCTCCGTGGAAGAAACAGCCTCTGGATCATGCCAGACTTAATAGGCCGCATAAAAAACAGGGACAACTGGTGGCATAGGGCAAAGAGCTCTGGCATGCAATTAGACATCCAGGAATACAAAAGACTACAGAATGACTGCACCTGGGCCATCCGCTCTGCTAAAAGTAACCATTTTAGGGAAGCATTAAAAACATTGTGGGGCAACAGCAAGTCTTTCTGGAATAACTTAAAAGATGTAACAGGGAAAGTCAAGAAAGAGGCTCCACAAATGCTCAACATCGATGGTGCCTCTACTCCTGACCCTCTGATAATTGCCAATACGTTTAACAAAGCATTTACTGACCTTAGCAGTGTACTTCTGGCAAATTTTTTTCGATGAATCCAACCAAACCTCAAGCCAAAGCCTAGGGCCCACTCAAACATCCCCCTTCTATTTCAGAACTGTCAACTGCAACCAAGCAAGAAAGTACATTCGTAAGGTGCTTGGAAAATCCAGCAAAAGCGGCAACACACTCAACCTCAAGTTTATTTCCCTTGCACTTGAAGAAATCCTAGCTCCCATTACTAAGCTGCTGAACCTATCCCTGCAGCGGGCTTAATTCCCCCAAGCTTGGAAGTCAGCCCTGTTAACTCCAGTACACAAGAGCAGTGACCGGGCACTGCATGCCAGTTACAGGCCTATTTCTATCCTTCCACCACTGTCAAAAGCGCTGCAGCGCACAGTCTCAGACTAGCTGGTTGAATACCTTGATGAATACAGCATCCAGTGCCCAGAAAAACACGAATTTCGGAAAGGGCACAGTACCACCACAGCTCTTCTGGAATTCCCCAGCTGCATACACAGCTCACTGAACCAGGGTAACTTTGTCAGCGCAGCCTTTATTGACCTAACAAAGGCCTTTGACATGATCAGTGACTCTCTACTACTTCAACTCACCTCTATAGGCCTCTCTAACCCCACTACAAACTGGTTCAAAAGCTATCTAGCTGATCGTTCCCAGCAGGTAAAGATTGGAAACACCGCATCTGGGCACCTTCCGGTTCGCTGTGGGGTTCCCCAGGATCAATTCTAGGACCCCTCCTTTTCAGCATCTTCCTTAATAACCTACCTCGATCGTGTGACCAACAGATGCTACTCTATCTCATCAGGACCCTCACACCCTAAAATATCAGCTACAACATGCTTTTAAACAAACTGAAGACTGGTTCAGAGTCCACAAGATGGTTCCGAACTATAAAAAGACAAAAGTAATGCTTTTTAGCACTGCTAGAAGCAAACACAAAGCAACACCCCTAAACATCACTAACTGCGCAGGAGTAACACTTGAACAAGTGGAGCGATTCAAATACCTAGGGGTTACGCGTGACTGTTCCCTCTCCTATGCAGAACACAATGAGAATGTGGACAAAACAGTCAACATAAGAATTGGGCTCCTGCACAGGCACAAGAAATGTCTGACCCCTGAAGTCCTAAGAAAAAATTACTCACCTTAGTAATGTTGTTTCTTCTAAAGGAGTCTTGCTATATTATGATATATGCAACCTTCGAACTGCTCCGGAGGTGAAAGAGTTAACTTTCCATGCCAGGCATGGAACTTTGAGCACGAGCTCGTTGAAAACTCTGTCTGTTCTTCAAACTCAAACTGTCAGATCTTTACGAGCAAAACTCACTAAGGTTCTGTGTGGAAGCCGAAAACCTATACTAGCCAACTGGCTACTAAATATAAGAACACATTTTTTTTGGTCCCAAAACAAAGACTCAAGTCAGGGGATCCAAAAAATGAAAACACAACACCCAAACACCCCAAAAAGGAGGGGTGAAAAAACAAGGTGGGCATCTACTAAGTGCCAACACTGCACTGCCCACCCACATCCCAAAAGTTCAAGTTCAAGTTTATTGCAGGAAAACTCCATTGAGCAAGCTCATTCACAAGGAGGTCCTGGTCCAAAAGCAGAGGTTCTGAGAGGGGCAGGCAGGGGGGGAGGTCATAATATAGCAAGACTCCATTAGAAGAAACAACATTACTAAGGTGAGTAATTTTTTCTTCAAACAACATGAAGTCTTGCTATATTATGACATATGCAGACTACACAGTAGTACCTCCATGGAGGAGGGACAGAACCTACTTAGGAAATAGGCTCTGAAGCACAGCTGTGCCAAACCGAGCATCACTCCTAGCCTGGATGTCCAGGGAGTAATGCTTGGTAAAAGTGTGAACTGTTTTCCAGGTAGCTGCTTGACATATCTCTAGGAGAGGGATGTCCCTGGCAGCAGCCAGAGACGCAGCTGTACCTCTGGTAGAGTGAGCCTCAGGCCTGAGGGAGGAACCCTACCCAGTTTTCATAGCAAAATTGGATACAAGAGACAATCCACCTGGCAATGGATCTTTAGTGGCAGGTTTCCTTACCAACCTCACCATAAGTGAGGAACAGTTGGAGGAGTCAAACCTGTGACCCTTGGTACGCTCTATGTAGTAACTAAGGGCTCTTTTACATCTAAATGTGCAGTCTCCTCTCGCCAGAGGAGGAATGGTCAGTGAAGCACACAGGGGAGACATAGATTGATTAAGGTGGAAGTCTGAAACCACCTTAGGCAAGAACTTTCTGTTAGTCCTGAGGACCACCTTATCTCTATGAAAGGAGATAAAATCAGGCTCCACTGACAATGCTTGTAATTCACTTATGCGCCCGCAGAAGTGATGGCTACCAAAAACACAGTTTTCCAAGTCAAGTACTTAAGCTCTGCTGAAGACAAGGGCTCAAAAGGGGGTTGCATAAGCTGGGCAATGCAAATATTAAGATCCCAGGCAGGGGCAGGGTCCCTGAATGGAGGGTTGGTGTGAAGCAACCCCTTGAAAAACTTGGAGAATACAGGATGAGCTGAAAGAGAAGAGGGTTTACCTGCTGATAAGAAAGCAGACACGGCTGACAGGTGCACTTTTAGGGTAGCTGGTCTCAGCCCCAAAGTATTCAAATGCACCATATAATCCAGGACTGTGGGTAAGTCAGCAGATTCTGGGGAAATATGCTTGCTAGTGCACCATATGGAAAATCTCTTCCATTTGGAATTATAAGTAGCCCTGGTGGAAGGCTTCCTAGAAGCCTTCAAGACATCCAATACACCTAGGGAGAGGTGTAGGTCAACAAACTCTAACTCTTCAAGAGCCAGGCCTTGAGACTGAGAGATTTGAGATTTGGGTACCAAACTCTCCCCTGAGCACAGGTTAACAGGTTATGATTCCTGGGAAGACAGAGAGGAAGGTGGACTGCTAAGGACATGAGGAGTGGATACCAGGGCTGTCTGGCCCAATCTGGAGCAATCAGGATCATCTTGCAGGGTTGAGATCTGATTTTGACTAGCACCTTGAACAGAAGAGGGAAGGGAGGAAAAGCATAGAGAAACTTCCCTTCCTAACTGAGAAGGAAGGCATCCAGAGGGACCGAGTCCAACACTGGGGGCCTGCAGCAAAAAAGGGGAAGTTGGTGATTGTCTGGGGCTGCAAAAAGATCTATCTGCGGGGTGCCCCATCTGGAAAATACTACCTCCAGTACTAGGGGATCCAGTGACCATTCGTGATGGCCCTGGAAAATCCTGCTGAGAGTATCTGCCAGGACATTGTCCTTGCCTGGGAGGTGAACTGCCATAAGGGAGGGGTTCAGGGAATAAGCCAGAGACCACAACTTCATTGCTTCGGTGCACAAGGCCATAGACCGAGTGCCTCCTTGCTTGTTGCTGTACCACATTGTAGTGGTGTTGTCTGTTCTGACCTGTACCACTTTGTTCTGAACAGATGTGGAAAAAACTTGAAGTGCTAGAAAAACTGCTCTGAGTTCCAACAGATTGATGTGGAGCAGAGATTCCTGAGGGGACCACAATCCCTGGGTAGTGAGGTCGCCCATGTGAGCTCCCCACCCCAAGAGGGATGCATCTGTAGTAAGGATTAAGGAGTGAGACTGAGGGGTGAAGGGGACCCCCTGTCTCAGACTGCTCTGGTCCTGCCACCACTGAAGGGCTTGGATCAGGGTTCAAGTCACTAGGATCAATTTGGTTAGAGGGTCTCTCCTTTGAGACCAAAAGGCTCTCAAATGGAACTGGATGTCCCTCATCTGAAATCTTGCTCCCTGCACTACTGCAGTAGAAGCAGCCATGTGCCCCAGGAGCTGCAGAAAATGCCTTGCTGGTCGAGAGACCTGCAGGGTGAAGGAGGAGGCCAGAGAGACCAGGGTCCTTTCTCTTGCCAGAGGAAGGAAGGCTCTGGCCTCTCTTTTGTGTTCAGTTCTGCACCTATGAAGGTGAGAAGCTGGACAGGCTCTAGAACTGACTTTGGAAGATTGAGGAGGAAACCTAGAGATGTAAGCAGTTGCTGAGTTACCTGAAGGTGTAGTTTGACTTGGTCTGGAGACTGGCCTACTTTGAGCCAGTCGTCCAGGTAAGGAAAGATGGCAATCTTTTGCCTTCTTAAGTGGGCAACTGCTACTGCCAGGCATTTTGTGAATACCCTTGGGGCAGAGGTGAGGCCGAAGGGCATTGCTCTGAACTGGTAATGGCCTGAGGGCAGTTCGAATCTGAGGTACTTTCGATGGGAGCTTCTGATCAGAACATGGAAGTAGGCATTCTTGAGGTCCAGGGACACTAGCCAGTCCCCTGGCCTTAGAGAGGGTAAAATAATTCCCCCCCGAGTCACCATTTTGAATTTTGGTTTTAAAAGGTGCTTGTTTAGGTATCTGAGATCCAGGATGGGCCACCATTCTCCTGTCTTTTTCGGGTAAGGAAGTACCTGGAGTACAACCCGTTGCTCTAGTGTAGGGGTGGAACCCTTTCCACAGCTCTGAGAGCCAGGAGGGTAGAAACTTCTGTTTCTAGGGCAAGTGCCTCTAATGGATTTGCAGGTGGAAAGGACCTGGTTCTCATCTTTGGAAATTTTTTCAAGCTGAGAACCAGTCCCTGGCTTACTACTTCCAGGACCCACTTGTCTGATGTTAAAGACTTCCAGTCCTGGACAAAGTAAGCCAGTCTGCCTCCTACAGGAAGTGGAGAATTGGCCCTGGCCACCCCATCAGGGTGCCTGCTTGGCAGGGGCTTTAGGCTGAGGGGTGGAAGCAGGTCTGCTTGTACCCCGTCTGCCTCTCCCTCTAAAGAACCCCCTCTGGGCATAAGGTGAAGAGGAGGCTTGAGCTTGGTAAAAAGGCCTATGAAAAGGTCTGCCCCTGCCCCTGGAAAGCTGCCTTTGAGGAGTGGCCTGCCTTTCCTTGGCCTGTGCACTCCTATAGGTGGTCCTATACTCATCCATTTTCCTCATGTAATTCTCTGTCTGCTCCCAAACAGAGAATTACCCACAACAGGAAAATCCATGGCCTTAGTCTGGTATCCTAGCACAGGCTAGTACATCTGAGCCAAGCCATCCTGCTAAGAGCCACAGATGTAGCCATGGCTCTTGATGACACATCATTAGAGTCCACTGCAGCATGAAATTGCACCTTAGATGCCTCAATACCATCAGCCACCTGCTCCAGCTCCTTCAAGCTGGCCAGGGACCTGCTTTCTAGAGCCATAACAGTGTCCCATCTGGATTTCTGGTATCTAGCAACATAAGCCATATAATTTGCCTGTCTGAGTCCCAAGGATGCTGCCATGTACTGTTTCTTTGCCATGGCATCAATCCTCCTGGACTCCTTGTCAGGGGGGTGTGAAGCCAAGGGAATATTTGCCATGTCACAGGCTGCAGCCTGCACTACCCCAACATGGCTGCATTGTTGTGTAAGGAACTCCGTATCAGAGCCTGACAATGTGTACCTCTTGTCCATTCTTTTACCCACAGGAGGTATAGTGTGAGGAGTTTTTAGAATTTTTACTGTCTGGTTACCAAAACATTTATGCAAAGGAATAGACTGTCTCCTAGACTCTGGGATAGCCATCATTTCTACATAGTCAGGCTCTTCTTGATCATCCACAGCTTCCTCCATAGGGAGCTGGAGGGTTTCAGCCACTTTTTTATAAAACATAAAATGAGAAGGGGACTCAGAAAGCCTAGGGGGAGACACTCCTGAAGGTCTGTCTGGGGAGATGTCCGGTTCAATGGGCACATCCAGACTTTCAAATCCACATTCACTCTCCTCATACTCCTCTTCCCCCTCCTCCGGTTCATAAAATTCCTCTAAATCATATTCTTGAACCGGTGGAACCGACCGAACAAATCAGCTTACCTGATGGTGCCGGTTCGGTCGGAACCGGGGAAAGCGACAGGACAATTTTAATCGCTTTGGCCATTTCTTCAGCGGTTGGAGATGGAAATTTTGGCTCCACACCTGCTGATTTTCTAGTCCTTTTTGCTGGAACCGACTCTTCCGAGTCGGTTCTCCTTTGCCTGAGGAAGTCTCACCCTGGTCAGAGGGCACTCCCTCGGTTCGGTTACAACCGAACTGGGCTGGCCATCCGGGTCAGCGGCCTTTTTGGCCTCTCTTTCCCTGAGCCTACCAACTCTCTTATCCAGGGTAGTTGCAGGAAAAGTTTTGCAAATCTGGCAGTCTGCATTGAGGTGGTCAAACCCCAGACAATAAACACAGGTGGTGTGGGGGTCAGCCTTGGCAAAGGCTTCCCCACAAACACTGCAGTGTTGAAACCCAGTGGGCCTGGTTTTTCTTTTGGGTTTCTCAGACATAGTGCCAGCCTAACCAAAACTTGCCCATTTATGGCAATCCGCCAAGCAAGACTCTCTTATCGGTTCCCAACCGTGTCGCGGGTCGTGGAAAAACCGTAATGAAGTCGGTTTTAGAACGTTAAGAACGAGAACCGCACTCTAAAAGCACAGATTTAATGTATTTAGAACAACCGATTGGTTCAAACCGAACCGATAATACCGCTTACAGTTCCACAGAAAATAGATGTAAAACCTATCTAGTACTTACGATACCACAGACAGAGCTTGAACCGACCGGTTGCGGTTTAAATTCGGTTAAAAAAACCAAAAATGAATACTTTAACCAACAAAATGAACCGAGCAGAAGGAGAAATCTCTGGAGCGACTG
This sequence comes from Neoceratodus forsteri, assembly GCA_016271365.2. NCBI lineage: Eukaryota > Metazoa > Chordata > Ceratodontiformes > Ceratodontidae > Neoceratodus > Neoceratodus forsteri. Next base: position 94,159,412 of record JADMNL010000023.1, on the reverse strand, counting down.
TTCAGTGAGGCGGAGTAAAGAATCTGGCAGTCTGAGTTTGAAGAACAACAGACAGAGTTTTCAACCGAGCTCGTGCTCAAAGTTCCATGCCTGGCATGGAAAGTTAACTCTTTCACCTCCGGAGCAGTTTGAAGGTTGGGACTCACTGCATATGTCATAATATAGCAAGACTTCATGTTGTTTCAAAAACTGCAATCCATAGCTCAGTTGTCTCCGTCATCGATTATGGATTGGTCATTTACAGCTCAACCACTCCCACCTCATTCCGTAGGATAGCAGTAGCCCTCAACAAAGTCTGCAGATTGCTCACCAGTTCCCCCCCGATTAACGCACTCGTGCAACCTTTATGAGCAAGTTGGGTGACTACAACTTGAAAATAGGATACAATACCAAACCTGCCTATTAGCTAACAAAACACTACTTGGACTTGAACCTCCTGGAGTCACAAACCTGCTAAGTTTATTCACAGGCCCACACCACACCAGGAACTCTGACCATCAGGTTCTCACCGTCCCATGCTGCAGAACCTCCCAAGGGCTGAGGTCATCTGCCTACCAGGCACCACTTTGGCTCAATAACTTCAGCACTAATCTTGACGCCACGCAGAGACTGGGGCCTTTCAAGACCAAGCTAAGACAACACCTACTGAAGAAAAGCTCCTGTGACTGCACTTTTTAATTGCTCCCCACCCCCCATCTCCTGAACCTGGTCCTATTCGACCACAGGTTATTACCCTCTCCTCACTACTCCTACTATGTCCTTCTGACGCTAGTTTCCCTGTGGCCCTGCAATACATTGCACTTTCCTCTCCCATCTCCCCCTGACTAGTCATCATGCCCCCCTCCAACTCAGTGCCCCCTACTCTCCTTCTGGATGTCTGATTATAGTCTTTTACTTGACAATGCCATCTAGCCTGCTACTTTTATTTGAATTATCCTTGTGTTAAAATCATCTCTGTTACCAATTCACAATGTATTTTGTCTATGTTTAATTCACCTAGCTAGACATTCCTAAACTCAAATGTATGTATTCCCACCCTTTACGACGTGGAACCTTTGTAAAAGAGCAGTCTCCTGCTCAAAGGTATTGTAATCCAAGATTGAATAAATAAATAAATAAAACGTATTCATCAGTGACATCACTGATGAACTGGGGGGGAAGGTTTGGTTTGCCTGTTTGCAGATGATACAAAGCTCTGCAACAGGGTGGATACACTAGAGGGGGAACTAGGTATGGAAGCTGACCTAAGGAGATTAGAAGAATGGTCCAGTCATTGGCAGTTAAAATTTAACGCCAAGAAATGTAAGGTAATGCACCTGGGGAAGCGGAACCAGGAAAAAATAAGTACTAGAAGGGCATCAAGCAGAGGAGATGAAGATGGAACAGGATCTGGGCGTGATCATTACCAACAACTTAAAAGGTAGGAAAACCATACAAAAAAGAAGTGCAGAAGGCAAGTGGTGTCCTCAGATGCATAGGAAGGGGCATTACGAGCTGAGAGCAGGAAGTTATTATGCCCCTCTACAGACCTCTGGTGAGGCCACACCTTGAGTACTGTGTCCAGTTCTGGAGGCCTCACCTAAAAAAGGACATTGACCATCTGGAGACGGTACAAGGAAGGGCCACAAAGATGTCGCAGGGGCTGCATAATGAGCTATACACGACAAGACTCAAAGAGTTAAACTTATTCTCTCTGGAACAGAGAAGAAACGGGGGCCATCATAGAAACATGTAAGTACGGCAAGGGAATTAATACAACTCAGAAGGAAAACCTCTTCCAGGAAAACAGGGCAGCGCATACAAGAGGGCACAACTTGCGTCTGGTGGGAAGCAAGTTTAGAAGCAACTCTAGAAAGTACTTTTTTACACAGAGATCGAAAGACCCATAAAATATCCAGCTACCAGAAGTGGTGGCATCAAAGACAGTAAGGGAATTCAAACTCGCTTGGGACAGGCAATGTGGGCAACTTAAGAAAAAAATATAATTGGGGGTAGCCACCTTGGGCAGACTAGATGGACCACACGGTCTCCATCTGCTGACACTTTTCTGATGTTCTCAAGTTCTGCGGCAGGAGGGGGACTTGCCACAGAATTTAGACCCAAACTGCCGTAGAAAAATTGGGGCCTTGTAAATTATAACCGGAAACACAGAACTGGACTACATTCAAATTACCAACACAATACAGATACCAGCAGTGCAAATTATACCTCGGGCCTGCGTCCAAAGAATCACCCATGTGAAAAACAGTGCAAACATACAGGATTTCAATTTTTATGACAACCACCTCCATTACCAAGGTTGCAAAAATATTGCAAGTATTCAAACAAATGTGCAGCGCAGTACAGTACTAACCTACCAGTTACCCCAACCCTTCGGCTCCAACTGAGAGGAAGGCTCAGTTGGGGCCTAAGCGCCAAGGTGACTGGTGGGTAAGTACTGTACTGATCTGCACCTTTATTTGAATACTTTCAATATTTCTGCAACGTTAGTAATGGAGACTACTTGTTGTAAAAACTGAAATACGGTATGCTAACAATTTGGGCACAAGCCTAAGGTATAATTTGTACCACTGGTATCAGTGTTATGTTAGCAATTCATTGGTAATTTGAGCGCAATCCAGTTCTGTGTTACTGCAGCTACTGAGTTAACCACCCCGAATGTACACCCTCCCTATGCCTGAAGCACAGCTGGTCTCCTTGCTCTAATGTATTGTAACTAAGGCTGCACTGTTCTGCAGCACTTTAATCCTGATTTTTGCAGCAGGGCTCCTAGTGTCTGTCCATTCCTGGGGTGGCATGAATCACTAATTTCTGTGGCAAAATGCAGCCCTACCATTGGCTAAAATATTATGTGACATCACTGACATTACATGCTGAACATAGAGGTAGGGCTTCAGGATAAACAGGTAGGGAAAAGGAAGTCGGGCACAGTGAGGAAAAATGTATGTTTGAATGAAAAATCACCAAGTGCACTAAATTTCACAGCACTGGATACATTCTGTGGCACGGTGCAAGTTCTACAGAAAACTTTGCAGTTGTGGAACCACAGAATTTCAGGGGCTCTCTGACTAAAACATCTCTTGATCTGTCAATAAAGTTTTCTTGATTTATTTATTCAAAGGAAAACCAAAACTTCAGCAGTTGCTGCAGACACACTGCGTTAGAGCTTTTGGCAATAAAAAATGTTTTCAATGCATACGAAACTGCCAGCACAATACATACGGTCTATCAAGTCTGCTCGATTGTGCAGCTAGCAATGCATTACACTGCAGCTACCCCTCCCTCCACACCCTCCCTCACAGTGATCCTCCCCCTCATTTTATCCCATCCCCCTTTAAAGCTGCCCACCATCTTACAGGATACCTCCTCCTCCTCGGGCAGTGCGTTCCTCTTAGACACCACCCTTTCCATGAAATCGTGCCTCCTTATTTCTCTTCTGAATCTCCCTTCCTCCAATCTCAGCCCATGTCCCTCCTCCCCCAACTTAAAACCTCCCTCTGTAGCAGTCTTGATTATACCCTTCATGTATTTAAGGGTCTCATTCATATCCCCCTACCCCTCCTCTCCTTCAGGGAGTACATATTCAACTCCCTCAGCCTCCCCTCATAGGGATTGTCTTCCAATCCCCAGATAATCTCTGTTGCCCTGTGCTGGACCCCTTCCTATACCTCACGTAGTTTTATTTCTGAAAAGAACCGCACTGACTATCTGGTTGCCAGACCCATCTGAGGCCCATCTTGCACATACCCGGCGACTTCCTTTGTGCTGGATATGCCAATTACTGCTACCAACTAACGGCAGAGTTGGTAGCACTAATTAGCACATTCAGCAAGAAGTAAGACGTCGACATGTTCAAGATGGCCGTGAGCAGATCTGGCAAATGGATAGCCGGTACAGTTCTTTTCAGAAACAAAAATACAGGAGAGGTATTAAAAGGATGTTTATTACCAAAAGCCCTATCTGGGCATTCTGCAGCAACAGCTGCAGCTTTAGACATAACCACTGTTTCCCTTTTGAAAGCTGTCACGGGGCACCATAATGCACTTGGAAGAGTTTGTTACTGAATATTGTGAAGCACCATGAGCCCTGGGGATCAGGGCGATATAAATAAAAATGCCTTGCCTTCCAGATGCATTCTAGAGAAAGGGTACAGGGAAGCATGACATGATTCTGTTTGCCCTTCTGCAGTAACCGCTGTCCCCACGCTGCTGCTCACATTTAAAGGGGAAACAGTCACCACCAAGGGCCCACTCAATTGTGGTCATATTGTGCACTGAGGGCAAACACATTTTGGTTTACTGTAGTAGACTGTGTCAAACTAATTTTGCTTAGTTCTAGGCTGACATCTTGTTACTACAAATCCCAGAATCCTCTGCTGCTGACATCAGAGCAATAGGAAGCAGTGATTCAACAGCCTGTAGTGCATGTTAGAGTTTATATACATATGAACATACGAAGAAGCCAGCAGAAGAAGGCCATTTGGTCTATCAAGTCTGCTCGTATTGCAGGATCCACAGCTTGAGCTAATGTCCCTGCCCTCCCTCCCTCCCCTCCTGCCATCCTCTCTACCCATGATCCTTACCTTCCCCCATGCCTATCCCAGCCTCTCTTAAAGCTGCTCACTGTCTTCAACAACATGACCTCTTCCGGCAGCGCACTCCAAGTGTCCACCACCGCCTCTGTGAAGAAGTGCTTCCTGACCTCCCTCCTAAACCTCCCACCCTCCAGCTTAACTCACTGGCTCCCAGTGGCCATTTTGGGTCGGACCTAGCAATGGATGGTTCTGAAGCCAAATGGTGTCTATAGGAACAAATGTGTTAAGACTGTGCCCCCTCGTGTTATGGTTGCCACTCGATTTAAAGAGAGACTGTTTATCAATCTTATGTATTCCTTTCAAGTACTTGAAGGTCCCGATCATGTCTCTCTCTCTCTCTCTCCCCTGTCTTCCAGAGAGTACATGTTCAGTGCCCTCAATCTCTCCTCATATGCCTTACCCTGCTGACCTGCTATCATCTTTGTAGCCCTCCTCTGGACCTTCTCCAGCAGGTTAATGTCCTTTTTGATATGTAGGCACCAGTACTGAACACCATACTATAGATGCGGCTTCACCAGTGACCTGTACAAGAGTAGTATAACCTCCTCTCTCCTACTATTCATCCCCCTAAATGTGCATCCCAGCATCGTTTGCCTTTGCTGCTGCTTTCTTGCACTGCGTGAAGTGCTTCAAGTCACTAGTGATCATCACTCCCAGGTCCTTCTCCCCCTCTGGTGCAGATACTCGGGACTCCACCCAGGTAGTACTCTGTCCTGGGATTCTTGGCTCCAATATATGTAACTCTGCATTTCTTGGCATTGAAACCAAGCTGCCAGTTCCTGGACCATTTCCTCAGCTTTTCCAGATCTTTCTGTAGGTCCTGTATCCCTTCAGCTGTGTCAGCTCTTCCAGAGAGCTTAGTAGCATCCGCGAATAGGCATATTTTGCCCTTAATGCCATTTCCAATGTCACTGATGAAGACAATGAACAACACCGGCCCCAGCACCGAGACCTGTGGGACCCCACTGGTTACCTCTCTAGTGCCAGATAACTCTCCTCCCACAACCACCCTCTGGGTTCTGTCCCTCAGCCAGTTTTCCACCCATCTGCCAATCTTTTCCCCAACCACACGATCCACCAACTATATACTATATCTATATAGACTCTGATCTTTTGTTTGCTGGTCCTGCTGTCCTACCTGGACTTTGTACCGCTACAGAGGACTGTACTTAACCCCTGGAGAAGACCCAGAGAAAACATCTGATCAGAGATTATAAAAGCTCCAACGTGCACTGCAGGCTATTGAATATCCCACTGCTGCCTACTGCTGTGATGTCAGTTGCAGGGGACTCTGGGATTTGTAGTGTGGGGCCACTTGTGTTGACTGTCCCCCTTTAAAATTGCTGCTGATCGATACTCCCATGTCATTGTTCTACTCAGTTTCAGTAAGCTCCATGCGGTATACATGGTGTTCTGCCTCCACGTCCTTCTTTCCCAGATCCATCATCTCACATTTCTCAACTCTGAAATCCATATGCCATTCCCCTGCCCACTTCCCAAGCACTTACAGATCCTCTGCCAGGGACAGGGCTAAATGGGGGGAGGGGAAGCTACAGCCTACCCAGAAATTGCCCACTTTCCACTTTACAGTATGATCACAGTGTACAGCTGGTCGACAATAACAGCTGAAAGATGGAAGTGAACAATAAGTACTTTTTCTTGACAAGTTTTAGCTCCAGTACTGCTAAAATCTGTACTTTCAATTAGGTTTTGATCCAGTCATTTCTTATTTATTTATTTAGACTTCTGTAATCAGGTGGAGTCCTTACTGGAATGAGGCCTACTTACAGCGGTGACCCAAATATTACACAAACAATATAGTGGTACAAATAGCGACGAGTCAACCGTTCGTTACATTTCAGATGAGGTAATGCAGTTTTTCCAAAGGTTAAGAAGACACCATTTGTACAAATGTTTAAACAACCACAAGAGAGTTTGCATCCCACAGGTAGAATGGTAAAGTGTTCCAGAGTTTTCTTTTCTTTGTAATTTTTGACCAGGTGTACCCTGGAGGGGGAGGGTTATATGGGCCTGTTTTATTGATGGGGGGATGCTGGCCATGACACCGTGGAAACTACCCTGCTCTTCATCGTTAATGCAATGGGATTGTTTACTTCCACCAGGACAGTGACCAGAGATTGGCAGAAGGGATGTTGGTTTAATATCTGATCCGAAGGACAGCACCTCAACAGCAAGGGAAGCAGTATAGCGCAGTGGTTTAAAGCTCTGAGCTGCAAATCTGGAGACCTGGGTTTGAATCCCACAGCCCTCACTTGCATAATGTGTGACCCTGAGCAAGTTACTTAACTTCCCTGTGCTCCCAGGCTGCACCTGTAAACAAGCTTTTAGCTTAGTGTGCCACTCCTGGTTAAACAATTAAAAAAAACAACAAAAAAACAGCCGGCCTGGTGGCGCTGAGGCGGAGGCGCTGCATACCTTACTTCGCGGCATGCCGGTGACCCGGGTTTGGGAACGAGCTCAGGTCGTCGGAGGTCGGCAGCGGGGGGGGGGGGCAGTTGGATTGAGCTGCCGACAGGCAGGCTCTCCTCTCCGGGTAGGCAATGCAGCACCCCATAGCAGATGGTGACCCCTAATGGAGGCTAGGAGTGGCACGGACTTAGAGGGGGCCTGGCGTTAGGCCATGGGGTTGGGGAAAGGAGTCGTAACCGGGGCCGTAGGGCGCATGCGCGGCTCCACGCACATGCCCTCCTACTCCTGGGTGATAACCAGAGGCAGAAAACGCCAGCGGCAGCAGGATGATGACCGACTCCCTGCAGGCTCCGCTCCCGGGCCGGGTATAAGGTAGGCGCCGGCTATTCTGGGGGACGGGGCTGGGGGGGCGGTCAGAATGGGGCGGCCAACTGGAGTAGCAGAAATAGATATAAAATAAAAAATACTACGTGGTGGACCACGGAGGGAAGATGCTTGTGTTCTGTTGCTATAGCGACCATGTGGTGGGCCAGGGAGGAAGGACACTGGGTTTCTGCCATTATAGTGACCCATATGGCAGATCAAGGAGGGATGACTCTGGGGTTCCACCACTACAGTAACCAATGTGGTGGGCAGGGGAGGGATAATGCTGGTGTTCCACCACTACAGTGACCCATGTGTTGGGCCAGGGAGGGACGACGCTGGGGTTCTCCCACTACAGCGGTCCATCTAGTGGACCAGGGAGTGAGGACGCTGGGGTTCCCCCACTAGAGCGGTCCATGTGGTGGACGAGGGAGGATGCTGGTATTCCACCAGAACAGTGACCCATGTGGTGGGAAAATGCTGGGGTTCCGCTCATACAGCTACCCCATGTGGTGGGCCAAGGAGGGACGACGCTGGGGTTCTGCTGCTATAGTGAACCATGTCATGGGCCAGGGAGGGACAACACTGGGGCTGCATCACTACAGCGACCCCTGCACTCCCCCAACATGTAGCTGATTCCATCAACTTTGATTTGTTTAAAGCCAGAATGGATAAAACATCTCAAATGGACTCCAAGAAAGGGATAATTTACCCACACAGGTGTGGAGACATTCATGATGGGCATATTCCTGATTATGTCTACACCCAACCCAGTAAACTGAGTAAACAGAGACCTATGTGTTGGACGAGGGAGGATGCTGGGGTTCCACCAGAGCAACAACCCTTGTGGTGGGCCAGGGAGGGATGATGCTCGGGTCTGCTCCTACAATGACCCATGTGGTGGGCCAAGGAGGGACAACGTTGGGGTTCTGTTGCTCTAGCGACCTATGTGGTGGACCAGGGAGGGAGGACACTGGGGTTCTGCCACTATAGTGACCCATGTGGTGGGCCAGGGAGGGACGATGCTGGGGTTCCACCACAACAGTGACCCATGTGGTGGGCCATAGAGAGATGATGCTGGGGTTCTGCCACTACAGCAACCCATGTGGTGGGCCAGGAAGGGGTAACATTGGGGATCCACATGGATCCTCACTGTCCTGGACAATGGGGGGTACAGAATGGCTGATGGGGCTGGGAGACGGCTGGACCAGACCCATTCCTAAACACAAGGGGAGGCAGCAGTCAAGTGAATAAACAGACAGATGGAAAATAAATAGTATTTTAAAAATGCCCTTTCAGACATTTTTGTTTTACACTTTTTTTCTTGATATAACTTCCTGACCTGCGATTGTGTGAACTCACTTGTATTTCGTTATGTAAGTTTTTTGGAACATTTATTAAAAAACAGCGTATAAAGCCTCATTATGTGTACCAAAAACAGGCAAGGGCACACATAACTGCAAAGTAAATGATTTTACTGCAAATTTAGGTATAAAAACATGTGTACAAAGTGCCTGGAAGCAAAAGCTGATCGACTCCCCCCTATGTTTCATTTCTCTAGGACTCTTTTACTGGGGACCCACACAGAAGAGCTAGGGAGACTCGAAACATAGATGAGCTGGTCAGCAAATATTCAGCCTATTTCTGGTGTACCTCATTGTGTGATGGTATATTCCGCCTATTTCTGGTGCACCTGCTTCTGTACTGGTATATGCCGCCTATTTCTGGTGCACTTTATTGTATGCTGGGATATTCCATGTACTTCTGGTGTACCGTCATGTGAGGATATATTCCACCTATTTCCAGCACACCTGGTTGTGTGCTGGTATATTCCATCTATTTCTGGTGCCCCCCACCCCACCCCGTTGTGTGATGGTAGAATTTCACCTATTTCTAGTGTACCTGGTTGTATGAGGATATATTCCATCTGTTTCTGGTATACCTTTATTTTTATTATGCTTTTTTCCCCCTGGCAGGACCACCGGTACACTTTCCGCCCTGGTCACGGCCCCCGGAGACCTCCACCACCGCCAATTGCTGCTGAGGACCCTCGGTCACCCCCGGCTTGCCCCCCGGAGGGTGGGGGGGCCACCTTCGTGACCCCGGAACTGTAACTGGTTGGGGTCCTGCAGCGATGGTGGCAATGCGAGGCTCTCCAGGGAGGGCTTCATCTATCGGTGGTCCTGCCCCGCCATCTTTTTCCTCCTTTTTCTCCCAGAGGAGGTGGGGACGTACAATGACGTCAACGTCCGCCTCCTTCCCCCCTACGTCTAGCCTCGGCTACGCGAGTACTCCCTGCCTCCGCCAGGAGTCTCTAGCGTAACTGGTGCAACCTACACCCTCCCCTGGAGTAGGAGAGCTGCCCAACGGACGCTCAATCCTACTCCCCCCCGGCCGACCCTCCGACAACCCGGGTCCGTTCCCGAACCCGGGTCGCCGGCGTCGCAAGTGGTACACCTTGTTGAGCGACAGTATATGCTACCTATGTCTGGTGCATTTAATTAAGTCATGGTATATTCCGCCTTTTTCTGGTGCATCTCGTTTGCATGATGATATACTCCACCTATTTCTGGTGTACCTCATTGTTTTATTTTTTATTTTATTTTATTTAAACAGCAGTTTGGAAAACCTTTGAGCCATAGGCTCATTTACAAAGGTACCTTGTCACAGTAAGACAAACCAAAATACACAGTATAGCAGTACAACACATAAGTATAACAGTAAAATTAAGACATAGATACAAACAAGCTGGTACAGGTAGGATGGATGCAAACAATACCAGAGTTATGTCGTCTTAGCAGCTTAGTAATAAGCTTTGTCATAAGTATTGAGTACGGCTTGACTAGTGGCAGTTACAGCATCGGGTGTTAATAAGGTGGTTACGTACGGAAGTTTTGAAGCACGATATAGTTGGAGCTTCGGAGATGGAGGAGGGCAGTGTGTTGAACCAGGAAGGGGCCCTAAAGCTGAAGGCTCTTTGGCCGTGAGAGGTCCTAGCTCTAGGGATAACAAGAGAGGTTTTCCCAGAGGTCCGAGTATGAACTAGTGGGACAAAGCGGCGTATGGTGGTGGTCAATCCTGGTGGGGAAAGCCCAAGGAGGGTCTTTTTTGTAAGGGTACAGGTAAGATATTTGAGGCGCTCATCGAGATCAAGTACCAGCGCTTTAGCATACAGTAGACAGGTGTGTCATCCTAGGTGCCCAGTAATTAACCTGCAGGCCTTATTCAGAGAAAAGGACTTTATGGAGTGCGTCTCGATCAGCAGCACCATACACCGGCAGTCCATAGTCCACTAGGGACAGGATAGAGGAGGTGATCATGGTCAAGAGCTTCGGGGAGGCAGTGTTTATACCGATGTAAGATGCCCAATCGGATATTAGTGGCAGTGGCTAGGGCAGCGATGTCCATGGAAGGAGAGGAGGGGTCAAAATGGATCCCTAGGTATTTATAGGAGCAAACTTGTTCGAGTGGGAATGAGGACCCAGAGTGAATGAGGAGTTTGAAGTTGCAGGACTTGTTTTGGGGATGAGTGAAGAACATGGTTTTTTTTTTTTAAGATTTATCACCAATCTATGTTCCTTGAACCAGCCCTCGGCTTCAGTGAAGGACTTCTGCAGCGAGTCCTGGAGGGCAGTAGGGTTACGACTTGAGGCAAAGATGACTGCATCATCAGCGTACAATAGAATGTTCCCCGAGCAAGAGCGTGGAAGGGTGTTAAGGTAAAGGGAGAATAGTAAGGGGCCCAGAATGGAGCCATGGGGAACCCCAGAAAAGATGGGACAGATGTCTGAGTAGGTCCCATTAATTTGTACACGCTGTGAGCGGTCAGACAGATAACTGGTGCACCAGGAGATAGGCCCAGCAGCAAAACCAGAGAGACTAAGGGCATCAAGAAGGAGGGGGGGAGACAGTGTCGAAAGCTTTCGGGAGGTCAATGAAGACAGCACCAGCCAGAGAACCAGTGTCTAAGGAGGAGTGGAGAAAGTTGGAGAACTCTAGGAGGGCTGTGTTGGTACTGTGGCCCGCTTGGAAGCCATGCTGCTCAGGACAAAGGACATTGTAGGTGGAGAGGTAGTCAGAGATTTGAGAGGCCACCACTTTTTCCAAGGCCTTGGAGAGAGGAGAGAGGAGAGAGAATGGAGATCAGTCGATAGTTTCCAGCCACAGTCCTATCACCACCTTTAAAGATAGGGGTGACAGTGGCGACTTTCCAGGCAGTTGGAACCTTCCCCAGGCAAAGAGAGTGGTTGATGAGGCATGTGATCGGGGTAAGGATTGTGTCTAAGACCAGCCATAGGATACACGGATCCAGGGTGTCACTGCCTGTACTATTACTCTTGAGGGCAGTGACAAGGTGCGGCCTAAGTTCTTGGGCAGAAACACGGCGGAGGAGAAAATAAGGGCGAGAAAGATTTACGGCAGGTGCTGGGGGAGGAGGGTCAAAAGAATTTGTAGGGAGGATAGGGCTAAGGTCAGTGAATGAGGTGTTGAGGTGGTTGGCTATGAGGGCTGGGTCTGAGGAGATCACACCATTAATGTTGATCTGGAGGTGGGGGAGTGTGCACTTATTTAACTGTTTAATGTTATCCCAGAAGGTTCTGGGATTCCCCATGAGGCAGTGAGTGAGGACCGATAGTGCTCAGACTTGGCCTTTCTGATAGCCCGAGTGCACTTGTTTCGGGCGGCAGTATATAACCGCCTGTCATTGGGCCGGCCAGTCTCAATGGCACGATGCCATAGGTTGTCCCTATGTTTGAGCTGGTGGATCAAAGCTGGGGTAACCCAGGGGGCATTCTTCCTTTTAGAACGGCGGGTCAACACTGGGGCAAAGATGTCACAGGCATTATTAAAAGTTTGGGTAAATTGTGTGTGTGTGTTGTGTGATGGTATATTCTGCCTCTTTCTGGTGCATGTTGTTGTGTGATGGTATATTCCAATTTCCACTTATTTCTATTGCACCTTGTTATATGAGGGTATATTCCACCCATTTCTGGTGCACCTGCGTGTGGGATGATGTATTCCACCTATTTCTGGTGCATTTCACTGTGTGATAGTACATTCCATCTATTTCTGGTGCACCTGGTTGTGTGAAGGTATATTCCACCTAGTTCTGGTACACCTCATTGTGTAATGTGAAATTCTGCCCTTTTCTGGTTCACCTCATTGCGTCATTTTATATATATATATATATATATATATATATATATATATTCTGCGTATTTCTGGTGCATTTCACTGTGTGATGGTATATTCTGCCTATTTCTGGTGCTCCTTGTTGTGTGATGGCGTATTCCTCACTGTCAAGCAGCGGCACCGTGGATTCAGAGCATGCATGCCTCTTTTTTCTTTCCTATAAACTCTCATTACAGTTTTTTCCAGTGGTGGTAGTATTTTAGGTTGGTTATGCAAAGTGTAATGATGGGTCTTTAAGGGTGCCATGAACAAATGTTGTTGATGGCAACATCACACTTTCTTAGAACCATCTCTGATCATGCCAGAGGCCAAGCCAAACAGGAAGAAAGAAAAAAATTACTCACCTTAGTAATTGCTTTTCTTCTCATGGAGTCTTGCTATATTAGGACTTATTGCAGTTAGCCACTGCACTTGAACTGCCCCGGAGAGGAAAGAGTTAACTCCAGAGAATCTGGAGTTCTAAAGCGCGAGGGCCCTATACCAAAGCTCTATCTGGGCAGTTTCAAATGAAACTGTCAGATCTTTACGAAGCTAACACTAAGCAACAAGTCTGTGTGGAAAGCTCTACACTAGCCAAATGGCTACCTACTAGTAGTAATAACAACAATATAAACAACAATAGGAACAACAATAACAATAATAAGAATGAATAATGGTATTATTAGTTTTCCCCCCTGATAAGCACTATTAGGACCCCCCCCTTCCCCCAAAGACTCAAGTCCAGGAAGGGGGCCAACAAATCACTCAACACAGAAAACCCTAGTTCCCTAACCCTAAATAAAAGAGGGTGAAGGGAAGAACTACAATGGCATGAAACAGTGCTTGCACTAATTTGCCACCCCCACCCCAGTAGAAGTTCTGAGAGGGGCAGGTTGGGGTGGTCCTAATATAGCAAGACTCCATGAGAAGAAAAGCAATTACTAAGGTGAGTAATTTTTTCTTCAAACACCATGAAGTCTTGCTATATTAGGACTTATTGCAGATTACACAGCAGTACCTCCATGGAGGAGGGTCAGAACCTACTTAGGAAATAGGCTCTGAAGCACAGCTGTGCCAAAACGAGCATCTCTCCTGGACAGAAATCCAGGAATAATACTTGGTAAAGTGTGAACTGTCTTCCAAGTAACAGCTCGACAGATTTCCAGAATGGAATATCTCTAGCAGCCGCTAGATATGCAGCTGTACACCTGGTGGAGTGAGCCTCAGTCCTGAGGGGGCTCTCCTACCTAGTCTTTGATAACAAAATGGATACAAGAGACAATCCACCTTGCAATTGTCCTCTTAGTGGCAGGTTCCCTTTGCCAACCTCGCCCTAGGTAAGGAAGAGTTGGAGGGATTCGAACCTGTGACCCTTGGTGCGTTACAAATAGTAGCATAAGGCTCTTTTGACGTCCAAGCTGTGCAGTCTCCTCTCACCTGAGGAAGAATGCTCAGTGAAAATCCTGGGAGAGATGGGTTGGTTCAGGTGGAAAGCTGAAACCACTTAGGGACAAACCCTGTGTTAGTCCTAGGGACTGTCTTATCCTGTGGGAGAGAAAATCTTCTTCCACTGCCAGGGCCTGTAGTTCACTTTGTGCCTGGCAGAAGTGAAACCACCAGAAAAAACATTTTCCAAGTGAGAAGCTTGAGCTCTGCTGAGGACAGAGGTCCAAAGGGTTTGCATTAACTGAGCAATGCAAACATTCAGGCTCCATGCAGGAGCTGGTTCCTAAAAAGGAGGGTTGGTGAAGCAACCCCTAAAAACTTGGAAAACACAGGTTGAGAAGAAAAGGAAGCAGGCTTCCCTGCTTGCAGAAAAAACAGAGACAGCTGCCAGAGGAACCCTTAAGGTAGCTGGCCCAAGACCTAAGGAATTTAAAATGGACCAAAAAGTCCAGAAAATGGGCAGATAAGCAGACTGTGGTATAATCTGCTTCAGCGACTAGACTGAAAACCTGTTCCACTTAGAATTGTAAGTGGCCCCAGTGAAAAATTCCTTGAAGCCTTTAAAATATCCGCGACACCTTGAAAAAGGTGTAAATCAGCAAATTCTAACTCCTCAAGAGCTGCCTTGAGAAGGAGGGAATTTGAGGTTCAGATACCACACTCCCTTGTGCAAAGGCCAGTAAGTCGTGGACTCTGGGCAAGCTCAGGGTAGGTGGACTGTCAAGGACAGAGACAATGGGTACCAGGGCTGTCTGGCCCAGTTTGGAACAATCAGAATCGCTTGCAGGGCTGAGATCTGATTTTACTAGTACCCTGAAAGAAAGGGAAAAGGAGGAAAGGTGTACAGAAACTTCCTTTCCAATCCAAGTGAAAAGCGCCCAGGGGGCTGATCCAGCACTGGAGGCCTCAACAAACAGAGAAAGTTAGTGGTTATCTGGGGCTGCGAAAGATCTATCTGAAAATGAGCCCCATCTGGCAAGGACTGAACCCAGCACCTGAGGATTCAGAGCCCAATCGTGATGGCCCTGAGAATCCTGCTGAGGGCATCTGCCAGGGCATTGTCCTTCCCTGGGAGGTGAACTGCTATCAGGAGGAGTTCAGGAGTAAGCCAGAGACCACCACTTCATTGCTTCGTGCACAAGGCTGATGACCGAGTGCCCCCTGCCTGTTGATGTACCACATTATTGTGGTGTTGTCTGTCCTGACTTGAACTACCTTGTTCTGGACAGAAGCTGAAAACTCCTAAGAGCTAGAAGACAGCTCTGAGTTCCAAAATTGATGTGGAGCAGAGATTCCTAGGGAGACCACACTCCCTCGTGGACAGGTCGCCTAAGCGAGCCTCACCCTAACACAGGAGCATCCGTGGTGAGGGAATGAGGAGGACCCCTAGTTTTAGATTGCTTTGATCCTGCCACCAGTGTAAGGCCAGGATCAGGATTGGGTCACTAGAACCAATTTGGAAGGGAATCCTCCTTTGGGACCAATAGACCTCAGATGGAACTAAATGTCCCTCATCTGGAATCTTGCTCCCTGCACTACAGCTGTGGAAGCAGCCATGTGCCCTAGTAGTTGTAGCAAATGCTATGCTGGTCAAGAGACTCGCAGAGTAATGGAAGATGCCAGGGCAAAGAGACTGCCTACCCTTTCAGAGGGGAGAAATGCCCTGGCTAACTTTGTGTTAAACTCTGCCCCTATGAAAGTTAGTACCTGAACTGGTTCGAGAACTGACTTTGGCAAATTCAGCAGGAATCCCAGAAAGGTGAGAAGCTGCTGGGTGACTTGCAAGTGGGATTTTACTTGATCTGGAGACTGACCCACTAAGAGCCAGTCATCCAGGAAAGGAAACAAAGCAATCCCTTGCCTTCTTAAAAGAGCCACTACCACAGCTAGAATTTCAATACCCTTGGCGCAGAGGTAAGGCCGAAGGGCATTGCCCTGAACTGGTAGTGGCCTGAGGGTAACCTGAGGTACTGTCGGTGAGAAGGCCTGATCAAAACATGAAAAAATAGGCATCCTTGAGGTCCAGGAAAGATAGCCAGTCCCCTGGCCTCAGCCAGAGTTAACATTTTTAACTTTGTTTTCAAAAGATGCTTGTTCAGGTACCTTAAATCTGAGATGGGCCGCCAATCTCCTGCCTTCTATAGGGTAAGAAAGGATCATGAGTACAGCCCCTTGCCCCGGTGGCAAGGAGGGACCCTTCTACTGCTTTGCAGTTCAGAGGAGAAGAAACCTCTGCTCCCAAAGCAAGGGATTCAAGGATTTGCAGGTGGACCTGTCTGGCTCTCATCTTTGGAAACTGTTTGAAGCTGAGAACCAGACCTATTACTTCCAGAACCCACTTGTCCGAGTTAGGACACCCAATTCTGGCTGAAATCAAAACCAACCTGCCCACTGGTATAGGAGAATCGGCCCTGGGCACCCCCATCAGGTGCCTGCTTGGCAACAGTCTTAGGCTGAGGGAGGGACGGTTTACTTGTGCCCCTGCTCATCTCTGCCTCTGAAGAGACCCTCTGGCGAAGCAGAGGAGGCCTGAGCCTCTACCTGGGCACTTTGTAGGTAATCATCCCTGTTTTTCATACAGCTTTCTGTTTGTTCCTCAAACAGAGAATTACCCACAACAAGAAACAAATCCATAGACTTTGACAGAGTATCTTGGGACAGATTAGTGCATCTGAGCCATGCCAACCCACGGAAAGCTACAGAAGTGGTCATGACCCTAGAGAAAACAAGATTAACACCAACAGCAGTATGAACTTGAACTTAGAGGCTTCAGTGCCATTAGCAGCACCTGTTCCAACCCGCTAGCCAGCTGGCCATGGGCCTGCTGGCTAACTGCATACTGCGTCCCACCTAGATTTCGAAATCTAGCCACATAAGCCATACAACTTGCCTGTCTGAGTCCCACAGAAGCTGCCATATACTGTTTTCTTGTCATGGCATCAATCCTCCTGGAATCCTATTCAGGAGGATGTGAGGCCAGGGAACTAGCCTTGACACAGGCTGCAGCTTGTACCACACTACATGACTACACTGCTCAGTGAGGAAGTCTGTAGAGCCTGATTAAATACACCTTCTGTCCATTTTTATCTTACAGGAGGGACAGAAAGAGGAATCTTATAAAATCTTTGTTGTTTACTTCCTATATGACTTATGCAAAGGAAAGACAACCTCCTAGCCCATCATTCCTACATAATCAGGCTCCCTTTACTCATCCATAGCCTCCTCTAAAGGAAGCTGGGGATTCTAAGCTTTTTGTAAAACATAAACTGAGAAAAGGACTCAGACAGAAAAGGAGGAGATTCTAAAAGTCTGTCTGGAGAAAATGTCCGCTTAGTGGGCACGCCCAGACCCTACCAGCCACACATGTATTGATCAAATTTCTCCTCCCACTCCTGTGGTTCATAACAATTCCTCAACATCATAAACCTGAACCACTGGAACTGAACGAGCCACCTTTACCAACTGTAGATGGTCTGACAGGACCTAGAAACAGTGACTGGACAATCTGTATGGCTTAACTACTTCTGCAGCAGTTGGAGAGACAATCTTGACTCCAAACCTACTGATTTCTCTGTCATATTCATTTTTTTTTTTTTTTATATACTGGTTCCTCTGAACCATCCTTTCGCCGAGGAAGTCTAGCCCTGGTCAGAGGGCACTTCTCTGGTCCAGTGGGTACTGGACCGGGCTGGCCATCCGGGTCAGCGGACTTTTGGCCAATAGTTCCCTGAGCCGGCCCTATCTCTTTTCAGGGTGGCTGCAGAGAAATTTTAAACACCTGGCAGTCTGACAGGAGGTGGTCAGCCCCCAGACAATAAACACAAGTGGTGTGTGGGTCAGCCTTGGCAAAGGCTTCCCCACAGCATCACAGTGTTGAAACCCAGTGGGCCCGGTTTTTCTTTTTGGGTTTCTCAGACATAATGCCAGCCTAACCAAAAACTTGCCCTTTTATGGCCGTACAGACAAGACACCCTTATCGCTTCCTAACCGCTTTATCGGTATTTGAAAAACCCTATTTAAAATCAAGGTTTTTAGAACCAATAAGAACTGGTACCGCACTCTAAAAGCCCCAAACTTTAAAACGTTAAAAGCAAACCGATCGGTTCAAAACCGAACCGATAACTAAATTTCCACACAGACTTTACATTTTGTACTTACGGTTTACCAGATAGAGCTTTAACCGAAATGCGGTAAAATAATTACTTTTTGCCGGTTCAAATGAACCGAAAATACTCGCTTGAACCGAGAAATGAACCTAGCTGAAGGAGCTGATCTCCGGAGCGACTGTTCAGTGAAGCGGAGTAAAGAATCTGACAGTTTCATTTGAAACTGCCCAGATAGAGCTTTGGTATAGAGCCCTCGCGCTTTAGAACTCCAGATTCTCTGGAGTTAACTCTTTCCTCTCTGGGGCAGTTCAAGTGCAGTGGCTAACTGCAATAAGTCCTAATATAGCAAGACTTCATGGTGTTTGAACAAGAGAGTTATAACTTGTCAGTGCAGAGAGGCTTTCTTATAACTAGAAGAAAGCCTCCTGCGCAAGATCTGAAAAATGTAAAATGTTCCATTTAGGGGAGGGTAAGGTTTTATTTAATTAAAAAATGAATACTTTTCTGTTTTGTAACACAGCTGTTTGACCCTTGAGCCACCACCAGCTCCTGTCCTTCAGGCCCCTGTCTACCCCCTGCCCTGTCATACACTCCCCCTTCCCCACCATCAAGCAGGTGGGGATCCGCACAGAGCAGAGCCCAAGGGAGCTGGTGAATGTCATTTAAATGTCCCAAGGCTCATATTTTTCTCGTTTTTCGCTCTTCTCTTCTTAATTCCTCCCACCGCCCCTGACATCAGGCCATGCCTCCAAAGGCACTGAATGCAGCAGTGTGCTATGGACTGACGCTACCCCTTGCGAGGGAGCAGGCTCCTCCCAGTTCACCACGAAAGGCCACTGCTATGTTGAAATCCAGACATCTTCCTCCCCAGGCTGGTTCGCGTTGTGCTCGGCAGCACTTACCCGCTCTGGCTGTAGCAGTCCTGACTCAGAGTCCACTCGCACACCCAGGTCAACAGCATTGCGAGCACTATGTACTTACATGGTGCCATTAGCCAGCCCTTAGAAAATGTTTACTAAAGGAGCAGAAAACCTTACCCCAGAGAAACATAGTGGGACCACTGGATCCTCATTAGTGAAATCATAACTTGACATGTTTCCACTACTTACAATTAAATGTTCTACAAGTTTAATCTGGTTGATCCTGCACACCCTGCGTGCCATGCTGATACAATACATATCTCGGAAGTCCACATGACTAATGTCAGTGAGGGAGCCCAGCCAGGATGACATTAACCACCTGCTGCTACTAAAACAGTAAAAAGGAAAAAGGAGGCTCACCAGGTGTTGCAATTTTGCCATAAGAAGGTCAAACATCTTCAGTACACATTTGCTGTAACATACAAATGGTTAGCACTGCTGCGTAAATAGGGTTAAAACGATACGGGAGCTCACCAATGTACTGTACAGCATGGTGCACTTTGTGTAAACTGTAACACATGATGGAGTGTGCTTTTATGCTCTGATAAATGCACGACTCGGGCATAGTAAGACTGCCTCCAGAAGTGCATTTATCAGACCATAAAAGCACACCCCAGAGCATGTTATTGTCCTAACAAATGGGTACGTGTTGAGAAACTGTAATATTTGAAAAAAGGGATAAATTTAAAAAATTGATATTTCAAATAAAATAGTCCCTCCGCTTTCCCTATGGATGATGCTGTCACTAGGGGCACTGTGCTAAGCTGTGGAGCCACCGGATTGCTGCCTTAAGCCAATAGAAAAAACATGATTTAAGAGCTTGCCAGAAGCAGCGTACTACCATCTGCGATAGCGAGTTTCAACAAACACCTGGTGGTCTCACTCAACTTGCAGGTCAGGAAGAAGTTCATAAAGAGCTGGATACCAGCGGCTTAGGAAGGATAGAGATAGTAATTTACCTGCAAAAACAATACTTGTGTTGTAACTTTTCTTTTGCTTTTGTGGTTTCAGATTTTGTGCGCTAAGGGAAAACATGACAGAGAAATGGTTCAGACTGGCATCACATGGATCTGTACAGTACTGTGGGCACAGGTACTTGTTATTTTCCATGCGTGTAAGCTTAAAAAAAAAAATAAATAAATAAAATAAAGCTGGCAAGGGCTGTCACCCAACAAGACTGAAGAACCATCTCTACCCATTTTATAAATAGCATGACAGAGTGCACCAGGCGCTCACTCAGCCTGCAAGTCTTTTGATTATAGTTCGTTTTTTTTTGTTTTTCTTCCGGCTCACACTTCTGTTTTTAAACTGCCTGTTATAATGAGATAAAGTAACCAAGATAAACTGATGCCAAAGCTGCAGAATGTTTTATGGGAGGTATGCCTAGCGCATACGTTTCTACATATTCTGCTGGTTAAGTGTACAGTATTGGTTTCCACTATTTATGCAGTAGTGCTGACCCTTTGTTTGTTCTAATGAACAAGTGTGTACTGCCTGGTGCTACTGTCATCCAGGAAAAGAAGTTCAGGAAGTCTGAGAGACACAGCCGTGGTTCTCTGACGAACCTGACCTGCCAGACTGCCATCCGCAGTCCAGGTCTGAAGCCACCAGCCCCTCACAGGAGTTCAGGTACGGACTTGCCCTCAGGGACTGATTGCCTCCAGGAAGGGAGCCCTAGCTGCCTGATTTTTCTTTTTTTACATGAGGACGGTTGTCTCTGGGTTTAAATCCAGAGTTTCTTACTGCTGTGACCCACTGGCTGCAGTCAGCCCCAGGAGCACTTCGACTGGTTCCATATAGCTCTGCACTGTCAATACTTAAATTATATTGTACTAGATTATGATTTCTGTTAAAACTGTCTTGCTAGGGACTTCCAGTGACTTCATACCCTTAATGGCAGCATAGCTCATTTGGCTCCTGAACCTCCCTAATAAAAATCTCCTAAATACAGCGACTTTTGAAGTAAAACTAGCAGATACTGCGAGGAGATTTACCAAACATGCTTAAAAGAGGTGAAAAGAAAAATTTTATACTCGAGGAGAGGAAAGATGAAGGCGGATTGACGGACTGGGACTCAGGCAGCGAGGGATCACAGGCCTCGGCCTCCTCACATCGCAGCAGATTCAGCAACAAGCAAAAACAGATATCATTAACTTCGATCCAAAGGCAAATTACACTGGTACTTTCTGAATTACGGGATTTCTGCAAGGAGATGCGCTCAATGGTGACTGCCCTACGTACGGACCCGTCAAGAAACCCTCGAGGTATAGGCCACTGAGACAGACAGCAGAATAGATTTTACAGAACGAGCAATCTCCCAGCTGCATCAGGAAATCCAGGAACTACAGGCAAGAGCGGAGGATGCTTAAAGTCGCAGTAGAAGAAACAATTTACGCATTTCGAATATGTCAGAGGGAGCCGGGGGATCAGATATGCTCAAATTTATAAGACAGCTCATACAAGAGTCCATACAACTCACCGAGCCTCTGACCCTGGAACTGGAACGAGCTCATCGTACACTTGGCCCAAAACCAGCGCAGGGAGCCCACTTCCGTACTATACCGGTTCGGTTCCTCAGATTCCAAGAAAAAGACAGTCCTACATGCTGCTTGGAAACAAGGGGAAGTTCTTTATCAAACACACCGTATATATATGTAGAAACGACTATGCCTCTGAGATCAAGAATCGTAGGAAGTAGTACATGCCGATTATGCGAGCACTCAAGGCAACAGGGCTACGATTCCGTACTCTTTACCCTGCTAAGATAGTAATTAATTTTTCAGATGGCCCACAGACCTTCGAAACGGCATTAGCTGCTAGCACAGAACTTAAAAACCCGCAAATAGAGGTACAACAGAGCCTAACGACTAAGAAGCCAACCCTAGCCTCTAAATTGTCTCAGCAGCTCGGAAACGAAGGAGGCACGCAGAAGACAGGGGCAGGAAGCCATCAGGCAAATCACTAACTCGCTTCACCAGCAACCGCAGAGTTCGACCACTGAAATGATCGCCGCGAGGCCTAACAACAAAGGTTCTCCACATTGAAGCATTTACAACAGCACCCAGCAGAATGGGGGAAAAAGACTTTACTGCAAAGAACATGATCTACAGGGCAATCGGGGAATGAGGACGTTTAGAAAATCCTCCCCGTTTTTTCTTCCTTCTGAGCGGCTGAAGGTGTCCAGCACCAAATAACAAGAACTTCCAAGGACAGTCTGACTTGGCATCAAACTCTAAGATAAGTCCCAGTCCACTAAATTTCATATCTATGCTTTCTAACTAACAAACTGCAAGTTTAGGGGCTAGTTTAATTGTCCTTTCAGTAAACAGCTGTTCTGATTTCTCCCTCCCCCACAAGATACTAACATACTAAAATGCCAGCAGAATAGGCCTAACGGTCTTCGCTCTGCTCGTTTGGTCAGCCCCCACCCTGGGAGCTGACCTTGCTGCCCCTCTCACCTTCTCTGGCTAAAGATGCTAAACTAATCTTCTCAAATGGCAAAACGAGGCGAAAGACTTGCTTCCCCCCCATTTCTGCCTATGTCTCAAGCCACTACTATCTATACTGGGACTGAAGCCACACTTAATATTTACTAACCACTTACTCTGAGGGGAAAATTACTGGGAGATTCTAGGGGTGAATATATCCACTGAGGGTTAACCAAATGACTGAAATTTAATGACATTGTGCCTTACATGCAATTCTCATAATCTATGGGGCGGACACACAGGATGGTGGTTGTCCATGCCTTCGCCCTTATCATAAATGCCCAACCACCCTCTACACCCCCACATCTGATCTCCTATTTCAGAAAAGATAAGGATCCTGACCCTGATAAGTAAAGGGTCATTCCCTCTATTGAGTCCAAGAGGCAGCTGGGGACCTCGTCCCCCATGTTTCTCCCCCTCTTAATCTCACACCCCTCTTCAATACAATAACCTATCATAGGGGAGGAACAGGGACGGTACTGACGTCACCAACACCTACTCCCCAACTGACACTAAGGTGTCAAATGCTCTTAACAATACCAAGAGCATAGGTGCGTGTCCAGAACACACACCAAGATCATGACATATGACCGACAAGAATGGAAGTACTCTTTCCGGAGAGCTGATCAGCCTGGTTCTGTTGGCCCAGTTGGCCCAAATAGTTAAATTTGGCCAGTTAAAGTATCTTAGGCCAGTTATATGTTTAACACAGTTAGAGGAGAGTTATCCTCACTATAGCCCACTTAGCCAGTCATACTTCCTTCTAAAAATAAACAAATACGTCAGTGTCAGTAAACAGAGAATCCAGGGTTTGGCACAGGAAAGTTCTTTTCTGGATGTTCAAAATAATATAGAATGTCTGGAGCACTCTTGCAGATCTTCTCATTGAATGTTAATGGGCTGGGCAGCCCTGTCAAGAGAACAAGAATGATTTCACTATTTAAAAAGACCCAAGCAGGAATAATATTTATGCAAGAAACACATATGAATAAAGCAGAACATGGAAAACTGGCTAGGGGAGGTTTTTCACAAGTTTTTTCCTCCTCCTTCTCCAGTGGAAGGCGGAGGGGGTTCGCTATACTGATCTCCAGCCTTATTCCCTTTAAAACTACTTCCAAATGGGCTGACCCTGAGGGAAGCATGGTGATAGTCCAGGGTTTGCGGCAAGGTAGGGAAGTTACACTTGCTAATGTGTACTTTCCCCCTGGTTCCACCCAGCAAACTCCCCGTTCCCTTCTGAATAAGGTGGTCCAGCTTACTAAGGGTACCTTGGTGTTAGCAGGGGATTTTAATATCACCCCCAACCCAAGCATTGACTCCAGGGGTTATAAGAGGCAGACAGCCGGCACCTCATAAATTCTTTAAGAAGTTTATACAGGCAGTGGGTTGGGTTGATGTATGGCGCACCCTTCACCCTAGGGACAGGAGCTACACCTTTTACTCCGCTGTACATGGTTCCTACTCTAGGATAGACCATTGCTATACACAGAATGAATGTTTAGACGCCCTTAGGGCGGCAACTATCGGTGATATTGTCCATACTGACCACGCCCCAGTCATTACTACATGGGATTTTGGACTTGAGAAGCGAAATACATTGTGGAGAATGAATCCTGTCCACCTTAAAAGTCCCCAATTTCGAGAATTCCTCGATGAGAAAATATAAGAAATCCTTAGGGACAATTCAAACCCGGAAACCTCCTCCACTATCAGATGGGACACGCTGAAACCAGTCCTACGGGGTCACCTTATCCAATACTCCTCCCTCCAGGCCAAGCAGTGGAGGGAAAAACAAGTTCACTTGGGAGGTGACCCTTCACTTCCTCCAGGCTGCCCACCAGCAGGGCGATAACTCGGTGGAGGCCCAGTTAATTCAGGTTAGTCAAGAGTTGGAATCCCTTGTTCGACAGAATACAGAGGTGGCATTAGCCTTTTTAAGGCAAAGATACGGCAAGATGGGACCGAGGGCTTCTTGCCTATAGGATTCGCAGGCAACGCCAGCTCGCCACTATATCCTCTATTAAGGACCCTTCATCGGGCATTATTTATTCTAAAACTGATCAGGTCACCCAAATCTTTTGTGATTATTATAAAACTCTGTACACATCAGACCAACTGATAGACCCAGGGGATACTGGAACCTTCCTTTCACCATTGAGCCTTTCTAAGTTGGATGAGGACAAAAGATCCTCCTTGGTCTCCCCATAACGTATCCTGAACTGAAAGCGGCCATCTCCCGCTCCAAAACCATGAAGGCCCCCCACCCTGATGGGTATGGGGCAGAGTTTTATAAACAGAGCAAGCACACGCCCCAACTCTTCTAAGGGACTACAATGATATACTGCAGGGCGTGGTGAAACCCCCCACGCAACTGGTTGTACGCCGTAATATCCCTTATTCCGAAACCCGGTAAAGACCCACAAAATTGTGCATCATACCGCCCAATTTCTGTTCTAAATGTAGACTATAAATACCTGATATCTATTTTGGCCAAACGCCTGGACACAGTCCTCCCCGCAATACTTAACCTAGACCAGACAGGTTTTGTCAGTGGCAGATCCACTACAGACAACACCAGAAGAGCCCTGCATTTAGTACAAGAAATGCAAGCCGCGATCACACCCTCTGTCCTACTCAGCCTAGATGCCGAGAAGGCATCTGATAGAGTCACATGGCTTTATCTATTTGCTGTTATGTCAAAGATGGGTTTCCCCCTTCCTTTTATTTCTCTGATAAAAACACTTTATTCTTCCTCCCAGGCCTGTGTGAAAGTTTCATGACACCACTCCCCCTACTTCCCCTTATTTAGGGGGCACCCGCCAGGGCTGTCCTCTATCTCCTAGTTTATTCGCCATTTTTAACTGAACCCCTGGTGCAAGCCATTAGAGATTCCCCTGTGATAAGGGGAATACAAATAGAAGATATGGGACATCGCGTAGCTCCTTATGCAGATGATGTCTTGCCTTTTTTAACGAACCCATCTCAATCAGTTCCATCAGTGCTTGACCTCTTAGACCACTTCGGCAAATGCTCGGGGTATAAACTTAACACCACCCAAACTGAAGCATTAACGTTTCATTTTCTTCCCTCTTTAACATTTAAACAAAGGTTCCCTTTTCATTGGGATTTAGATAAATTAGAATATTTAGGAATCTACCTTTCCCACCAGGCAGCAGATACAATTAAACATAATTATGATATGTTTTCTGCCCAACTACAGACAGACCTGGCGGGATGGAATATACTTCCCCTGAATTTATTGCAGAGGGTAGAGGTTATCCGTATGGTGACCTTACCTTACCTTACCTCGGGCCCTCTACCTGTTTCAGAATATGCTAATCTGCATCCCAAACAACACTTACAGGGCTTGGAATAAACTCATCAGCAGATTCATTTGGGCTGGCAAATGGCCTAGAGTGAGAGCTCCCATCTTGTACCTCCCTAGGAAACTGGGTGGGCTAGCCCTCCCTAATCTTAAGCTCTATAACTGGGCCTCACACCTCTCCTTTATCGTTTGTCGACTAGCCAGGTCCAACCTCGCTCTATGGAGGGAGACCGAAGAGAGCTTAATGCCCTTTAAGCAGTTAATTAAATCCATGACACACCGAATGCCTTCTTCCTGACTACATGACTCGACTCCCACAAATCCCTGGATTATATATCAACTGAAAGCCTGGAATGCCATACGGAGACATTTGTCTCTGTCGCCTTTTCTCCCACTCATCTGCCCCATTACCCTACTGGAGAACTTCCAGCCAGCACTATATGATCATACATTTGCCACATGGGAGCACATGGGGCTCACTAACCTCACTCAGTTCCAAAGTGGAGAGTTTAAATCCTTCCTGAACTTAAGTCAAACATACGGCCTGAGGCGCCAAGATTTTTATCGATATCTGCAATTAAGACACTTTTTTAATTCCCTTCCAATTCGGATAAGACAATTTGAAAGCTCCTCCCCACTGATTTCTTGTATTCAACAACTCGTTCAGGCTGGCAATACGCCCCATATCGTCTCTGTCCTGTACAGGGCACCTGGGGTTACCTTAGGAATGAATACTGAAAGCTTATGTGCTAAATGGGTAGAGGAATTCAGTTTTGACATCCCAAAGGAAAATTGGTATAAGGGCTGTCTTTCAATAACTAAACTTACATACTCCCATAGTTTGAGGCTATTTTTCCTGGCAGATATTGACCAGGTTGTTTTGTACCCCCATAGTGAATGCACATTTTAATCAGATGCATTCAGGGGCCTGCTGGCGGCATTGTGGTGAACCCAGGGCGCACCATACCCATATATTTTGGGCATGTCCCCTGGTACAGACCTTTCTGACTTTACTACAGTCGGAATTGAGATCTCTCTTAGATACCTCACTCACCCTAACTGCAGACTTATTTATCCTTCACATTTTTCCCCCAGAGCTCAAGGATTCATTTACAACCTCATTTAATACCTCCTGGGAGCTCTGCTGTTAGTGGCCAAGAAGGCTCTGACCCGACACTGGCGTACCCCAACCTCCCTACCATGTCAGAGTGGAGAGAGATTGCTATTCAGATTTATAGATCAGAAAGAATTTCTTATCAGCTAAATGACAAAACTGACTTATGTTCATTGAAATGGTCTAGATGGGTATTCTACATCATGTCCAAGGATCCCTCTTTTGTCCCTTAAAGGAATGCCATGGAGAGAAGGGTCACCAGAAAAGGGGAAACCTTTCCCCTAAATCTGATCAAGAACAACCTAACTAGTAGTACTAGATGCCCAGGTAATTGAGTATGGGTCTTGTTCAACTGTATAATTTAACTGTATTGACTATTTACAGCTAGAAATCGCAGTCTACATTCTACAAATTACAACTGCTGTGCCGAACGTATTTATTATTAGTTATTTAAATTTCTCCCTTTATGTATTTTCTCTTTTTATCCTTTTTTTATGACACTGAACGAAGTACAATTATAATGCTATGCTGAATGATTTACTTTGTAACCATAAGCAATCTATCTACTCAATGAACTGTGACTGTCCATTTCCCTATCCCTCCCCCTTTTTTCTTTTGTACCCCTCCCCCCAGTTGGAAAACAATTTCTGAATAAAAATCGTAACCAAAAAAAAAGCTGTCTTGCTAGCATTTTATACTTGAAGTTTGCTAATTTAATCTAAATGCCTGTAGTGTATTCCCTCATAAGACCCAGTAGCGATCTCAGCTCAGCCTTTGAACCCCTTCACCTTCTTACTGTAGTATTGTGTTTTAAATAGCACTGGTCTTGCTCTCTCAGACTTTATGACACCTTGCCTAACATTTTGGTCTGCAACCCCCAACGCTTAAGCCATTTTGAATTTCCTTTAGCTCCACGAGCAGCTCCCCCACCTTTCTTATTTAACTCCCTCTGTCCTTCTTTTTCAGGTAGTCTGAGAGCCACAGCCGTGGTTCTCTGACAAACCCAACCTACCAGACTGCCATCCGCAGTCCAAGTCTGAAGACACCAGCCGCTCAAAGAAGCTCAGGTACGGACCAGCCCTCAGGGATTGATTACCTCCAGGAAGGGAGTCCTAGCTGCCTGATTTTTCGGCCACGCACCCACCCACCCCGGTCCTGATTAAATACACTTAAACCTCGCCCCGCCTTTCTAGCTCATTCCTACAGGCTACTACCAGCCACGCCCGCCCACCACATCCCTGACCTCTTAAATCCCCATGGGTACTGCCCAGTTCTCATCTACCCTGCTCTTATTACCCATCAGTAGACTTATCCCTCCAGGGCTCCCAGCTCATCTGCCGTGGGACACGAGGCCACCGGGCGGACGGCGCTTCCTTAGCCACCGACCAAGTCCACAATCTTTACCACACACATTACTATCTCATACAGCGGTGTAAGACCACATTGGTGCAGCCTACATCAGCACCATCCTAACTCCTTTTAAAGTACCAGCTACCGAGGGAGACCGCACATCTTCAGTGATCATACAAGCTTGGTGCCATCTGCTATCTTGCTCAGCTCTGTGAAGTCCCCAAAGAAAAATTACTCACCTTAGTAACGTTGTTTCTTCTAGTGGAGTCTTGCTGTCTTCTGACATATGCAGTGATCTCCAAACCTTGAACTTCCCCAGAGAACAAAGAGTTAACTTTCCATGCAGGGCATGGAACGCTGAGCTCGAGCTCGGTTGAAGCCTCTGTCTGCTGTTGTCTGAACTCCAACCATCAGATCTTTACGAGCTATACTCACTAGGCGTTCTGTGTGGAAACTGTAAACTCACACTAGCCAACTAAATCTGATAAAGCAAAAAATGTTTTTTTTGGTATCAAAACAAAGACTCAAGTCAGGAAACCCCAAAAAACCAAAACACAACACACACCCAAAATAAAGAAGGGTGAGGAAAAAAGAGGGCACCTCTAGGTGCCAACACTGCTCCTGCCCACCCACATCCCAAAAACCAGGTTCTGAGAGGGGAGGCGGGGGGGAAGTCAGAATACAGCAAGACTCCACTAAAAGAAACACCATTACTAAGGTGAGTAATGTTTTCTTCAAACAACATTAAGTCTTGCTGTATTCTGACACATGCAGACTACCAAGCAGTACCTCGCAGGAGGAGAGACAGAACCTACTTTGGGAATAGGCTCTGAAGTACTGCTGTGCCAAACCAAGCATCACTCCTAGCCTGGATATCCAGAGAGTAATGCTTGGTGAATGTATGAACTGTTTTCCAGGTGGCTGCTTGACAGATTTCTAAGATAGGAATATCCGTGGCAGCAGCCAGGGAAGCAGCTGTACCTCTAGTAGAGTGAGCCCTCAGGCCTGAGGGTGGGGTTCTACCCAATTTTTCATAGCAAAACTGTATACAGGAGACAATCCACTTGGCAATGGATCTTTTAGTGGCAGGTTTGCCCTTCCCGACCTCTCCATAAGTGAGGAACACTGGAGGGACTCAAACCTGTGACCCTTGGTGCACTCTATGTAGTAGCCGAGGGCCCTCTTAAAATCCAAGCTGTGCAGCCTCCTCTCTCCAGAGGAGGAATGGTCAGTGAAGAAAACAGGGAGATACATAGACTGATTAAGGTGGAAGTCTGAAACCACCTTAGGCAAAACTTCCTGTTAGTTCTTAGGACCACTTTATCTCTATGGAAAGAGACGAAATCAGGCTCCACTGACAGGGCGTGCAATCCGCTGATGT
Source organism: Neoceratodus forsteri (assembly GCA_016271365.2). Classification (NCBI taxonomy): domain Eukaryota; kingdom Metazoa; phylum Chordata; order Ceratodontiformes; family Ceratodontidae; genus Neoceratodus; species Neoceratodus forsteri. The sequence continues at coordinate 94,129,723 of JADMNL010000023.1, read as the reverse complement.
GCCTGGCAGAGGTAATGGCTACCAAACACACAGTTTTCCAAGTCAAGTACTTAAGCTCTGCAGAGGACAAAGACTCAAAGCGGGGTTGCATAAGCTGAGCAATGCAAACATTAAGGTCCCAAGCTGGAGCAGGGTCCATGAAGGGAGGATTGGTGTGCAACAATCCCTTGAAGAATTTACAAAATACAGGATGGGCTTGCCTACTGACAAAAAAGCAGAAACGGCTGCCAAATGTACTTTGAGTGTAGCTGGTCTGAGTCCCAAGCCATTGCGATGAACCATACAGTCCAGTACTGCAGGCAACCCAGCAGATTCTGGAGAAATATGCTTACCAGAGCACCAAACAGTGAACCTTTTCCATTTGGAGTTGTAAGTTTTTCTGGTGGAAGGCTTTTGAGAAGCCCTAAGAATATCCAGAACACGTTGAGAGAAGTGCAGATCAGCAAACTCTAGCTCTTCAACAGCCAGGCCTTGAGATTGAGAGATCTGAGATTCGGATACCAAAGCCTTCCCTGAGAGGATGTCAGCAGGTTGGAATTCCTGGGAAGAGACAGAGGAAAGTGGACTGCTAAGGACAATAACAATGGGTACCAGGGTTGTTTGGCCCAGTCTGGAGCAATCAGAATCACTTTGCATGGTTGAGACCTGATCTTAACTAGCACTTTGAACAGGAGAGGGAAGGGGGGAAGGCATACAGGAACTTCCCCTCCCAATTCAGAATTGGAGCATCCGGGGGACTGAGCCCAAGACTGGGGGTCTGCAACAAAAGAGAGGAAGTTGGTGATTGCCTGGGGCTGCAAAAAGATCCATCTGTGGAGTGCCCCATCTGGAGAAAATCACTTTCAAAATTAGGGGATCTAGGGACCATTCGTGGTGGCCCTGAGATATCCTGCTGAGAGCATCTCCTAGGACATTGTCCTTCCCTGGGAGGTGAACTGCTGTCAGAGAAGTTTGCAGGGAATAGGTCCAGAGACCACAACGTCATTGCTTCTGTGTACAAGGCCGTAGACCGAGTGCCCCCTTGCTTGTTGATGCACCACATTGTAGTGGTATTGTCTGTTCTGATCCGGACTAGTTTGTTCTGAACAGACTTGGAGAAAGCTTGCAGTGCCAGAAACACTGCTCTGAGTTCCAAGAGACTGATGTGAAGCAGAGATTCTTGAGGTAACCACAGCCCTTGGGTGGTAAGATCTCCCAAGTGGGCCCCCCAGCACAAGAGGGAGGCGTCTGTGGTGAGGATTAGTGAATAAGACTGAGCAACAAAAGTAACTCCCTGTCTTAAACTGTCCTGATCCTGCCACCATTGCAAAGCCTGGATCAGGGTTCGAGTCACTGGGACTAGTCTGGTAAGGGAGTCCTTTCTCTGGGACCAGAAGGCTCTTAAATGGAACTGAATGTCCCTCATCCGAAATCTTGCCCTCTGGACCACTGCTGTAGAGGCAGCTATGTGGCCCAGGAGCTGCAAGAAGTGCCTTGCTGGTCAAGACACCTGAAGGGTGAAAGATGAGGCCAGTTCTATTAGTGTCCTTGCCCTATCCAGGGGAAGGAAGGCCTTTGCTCTTATGGTATCCAGCTCCGCCCCTATAAAGGTGAGGAGCTGTACTGGCTCTAGAACTGACTTTGGAAGTTTTAGGAGAAATCTCAAGTAAGTGAGCAGTTGCTGAGTTATCTGAAGATGTGACTTGACTTGGTCTGGAGACTGGCCCACTATGAGGTAGGGAAAGATGGACATCTTTTTTCTCCTTAGGAAAGCAACCACTACTGCCAGGTACTTTGTGAAAACCCTTGGGGCTGATGTTAGACCAAAGGGCATTGCTCTGAATTGATAGTGGCCTGAGGGCAACTCGAACCTGAGGTACTTTCTGTGGGAGCACCTGATGGGAATGTGAAAATGGGCATCTTTGAGGTCCAGGGAGGCTAGCCAGTCCCCTGGCCTTAGAGAGGGTAGAATTATTCCCAGAGTCACCATTTTGAATTTTGGCTTTAAAAGGTGCTTGTTTAGATATCTCAGATCCAGGATGGGCCGCCATTCTCCTGTCTTTTTGGGGGTTAGGAAGTACCTGGAGTACAATCCTTTGCCCCTGTGTAAGGTAGGAACCCTTTCTTTGGCTTTGAGAGCCAAAAGGGAAGAAACCTCTGCCTCTAGGGCAAGGGCCTCTGATGGATTTGCAGGTGGAAAGAATCTGGTTTTCATCTTGGGAAATTTTTTGAAGCTGAGAACCAGTCCCTGGCTTACTACTTCCAGGACCCACTTGTCTGATGTTAAAGACTTCCAGTCCTGGACAAAGTAAGCCAGCCTGCCCCCTACCGGTATTGGAGAATCAGCCCGGGCAGACCCATCAGGGTGTCTGCTTGGCAGGGGCTTTAGGCTGAGGGGTGGAAGCAGGCCTGCTCATACCCCGTCTCCCTCTCCCTCTAAAGAACCCCCTCTGAGCAAAAGCAGAAGAGGAGGCATGGGCTTGGTAAAAAGGCTTTTGAAAGGGCCTGCCCCTGCCTCTGGAATGCTGCCTCTGAGGAGTGGCTTGCCTTTCTTTGGCCTGAGCACTCCTGTAGGTGGTCCTGTACTCGTCCATCTTCCTCATGTAGTTCTCTGTCTGCTCCCAAACAGAGAATTACCAATGACAAGGTAATCCATGGCCTTAGCCTGGGTATCCTGTGATAGGCTAGTACATCTGAGCCAAGCCATCCTCCGAAGGGCCACAGATGTAGCCATGACTCTAGATGAAACATCATTGGAGTCCACAGCAGCATGAAATTGCACCTTGGATGCCTCAATCCCATCCGTAGCCACCCGGGCCTAGCTCCTTGGCAAGCTGGTCAGGGGCCTGTTTAGCTAGAGCCAGCACAGTGTCCCACCTGGACGTCTGGTATCTAGCTGTGTAGGCCATATAGTTAGCCTGCCTGAGTCCCAAGGATGCTGCCATGTACTGTTTCTTTGCCATGGCATCAATCCTCATGGAGTCCTTATCTGGGGGGTGTGAAGCCAAGGGAATATTTGCCTTATCACAGGCAGCAGCCTGCACTACCTCAACATGGCTGCATTGCTGGGAAAGGAACTCCGTGTCTGAGCCTGAAAGAGTATACCTCTTGTCCATTCTTCTGTGCACAGGAGGTATGGAATTAGGAGTTTTTAGAATTTTAAATGTCTGTTTCCCAAAAGATTTATGAAGGGGAACAGACAATCTCCTGGACTGTGGGATGTCCATCATCTCAACAAAATCAGGCTCCTCCTGATCCTCTACTGCTTCTTCCATAGGAAGCTGGAGGGTTTCAGCCACTTTCTTGTAAAACAAAGTGAGAAGGGGACTCAGAAAGCCTAGGAGGAGAAACACCTGAAGGTCTGTCTGGGGAGATGTCCAGGTCAATGGGCACATCCAGACTTTCATAATCACCACCATCATCATCTTCATACTCTCCCTCCTCCTCTTCCTCCAGTTCATAAAATTCTTCTAAAGTATAATCCGGAACTGGGGGAACTGACCGAACAGAGCCCCTGACAGATGGTGCCGGTTCGGCCGGAACCAAAGTTAGCGACTGAACTATCCTTATCGCTTTGGCTATCTCATCAGCAGTCGGAGAAAGAACTTGTGGATCCGAACCGGATGATTTATCCCTTTTCTTTCTTTTAACCAGAACCAACTCCTCAGAATCGGTTCTCCTTTTGCCCGAAGAAGTTTCGCCCTGGTCAGAGGGCACTACTTCTGGTTCGCTCGGAACCGAACCAGGCTGGCTGTCCAGGTCAGCGGACTTCTCGGCCTCCCTTTCCCTCAGTCTACCTACTCTTTTATCCAGGGTAGCTTTGGGAAAACTTTTACAAATTTGGCAATCTGAATTGAGGTGGTCAAACCCCAGAAAATAAACACAGGTGGTGTGGGGATCAGCCCTAGCAAAGGCTTCCCCACACACACTACAGTGTTGAAACCCAGTGGGCCCGTTTTTTTTTTCTTGGGTTTCTCAGACATGGCCAATCCTAACCAAAATGTGCCCTTTTTTCGGAAATCCGCCAGGCAAGACACCCCTATCGGTTCCTGACTGTGTTACGGGTCTTGGAAAAGAACGTAATGAAATCTGGTTTTTTTAGAACCGTTATGGACCGGTTACCACACTCTAAGAAAGAGAGAAGTTTCTGTATACAAATCTGATCGGTTCAAACCGAACTGATCCAATGTTTACAAGTTCCACACAGAAACTAATATAGAAAAACCTATCTAGTACTCACGGTACCACAGACAGAGACTTAAACCGACAGGTTTAGAAGCACAAATTCGGTTGAAACCAAGCAAAAAAAACGACACTTTAACCGACTTTTTTTGAACCGAGCAAAGGAGAAATCTCCGGAGCGACTGTTCAGTGAGGCGGAGTAAAGAATCTGACGGTTGGAGTTCAAACAACAGCAGACAGAGGCTTCAATCGAGCTCGAGCTCAGCGTTCCATGCCCTGCATGGAAAGTTAACTCTTTGTTCTCCGGGGCAGTTCAAGGTTTGGAGATCACTGCATGTGTCAGAATACAGCAAGACTTCATGTTTGAATACCTGCACGCACCGACTTGTCTTGTTCTGTCTGGTGATTCTCTAGGAGTCTGTAATCCAGCAATGCCATCTACAGATAAAAACACTTTGAGTAGTCATAGCTTACTATTGTTTACTATAAGGCGTCAACATGAGGGCTGATACCTGGCTCCCTCTCCTCATCTTCCTATGGCTGGTGTTTTATATAGTGCATCACCCAGGCCAAAATAACTCACAGGGGGAGTCAGACCCTCTGTCACAGTGCTATTTGTACAGCAACTCATCTCATAGCTTTTGCTGCACCCCTGCGCTCCCATACTTGCATCAGTCTGAGGTAGCTTCTGTGGGTGGGACCTGCACCTCCCTACCCATACAGGGTATGTCCCCCCATATCCCCAGTAATAATGCCACTTGGTGTGACGTAGCAAGGGTTTTAGTAGCTGCATCCTTAGGACAGCACTGTGTAAATAGCAGGGCCCAGCACTCTTGTTCTGTCATTCCAAGCAGTCGTGGAAGAATTAGAGCTTTCAAATTATCTCTGGCTGCCCTAAAGAAAATTGTGTCTCTCCTCCTACTGTGCTCAGGCAATGTTGAACTAAACTCTGGTCCTACAGAAGCCTTGACATCTTCGTCTGACCTCACAAGGCTTAGAGGAATGAGCTTTATGCACGTTAAATGTTTGCAGTCTCTTAAAAAAGCTTACATCGATCCAGACCTGGGTCATTCATACCGAACCAGAAGTGCTGGTAGTCTCGGATTCCTGGCTCAGATCTTCTACCCCCGACAGGGAGGTTAACACCCCTAACTATTGGCTGTTCAGAGCAGACAGGCAGACTAGGGGGTGGTGGGGTAGCCATTTATGCCAAGGACAAATATACGGTCATTACCACTGACTCCTCCTCTATCGTAAATGGCTTCGAATGTCTGTCCCTTAAGGTTGAAACATCCCACTCAATGGCTCTCAGGGTCATAGGGTGTTACTTGCCTCCATCTGCTGGGTCCCGGTTCCTGTCTCACCTATCAACTATTATGGGATATGAGACCCTCAAAACTATTATTCTAGGGGATCTCAATTACGACTGGTTATCCAAGGCTTCCTTACCCCTCAAATCCTTCTGTGACTCTCTTGGGCTCACACAACTCACTGAAGAACCTATGCGTCCTAACAAGAAAAAAACCAGGAATAGCACTCTATTGGATGTCTTTCTTACAAGCAAGCCACAGTCCTTTTCCTATGCTGGAATATTTTTCTCGGATGTCAGCGATCACTGCTTCATCGTCGGTGTAAGATCTGACTCCAGTCCCCCGCCCACATCTAAGTTCTCCACCAGATGGTCCAGATGCAACTTTGACCCATTTGCCTACATCAATGATCTAAAATCAACTGTACATTGGCAGAACTTTTACCTAGCCAAGTATGGCATATGACATTTTTCATGAAATAGTGTCTTGTGCCATAAATAATCATGCTCCCTTGGTAAAAGTCCATGTAAAGACCAGAACTTGCAGTTGGTTCTCTGCTCAACTCACGGCTGCATTACTAGTGAGAGATAAACTCTGGAAAAAAGCCTGCAAATGAAAAACTGCAGAGGATTGGTGCTACTTCAGGAAGGCTAGGAACTCCTGCACCAAAATTGGTTAGAGAGGCTAAGGTCAACTTTTACTGTTCTGAGCTTGACTCTGCCTCAAGATGCCCAGCTAAATTTTGGTCCACAATCAAAGAGCTGTCTGGTCATGCAGCTGGAAATGTACTTCCCTCGAAAATCATCTCTAACAATGTTACCATCAACGACAGCAAGGAGATTCTCACGGCTTTCAACAACCACTTTGCTACGGCAGGCCTAGCATTCGACAATTCGCCAGCATCCGTGTTACGTTCTCAGGTTAGTGCACACATTCTGTCTTCTCATTCCTTCCTGCTTCATTGAAAGAGGTCGAAGACCTCCTTCTACAGTTGGACACCAAGAAAAGCACTGGTGCTGACTCTCTTGACCCCTTCTTCTTAAAGATTGCATACCACGTCCTAGCTGTACCACTCACACACCTATTTAACTTGTCCTTGTCCCAGGGGACTCTTCCACATCTATGGAAAATTGCCCCACATCATTCCTCCGTTTAAATCAGGGGATCCCTGTGACCTAAATAATTACAGGCCAATATCTCTCCTACCAATATTGTCTAAACTGCTGGAAAAAATTGTGACTGCTCAGTTGAGACCCTACCTAAATAACAAGAACCTTCTAAACCCTATGCAGTCTGGTTTCAGAGCCAAGCACAGTACCAATACGGCTCTGGCCAAAGTGACTGATGACTGGCAACGAGAGCTGGAAAACAAAAAATGTGTATGTGCCGTGTTGCTGGACCTTAGCAAAGCCTTCAACACTGCTGACCACTGCCTGTTTCTTTCCACCCTAAAAGTGATAGGTCTGGACCCGACCTCTCTGTGGTGGTTCAATAATTACCTTACAGATAGGCTCCAGCAGGTCAAGGCCGAAGGGGAGCTCTCCACTCAAACCACTAAAAAGAGGTGTTCCCCAAGGATCCATCCTGGAGTCTCTATTGTTTGCCATTAATATAAACAATATTGATGTTGGCATCAAGTAGGCCAATATTCACCTTTTCGCTGATGATACGGTGTTGTACTTAAGCCGCCTATGGAGATTTACAAATAGAATTCAACTTGTTGCAGAATCAACTGCTGAATAAAAAACTCTTACGCAATGCCAAAAAACAAAAGCTATGCTGTTCTCTCTGGCTACTTATTCAGCGAGCCCTGCTATCTCTGGCTCCTTATCTCCCATAAACACTTTACTAGGAGAGAGGCTGGAATTTGTTATGAAATTCAAGTACCCAGTGGTCTGGCTAGACCACAGACTCTCCTTCGTGGAGCATGTCAAGGATCTGCTGAAAAAGTTGAGGCAGAGACTTGGTCTCCTCTTTAGAATAAACCGCCTCCTGAGCAAAGATACCAAGATGCAGTTAGTTCAATCCATGTTTCTATCCATAATTGATTATGCCGATTTCATTTATAGTCAGTGTAATGCCTCCTGTCTTAAAAAACTGGACACCTTATACCATAGAACCTTGAGATTCATAACTGGCCTACCTATCAACACCCAGCACTGCTCCTTATACGCGGCTGTGGGGTGGACCTCCCTTCAGTACAAAAGGAACAGAAATGAGTCTCTCTGGACTTACAGAGCTATTACCAACAAATTACTCCAATACATTTCTGACTGTTTGCCATTATACGTGGTAGGCAACTACGTACTGAGAAGCTATTCTCTGCTTCTATTGAAAGTACCTAGGGCCAATACACGCTTTGGAAGAGTGGCCATAGGCTTTGTGTTGCCCTCACTCTGGAACAAACTACAGAAATCTATGAAACTGAGTCTCCCTGTTAGTCTTACTACCTTCAAGGCCTTGTATGCCAAGGCTGTTAAGGAGCTATGCAGCTGTTTCCAGTATGCTTAGCATGCTAGGGTGCCTACTGCTTACCTGTCCACTACATCTCCACCTGACCCGGTCCCTTGATTGTCTCCACCTATAACCACCCTTTTTTTTTCTGCTAATCCACTACCATTCTTACCCTCAGACTCCTAACATATATGTCCCCAGCCCATCTACAGTAGCACCCCTCTTAGAACAGCTGCAGTCTTGTACCCCTTCCCTCCATATCTGCCCCTTAAGTTTGTATATATCCTGACCAATGATATGCCATGCTGTTTGATAATGTTTTAATATGCTGGCTGTTTCAGAATGTTTTAATTCCCCTTCTCATACCACTCTCCCTAACCTTGTTAACCCTATACTTGTTATTGCTCTGTGTATTTTTTTCTATTTCTGTATAATTATGTGTATTTATTATCTGTACATAAAAGTGTTATTCTTGACTTTGTGTAATGCAGGTCCACCTTGTAAATGAGCCTGCTCAATGGTGTTCACCTGGCTATATAAACACTTGATTGATTGAAAAGGGATATAGCAGTGCTGAATGCTGCAGTCAGGGTGGGAACCATTCTTCCATCCCCGAACCTCGACGTAAATTATACATAAGCAGGCCATGCTGTGGGTCATACGTATGTACGTAGGTTACACTGTGGATTGGGCATGGGGTAAATCATATGTATGCAGCCCATGTTGTGGACTGGGTGCAAGGTAAATCACACGTAGGCACGCCATGCTGTGGACTGGGCACCAGGTAAATCATATGTATGAAGGACACACTGTGGATTGGGCACCAGGTATCATCACAGTACTTTATTGTTCAGCACAAAGCCATTACAACAATTAAAAACATGACACAATATAAATAAAAACCGAGTGTATATGCATTATTCTAATAGTAATATACCATAAATATTCCAAAACTGTCCAGTATAAATGGACATTCATCTTTGAATAATCATGTTCGTAGTCTATAGTTTAACAGACATGGAAAAAAACATGACAGTCTAGTTAATATTTGTTTATTCCTAGAATTAAAGAGCTCAAGCATCAACTGATCCATAAGGAGACCAAGGTTCATCAGAACAGGGCCCAGCCAAAACCTATGTTTTTTTTATCCAGTGGACAAATTAGGGTAATATGGTTCATATTATCCACCATCGTCATATTACACTTACATAAGTCATTCTCTATACCTGGATGTTTCTGGGAATGGAGAACACAGTTACAATTGTACAGTTCCATTCTGTACCTTGTTAGAGTTATCCTACTGTCTGGAATTTCTAGACTAGCTAGATAGAGATCCAGAGTATGGTGAGCTTTTAACTTCTTGAACTAATTGTAGATTTTATAGGTTTTAAGTAGCTCCAGGTCCTTGGAATAGTATGCATCTCTTATTCTTTCTTTGACCTGAGCAGTTATCTCATTAAAACGTCTCAAGTAAATCGGGTGTAAAAGATTACCTAATCCTAGAAGAAATATCTGTGAGGCTATACATTCTATTGTAGAGGATGGGAATCCTTGAGTACTATTATAAATGTGTTCTTCTATGCACATTCTTGGGATTCTGGTTTCATAACAGAGGAACAGCTTTAATATAAGCAGTATTTTCTTTTCTATGATATAACGCCATTAATGTCAACTGTCCTAATTCTGCTCTTAATATTGAAGCTGGAACAGACTAAGGGACTCTTAAAATATATCTAAATAATTTGTTAAAGAGCAGGTGTTTAGTTATTGAACTTCTGTCCCACCAACCTTAAGTGACTGGATAGCTTACCCCTTGGTTTAGGCATTGAGGCAGTATAGTGCAGTGGATTAAGGCTCTGAGCTGCAGATCTGGAGACCTGGGTTTGAATCCCACAGCCGCTTAGGTGCATTCTGTGCGATCCTGAGCAAGTCACTTAACTTTTTTTTGTGCTCCCAGGTCACATCTGGAAACAAGCTTTGGCTTAGTGTACTACTCCTGGTTAAACAATGTTCCCTTTCCCGTTAGAGATCCTTCTTGGTGCCATAATTTTGTATATTTTCCAAGAAAACGCTCCTAAATTCGCTCCCAGGACCCACGGTCAAAATGGCTGTACTTCCTATGTTGGTGGCACGCCCCCACACTGGCATGTTTTGTGATCAGTCCTAGAATACTTGCTGGGGCACACTCCATATGCTATAATGGACCAGTTTTACATACCTTTTTTTTTGTTACTTTTTATGCCAGTTTTGAGAGTTACGTCACCACCAAAGGTAACATGACCTCGCTAGCTGAGCTGTGGCCTTTCTCAAACCGCACTTAAAAGTACTTAAAGGAGAAGACTCTTGTATATGTATGATTTGGATATGGCTGATGTAATTATTATACATTACATCAAGTACTGTACATATGTCAATAAGAGATCAGCCATTTATTCTGTTGCAACACATATCTAGAGTTTGAGGCTCTGACACAAGGTAGTAAAATGTCAAGCAAGCCTCCATTTACATGCAAATGAGTCACTTGTAATACAGCCCCTCCCATTCCTTGATGTCACTGCAACAGTGAGAAACAAAACATAAGGGTATCAATGCTGTCTAGCCTGATTTTAGTTTAAGTTTGCAATGGCTTAAGGCAGGTCTGTCATGCAACACACACAGGGAGCAGTACTTGTAGCCAGGGCTCCAGATAAGATTTTTTGGGGACGAGTACTATACTTCTCATTTTGAAAGTGAGATGAGTACAACCAAATTCGGATGTGTACAAATGTCTGGACAGAGTGGAGTGAGGAGTACATTTAAAAAAAAAAAACATTTGTTCTAGATAAGAATTGTTCAAGTGCCAACAATGTTCCAGATAATGTTGGCAAGTAGGAGTAATTTACTCACCAGTTTTAAAATATAGTGAGTAAAACACACTTGGGATGCATAAGAGTACTGTAAATCTGTGTAAAAAATCATTTTAAATCACCATTTGTGTTATGAAGCACTATTCTTTGGTGTGGATTATTTCTTAATGTTGGGTGAGTACTGGTACTCATTAAAAAAATTTTTGAAGAGTATTTCCTAAAATGAGGTGAGTAAAATAGGTTGGTACACACCTTATCTGGAGCCCTGCTTGTAGCCTTAATACAGTATGTGCAGAGCAAATAATACACCTAATAGTATTTCATTCACTGGAAGCAAAAGCTGTTTCTTTGTATTGCTCATTTCTCTCTGTAAGATGGTTGTAACATGTTGTGGAAAGCAGCAGACTGAATCAGTCAATCAACCAACCAGCCAACCAATCGAGCAATCAGTCACTCTATATTGAACCAGGTGAACACCCTTGAAAAGATTCATTAGAAGGTGAGCCTGGGCAGTTTACCAAAGGATCACACAAGACTGATTCATACACATCCCCCTTTCAGCAGCCTGAAAGTGGAGAGCTAGATCATTTACTTTATAAAGTGTATTGTTTTACATTTCAAATGACCCTTAAATCTGAGTTTCTGACTGGAAATACCAAGACACAGAATGCATGTGACATGGAAGGAGTGAGCTAAGCAAATACAGAGCACTACAAACACAGACTGATTAGTTTCTCTACCTACAACAGCTGAAGTGTAGCATCTGATTTGTGAGGGCCATCCTACTTCAAATGCTGGCATTACAAAGCGGGGGGGGGGGCACAGCTTATCCTTAGTACCTTGAAAGTGAAGAGCTGCAGCTCTCACATCACTGCTAATGATTTATAATGGGAACTGGGGCACTTTTAAAGTCATGGACCTGAGGGGCCATCAGAGTTTCCAAGGAGATTAGGGGTACTTCTTAAGGGTTAGAGAGTAAGGGACTCTAGTAGGATTTGAACCAGAGTCCCCCCATGGCATGTGCCTGTGCCTTAACCACTAGATTACTCTTCTTCGATATGCTGAAGCCAGTGCTTTCCTTGTAAGCTATTCCTCGTTATTGCTGAATTCTTTATTGCCTTACAGCAGCCATCCAATTACTGACCACCTAGTTACAAAGGGAAAGGGCCTATTTGCTAGATTGTTCCTCACTGCTGGTGTCAATCAAAACAGAGAATGTTAACACACACACGCAACATAATACAACAGCTGTATAATACCACTTAAAACCCTTGTTGTACCCAGAGTCATTTATTGGGTAAACTGTTTTTCCTAACAGAAACAGTAACACAACACATACAGGCACTTCCTCATATGAATACTGTATATACCTCAAATCAGTGCTGCATCACACTCACATGGCTCTAGTCCCTATTAGACCTGCACTTCAGGATGTGCACACTTAAAGGGTTCCTCCATTACTCAAGTGGGGAACCAAACACTGTGGGTTTGGTTTACTGGTGGAACTGCATTTAATGCAGCATCATTATCTGCTGCTCTGATGATATCACCCTCCGGCAACATTGATGGTAAAATGGAGGACAAACACATTGATAACTTTTGGGGGCTGTATATTTTTATTTATCTAGATTTGGACAGCAATAGGACTGCTGGCTACTGGAGGAGGCACACAACAGTTACACATAAGGAGTTGGGAAAATATTGGTGTGGAACTATGGGAGACTTCCCCTTTTAAAAAAGCACATAAAAAACGTCCCCATTATAACCTATGAAGCATGTCCCCATGCTTTTCTAGGACTGACATCACAAAACATGCCAACGTGGGAGCGTGCCACTAACTTAGGAAGTATGGTTGTTTTGACCACGGGTCCCGGGAGCGAATTTTACAAGTGTTTTCTTGGAAAATATACCTATATAAAAATTATGGCTCTAAGAAGGATCTCTAAATCGAAGGGTAAGCTATCCAGTCACTTAAGGGGGGAGAGAAGTTCAATAATTAAACACCTGTGGTTTATATGGGACCCATATTTCTGCCGCATATAATATGCTGACCAGTATTTTAGTATCTATTACTTTTAAAAGATCCTTAACCGAATGATTTCCTATTTGTGCTAAAACATCTTTTAAAAGCATTGAAAGCAGTAATTGCTTTATGCTTAGTAAAATCAGGATGGATAAACTATTTGGTGTGGGCACCAGGTAAATCATACTTATGCAAACTACGCTGTGGATTGGGCTTGAAGAAAATCATATGTATGTGGTATGTGTCATGTGTATGGGGTAATCCTTGCCTCAGTGCTTGTGCACTAAGGTTCTTTGTCTCTGAGCTTGCTGTTTATTTTTATTGGGGTCACCACAACCCAATCCAGATAGAGCAACTTAGGGTAGCTGGTTCATCCCACTGGGGTGTCATACAAGCGAGGCACACTGATGAGTCCTGGTAGGACGAAACACGTGTCTGTGTCTTCTGTTGGCACCCTTTAAAGACTGTGTGAGAGGCCTTTCGGCACCATGCAATTCTATTTAAAGTTGAACCAGTATAATATTTTGTGGTGATTTGCATACGTAGCCCATAATACTTTGCATTATGGGGGTATGTGTGATTTTGTATTTCTTTGAAATTTGGCTTCCCAGCCAATGCCCTTTGGGGTAACCCTTGCCTCAGTGCTTGCACACTAAGGTTCTTTGTCATATGTATGTGGGCCACACTGTGGGAATGGGCACATGTTAAATCATAAGTCTGTGGACTGGCACTGGGTAAATCATACATATGCAAACCACGCTGTGGACTGGGCAATGGGTAAATCATACATATGCAAACCACGCTGTGGACTGGGCACTGGGTAAATCATACATATGCAAACCACGCTGTGGACTGGGCACTGGGTAAATCATACATATGCAAACCACGCTGTGGACTGGGTAAATCATACATATGCAAACCACGCTGTGGACTGGGCACTGGGTAAATCATACATATGTAGGCTATGCTGTGGGAATGGGTGCATGATAAATCATAACTATGCAGGCCACTCTGTGGACAATGCTGCATGTTATTCGGGGGGATGATGCATATTCACCCAGAGCATCAAGTCCCGTTCCCCCCCCCCGTAACTACAGGAGGCACAAGTGGCTGCCTCATCTATAGACTGCAAGCGCTGTCACCACAGAACTCACTGAGGTTGGTGGATGGGTTCACACAGCAATCCCAGGACACAAATATGGGAGCGTTTCTTTTGCTCCTTCAAGCCAGTCTTCATACAAGTTGACAAGGGTAACAGAATATAGTACAGTTACGTAAGAACTTACCGTAACAGTAGATCTTCGAGAACAGCTCTTGCAGCAGGTAACACCATTAGGACTGAAGCCGGCAGGCGTCAGGACCCCACGGAAATCTTCTAGCTAGCAGTCTTCAGCAGGGACTGCCTCAGATGTCGGTCATGCCCCCGACGTCAGGCGTAGTACATAAGGAGGCGGTCCCGCCAGAATCCTCAGTTCTCCCGCCGGAGACTCCCGGCCGCAGGATGACATCAGAAGGGGAGACCGAGGATCCGCCATCAGAAGAAAAGGGAAGAAAGAGCGTTAGCTCCTGCCAAGGCCTGGTAGGCCGTACCTCCTCCAAGGGGGAATGGTGGGCGGGAAGGTACCTGCTGCAAGAGCTGTTCTCGAAGATCTACTGTTACGGTAAGTTCTTATGTAAAGTACAGTTAAGTAAGAACTTACCCCGTGACAATAGATCTTCGAGCTAACTCTTAAGCAAAGCTAACATAAGAGACTAAGCCGCAGGCGCCAGGACCCCACGGAAAAATTTCTAGCTAGCTATCTTCGTAGGACCGCCCGACGCCGGGTCCCGCCTCCCGACCAGGCCAGGGCATGGTACATAAGGGGGCGGTCCTGCCAGAATCCCCAGTTCTCCCGCCGGAGACTCCCGGCCGCAGGATGACATCAGAAGGGGAGACCGAGGATCCGCCGTTAGAAGGCAATAAAGAATAAAATCCCGACAGGAGCATTTCCTTCTATTTCTCCGTCTAATTCAATCACTACACCTTTCTTTTCGTTTTCTTCGTTTTCCTCTTCCCCTTTTTTTTTTTTTTTTTTTTTTTTAAACGGAGCCATACCTCCTCTAAGGGGGAAAGGTGGGCGGGAAGGTACCTGCTGCAAGAGCTGTTCTCGAAGATCTACTGTTACGGTAAGTTCTTACGTAACTGTACTATCTTACTTCGAGATACAGCTCTTGCAGCAGGTTACACCATTAGGACTGATTCCCAAGCAGTAACGCTTACCAGAAGATCCGGGAGGAGGCAGAGAGAAGAGAAAAAACAATCCAAGCCCTGACTCAGGACAAGAGACCTTGCAACACCGCTTAGGCGAAACCGCTCTACGCCTAGAGGCTATGTCCAGACTGTAATGCCTGATAAAGGTATGCACAGAGCTCCAAGTAGCTGCAGCGCAAATAGCTGAAATAGAGACGTTCCTGAGCGCTGCAAAGGAGGTGGCCACACCCCTGGTAGAATGACCCCGGATGGAACCCGGGAGGGGCTTTTGTTTAATCTGGTAACAGTGCGAAATACACTGGACAAGCCAGCGGGACAAAGACTGTTTAGACACCGGCTGGCCTTTCATCCTCTGAGAAAAAGAGACAAAAAGCTGGTCAGAAGCCCAAAAGGGTTTAGTTCTGTTGAGGTAATACCTCAGGCTGCGGTGAACGTCCAGAGTGTGGAGCAAAGCCTCTCCTCTGTTAGAATAACTCGGGAAGTAGACCGGAAGATCAATATCCTGATTCAAAGTAAGTGTCGAAACCACCTTAGGCAAAAACTTGGGTTACGTCATGAGATACTCTGTCGGTGGAAAACCAAATAGGGCTCTTTGCACATGAGGCGTGAAGCTCAGAAATCCTTCTGGCTGAAGTAATGGCAACCAAAAATAACGTCTTCCGACAGAAAGCGTAGCTACGCAATCCAGCGGCAGGCTCAAAGGGAGAGGGCGTAAGTTGTTCCAGGACAAAGTAGATCCACGGAGGCACTGGGTCCCTAATGGGAGGCCTAATATGCAACACTCCTCTAAGAAACTCCCGAGAAGCATCAAGCTGAGCAATAGTACGGTGCCCACCGGCAGGTGGTAGGCGAAATAGCACAAAGGTGCACTTTAATATAGGAGTAGGCTAGCCCTGAATGGAATAGAAAGGAGGTAGTCTAAAACCACTCCAACGGGACAACCTAAAGGGGAAAGGTCACGAGCCCGTGACCATAGACAAAAACGACGCCACTTCATGGCGTATGTAGCATGCGTTGCCGGCTTTCTGGCTGCGGAGAGAACCTCAGCAACCTCTTGCGAGACCCCGTGTCGCAAAATGGCTATATACCTAGGAGCCATGCATGCAGGTTCAAAGAGCGGAGATCCGGATGAAGCAATGAACCTCTCTCCTGAGACAGTAGGTGGGAGCTGAGCGGCAACGGGAGCGGGGGTTCCCGAGATAGCTGTGCCAGCAAGGAGAACCATATCTGTCTGGGCCAAAACGGAGCCACCAGAATCATTCGTGCATGCCCCGCGCAGCTTGAGAAGAACTCTCTGGATCAACGGGAAGGGAGGGAAGGCATAAAGGAATCTGTTCACCCAGGAGAGGGACAACGCGTCTCGCCAGAAAACACCAGGCCCTGGATCTAGCGAGCAAAAATTGGGCAGTTTTGCGTTAGATGGGGATGCGAACAAGTCCAACTCTGGAGTTCCCCATCGAAGGAACAGATCCTCTGCCACCTCCTGAAGAAGTTCCCACTCGTGGACTCTGGCCTGGGAGCGACTCAGGCCATCTGCGATCGTGTTGTCCACCCGGGAACGTGTACAGTGATCAGGTTTGCACCGTGTCCGATTACCCAATCCCACACTCTCACGGCCTCCCTGCAAAGGGGGTAAATATGCGCCTCCTTGTTTGTTGAGGTAATACATCACGCCGTGTTGTCCGTCTGAAGCAGGATAGTGCGGCGGAATTATGGACTGAAAGGCCTGAAGTGCATAGAGGACCGCCCTCATCTCTAGGGCGTTGATATGGAGATGAGCCTCAACGAGGTCCATGCACCCTGAGACTTCACCCCGTCTAGGTGTGCTCCCCACCCGAGACCCGAAGCGTCCGTGGTAAGGGTTATCTCTGGGGACAGCGCTGCAAATGGGACACCTTTGGAGAGTGACCGGGGCTAACCACCATTGCCAGTCTCAACTCACAGATTTTGTGTTCCTGACTGGATGCTGCAAATGGTCTTGCCTCTAGTCCCTACGCCTTGAGCATCCCTGCGTTATTAGCATGTGGAGTCGCGTGAGAAGGACTGTGGGAATAGCGCAGCCATGTCCGAGCAGGCGAAGGACCGACATGGCTGGTATGGTCTGGTTCGATAAGAATCCCCATGAGGGACCTGATGCGCTCCGCCTGTCGCCAGAAGAAAAGCTCTTCCTGGACCGTGTCCAGCACTGCTCCTATGAACTGCAGGTTTTGCGACGGTACCAAGAAGGACTTCTCTTGATTTATAAGAATGCCCAGTGATCCAAATAGGTCTTGGGTGTCCTGGATCGCGAGCAGAAGCGCCTCGCTGGAGGCGGCCATGAGAAGCCAATCGTCGAAATGCGGGAACACATAGTGGCCTTTCTCCTCAGAGATGCTGCCACGACTGCCATGCATTTGGTAAAGACCCTTGGAGCGGATGACAGTCTGAAAGGGAGAGCCCAGAACTGAAAATGGTGGCCTAGAAACTCGAAGCGCAGGAACCTCTGATGCGCTTGAGCTATGAGGATATGCAGGTAGGCATCCTGCATGTCTAAGGACGCTAAATAAGCGCCTTGCTTTAGCATGGGGATAAGGCCCAGAAGGGTCACCATGCGGAATCTCTTGTATGCGATCGACATGTTGAGGTCGCTTAGGTCCAGAATCGGACGGAG
This sequence comes from Neoceratodus forsteri, assembly GCA_016271365.2. Classification (NCBI taxonomy): domain Eukaryota; kingdom Metazoa; phylum Chordata; order Ceratodontiformes; family Ceratodontidae; genus Neoceratodus; species Neoceratodus forsteri. The sequence goes on along the minus strand of JADMNL010000023.1, from coordinate 94,112,028 downwards.
GTCCCCTGTTTTCTTGGGAACCAGGAAGAAGTGAGAATAATACCCTAGTCCTCTCTGGTTTCCCGGGACGTACTCTATCGCCCCCTTGTTTAGGAGCGCGAGCACTTCTTGCCAAATTAAGGCGCCGTGCTGACCCGAATACCGGGAGAGCAGAGGAGGCCTCGAGGGTGGCTTTTCCATGAACTCTAAAAAAAGTGCCAGCTGACCAACTGAAGAACCCACCTGTCGGTGGTAGTGCCTGCCATCCCGCAGGAAGTCAGAATGCAACCCCGACCGTAATATCCCGTTGATCCTGAGGGCGGGGCCGGAAAGAAGTCATGCTGTGGCGGCAGGCGGGCCCGCTGGCTGGGTGCCTATAGGGTGCGTTGACCTCTGCTGGCGGGCTGCTTACCTGGGTTCTGCGAAACCAGAGCCCTCTGTTGTATGGCGGAGCGGGGTTGTTGCCTCTGTGTCCCTGCAGGAAACGGCCTTGGTGCCTCACAAGGAACAAGCCTAGGCGGTACATTCCTTGGACCGACCTCACCGCCTTTCCAGCCTCTTGGAGTTTGGTAATAATCTTCTCCAAAGGATTACCAAACAATACATCTCCTCGAAGGGCGTCCATAATGTTCTTCTGGACGTCCGGGGTGAAGCTGAGACACGGAGCCATGAGTGTCTCCAAAGAAGCACCCGAAGCCGCTCTGGCGAAGAGTCGCGGAATCATCACCGGCTCTAAGCACCTGGGTCCCCACGTCTGAACCGTGCGGAGGAGCTGGAGCATCTCCTTCTGCTCACCTGGGTAGCTTTTCGACCTCCAGACCCTGTTCCCACAGGCGTTCTGAAATTGAACCACGTGGGTCAGATAATTTAAGGATCTGATGGCACAGGTAGCGGATGCATACGTGCGCCTGCCCAGAGAATCCAACTGCTTGGATTCTGGGTCCGATGGCAGGGTGCTCAAATGCTGCACCCTTTGGGACCGGTCATGTGAGCTGTTATGACCAGAGAATCGGCCAGAGGATGTTCGTCAAATACTGGTCCTCCTAGGAGCCTTGTATAGAGCGGTCAGCTTTCTTGGCACCGCCCGATAACGAATGGATGCTTCCACGCAGCCTGGTGAGATCCACAAAGTGTCCACCAAGGGTGGCACCACCACAGGCTTGAGGTCCTTCTGCCGAAGATACTTAGCCAGGCGCAATCTTTCGGGGTCTAATTCCTCAGCTTCCCACCCCATGTTCTCCTGGATATGGCGTAAGATATCCATGAACGAGGGGTCATCCGGAGGAGACCGTGGTGTCTCATGTGGGTCCGGAGAAGGGACTGAGATTGGAGATGGGGATCTTGAAGTGGAGTAAACAGATCCCGTGTCCTCCGTCGACAGCGAACGTCGGCGTCTCCTGGATCTCTTGGGGCTGGGTGATCCAGAAGAAGAAGATCTTGACGGAGGTCTCCTCTTTGTATGCCGAGCCCTGGGAGGGGATCTGAACTCCCTAGGGATAGATCGGGCAGCCGACCCCACAGGTGAAGGGGGGGCCGGAGAAGGAGGAGGAAGACCGGTGGGCGCCACGTCTTTCTTAATGGTGTCCCACCAGTATGTAAAGAGATCCTTTACATCCGCAGAGACAATCCGGCCTTGGCTCAGGCGCAGGTCGGACGTCGGGAGCTCCAGCGGCGAACTCCGCAGAGGCCTCGGGCGGCGGGGAGCCCTGGGAGACTGTGCGAGGCGGGATCGCCCGTCTGGTCCTCGGGCTCGTCAGGTCTTCCTCCGTGAGACTCCTGCCGGCGGCGGTTGGGCGCGGAGCCCTCTTCTCAGGCACTGCGGGGCGTGGTCCCCAACCCGGCGTCCGATGTGAAAAACCAACCCGGCGGCGGTCTGGCGGCGAGCGGCTCAATGGTGACAAGCGGCCGGCGGAGGTCGAGCGGTGTCAGATCTGCGGCCTCTTCAGAGGTGAGCTCAAGGTCTTCCTGGGAGGCACCGAGAGGACCGGGCGTCGAATTACCGACGAGCAGGAGCCCGACTTGTGGCGATGATGATGGCGCTCCCGAGCCGCCCACGGATTCAGGGTGGAGGGCGATGGCGACCTGGCAGTAGGGGCCTGGAGAGACCTAGAAACAGCCACGCGGCGGGAGAGGAAGAGCCCTGGACGAGGACGGTCCGACCTAGATCGAGCTGGGACCGGAGGCCGAGTGGGAGAGACCTAGAGGGTCCTTCTCCCTTCTCCTTCTCTTCTTTTCTGCGTGCTTATGGGAGATTCCCCTTTGAGGACATGGCTCTAAGTTTTTCTTGAGGAGGAATGCCTGAAGAGCCTTCTGTCGCCCGGATCCTGGTGCGGCTATTAAATCCTGGCAGAGGAGCAGGCCTGGGTGTGCGTGCTCTGGGCCCAGGCACGAGCATAAACCGTATGAGGGTCCTTGAAGAGGATCTGTTTCCATAAGACACACTTTGATGTATGCCGGAGGTGGAGGGACATCAGCAAGGAATTCTTGAGTGAAGCAAATTCTCGTGGGAAGTTCAACAACCACCGCTGGCGCACTAGAGCTGAGACCCGAAGGGTCAAGGCATGCAAGATTCGGCAGGGAAAGAACTGGGGATTCTGGCGGGACCGCCCCTTATATACCACGCCTGACGTGAGCCGGGACCCGGCGTCGAGGCGGTCCCACTGAAGACAGCTAGCTAGAAATTTTCCAGTGGGGTCTTGGCGCCTGCAGCTTCAGTCCTAATGGTGTAACCTGCTGCAAGAGCTGTATCTAGTAAGATCTGTGCTATCTTGCTTGAGATACACCTCTTGCAACAATCTCCTCGTGGGACTGATTCCAAACAATAAGCGCCTCTAAGCATTCTGGGAGGAGGCAAATAGGGAGAGATCTTGAGCAAGTCCTGACTCTAGGACAGGAGACCCTGTAGAGCAGCAAGGCGAAACCGGCTCTCGCCATGATGTAATATCCAGGCTATAGTGCCTAATAAATGTGTGCACTGAACTCCAAGTAGCTGCAGCACAAATCGCCGAGGTGGAGACACTGCGCCAGTGCTGCAAAGGAAGGTAGCCACGCTTGCAGTGGCTCCAGACTGTGGCCTGGAAGGGCTTCTGTTTATTGTTATAACAAAGGAAATACTGGACAAGCCAGCAAGAAAGGGTCTGCTTTGAGACTGGTTGGCCCAGCATCCTCTCAGCGAGAGGATACAAACAGCTGCTCCGATGTGAAGGAGCTGTTTAGATCCTGTTCAGGTAGTACCTTAAGGAGGCGGTGAACATCCAGGGTGTGAAGCAATGCCTCTCCTCTATTAGAGTACTTGGGAAAGTACACAGGCAGATCAATGTCCTGGTTAAGAGTAAGGGCAGAGACCACCTTAGGCAGGAATTTAGGATTCGTCCTCAAGGACACACTGTCCTAGTGGAAAATTAAATAAAATTCCTTACACATGAGAGCATGAAGCTCGGAAATTCTCCTTGCTGACGTGACAGCAACTAAAAGTAACGTTTTCCATGACAGAAAACACAGCTCACAATCTGCGGCAGGTTCAAAGGGGGGGAAGCGTGCGTTGTTCCAGGATGAAGAGTAGGTCCCAAGGAGGGACGGGATCCTTGATGGGTGGCTTAAGGTGTAACACCCCTCTCAGGAAGTTCCAGAGGCATCGAAGTGTGCCACTGTCGTTGACCTACCGGAAGTGGTAGGCGAGATGGCACAGAGGTGAATTTAATAGAGGTAGGCGAGACCAGACCAGAAGTGGAAAGCAGGTATTCCAGAACCAATTTCAATGGGCATTCTAAAGGGGAGGCGTGCCTGTGCACACAAGCAAAATCGGCGCCATTTCATGGCGTCACGTCCATCGTTAAAGCTTTCTGGCTGCAGAAAACTTCCGCCACCTCTTGCGAGACACACTAGTGGCATAATGGCTATGTCTCGAGGAGCCAGGCATGCAGGTTCAGTGGCGTAAGTCCAGGTGGACTAGAGACCCTCCTCCTGAGACAGTAGATGGCAGCTGAAAGGCAGCAGGACTGGAGGTTCCCGGGACAACTGCGTCAGCATGGGAACCAGATCTGCCTGGGCCAAAAGGCACTACCAGGATCATTATTCACGTGCTCCTCGTAGTTTGAGAAGAACTCTCCGGATCAGCAGGAAGGGAGAAGCGTGAGAATCTGTCCGCCCAGAGAGGGACACAGCGTCTCGCCAGAAAACACCAGGCCCTGGATCTAGCGAGCAAAATTAGGCAGTTTCGTTAGATGGAAGCGAGCAAGTCCAACTCTGGAGTTCCCCATCGAAGAAACAGATCCTCCACTACCTCTTGAAGGTTCCCATTAAGTGGACTCTGGCGGCAGACGACTGAGCCGTCTACAGTGTTTGTCCACGCTGGGAACATGAACTGCAATCAGGCTTCGCACCGTGTCGGATTACCAATCCCACTCTCTCATGGCTTCCTGCAAGGGGTAGAGTGTCGCCTCCTTGTTTGTTGAGGTATATATCACAGCCGTATGTGTCTGTCTGAAGCAGAAGAGTACTCGTGAGGATTTCTGACTGAAAGGCCTGCAGGCGTAAAGGACCGCCCTCATCTTCAGAACGCTGATGTGGAGATGGGCTTCCTGGGGTCCGTTCCCTAGGACCTCACCCGTTCAGGTCGCTCCCACCCCAGCCCTGGGCGTCTGTGGAAGGATTGCCTCCGGGACGGCGCTGCTAGCAGGACACCGCAGAGAGTGTCCTGGGTCTAGCCACCATTGCCAGTCTCGAATCACAGGTTCGTGATTCTGACCAGATGCTGCATGGTCTTGCCTTTGGTCCCACTGCACCTTGAGCATCCACTAAGTTACCGCATGTGGAGCCTTGCCAAAGGATGGTTGGAATAGCGCAGCCATGTGTCCAGCAAGCGAAGGACCAACCTGGCGAGGACAGTCTTCTTCACGAGAGAGATCCCTGAGTGAGGATCTGATGTGTTCAGCTCTTTACGGAAGAAAGCTTTCCCTTGGATAGTGTCCAGAACTGTGCCTATGAACTGCAGCTTCTGGGGCCGGTATGAGAGAGACTTCTAAGTAGTTGATAAGAATGCCCAGAGACTGAAACAGATCTTGGGTGTTCTGAATAGCCAGCAACAAGCGCCTCTTTGGAAGCGACCATGAGAAAGCCAGTCGTCAGGTACAGGAACACGTAGTGGCCCTGTCTCCTTAGAATACTGCTCCGACTGCAATACATTGTAAAGACCCTGGGGCCGATGACAGTCGAGCGAAATGCCGGAACTGAAAGTGGTGGCGAGAAACTCTAAGCGCAGGAACCTCCTGTGCGCTTGAGCTACTAGGATGTGCAGGTGGCGTCCTGCATGTCAGGGGCGCTAAGAACGTCCTTTTTCAGCATGGGAATGAGTCCTTGGAGGTCACCATGCGAAGCGTTGTAAGCGACCGACATGTTGAGTCGCTGAGGTTAGAATTAGGCGGAGGTCTGTTTTCTTGAACCAGAAAAGTGAGAATAGTATCGGATCCTTTCTGGTTCTCCGGGGCGTCTCCACCGCTCCCTTTTGCAGGAGTCACAGTACCTCTTGCCTGATGAGTGATCTGTGCTGACCCGAAAAACAGGAGAGCAGAGGAGGCCTTGTGGGTGGCTTGTCCACGAATTCTATAAAGTGACCTTGTTTGACCAATTGAAGAACCCACCTGTCGGTGGTTATGGACTGCCACCCTGGCAGGTGGTCTGCACTACGACCTCTGACCTTGGTGTCCCATAGATCCTGAGGGGGCGGGGGCCAGGAAGGAGTCATGCTGTGGCGGCTGAGGGTCCTGCAGGCTGGGCCGACTTTGCAGGGCGTTGGCTTCGGTCCGCGGACGACTTCCCCTAGGCTCTGTGGGAGAAGGAGCCCCTCTGTTGCGGGCCGGTGCGGGACTGCTGTCTCTGCATCCGGCCTCGAAAACGGCTTTGGTTCCTCCGAAAGGAACTAAGCTTGGGTCTGTACATGGCTTGGACAGACCGCACCTACTCCCAGCCTCTTGAAGTTTGGTGAGGACCTTCTCAGATGACTCACCAAAAGAACTTCTCCGTGAAGCGAGGCGTCCAAAATGTTCTTCTGGACATCCGGGGTAAATCCAGAGACACGGAGCCAAGAGTGTCTCCGGAGGCATATGCCTGAGGCTGCCGCTCTGGCCGAGGAGTCCGCAGAATCGTACACGGCTCGCAGCACCCGAGTGCCCACGTCCGAACCCGTGCGAAGGAGTTGCAGCAACTCCTCCTTCTGCTCACCTTCTGGCATCTTTTCCGCCAGATCCAGTCCCTGCTCCTACAAGGCATTCTGAAACTGGATCATGTGGGTTAAGTAGTTGAGGGACCTAATGGTGCAGGTAGCAGATGCATACAGGCGCCTGCCCACAGTGTCCAGCTGTTTGGACTCTGGGTCCGGTGGCAGGGTGCTCAAATGTTGCGGCCTCTGGGACCGGTCATGTGAGGCTGTAATGACCAGAGAATTGGCCAGAGGATGTGATGCCAAGTACTGGTCCTCCCTAGGGGCCTTGTACAGGCGGTCAGCCTTCTTCAGCATCGCCGGGAGCGAGTGTGGACATTTTCATGCTGCCTTGGTGACGTCCATGAAGGTGTCCACCAAGGGTGGCACCACCACAGGCTTTGGATCTTTTTGCCGAAGATATCTGGCAAGGCGTAGTCTCTCAAGGTCGAGTTCCTCTGCATCCCAGCCCATGTTCTCCTGGATAAGCCTCATAATCTCCGAGAACGATGGGTCATCCGGAGGAGATCTTGGGAGCGCACGTGGGTCCAGAGAAGGGACGCTGATTAGAGAGGGGGATCTGGATCCATCCGAGAAGTCCGATCCCGTGTCCTCCGTCGAAGGCGAATGGTGGCGTCTTCTGGGTCTCTTGGGGCTGGGTGACCCTGAAGAAGATCTAGACGGAGGTCTCCTCTTGTCTGGTCTACCCCTAGGAGGTTCTGCAGGCTCCTGGGGGGAAGGTACTCAGCCTGCAGCCCTGGATGGAGTAGGAGGCGCAGGGGCCAGTGGAGTCGCAGGGGGAGGAGGAGGAAGAGGAGGTGGTGTGGGAACCACATCCTTCTCTATGGTATCCCACCAGTAGGTGAACAGCTCCTTGACCTCTGAAATGCTGAGGCCAGACGACGGACCAGGCGCCAGTGGTCAGTCGTCGGGTTCCGGCGTCAGCTCCCCAGGGGTCTCGGGTTCAGGGGAGGGTTCCTGGGGTGTGACAGGACCGGGTTCACCCGTCTGGTCCTCAGGCTGGGTCAGCTCCTCCTCTGTGAGCGCCTCCTGACCGACGTCGGTGGGAGGCGTAGGGGTTCTCCTCTCTACTGGAACGGGCGTCGGTCCCCCGGCCGGCGTCCGTGGTGGCGAAGACCTAACCGGCGATGGGCATCTGGCAGTCGATCGGTTCGGCCGGTGGTGCAGCGGCGTCGGGTGGGCCGGCGTCCGGATCCGGCGTCCTCTTGAGTGAAGTCAGCTCTTTGGTCTTCCGCTGGGGAGGAGGGGGCCAGGAGACTGACCGGGCATCGGGGTCCGGATGACGGGAACCGGACTTGTGGTAGCGGTAGCGGTCCCCTGACCTCGGCAAGGCCTTGGAAGCCGAGGAATAGGAGGGCCTGGAGGTCTTGGCCTGAGGAAAAACCTGAAGAAGTCTTCACCGCAGCAGGGGGAGGCTGAGAGCAGGCCCGGGAAGGGGAAGGGAGTGGTCGGACCGGGAGCCGGAGCTACGGGAGTGGGAGGCCCTAAAAGGGGACTTTGATCTCACCCTCTCCCTATGCTTTTCAAGGTGTCTCCGGGCTTTTTCTGACAATTCCCCCTTGGAGGCTGAATCCATGGCCTTTACTTTTTCCTCGAGCAGGAATGCTTGCAGGGCCTTCTGGCGACGTATCCGGGTCCGACTATTGAATCCCTGGCAGAAGGTACAGGCCCAAGTGTCATGATCTGGGCCTAGGCACCAGACGCAGGCCGAATGCGGCTCTTTAAAAGGGATTTGCTTCCCACAGGCGCACTTCGACGGATGGCCTTCCACGGAGCTTGGAGAGGACATCAGACAGCAACTTTGAAGAAAAAACTAACTTTTTTCCTGAACGGAAGAACTTTACCAGGCGTCGCGTGCTAGAAACGGACGAGAAGGGTCGGAGACGCATACAAGTCGGCTGAAGAACTAAATTCTAAGCGGGACCGCCTCCTTATGTACTCGCCCTGACGCCGGGGCGGGACCGACGTCGGAGGCGGTCCCCACTGAAGACTGCTAGCTAGATTTCCGTGGGGTCCTGACGCCTGCCGGCTTCAGTCCTAATGGTGTTACCTGCTGCAAGAGCTGTATCTCGAAGTAAGATCTGAGAGGCTCATCTGATTTGCAAGTTTTGTAATTTTTGTTTAATTTTATCCCCTTTTTACGTAACCCTTACAGGCAGCTCCTCTAAATTCAAATCTTGTGTGTACCAGAGACATTCATTTTACCATTCCCTGCCGTTTGTCAATCTGCTGTCAGTGAAGTTTGCTGGATGAAGGAGTTTAGGGAAGAAAGAGAACACAAGTCCAAAAACAGCAAACTGTTGCATCATTGTTCCTCATTCATTAAATTAGCTAAGCCACCATCTTGTTAAAGAGTTTCTTCCAACACCCTGTTTACTGCTTCACTGCTGTACTGAAGCAGCCTAGTGTCACACATAGTATGAACCCAGTGGTGTACAAGTAATTAAGAGCACCCCTTAAAGCAGCAATACTAGATAATCAGGAAGTGATAATTCTGCCTTTTGGCTGGAAGCATGCAGCCGTAGCTCCAGTTTTCATATATGTAATTTTTTTTTTTCTAGTGATCTTTAGTTTACTAGATATTTAACATTTATTTCCACTGTTGAGGATCCACAATAAATATGGCTGGTGCCTAATTTGCAGCCGAGCTCCCCCTCACGTTGCATTATGTCTTTTGTTTACTTCCGTGGGACCGTGTGCTGTGCATTCCCACTGTCCCTGTGTAGTACTGCGAGGCATGCGCATGCACAGTTGGCAGCAGAGGGTTCCAGTTCAACATAGTGGGTAGCAGAAATGTAAACAAAACAAAGAGAAATGAGCAAATTACGGGGTGATAGTACAGCAAAAACAAGAAAGATTACCAGGTAAGTGCTCAACAGAGCACAGAGAACAAACTGTTGCAAAAGAGCCAACTTTTTTTTTATCTAGTATTGCTGCTTTGGTCTTTTATTTACTTCAGACATATCCACTTGATTTGAAGCTCACATGCATCCCACTGGATGGTTTTCCCCTTCACCCCATCCCAACCACTGTTCTATTTTCCAGGCACAGAAGAACTTGTGAATGTGCTGTATTACTACTTCTAATTAGGCATCAATTCAACTCACCTCACTCCCCCAAGATTGAAAAATATACCAACTTGGGTCCCAATAAACAGATCGCACAACCAGATTATGATGCATAAAAAACGCATACTTCTGCGTTTATTATTTTATTTTAGAAAAACACAAAACCAAAAATGAATAATCAAATATTTACAGAAAGGAAAAAAATGATGTTTCTTCACATCAGGATATACTGCTTGCTTCAGATGCTATAAGGAAATTCCTGTATTCTCTTCTTCCTCAGATAATGTGAAAGACAGCACACTAGCTCCTTGCTGAGATCCTTCTCTCACCTTGGTCAGAAACCTACTGACCAACCTATCCGTGAGGTCCTTCTCTCAACTTGGTCACAACAAATCTGACTAAGCCTCCTTTTGGAGGTTTTACACAGTAAAGGGAAGGGGGTGTGGTTTTCACAGCGCCCCTCCTACTTTGTAACATCACATTCCCCTGTATCTATATAACCTGCCATCTCAGGGGCAGCTTGCCCTACAGAAATACCTTTCCAAATGAAACAGAACTCTAGGTAACAACCTTTCTTTACAATTGTATATGGTTAAACCAGCTTGTTTTGGAACAAATAACCAGTTATAACCTTTGCATGGACAGAGGGGATGAGGGGCGCGCTCTCCATCTGTCTCCATTAAAAGTTACAGCCTTTTATTTGTTTTTTGTGTTCATATAGGGAAATACATACAATATGAAACTACTGAAGTATCTATGCTTTGTTTCACATAATATGGTACTCAATTATTTAGACATGCTTTATTTCCTTCCCAAATCCTTTGTTTTACATTTCTAGACCTTTTATTTATTTTCTTCCAAACAGTTTATCTGGTTGCAGCACTTTCAGCAAACAGCTTAACAGGCTGCTGCACTTTCAGCTGACGCCCTATTGAGGAACTCAGCCTTCTAGAACACAGAAGGCTTTACTGCAACAATTACATCTCGCTTTTTTAATAAAAAAAGTGCTTTAACACTACAGGTTCAATGGCATTTTCCTACAACCTGAACTTTAAGTTGCCTAAAACATTTATTTCACTGCTTACAGTAATTCTACAGCCTCAGCTTTCCTTAATTACTAACTGGCTTATAGGTGAAGGCTTTCTTCCATAACCCAGCCCTTTACTCACATTATGGCTTTCTTTAAGTGACACAGCTCCCTTTTGTATTCTTAAACAAGATGCAAGCTTTTGTTTTAATACCAGAGCAAAAGTGATAGTAAAGCAAAGTAGAGAACTGCCAAGTTGGCCACCCTGACAAGAAAATTAGGACAGACTGAATAAGCAGAAGGAGACAGGATAGAGTGAAAGCAGAAACCCAAAAAAGGGGGGGGGGGGGGGTATTGCATCTTCTCTGTGTCAGCTTTTTCTTTTCAAAACTGGCCATCCTGTCACAGCAACACATATAGATTACTTACTCAAAACCATAGTACTACTACTAGTTTTCAGTGCACAGCCACTTGGCCAGTCTTTCACTGAGCATACTCAGTCACCAGAACAGTCTTCAAGCTTGACTGCTCCTACCAGCGAACCCATGCTTTTGGTGGTCCCAGCTTGGGAGTCTTCGGGATCTAGCTTTATCATCAGCAAGCAGATAGGAGGAGCAGCCAGATGGAACGGCCTTTGTGCACTTTTCTCTGGAATTGCCATATGAGGAGAGAATGCATCTCAAGGAGTTTGAAAACACCAAACGTCACCTCAGGGATTTGAAAATAACCTCTGCTTTGTTGTTCCTGGCCAGGTTAAAGCTAGAAGTGGACAGTAAAAGCGTATGTTTTCTCCTCCCCATAGGATGCCAAACACTTCCTCAGCAAGTTGGAGGCAGAATGGGACCAGCTGAAAGAGACTGATGCATCCAAGGAGAACTCTCACAGGTAAGGTACTGTGTCATAATTCTCTCACATGCTCGACGCAGATGTGGAGATCCACCCCCTCTCCCCACTGGCTTTATGCCCACTACTTTAAAGTGTTCTATGAAGAGTATATAGAACACTGGACTGTGCTGTGTAGCTCAACGGTTAGGCTTCAATATATTAAAAATTGTTATAGACAGGTGTACCAACCTAATCTTTCGATTTACGATGCAAAGTTTGGTATCTCTACAGATTCCTGTGTAGACAGACCTCACCTTTCAGAATTTGCTTGTTACCTCTAAGAAAATTGGTGGATGGCCCCTCGGGGGCCTATTTCTGATTTTGGATGTTGTGGGCCCTCTGGGCCCCATAGCTTGGTCTAGGAATGCCCAATTTACAATTCCAAGGTGTCATTTTCTACATTTATTGCCATGCCAAGTTGGATGAAACAACTCACAAAATCCAAAATGGCCACCAAATCGCTAGTAAATACGTGATTCACTAATAATTTCCAAATCACTAGCTTCCAAGATCCCGATTATCAATGATTCATGAACAAGGAGTTTATTATTTTTACATTTAATATAAACTCATATTAAATTAATATAATACAACATAAATATAAATAAACGATGCATAACTCATCAATCTGCTTGTTTGTGCCATTGACCCTAAACTGCGTCCACTCTGAGAATTTGCCACTTTGTTCACAGGATTGCATAGCGTGTTCATGTACGTTGTATGCCTTTTTAGTCTGTATTTCTAGTTTCTAGTTTTTAATTTTAGTTTCTGTTTCGGAAACATGGATAGCCCTCTAGCTGTACCCGTTGAGTTGGTCAATCCATCTGATTTGCCCACCTGAGTTCTTTGTGAGACCCAAATTAGAGATAAGGAACTGCAACAAATATTAGTAGAGAATGGGTTGAATACTGTCAAGGCTTTTGCAGAGAAATGGTCAGTCACAAAACCAATTTCCAAGCACGCCTGAAACTTCAACCTCATATGGAATAAAATCTGTGATCAACCTCCCCTCGACCCTGGAGAAACAGGTCTACCAGTTCATACAAGGTGTCATCAAAATTTCACTAGTGAAAGGAAATTAAACACCAACTCAGTGAAACAACTTTCTTTGGATCAATCTTCTGAAGCTGAATTCTCCGGCATACCCGACCCACAGACGTCCAGCAGCAGTAAAGCGTCCATGTAACTCGATGTAAAACAAAACTGTTAGAATTTAAGAAGGATGAGCCCTGCTTTCTCTGTTATAAGAAAAGGAAAAAAAGAGGAAATATGGAAGAAAAACTCCAACGAGTTGAACTTGAAGATGGAAAGATTACACTGCACGAAAGCATGTTACGCAATGAAAATTCCAATGATGCTCTTTTGTCTGGTGCAGCCAAACGTTTGAAGGTCACTATCGCCAATGTTAACGTCTTTGATGCAGATGTCAAATACCATCATAGTTGTTACAACACTTTCATCTACTTCGGCAAATGAGAGAAACAAACACCAGGTGGACTGGAAAGCATTCACACAAAGAGTGCTGAAATGGAGTTTCTTCAAATTGTGAAAAGAAAGGTTGCTGAGCAGAAATGTTGCTATTTACTCCCAGAGTTACTGTAGGTTCTTCATAACCTCTACATGTTCCATGGATACGAACAAGATGCTGGAATAAATCACACATTTCAGATGAACAATCTTATCAGCAAAGAATTCGGAGATGAGATGGGTTTTACTGCAGGGAAGGGGATACATGGGAATCCTCTCATTCTTCACGCGACAAAAGTAAACCCACTTGATTATTCTTTGCCAACCTTGAGAGGAGCTGGGCTCAGAGATAGTGACATCACCAAGACATTTACAAAGATGATCCATCAGAAATTAAAAGACAGACAAATTGAGTCACTGCAGTTTCCTATAGCATATGAGGAATTGCTTTCTGAGCTTTATAATTATGAAAAAAACACTTACCATAGTAATGTTGTTTCTTCTAATGGAGTCTTGCTGTATTCTGACAATATGCAGTTAGCCTCAACACTTGATCTGCCCCGGAGAGGAAAGAGTTAACTCTATGCAGAAGTATGGAACGTTGAGCTCGAGTTCGGTTTTCAAACCTCTGTCTCTGGTACCTACCAGTGTAACTGTCAGATTCTTACGAGCAAACTAATTAAGTACTAAACTATGGAAATTGTTTATTATATAGCCAAAAGGCAACAATTTGGGTCCCAAGTCGAGAACCCTAGAAAAAAAGGCAGTGACAATATTATATATTAAACATAACAACAGCAACAATAAAACAACTGCCCCACCCTTAAGAGGGAGGGTACAAGATACACCCCTGAGGTGCAACACTGTACATGCATGCCCACTTCCCAAAAACTAGGTTCTGAGAGGGGAGGCAAAGAGGGAAGTTAGAATACAGCAAGATTCCATTAAAAGAAGCGACATTACTATGGTGAGTAATTTTTTCTTCAAACAACATGAAGTCTTGCTGTATTCTGACAATATGCAGACTACCAAGCAGCTCCCCCAGGAGGAGGGAATGCAGAACCTACTTTGGGAACAGGCTCTGCAGTACTGCTGTGCCAAACCTAGCATCACTCCTAGCCTGGATGTCCAGAGAGTAATGCTTGGTGAATGTATGGACTGTTTTCCAGGTGGCTGCTTTACAGATTTCTAGCAAGGGTATATCTCTGGCCGCAGCCAGAGTAGCAGCTGTACCCCTAGTCGAGTGAGCCCTCAGGCCTGAAGGGAGTGTTTTGCCCAATTTGTCATAGCAGAATTGTATACAAGACACAATCCACCTGGCAGCAGTTCTTTTAGTAGCAGGCTTACCGTTCAAACAACATGAAGTCTTGCTGTATTCTGACTATTGCAGTTAGCCCCAGCACTCAAACCCCAGCACTCAAACTGCCCCAGAGAGTAGAGGGTTAATTTTCTATGCACAGCATAGAACGTTGAGCTCGAGCTCGGTTCAAACCTCTGTCTGCTGCACTTTGAAGCGCAACTGTCAGATTCTTTACTCCGCCCAACTGAACGGCCCCTCCAGAGATTTCTCCTTTGCTCACGGTTCGTAAGTCGGTTAAAGTCCTCGTTTTTACCGATTATTTTTCACAAGTTTCGGTTCAGATCTCCGTCTGTGGTACAGTAAGTATTAGGTAATGAACCAGACATAGTAAACTTGTAGAAATTGTAAAAATTGGTTTTTCAACTGGTTCGGCTGAACCGGCCGTTTAGTGATTTATATATTCTTTGTTTTTAAACTTAGTGTGGTTACCGGTCCTTATCGGTTAAAAAAAAAACCCAAAAAAAACTGCATTTTCTTGTAGTTTTTTCCAATATCCATGACACGGTTAAAAAACGATACGGGTGTCTTGCCTGGTTGGTTGCCATAAAAAGGGTAAGTCTGTGGTTAGGATGGCTATGTCTGAGAAACCCAAAAGAAAAACCGGGCCCACTGGGTTTCAACACTGCAGTGTGCATGGGGAGGTCTTTGCTAACGCTGATCCTCACACCGCCTGTGTTTATTGTCTGGGGTTTGACCACCTCGTTTCAGACTGCCAAATTTGTAAAAATTTCCCTAAGTCTGCCATGGAAAAAAAAAAAGATTACGAAGGCTCAGGGATAAGGAGGCCGTGAAATCCGCTGACCTGGATGGCCAGCCCAGTTCAGTTCCAACCGAACCTGAGGGAGTACCCTCTGACCACGGCGATACTTTTTTGGGCAAGAAGAGAACCGATCCTGAGGGATTGGTTCCTACAAAAAGAAAAAGAAAAGAAAAATCAGCCGGTTTGGATCCAGAGACCCATTTACCGACCGCCGAAGCAACTGCCAATGCGATAAGGATTGTAGAATTGCTTTGTCCAGTTCCATCTGATCCGGCGCCTTCTGGCAGGTGCTTAGCTCGGTCCGTTCCTCCGGTTCAAGACTATGCCCCTGAAGATTTCTATGAACCGGATTTGGAGGGGGATGAAGATTATGATTATGATGATGATGATGATGACTATAGTGTAGGAAGTCTGGTTGAGCCCACTGAACCAGATATCTCCCCAGACAGGCCTTCTGGTGTTTCCCCCTCCTAGGTTTTCTGAGTCCTCTTCCCACTACATGTTTTACAGGAAAGTAGCAGAAACCATCCAGCTCCCTGTGGAAGAAGCTGTAGAGGAACAAGAGGAACCTGATCATTTAGTTTATTAGTCTAGGAATTAATACCTTTGAGCCAGGGCTCTTTTACAAAGGTTCCACGTCACAAAGAACATTTAACAAAGCACAATACACATTACAGGTAAAACCAGACAGGAAAGTTACATCATAAATTTGCTATTAACAGTTTACGGCAGTAACGTTTTTAAGTTTCACAGAAAAACAAGCTATAACAGGTTCAAGCGGTAGACAATTTAAGTTAAGGAAACTTCCAGGAGAGGGTGATCATTAGGCGCTAAAGGAGGCTAGAGAGGAGGAAAGGTGGTGAGCGGGAGAGTAAGTGAGTGAGAGGGACAGGAAAAAGGGAGTGAGTTTGGGTGGGAGACAGGAAGTAGTAGAGGTACCAGAGGTTCATTAGTCAGGGAGGAAGAGGCCTCAGATGTGAGGATGGACATGAGGAGTAGTAGTCTTTATCTAAGCGCAGTCACAGTTGCTAGTGGTGGTGAGGTGGGCATAGAGCATGGATTTGAAAGCTTCAAGCGAGGTTGAGGATAGAGTAGGTGGACTAAGCGCATTGAACCATGTCGGGCCCTGTATCACGAAGATCTTTGTCCCTGTGCAGTCCGGCATCTCGGAACCAGGAAAGGTTGGCGTTCAGACCTGGTGGAGGGTCGTGAGCCAGGATTCAGTCGAGTAGGTTTTGAATACATAATGGAGTCAGTCCCAAGATAGATTTTTTGCCATTGTGCAGGTGAGATAAATAAGACAATTTGATAGGTTCAACCAGCCTGATTCATAGTACAGATCACACGTGTGAGCAAGTATTTGAGCCCCCGTGAGGAGCCAGCAGGCCTTATTTAGAGTTATTGAGATACGCCTTAGAGCAGTGGAGGTAGCTGAGCCATAAATAATAAGGCCATAGTCAATGATTGAGATTATGGAACTCTGTATAGCTATTCTCAATTATGTGGAGATGATGGACATCCCAGAGTCCACAAGACTGTCTATTCCCCTTCATAAGTCTTTTGGGAAACAGACACAAAAGATTTTAAAAACTCCAAATTCTGTACCTCCTGTCGACAGAAGAATGGACAAAAGGTACACCTTATCAGGTTCTGGTATAGAGTACTTGTATCAACAATGCAGCCATGCTGGGGTTGTGCAGGCTGCAGCCTGTGATAAGGCTAATATACCCTTTGCTTCACATCCCCCAGATAAAGATTCTAGGAAGCTGGATGCCATGGCAAAGAAACAGTATGTGGCATCCACCTTGGGACTCAGGTAGGCTAATTATATGGCCTATGCAGCCAGGTACCAGAAGTCCAGGTGGGACACTGTACTGGCACTGGCTAAGCAGGCCTCCCCCCAGCTAGCTTCGGAGCTGGAGGGTGTGGCTGCTGATGGGATTGAGGCATCTAAGGTACAGTTCCATGCTGCTGTGGACTTCAATGATGTGTTCTCTAGAGTCATGGCTACATCTGTGGCTCTTCAGAGAATGGCTTGGCTCAGATGTACTAGTCTCTCACAGGACACCCAGGCTAAGGCCATGGATTTCCCTGTGGTGGATAATTCTCTGTTTGGGGAGCAGACAGAGAATTACATGAAAAAGATGGATGAGTATAGGACCACTTGTAGGAGTGCACAGGCCAAGGAAAGGCAGGCAACTCCTCAAAAGCAGCAGGCTAAGGGTAGGGACAGGCCTTTTCATAGGCCTTTCTATCAATCACAGGCCTCTTCTCCCTTTCCTCAGAGGGAAAGGCAGAAGGGGGATGAGCAGGGCTGCATCCATCCCGCAACCTAAGGCTCCTGCCAAGCAGACACCCTGAAGTGTCAGCCCAGGTCGACTCCCCCATTCCTGTAGGAGGCAGGCTGGCTTACTTCATCCAGGACTGGATGTCTGTTACCTCAAGCCAAGTGAGTCCTGGAGGTGGTAAGCCGGGGGCTGGTTCTCTGCTTCAAGAAATTTCCAAAGCTGAGGGCCAGATCTTTTCCACCTGCAAGCATCACCGAAACCATTGCCCTAGATGCAGAGGTTTCATTTCTACTGGCTCTAAAGGCTGTACAGAGAGTTCCTACATTGCACAGGGGCAAAGGTCTGTACTAGAGGTACTTCCTTACCCCAAAAAAAGACAGGGGAGAAGCGAGCCATCCTAGACTTAAGATACCTGAACAAACATCTTTTAAAACCAAAATTAAAAATGGTGACTCTGGGAATAATCCTTCCCTCTCTAAGGCCAGGGGACTGGCTAGCCTCTCCGGACTTAAAAGATGCCTACTTTCACATTCCCATCAGGTGCTCCCACAAAAAGTACCTCGGGTTCGAATTGCCTTCAGGCCATTATCAGTTCAAAGCTATGCCCTTCGGCCTGACATCAGCTCCAAGGGTATTCACAAAATGCCTGGCAGTAGCAGTGGCCTTTTTAAGAAGGAAAAATATTTCTGTATTTTCATACCTGGACGACTGGCTCATTGTGGGTCAGTCCCCAGACCAAGTCAAGTCAGACCTTCAAGTGACTCAGCAAGTGCTCACTTTCCTAGGATTCCTTCTCAATCTTCCCAAATCAGTTCTCGAGCCTGTACAGCTCCTCACCTTCATAGGGGCAGAGCTGGATACAGACAAAGCAAGAGCTTTTCTTCCCCTGGAAAGGGTAAGAGCTATTGTAGAGCTGGCTTCTTCATTCCACCTTCTGGTCTCTCGGCCAGTAAGGCACTTCCTTCAACTTCTGGGCCACATGGCAGCTTCTACAGAAGTCGTCCAAGGGGCCAGATTTCAGATGACGGACATTCAGTTTCACCTGAAGGCCCCTTGGTCTCAGAAGAAAGATTCTCTAACCAAACTAGTTCCAGTGACCCAGACTCTGATCCAGGCTCTCCAATGGTGGCAGGATCAGGGCAACCTCAGGCAAGGAGTCCCATTCGTCACTCAGTCTCACTCTGTGATCCTAACCATGGATGCTTCTCTACTGGGGTGGGAAGCCCATCTGGGGGGCTCACACAGCCCAGGGACTGTGGTCCCCTCAGGAATCCCTTCTTCATATCAATCTCTTGGAACTCAGGGCGGTCTTTCTGGCCCTGCAAGCTTTCTCTCAGTCAGTGCAGAACAAAGTGGTTCAGGTCAGGACAGACAACACCACCACCATGTGGTACATCAACAAGCAGGGAGGCACTCGGTCCACGGCCTTGTGCATAGAAGCCATGAAAATTAGGTCCCTAAGCTTATTCTCTGCAGACCTCTCTGACAGCAGTCCACCTTCCAGGGAAGGACAATGTGCTAGCAGATGCATTGAGCAGGATTTCCCAGGGCCATCACGAATGGTCCCTGGACCCTCTGGTGTTGAAAGTGATTTTTTCAAGGTGGGGCACTCCAGAAATAGATCTCTTTGCAGCCCCAGACAATCACCAACTTCCTCTGTGTTTTTTGCAGACCCCCAGTATTGGTCTCAGTCCCTCTGAATGCTCTGATTTTGAACTGGGAAGGGAAATTTCTATATGCCTTTCCTCCCTTCCCTCTACTGTTCACGTTTCTGATCAAGGTAAGGTCACAACCTTGCAAAGTGATTCTGATTGCTCTAGACTGGGCCAGGCAGCCTTGGTACCCCCTGCTGCTGTCCCTAGCAGTCCATCTTCCCCTGTCTCTTCCCAGGAATTACAACCTGTTAACCTCCTCTCAGGGGAGGATTTGGTACCCCAATCTTCAGTCTCTCAATCTCAAGGCATGGCTCTTGAAGAGTTAGAGTATGCAGATTTCCATCTGTCCCAAGGGGTTCTGGATATTCTCAAAGCCTCTTGAAAGCCTGCCACCAGAAAAACTTACAACTCCAAATGGAAAAGATTCAGCATTTGGTGTTCCAAGAAGCATACATCCCCAGACACTGCTGAATTGTCTACAGTTCTGGATAATACGGTTCATCTTAATGGCCTAGGCCTCAGACCAGCTACTATCAAAGTACATTTGTCAGCTGTTTCTGCTTTTCTGTCAGCAGGAAAGCCTTCCTCACTGTCATCTCACCCTGTATTCTGTAAATTTTTCAAGGGATTGCTTCATACCAATCCCCCCTTTAGGGATCCTACCCCTGCTTGCGATCTTAATGTTTGCATTGCTCAACTTATGCAACCCCCTTTTGAGCCTTTGTCTTTAGCAGAGCTTAAGTACTTGACTTGAAAAACTGTGTTCCTGGTAGCTATTACCTCTGCCAGTCGTATCAGTGAATTGCAAGCTCTGTCAGTGGAGCCTGATTTAATCTCATTCCATAGAGATAAGGTGGTCCTTAGAACTAATAGGAGGTTTTTATCTAAAGTGGTTTCAGATTTTCATCTGAACCAATCTATGTCTCTCCCTGTGTTCTTCACTGATCATTTTTCTTCAGGAAAAAGAAGTTTACACAGTTCGGATGTTAAAAGAGCCCGTAGTTACTACACTGACTGTACTAAGGCTCACAGGTTTGACTCCATTCAGTGGTTTCTCACTTATGGGGAAGTGGGAAAGGGCAAACCTATTGCCAGGTGGATTGTCTCTTGTATTCAATTCTGCTATGAGAAGCTGGGCAAAATACCTCCCTCAGGCCTGAGGGCTCATTCGACTAGAGGTACAGCTGCTTCCCTGGCTGCGGCCAGGGATATTCCTTTGCTAGAGATATGTAAAGCAGCCACCTGGAAAACAGTCCATACATTTACCAAGCATTACTCCCTGGACATCCAGGCTAGGAGTGATGCTCGGTTTGGTACAGCAGTACTGCAGAGCCTATTCCCAAGGTAGGTTTGATTCCCTCCTCCATGGAGGTACTGCTTGGTAGTCTGCAATAGTCAGAACACAGCAAGACTTTATGTTGAAGAAAAAAATACTCACCTTAGTAATTATGTTTCTTTTAATGGAGTCTTGCTGTATTCTGACCTTCCTCCCTACCTCCCCTCTCAGAACCTGTTTTTGGGAAGTGGGCTGGCTGGTGCAGTGTTGCACCCCAGGGGTGAATTTGGGTACTCCCTCCTTTTAGAGAGGGGGAGTGGGTTATATTATTAATTTAACAATCTTAAGTTGTTCACTATCTGGTTTTTGATTTTGGATTTCTTGACTTGAGTCTTTTGGGGATCCAAAATATTTGGTTGCCATTTAGCTATTTTTAGCTATATAGGAAAAAAAATTCTTAATGGTCCAAGAAAGCAACAGTCTCATGAGGGATTAAACATCTCAGCCTTGGGTTGACTTACGAACAGCAGTCCTTAAGTTTTAATTATAAGGATGATCAGGCGTTCTCGGTGAAATGGCAAGAATGAGCTGAGCGAGCAGTAGGAACAGGAGGAATGCAACCTCATAAAGGATCAGATTCGCAAGAGATGCCGCAGGGAAAGGTGTATCAGCAGTACCCTCACAACAATGACAACAAAACAGATCTCATACAGCGCTTCAATGAGCATGTTAGACAAGAGGATGTCAGAAGAAACTTTCGATACCCACTTACTATCAGCAATGGCAGAAGCACATCTACTATATACCCAGATTCAGAAGAATTCCTGTTTTCCTGCAACCATGAGGGGGTAGATATGAGGATAGTGCTGCATTGTGCTCTTGTGAAAGGCCCACCTGTTGTTCGAGCCAAAGATACAGACATCCTTGTCCTGATGGTTTACACTTTCGCAAAGACCCTTCCAGATTCATCATGGATGCTCCAAATCGACCCTGACATATCTGTAAACATAGGATCTATATACGATCACACTGGACATGCTGCAAGTCTCAATCTGCCACAATACCATGTTGTCTCTGGTTGTGATGCAGCGAATTACTTCTACAAGGTATCAAAGAAATTAGTCTTTAGATGTTCACACAGGGTCGAAGAGAGAATAAATCTCCTTTCAGGGCTTGGGGAATGCACATATGCTTCACAAGACACTGAACAAAACATCAAGACCTTCATTCAACATTGCATGTATGATAATATGGGCAGACTTCTTGGAAAACAAACTGAACTTACAAGCTCAAATGGGCAGACTGGGTGGGCCATAGGCCCTTATCTGCCTACACTGTCTATGTATCTATGATACAGGAGGAGAGGATCTGGTAGACACACAAGTAAAGCAATACAATAACCTGAAAGTGAAGACTATGCAAACGATTCTAACAGACCCAGCGAGCCTATGTCAGCACATAAAGAGAGCAAATCCCATAGCCTACTAGTGGCACCACTGCACAGAGCCGGAAACCCCAAAAGTTGACCCTTGTTTGTCACGATGGAAACAAGAGGATGAAACGCTGAAACCTGTGTGGTTCACTGGGTTTCAGTTACCTGACATTGTACGTCATAGAAGAAAAGGCGGAAGGTTAGCCAGCTGACAATGTGCAGCTGACGGAGATGAGGCAGACGACGAAGGTGAGTCAACACCTCAAAGACACACACAGAAGACCAAACAAAAACCTTCGACCACAGCGCCAATGACTGATTGTACAGGAGATGATGACACTGAAAACGACATATCGGCAGCCAGTGAACAAACTTCTATGGACAAATCTTCAAGCTTCAGGTCTGAATGTGACAGTTCAG
Source organism: Neoceratodus forsteri (assembly GCA_016271365.2). Lineage (NCBI taxonomy): Eukaryota > Metazoa > Chordata > Ceratodontiformes > Ceratodontidae > Neoceratodus > Neoceratodus forsteri. The sequence continues at coordinate 94,090,194 of JADMNL010000023.1, read as the reverse complement.
ATCCAAAGTGGACTTCAATATAATGACTTCAAAACTGGACATTACAACCAAGGTGTAATGTTAACCCAAAATATTCGGAGTGCTGGGTCACATCGTTCATAAAATGACAATTATAAACAAATCAGCACATGTAAAACATTTCGATTTTAAGCATTATTGTGCATACTTCAAACTATTTTATCAGTAAATTGCCTCATGAATTCAATTGTTTTCTGTAGTATTAATGTGTGCATTTGGTCCTCTATCCAACAAGGAGCCTCAAAGCAATATATAAATGTTCATAAATAAATGTTCAGTATATAGATGTTCATGAATCATTGATAATCAGTATCTTGGAAGCTAGGGATTTGGAAATTATTAGCGAATCAAGTATTTACTAGCGATATGACGGCCATATTGGATTTTGGTGGCCATTTTGGATTTTCTAAGTTGTTCCATCCAACTTGGCATGGCAATAAATGTAGAAAATGACACCTTGGGATTGCAAATCGGGCATTTCTAGGCCAAGCTATGGGGCCCAGAGGGCCCACAATGTCCAAAATCAGAAACTGCCCCCCACCCCCCGAGGGGCCATCCACCAATTTTATTGGGGGTAACAAGCAAATTCTGAAAGGCGAGGTCTGTCTACACAGGAATCTGCAGAGATACTAACCTCTGTATCGGAAATCTAAAGATTAGCCAGTACAGCTGTCTATTACTGTTATAGCTAGCTTTATGCTCATGGCTCCAATTTATAAAAATGTCACTGGAGTGCCTAAGGACTGGCGAGAGGAGGAAGGCAACGGCAGTGTTGCACTGTGGTTCATGTGAAAACTGCCCTGTCTTTCGTAAGGCATTCTGTGAAGATGGTTTTTCGCTCTGAACCTGAACTGTTCCATTTCTGGTTGAACTGACTTGTTTTAGTAGTTGAGTACAATCTGGGATACTGAGCTCCACATCATCTGATAAAATATAGCAATATGAGCTGGTCACAGTTAACATTCATAATATCTATACACACCACAATTTAAATACAGCTGGTGCCTTTGCATACCTCAACGCAGATGCATGCACAATATAACCCACTGCAACGCTAAACTGCAGTCACTATAAGTAATTACAAAATACTGTAGAGGAAGCATGGCTAAAAAGGTGGACTGGCACATGAAGCATGCATGCAGAAATATACTAAGCTACGTCATTTCCTCTCCAGTACTTTCTTGACATGGAACCTCTGTAAAAAGGGCCCTTGGTTCAACGGTCTTTCCAATTTGTAAAATAAATAAACCTTTCCCACATCCTCTGCTTTTCCTCCAGCTGTCCCGATACCAGCAGCACCACCCACCCCCAATCACTGAACTTCTTGTGAACTTACCAGTTACTTACTGGATGGCTTGCCACATTGGTCGCACAATGACGCACATGCCCACGCCTGCATGCATGCGTGCCAGTGTCTGCAAACAGCTCTGCCTCACATTGCTGCTCTCACAGCTGCTACCACCTGACCTCCACCAGACAGCAGTCAAGTGGTGAGAAGCAGGATCCCCTGCCCCCCACCCTGACGGAGGAGACCTGTGCTTTACAGGCTCAATCCTGAGGATCTGTGCACATTCCTGAACATGGGACACCGATGTCGCCCCTTTTCCAGTACTCTGTAACTACTTATAGTGGCTGCAACTGACTGTAATGGGTTTCATTTTGCGCACATCTACTTAGGGGTATGGCGAAGGGGCCAGCTTTATTTAAATTGTGATGTATACTTATGAACTAAATACATTATTTTTTCACTTATTTGTGAGTGCTAGCAACCTCTTCTGCTTTTGCAGAACTTTTAACCATAGTATCTTCCTCAAGCTATGCACCAACATGTCCATTCTTTGAGCAAGGCTTCTTGCACTCTTTTATCCCCCTCTGAATCCGTAATATCTAGTCTTGTACTGTATCTATTTTGCAGATGTAACTTGCCATTTCTTAGCAAGTCTTGGACTTGGTTTAAACTTACAGAAGTAGCTAAATGGGTCTTGAACTTCTCTGATCAATGTACGCATTATAGTGCTTAACCGTGACCTTTGTTGAAGGGTTTATATTATACAGCAGTATCCTAATATCAACATTACACATCTGGAGGTTATGCTTCTTGACTGCATAAAGCATGACTGTATTAACTGGGTTTTAAAATCCATCACTGTGAAGTCCCTTCTAGTGATGCAATGACAGTGTGTATGAAAACCAGTCCTGAACTAAATCACCCATGAGGCTATGTGAACCACACCTAATGACTCTCTATTGTGCCACAGGATAGTATCAGGGCTCCTAGTGCTCCGTGGAACTTCACTCCTGATTTCTGCAGTGACGTTTGCTCATTCCTATGGAAGAGATCATTAATTTGTGTGGCAGAATGTAGTCCTACCACTGGCTGAAGTATTATGCAATGTCATCAATTACATCACATGTTGCACACACAAGACAGGCTTCAGGATAAATAAATGTGTGGGGGGGGGGGATCCAGGCACTAAGGAAAAACTATGCATTTGAATGAAATAGCCCCCAGAGCACTTAAATCTGCAGCACTAGATAAATTCTGTAGCATTATGCAAGTTCTGTGGAAAATGTCATGGCCCTGGAATCGCATAACACCAGGGAGGCGACTTGGATTGTACTTTGTCTTTCTTTCACAAAATAAAACGTTAAAAAGAATAAGCCTTACATTTTGTATAATGATTATTAGTAATGGACCTACGTAATGTATTATAATTGATTTTATACCAAAGATCTTTTTTATTCCATATTTTGTATGTGTTAAACTACTGTTTATTTATACATACTATTAAACAAACTAAAACCGAAAACTATTTTAAGTGATAAGCCAACTTGGCCCAGGACAGGATTCAAAACATTCAGACTTAGCCGGGCCGGTAGTATGGAGGGCTAAGGTACTATCACCTGACGTTCTGCCACAACGGCAACCCAGGTTTGGAAAAGGACTCTGGTCACAGGCTATAGGCCATGGCGGAAAAGGATTCAGTGTCCGAGGGACAGCTCTTTTCTCCCAGGGTTGGGAGGTATGTTTGCTTGACTTTAGACTATCACCAGGTGGAGGTCTGGTGGTGGTGTAGCACAGGTGGCAATGTAGGGAGGGCACTGCGGGGATGGTTGTACCTCCAAGCACGAGTCTGACGCTCTGCACAGTGAGGGCAGGGAGTAAAGTGAAAAATGGCACATCTGGGGTTTAATGAAGCCCTTGAGCCCACACCACCACCTAAGCTCATAAGATCGTCCGCTTTGGATTACTCATGGGGGGGGGGGGCTCCTCCTCCTCCAGCCCCACCATGGGAAGGGGGGAATCTGTGGGTAGAACTAGACCACGGCTAAGTGGCAAGGGAGGTGGATGCCAGCTCAGGGAGCTGGGGACTTGGCTGATAAGCCATCCCCCTTTCAACCAGATGCAAGGAAAGAAAATATATATGGGAAAAACAAGTCCACATTGTTGGGCAGGGTGGGGGCTGGGCATGAAGTGGAGTCAGTGTCTTCAGTCTCCAAGAAAATATGACCTATCAGCCTGCCAGCGCAGCGGTAGGGCTTCCGCTTGCAATGCCATTGCCCAGGTTCGTGAAGAGTATGACAGGGTTGAATAAGGCCATGTCCCATTTGTTATGCAGAAAGAGTGTTAACACAAGAGTCTGTTCTGTCCTGTCTCTTGTCTGTCTGGTTGCGCAACCAAATTTTCTTGTGAGACCTAGGAACTGATCACTCCAACAGTTTGGCAATTCTCCGGACCTTGCTATATCTCTGCCTTCACTTGCTGTTGTGTCTTTTCTTCCCCCTTGCATATCTGCAGTGATAAAAAATATGTGAATCTCTGTGTAAATCTGTATGTGAAACTGGGATCCCTTTGTTTAAGACTATATACAGTTATACTGTTGAAATGATTGCAAAAAGCTATCTGGAACTCAAAGGGGTTAACCTGAGATTCAGTTTTTAAGCCCTTTGCAGAGCTGTAAACAAGAGGTCAGTTCTGTGACACCATGTACTGTTTTGTTTCACCTGTAAGGAATGAAACTTACAGGAACATTCTGTGAGAAGCAGGCTTTCTTAACGAGTTCCCAGACAAAGACTTATAAAGAGAGCAGCAATGCTTTTGTTGAAGAGATAAGGAGAGTGAGAGAGCAAGACTAAAACTTGGAATTAGAGATATTCTCAGATGAAGAACTCTGTTTTCTGTGTTTGTACTGCGTTGGTAAATAGTTATACTGAACACATTTTTATTTTGCTGTTATTAATAAAAATGAAATGCTATTTGTGAATTTTGAAACTGCTCCTGATTTTCCTATGCTTCCTGACCTGTGCCCAGAGTGGGACAAATCAGATTGTTAGATGGTGGTCAGGTTGGCCTCTAGCTTTCAAAATATGGTAGCCAAACCAATATTTGTAATGGCCATCCTTTTTAAGGGCTCAAAAATCACTGTTGGCAGGTAGCCAAGTTGGCCAATAAATTTCAAATTATAGTAGCCAAAACAGTTTTTTAAGTAGCCATTGACCACATGGCTACCTGATTTGTCCCACCCTGCCTGTGCCTTGATGACAAACAGACCCGAGGAGTCGGAGGGCTGGCCAGGGAGAAGAGGATTTAGCATTCGAAGGACTGCTCTCTTCCGGGGGAATGGCGGGTGAGCATCTAGCGCTTGACTGACCTCTGGCAGAGGCTAGGAGAAGCAGCTACCAGAGCCTGAGTACTAGCAAGGTGTGCCAGACACTGGCACTTTGCGCCATCACGCCACTGCATGCCATGCCTCCCAAAGGGGTTAAGCATGAAAAATGGCAGCCCCATTAATGATGCTCTGCTCCACCAGTCACAACTGCCCGCTACACTCGGTCACCAACCTAGTGTAGCATTCCATCGGGCTTGGTCTGATCCCACAGTCCCACCCTGAGGGCAAGCCAGGGAGGCGCCCCAGTACTGGGGGGGGGGACGCTGGGAACCTAACATGGAATCTGTTGGGAAGTGCTAACTCAACGGTCCTGCCTTGCGGGATAAGCCTGAGAGGATTCGTGCCCAAGGTAAGTCAAAGGGGCTGGGTGGAGGGCTGAGAGCGGAAAGTGGAGTCTGAGCTACATGGGGCACAGGCAACAACAACAAAAATGGCCTGTCATTTAGGCCCTGTACACACTAGGGTTTGTAAAACAGTTTAAAGGTTTTGCATACATACTGCAACACAGTTAAAAACATGCTACAATCGTGCTCCAAAATCATACTAGGGTGTAGGATTTAGCACGGTCTTAGACAAGCACAGCTGTCTTAACCCATGATGGCAGCAGTACGGACAAGAGCTGTGCTGCAACACAGGTAACAGCAACCTAACATGAAAGAAAAATAATTTTTAGCCTACAAGAGTTAAACTAAAAATACTCATCATGCATTGCTGAGCTCCCAAAGAGCTCCCAGTCTGAACTATGTACTTTTTATTGTGATCCACCCGATCACTAGTACCCCAGCATGTACTGCAGCACCTGCAATGATCTACGCTGGTGCAGCAACCATGCCTGGGAACTCACTCAAGTAAGCACAGTTTTGTAGCGCAGTGTGAATACTCCCAACAACCATGTTACTGGCTAAAAAGACCAGCTCATCCCTGAGGCCAGGACCTCAATCGGCACACATGTCCTCCTCCCCACCCTGACTTATGCTGCCCCGATCTTACAGGGCATGGCCAAGCAGGAGGTCACCAAGATGCAAATCCTGTATAACAAGGTAGCCTGGTTTGCTACGCAGGACCACTTGCGAAGGCACCATTGTGACACACTTGCCCCGCTACGCTAGCCCTCGCTGACCTCTCATCTCCCCCTACCCCTTGCTCTGCTTGACCTTCAAGCCACTCAGCCCTTCAGCTCCACCCAGCATCGCTGGAACTATCGCACTCAAACATAACCCCAGGAGACTACGGACATCTGGACATACACTGCTTGAAGTTCCCAGAGTCAGGACTAATCCATGCCAGTAGTAAACAACAAGCTTACCATGTAAAATTACATTTTTCTGCACCTTTTGCTAATTCTACTGTCAACATATTTGTAAGGACTGATGCATGATGATAACCATGGCTGTAACCTGCTCACACACCTGAAACTACTCTGCAACCCAAGTCTTTCTCTGTATGAAAATATGTACTGTTATCCCGGGGTCGCCCCTGAAAAAGGAAACTTCGGGGCTCAGTGGGAGTGCCCGGTCACTAAATTGTAAATACAATAAATAAATAAATGTTATGACTTGGATTTTGAAACTGTTTTTCCAGTTTATATAAACACACTGCTCAGTGTTTACAAGGCCTAAACATGCTCCATCAGCCAACCAAGCAGACACATTGCCATAAGCTCACCCCCCCACCCGTCAGGTGGGGGAGCACGTAAGTTTGTCAAGGAATACAAAGCTGTGCATCATTTCCATATTGAAAGGAGAAAAAAACTATCACTGTGTAATATGCTGGTACCAAGAGGTCCCGATCTACAAAACCACAACGTTTACCAGCAATAAGCTGTACAGCTAACTTACTTTCAAATGGTTGGTCATAAACCACCGACCCCCCGGTCTGCCATTCTGATTGTGTTATGATGCACAGATCACCACAGCGGATGCTACTGGCTGAATCAGCCATGGGGGATATTTTTTATGGCAGCCAGCCCATGGGTGGGAATCCTGCAGCATAAACACACTGCTGACAATGCCGGTACCACTCCCCCTTCCTGTGCCAAATAACCAAGTACTTGGCACAGGAAGGGAGTAGGACCAGCAGTGTGAGCAGCGTTATGTGCTGCAGGATCCCAATTGCAGGCTGGCTGCCAGCAAAGTCCCCTGTGGGTGATTCCAGCAATTATGTCACTAATGGGAGCTTTTGGTATACATCCACGATCAGGGTGGCAGCATAAATGACGAGGGTACCCACATCCTCAAGAGCTCGGGGGGGGGGCAAAATTAATCAGATAAAAAGTAGGCTTACTGTTTAACCAAGTACTAAAAAGAACTGGTAAACCTGGCAGTTTTGCAGATATGTTCCTCCTGGTCCCATCCTTTCTTTAAGAAGCTGCAGTAATAAAAAAAAGACACACACAATAACAATTGAACAAATTTTCCGGGACTGTTGGTACTTACTCATATTCTCCTCCTCCCCGCTGGACCAGAGCAAGCTGCCGCGGCTCCTTCAGACCATTTGTCAGCTCCAATCCTTCAACCACATAAGCACTCCGTTAAGGAAAGCAGCACAACATTAACAGCAGCATCATCAGACCCCTGATCACCACAAACACCAGGACAGGGCTCAAACCAGCAGAAAAATACACCTCACATAAAATGCTGTAAGTACAGGCAGCCTCAACATACCAAACTACTGTGTGTGTGTGTGTTTGGGGGGGGGGCTTATTTGGTCTAAACCGAAAGTGCCAAACTTTCAAGTCCCTGATGTACAAAAACTCTGATAAGAACATTTAAACGAAAGCATGCAAGAGGTATTAAAGAGTTAGTGTACTGCCTAGAACTAATATTAGTTTTTTTAAAGTTTTTATTAAGTAAAGCACTATAATCATACAGGTACATTCAATACAAATACAGTACAGAAGAGGTTCTGTATCAGACAAAAACCCTATATATGTAGCTTCTAAAAAAGTTCTGTTATATAACATCATCCCCAGACGCAGGAAGGAGCAGTGTTGACAGAATGAAACAACTCCATGCTTTTGATCATTAAATACTTACGATGACCTCTGAATGTAGAAGGCAATTTTCACAGGATTAGTTTCCAGTACCTGTAAGAACCAGAGGCCATTTCCTCCCGGCCTGGCCACAGCAGCAGCACCTCTTCTGAATCTTCTCAGTCTTAACTATCAAGGGACAAAACTGGCATCCACCGAAGCTACATACCATACCCATCGTTGCCAGTGAAGATTAAATTGGTTAAGTCAGTCATACAGTTCTGCTGTGAGCTTCTTTTAACTGCAGATTTCTAAAACTGGGTACACCACTCTGCCAAAGATGGAACTCTATAGGTCATCCATCATCTTGTTAAAGCTTTTTCTGTAGCTAATAAATATACTAAAAGCAATGATGTGGGCCAAATACAATGCCCCCTAGTGGGGATCGAAAGTAAAGCCAGTTCAGCAGTTAGCTCTACAGGTTCCCCAATCAGATCTTCCAGTTCCTTCAAAATGGCATTCCAATATGGAGCAATGACAGGGAAAGACCAAACAATATGACCCTGATCTGCTGGGGTATATCCGCATTGCTTGCAGTAGACCCCCAAATGTTGTGGCATGTATTTTATTGGAACCACTGGAGTGCAAAAATAACAGTAACTGCATTTCCTGGCGTATTTCTTCCAATGATTAGTTATTTTTTACAGAAGGAACAGCAAATTTTAACCAAGAGTCATACTGTACTGATATGTTTAAATCTCTATTCCAGCTATCCAGAATGAACTGAGAAGAGTCACTTAGATGTTCCCTTAAAGTTTTATAAGTATATCGTATTAAGTGTTCCCATAGTCGGTCCCGTTGAGCATCTAATATCATACCATATTTTAAGGGTGGAATAGGGTCAAGAAACACACTATACTTTTTTTTTTGCTTATGTAAAATATGTCCTGACCTACAGATACCTGAAATGTTCCTGACCCATTAGGCCATAGTTAGTTTGTAATGTTTCAAATGGGAGTACTCTAGTATGATCTAGGAACTGGTGAATATACTTTAGAACAAACTATCACCACCGTTTAAATGACAGGTCCATTTGTGCCGGTAAGAAATCCTCATCTGCCGCCAATAATCTACAAAAATAAAATATGTGTTCCAACTTAGGGTGGGACCTTAACTGGTACAAGACTTTAAGCTTATTTCCGGTTAAATTTTAAAATGACTAAACTGGGGTGTTTCTCAGGAGTTGCAAACAGGATAGGATCTAAATCACAAATCGTTGAGAGAAAACTCAATAATTTCCCAAGGGGCTGTACAGTTTGGTGTCATCCACATTAAAATAATTCTTAAGAAAGCTGCTCTAGCCTACAAATCTGAATTCAGTAGGCCTATCCCTCCCTATGCAAATGATAGTTATAGTAATGAAAAATGGATTCAGAGTCTATCGGAAAGCTGCAAATCATTTTCTGCCAGGACATAAAATAATATCTATCTGGGTAGAATGAGATTGTTCAGAAAAGGTACGGCAGGCATGGTAATATATTCATCCAGATAATTTCCGCCTGTTGAAAAAAAGATAGAGGCAATCTTCCCCATTTTGTCAAATCCTCTAAGATTTTAGAGGTCAGGGATTCAATGTTTATTAATTTTAAATTAATCTCATTTAAAATATAAAAGCTAAATACTTAATTTTAGTGCAGTGCCATTTTATTTGAAGTGTTTGTTTGAGTACTCTCGATGAGAGTAATTTAATAAGAGGACCTCGGTTTCGTGGGGATTTAGCTTGAATCCTGCCAGAGACTCGAAGTCTTGCAGAATGGTCCAGGCCACCGGTATCAATTCCTCTGGAGTCAGTAACATCAAAAGGACATTGTCCACTTAGAGAGACACCTTATGTACAGTTTACCCTGAAAGGGCCCCCTCAATGTGAGAAGAGTTCCTAAGTGCTTTGCTAAACGTTCTATACAGTATATAATGCAAAAAGTAAAGGGGATAGTGGGCATCTATGGCAGGTACCTCCAGCTAATATTAGTTTTGAAAGCAGTCAATCATTACTTCTTACATCTGAGGTACTTTTTCTTGTCCCTTTGGTTACTTAGAAGATTTTTTTACCTAACATAAGTAGGTGTGATGTGTGGCATAGCACTCTGCCTGGCAGCTGACATCTCTTGCTCTGTTCCTCCCATTATAACATCAGCATTGTTTTGTGACATCACTGTGACATCTCAGCAGCTCTGGAAGAGCCACTCATTAGCTGCCAGGTCAGACACCTGTGATGTCACTATTATTGAGGTCACAATGCTGATGATGTAGTGAACGTTACAGAACTAGATATAGCAGCTGCCTGGCAAAGTGCTGTTCCACACATCCAACATAATACTACCACTGAGCAAAAGGAAAAAGAAAACTGCTTCAGAAATAAAAAGTTACAACTACTTCTTAAAATCTGTAACATTTTTCAGTCTGCCATTTTTTTGGTTCTGGTAGCTTTTTAAAGTGACCTGCTCACCACACATTTTATGAAATATTTCTGTTTATCAAGACATATACACAACTATATGCAAAATTACAAAACAGAAGGGGATCTCTTATACCCAACACACAAGAAACAGTATCATGTCATTTCATGAGTTTGGTATGTTACAGAGGACATCTGGCTCTGTTAGGTACATCACAACTGAATGGAACCAATCACAGCAGCTTTCACAATGCTAATAACATCACAATACCTATGTACAGCGCTCAAACCTGCAGCCAAAATCAAACAGAAACAGTCAGATCTTCATACAAACAGCAGATTTAAAAGTTATAACTAGTAAATTGATGAGACAAACGACTATGCAATGGTCTGACTCAAAATATGTAATAATCTCTTGTGAGGCAGCAGGATTCTGATAAACTCATGCATGGCTCCACCACTCGTCAGTTATGGTCCTGTAAATCAAATAAAAACTCTTTTCTTCCATGCATTTCCCACATACTTTGTTTTTTAATACAAGTGCTGAAGCCAAGAAATAAATAGAGAATAACAGATGGGTAGCCAGTTATAACGAGGATTTTACACACCCAGAGGGGTGGGATGCTACATAATCCCTGAGAGCGAAGCTCGAGGGGTTTACTAAGGTATCCCACCCAGAGAGTGTGTGTAAAATCTGAGATTTAACTGGCTACCCATGTTTTATTTTGTATAATTTCTTGTTTCTACTTTTTTGCCATGCAACTTAGTTTTACTTATAAAAGAGAATGTCATTATAACCAGCCGGTTATAACGACAGAATTATAATCAGCTTTTCCTATGTTAAAAAATAGAAACCAGTTATTATTAAGGTTTAATTTGATGCATTTCCCTTTATGCAATGAGAGATAACAAAACCGCCTGGATAGCTCCACTGCAGCTGCAGCATAAGGGATAATGGTATAGACATCGAGGACTGATGCAGTTAATGTAAGAGAAAACCACCCCCTTATCTATTAGGGGTTTTTTTTGTAATTGTGGGTCTTAAGTGCACATTCATGCAGGAAAGAGATAATACTACATAAAACGATAAACATTCAGGGAGTGACATAGGAAATTGGTAGCTCCATGATGGGTAATACGTACAGTGATAAAGCATTTCTATTGTAAGTTTGTAACCAGTTCGCATTAGTCAAATGCTTGTTCAAGACATGGAGATTATATATTTGAGGTTCAGATAACTGGGGTTTACTGTATGTATATATAGATTCCCCCCCCCCCCAAAAAAAAAACTGTGTTAATGCACCAGGTAGAGTAACTTAATGCCACAAAACTAGGGAAATGTATATATATTTATTCAACAGGTGTGGACCCAAAAGAAAAAAATTACTCACCTTAGTAATGTTGTTTCTTCTAATGGAGTCTTGCTATATTATGACATATGCAGTGAGTCCCAACCTTCGAACTGCTCCGGAGGTGTAAGAGTTAACTTTCCATACCAGGCATGGAACGCTGAGCTCGAGCTTGGTTGAAACTCTGTCTGTTCTTCAAACTCAAACCGTCAGATCTTCACGAGCTAAACTCACTGAGGTCCTGTGTGGAAGCTGTAAACTTACACTAGCCAACTGGCTACTAAACATAAGAACACATTTTTTGGTCCCAAAACAAAGACTCAAGTCAGGAAACCCAAAAAATGAAAAACACAACACCAAGTCACCCCAAAAAAGGAGGGGTGAAAATAGCAAGGTGGGCATCTACTAAGTGCCAACACTGCTGCCACCCACATCCCAAAAATATAGAGGTTCTGAGAGGGGCAGGCGGGGGAGGTCATAATATAGCAAGACTCCATTAGAAGAAACAACATTACTAAGGTGAGTAATTTTTCTTCAAACAAACATAAGTCTTGCTATATTATGACATATGAACTACAGCAGTACCTCCATGGAGGAGGGTCAGAACCTACTTAGGAAATAGGCTCTGAAGCACAGCTGTGCCAAACCGAGCATCACTCCTAGCCTGGATGTCCAGGGAGTAATGCTTGGCAAAAGTGTGAACTGTTTTCCAGGTAGCTGCTTGACATATCTCTAGAATAGGGATGTCCCTGGCAGCAGCCAGGGAAGCAGCTGTACTTCTGGTAGAGTGAGCCCTCAGGCCTGAAGAAGTAACCTTACCCAGCTTTTCATAACAGAATTGGATACAAGAGACAATCCACCTGGCAATGAAATCTTTTAGTGGCAGGTTTCCCTTTACCAACCTCACCATAAGTGAGGCACAGTTGGAGGGAGTCAAACCTGTGACCCTTGGTACGCTCTATGTAGTAACTAAGGTCTCTCTTCACATCTAAATGGTCAGTGAAGTACACTGGAAGAGATATAGATTGATTAAGGTGGAAATCTGAAACCACCTTAGGCAAGAACTTCCTGTTAGTCCTGAGGACCACCTTATCTCTATGAAAGGAGATAAAATCAGGCTCCACTGACAAGGCTTGTAATTCACTTATGGGTCTGGCAGAAGTAATAGCTACCAGAAACACAGTCTTCCAAGTCAAGTACTTAAACTCTGCTGAAGACAAAGGTTCAAAGGGAGGTTGCATAAGCTGAGCAATGCAAACATTAAGATCCCAGGCAGGGGCAGGGTCCCTAAATGGAGGGTTGGTGTGAAGCAATCCCTTAAAAAACTTGGAGAATACAGGATGAGCTGAAAGAGAAGAGGGTTTACCTGCTGAAATAAAGGCAGACACAGCTGCCAAATGTACTTTTAGGGTAGCTGGTCTCAGCCCCAAGGTATTTAAATGGGCCATATAATCCAGGACTGTGGGTAAATCAGCAGATTCTGGGGAAATATGCTTCCCAGAACACCATATGGAAAACCTCTTCCATTTGGAGTTATAGGTAGCCCTGGTGGAAGGTTTCCTGGAAGCCTTCAGAATATCCATTACACCTTGGGAGAGGTGTAGATCAGCAAACTCTAACTCTTCAAGAGCCAGGCCTTGAGATTGAGAGATTTGAGGTTCGGGTACCAAACCCTCCCCTGAGCACAGGTTAACAGGTTGTGATTCCTGGGAAGACACAGGGAAGATGGACTGCTAAGGACAGTAGGAGTGGATACCAGGGTTGTCTGGCCCAATCTGGAGCAATCAGGATCATCTTGCAGGATTGAGATCTGATTTTGACTAGCACTTTGAACAGGAGCGGGAAGGGGGGAAGCATAGAGGAACTTCCCTTCCCAATTGAGAACTAAGGCATCCAGAGGGACTGAGCACAACACTGGGGGCCTGCAGCAAAAAAGGGGAAGCTGGTGATTGTCTGGGGCTGCAAAAAGATCTATCTGCGGGGTGCCCCATCTGGCAAATATCACCTCCAAGACCAGGGGATCCAGTGACCATTCGTGATGGCCCTGGGAAATCCTGCTGAGAGCATCTGCCAGGACATTGTCCTTTCCTGGGAGGTGAATTGCCGTGAGGGAGGTGTTCAGGGAGTAAGCCAGAGACCACAACTTCATTGTTTCGGTGCACAAGGCCGTAGACAGAGTGCCCCCTTGCTTGTTGATGTACCACATTGTGGTGGTGTTGTCTGTTCTGACCTGTACAACTTTGTTCTGAACAGATTTGGAAAAAACTTGAAGTGCTAGAAAAACTGCTCTGAGTTCTAACAGGTTGATATGGAGCAGAGATTCCTGAGGGGACCACAATCCCTGGGTAGTGAGGTCGCCCATGTAAGCTCCCCACCCCAAGAGGGATGCATCTGTAGTAAGGATTAAGGAGTGAGACTGAGTGACAAAGGGAACCCCTTGTCTCAGATTGCTCTGATCCTGCCACCACTGTAGGCCTGGATCAGGGTTCGAGTTACTGGGATCAATTTGGTTAGAGGGTCTTTCCTTTGAGACCAAAAGGCTCTCAGATGGAACTGGATGTCCCTCATCTGAAATCTTGCTCCCTGCACTACTGCTGTAGAAGCAGCCATGTGCCCCAGGAGCTGTAGAAAATGCCTTGCTGGTCGAGAGACCTGCAGGGTGAATGAGGAGCCAGAGAGACCAGGGTCCTTGCCCTGTCCAAAGGAAGGAAGGCTCTGGCTTTCTCTGTGTTCAGCTCTGCGCCTATGAAGGTGAGGAGCTGGACAGGCTCTAGGACTGACTTTGAAAGATTCAGAAGGAAACCTAGAGGTGAGCAGTTGCTGAGTTATCTGTAGATGTAACTTGACTTGGTCTGGAGACTGGCCTACTATGAGCCAGTCATCCAGGTAAGGAAAATGCAATTTTTGCCTTCTTAGGGAAGCAACTGCTACTGCCAGGCATTTTGTGAATACCCTTGGAGCAGAGGTGAGGCCAAAGGCATTGCTCTGAACTGGTAATGGCCTGAGGGCAGCTCGAACCTGAGGTACTTTCGATGGGACCTTCTGATGAGAATATGGAAGTAGGTATCCTTGAGGTCCAAGGACGCTAGCCAGTCCCCTGGCCTTAGAGAGGGTAGAATAATTCCCAGAGTCACCATTTTGAATTTTGGTTTTAAAAGGTGCTTGTTTAAATATCTGAGGTCCAGGAAGGGCCGCCATTCTCCTGTCTTTTTTGGAGTAAGGAAGTACCTGGAGTACAAGCCTTTGCCCTGGTGTAGGGGTGGAACCCTTTCCACAGCTCTGAGAGCCAGGAGGGAAGAGACCTCTGCCTCTAGGGCAAGAGCCTCTGGTGGATTTGCAGGTGGAAAGGATCTGGTTCTCATCTTTGGAAATTTTTTGAAGCTGAGAACCAGTCCCTGGGCTTACTACTTCCAGGACCCACTTGTCTGATGTCAGAGACTTCCAGTCCTGGACAAAGTAAGCCAGCCTGCCCCCTACAGGTAGCTGAGAATCGGCCCTGGCAACCCCATCAGGGTGCCTGCTTGGCAGGGGCTTTGGGCTGAGGGGTGGAAGCAGGCCTGCTTGTACCCAGTCTGCCTCTCCCTCTAAAGAACCCCCTCTGGGCATAAGCAGAAGAGGAGGCCTGGGCTTGGTAAAAAGGCCTATGAAAAGGCCTGCCCCTGCCCCTGGAAAGCTGCCTTTGAGGAGTGGCCTGCCTTTCCTTGGCCTGTGCACTCCTATAGGTGGTCCTATACTCATCCATTTTCTTCATGTAATTCTCTGTCTGCTCCCCAAACAGAGAATTACCCACAGCAGAAAAATCCATGGCCTTAGTCTGGGTTTCCTGTGACAGGCTAGACCATCTGAGCCAAGCCATTCTGCGAAGTGCCACAGATGTAGCCATAACTCTTGATGACACATCATTAGAGTCCACTGCAGCATGGAATTGCACCTTGGATGCCTCAATACCATCAGCAGCCACCTGGCTCCAGCTCCTTGGCAAGCTGGCCAGGGACCTGTTTTGCTAGAGCCATAACAGTATCCCATCTGGATTTCTGATATCTAGCAACATAAGTCATATAATTTGCCTGTCTGAGTCCCAAGGATGCTGCCATGTACTGTTTCTTTGCGATAGCATCAATCCTCCTGGAGTCCTTGTCAGGGGTGTGTGAAGCCAAGGGAATATTTGCCTTGTCACAGGCTGCAGCCTGCACTACCCCAACATGGCTGCATTGTTAACATAGAAACATAGAATTTGACGACAGATAAGGACCGCTTGGCCCACCCAGTCTGCCCATTTCCCTACCTGATGGATAAGTTGCAGATCCTAGTTAACCAGCAGCCTACTTCTTCCTACCCCCAACCCCTAGAATTGCCTTATGACTGTCCCATGCATGCTTGAATTCCACGCTGTGTAAGAAACTCTGTATCAGAGCCTGAAAATGTGTACCTCTTGTCCATTCTCTTATCCACAGGAGGTATAGTGTGAGGAGTTTTTAGAATTTTAACTGTCTGCTTCCCAAAAGATTTATGCAAAGGAACAGACAGTCTCCTTGACTCTGGGACATCCATCATTTCCACATAGTCAGGCTCCTCTTGATCATCCACAGCTTCCTCCATAGGGAGCTGGAGGGTTTCAGCCACTTTTTTATAAAACATAAAATGAGAAGGGGACTCAGAAAGCCTAGGAGGTTACACTCCTGAAGGTCTGTCTGGGGAGATGTCCGGGTCAATGGGCACATCCAGACTTTCAAATCCACATTCACGCTCCTCATACTCCTCTTCCCCCTCCTCCAGTTCATAATATTCCTCTAAATCATACTCTTGAACCAGTGGAACCGGCCGAACCGTACGCTTACCTGATGGTGCCGGTTCGGTCGGAACCGGGGAAAGCGACTGGACAATTTTAATCGCTTTGGCTATTTCTTCAGCGGTTTAAGAGGAAAATTTTGGCTCCACACCAGCTGACTTCCTAGTCCTTTTTGCTGGAACCGACTCCTCGGAGTCGGATCTCCTTTTGCCCGAGGAAGTCTCGCCCTGGTCAGAGGGCACTCCCTCCGGTTCGGTTGGAACCGAACCGGCTGGCCATCTGGTTCAGCGGACTTTTGGCCTCCTTTCTGAGCCTACCAACTCTTTTCCAGGGTAGCTGCAGGAAATTTTTACAAATCTGGCAGTCTGCATTGAGGTGGTCAAACCCCAGACAATAAACACAGGTGGTGTGCGGGTCAGCCTTGGCAAAGACTTCCCCTCAGACACTGCAGTGTTGAAACCCAGTGGGCCCGGTTTTTCTTTTGGGTTTCTCAGACATAGTGCCAGTCCTAACCAAACTAACCCGTTTATGGCAATCCGCCAGGTAAGACCCTCTTATCGGTTCCCAACCGTGTCA
This sequence comes from Neoceratodus forsteri, assembly GCA_016271365.2. NCBI lineage: Eukaryota > Metazoa > Chordata > Ceratodontiformes > Ceratodontidae > Neoceratodus > Neoceratodus forsteri. The sequence goes on along the minus strand of JADMNL010000023.1, from coordinate 94,073,366 downwards.
CGGGTTGTGGAAAAAAACGTAATAAAATCTGTTTTTTTTAGAACCGATAAGAACCGGTAACCACACTCTAAATGACAGATTAATATATTTTAAACAACCTGATCGGTTCAAACTGAACCGATAAACCGTTTACAAGTTCCACACAGAATAGAATCAATGTAAAACCTATCTAGTACTCACAAATACCACAGACAGAGTCTGAACCGACCGGTTGCAGTTTAAATTCAGTCGAAAACCGAGAAAAACAATACTTTAACAGACAAAATGAACCAAGCAGAATGAGAAATCTCCGGAGCGACTGTTCAGTGAGGCGGAGTAAAGAATCTGACTGTTTGAGTTTGAAGAACAACAGACAGAGTTTCAACCGAGCTCGAGCTCAGAGTTCCATGCCTGGCATGGAAAGTTAACTCTTTCACCTCCGGAGCAGTTCGAAGGTTGGGACTCACTGCATATGTCATAATACAGCAAGACTTCATGTTGTTTGAAGCCATTATACAAACACTAATATTTGAGCTACTGTGTACATAAATTTCATTTATGTACAAGACACATCATCATGACATGTCTCCTCCATCTCCTGCCAGACTGGCTTGCAGTACTTGCGTTATTTTCATTTTCACAAAAGTACCTCACAGTCTAACTTTGCAGACACTACTGCTCAAACTCCTCCTGTTGTTTTTCAAAAGCACAACTTGTGACATGCATTTTTAAACTTCCTCGGAAAAAAAGCTCATTATTTTTGTGTCAGCTTGCACGTGGGCAAGAAACACCTTGCTTCAGTAGCGGGTGGTGGAGGCGCGGCAGTGTTGTAGCAAACGGCAGCAGTCTGTTTTGGGGCTGGTCTCTGCCGCGGCGAATATAGGAGTATGCTGTCGATGATGGCAGTTAATGAGCATGCCACTATACTCAAAGAAACTGACCGCTGCAATCAAGGGGCACCCCGTCACTACACAATCAGCTGTGTTTGCAGGGAGGTCCCTGACTACAGCAGTCAATTACAGCTGCATTGTCTGGTGTCACCTTTCAATAAACATTCCATCAGCCTCTTACAGTCCCCAGAAAGCCAACAGACAGTTGCAGCCTCTCACAGTCTTTGGTGAAGCCGACAGGGGTGCCCAGTCCCCGACAGCATGCCCCCTTCCAGTTCATTTGCCGATGGGGTAGCCCAATCCCCGTCGGCATGATGCGCCCCTTCCCCATTTGTTGTGTGCAGAGGGGGTGCCCAATCCCCCTCGGCTGATGAACTCTCCCCCACAAGCACACTGTATGACCGACAGGGGTACCCAATCTCCATCGGCTCCACCCCCCCAAACTTCCAGGTGTCATGATGGGAGCCCACCCCAGCTTGCCAAAGTCCCACGTCGTCTTTTGAAGAAAAAAAAAACTGTAAAAAAAGAAAACAGTCCCTTGTCGAGTCTCTTACCCCTTCCCCAACCCGCGCTCACCCTCTCCATTAACTCACCCCCACACACCCTCTCCCCATACTTACCTTCAGAGCCCAACACAACCATCTTGTAAACCGAACACGTCTGCACTCTTCAAAGCCAACTACGAAATGAAGAAATGGTGATAAGCTGTATAATAGCATCAATGGGTTTTTTTCCAACTCATGTGGACATCTCGGGCATTTTTTCGACTTTTGGCACCAAATTTTCAACCTGGGGTTCTTGAGACCCCTCCTCATGAATTCAGTCACAGTCATGGTGTTATTCGGTCCCGAAAGGTGATTGAGGTCACTGCGCGGAATCACCTTTCAGGACCGATTAACAAAATGACAGTGTCACTGTTCAAGAGGTGGGTTCTCAAACAGCCTATGTTGCAAATTTGGTGAAAAAATTCCCAAAAATGACTGTGTTATGAGCGTGCGTTGCGCAGTTTCCACGCACACTTGTAACTTCGCAAATCTGTAATATTTTCACTCCAGATTTTCAACAATGCCATTTTTTCACACCTCCTTATGAACAGTACAGTTATCATTTTTCACATCCTGACTTAAACGTGTTTTCTCACGTCCGGAGAAGAACAGTGCTGTCGCTGTGGGAAATCAGTGTTCGGGATAGATTAAGAAAATCACAGTGGCATTGTTCATGAGCAGAGGCCCTAAAATGCCTACATTGAAAATCTGGTAAAAAAAATTCCAAAAACTGACCACGTTATGGGTGTGCATTATGCATTTTCTACGCACACTCATAACTTCGTGAATTTTTTATATTTTCACTCCAGATTTTCAACATTGCCATTTTTCCACACCTCCTCATGAACAGTATAGCTGTCATTTTTCACATCCTGCACAAAATGTATTTCCGCACCTGTGGCACTAAATGGGGTAGCTGATGTGCAAAATCACCTTTCAAGATTGAGTAATGAAATGATAATGCCACTGTTCATGAGGCAGGGTTCCAAAAAGTAAATTTTGAAAATGTGGAGTGAAAATACCAACAAACGCCCAGGGCGTTACGGTTTCCAATCATAACGCCCAACCTGTAGAGAGTGACAGGCATCAAGGTGTACCTTGGGGTCTTCAGCCCTAAAGTTCACCCCATTCTCTTATACTGCACCCATCTCAGCTTATTTCCTTAAGAAATGGGTTGAGCATAAGGGACAATGACCAAAGCACACCATGACACCTGCCAATGTCTGCAGGGTGGGGTGAGGTGGAATTGCATAAGCATTATGGCCGATGACCCAAAGGCACACCCCAGCGCCTTTCAGTGTCTGCATGGTAGGGATAGGGGTTGCCGTTAGTTCAACACCACCATTCCTATTATGCATCTCTCCAACTCCTGTACTAGCAATGTCAGCAAGCAAACATTTAGCATTGACAAGTGCTTGTTTAATCTAAAGCTCACAGCAACCTAACTTGCTTACCCACCAGCTCCTTTCAGTTTTCCGTTCCCTCTCCAGACCCTTGGCATCCTGCAGTCTCATTTTAAGCAGTCAAAACAGCAGCTCTGGTTTTTCTTTTCTTAAAACAGGTACATCCAAAACCAAGCGCTCTTATTTGTCGTTGCCTCACACCACACGAAACGTCATTCAATACCCCTTGCCTACCTGCTCACCCACTCTGTTTAAGAGAAGACAACTGGAGAAATTGACAATCAACATTTAAAACCAGTACCTTTTTTTTTTTTCTAATACTCTGTCATCACACCGGCCAGACAGCACCACTCGCTCACTCCTTGTGGCATAACTTTACTTGCTTTACTCGCTCACACTTCATAACCCCGGCCAGCCTGTACACTTCTGATTTTCGTATCCTTCTGTTCCTTTCAAAGCACAGAATGTAACAGGAACCAACAAAAAAACTACTCTTAATTCCGAGTAATACTGAAGCTGTCACCTGCTCACTAAACATTAGTGCCATATTTCTTCAAACATTTCTAAAAGCTGCTCTCTTCACCGATCAGCAGCAATGCAACCCAATAAATGCTAATTTCATGACACGGCGTCTATGGCAACAGTACTCATCATCACAAGCGGAGGAGTGCTGTTTTACAAAAGAAACCCACAAAAACCTTTAAATTTTAAAAACAACAGGAAACCCTAATTAAAAAAAAAAAAAAATACAGTAACAATGTTCCCGTCTATTGCAGAAATGAAATACACAACAGGGACCATGTGAAATAAATTATTTATTTCCACTCAGCCTGCTTGACCTTGGGCACATCACGAGAGGTTACCCACGGTCAAACAGCCCTAGAGAAAATAATTTATTCCACAGGTCCCTGCTGTATCCCCTATATAGCTATGCAATAGGTGTAGACCCAAAAGCCATTACATAAATGTCGATACTTGAGCTACTGCGTACATAAAAACAGATTACTCATCTGTAAAGTAGTTATGCAAGAACTTACCGTAACAGTAGGTCTTCGAGAGGAGCTCTTGCAGCAGGCTATAACCATTAGGACTAACGCTGCAGGCATTAGCACCCACTGGAAAACTTCTCAGCCAGCAGTATCCAGCAGGAACCATAAGACGTCGGCTCCACCCAGACGTTGGCCATGGTACAAAAGGGGGCAGACCCAGCTCCACTACAGTTTCCCCGCCAAGACCCACAAATGGGCCCACACGAGAGAAGGAGGCGAAGCCTGAAGATAATGTTCTGTACACCTCATTCGGGGGATGGAGGGTGGGAAAGCAACACCTGCTGCAAGAGCTCCTCTCGAAGATCTACTGTAAGTTCTTTAACTGTACTATCTTAATTTGAGTGGGAGCTCTTGCAGCAGGCTATAACTATTAGGACTGAATCCCAAGCAGTCCCGTGCCAAGGAGGTGTCTAACCCCGGGAGGTGGAAGATGGTATGATGCTGTAAACAACAAGTCAAGACAGAAGTCCCTGAAGGACTGCCAGGCCGAAGCCGGCATGACATCTGGATGAAATGTCCAGGTTGTAGTGCTTCACAAAGGTGTGCATAGAGTTCCAGGTAGCAGCCGCACACATGTCTCTAATGGAGACATTCCGTAGAGCGGCAAAAGAAGCAGAGACTCCTCTGGTGGAGTGACCCCTAACTGGTCCCGGAAGGGGTTTATTGTGCTTCTCATAGCAAAATACAATGCAGTGGACAAGCCACTTGGAAATAGTCTGCTTGGACACCAGTTTACCAGAGTATTGTGGCACAACGGCCACAAACAGTTGCTCCAATTTACGGTGTGCAGCTGTGCGCTCAAGGTAGTACCTCAGCGCCCTGTGAACATCCAGAGTGTGAAGGAGAGCTTCTCCCCTATTAGAGGGAGAAGAAAAATAAACTAGAAGGTCAACCGACTAGTTGAGGGTCAATTCTGAGACCACTTTAGGAAGAAACTTAGGATTCATTCTGAGGGAAACCCTTTCCCTGTGGAAAATTAAATATGGCTCTTTACACATCAGAGCCTGGAGCTCGGAAACTCTTCGAGCTGAACTAACAGCAACTAAATAACAAACCTTCGAGGAAAGGTAACGCAGCTCACAGTCGGCTGCGGGTTCAAAAGGGGGAAGAGTAAGCTTCTCCAACACAAACAGGAGGTCCCAGGGTGGGACAGGATCCCTGATGGGAGGTCTCATGTGTAAAATCCCCTGTAGAAAGGTGCAGGCCACATCCAATTGAGCTAAGGTTTTGTCCCCCAAAAGGGTGTGATATGGAGAAATGGCCCACATGTGCACCTTTATGGAGGAGTAGCTCAAGCCGTGTTGATATAAGGAGAGGAGATACTGCAATGCTGAGTTCACCGGACAGGTAACCGGATCAAGACGGTGAGACGGCACCCATAAGCAGAAACCCTTCCACTTCATAGCATAAGTGGAGCAAGTAGAGGGCTTCCTCACCGATACGAGGATGTCCGCCACCTCTTGGGAGACCCCATACTTGGGCTTTGCTATGTCCGAAGGAGCCAAGCATGAAGGTGCAAAGACCTGAGATCGGGATGGACCAGCGAGCCCTTATCCTGGGACAGCAACTGCGAGCATATTGGCAGCGGGACTGGAGGTTCCGTGGACAACCGCTGAAGTAGTGGGAACCAAATCTGCTGAGGCCACAGAGAGGCAATTAAAATCATCCGAGCTCCTTCGGGCTGTACTTTCAAAAGAACTCTCTGAACGAGAGAAAAGAGAGGGAAGGCGTAAAGAAACCTCCCTGCCCAACAAAGGTACAACGTGTCTGGCCAGAAAACACCAGGTGCGGGCTTCCGCGAGCAAAAAATTGGTAGTTTGGCATTGCGTGGTGACACAAAGTCGTCCAGCTGTGGACGACATCAAGTGTCAAACAGCTGGTCCGCTACTGATTGCAGTAGCTCCCACTCGTGCGCCTTGGACCGAGACCTACTTAGGCTGTCGGCCAAGTCATTTAGGATGCCTGGAACGTGCACTGCAGACAGAGAGATGTGTCACTCCAGCGCCTAGTACCAGACTCTCATCGCCTCCTTGCACAGTGGGTAAGGAGTGAGCACCCCTTTGCTTGTTGATGTAGAAGACGACCGCCATGTTATCCGTCTGAACAAGAAGAGCGCCTGGGACGAGGTCCTCTTGAAAGGCACGTAGCGCATAGAGGACCGCTCGCATTTCCAAGACACTGATGTGGAGGTTGCGCTCCATAGGGGTCCAGATTCCCTGCTTACGGGGTCTCAGGTGCGCCCCCAACCCAAATCCAAAGCATCCGTTATTACAGTCTGATTTGGGGGCTCTCGATGGAAAGGGACCCCTTTTTCTAAATTTAGAGGGTCCAACTACCAAAGAAGTGTCCTCTTTACTGGCTCTATGATCCTGACCATGTGGTCTAGGTCGTCTGAGCACTGATCCCATTGCACCCTGAGCATCCACTGTGAGATTCTCATGTGGAGGCAGGCCAGAGGAGTGACAGGAATGGCCACTGCCATGTGCCTCAGAAGTCTGGGGAAGGTCCTGGCCTGGACCCGAGAGGTTACAAGGACTGATTCGTCAATCTCCCGCAAGCAATCGCCCCTCTCTCGGGGTAGAAAAGCCATGCCCTGGACCGAATCCAGGGCCACTCCTATGAAGTGGAGTCTTTGGCTGGGCTCTGGGGAAGATTTCGGAAGGTTCAGGGTGATCCCGAGCTCTCGGAAGAGAATACAGGTCTCTCCAAGAGCCTGAAGAAGGCACGCCCTTGATGGGGCCGCAAGCAGCCAATCATCAAGGTAACGGAAGACATAATGGCCCTGGCGCCTTAGAGCTGCAGCTACTACTGCCAAGCATTTTGTGAAGACTTGGGGAGCGGAGGAGAGGCCGAACGGGAGAACCTGAAACTGATAATGCGTCCCCTGGAAGTGGAACCTCAGGTACTTCCTGTGGGGGGGACCACTATGTGCATGTACGCATCTTGCATGTCTAGGGAGCAGAGCCAGTCTCCCTCATGCAGCAGAGGAAGTAGCCCTGGAACAGTCACCATCCAGAACCGTCTGTATTCTATGTAGTAGTTTAAGGAACTGAGGTCCAGAATGGGACGAAGTTCTTGGGTCTTCTCTGGGACAAGGAAAAAATGGAAGTAATACCCCTTTCCCCGCTGCTGCAGAGGGACCGGCTCTATCACCCTTTTCCACAAGAGTGACTGAATCTCTCCTTCAATGAGAGGAATGTGAAAAGGAGGATATCTCGAGGACCTTGGTGGGGTATCTGGGCGGATCTCGGTGAACTCCAGCGTATGTCCCCTCCTTATGATATCGAGGACCCACTGGTCCGCAGTTATAGAGCTCCAGCCCTTCAGATGAAGGGAGAAGCGACCCCCTACTGTCTCCCCTGGAACCTCTTCCATAGGAGGGGGGTTGGAAGGGAGTCACTGGGCAGAGCCAGGAGTGGGCAGAGAGGCATGGGAGGACTTGGGGCCATGAAAGGGAGTGCCTCGAGGCTGCTGGTTGCTGGCTCTCCTTTTAAAGCCACCTTTCTGGCTTTGTTGGCTGCCACGGGCTTAGGCACCTGAGGGATTCTGAAATGGCCGTTTCTTCGCTTTCCTCCGATCTCATCTGTACATCTGATGGACAGACCAGATGGATTTCCCCAGACACCTGGAGACGAGAGGAATGACTCTGTCTCCTGCCCAAACAAGAGAGAACCCTGGAATGGGAGATCCCGGATTCCGGACTGCAGATCTTAGTGAAAGCCAGAGACTCAGCCAAGCGTGGCGCCAGAGACAGACCCCTGATGCTGACGCTCTGGCTGCCACGTCTACAGTGTCGTATGAGGCACAGAGTACATCCGTGCTTATGTTCGAGCCCGACTTAAGGACATCCAGAATCTCTGTCTTTTGTGCGGAGTCTGGCAAGGCATTTACAGGCTCCTGTCCCCTTTCCCAGAGCGCATGCTGGTACTGAACCATATGCGTCAGGAAATTAAGGGACCTAATGGAGCAGGTAGAGGCAGAATACACCTTCTTGCCTACCTGGTCCAAATAGCAAGACTATGGGTCAGGAAGCTGGGAGCTAAGATGTTTCGGCTGCTTGGACTTATCGTGAGCAGCTGTTATCACAGAAGAGTCCGCCTGAGGATGCTCAGCCAGGAAAGGCTCATCTCTTGGGGTCCTGTACAGCCTGACTTTTTGGGAACTGCCGGGACTGAAGCTGGACGCCTCCAAGTGATTCTGGTAAGGTCCTGGAAGGTGTCCACTAAAGGAGACACCATGAGAAGTTTGGGTTCCTTTTGCCTCAGGTGTTTGGCTAGTCGATGGCGTTCCGGATCCAGGTCCTCCGTATCCCATTCGTTAGAAGTCTGGATGTGCCTCATGACTTCCATAAAGGTTGGATCATCAGGAGGCGAGCGGGGTTGGTCCTTTTCTCCTGGGGAAAGTATAGTTACGTAAGAACTCACTCTAACAGTAGATCTTCGAGAGGAGCTCTTGCAGCAGGCTATTACAATTAGGACTATGCCGCAGGCACTAGGACCCTCCGGAAAACTTCTCAGCCAGCAATACCCAGCAGGGACCACCTCCCACATCAGCTCCACCCCGACGTCAACTCTGGTCAAAAGGGGGGCAGACCCAGCTCCACCCCAGTTCCCCCGCCAAGTCCCGCGAACGAGCCCTGACAAGAGAATGGAGCGAACCATGAAGATGGAACTCTGTACACCTCAGAGGGGGAAGGAGGGTGGAAAAGTAACGCCTGCTGCAACAGCTCCTCTCGAAGATCTACTGTTACGGTAAGTTCTTACGTAACTGTACTATCTTACTTCGAGTGGGAGCTCTTGCAGCATGCTATTACAATTAGGACTGAATCCCAAGCAGTCCCTCGCCAAGGAGGCAATCGACCCCTGGAGGTGGAGATAAAGCTGAACATAGAAGCTCAAGACAGTAGTCCCTGAAGGACTGCTAGGCCAAAGCCTGCACAGCATCTGGAGGCAATGTCCAAGCTGTAGTGCTTTACAAAAGTATGCACTGAATTCCAGGTAGTGGCCGTACAAATATCCTTAATGGACATGTTCCGCAGCGCAGCAAAGGAAGAAAGACACTCCCCTGGTGGAGTGACCCCTAACCAGGCCCAGAAGGGGCTTGTTGTGCTTTTCATAGCAGAAACAAACACAGTGGATAATCCATTTAGAAATGGTCTGCTTGGACACTAGTCTACCCAAGTGTTGTGGCGCAAAGGCCACAAACAGTTGCTCCGATTTATGGTGATTAGCCGTTCGCTTAAGGTAATACTAAGCGTCCTGTGAATGTCCAAGGTGTGAAGAAGAGCTTCCCCTCTGTTAGAGGGTGAAGGAAAATAAACTGGAAGGTCAACCGACTGGTTGAGGGTCAACTCTGAGACCACTTTCGGAAGAAACTTAGGGTTCGTCCTCAGGGAAACCCTATCCCTGTGGAAAATTAAGTACGGCTCTTTACACATCAGAGCCTTAAGCTCGGAAACCCTTCAAGCTGAAGTAATGGCACCTAAAAAACAAACCTTCCAAGAAAGATATCGCAGCTCACAATCCGCTGCAGGTTCAAACGGGGGAAGAGTAAGCAGCTCCAACACAAAAAGGAGGTCACAGGGTGGGACAGGATCCCGAATGGGAGGTCTCATGTGAAAAATCCCCCGTAAAAAGGTGTGGGCCACGTCCAACTGGTCTAAGGTTCTGTCACCCGAAAGGGCGTCATAAGCCAAGATGGCCCACATGTGCACCTTTATGGAGGAGTAGCTCAAGCCTTGCTGATATAAGGAGAGGATATACTGAAGAGCTGAGTTCACTGGACAGGTAATGGGATCCAGATGGTGAGACGAGACCCACAAACAAAACCGCATCCATTTCATATCGTAAATGGAGCGTGTGGAGGGCTTCCTCACCAACACAAGAACATCCGCCACCTCTTGTGATACCCCTACCAGAATTTTGCTACGTCCGAAGGAACCAAGCATGAAGGTGCAATGATCGGAGATCAGGATGAACCAGCAAGCCCTGATCCTGGGACAGCAACTGCAAGCATATTGGCAGCAGAACTGAAAGCCGCTGAAGTAGTGGGAACCAAATCTGCTGAGGCCACAGTGGGGCGATCAGAATCATTTGCGCCCCCTCGGCCTGTAACTTCAACAGAACCCTAGGGACAAGAGGAAAGGGAAGGAAGGTGTAAAGAAACCTCCCTGCCCAACATAGGGACAACACGTCTGGCCAGAAAAAAACAGGCGCGGGCTCTCGCGAGCAGAAAAATGGCAGTTTGGCATTGCGTGGTGATGCAAACAGGTCCAGATCTGGATGACCCCATCTGTCGAACAGCTGGTTCGCTACTGACTGCAGTAGATCTCACTCATGCGTCCTGGATTAAGACCTGCTGAGACTGTCGGCCAAGTCGTTGAGGACACCTGGGATGTGCACCGCGGACAGAGTGATGTGCCATTCCAGTGCCCAATACCAGACTCTCATCGCCTCCCAGCATAGGGAGTAAGAATGAGCTCCCCCTTGCTTGTTGATATAGAAGATGACTGCCATGTTGCCTGTCTGAATCAGAAGAGAGCCTGGCATGAGGTCATCCTGAAAGACATGTAGCACACAGAGGACCGCTTGCATCTCCAGGACACTAATGTGGAGTTCGCGCTCCTCGGGGGTCCAAACACCTTGTGTTTGGTGGCCCCTAGGTGTGACCCCCCACCCCAAACTCGAGGCATCCGTCGTAAGGGTCTGATTTGGGGGCTCTGGACGTAAGGGGACCCCTCTTTCCAAATTGAGTGAATTCATCCACCAAAGAAGCGTTCTCTTTACTGGCTCTGTGACTCTGACCGTGTGGTCGAGTTCGTCTGAACACTGATCTCACTGCATCCTGAGCATCCATTGTGGGATTCTCATGTGGAGGCGGGCTAGAGGAGTAACTGGAAAGGCCACCGCCATGTGCCCCAGAAGTCTGAGAAAGGTCCTTGCTGAGACCTGAGGAGTTACTAGAACCGATCCGGCTATCTCCTTCAGGCAATTGCCCCTCTCGGAGGTAAAAAAGCCATGCCCTGGACCGAATCCAGGACCACTCCAATAAAGACGAGTCTTTGGCTGGGTTCTGGGGAAGACTTTGGAAGATTCAGGGTGATTCCCAAGTCTCGGAAAAGAGTATAGGTATCTCCGAGAGCATGAAGCAGGCGTGACCTTGACAGGGCTGCTAGCAGCCAATCGTCCAGGTAAGGGAACACAATGTCCCTGATGCCTTACAGCCGTAGCCACCACTGCAAAACACTTCGTGAAGACTCGAGGAGCGGAAGAGAGGGCGAATGGAAGAACTCGAAACTGATAATGCTCCCCCTGGAAGTGGAACCTCAGGAACTTCCTGTGAGGGGGAAAGACCCTGATATGCATATACGCATCTTGCATGTCCAGGGAGCAGAGCTAGTCTTCTTGATGCAGCAGAAGTAGTAGTCCTGGAAGGGTCACCATCCGGAACCTTTTGTACTCTAAAGATTTAGTGAGCTGAGGTACAGAATGGGACAAAGGTCCAGAGTCTTTTTTTGGGACCAGGAAGTAGTGGGAGTAATACCCTTTCCCCGTTGACTCAAGGAGACTGGTTCTATCGCCCTTTTTTGCAAGAGGGCCTATATCTCTCCTCCTCCGAGAGGAATATAAGGAGGAGGATGTAGGGAGAACCTTCGTGGAGTGTCTGGAGGAATCTCCGTGAACTCAAGTGTGTCCTCTCCTTATGACGTCTAGGACCCATTTGTCCACAGTTACTGAGCTCCATCCCTGAAAGTACAGGGAGAAGTGACCCCCTACCACCTCCCCTGGTACCTCCGCCGGGTGGGGGGTTGGAAGGAAGTCACTGGGCAGAGCCAGGGGGGTGGGCAGAGAGGTCTGGGAGGACTTAGACCCACGGGAAGCAGTGCCTCCAGGCTGATGGCTGCCGACTCTCCTCCAAAAGCCTCTCTGGCCCTGTTGATTACCACGGGCATAACCACCTGAGGGCTTCCGAAATGGCCACTTTCACTGTATCCGGTTGTCTCCACGGTACATTTGGCAGACAGACCAGATGGATTTGCCTGCCTCTTGGAAGTGAGAGATGAAAGACTCTGTCTCCTGCCCAAACAAAACGGTACCCTGGAATGGTAAGTCCCGGACGCCAGACTGCAGATCCTGATGAAAGCCTGAGACTGACACCTCTTGCTGCCGCTCTGGCTGCCATAGCCGCAGTGTTGCACGAGGCATGCAAAACGTGTACCTATGTCCAAGCCCAACTTGAGAACGTCCAGAATCTCCGTTTTCTTCTCGAAGTCTGGCAAGGCATAAACCAGCTCTTGTCCCCGCTCCCATAATGCATTATGGTACTGGACCATGTGCATAACGAAATTCAGGGACCTAATTGAACAGGTGGAGGCAGAATACACTTTCTTGCCCACCTGGTCCAAACAGCAGGATTCTGGGTCGGGAGGCTGTGAGATGAGGTGTTTAGGCTGCTTAGATTTGTTGTGAGCAGCCATAATAACTGAAGAGTCCGCCTGAAGTGCTCGGCCGGAAATGGTTCATCCCTCGGAGCTCTATACAGCCTGTCCAATTCCTTCGGAACTGCCAGGACTGAAGCCGGACACTTCCAGGTCACGCTGGTGAGATCTTGGAATGTGTCCACCAAAGGAGGTACCACCAAGGGTTTAGGCTCCTTTTGCCTCAGGTACTTAGCTAAACGTCAGCACTCCAGATCCAGGTCCTCCGTGTCCCACTCACTGGAGGCCTGGATGTGCCTCATGACGTCCATGAAAGTGGGATCGTCAGGAGGCGAGCGGGACTGGTCCTGCTCTTCCAGGGAACCCCCAATTCCCAAAAAGGAAGAGGTAGAAGATGAAGAAGAGGAGGAATGGCTACTGGGTGACGAGTAGCCAGACCTATCCTTATGGCTAGCCCCACTCAAGCGTCGGTGGCTCACGGACAGACGTCATTTGCTGGACCAACAGCGAAGCAGGGACCAAAGTCAGGAGTGGTCTCGTCTAGCAGAATGGGAATGACTCCTGGTGTAAGACCTGACCCGGCGTCGGCTACTCAATCTGGTAGAGCGCCGATGTCGGTCTACGGACAGTGATCGGGAACGAGCCTTGGGAGGAGGAGGAGGAGGAGGAGGTAGCCGGGGCCTCGGGCTCTTCCTCGAGAAGAAGCACCTCCGGCTGTGGTTCACCCAAGGGTCCAGGACCGTGACAGGGCCGCTTCATGGGTCCGCTTCTGATCTGCCTCACCAGAAGGAAGACAGATCCTGAGCTCATCCTTCTAAAATGAAAGGGCCGCCTTCCCTAGAAATGGAATATCCGGAACGTCGACCTTAGAAGGACAGCCCCCTTCTGAGCCCCAGGGAGAGGAGAACTTAGGGGATAGAGACGCAGCCCCTTCGCTGGCTGCATCCGGATCCATCGCCCCATCACCCGGCGTCGGTAAGGACACCGACGACGGGGTCTCGACCAGGGGTGCAGGAGTATCCTTGGACCCAGAGGGCGCGTTCTTTACTGGTGGCGCTGGGCCTTGGAAGGTGGGGCCGAAGCTTGCGCCTCCAAGGACTTCACGGTGACCATCAGCGGAGTCACCTTAGGCTTCACTGGCCTCTCCCCCTAAGGTCCAGCCTTAGCCTGGTCTTTAGTCTTTGGATGCTCACCTGAGCCCGTCGACCCATGGGCTGTCTTGGGAGAAGGCCGCGAATGGGAGCAGGACCGGGACCTGGACCGGTGCAAGGACAGACTACGGTCCTTCTTGAGGGACTGCTTGGATTTATCCTTTTTCTTCTGTTTCTCCCCTGAGGTGTGCAGATCCATTTTCCGTTCCAGCAGGTACGCTTTTAGGGCCTTCCAGCAGCAGATCTAAGTTCAGCTGGTGAACTTCCTACAGGCCGAACAGACCGCGGTGTCGTGCTCAGGCCCCAGGCAAAAAACGTACTGCCTATGGCCGTCTTTAGACGGAATTTGGCAGCCACAACCGCACTTATTGACGTGGGGTCCCAAAGAGGAGACCGATGACGGCAAAGACATACGTTGATACGATGAAAAATATCAAAACTGTGGAGAAAACGAAATAATTATAAGCGAAAAAAACAAGGTTCTTTAGCTGGGCTGGCAAGCCAAGATGAGCAGGAACTCTTCACATGCACGGGATGCGGTGAGAAAAGAGCTGGGGTGGAGCTGGGTCCGCCCCCCTTTTGTACCAGAGCTGACATCGGTGTGGAGCAGACACCAGGGGCGGTCCCTGCTGGGTATTGCTGGCTGAGAGGTTTTCCAGAGGGTCCTAGTGCCTGCGGCATAGTCCTAATTGTAACAGCCTGCTGCAAGAGCTCCCACTCATAGTAAGATCCTCGATCGGGAAGAGGACAACTGACTACTGGGTGAAGAGTGGCTGGACCTGTCCCTAGGACTGGCCCCACTCGAACATCGGTCACGAGACTGAAAACGGAGCGATGACAGGTGTCAGTCTGAGGACCAACATCAGGAGTGGGCCCGCCCACTAGAACGGGAACGGCTCCAGGAGTGAGACCTGAACCAACGTCGGCTACCTGACCTTGCTGAGTGCCGGCATCAGTCTGCAGAATGAGATCGGGAATGGACCCTGGAGGATGAGCAAGACAGTGACCTCTCGGGGGTCTTCTAGGGCGAAGGTGTGGGGACACCCTATGGTCGTGGTTTGTCCGATGGGTCCAAAACTTGTGACGGGGCCGGCTTCCAGGAGGGGGGTTGTTTCTGGACTTGACCCCACCAAAAAGAGAAAAGTTCCTGGAGCTCCTCCTTCGAAAACACTGAGGCAGTCGTCCCCGGAAAGGAGACTATGAGATCTGGAGTGTCTGGCAGCCCAGAGGGGGAGCCTCCTGGAGAGCCCCGTGAGGAGGAGGACTTGGGAGGCATAGACGCTGCCCCTTCTTTGGTAGCGTCAGTTTCCTTTGCCCCTTCTACCAGTGTCGGTACCGGGGCGGCAGTTTCTCGGGGCGCGCTGGAGTGTCCTATGACTCCAAAGGCTTACCCTTATCGGGCGAAGCCGGGACCTTGGCAGGCAGGACGGAAGCTTGTGCCCGGAGGTCTCAGGGGTGACCTTAAGTGGTGTCACCTTAGAATTGGCAGGTTTCTCCCCTGACGTACCTGCTTTAGCCTGGGTCTTTTTGGCAGGAGCGGAATCCTTTTTGGAGTGAAGAGCGGGGCTTCTTGGGAGAGGACCGAGAATGAGACCGGGACCTAGACCGGTGTCAGGACCGACTACAGTCCTTGTCCCAGGAGCACTTGGACTTGTCCTTGTGCTTGGCCTTCTCCCTTTAGGTGTGCGGGGCATCCATCTTCTGTTCCAAAAGGAACACCTTTAGAGCCTTCAAACGGTGGATCCTAGTCCTGCTTGTGAAGCCCTGACAGGTGGAAAAGGCCGCGGTGTTGTGGTTAGCCCCAGGCAGAAGACGCACTTAGTGAGGCCATCTTTCGATGGTTATCTGACGGCCACAACTGCACTTGTTCCTATGGGGCCCAGAGGACGAGACCGATAATGGTGACTACATGCACTGGATGAAAAAAACGTCGAACTAGGTAGAAAAAAAGGTGAAATATTGAAAAGATTTTTTGCTGGCAACTGGCAAGCTAAGATCTTCCCCAACGTGAGGGGGTCGTGGTTGGAAAAGAAATGGGGTGGAGCTGGGTCCGCCCCTTTTTTTTTTTACCATGGCCAACGGGTTGGAGACGACGTTGGAGGGCAGGCCCTGCTGGCTGAGAAGTTTTAATGGTTATAGCCTGCTGCAAGAGCTCCCACTCGAAGTAAGCTCAGTAGTTCTAGGAGTGGTAATGGTGTTCATACACACTTCTGATAGTGTACTTTCCCCTTGGAGGCTTGCCGGAATATCTTCAAGCTGGCTCCTTCTACCCACCCACCTGGGTGGTAACTCCCTCGGCACCACCCCGTGACGTCAGATCTTGCCCGCAGGAAGCAAAATCAGTGCAACACTTGCCAGGGGAGGTCGGGTGGGTCAGTGTGAATGAACACCATATACCATTCTTAGAATTACTGTTACAGGTGACTAACCTGTTTTTCGGCAGACGTGGATATGGTGTTCTATCCAGACTTCTGGCAGACTCCTAGCAGTTCTCCAGGACAAGGGGGCAAGGTGCACACCCCTACTTAGGTAATAAAGACTGGAGAACTGACGCCACAAAACCAGCATCTCAGTGTGACTCCAGGTAGCTGTATCTGGTAATGGGAAAGAAAAAATTACTCACCTTAGTAATTGTTTTTCTTCTAATAGAGTCTTGCTGTATTCTGACAATTTGCAGTTAGCTCCAGCTCTTGAACTGCCCCGGAGAGTGAAGAGTGCCAGGCATAGAACGTTGGGCTCGAGCTTGGTTGAAAACTCTGTCTGTGTCCTTTCAAACCCAAACCATCAGATTCTTACAAGCTGAAACTCACTGACTAAATGTGGAAATTGTAAAAACTCCTAGTAGCCAACTGGCAACAAAGACTTTAGATTCCCCAAAAGACTCAAGTCATGAAACCCAAAGAACCAAAAACCAAATAAGAAAAAAAAAACTCTTAAACAATTACAACGCATCCCACACAACAGGAGTGGGGAAAAGACACCCCTGGGGTGCAACACTGCACGTGCCCACCCACTTCCCAAAAACAAGTTCTGAGAGGGGAGGGAGGTCAGAATACAGCAAGACTCCATTAGAAAAAATACAGTTACTAAGGTGAGTAATTTTTTCTTCAAACAACATGAAGTCTTGCCGTAGTCTGACAATTTGCAAACTAACAAGCAGTACCTCCAAGGAGGAGGGACTGAACCTACTTTGGGAATGGGCTCTGAAGCACTGCTGTGCCAAACCTAGCATCACTCCTAGCCTGGATATCCAGAGAGGAATGCTTGGTGAAGGTAGGAACTGTTTTCCAGGTGGCTGCTTGACAGATTCCCAACAAAGGGATATCCCTAGCTGCAGCTCTACCTGTAGTGGAATGAGCCTTCAGGCCTGAGGGTGCAGTTTTTCCCAGCTTTTCATAGCAGAAATGAATACAGGACACAATCCACCTGGCAATGGTTCTCTTGGTGGCAGGTTTTCCCTTACCTACTTCCCCATAAGTGAGGAACAACTGAAGGGAGTCAAACCTGTGACCCTTTGTACATTCTATGTAATAACTAAGGGCCCTTTTAACATCTCAACTATGTAGCCTCCATTCCCCTGAGGTGTGATCAGTATAAAACACGGGAAGAGACAGATTGATTTAAGTGGAAATTAGAAACCACTTTAGGCAGAACCTTCTATTCGTTCTAAGGACCACCTTATCTCTATGGAAAGAGATGAAGTCAGGCTCCATTGACAGGGCTTGCAATTCACTGATACGTATGGCAGAAGTAACAGCAACCAAAAACACAGTTTTCCAAGTCAAGTACTTGAGCTCTGCTGAGGACATAGGCTCAAAAATGGTTGCATAAGCTGAGCAATAAAAATATTCAAATCCCAAGCAGGAGCAGGATCCCTAAAAGGGGGATTGGTATGAAGCAATCCTTTGAAAAATTTACAGAATGCAGGGTAAGATGACAGAGAGGAAGACTTCCCCACTGACAGGAAAGCAGAAACAGCTGACAAATGAACTCTGAGAGTAGTTGGTTTGAGGCCTAGGCCATTAAAATGGACCATATAATCCAAAACTGTAGACAGCTCAGCAGTTTCTTGAGATATATGCTTCTTGGCACACCAAATGCTGAACCTTTTCCATTTGGAGTCGTAAGTTTTTCATGTGGCAGGCTTTTGAGAAGCTTTGAGAATATCCAGAACCCCTTGCGACAGATGCAAATCTGCATATTCCAACTCTTCAAGAGCCATGCCTTGAGATTGAGTGACCGAAGACTGGGGTACCAAATCCTCCCGAGAGGAGGTTAACAGGTTATAATTCCTGGGAAGAGACAGGGGAAGATGGAATGCTAGGGACAGCAAAAGGGGGTACCAAGGTTGCCTGGCCCAATCTGGAGCAATCAGAATTACTTTGCAAGACTGTGACCTTACCTTGACTAGAATCTTGAACAGTAGAGGAATGGGAGGGAATGCATAAAGAAATTTCCCTTCCCAGTTCAAAATCAGAGCATCCAGAGGGACTGAGCCCAGGACTGGGGGGGCTGCAACAAAACAGAGGAAGTTGGTGATTGTTGGGGGCTACAAAGAGATCTGTCTCTGGAGTGCCCCACCTTGAGAAAATCGTCTTCAATACCAAAGCATCCAGAGACCATTCGTGATGGCCCTGGGAAATCCTGCTCAATGCATCTGCTAGCACATTGTCCTTTCCTGGGAGGTGGACTGCTACTAGAGTGGTCTGTAGGGAATAAGCCAGGGACCATATATTCATGATTTCCGTGCACAAGGCCGTGGACCGAGTGACTCCCTGCTTGCTGATGTACCATATGGTGGTAGTGTTGTCCATCCTGACCTGAACCACCTTGTTCTGTATTGACTGAGAGAAGGCTTGTAGGGCAAGAAATACTGCCCTGAGCTCCAGAAAGTTGATGTGAAGAAGGGATTCCTGATGGGACCACAGTCCCTGGGTAGTGAGAGCCCCCATATGGGCTCCACACCCCAAAAGGGAAGCATCCGTGATAAGAACCACAGAGCGAGTCTGAGAGACAAATGGAACACCCTGCCTCAGATTGTCCAGGTCCTGCTACCACTGTAGGGCCTGAATTAAGGTCTGAATGACAGGAACTAGCTTGGTAAGAGGATCTTTCCTTTGGGACCAAAAGGTTCTCAGATGGAACTGAAAGTCCCTCATCTGAAACCTGGCCCCTTGGACCACTGCTGTGGAAGCTGCCATGTGGACCAGAAGCTGCAGAAAATGCCTTGCTGGTCGAGAAAGAAGAGGAAGAAAGGAAGAGGCCAGCTGAGAGATGGCTTTTGCCCTTTCCGGAGGAAGGAAGGCTCTTGCCTTGAGGGTGTCCAACTCTGCTCCTATAAAAATGAGGAGCTGTACTGGTTCGAGAACTGACTTGGGGAGATTGATAAGGAACCCCAGGGAAGTGAGAACTTTCTGGGTAACCTGCAGATCTGACTTGACTTGGTCTGGGGACTGGCCCATAAGGAGCCAATCGTCCAGATAAGGAAAGATTGAAATACTTTTTCTTCTTAAAAAAAGCTACCACTACTGCTAGGCACTTTGTGAACATCACTGGAACTGAAGTTAGGCCAAAGGGCATTGCTCTGAACTGGTAATGGCCTGAGGGCAATTCGAACCTGAGGTACTTTCTGTGGGAGCACCTGATGGGAATATGAAAGTAGGCATCTTTGAGGTCCAAGGCAGCTAGCCAGTCTCCTGGCCTCAGAGAAGGAAGAACTGTTCCCAGAGTCACCACCTTGAACTTTAGCTTTACTAGGTGCTTATTTAAGTGTCTTAGATCTAGAATGGGTCGCAACTCCCCTGTCTTTTTTGGGGTAAGGAAGTACCTGGAATACAGACCTCTGCCCCTGTATGGAGTATGAACTCTCTCTCTCTCTCTCTCTATGGCCTTTAAAGCCAGTAGAGACAAAACCTCTGCCTCTAGAGCAATGGTTATTGATGTATTTGCAGGTGGAAAGGATCTGGGTCTCAGTTTCGGAAAACTCTTGAAACTGAGAACCAGCCCCTGGCTTACAGCCTCCAGGACCCACTTGTCTGAAGTAACAGACATCCAGTCCTGAACAAAATAAGCCAGCCTGCCTCCTACAAGAATGGGGGAGTCGACCCAGGCTGACAAATCAGGGTATCTGCTTGGCAGGAGCCTTAGGATGAGGGGTGGAAGCAGCCCTGCTCATCCCCCTTCTGCCTCTCCCTCTGAAGAACCCCCTCTGAGAAAAATAAGAGGAGGCCTGTGCCTGGTAGAAAGGCCTGTGAAAAGGCCTGCCCCTGCCCCTAGACTGCTGCCTCTGAGGAGCTGCCTGCCTCTCTTTGGCCTGGGCACTCCTATAAGTGGTCCTGTATTCATCCATTTTCTTCATGTAATTCACCGTCTGCTCCCCAAACAGAGAATTACCCCCTACAGGAAAATCCATGGCCTTAGCCTGGGTGTCCTGCGAAAGGCTAGTACATCTTGAGTCAGGCCATTCTCCGAAGAGCCACAGATGTAGCCATGACTCTTGATGACACATCGTTGGAGTCCACAGCAACATGAAATTGCACCTTTGATGCCTCAATCCCATCAGCAGCCACCCCTCCAGCTCCTTGGCTAGCTGTGGGGAAGCCAGTTTAGCCAGTGCCAGTACAGTGTCCCACCTGGACTTCTGGTACCTGGCTGTACAGGCCATATAATTAGCCTGCCTGAGTCCCAAAGATGATGCCAAGTACTGTTTCTTTGCCATGGCATCTATCTTTCTGGAATCTTTTTCTGGGGGGTGTGAAGCTAAGGGGATGTTTGCCTTGTCACAGGCAGCAGCCTGCACTACCCCAACATGGCTGCATTGTTGGTAAAGAAATTCAGTATCCGAGCCCAACAAGGTATACCTCTAGTCCATTCTTTTGTCAACAGAAGGTACAGAATTAGGAGACCTAAGAATTTTTAGTGTCCGTTTCCCAAATGACTTATGAAGGGGAACAGACAGTCTCTTAGACTCTGGGATGTCCATCATCTCTATGAAGTCAGGCTCTCTTGATCCTCTACAGCCTCCTCAATAGGAAGCTAGAGGGTTTGAACCACTTTTCTGTAGAACAGAAAGTGGGGAAGAGGACTCAGAAAGCCTAGGAGGGGACACACCAGAAGGTCTGTCTGGGGAGATGTCCGGTTCCACAGGCACATCCAGACTTTCACCGTCGTAATCGTCCTCTTCAAACTCCCACTCCTCATCAAACTCCAGTTCGTAAAAATCTTCAGGAGAATAATCCTGAACCGGGGGATCCAACGAACCGAACCTCTGCCAGAAGGTGCCAGTTCAGTCGGAACCGGAGACAACGATTCCAAAATCCAAATCGCTTTAGCTATTTCTTCGGCGGTCGGAGCATGCAGCTCTGGATCTGAACTGGACGATTTATCCTTTCGTTTTCTTTTTGTAGGAACCGATCCCACAGGATCGGCTCTCCTCTTGCCCGAAGAAGTATCGTCCTGGTCAGAAGACACTCCTTCTGGCTCGGTAGGAACCGAACCGGGCTGGCCTTCCGGGTCAGCGGATTTCCCGGCCTCCTTATCCCTAAGTCTACCTAACCTTTCATCCAGTGTAGACTTAGGAAAATTCTTACAAAATTTGGAAGTCTGAATCGAGGTGGTCAAACCCCAGACAGAAAACACAAGTGGTGTGGAGATCGGCCTTAGCAAAGACCTCCCCACACACACTGCAGTGCTGAAACCCAGTGGGCCCATTTTTTTTTCCTTGGGTTTCTCAGACATGGCCAACCTAACCAACTTACCCTTTATATGGCAACTGCCATGTCATGGGTGATGGAAAAAAATGCTAAAATTACTTTTTTTTTTTTTTTTTAAACTGATATGGACCGGTAACCACACACTAACTTTTTCCTTACTACAAGATCAGTTCAGACGAACCCATCCAAAAATTTTCACAATTTCCACACACAGCTACAATGCTAAGTACTTACGGTACCACAGACAGAGTCTCGAACCAAAAAAATGAAACGAAAATCGGACTACAACCGAAACGTTAACCACGAAGAACCGAGCTGAAGGAGAACTCTCCGGAGCAACTGTTCAGTGAGGCAGAGTAAAGAATCTGACGGTTTGGGTTTGAAAGGACACAGACAGAGTTTTCAACCGAGCTCGAGCCAAACGTTCTATGCCTGGCATAGAAATTAGCCCTTCATACTCCGGGGCAGTTCAA
This sequence comes from Neoceratodus forsteri, assembly GCA_016271365.2. NCBI lineage: Eukaryota > Metazoa > Chordata > Ceratodontiformes > Ceratodontidae > Neoceratodus > Neoceratodus forsteri. The sequence goes on along the minus strand of JADMNL010000023.1, from coordinate 94,051,727 downwards.
GAGCTGGAGCTAACTGCAAATTGTCAGAATACAGCAAGACTTAATGTTGTTTGAATGAAGGTGTGTGCCGACATCCAGGTAGCAGCCATGTACATTTCTTGGAGAGGAACATCCCTGCAAGCAGCCATCAAGGCAGTGGTATGGCAGGTGGAATGAGTTTTTAGCCCTACGGGAGGCTCCCTACCCACCAACCTATAGCAGAGGTCGATGCAGGATACAATCCATCAGCCATTCACCCACTTAGCTGTCAGTCTGCCAGCATAGGTGACAAACAGCTGGCGAACCTCTGCCTGAACACCAGTCGTGCACTCCTTGTAATAGGAGAGCACTCACCGCAGGTCCAAGGTATGGAGCCTGTGCACAGCCTCAGAGGTGACACTGGTGAAATACACCAGCAGACTGATCACCTGGTTAACGTGAAAATCCCAACATAACCTTCAGGAGGAACTTCAGGTTGGGGTGAAGGACAACCTTGCCCCTGTGGGAGACCAAGTAAGAAGACTCCAATGAGAGCACCTGGAGCTCACTGATCCTTCTGGCTGACATCATAGCCACCAGGAAGACGGTCTACCATGACAAGTGAGACATTTCACACCTGTGTTTCGGTTCGAATGGCTTGCCCATGAGCTTCGCCAGTGCCAGCAATAAGTCCCAACATGGTGGTGGTTCACGCACCGGAAGAGAAATGTGGTCAAGGCCTTTAAAAAAGTAACAGACCACCTTCTCCTGCACCACAGACTACTGACCGAACACACGCCCGGTAGGCAGAGATGGCTGTCATGTGCACCTTAAGGGTCACTGACCAAAAGCTCAAATGGGAGAGGGACCAAAAGTAGTCAAGAATATTAGCCACTGGGCAAGATAAGGGGTCTAGCCTCTCGCCCTGGCACCAAATTGAGAACCTCTTCTATCTGAAGGCATAGCATTTCCTGGTTGACTCCTTCCAAGATGCCTCAACTTCAACAAGGACATCGTCAGAGAAATCTAAAGACCGGAACTCTAGCCGCTCAGGAACAAGTGTTTCAGGTGCACAGACTGAAGGTCCAGATGAAGTACCTTCCCCTAACTGATGGAGAGCAGGTCTGGGGGAAAAGGAACACGCCTCAGGGGCCTGCTGCTGAGGCTGAGAAGATTGAGGGTATCAGAACTGGCGTGTCCAGCACGGAGCAACCAGGATCACCTGAGTCTTGTCCCTCCTCACATTGAACAACACCTTGTGGGTCAAGGGAAATGGAGGGAAGGCACAGAGGAGGCCAGTGGTCCAGGGCCTCAAGAAGGCATCCCCCTGCTGAGGGTAGTGGGCAACATACAGCCTCAGCTTTGCGTTCTCCCTAGTGGCAAACAGGTCCACCAGAGAGGGTGTCCCATCAGGAGAACAGCCTCTGTACTACCTCTGGGTGGAGAAATCACTTGTGAGATGCCCACCAGGCTGAGAGCGTCCGACAGCTGGTTGAGACACCAGCCACATGGATGGCCAGGAGATCATCCTCCAGGCTGCACACCCGCCCACATGCGGAGAACTTCCCGGCACAGAGGAAGGAAGTGTATCCCGGCCCGTCTGTTGAGGTAGTACATGGTCATGATGTTGTCCATCTGACACCTGAACCACCTGACCCCCAATGTGAGAAGCAAAAGCATTCAGCACCGACCGAAATGCCTGTAGCTCCAGCAGGTTGATGTGGCACCAGAACTCTTCAGGGGTCCACAGCCCGTGGACTCTGTGTTCCCCCAGGTGGACACCCCAGCCCGTGACAAAGGCATCGGTCATCAGGATGACCGTCGACTCTGGGTGAAAAAAATGGAATACCTTCCTGCAGATGTTCCAGGACTAACCGCCACTGGAGGATGTCCCACATCAGCTGGGTCACAGTGACCAGCAGGTCGAAGCAGTCTTTACGCTGAGACCATTGGTGGGCTAGCTCCCACTGCATAGAGAGCAATCTTCAGTGGACCAAACGAATCATGCTGGTGCAAGCCACCTTGTATCCCAGGAGGCGCAGGAAGTCCTGAGCAGGTAACAACTGCCCAACCCAAAATTATCAGGCAAAGGAGGAGAGAGCCTCAGCCCTGCCCACTGGGAGCCAAGCCATGGCTCTACAAGAGTCAAGCTCTGCCTTGATGAATTGATCGCCTGCGAAGGCATAAGTTCCAACTTGATCTTGTTGACCAGGAGGCCAAGACAGACGCAGGTCTGGAGGGCCAGGTCCCTGGACCTCTCCACCTCCTTCCTGCAGGGACCCGTAATCAGCCAGTCGTCCAGGTATGTTTAAACCTGGACCCCTCTGTGCTTCAGGAAAGCTGCCACCACTGTGTTGCACTTGGTAAAGACCCTGGGGCTGATGACAGGCCAAATGGCATGGCCTGGGACTCGCAGAGGATTTCCTCTGTCCAGAACCGGAAGAACCGGCGGTGGGACAGATGGATTAGGACATGAAATAAATATGTCCTGATGATCCAGGGAGCAAAACCACATGTTCTGCTCGAGAGATGGTAAGATCTGAGACAGAGTGACCATCCTGAAGGTGTGTGGCCTGATGAACTTGTTCAGGTCGTGCAAATCAAAGATGGGGTGCCAGCCCCCTGTCTGTTTTGGCACCAGGAAGTACCTGGGGACAAACTCTGGGTGTACCACAGGGTCCGAGACAGGAGTCACAACCTCCTTGCGGAGGACCTGGGCAATGTCATCCCGAAGGGCTGACAGGATGTCGACAGACATTATGCCCTCCTGTGGGGCGCTGGCTCGGCAGGGCAGGTACACCTCAAACTCCAGAGGCAGACCCTGACTGACCAGCTCGAAGACCCACCTGTCCATGGTAACAGTAGATCAGGCAGAAAGTAAGTGACAGAGCGGCCCCCACCATGGAAGGACCCACGGGAGGCAAGAGGGAGGCACCCTCATCCCATCACTGCGCAGGCTTGGAGGAGGGCCTGGCTAAAGAGCCGATGGAGCCTCATCCTCCAGGCTTGCAGACAACCGCGACCACAGACTTTGGCCGAGGTCGCCAAGCCTGAGCCTGCTGTCCAGCTTGGGGATGGGCTGGTTTAGCCGCAGAAGCAGAGAGGGGACGAAAGAGCTCCTTCTTTGGTTGCTTAGAGCCCTTGGGATCCCTGTGGGCAGATGTCATCGGGTCCAAGGTGGCGCTGAACTTCTCGGTGCAGATGAGGTGCACCTTAACCTCAGGCCCAAACAAGTCGGTAATGGGGGAAAGGGACATCCTCCAGCATGTGCTGGGTATCAACCATGACGGTCAAGATCTGCAGCGAAGCCCTGTGGCACACAGCTACCGCGGCTGCCACGGACCAGGCACACGATGTCCATGGTTGTCTGGAGCTGCTCGTTTGGCCACAGCTCGGCCCTAGTCCCGGACCCGCTTGACTGTAGTGTGAAGGTCTGATGGGAGATGAGGAAGAACCCCATCAAGCATACCAAGAAAGGCATGAGAGAAGTTGGCCATCAAAAGAGCTGAACTTGCCTGGTGAAGGCCCAGAAGAAAAAATTACTCACCTTAGTAATGTTGTTTCTTCTAATGGAGTCTTGCTGTATTCTGACATATGCAGTGATGTCCAACCTTTGAACTGCCCTGGAGATGAAAGTGTTAACTTTCCATGCCAGGCATGGAACGCTGAGCTCGAGCTCGGTTGAGACTCTGTCTGTTGCTGTTTGAACTCAAACCGTCAAATCTCTACGAGCTATACTCACTGGGTGTCCTGTGTGGAAACTGTAAACTTACACTAGCCAACTGGCTACTAAATATAATAAAAGATTTTTGGTCCCAAAACAAAGACTCAAGTCAGAAACCCAAAAAATAAAACAAAACACAACACCCACAAACCCAAACTAAAGGGGTGAGAAAAGAAGGGGTGGGGCACCTCCCGAGTGCCAACACTGCTACTGCCCACCCACATCCCAAAAACAGGTTCTGAGAGGAGAGGCGGGGGGGAGGTCAGAATACAGCAAGACTCCATTAGAAGAAACAACATTACTAAGGTGAGTAATTTTTTCTTCAAACAACATGAAGTCTTGCTGTATTCTGACATATGCAGACTACCAAGCAGTACCTCCATGGAGGAGGGACAGAACCTACTTGAAATAGACTCTGAAGCACTGCTGTGCCAAACCGAGCATCACTCCTAGCCTGGATATCCAGAGAGTAATGCTTGGTAAAAGTATGTACTGTTTTCCAGGTGGCTGCTTGACAAATCTCTAAGATAGGAATATCCCTGGCAGCAGCCAGGGAAGCAGCTGTACCTCTGGTAGAGTGAGCCCTCAGGCCTGAGGGTGGGATCCTACCTAGTTTTTCGTAGAAAAATTGAATGCAAGAGACAATCCACCTGGCAATAGATCTCTTAGTGGCAGGTTTTCCCTTAACAAGCTCACCATAAGTGAGGAACAGTTGGAGGGAGTCAAACCTGTGACCCTTGGTGCGCTCTATGTAGTAGCTAAGGGCCCTTTTCACATCCAAACTGTGCAGCCTCCTCTCCCCAAAGGAGGAATGGTCAGTGAAGAAAACAGGAAGAGACACAGACTGGTTAAGGTGGAAATCTGAAAACACCTTAGGCAAAAACTTCCTATTAGTCCTGAGGACCACCTTATCTCTATGGAAAGAGATAACATCAGGCTCCACTGACAGGGCCTGTAACTCACTTATGCGTCTGGCAGAAGTGATGGCCACCAAGAAAACAGTTTTCCAAGTCAAGTACTTAAGCTCTGCTGAGGACAAAGGCTCAAAAGGGGGTTGCATAAGCTGAGCAATGCAAACATTAAGGTCCCAAGCAGGGGCAGGGGCCCTGAAGGGAGGATTGGTATGCAGCAATCCCTTGAAAAATTTAGAAAATACAGGATGAGCTGAAAGGGAGGAGTGCTTGCCTGCTGAGAGGAAGGCAGAGACAGCTGCCAGATGCACTCAAAGTGTAGCTGGTCTGAGTCCCAAGCTATTAAGATGAACCATACAGTCAAGGGCTGTGGGCAGGCCAGCAGACTCTGGAGAAATATGCTTCCCAGAGCACCATACAGTAAATCTTTTCCACTTGGAATTGTAAGTGTTTCTGGTGGAAGGCTTTCGAGAAGCCTTTAAGATATCCAGAACACCTTGAGAGAGGTGCAAATCAGCAAACTCTGACTTCAAGAGCCAGGCCTTGAGATTGAGAGATCTGAGGTTTGAATATCAAACCCTCCCCTGTGTACATGTTAACAGGTTGTAATTCCTGGGAAGAGACAGGGGAAGGTGGACTGCTAAGAACAACAAGAGAGGGTACCAGGGCTGTCTGGCCCAATCTGGAGCAATCAGAATCACCTTGCAGGGTTGAGACCTGATTTTGACTAGCACCTTGAACAGGAAAGGGAAGGGGGGAAAAGCATACAGGAACTTCCCTTCCCAATTGAGAACTAGGGCATCCAGGGGGACTGAGCCCAACACATGGGGGCCTGCAGCAAAAGAGTGGAAGTTGGTGATTGTCTGGGGCTGCAAAAAGATCTATTTGTGGGGTGCCCCATCTGGAGAAGATCACCTTCAAAATCAGTGGATCCAGGGACCATTCATGATGGCCCTGAGATATCCTGCTGAGAGCATCTGCCAGGACATTGTCCTTCCCCGGGAGGTGCACTGCTGTAAGAGAGGCGTTCAGAGAACAGGCCAGAGACCACAACTTCATTGCCTCTGTGGACAAGGCCGTAGACCGAGTGCCCCCTTGCTTGTTGATATACCACATTGTGGTGGTATTGTCTGTCCTGATCTGAACTACTTTGTTCTGAACAGACTTGGAAAAAGCTTGAAGTGCTAGAAACACTGCTCTGAGTTCTAAAAGATTGATGTGAAGCAGAGATTCCTGAGGAGACCACAACCCTTGGGAGAACAGGTCCCCCAAGTGGGCTCCCCACCCCAAGAGGGAGGCATCTGTATTAAGGATTAGAGAATGAGACTGAGTGACAAAAGGAACTCCCTGTCTTAGATTGTCCTGATCCTGCCACCACTGTAATGCCTGGATCAGGGTTTGAGTCACTGGGATTAGTTTGGTCAAAGGATCCTTTCTCTGAGACCAGAAGGCTCTCAAGTGGAACTGAATGTCCTTCATTTGAAATCTTGCTCCCTGAACCACTGCTGTAGAGGCAGCCATGTGTCCCAGGAGCTGCAGAAAATGCCTTGCTGGTTGAGACACCTGGAAGGTGAATGATTAGGCCAGTGAGATAAGGGTCATTGCCCTGTCCAGAGGAAGGAAGGCTCTTGCCTTTACTGTATCCAGCTCTGCCCCCATGAAGGTGAGGAGCTGCACAGGCTCTAGAACTGACTTTGAAAGATTCAGAAGGAAACCTAGAGAAGTGAGCAGTTGCTGAGTTATCTGTAGGTGTGACTTGACTTGGTCTGGCCTACTATGAGCCAGTCGTCCAGGTATGGAAAGATGGAGATCCTTTTTCTCCTTAGGAAGGCAACCACTACTGCCAGGCATTTTGTGAACACCCCTGGAGCAGAAGTTAGGCCGAAGAGCATTGCTCTGAATTGGTAATGGCCTGAGGGCAGCTCAAACCTGAGGTACTTTCAGTGGGAGCTTCTGATGAGAATATGGAAATAGGCATCCTTGAGGTCCAGGAAAACTAGCCAGTCCCCTGGCCTTAGAGAGGGTAGAATTATTCCCAGAGTCACCATTTTGAACTTTGGCTTTAAAAGGTGCTTGTTTAAATATCTGAGATCCAGGATGGGCCGCCATTCTCCTGTCTTTTTGGGGGGTTAGGAATTACCTGGAGTACAATCATTTTCCCTTGTGTAGGGGTGGAACCCTCTCTATGGCTCTCAGAGCCAAGAGGGAAGAGACCTCTGCCTCTAGGGTAAGTGCCTCTGAAGGACTTGCAGGTGGAAAAGATCTGGTTCTCATCTTTGGAAATTTTTTGAAGCTGAGAAACAGTCCCTGGCTTACTACTTCCAGGACCCATTTGTCTGATGTTAAAGACATCCAGTCCTGGACAAAGTAAGCCAGCCTGCCCCTACAGGTGGTGGAGAATCGCCCTGGCAAACCCAACAGGGTGCCTGTTTGGCAGGGGCTTTAGGCTGAGGGGTGGAAGCAGGCCTGCTTGTACCCCATCTGCCTCTCCTCTGAAGAACCCCTATGAGCATAAGCAGAAGAGGAGGCCTGGGCTTGGTAGAAAGGCCTACGAAAAGGCCTGCCCCTGCCCCTGGAATGCTGCCTCTGGGGAGTGGCTTGCCTCTCCTTGGCCTGAGCACTCCTATAGGTGGTCCTGTATTCATCCATTTTCTTCATGTAGTTCTCTGTTTGCTCCCCAAACAGAGAATTACCCACAACAGGAAAATCCATGGCCTTAGTCTAGGTATCCTGAGACAGGCTAGTACATCTGAGCCAAGCCATCCTACTTAGGGCCACAGATGTAGCCATGACTCTAGACGAAACATCACTGGAGTCCACTGCAGCATGGAATTGCACCTTGGATGCCTCAATACCATCCGCAGCCACCTGCCCCAGCTCCTTGGCAAGCTGGTCAGGGACCTGTTTAGCTAAAGCCATTACAGTGTCCCATCTAGATTTCTGATATCTAGCTGTATAGGCCATATAATTGGCCTGCCTGAGTTCCATGGATGCTGCCATGTACTGTTTCTTTGCCATGGCATCAATCCTCCTGGAGTCCTTATCTGGGGAGTGTGAAGCCAAGGGTATACAGTGGCGTGAAAAAGTATTTGTCCCCTTCCTGATTTTCTCTATTATTGCATATTTGTCACACTGGATGTTTTCAGGTCTTTAAACAAAATGTAATACTAGATAAAGGGAACCTGAGTAAACAAACATTTTTTTTTTTTTACTTATTTCATTCATTTAATTAAAAAAGTTAACCAACACCAACTGGCACTGTGTGATAAAGTGATTGCCCCCTAGTTAAATCAACCCAATTAAAGAGATAATTAGAGTCAGCTGATTGAACACAGCCAGGCTAGATTACAGCCAGCCCTGCTCAATATAAACCTCACTTATTTTGACCCTTACCAGAGTCACGCTGCCAGCACAAAGATTCAACAAGCACATTATGCCACGATCAAAGGAAGTTCTTGAAAAGATCAGAAAAAAAGTTGTTGCTATCTATCAGTCTGGAAAGGGTTACAAAGCTATTTCTAAGGCTCTGGGACTCCACCGAACCACAGTGAGAGCCATAATCTCCAAATGGAGAACACTTGGAACAGTAGTGATTCTTCCTAGGAGTGGGCAGCCTGTCAAAATTACTCCAAGGGCCCAGCGTAAAATCATCCAGGATGTCTCAAAGGATCCTAACACAACATCCAAAGAACTGCAGGCTTCTCTTGCCTCAGCTAAGGTCAGTGTTCATGACTCCACAATCAGAAAGAGACTGGGTAAAATTGGGCTTCATGGGAGAGTAGCAAGGCAGAAACCACTGCTAACCAAGAAGAACATAAATGCTCGTCTCTCATTTGCCAAGAAGCACCTGGATGATCCACAAGCCTTTTGGGAAAATGTTCTATGGACAGATGAGTCCAAAGTAAACTTTTTGGATGACATGGATCCCATTATGTCTGGCGTAAAGCAAACACAGCATTCCACAGTAAGAACATCATACCAACAGTCAAACATGGTGGGGGTAGTGGGATGGTGTGGGGATGCTTTGCTGCCTCAGGACCTGGACGACTTGCCATAATTGAAGGAACCATGAATTCTGCTCTGTACCAGAAAATTCTTGAGGAGAATGTCCGGTCATCCGTCCGTCAGCTGAAGCGTAGTTGAGTCATGCAGCAAGACAATGATCCAAAACACAAAAGCAAGTCCACATCAGAATGGCTGAAAAGAAATAAAATTAAAGTATTGGAGTGGCCTAGTCAAAGTCCAGACCTAAACCCAATAGAGGTGCTGTGGCAGGACCTGAAACGAGCAGTTCATGCTCGAAAACCTACCAATGTTACTGAATTAAAGCAGTTCTGCGAGGAAGAGTGGGCTAAAATTCCTCCAGAGCGATGTGAAAGACTGATATTGAATTATAGGAAGCGTTTGTTTGCAGTCATTGCAGCTAAAGGTGGCATAACCAGTTATTAGCTGAAGGGGCAATTACTTTTCACACGGTGCCAGTTGGTGTTGGTTAACTGTTTTCATTAAATAAATGAAATAAGTAAAAAAAAAAAAAGTGTTATTTGTTCACTCAGGTTCCCTTTATCTAATATTACATTTTGTCTAAAGACCTGAAAACATCCAGTGTGACAAATATGCAATAATAGAGAAAATCAGGAAGGGGGCAAATACTTTTTCACGCCACTGTATTTGCCTTATCACAGGCAGCAGCCTGCACTACCCCAACATGGCTGCATTGCTGGGTAAGGAACTCCGTATCTGAGCCTGAGAGAGTCCATTCTCTTGTCCACAGGAGGTATAGACTTAGGAGTCTTTAAAATATTTATTGTCTGTTTCCCAAAGGACTTATGAAGGGGAATAGACAGCCTCCTAGACTCTTGGATATCCATCATTTCAATGTAGTCAGGCTCCTCCTGGTCGTCTACAGCTTCTTCCATAGGAAGCTGAAGAGTTTCAACCACTTTTTTGTAGAACATAAAATGGGAAGGGGACTCAGAAAGCCTAGGAGGAGAAACCCCTGAAGGTCTGTCTGGGGTGATGTCCGGGTCAATAGGCACATCCAGACTTTCGGAATCACCATCACTATCCTCATACTCTCCTTCCTCCTCCTCCTCCAGTTCATAAAAATCTTCTAAATTATAATCTAGAACCGGGAGAACTGACCAAACCGAGCCCCTTCCTGATGGCGCCAGTTTGGTCGGAACCGGGGTTAGCGACTGAACAATCCTTATCGCTTTGGCTATTTCATCAGCGGACGGAGAAAGAAGTTGTGGATCCGCACTGGCTGATTTATCCCTTTTTCTTTTAACTGGAACCGACTCCTCAGAGTCGGTTCTCCTTTTGCCCGAAGAAGTTTCGCCCTGGTCAGAGAGCACTCCTTCTGGTTTGGTTGGAACCGAACTGGGCTGGCCATCTGGGTCAGCGGACTTCTTCACCTCCCTTTCCCTGAGCCTACCAACTCTCTCTTTTCCAGGGTAGCTGCAGGAAAATTCTTGCAAATCTGGCAGTCTGAATTGAGGTGGTCAAACCCCAGACAATAAACACAGGTGGTGTGGGGGTCAGCCTTAGCAAAGACTTCCCCACACACACTACAGTGTTGAAACCCAGTGGGCCCAGTTTTTCTTTTGGGTTTCTCAGACATGGCCAGTCCTAACAAAACTCACCCTTTTTTCAGCAATCCACCAGGCAAGACACCCTTATCGGTTCCTGACTGTGTTACGGGTCATGGAAAAAAACGTAATGAAATCTGCGTTTTTAGAACCAATAAGGACCGGTTACCACACTCTAAAAGTAGAATAAACTTTTTTGAACAAACCTGATCGGTTCAAACCGAACCGATCCCACGTTTACAAGTTCCACACAGAAGAACAAGAAAATAAACCTATCTAGTACTCACGATACCACAGACAGAGACTGAACCGACAGGTTAACGGATTAAATTCGGTCGAAAACTGAGGAAAACGGCACTTTAACTGACAAACTTAAACCGAGCAAAGGCGAAATCTCTGGAGCGACTGTTCAGTGAGGCGGAGTAAATAATCTGATGGTATGAGTTCAAACAGCAACAGACAGAGTCTCAACCAAGCTCGAGCTCAGCGTTCCATGCCTGGCATGGAAAGTTAACTCTTTCATCTCCGGGGCAGTTCAAAGGTTGGACATCACTGCATATGTCAGAATACAGCAAGACTTCATGTTGTTTAAAAGTACAGTTACGCAACAACTTACCGTAACAGTAGATCTTCGAGAGGAGTTCTTGCAGCAGGCTACAACCATTAGGACTAACGCCGCAGCCTTAGGACCCACTGGAAACATCTTAGCTAGCAGAACCCAGCAGGGACCGTCCCCCGACGCTGGCTCCACCATGACGTCGATCACGCTACATAAGGGGGCAGACCCCGGCTCCAACCCAGTTCCCCCGCCAAGACCCGCGAATGGACCGCATCAAGTGAAAGAAGCAAAGCCTGACAATGATGGGCTGAACACCTCACCTGGGGAATGGAGAGCAGGAAAGCAGCACCTGCTGCAAGAGCTCCTCTTGAAGATGTACTGTTAAGTTCTTATGTAACTGTACTGTCTTACTTCGAGTGGGGGCTCTTGCTGCAGACTATAACCATTAGGACTGAATCCCAAGCAGTCCCATGCCAAGGAGGTGCTTAACCCCAAAGGAGGCAGTATAGTGTGGTGGCTTAAGGCTCTGAGTTGCAAATCTGGTGACATCCAGTAGACCAGACCTGGGTTTGAATCCCACAGCTTCCACTTGCATACTGTGTGACCCTGAGGAAGTCACTTAACTTCCCTGTGCTCCCAGGTCGCTCCTGTAAAAAAGCTTTCAGTTTAGTGTGCTTCTCCTGGTTAAACAACTTAAAAAAAAAAAAAAACACCAGGAGGAGGAATAATGCTGGCAACACAACAAATCAAGACAGGAGTCCCTGAAGGACTGCCAAGCTGAAACTGGCATGGCATCTGGATGCAATGTCTAGGCTGTAGTGCTTCACAAAACTGTGCAATGAATTCTAGGTGGCTGACACACAGATGTCTCTTATGGAGACATTCTTTAAGGCGGCAAAGGAAGCCAAACCTCCCCTGGTGGAGTGACCCCTAACCGGGATCGGAAGGGGTTTGCTGTGCTTCTCATAACAAAACACAATACAGTGGACAAGCCACTTAAAAATGGTCTGTTTGGACACCGGTTTGCCCAAGTGTCGTGGCGCGAAGGCCACAAACAGTTGCTCGATTTACGGTGTGTAGCCATGCACTTGAGGTAGTACCTCAGCGTCCCGTGAACATCCAGTGTGTGTAGGAGAGCTTCTCCCCTGTTAGAAGGAAAATAAAAATAAACTAGGAGGTCAACCGACTGGTTGAGGATCAACTCAGAGACCACTTTAGGAAGGAACTTAGGATTTGTTCCAAGGGAAACCCTTTCCCTATGAAAAAAAATAAGGCTATTTACACATCAGAGCCTGGAGCTCAGAAACTCTTTGAGCTGAGGTAACAGCAACTAAGAAACAAACCTTCCAGGAAATGTAACGCAGCTCACAATCAGATGCTGGTTCAAAGTTGGGGGAGGAGAGTGAGCTTCTACAACACAAAGAGGAGGCCCAAGGGAGGGATAGGATCCCTAATGGGAGGTCTCATATGCAGAATACCCTGTAAGAAGGTGCGGGCCACGTTCAGGTGGGCCAAGGTTCTATCCCCCAAGAGGACATGATATGCAGAAATGGCCCACATGTGCACCTTTATAGAAGAGTAGCTCAAGCCTTGTTGGTATAAGGAGAGGTGAGGTGATACTGTAATGCTGAGTTCACCGGGCAGGTAAGGGAGTCCAGACGTGAGACGACGCCCATAAGCAAAAACGCTTCCACTTCTTAGCATAAGTAGAGCGAGTAGAGGGCTTCCTTGCTGAGATGAGGACATCCGCCACTTCCTAGGAGACCCCATACCTGGATCTTGCTACGTCTGCAGGAGCCAAGCATGAAGGTGCAAAGACCTAAGATCTGGATGGACCAGCATGCCCCAATCCTGAGACAGCCACTGCGAGCATACTGTCAGCGGAACTGGCGGTTCCGAGGACAACCACTGAAGTAGTGGGAACCAAATCTGCAGAGGCCACAATGGGGCAATTAGAATCATCCGAGCCCCCTCGGCCTGTATTTTTAACAGTGCTCTAGGAATGAGAGGGAAGACGTAAAGAAACCTCCCTGCCCAACAAAGGGACAACGCATCTGGCCAGAAAGCACCAGGCATGAGCTCTCGCAAGCAGAAAGTTGGCAGTTTGGCGTTGCGTGGGGATTCAAAGAGATCCAGCTCTGGACGACCCCCATGTGTCGAAGAGCTGGTCCGCTACTGGACTGAGACCTGCTTAGGCTGTCTGCCAAGTCATTTTGGACGTCTGGAACGTGCACTGCAGACAGAGAGATGTGACGCTCCAGTACCCAGTACCAGAGACTCACCACCTCCCTGCATAAGGGGTAGGAGTGCGTTCCCCCTTGCTTGTTGATGTGAAAGACGACTGCCAAGTTGTCTGTCTGAACTAAGAAAGAGCCTGGAATAAGGTCCTCTTTGAAGGCATTCAGTGCATTGGGGACCACTCATCTCTAGGACATTGATGTGGAGGTCGTGCTCCACTGGGGTCCCGACCCCTTGCATTTGGTGGGACCCTAAGTGCACCCCCCAAAAAAAAAATCTCATGCATCTGTCGTTAGGGTCTGATTTGGAGGCTCCTGACGGAAAGGAACCCCCATCTCTAGACTGAGAGGGTCCAGCCACCAAAGTAGGTTCCTCTTGACCAGCTCTGCGACTCTGACCATGTGGTCTAGTTAGTCGCAGCATTGATCCCACTGCACCCTGAGCATCCACTGTGGGATTCTCATGTGGAGGCGGGACAAAGGACTGACAGGGATGGCCGCCGCCATGTGCCCCAGAAGTCTGAAGAAGGTCCTGGCCTGGACCAGAGAGTTTACTAGGACCGATCCAGCTATCTCCCGAAAGCGATCGCCCCTCTCTGGAGGTAGAAAAGTCATGCCCTGGACTGAATACAGGACCACCCCATGAAGACAAGTCTTTGGCTGGGATCTGGGGAAGACTTTGGAAGGTTTAGGATGATCTCCACCTCTCGGAACAGAGAATAAGTGTCTCCGACAGCCTGAAGGAGGCGCATCTTTGACAGGGCCGCAAGCAACCAATCGTCAAGGTAAGAGAAGACGTAATGTCTCTGGCACCTTAGAGCCACAGCTACCACTGCCAAACATTTGGTGAAGACTCGAGGAGCGGAAGAGAGGCTGAACGGAAGAACCCAAAACTGATAATGCTTCCCCTGGAAGTAGAACCTCAGGTACTTCCTGTGAGCGGGGGGTGGGGAACCTCAATGTGCATGTACGCATCTTGCATGTCTAGGGAGCAGAGCCAGTCTCTCTGGTGCAGCAGAGGAATAAGACCTGGAAGGGTCACCATCCTGAACCTTCAGCACTCTATACAGTTGTTTAAGGAATCGAGGTCCAGGATGGGCCGAAGATCTTGCGTCTTTTTGGAACCAGGAAATAGTGGGAGTAATATCCCTTTCCCCGCTGCTGCAGAGGAACTGGTTCTCTTGCCCTTTTTCACAAGAGGGCCTGAATCTCTCCTTCTATAAGGGGTATGTGAGAAGGAGGATATCTTGAGAACCTTGGTGGAGTGTCTGGGGGGATTTTAGTGAACTCCAGCGTATGTCCCCTCCTTATGTCCAGGACCCACTGGTCCACTGTACTGGAGCTCCAACCCTTCAGGTGAAGGGAGAAGCGATCCCCTACTGCCTCCCCTGGTACCGCCTCCAGAGGAGGGCGGTCAGGAGGGAGTCACTGGGCAGAGCCAGGAGTGGAGAAAGAGACTTGGAAGAACTTACGGCCTCGAAAAGGAACGCCTCCAGGTTGCTGGTTGCCGGCTTTCCTTTTGAAGCCACCTCTCTGGCCCTGATGGTTTCCATGGGCTTGAGCACCTGAGGGCTTACGAAAAGGCAGATGTCTCATATATTTCTGGTCTCCTCTGTACATCTGCCAGATGGACCAGACAGATTTGCCTGACTCCTGGAGATGAGAGATAAGAGACTCCAGCTCCTGCCCAAAAAGGACGGAACCCTGGAAAAGGAGGTCCTGGATTCCAGACTGCAAATCCTGGTGAAAACCTGATGGCGCCAGAGGCAGACACCTGATGCCGACGCTCTGGTCACCATATCTGCAGTGTCACACAAAGCACGGAGGACATGCATGCCTACGTCTCAGCCCAATTTCAATACGTCCAGAAGCTCCATTTTTTGCGTGGAGTCTGGCAAGGCATTGGCTAGCTCCTGTCCTCTCTCCCACAGCGCATTCTGGTACTGGACCATATGCGTAAGGAAGTTGAGGGACCTAATGCAGCAGGTGGAGGCAGAGTAGACATTCTTGCCCACCTGGTCCACTTAGAGGGATTCTGGGTCAAGAGGCTGGGAGCTGAGGTGCTTAGGCTGCTTAGACTTGTCATGAGCAGCCATAATGACCGATGAGTTTGCCTGAGGGTGTTCTGCCAGGAAAGGTTCATCCCTCGGGGTTCTATACAGCCTGTCTTACTTTTTTGGAATGGCCAGGACTGACGCTGGATGCTTCCAAGTTATCCTGGTAAGACCTTGGTAGGTGTCCACTAAAGGAGGCACCACCAGAGGCTTGGGCTCCTTCTGCCTCCAGTAACGGGCCAGTCAACAGCGTTCCGGATCTAGGTCCTCCGTCTCCCATTCATTGGAGGCCTGGATATGCCTCATGACATCCTTAAAGGTCGGATCATCACAAGATGAGCAGGGTTGGTCCTTCTCTCCCAGGGAACCCCCGAGAGGGACAAGGAAGAAGCAGAAGAAGGAAAAGATGACCTGTTACTGGGCCTAGAATAGCCTGAGCTGTGTCTAAGACTCCCCCCACTCGAGGTTCGGTGGCTACCTGACCAACGTCGGTCAGAGGACAGATGCCGGCTACGGGACCAACAATGGAGCAACGACCGACACCAGCCTGGGGACCAGCATCGGGAGTGGGTCCACCTGGGAGAGTGGGATCGGCTCCTGGACTGAGACCATGACCGAAGATGGCTGCCTGATCGAGAAGGGCACAGACGACGGTCCTCAGACCGGGAACAAGCCTTCGAGGGCAATCGAGGCAGCGGCCGCTTGGGGGTGTTCTTCGGAGAAGGAGCGGAAAGGCCCTCAGTTGTCCAGCTGGTCGGGAACCGGTGTCGGGTCCAGCTTCAGTGGAGTCTCCTCCTTTTTCACCTGACTCCACCAAAAAGAGAAGAGTTCTTACAGCTCCTCTTTATTAAAAACAGCAGACGCTGTTCCCAGAAAGGGACCCGGAGAAGACGGCGTGTCCGGTAGGACATGAGTGGGGGAGTCTCCAAAATAGTCCTGTGGAGTGAAGACCTGGGGGTCACCGGAACCTTAATGGGTGCCCCTTCTGCAGGGGTGTCTTCCACCAGAGGAACCTCCACCAACATCGGTACTGCGGCCAGCGCCGGTTTCACAGAAGGCGGTGCCAGGGTGTCCTTATCCCCCCGGTGGCTTGCCTGAACTGGGTGAAGTTGAGGCCTTCTTGAGCAGGGCCAAGGCTTGTGCCGTACAGGCCTTGGGAGTCACAAGCACCAGCACCACCTTACGTTTTGCCGTCTTTTCTCCAGACAGTCCCGTCTTGACCAGCGTCATTTTTTTGGCGGGAGGGCACGGTTTCCTGGAGTCTTCTTTATGGTGTTCCCCTGAGCCCAAGGAAGAAGAGGATTTCCTGGGGGAGGGGATGGGACCGATGATGGGACCGGCTACGGTCACTGTCCCGAGAGCGCTTACAGGGCTTGTCCCACTATTTGCCCTTGTCCCCCAAGGTGTGCAGGGCATCCATCTGCTGTTCTAATAGATGGGCTTTTAGGGCCTTCGGGCATCGAATTCTTGTCCCGCTGGTAAAGCCTCTACAGATCTTGCAGGCAGCACTGTCGTGGCCTGGACCCAAGCAGAAGACGCACTTGGAGTGGCTGTCTTTTGATGGTATCTGGCGGCCACAATTGCACTTGTTCCTCTTCGGCCCGGAGGAGGAGACAGACGACAAAGACGACATATGCCATACTGAAGTCGAAAGAGAGAAAAACAGGCGATTTTCCGAGAAAAATCCAAATTTTTGAGCTGGAACTGCTGGATAACAAAAACTTCCCCAACATGAGTGGGTCATGGCGGGAAAAGAACTGGGGTGGAGCAGGGGTCCGCCCACTTATGTAGCGCGACTGACGGGATGGAGATGACGTCAGAGTGTGTCCTTGCTGGGTACTGCTAGCTAAGATTTTTCCAGTGGGTCCTAAGGGTTATAGCCTGCTGCAAGAGCTCCCACTTGCAGTAAGATCTATAGACCCATCAGTTTGACACCGGTGGTGGGGAAGGTAATGGACAGCATACTTAAGGAAAGGCTGGGAGGTTTCTTGGAGGAGATGGATTACCTGGATGACCAGCAGCATGGGTTTATACCAGGCTGATCGTGTCAAACAAACCTTGTAGAGTTCTACGAGTGGGTGACATCAGCACTCAACAGGGTGAGACCAGTGGATGTACTGTTCCTGGACTTCAGCAAGACATTTGATTCGGTCCCTCACACTGGCCTAAGGGAGAAGTTGGGGTAATGGGGGTAGGCCCACTGACAGGTGGATTGGAAATTGGCTTTAAGGTCGCACTCAGCAGGTAGTGGTAGGAGGGGAGCTCTCATCTCCTAGGGAGGTCATAAGTGGGGTCCCAAAGGGAACAGTCCTGGGGCCACTCCTGTTTAACGCCTGCATCTCTGATATAAGAGAAGGTATCGGGTGTGAAATGAGTCTCTTTGTGGATGACTCTAAGCTGGGAGCAATGATGGAGAGGGAGGAGGGGAGACTGGCTCTGCAAGAGGATCAGAACAGGTGGTCCTGCACCTGGAAATTGAAATTTAACTCCTCCAAGTGCAAGGTACTACACTTAGGGCGGGAAAACCCCAACTATGTGTACACCCTGTGGGGGAATGAGCTGCAGGCCACAGCAGAGGAAAGACCTAGGAGTACTGGTGGATGTTAACATGAATAATTCAGAGCAGTGCAGGAAGGCTGCGGTCAGGGCAAATAGGATGCTGGGATGCATCGCTAGGGGGATTACCTCAAGGAACAGGGAGGTGATTTCGCCACTGTATAACAGCTTGGTTAGACCACATCTTGAGTACTGTGTGCAGTTCTGGAGGCCGCACCCAAGGAGAGTCATCCAACTACTGGAGAGGGTTCAGAGGACAGCAACCAGAATGATCCAGGGCCTGGGGGATATGACATATGAGGAACGACTAAGGGAGCTCAACCTGTTCTCACTGGAGGAAAGGAGGGACTGGGGGGATATGACTGAGGTCTTTAAGTACCTCAGGGGAGTAAATAAGGTAAGCCGAGATAGGATCCTTCGACTGAAGGAGGGTGGAATCACCAGAGGACACAGTTGGAAGATTGAGGGTGGTAGGATTATGGGGGAAAGGAGGAGGAGGTACTTTACTGAGAAAGTGGTGGAACCGTGGAATGCGCTGCCTGGGGAGCTAGTACAGGCAGCTACGTTGCAGGGATTCAAGAGAGGGTGGGACAGGTATAGGCAAGGGGTGAAGCAGAGGCTGGTTTGCCAGGGAGGGGCAGGGCTGGGAGATGGAGTAAAAGTGAAAGGAGACAGAGGTCCACAGTACCCAATCAGGGTGCTGAAGTACAAGCAGACTTGACAGGCCAACAGGCCTACCCTGCTGGCGTCTAGTATGTTCGTATGTTAACTCCACGTCCACCAGAAAAGAGTGCAAGGAGGAGCCCTCTGACTCTGAGAAGTCATCAAAAAGGGGTTGACTGCTAGAATCCCCGCTGACCCTCCGAGGAAGGTCGGGGGTGACGGTGACCAACAACCGATGGGGAAGACCCGAGACTGGGTGAGACTCCTTAGCCAGAGTACCAGTCTTCGGTGGTTTTGGAGTTGGCTCCACCCGAATTGTCAGAGAAGCCGGGGGAGGCCAAGCCAGGACCTGACGGATCAGCTCCTGCCGAGGCGGAAAAAGCATCAGCCTCTGCGGCAAAAGCCATGTGATGGGCGGGGTCAAAGCTGGAAGACACTTCATCCTGGTGAACACGGGCTGCTGACACATTAAGTCATCGTAGCGTCGATGCAACTTGCGCCAAAGCCTCTCCTCACCCAAGGAGGACAAGGAATAGTGGCGGCGCTGCTTCCCTGAGTGCCAAGAGCAGGAGCGCCAACGCAAGCTGCTCGACTTGGAAGAGAGAGACAGAGACGGCAGGATCATGACCTCGACCGTCACGGGAACCGACGGCAAGCCTCGGAGGTGGCCAAAGAGAGCCACGCATCTCTGAGCTTGGGAGCTCTTGAGTGAGAGGCAGCAGATCAGCTCACTGAGCCATCTTTCCCCGAGTCAGAGGCAGGACTGGAGTCCTGGATAAGGAGGAACTGGCCTCTTCAGGCAGCAATGGGTTAACCAGCTTCAGAAAAATCTCAGCCGGAAGATCGACCTGCGTCTCAACTAACTGGCTCAATGGGGAGATCGTGGGGCCGGCAGCCTGGGCTGAGGAATCAACCCAAGTCAGAACCTCTGGAGAAGCGTGGAAATCGAAAGCCCAAGAGCGCTCCCGATCCCACAATCACTGGTGAGACCATTTCTTGGTCTCTTTTTTAAGACTTTGCTTTGTGCTTGGAGGGACCCTGCCCATGAGTGGGAAGGGCCTGGCACAATTCCTTGAATGCCCCTGTAAAGGAAATACCCAAGGAGAGCAGCAAAAATACCAAAGCTGAGGAAGAATGAGCTGCGGCCTGCCGCCTCCTCAAAGCTTAAGTTGCTCTGCAGACCCCGTGAGTTGCAGAGAACACCGCGGGTATCACTGGATTTGACTGGCGGGTCCCAATCGTCCAGACAAACGAGGAGCAGGCGGGCATGACAATCCTCCAAAGTCAACGGGTTAAAAGTGTGGCAAATGCTGCAGGTCTGGGGCTCGTGCTTGTGGCCCAGGAAGTAAACGCACATGACGTGCGGATCCGTCGGGGACATCTTCTGCCCACAGGCACATTTATGGAATCCCAGAGCAGGCTTTGTGTCGTCCACGCTGACAGTGAAAAGAAGAGCCTGAAGACAAAGTTTTTACTGAAAATTCGAAGGTATAATAAAAGGGCCTCTTCAGCGCAAAAGCGGTAATGAGGGAATCTTCTTCCAGCAGAAAGGAAGTTCTGACACCACGTGGCTAGGCCAAAGAGTTACCACCCAGGTGGGTGGGAGGAGCCAGCTTGAAGACATTTCAGCAGGCTTTAAAGGGGAAAGGACACTGCCAGAAGTGTGGACAGAACACCACATCCACAGCCCAAGAAATTTTGGTTATCTACATAACAGCTGCATCACCCCTACCTGCCTGCCGGCACTACTTTTACAGTTTCAGTCTTCCCTTTAACCTTTTAAAAGAGTTCTACACCCTCATATCTTGTAAATGTTGTTTATTTTCTAGTCAACACCCAACTCTTTTCATATAACTGTTAGGCTTCATACCAGTTACTGTAATTATCCTGGGTTGGGGCTCCATTTTCTGGTTGTTGAAATCTCATTGTGTCAGAGACCTACATTAGCATATGATAACATGATGTGTCAGCACCCTTTAGCCTGTGTGCTCACTTAGAATGCAACTAAACAAGTTGCTTCAAGGCATGAAATACCACATTTAACTTCAATTAGCTTAGCAAACTGTCACAGATGTAATGCAGGTTGGTTTCCTTTAAACTGCATTCAGTCAATGTGTTGCCACAGAGTTTTTCAACTTATGTGCAATTTCAGCAAAAACATACAAGATGTATGGTAAATGGGCGTTGTCGCATCCAGTTTCATATACAAATGCAGCTCTCGGGGACAATAAGATTTCAACAACCAGAAAATGTACACCCCCAGATTAGTCACAAGGGCTGGTGTGAACTGCAAAACTAAACTAAAGCAACCACATATATCCCCAACAGCCACATGAAGAGAGTTACCTATTGGCAAGGAAGAAAAAATGACTCACCTTAGTAATTATGTTTCTTCTAATGGAGTCTTGCTGTATTCTGACAACTGCAGTGATTACAAACATCTGAACTGCCCCAGAGAACAAAGAGTTAACTTTCTATGCAGGACATAGAATGCTGAGCTCGAGCTCGACTGAAGTCTCTGTCTGGAGTGATTCAAAACTAAACTATCAAATTCTTACAAGCCCAACTAAACTAAAAATTCTATGTGGAAATTGTACACATTCTTACTAGCCAACTGGCTGAAAAAAGTTTTGGATTCCCAAGGAAGACTCAAGTCAGGAAACCCAAAAACTAGTGTACTATAAATAACAATAATAAATCCGCACCCAAACAAAAATGAGGAGGGTACAAGCAAAAAACACCCCTGGGGTGCAACACTGCACCTGCCCACCCACTCCCCAAAAACAGGTTCTGAGAGGGGAGACAGGGAGGGAGGTCAGAATACAGCAAGACTCCATTAGAAGAAACATAATTACTAAGGTGAGTCATTTTTTCTTCAAACATAGACACATAGACTTTGACGGCAGATAAGGACCACTTGGCCCACCCAGTCTGCCCATTTCCCTACTGGATAAGCTGCAGATTCTAGTTAACCAACAGCCTACTTCCTGCAACCCCCACTATAATTGCCTTGAGTCTGTCCCATGCATGTTTGAATTCCCCCACTGTTTTAGACCCAACGACCTCCTCAGGAAGGCTGTACCATGTATCCACTACTCTCTCCATGAAAAAAAAATTTCCTCACATTACCCCTGAGCCGTCCCCCCTCTATCTTCAAATTGTGCCCCCCTGTTCTTACACATCTCTTTTTCTGAAAGATGCTACCCTCCTGGACTTTGTTGATTCCCTTGAGGTACTTGAACGTTTCTATCATGTCCCCCCGTCCCTCCTTTCATCAAGAGTATACATATTAAGCTCTCTCAGTCTCTCTTCATATGGTTTCTGCTGCAGACCCTGCACCATTTTAGTTGCCCTCCTCTGGACTGCTTCCATCCTGTCTATGTCCTTGCGTAGATGAGGTCTCCAAAACTGCACACAGTACTCCAGATGGGGTCTCATCAACTGTCTGTACAGAGGGATAACCACTACTTTTCTACTTGTGATGCCCCTTCCTATGCATCCCAGTATCCACCTGGCTCTCCTTACCGACTTTTACAACATGAAGTCTTGTTGTATTCTGACAATTGCAGACTACCAAGCAGTACCTCCAAGGAGGAGGGACAGAACCTACTTTGGGAATAGGCTCTGAAGTACTGCTGTGTCAAACCGAGCATCACTCCTAACCTGGATATCCAGAGAGTAATGCTTGGTAAAGGTATGGACTGTTTTCCAGGTGACTGCTTGACAAATTTCTAAGAGAAGGATATCCCTGGCAGCAGCCAGGGAAGCAGCTGTACCTCTTGTGGAATGAGCCCTCAGGCCGGAGGGTGGAGTTTTTTCCAGTTTTTCATAGCAGAATTGTATACAAGACACAATCCACCTGGCAATAGATCTTTTGGTGGCAGGTTTGCCCTTTCCCACTTTTCCATAAGTGAGGAACAACTGGAGGGAGTCAAACCTGTGACCCTTGGTATGCTCTATGTAGTAACTAAGGGCTCTTTTGACATCTAAACTATGCAGCCTCCTCTCTCCTGAGGAAGAATGATCGGTGAAGAAAACAGGGAGACACACAGACTGGTTTAAATGGAAGTGTGAAACCACTTTGGGCAAGAACCTTCTATTGGTTCTAAGGACCACTTTATCCCTGTGAAATGAGATAAAATCAGGTTCCACTGACAGGGCTTGTAATTCACTGATACGCCTAGCAGAGGTAATGGCTACCAGGAACACAGTTTTCCAAGTCAAGTACTTAAGCTCTGCTGAAGACACAGGCTCAAAGGGGGGTTGCATAAGTTGAGCAATGCAAACATTCAAATCCCAGGCAGAGGCAGGGTCTCTAAAAGGTGGACTGGTGTGAAGCAATCCTTTAAAAAATTTACAGAACACAGGATGGGAAGATAGTGAGGAAGACTTCCCCACTGACAAAAAAGCAGAAAACAGCTGACAAGTGTACTTTGAGAGTAGCTGGCCTGAGGCCTAGGCCATTAAGATGGACCATACAGCCCAGAACCGCAGGCAATCCAGCAGTGTCTGGAGAAACATGCTTTTTAGAACACCAAATGCTGAATCTTTTCCATTTGGAGTTGTAAGTCTTTCTGGTGGAGGGCTTTCGAGAAGCCTTGAGGATATCCACAACCCCTTGGAAAAGATGCAGATCTGCAAACTAACTCTTCAAGAGCCATGCTTTGAGATAGAGAGACTGAAGATTGGGGTACCAAATCCTTCCCTGAGAGGATATTAACAGGTTGTAATTTCTGGGAAGAGTCAAGGGAAGATGGACTGCTATGGACAGCAACAGTGGGTGCCAGGGGTGTTTGGCCCAATCTGGAGCAATCAGAATCACCTTGCCAAGGTTAAGACCTTATTTTTACCAAAACTTTGAACAGGAGTGGGGAAGGGGGAAAGGCATACAGAAACTTCCCTTCCCAATTCAGGATCAGGGCGTCCAAAGGGACTGAGCCAGAGACAGCGCTAGATAGGGCAAAAAGGGAAAAAGTTGCAGCTTGCCCAGAAATGACCCACTTTCCCCAGGACAGTGGGTCCAAAGTGGTGCACCTGTCTCTAACAATAGCTGAAAGATGGAAAACTAAACAATAGAAAAGTATTTTCACTCAACAAATTTAAGCTTCTGTACTAATGAAACTTCTACTTACGATTAGGTTTGGACCCAGTTGTTTCTCATTTTGACCCACATTTTTTACACCTATGGGTCTAATTTGACCCATGTTTTAAAACCCCTAGCGTTGTCACTGGACTGAGCCCAAGACTGGAGGTCTGCAACAAAAGAGAGGGAGTTGGTGACTGTCTAGGGCTGCAAAGAGATCCATCTCTGGAGTGCCCCACCTTGAAAAAATCACTTTCAACACCTGAGGGTCCAAGGACCATTCGTGATGGCCCTGAGAAATCCTGCTCAGTGCATCTGCTAGCACATTGTCCTAGCCTGGAAGGTGAACTGCTACAAGAGAGATTTGCAGGGAATAAGCCAGGGACCACAACTTCATGGCTTCTGTGCACAAGGCCGTGGACAGAGTGCCTCCCTGCTTGCTGATTTACCACATGGTGGTGGTGGTGTTGTCTGTTCTGACTTGAACCACCTTGTTCTGTATTGACTGTGAGAAAGCTTTTAGAACCAGAAAGAATGCTCTGAGCTCTAGGAGATTGATGTGGAAAAGGGATTCTTTGGGGGACCACAGTCCCTGGGCAGTGAGGGACCCCAGATGGGCTCCCCAATCCAGAAGAGAAGCATCTGTGGTAAGGACCACTGAACAAGGCTGAGTAACAAAAGGAACACCTTGTCTTAAATTGTCCTGATCCTGCCACCATTAGAGGGCTTGGATCAAGGTCAGAGTCACTGGGATCAGTTTGGTAAGGGAATCCTTCCTCTGAGACCAGAAAACTCTCAGGTGGAACTGAATATCCCTCATCTGGAATCTTGCTCATTGGACCACTGTTGTTGAAGCTGCTATGTGTCTCAAGAGCTGGAGGAAATGCTTTGCTGGTCGAGATACCCGAAGGCTGAAGGAAGAAGCTAGTTTCATAAGAACCCTTGCCCTTTCTAGAGGAAAAAGGGCTCTTGCTCTGAGTTTGTCCAGTTCTGCCCCTATATAGGTAAGAAGCTGGACTGGTTCAAGAATTGACTTGGGAAGGTTGAGAAGAAATCCTAGAGAAATGAGCATTTGCTGGGTCACTTGCAGGTCAGACATGACTTGGTCTGAAGACTGACCCACTAGTAGCCAATCGTCCAGATATGGAAAAATAGAAATCTTTTGCCTTCTTAGAAAGGTAACTACTACTGCCAGGCACTTTGTGAAAACCCTTGGGGCTGAGGTTAGGCCAAAGGGCATTGCTCTGAACTGATAATGGCCTGAGGGCAACTCGAACCTGAGGTACTTTCTGTGGGAGCACCTGAGGGGAATGTGAAAGTAGGCATCTTTGAGGTCCAGGGAGTCTAGCAAGTCCCCTGGCCTTGGAGAGGGAAGGATTATTCCCAGAGTTATCATCTTGAACTTTGGTTTTAAAAGATGTTTGTTTAGATATCTTAGCTCTAGGATGGGTCACTACTCCCCTGTCTTTTTTGGGGTCAGGAAGTACCTGGAGTACAGTCCTTTGCCCCAGTGTAGGGTAGGTACTCTCTCTATAGCTCTTAAAGCTAGCAGAGAAGAAACCTCTGCCTCTAGGGCAAGGGTTTCCAAGAGATTTGCAGGTGGAAAAGATCTGGCTCTCATCTTTGGAAATTTTTTGAAGCTGAGAACCAGTCCCTAGCTTACTACTTCCAGGACCCACTTGTCTGATGTAACAGACATCCAGTCCTGGACAAAGTAAGCTAGACTGACCCCTACTGGAATAGGAGAGTCGACCCGGGCAGGCCCATCAGGGTGCCTGCTTGGCAGGTGCTTTAGGCTAAGGAGTGGATGCAGCCCTGCTCATCCCCCTCCTGCCTCTCCCTCTGAAGAACCCCCTCTGAGAAAAGGAAGAAAAGGCCTGTGCTTGGTAAAAAGGCCTGCCCCTGCCCCTAGACTGCTGCCTTTGAGGAGTTGCCTGCCTTTAACAGGCCTGAGCACTCCTGTAAGTGCTCCTGTACTTATCCATTTTCTTCATGTAATTCTGTCTGCTCCCCAAACAGAGAATTACCCACTACAGGAAAATCGATGGCCTTAGCCTGGGTGTCCTGCGAGAGGCTAGTACATCTGAGCCAAGCCATCCTCCAAAGAGCCACAGATGTAGCCATGACTCTTGATGACACATCATTAGAGTCCACAGCAGCATGAAACTGAACCTTAGGTGCCCAATCCCATCTGCAGCCACCGCCTCCAGCTCCTTGGCTAGCTGGGGGGAGGCCTGTTTAGCCAGTGCCAGTACAGTGTCCCACCTGGACTTCTGGTACCTGGCTGTATAGGCCATGTAATTTGCCTGCCTGAATCCCAAAGAAGATGCCATGTACTGCTTCTCTGCCATGGCATCAAACTTCCTGGAGTACTTGTCAGAGGGGTGTGAAGCCAAGGGAATATTTGCCTTGTCACAGGCAGCAGCCTGCACTACCCCAACATGGCTGCATTGCTGATATAAGAACTCTGTGTCTGAGCCTGAAAGTGTATACCTCTTGTCCATTCTTCTATCCACAGGAGGTATAGTGTTAGGAGACTTTAAGATATTTTGTGTCCATTTCCCAAAAGATTTATGGAGGGGAATAGACAGTCTCCTGGACTCTGGGTTGTCCATCGTCTCTACATAATCAGGCTCCTCTTGAACTTCCACAGCCTCCTCCATAGGAAGCTGGGGGGTTTCAGCCACCTTTCTGTAAAACATAAAGTGAGAAGGGGACTCAGAAAGCCTAGGAGGGGAAACATCTGAAGGTCTGCCTGGGGGGGATGTCCGGTTCCACAGGCACATCAAGACCTTCACTTACATCAACATCCTCAAATTCCCCTTCCTCCTCAAATTCCAGTTCATAAAAATCTTCAAGGGTATAATCTTGAACCGGGGGAACCAAGCGAACCGAACCGAACCCCTGCCAGAAGGAGCCGGATCAGTCGGAACATGAACCTCTGGATCCGAACCGGTCGATTTATCTTTGCTTTTTTCCTTTTGTCGGAACCAATCCCTCGAAATCGGCTCTCCTTTTGCTCTGAGTATCGCCCCGGTCAGAGGGCACTCCTTCTGGTTCGGTCGAAACCGAACCAGGCTGGCCATCCGGGGTCAGCGGACTTCTCTGCCTCCTTTTCCCTCAGTCTACCTAATCTCTTCTCAAGGGTAGATTTGGGAAAGTTTTTACATATGTGGCAGTCTGAATCGAGGTGGTCAAACCCCAGACAATCAACACAGGTGGTGTGGGGATCAGCCTTAGCAAAGACCTCCCCACACTCACTGCAGTGTTGAAACCCAGTGGGCCCGGTTTTTTTCTTGGGTTTCTCAGACATGGCCAACCTAACCAAACTTACCCTTTTTTTGGCAACCGCCAGGCAAAACTTCCTTATCGGTTCCTAACCGTGTCACGGGTATTGGGAAAAAAACATTTCAAAACACGTTTTTTTTTATTTTTTTTTTTTAGAACCGATAAGAACCGGTAACCACACACAGTAAGTAAAATGGCCAGTTCAGCCGAACCGAGCCGCACTTTTACAAGTTCCACACAGAAAAAAACAGAACAATTCCTATCTAGTACTCACAGCACCACAGACAGAGACTGAACCAACTATGCAGATACTTTTTTGGTTTAAAAACCGATGAAAACTGAAACTTTAACCAACTTTTGAACCGAGCTGAAGGAGAAATCTCCGGAGCGACCATTTAGTGAGGCAGAGTAAAGAATTTAACGGTTTAGGTTTGAATCACTCCAGACAGAGACTTCAACCGAGCTCGAGCTCAGCATTCTATGCCCTGCATAGAGAGTTAACTCTTTGTTCTCCGGGGCAGTTCGAAGGTTGGGAATCACTGCAACTGTCAGAATACAGCAAGACTTCATGTTGTTTGAAAATAGTACTCCTTTAAGCAATGAGTTGAGTCCAGCTCAACAGCCAAACATACCACAGACATCTCTGTACATCTGCTCACAGATTTTTTCATCCTGACAGCCCTTCGCTAGCACTCCCACTCAAAACCTCTCTCAAGCTGCCACCAGACACATTTGCAATACCAGCCTGTTCTGCTCCTCCACATTACCTTTACTTGTTTCTTTCAACCTGCACCATCAGTTAAATGCCTTCTAAAGTGCTGTTTTTCTTTAACTCAACAAAAAAAAGCTTACTGTTTGAATCTGACATCTTAGATGGGATCTGCACATGTCGACTACAGAAAAAAAGAAATGCTCCTCCCTGATAAAATGTATAAGTCTAGTTAGTTTAAAAAGATAAGGCAACTGACCACCCATTCTAACCACAAAATACGGCAATACCGATACGACATCACAGGTTCACGCGGAAAGGAAAACAGAGCCGCCATATTTTTTCCACAGAGCACTCTGCCATAACTTTGCCTACCAAAACCAATCTACCAATAGCAAGACATGCTCTCAACATAAGAACATTGCTTCCCTGCATGGCTACAGTAACCACAAGTGAACAAATACTTCTGCTCAGTATTCACAAAACACGAGGAGGGGGAAGTACCTAATCCAATCAATAGAAGCACTCTGGATGGGGGTCAATACCAGTACATTCACAGAATAAAGGGTTCTGAAAGAACTCCTAAAACTGAAGGTGAACAAAGCAATGGGCCCTGATGGGATTCACCCCAGAATTCTAAAAGAACTAAGGGGAGAACTAGTGACACCACTGACTACCCTTTTTAACAAATCATGGGAGGATGGTGTGGTACCTAAGGACCGGAGGAGGGCGGATGCGATTCCTCTTCAAAAAAGTGGGAGCAAAGCAGAGGCAGGAAACCACAGACCTGTTAGTTTGACCTCAGTGGTAGAGAAAATGATGGAATCACTTCTGAAAGAAAGAACTGTTGAGTACCTAGAGGCCAGCGGGGCACAGGACCCAAGGCAGCATGGATTCACGTTTGACGAATCTAATTCAGTTCACTGACTGGGTGACCACAGTAGTAGACCAGGGAGGGATCGAGGGGCTGTGGACATGGCCTACCTAGACATTAGCAAGACATCTGACACAGTACCACACAAAAGATTAATAAACAAATTAGCCAGCCTGGGAGTGGGTCCCAGGGTGGTAGTCTTGGAAAAAAAAAATTGGCTGAAAAGGACACAGAGGGTAATAGGAAAAGGAGTCCACTCCAAAGAAAGGGAGTTACTCGCGGGATACCGCAGGGTTCAGTACTGGGTCCAGTTCTTTTTAATGTCTTTATAAGTGACATTGCGGAAGGACTGGAAGGAAACGTGTACCTCTTTGCAGACAACACAAAGATCTGCAACATGGTTGATACACGGGGGGGGGGGGTGGAAAGGATGAGAAGGGACTTGGTAAGGTTGAAGGAATGGCCAAAAGTATGGCAGCTTAGATAAGACTGCAAACAAGTGCAAAGTAATGCACGTGGGAAACAAAAAACCAAGGGAAGAGTACACAATGGGGGGGGGGAGGTACTAACAACAACAAAACTGGAAAGGGACCTGGGGTAGTCATAATAGATGACCTAAAGGTAAGCAAGCAATGTGAGAAGGCAGTAAGGAGGGCTGGGGAGATACAGGGATGTATACGAAGAGGTATCACCAGTAGAAAACAGGAAGTTGTTATCCCTGTACAGACAGTTGGTGAGACCCCACCTGGAGTACTGCGTGCAGTTCTGGAGACCCCATCTCTGCAAGGACATAAACAGGATGGAGGCAGTCCAGAGGAGGGCAACTAAAATGGTACAGCGTCTGCACCAGAAGCCATATGAAGAGAGACTAAAGGAGCTTAATATGTACACCCTAGATGAAAGAGGGGACAGGGGACACATGATAGAAACTTTCAAGTACCTCAAAGAAATCAACAAAGTCCAGGAAGGTAGCATCTTTCAGAAAAAGAAATGTGCAAGAACAAGGGGGCACAATTTGAAGATAAAGGGGATGGCTCAAGGGCAACGTGATGAAGTATTTTTCCACAGAGAGGGTGGTGGACGCATGGACCGGCGTTCCTGAGGAGGTTGTGAGGTCAAAAACAGTGGGGAAATTCAAGAAGGCATGGGGCAGACATAAGGCAACTGTAGTGGGTGCTAGGAAGAAGCAGGCGGTTGGATAACTAGGATCTACAGCTTATCCAACAGGTAGGGAAATGGGCAGACTGGGTGGGCCAAGCGGCCTTTATCTGCCGTCAAAGTCTATGTTTTTCTTTATTTCTATGTTTCAATGCAGACACAGACACAGCAGCTCACCAAAAAGTCCTTGCTAATTTCAGATTGTGAAAAAAAAAAAAAACCTCCATATTAATAACAAAACAAAACACACAGGCCGATTGCATAACTAAAACATGCAACAGGGACCTGTGGAATAAATGTTTTATTTTCATTCAAGCTGTTTGACCTTGTGCACACCACTTGTGGCCTAAGCCACTCATGAGGTTACCTAAAGTCAAAAAGTTCTTGTGAAAATAATTTATTCCACAGGTCCCTGTTGCGTATCTTTTTATATATCCGTGTGTGTGGATATATATTATAGGGGCGCGACTCGTTAGGGTTAAATCTTCACATATTGTAGGGACACAATAGTGCCCCTATAGTTAGTGATCAACAGCCACGTCTATGTTAAACCCACAATTTTGCACTTTAATAACTTTGCTACTGTTTGACCGATTCGCTTGAAATTTTGCATGTGCCGTCAGGAACCAAAGATCTCTTGATGTGACAAGTTTTGTTTCGGTCAGATGTGCGGGTGCAAAGATATGGAGTGTCCAAAAATGTGAAAATTACCAATTTTGTGTAAATTCTGTGTCATGCCAATCTCAGAAACTTTGTGAAGTTGTGTGCTGAAATTTGCAGGGTGTACAGGCCTTGGGTTTTAGATGTGCCCTTTTAAAGGTTTGGTGACAAAATATTAAGTCTTCCTAAAAATTAAGTTTCAATTTTCCCATTATTTTCTATGGGAAAAGTTAGATGTGCCATATGAAAACTGCTTTGTTGCCGCAAAAGTGGCATTTACTGTCGCAAATGTGGAATTTGTCAAGATTCTGCCATCTTGTTTTCAGTTAGCGAGGCAAACAAATTTAAATATTTCAAAAAATACTGACAGATGGTAAACACAAACTGTTCTGTTTACCTAATCGGGGCCCGAGGAATCTAATTCTGGGGTCAGTTTTCCCCAAAACTGTGCAGAAATATGTTTTATCCACAGAGATTTAGTGCCGCAAATTGTAGCACTATTTACGCGAAACAATGGGGGGTTGCAGCAAATTGCGGCAACAGGACTCAGTGTTTCGCGAAACACTGTTCCTTTTGCCGCACAACTTTTTTTGTATGTCTGTTTCTGTCAGTTCATAAGAAAAGCAGTTCTGCATAGCTGTTGCTGGCACCCAGTGTATGCCTGCACAGCACACTCGTTTGCTGCTCACTCACAAAACTGACACTACTAAGAAAGCCATGCTGTCCGCTTAAAACAACAAAACACTGATTTCATTTTTAAACCACTGTTTAAAATTAAAAATGTCTATTTATATTTGCGGTTCACGTAAATAGCAAAAAATTATTGAAATGTGTTAACAGCTTCATAATCGAAATGGGTGAAATACTGTAATTATCCCCCAAAAAAAACAAACACAACAAACACAGAGCTAATGGTACACACGGCAAATGAATTCCAAGGCAGTGAACTTTCAGCAGACCATCCTGAACAGTCGACGATATAGTCTGCCTCTCTAGTGGACCAAGACATGATCAACCACTATATACTCCTTCTCTTTACTGCTCAGAGTGCAAATATTGGGAGTATGAATGATTATGCTCATTTCTGAAACTGTCTGAGATTGGTCTTAGGCACCTAAGCATATTCATCACCTACCCTGCCTTGCACCTTTCCCGATGGCCCAACAGCCACCCAACGCTAGCACCACAGAACTGGAAAATGTTTGTGATAGGTGCTGTCCCAGCCACGAGTCGCCTCAGCACCTAGCTCACACCTTCTACTAACAAGTCGCGGCTCAGCCACCTCCCAGTCCTAATGTAAGCGCGCCCTGGGACTGCCGTTGACGGTGCCTGGCAGGCTGTTTGTTCCCTTTCAGACCTAACCATACCTGTTTTATTCCTTTTTGTGAACTGTGTCAAGAAAAAAAGCTGTTATCACTTCCTTTGTCTACTGTTATGATAGTGATACCTAGGTCTTGCTTGTATTTTTTTAGGGTAATTCCTGCGATAATATCCAGCTCTGAATCTCCGTGGTCTAGCCTGTTCCCACTGTTTTATACTGTTCACTGTGTCTTTCTGATGATCCCGAACAAACTTATGCATTTTTCTTGTGTTTTGATTTTTACTTCTATTATGTTTTATTCACAATGTAAATATATCTGTTTGTACTATAATTTGGGCTTAACCAGGTCCATCTTGTAAATGAGCTTGCTGAACAACGTTCGCCTGGATAAATAAAGATTTGATTGACTGATACTCAAAGCCAGAAATTTAAACACATGCAAAAAAAACAAACCTCCGATATCCCAGCTGCTTCTTTCAAAGTCAAGCTCCTACAAACAGTGATCCACAAAAAGAAAAACATTTTTGCGGTTTACCAAAAAGAAAAAAAAATCCTTCCTACCAGGGACTTCGTGCATGCTCCTTCTCCCACTGTCCACTCCTTCACCCACAATCTACCACTCTTTCAACAAATGGACTACTGTACTGTATTTGTTTTAATAAAAAATAAAAATCAGTACACTCTTGTGGGCTATACACTCCTGTTTATCTGACCACCACCCATTTATCTGAACTGCATCAATGTCCCAAGTAGTTCGGATAAAAGGGGGTTCTATGTATAGCAAATTTTCCAGTGTTCAGACAACTTCACTGAACATAATCTCAACAAGAAACATCGTAGAAGACAGTGCTAGATAACAACGAAAACACATGAAGATACCTGTATCTGTATATTATCTATCAGTTTGTGCAATCACTATTTGGACAAGCTTGATTTTTATAGGTGCTACACTGATGATTTAATTTTGATGTGGAAAGGAGACAGACAAGAACTGGAATATCTACAGTCTACTGATTCCAATCTGAAATTCACTATTACGTCTAGCCAACACACGACTGATTATCTCGACTTGTACATTATGAAAGATGGAACACAAGAAACGGAGGTTACAACCAATTTGTTTCACAAAGAAATGGACAGAAATATAATCCTCCACTTTACTAGCTACCACCCAGGCTCATAACTGATACCCGCCCCCACACCCTATTTGGACTCTAACTTATGTAGCCCCCCGGGGCATTATCCCAAGGGCTACTATCCCTGCCTGTCCTAACTGTAGCAGGGTGAGGGGCCCAGATCCGTTGACGGGTGCCTCCACCCAGCGGTCGGGGGTAGAACAGTCAAGGTTGACTCGGTCACAGCCCTTCGGGTTGCTGCAACCCCCCTTTCCTCCCACTAGTGGCCCACACAGTTCAATTTCAGTGCCCTTACCATATACTCTTACCCCCCAGGTTCGATCCAGTCAGCTCTCTCCGGGGACCACCTAGGAAGTAAGGTACAGTTACACCACATTCAGTGTACAGTATTCCACCATTAATACGCAGACTAGCCAGTGTACTTTTGCAAAACAGGCAATCTGATTTATTTGAGGGGGAATAACAAGGACCGGGGGGAATCAGGGTGATTAGCTTACCACTACAGTATATGAAAATCTACCTATGGCTCAGTGCACAGGCCTAACCTAATAATTGCTGTCTATGGGTACCCAAGCCCCAATGGCTAGTTCCTCGATGCAGCTGGTTGGGGCCCTGACACAAGCAAGCATTTAATTCCTGAGCAAGTCAGATGGAACCAAAAAGCTCAATTGATGCAGTCAGCAATACAACGAAACAATTTTTTTTTTGCATTTGTTTGTAAGCTTTAACAGGGAGCTACCCTGATCCAGTACTCACTACCCCAACAGGAAGCCACTCTTTCACCACTTGCAGGGCTGAACCTGAACTTCAACGGCCTCCCTCACACATTTATATGGAAACAACAGAGGAGTACCATACCAGGCTGCCTCTAGCAGCATGGGGCAATCCTTACAGCTCAGGCACTACCCGATCTCGTTGGCTGCGTCCACATGCCAATAATTTTTTCTAGCCCTTAGTGGTGCAAAACAGCGCCATGACCCATAATGCCACATCCAGGAATTACAAGCTGTGTCCCAATTGGTCAGCTGGCTCCAGCCAGGGTCCGGATTCCTGGTTGGTCACCTCCAATGCCCCTCAGCCCCCATTGGACTTCTTCTTACACAGTCAGGGTCCAATATGGAGGGGCACAACACAAAGTCCCAGCTGCAATAAAAAAGCGTTAGGTAAACTGCCATTTTACCAATACTATACATATCTCAGAGGTCAACCACAACCTTCACATGGGCTTCCTTAGCGCTCCTAGCGACTGCAACAATGGAGCGATTGGACAGCAGTCCAGGGTGGGACTCTAGCAGGGAAACCCCAGTCACCTATGTGAACCAGTAAAGCCTGCGAACAGGTAGCTCTTAAAGAGACAGTACTGGAGGCTTTAAAAGCACTCAACTCCCACATTTAGCGGCCTTACGCCAAACACCAGCCAGACATGGAGCATTTAAGCAAGCTCCGGGAAAGGCTCCAAGGAACCCCCATTACTAGGGAGTTACACTTATATAGCCACTGCAGAGTACGTGACCACTCAGGTATAAATTACAAAGTGCAGAGTTTTTCATAAGGAGGTTATACTAGCCGCACTCTAGTTGGCACTAGCTGGTATCAGCAATTTTGTATCCACAACTAGGATTATTAATTACTTCTTTCCTTAATCCAGGCTAGCACGCAAGGTTCTCACCTTTCACTAACTCATCGCACACCAACGGTCCCAATTTAATTTTCTCATCTAGCCCTCTCTTCTTAACTTAGCATGTCACCTGAAATTAAAAACTGCCCATTATTCCTGGCTCTTTTTACCATCACACTTCTTTCCACTCTACCCACTCATCAAATCACCCTAACAATCCCTCAGTAACCCCCCACGATTATTCCCTTCCACTAATTTTAAGGTCTATGGTCCCAAAGGCGGGGTCCCCTGCGCCCCTCCACCAACACTGGTCCTACTCATATTTCATACCCTGTGCATCCCTCTAATCTGTTCCTAACTCATATGCATACCTGAGCTCCTCAACTATTCATTTCGCCTCCTCTCTTTACTCCTCTACCCTAAATAACCCAGCCACAACCAAGTCATGGTACAAGAGTACAAAACTCCACTTTATAATCATCTCACTTCTCCTCCTATCCACCAGAGATATAAACCCTAACCCTGGCACCCCTTCACCTAACTCTTTGCCATCAACCAGCCCGGTGGTGCAGAGAGTTGAGGCACTGGACGCCACACCTCGCACCACGCCGGCGACCTGGGTTTGGGAGCAAGCCCAGATCATCCGGGGGCAGCAGGGGAGGGAAGCAGTCGAGCATCCGGAGGACAGCTCTCACTTCCCGGGGAGGGTTAGGGCACAGCACTCGCTCGAGGAACGAACTCTAGCAGTGGCTGGGTGTTGCCAACAGCAGCTGGGTAACGTAGTGCCAGGGGATGGAGCCGCAGCAATGCTTTGTCATGTCATGCCGGGCTCCTAAGCCTGTAATATCCCTCCCTTCGCCGATGGGTGATGGCGCCTTCCTCTGTCCACACTCCTGACGTCGGGCTCGGCCCCCTCTGCTGGTCCTACCTCTCAGACCCGGTGGCTCAATACTTGAGAAAGAGCACCCTGGGTCGGGACGACCTTTCCCCGGAGGGCAGACCTGGGGGATGCCCGGTGCTGGAGAGGAGCTGTAGAGGAATCCAAGTCACGCAGGGAGGTAGAGATATCAGGACCGGAGGTCACTGGAGAGAGTTTGGCGAAACGGTAGGTACATAAATAGAGTTAGGGGAAAAAAAAAAAAAAAACACGTTGCTGTCAACCCTCCCACTTTTGTCCCCCTCTGCCCCTACAAGCCAAGCCTCCCCCAAGGACTCAAAATCCTACTCCTCAACATACAGAGCTTTCTATCAAAATTAGTCCTGCTTCAATCCCTTGTACAAACACTGGCCTCTAACCTCCTCCTAATATTGGAAACCTGATTAAATAACAAAACTCCAGATCAATCTATTTCTATCCCTGGTGACAATATCACCCGGCAAGACTGCGCAGGTAGGGGCAGTGGCATAGCTATACACACCATGATCTCTATTCATACTACCCCGGTCATATCTGCACCGGTCCCAGCAACTCACAAGGCTCTCGTCCTCATACTCCACTTGCCCTACTCTATCCCTGTCTATATTACTGGGATATACTGCCACCCTGTCCTCTCCAATTACCTCTAATCTTCTCACTGAAATCTCTATGCTGACATCAAATGGCGAACTCTCTATCCTAGGCAATTTTAACCATAACTGGCCTGACCCCTTCCTTTGCAACTTGCCTAACAACATCGCCGCCCTTAACCCAACGCAACTGATTCATGAGCCAACCAATCTAAATAGAAAAACTAGTAGCCACTCAGTTATCGACTGGGCCCTAGCTTCACACAGAGTTATTGAATCAGGCCTCCTCCCAGATGTATTAGGCGACCATCATGTGATATATATGGTCTGCAAACTTCAGCACACAAAAGCACCTCGCAAAACACCACTCCACTCATACAAGTCCCTAGATCTCACTCACCTTCTAAATGACCTAGCCCAAACAGACTGGTCACCTATTCACTCTGCTACCACAGTTAACGAAGCCCTGGACTACTTCCAAGGCCACTTTCTCACCATCTGGAGCAAGCATGCACCCTTTATGCGTACTAGAGTACATGGAAACCATCTCCCGTGGAATACATCAGAACTACTGGCGTGTATGAGAGCTCACGACTGGGCTTGGAAAGTTCACAAAGTCTCCAACTCTCAAGCCAACTGCGACAGATATCGATCCCTTAGAAACACCTGCTCTAAGGCTACACGGCTAGCTAAGTCCCAATACTTTAGGTCCACCTTTGATGCCAACTTACACACCCCTTCAAAATTATGGAAAGCTGTCCACTCCCTCTTCGCTCCCCCTTCTAAACCCCAAACCTCCAGTATCTATGTCGACAATATTCTTACTTCTGACCACCTCCCTGTCGCTACCAAATTCAACTCTTACTTTACCTCTAACACTTCTGCCCTCTTAGCTTCCCTCCCCCCTAACCATCTGGACATGCCTGTCCATAAAAACTCTCATCCTAACACACACTCAGGCAACCTTTTCTCCTTCACACCGGTCACAGCTTATGATACTCTAAAAGTTCTCTTCACTCTCAACCCGTCTTAAAGTCCCTCTCCTGATGGCCTTGATGCCAAGCTCCTACTCCTCTCCGCTCATGCTATTCATCACTGTCTGCCTTACTAAACCTTTCCTTCTCATCTGCCTCTGTCCTGGACTCTTGGAAGCATGCCATAGTTCTCCTATTAACCAAAGGGAGGTGACCCCTCTATGTCTGGGAACTACTGGCCAGTCTCTCTCCCCTACCTATTCTTGCTAAGCTCCAGGAGCACTTGGTCCTTTCCCAACTTTCCTCTTACCTCTCTGACTCAGCTTTTTTCACTCCCTACCAACCTGGTTTTAGGAAATATCATTCCAAGACCACTTCCTTACTTAGGCTCACCAATTCCATACTCTCAGGTATGGACAGTGGTCTAATTACCTCTGCTATCTTTGTCGACCTTGCAAAGGCTTTCTACACAGTCTCCCATCCCCTCCTCCTAGATAATCTGCAGTCTGTTGGCCTATCAGAATCAGCCACAAACTGGTTTAGCTCCTCCTTAAAGGGTAGGACACAGTCTGTAAAAATTACAGATTCCAATTCCCCTCCACTCCAGATACACGCTGGAGTACCCAAAGGCTCTGTCCTTGACCCCCTTCTATTATCCATGCTCCTAAATGACCTCCCGTCAGTATGCACCTCCTCCACTATCCATATGTATGCTGACAACACTGTCCTTTTCTAGTCTGGCCATTCACCAAGTGATGTTGCTTCCAAACTCCAGCATGATTTCGAGAAAGTTCAGCTCTGGTTAAGCTCTCATCAACTCTTCCTCAATGCCAAGAAAACAGTCTCCATGACCTTTGGCACTAGGCAGAGACTCTCTAGGCTATCTAAATTGCCCTCCTTCCACACCCTTGACAGTTCTACTCTCGAGGACACCTCCTCCTTTAAGTATCTTGGGGTCTGACTAGATCAGTGGCATAACTTTACTGGACATAGACACTCCATCCTGAAAAAGCTGCATCCTAAACTAGGAGCCCTTTACAAGAACCGAAGCTGCCTACCTCATCAGGCCAGGCGGAAGCTTGTCCAGAAAATGATGCTACCCATTTTCGACTACTGCGATACAGTCTACAGTGCTAGACCGAAGACATCCTTAACCAGACTGGACACCCTTTTCAATGCTTTCTGTCGCTTCGCACTGGACACCTCTTCCCTTACTCACCATTGTGATCTCTAATGCTCTTTAGCTTTCCTTCCCTGGAAAACCGATGCCTAGCCCACTGCATAAAATGTGACACTAAATTCTGGTTTGGCTCGCTTCCCTCCTACCTCTCCTCCTGCCCCTCACTCCCTTAGATCTAGTGACTCTCGCACTCTTATCACACGGCGTACCACCTCTACAGGCCAACTGGCCTTCTCCTATAGGTTCCCGAAACGCTGGAACTCAATGTCTCATCAAAACAGGCACTCCTCCTTCCCCATGGTCCATCATCTCCTCCTCCCTCCTCAACTCCCTCTCTCCAACCTGCAACCGTTTCTAATCCCTGTGTCTGCCCTACTCAATTCCCCCTGCCTGTCTAGCACGTAATGTGAGTTAACCACACTGTGTTTACTGCACTTTCACATCAGTAGTGTATCAAATTGTTACCTCTTGTCTCCTACAATGTATAACCTTTATGTATATCTACCATGTCCTACTGCTAAATGATGCATTGTATACCTACTCAGGACGGTTCCAAATATTTTTGTACCGTTTCCTTGTTTTGCTGTAATTTCCATGTTCATTATTACCTCATGTAAATGTTTTATGATTATTGTACTCCCATGTTCCCCCTTCCCCAGGACGCTCTGCAAGACAAGCAATTATATATTGTTCAGTGTGCCTTTCCTGGTGAAACTTTTCAATAAATAAATAAAAATATCCCCATAGGTCAATTTGTTAGACTGAAACAAAATTGTTCTAACAGACAAGATTTCAAAATGGGCACTAAAACCATAAGAGAGAGGTTTAGAAATCAGGGGCATAACAATGCATATGTTAGTAGAGCTGTCCAGAAAGTCAAACACATGCCTAAGGAAGACCTGTTATATGCAGACAGTAAATCTAAGAAAACTTGTCCCGATAAAAAACAGGCATTAAAAAAACAGATACATTTTTTAATGCCTGGTAGTCTACTGGTCTCCCCTCTCCTGTTTTCCGATCCCATCCCTATTTGTTTTTTTAAAGTTCATCGGTAGTTCAGTAGACCCTCTGCCCTCACCCCTTCCCTGATCATGGTCCTGATGTTTCCCTGGGAGTCTAGTGGCCCCACCTCCCTTATTCTCAGATCCCATCCCTATTATTTTAAAACTGTTCATTGGTGGTCCAGTGGTCCCTCCACCCTGCCCCGTTCTCCGATCATGTCCCTGGTGTCTACAGCCTTCCTGCCCCGTTGTCTGGTCACTGAAATAAAGAAAACTGCCCTTCCCCCCGCAATAAGAAAACGGTCCCTCGACAATCTGCCCCCCACCTCCCACTCAGCACCCACCACCCAACCCCCCAGTACACCCATACACTCCTTACTCACCTGAACAGGTCCCAGGTTCGAGATCCACTCTCCGATCAAAGACATGTCTTGCTGCTGGAACCGGCAACTGCAGTAAGCGAAACTAAAGGTAAATGCGGTTCAATGTATTTAAATGGGGTTTTCAACTTTTATGCATAACTTTGCCATTGTCCCTTGCGCCAGAGGGAAAACCTCTTCCATTTGGCTGCACAAGTCTTTTTTGCATTAAGCTTTTTAGCCATTCTCAGGATCTTAAGAAACTGTTCAGAATACTGAGAAGCTGGGAGCACTAGCTCCTCAACAGCCAGGCTTTGAGGTGAAGAGAATGTATGTCTGGATAATTCATTCCTGTCTGGGGAAGGGTCAGGAGAGAGTAAGCTGGTTGCAGGCGAATGGGTCTGCTGCAAGACAGTGAGAGAAGGAGAGGGTACCAGGCTTGCCAGGGCCAATACGAAGCCACCAGAATCACAGATTCGGCTGTTGTCTTAGTTTCAGCAACACTCTGAATATCAGAGGAAAGGGAGGGAATGCGTACAGGAACCTCCCTGACCAGTCCAGAATCAGTGCATCCAATGAAACTGTTCCCAGGACTGGAGGCCTGCAGCAGTACTGAGGAAGCTGGAAATTGAGGGGGAAAGCAAACAGACCAACTTCTGGTGTGTCCC
Source organism: Neoceratodus forsteri (assembly GCA_016271365.2). Classification (NCBI taxonomy): domain Eukaryota; kingdom Metazoa; phylum Chordata; order Ceratodontiformes; family Ceratodontidae; genus Neoceratodus; species Neoceratodus forsteri. Next base: position 94,011,939 of record JADMNL010000023.1, on the reverse strand, counting down.
ACCTCCTGAAGACTGGCTAGCACTTGCCTGTTCAGAGTCCACTCACTTTGGCCCTGACTGATGCGGATGAGAGCATCTAACAGAGTGTTGTCCTGGCCTGGGAGGTGGATGGCTAAAAGGCTGACCCCCAGGGAATAGGTGAGAGACCAAATCTTTAGAGCCTCTTAAAGCATCCCTGATCTGGTACCACCCTGCTTGTTTATATAAAACACTGCAGTGGTGTTGTGTGTCCTTATCTGTACAGTCTGCCCTTTTATGACAGGAGCAAAGGCATTGAGTGCCTGGAAAATGGCTCTGAGCTCCAGAAGGTTTATGTACAACTGTGACTCCTGAGAAGTCCAGGTACCACTTACTGAGGCACTGTCCAGATGAGACCCCAGCCTAGGAGAGAGGGATCTGTGGTAATCACCTTTGTGGGAAGAGGAGTCTGGAAGGGGACTCCCACTGTCAAATTTGCAGGGTCCTTCCACCAAAGCAGAGCCTGAAGAAACTGTTCTGTCACAGGTATCCGTTATGATAAGGCGTTGGTCTTCTGAGACCAGCAAGCTCTGAGATAGAATTGCAGGTCTCGCATCCTGTACCTGATCCCTAGGACCACTGCAGTCATTGATGCCATTTGTCCCAAAAGCCTGAGAAAATGTCTGGCTGGTCTTGACTGTCCGTGGGCGAAAGCATCTGCCACTGACAGGAAATTCTGAATTATCTCTGGAAGGAGGAAGGCAGATCTTTTCAGGGTGTCCAGCTGAGCTACTATGAAAGTGAGTGGGCTCCAGGTGGGATTTCTGTAGATTTTCCAGGAAGCCCAGAGATTTCAGTGTGCGCTCTGTGAGGAAGAGAGACTCTCTTTCTTGTTGAAGAGATTTTGCCACTACGAGCCAGTCATCCAAATAGGGGTAGACTGAAACACCTAGCTTTCTGAGATGTGCTGCTACCATTGCTAGGTACTTGGTAAAAACTTGCAGCGCCGACGACAGGCCAGAGGGCATGGAAGCAAACTGGCAAAGACCCGAAGGAAGCTTGAATCTGAGATATGTGTCTTTTAAGTCTAGGGAGGCTAGCCAGTCTCCCTGCTGCAAGGATTGAATGACCATTGACAGAGTAACCATTTTGAATTCTGGTTTTAGCAGATGTTTGTTCAGATATCTGAGATCCAAAACAGGCTGCCACTCCCCAGTTTTCTTATGTGTCAGAAAGTACCTGGAGTAGAGGCCCTTGCCCCTCTCCTGGGCAGTGACCCTCTCCACTTCTCTTAGAGCCAGAAGGTTTTTTACCTCTAACTCCAGGATGAATTGTGTTGGGGTTAAAGGCTTTTTACACCTGGGTACGCTTGAGGTCTGGCATCTTTTTGAAGTGAAGTAGCAGGCTCTTTTCTACTATCTCCAGAACCCACTTGTCTGAAGTAATAAGGTCACAATTTTGGAGGTAGTGGGAGAGCCTGCCCCCCCACAGGCGGGGGGGCGACCTGGACACTTACATCAGGGCTTAGGCTGAGAGACTACTGGCTGAGCAGAGGCGGCTCTTTTTTGATCCCTTCTGCCCCTCCCCCTGTAATATTCTCTGTACTGAGAGAAATCAAACTGAGGATAAGGCCTAGGAAAGTAGCTCCTGCTACCCCTGGGCTGGGTTTTTTTTTGAGGGGCAGGAGACTTTGGTTTAGTGGAACGTCTCTGCTAAGAAAGCTTGTATTCATCCACTTTCTTCATATAATCCACAGTTCTTGAATCAAACAGCATATTTTGGTCACAAGGGAAATCCACAGCTTTTGACTGGGTGTCTTGTGACAGGCTAGTAGCCCTGAGCCAAGCAAAACGCCTCAAAGAGATGACATGAGTCATGGCCCCAGAGGTTGTATCATTGTCATCTATCATATGGAACTGGTACTTAGTAGCTTCCCAGGCAGATTTTGCAGTGTTAATAAGGTCCTGAACTATTGTGTCCGAGTCACTATGGGCAATGGCCAGGACTGAATTCCATAACACTTTTTGAAATGTGGCTGTAAAAGTCATGTATGAGGAAAGGCAGATCAGCATAGAAGCTGTAATATACATCTTTTTAGCAACAAAATCCATTTTTCTGGAATCTTTGTCAGGAGGCAGAGAAGACAAAGAGAACCCAGCTTTTTGACATGCAGCCTGCTATACAATACTCATCTGTAAATAGGGAGGACCAGCTTTTTAGGGTCTGGAAGACCTTTCATTTCCCTATAATCTCAGTCCTCATCATCAACATCCTGGTTGGTCTCCTGGGAAGGGAGGTCCAGAGTGTCTATCATATTTTTAATTAAAGTCAGCATAGAAGGGCATCCTCCTGTTCAGAGGGGGAGGCACGAAAGTGAGGATCAGGGGACACATCTGGCTCTAGGCCCTCTGAATCCATGTCATGAGCATCATCTTTTTCTTCTTCCTCCCCTTCGTGAACCCCTGCCAGGGAAGGGGCAGCAGAGGGAAGTTTAATAGAAAATGCAGAAAAGACAGACTCCATGCTTCGTAGGGTCTGAAATACGTGCTATGCTTTCGCCATTTCTTCCACAGAAGGCAGCTCTGTACTGAAATCTGATGAGTTGACAGTCTGTGGCTCTATATGTTTTGTTTATGGTTTTTGTTCCACCTTTTGTCTCGCTATTGGCTTTCCCAGGAGGAAGAGGGGCATTTTTCTCTTTACACAATTTCTTTGAAGCCACTTCATCAGCAGCTTTACCTTGCTTCCTTTTCAGTGAAGACACTACATCTGTGCCTTTTTTATTATTATTTTTAGATTTTGAAGGAACTTCATTAGCCCCTTTGGAAGCTTTATTCTTTGGCACCTCACTGGCACCAGATTTATTATCTCTTTCTTTTCTTGGCACTTTATCAACGCCTGGCTTGGATTTTAAGGATACTTCATCAGCAACCTTGTTTGAATTTTATTAATTTTATCTTTGAGTCTTCCCATCCTCAGCCATAATTTTCTTTAATCTTTTAGCTTTGTTTCTCAAAGTTTTCTTATAAAATTTTACACAGACAGAGCAGGAATGATCTGGACCCAAGCACCTTAAGCACAGGTTGAGAGAATCTGTTTTAGCAAAAATCCTGTGGCATTTAACAATTTTTAAAACCTGAAGGTCCAGTTTTCTTTTTAATCTGAGGACCTCTGACATGCCAATTTACAGAGGAACCCGGTAATAATAGCGTAGATATGAAGAAAAAGTCTGGCTCCCTCGCAGTAAGGAAACGTATTTCTGAGGTAAAAATAACAGAAAAAACTGCGGGAACCGTGATTAAACTGAAAAGGGAACCGATGGAAAAAAACAGACACAGTTAAAATATATTAAAAATAAAGCGGGGGGAATCGAACGGGAACCGGAGAACCAACCGAAAAACTTGGTTTCTGGGAACTGAGAAAAAACACTCAACATGTATACAGCACATAACTATAATAACAAGTTTCTAAAGAAAATATTACCAAGAAAAGCTAAAAAAAAAGGCTTTTAACAAGGAAAGTTGAGAGACACCTCCTGAGGCAGTGTTGCTCAGTCAGCCGGAGGAAAAAAATTCAGAAGCCCTTCAGGCTGCTCTTCCACAGCACACTCCCCTACTGTTTTCTGACTGGCTAATTCCCAAAGCCACACCTCTACGGCAGTTGCACCTAGCTAGCTGACTGCTATTGTTACTGATGCCAAAGAACTCCTGGGGTGAGAACGCCACATTTCCCTACTTTTGCTGCTTTAACTCTAACTGGATCATTAACAAAGTTTTTTGCAATATTATATATTTTAATTATGTATATATATATATATATATATATATATATATATGTGTGTGTGTGTGGACAGTATTTGAGAGACTTGGGTGTGCACTTAAAATGAGGTCTGTATTTTACTCAATTTATTAAAAATACAGAATTTGTGCTCTGTACTGTTGCCAATATGGTCAAGAGATAGTGTGCATAAAAAAAGGGTGTATGTATTATTATTTTATTGTGGCAACATTTTAATAATGAAAATAGCCTTAAAAAGGCAGCCATTTTGTGACATGACTGTGCTACACATCTTGGTGAGCATTAAATGTATTTTATTTAAAGCAGAATTCTAAAGCTTTCTTTTTTAGTGGACAGAGTGGATGTGTAACTGTCCCCCAGTGATCACTAATTTTATGCAGATATAATTACATTTACATGACACGTGTCATTTTTTTACTTTCGTGCATTACTGTGGTGTCTTATATAGCTGCATAATTTCTTTTGTGTATTCTGCCTTTATGCTTTGAGGGTTTTTTTCAGTGTCAGTTCAAATTGCTTAATGTGTTTCCCCCACACAAATCTGCAGTCTTAATGCAGTGGTACATAGAGCCTGCTAGGAGCAGCAGCATCAAAAGCTGTGGCTCCTGCTGTCGTGTCCATGTTACCCACGTGGATGATGATGATGATGATGCTGGTATTGGTACAAATAGCTGGAACCCGAAGGTGACATCAGGCATTCAGTTTTGGTACTCTGGCTCTAAGCAAAACTGTTCTCTTCCCGCTGCGTCTCCAATTTACCATTCTTAAAAACAAGTAGAATGAAGCATCGTCCATTTTTAAATCTGGTGTGCTGCTCAGGAATTTGGACGGATCTCAGAGGTCTTCAGTCACTAGAAAACATGATCTTCAGCATTCTGCTATACAAAACAGCAAGTTAAAATTCTGGGAGGCATATTAAATAGTGACTGGCTAAAGTGCAGCAGTTATTCTGTGTCATTTTGGGGACAATATAAGTAAAGTATTCCCCTTAAGACTTAATTGTCCACCTGTTTGTGAAGGGCTCCTCTTCAAAATAGAGGATGACTGGATTAGTGGGCTGTGCAGCACAATGAGTATATTTTAAAGTTTTGTTTGGGAAGTATATCAGCAAAAATCTCCTCTGGTTCTAGCACTGTGTAAATGGGGCATATTAAATAGTATAATTTAAAGTTGTGTATGGGAAGTATATCAACAGAACTTTCTTCTGATGTGGTATTTAAATGAGGGATATTAAATAGTATCCCCCAATTCATCTTTATTCAAGGATTTGAATACAATACATATAAAGAACACATAGCTGTGGAATTGTAGCTATAGCATATATATATACAAATATCTAATTTATAACTTCAAAATCTTCAAATTTTGTTCTATTTTATAATCAATTGTCTGGGTCCAGACTCCAGGTATCACCAGGCGTCTAGTCCTGACTGTATCTGATCTACTAACACTTGTACATAAATCAATATAAAATAACTGTTCAACTCATTACACACTCTATTTTATATCTTAACATCTTTCAATCAGGTAGTAAAGATTAATAACAATAAAAAAAATACTATCTATTATGGCCAGACTAGAGAGAGGAAACAGGCAAGGGGGTGTATACACTTAAGTAGATTTCATTTATTGTTCTGATCTTTTTTAGTTAGCCACGAGGGCTATATTGCGGGGGTGAGAGAGGAAGGTGGAGGCGGGGGGGGGGCACCCCAGTGAATATAAGGGAGGAAGGAGCATCGATTTCTATCCTTCCAGTATTTTATTAAGGTTATTCTAATCTGGTCTCCTCCTCCCATTCCATGGAGGCATTGTCCTTCTGCTAAACTAGGATCTGGGTTCCAGAGTATCCAGGGGTTCTATATATCCCTAAACTTCTCCTCTCGGAGGCCTCACCATGCTGTAAGGCGTTCCATCTCACAGATGGAGTCCGCTCTACTGTGCCATTCCAATAGTGTGGGTGGATCCCTTTTAAGCCAGTGGCTTGTAAGGCATCTGAGAGCTGCTACCATAAAAATTTGAGCTAGTCTTCTCTGTGGAGCAGGGAGCTGTAGGACCGTGGGCAAGCCCAGCACCCATTCAGTCATGTCACCAGGGATACTCACTTTCATTATGATATTAGTTGCGATTCTTACCTCCTCCCAAAACCCTCGTATACATGAGCAATCCCAAAAGACATGTAGGTGGAATCCTACTGAGCCACAGTCTCTCCAGCATTTATCCGAGTTGGATCTTCGGAAATGCTTCGTAATTTCTGGGGTATTAAAAAACCTAACCAGGATCTTCCAATAAAATTCTCGCCAGCTAGGTGAAGAAGTTACTCTCCAACCTACAGAGATCCGTTTTCTCCAGATATCTTCTGTTATTGGATTTGCCCCCTCCTTCTGCCAGGCCTCTTTAATATTCCCTAACGGGACGGCCACCACTGGGCTCAGCCGAGGGTAAAGGTCTGAGATATGTTTCCCTTTTAGGCTTATTTTTGTTATATTATATATGAAATCTTCCCATGCATTCTTTTGTCTACCCACCAGGGGCAGGTAACACGGTGTATTCAAATAGTGTCTTATCTGAAGAATTCGGACCTGGGTATTTTAAATTTAACCTGGATCTGTTGAAAGGACATGAGGATTCCATTCTCTACTAACTGCGCAAATCTCATAATTTTGTTTCTTTCCCACCTTTCATACCCCAAATCTGTCCTTGGAGGTATAAACTCTGGAGTGTGTCTAATAAGTGACAGTGGACCTAAATTACCTCCCCCCTCCCATTTTATACCTGGTTACTTGAAGAATACCCATAGAGTGCTGCAGCCATGGGTTCTTGATGTGGTTTATAAACTTTCTTGAGAGGGTCAAGCTTGGGAGGGCAAACAGGGGGACCAGGCAGTCTCCACCACTCTCAATCTCATACCACCCAGAATCCAGATGTTTCACCCAGATGATCATCGCCCCCATCTGGGCAGCTAAATAATAGGCTTTCAGGTTGGGCAGACCGATACCACCTAGTGATTTAGGTTTTTGGAGTAGTGACTGCTTGACCCTAGGTCTGCCCCCCCCCCCCGCCAAAAGATATATCCAGTAACAGCCAAATCTACTTTCTGCCAAAATTCTTTAGGGATCTGGATTGGTAAGGTAGAAAAGAGGAATAAGAATCTCGGAAGCAGATTCATTTTCACTGAATCTATCCTGCCTGCTGAAGTCAGTGGGAGCAGTGACCACCTGGCCATATCCTTTTGCATATCATTCCATAACTTATTGTAACTGACAGCAAACAGCCTAGATATCTTTGTGGTCACCTGCACTCCAAGATATCTGATCTGATTTTGTTTTGCCCATATAAATGGGAAAGTTCTCTTGAACTCTGGAGGGCATATTCCACCCAAAGTCAATCCCTCTGATTTATTATAAATTAATTCGGTATCCCGATACTACTCCAAATGAGTCAAGGACACACAGCAAGTGCGGCAAGGAGCCTTCTGGGTTTCCTAGAAAGAATATGGAGTCGTCAGTGTATAATGCTATTTTGAGTTCTATGGCCCCAGTTAAAACCTCTCCTATATTTATATTCTGGCGGATCGCTACAGCCAGAGGTTCAAGAAAGATAGCAAATAACACTGGGGAGAGCGGGCACCCCTGCCTGGTGCCTCTGTGAATGGGGAATCTACCTGAATTAATTCCATTCACTCTGACTTGCGCCTGATGGTCTCTATATAGATTTTCGATTATTTGTAAGAATTTAGGGCCAAATTGCATTTTTTTTCTATTGTTTTGTAAAGAAATCTCCAATGCAGTCTGTCGAACACCTTTTCTGCGTCCACTGATATAGCCAATTGAAACTTGTTTTGGTTTTCCTGAGCCGAGATAATATTTAGTAGGCGCCTGATACTATCTGTTAAGAGTCTTCCTGTTATGAAGCCAGTTTGGTTCGGGTGGACCAATTTATGGGCCACCTTCTGCAGGCGCTCCACCAGAATCCTCGTGAACAGTTTGAGATCTACATTTAGCAACGAGATTGGGCGGTATGAGCCACACTGCTCCGGGTCCTTAACCTCCTTATGGATCACTGAGATCTGGGCATATCACCATGAGTCACGTACTTCTCCTCCCTCCTGAATATAATGGAAGCAAGCTAATAAAGGGGTAACCAACTCTTCTTTTAAAGATTTGTAAAACTCAGAAGGAAGGCCATCCAAGCCTGGGGATTTCCCATTCGTTAGGTCTGTGATTTTCTACAGTAACTCTTGTCTAGTAATTAGAGATTCCAAGTTCTCCCTTTCTTCTAACTTTAAGCCACTTAAGGGTAGACAGTCTAAGAAACAGTCCACTGCTATCAGGTGCTGGTCTCCAACCTCCGACCTATACAGATCTTTGTAAAAGTCAGCAAAGGCCTCTGCTATCTTCAGTGGGTCTTTATCTTCACGCTTCCATTTTCCTGCCTTCTAATACTTCCTATTGTTGTATTTACTATCTGTTTTCTCATAGCTGCCACCAGAACCCTACCCATTCTATTGCCTTCTACATAATATTTTTGGCTAATTCTGTGGAGTATGCCTTCTCCCTGCCTAGCCAAGAGGTTCTTAAGTTCCGATTTCTTTTGTAACCAGTAGTTTTTATCCAAAGGGTCTAATGTAATTTTATGTCTAAACTCCGCTTCCTGTAAGTCTTGCTCTAACTTTTTCTGGTCTAGTTCTCTTTTCCTTTTCTCCCTGGCGCTATAGGATATAATCTGCGCCCTCAGGTAAGCCTTAAGGGTGTCCCAGACTACCAATGGGGAAGGGGTTCCACCTGCATTAACCTCCAGGAACATCCCCACCTGCCTCGACATGTCCCCTTTGAAATCCTCAGAGTTTAGGAGTCCAATATTCAATCTCCAGTTTGAATTTCTGACCATCGGGACCAGTTTTAATATCAGTTGCAAAGGAGCATGGTCTGACCATGTCATAGGTAAAATACTGGAGACGTGGACATAAGATAGCTGCTCTCCAGATAGTAAGAATATGTCTATACGGGAGTAGCTCTGGTGTCGTGGAGAGTAAAAGGTGAAATCCCTTTCCCCCAGGTGTCAGTGTCGCCAGGCATCCCTCAACCCCAATTCATCCATGAGACAACTGAGACACTCACCCCCACTTCCCATCTGTGCTCCCTGACCTCTTCTATCCCATTTGGCGGAGACTACCCTGTTGAAATCCCCTCCCACAACACGTAGGGCTTCCGGTTCATTCAGGGTCTTCAATAATTCTTTCCTAAAGGACATTTTATTCTCCCAGAATTCATTCGGAGTGTATAGGTTCAGGAGTATACAACATACCCCGTATATTGTTGTTTGCAGTTTAACATAATGGCCCGCTGGGTCAGTCTCTACCACCAGCACTTTAATTGGGGTGTTTCTCCTAAGCAATATTGCCGTACCTCTCCTATGCGGATTCTGAGGCCACAAGGCACTATAAACACCCCCACCCACATTCTGCGACACTTAGAGTGTTCTAACTCATTAAGATGGGGTTCTAGTATAAAAGCCACATATGTCTGGTATTTACCCAGTTCTTGCAAGACCCTAGTCCTTTTAATCGGGCTGCTAAGGCCCTTAACATTGTATGAAATAAATGTTAGTGCCATCCTATGTTGTTAGGTAAATAGGCTATTTGAACCTTGATTTCTTCCATCTGGGCCTCTCCACCCATCCGCTCCCCCCATCCCCCACCTCCAAACCGTCTAGGCATTAACTGACAGAATGAATGGTTTAACTTTAACAAAACAACAAGGAGAGTACTTTAAACGAAGGACACTCCTGAATTAGATTAACTTGAACACCTGACTTCCAAACGTGCTTGGAATACCCACCCTTATTGACGCCAAATGGGTAGGATGGTGCAGTACCTTCGATCGCACCTAACCCACACCCAACTGGGCTAAAGAGATATAAAATCCCGTCAGCACTTGGTTAGACCAGACATCCCCTCCAGCTCCCCCATGCGACAACCCCCCCATCCACCCCACTTCCATATTCATCTAGATATTTTGACCGAGTACAACGCATGAACAAACTTTTTTAACTATCTTGATGGGCATGGAACTCACTTAGTGATTGTGAAAAAAATAACATTACCACTTTTGTATGCCTTCACCCATATGGCCCATAATATTTCCAACCACACTTCCGTTAGTTGCCTTAATCGGGGAACTAAGGGCGAGAGAGAGCAAGCCCCCCCAATCCCATTCTGTCTCTGCAAACGGGAGTGTCTGCTTCATTTGAATTATTTAAGGCCTCTGCTGTCAGTGTTCACTTTAAAACCCATTCATGAATGTCCTATATGTCTGCCGTTTCCCTCACATTGATCCTGCAGGTAGACTTCTCTGCGCGTCTCTCCTTTTTGCCACTTTAATTCATTTTAAAGTTCTGCTTGGACGTTGGGGCAGGGAGGTAACCTGTGTAGGGGTCGGAGTTCTTGATCCCTCAAGCTGTTAGAGGGGGAGATTGTCTGGGGTATTCCTCGCAGTCAGCCACGTGGTTTTTCCTCTCAGGCCTACCGCTGTGTACCACTGCCTCCCCTCTAGTCCTCTGATAGTCTCCGGATCAAGCAGAGAGGTAACTGAAATGTCCCACTGCTTTAGGAACTCCGCAGCCTCCAAAAGTTTAGGAAAAGAGCGTGTACCTGAATCAGTTGTAATTTTTAGAGTTGCAGGGTAATCTAAACATGCATTGACTCCTTTGGCCCACAATAGTTTCAAAACTGGGAAAAGCCTCCGTCTGCGGTCCATCGTCGCGGGAGCATAGTCGTACTCAAAGAATAATCGTACATCGCCAAACATGACTTCCTTTTTTCTCCCAGGCCCGCTTTAAAACCTCAGATTTGGTGTGATAGTCCAAAAAAAGCTACAATTAGCGATCATGGTCTAGCTTTTGGGTCCACCGGTTTGGCTGTTAGCGATCTGTGTGCTCTTATGATGTTTAAGGGAAAGTCCTTTCCTAAGCTCAAGACCTCGCGCAGGAAGCTTTCTGTAAAGTGTATAATTTCACCGGACTCAGTCCCCTCCGGTATTCCGTGGATTCGGATGTTCACCCTTTGCAACCTGTTCTCCAAATCTTCTAACTTTTGCTGAAGCCAAATCACCCGATCATGTAGCTGGAGGATGGCACCATTATGTAGGTCAACAGTTTTAGATAGCTCTGTTGCATTCTGCTCCAGGTCATCGATTTGTTTTCTCTGCTCTTTCTGCTCCGATTTCACCTCCGATAGATCTTTCTGGATACGGGTTAGGGCATCTCCCAGCCGGTGCAATTCTTTAAATAATTTTTTAGAGGTTCTCGGAACTATCATTTGAGGTGGGGTCGGAGCTTGAAATACTCGAGCACCGAGGTGATCTGCAGCCTTCATCCCACACTGCAGAGTCTTTGTTTCCCTGGTCTGATTTCTTGCCTTCTGCTACAAATTCTTTCAATCGCTGTCGATTTTTAGCCATCATATCATCAATTTTGCGTTGTTTTCCTCTGGAAGCCAGCGTGGGTCGCAGATGGGGTTAGATTTGGGAGCAGTCCCGGGGGAGCCCTGACAGGATCAGTCTACCATTGATGCTGACGTCACCAGAAGTCTCCAAATAGTATGTTTTAAAGTTTTGTTTGGGAAGTATATCAGCTGAACTTTCCTCTGGTGCTGGCACTGTTTAAATACGGCATATTAAATACTATCTGGCTATAGTGCAGCAGTTGGGTTCTATCATCTTTGGGGGCAGAAAAGCTACATTTGTTTGTTCTCTCATAGCCCAGCTGTTTGTGAAGGGCCCCTCTTCAAAATGAGGCTGTGCATATATGTGACCAGTCTAATCAAACAGAGTTTTGTTTGAGATTTATAGTTTTTTGTTTACAATCCACCCAGTGGGTTTTCATTGTATAATTTGATTTTTTCAGAATATTGTTAATATTGGTGAACTTTCCCCTGCTGATCACTTTAATCATGTTTAAATGGGGAAAAAAACAACACCTGTGGGGTTCCTACTGGTAAATTCTAAGAATGTGCATTTGTCAAATGAATGCTGCACCTGTTGATGTGATGATGGCTCTATTTTAGAAGTGTGTATGTGGAATGAATATAAAAGCTGCACTCTTAAAATGTTTTAAATAAAAATAAATGCAATTTGTGAGAGATGCTTGTAATTTTTGGAAAGAAGGGGTGATGCTGGCTCCAGTAAAGGGGTGTGTGTGGTGTAATTTTAAAATGCTAAAGTTGCCTTTTTTGATATAAGATTATAAATGAGCATCATTGTATGGGAATACTGAACTAGTGGATCAGGTGTAGGTGGTGGCATAATATACTGGAACTGTTTGAAGTTAAAAAAACTACAGCAATGGGGCCTACCTCAAAAATGCTTCTTATGGCATTGGTCAGTTCATTTGAGGTTACGGGGTTTACCACGTGTAGGAATGAGGCTGCTTCTAAACTAGACATCAAGCGGTGGCATAATATGCTGGAACTGTTTAAAAATAAAAGAATACAGCACCTCAAAATGGTTGCACATGGCATGGGGGGGGTACCATCTGTAATAACTAAGTCATTGCCTGGTTGTACTAGTGCCTAACATCATTGTTTTGGATTCATCTGGCAAAAACATTTTCCTGATTTATTTATAATAAGACTGTTTCTAAATTAGAAGTCAAGTGACAGCACAATATGTTGTAACTGTTTAAAAATAAAAAATACAGCACTTGGGCTTACCTCAGAAAGGCTGCTCATGGCATTGCTTAGTACATTCAGGGGTATGGGAGGGATACCATGTGTAGTACTGGAATCTGGTCATTGCCTGGGTGTACTAGTGCCTGTTGGGCAATATCAGTGGTTTGGATTCATCTGGCAAAAACATTTAGCAGATTTATTTATAATGAGACTGCCTATAAATTAAATATCAAGTGTTGGCATAATATCTTGGAAGAGTTTGAAAATAAAATATAAATCACCTGGGCCTGACTCGAGCAGTTTGGATGTGGCATTCCATGTGCAGTACAAGAACCCTGCAGCAGCAGTGCCCCTGTGATGCACGTGGAGGTGAACACAGGGCAGGCCTGTGTGATATTTTGGCATCATGTTCCCCATAATGGCTGGCACTGAGTTGCCAGGGGACACCATGCAGTGCCTGCATCTACAGTTATCAACAGCAAACAGCTTGCCTGGGTGCTTTCTGATTGTTAACTGTGGTTAGGCCTCTCCTCAGTCTGGTTCTACGGAGCTACAGTGATGTCAAAATGGCCCCTGATGTGGCATAGTGCTTAACGTGTATTGGCTGTTTGATTGATAAGCCATTAATCCATTAATAAAAGCTGTATCATGTATTTCACATGTTGCATTGCTACTGTGGTATCTGCGTTATCCACAGTAGTTTTATGCAACAGAGATGGTCACATAATAAATCAAGAACAACCAAGTGATTTGTTCATGTTTATCTTTCTACTTCATGTCCAGCTTAAGTGTGAAAGGCATGTAGACTGGGCATAAACAGTATAAGCATGAAGTAATGAAACTTTGGTGATCTCCTGTTTGTATTTTTAATGCTGTCTACATTGAAGGATAGATAACACATACGTATGTAAGAACATCAAATCATTAGATGTTGCAAATGAATACACTTAAATAGAAGACGGAGACACTGCATTTGAAAATTTTATTTATTACTAGAAATGGGAAATAATGCATAATGGACACAGAGTTACCCACAAAAGTAGTTTACATGTCATAAATAACTGTGCCATTTTTCCAAACTTAGAAATACAGAACTATCTTTGTATTTTGTATCATTCAATTACTACATACACACATTAAAATTAAAGTTGAGTCATGCTTAATTCTAAAACTTTTTTGAGTGTATGAATGTCACACTGTCTCTCGAATACTGTCCACACAGCCAGGGCCAGATTAAAGCAAGCTGGGGCCCTAGGCCCAAGAAAAATGTGAGGCCCCCCCTTGCTGTAACCATGCCCCTTCACCATGACTGCACCTCTTGACTATTGCATATCAGGTACTGAAACATGAAAACAATGTTCTTACTGTCCCTAAAAAGTGGCACAAAATGCTTCAAAATTAATGAAACTGGCCGGCCCGGTGGCGCTGAGGGTTGAGGCGCTAGATACCACACCTCGCACCATGCTGGTGACCCCGGTTCACTGATGGACTTAGGTTGCCGGGGTTGGCTGGGGGTAGAAGGATTGAATGCCCAATGGCTGCTCTCCTTTTCCGGGGAGGGGTGGGATGCTGGCCCCGCCACTATACCGCCACCACCTGGGTGATCACAGGTGGTGCTGGTGCAGTTGGGAAAGCAAATAGAGAGGGGCTGACATCAGCCAAGGACCAGAGTGGAGGCACGCCTCTGCATGCCGCCATCTCATTGGTTCTCCTCCAGCGCTGCCGTCGCAGGGTGAACGAGAATAAGAAAAACACTCACGGCCAGTTTAGGCAAAAGGCTCTGCACCGCCAGCACCACGGAGGAACCAAGAAGGAGCTTCATTGCACATTCCACTAAGGATCGATGGAGGTAGGATGGACTCTTCCGCCCCACCCAGGGGGTCAAACCAGGTCTCTAGAGTTGTATAGGAGCGGGGCACCTATGGAAGCATCCTCCCAGTCCTCATGGAGCAGACTGGGTGCATTGGGATGTCTGGAGAGGGACCAGTCACGGTACAAGGGGGAGTGCAAAGAGAGTTAAAAAAAAAATGAAACTAATACTATCAGTATGGAAAAATAACAATAGACTGAGTTTTGATCATTTATGAAAAATAATTAATAACAGGCCTGGTAAAAACAATGTTTTGTATGCGAAATGTCATGATTTGCACTTCTCCAAAGCCCCACCCCCAAACACACGTGTGCGCACTCGCAGTCTGGGTGTTACACTGTCCTGTCAGGTAGTATGAACCAGGATATGGGAGTTTTGTTGGGTTGGGAAGTGATCGATTTCTAAAAGAGGTTAGGTCCTGGGTGGTGTAGGAGTTAAGTTTGTGGTTTACTAGGTGGGGTTATGAACTTTAGAGATTATACTGCAAAGCGAGTGATTATTGGAAGAATTTGAAATCATTCCCGGGATCAAACATTTCTGTTATTGATAAGTAAGACAGCCAGCCAGGATCCATGAATGGCAAGATTTACTGATAGGAATCTTGAAAAACATTCATTTGTTCACCCTGAAAACAGAGCTGTATCAAGGTCAGAACTTCAGTATGAGCGAGATGAGAGAATTAAAAAAAAAAAAGTATGATTTTTAATTGTACCACTGAAACTTATTGTAGAATTTTTAATTTTAGGAGTGAGATTAAATCTTTATTTTTTATTTATTGAGATATCAGAATTACAAATATTTGAGTCAGAGACTCATTTGCAAAGGGTCCACGTCATGAAGTACAAAACAAGAGAAATGGACATTACAATGAAAGGGATTACAAATGAATGTGGAGGGTAAAACAACCCAGAGTCAAACATGGTACAAAGGTTTCAAACAAATTAAGCTATTGCTTACATTCAAATTTCAAGGATGATACAAGGTTTCCTACGCCAATAAAACAGATACTTAAGATAAAGCATACACACTGAATTGCACTGTTAATCTTTTATAATTAAGAGTAAAATTCTAAACTGGGATTACTAACATACTAAAATGCCAGCAGAATAGGCCTAACGGTCTTTCGTGTCTGCTCGTTTGGACAGCCCCCACCCTGGGTGCTGACCTTGCTGCCCCCCTCGCCTTCTCTGGCTTCTCCCTTCCCAGTTCCGGATATTCTTGCTGCATTGGATTTTGCTTCCAGAACCCTTCCCCTGTACCTGTCCCACCCCCACTTGAACCCCTCCACTGTCTCTGCCTCCACCAGCCCCCTAGGCAGTGCATTCCATGGCTCCACCACCCTCTCAGTGAAGTAGCACCTCCTCCTTTCTCCCTGAATCTTCCCTCCAGCTTCCACCCATGCCCCTAGTGGCCCCTCCTCCTTCCTTCAAGCACCCTGACTGTTCCTCCCTATTTACCCTCTTCATGTACCTGAAGACCTCTATCATGTCCCCGCCTCCTTCCAATGTGTACATATTTAGCTCTTCGAGCCTCTCCTCATAGGTCCTGTCCCCAAGCCCCAAAATCATTTTGTTGCCCTCCTCTGACCCTCTCCAGGAGGTTAATGTCCCTCTTAAGTGTGGCCTCCAAACTGCACACAGTACTCAAGGTGCGGCTCACCAAGCAGTTATACAGAGGGAGTATCACTCCTCCTTCTGGAGGTGATCCCCTAGCAATGCATCCCAGCATCCTGTTGGCCTTGGCTGCTGCCTCCCACAAGTCTCAGAGTTGTTCATCTTGACATCCACCACCACCCCCAGGTCCCTCTCAGCCATCAAGACTTGTAGCATTCCCCCAGGAGTACACTTGGCCCGGGTTTCTGGCCCCAGGTGGAGTACCTTGCATTTCCTGCATTGAACCTCAGCTTCCACTTTCTAGACCATCTTTCCAGAGCCTCCAGGTCCCCTGTAGGCCACCTCCTCCTCCCCATCCACCACCGCCCCAGTTTCGAGTCATCCGCAAAGAGACTCATCTCCTCCTGATTCCTGTCCTTATGTCAGAGACGTGGGCGTTGAACAGAAGGGTCCTGAGACTGATCCCTGTGGGACCCCACTGACCCTCCTTGGGGATGAGACTATCCGCCAACTACGACCCTCTGGGTCCGGGTCCTGGAGCCAACTGCCTATCCATCTGATCATCTGGTTCCCCACCCCATTTCTCCCAGCTTATCCAACAGGCCCACGTGAGGAACAGAGTCAAATGCTTTGCTGAAGTCTAGAAAGAGGACGTCCCACTGGTCTACACCAGGTCCAAGGCACTCACACTCAGTCATAGAACTCCACCAGGTTTGTCTGACATGATTTCCCGAGATGAATCCATGCTGTCTATCATCCAGGCACCCTGACTTATCCAGGTCCCCCCAGCCTCTCCTTGACAATGCCCTCCATCACCTTGCCCACCACTGATGTCAGGCTGACAGGCCTGTAGTTCCCCACCTCCCTTGATCCCCCTTGTGATAGGCACTATATGCGCTCACCTTCCAGTACTGGGGCACCCACCCTGTCCTCAGAGAGATGGTGAAAAGCCATGGGACATCCGCAAAGTTCCTTCAGCACTCTGGGATGTAATTTATCCGGCCCGTGCTTTCTCTGTCTTAAGGAGCTGAGGGCTTCCTCACTCTCTGCTGTGATTTCCACTCCGTACCTCTTCTCCCTGCTTAGCCCTCCCCTCTCCCCAGACCTGCCGATCGGGTAAGGGTCCCCCCCTCCTCAGTATCTCTGTCTCCTCCCATGTATGATGCAGCACCCCCATTTTCCTTGGTGAAAACTGAGGTGAAGTACTCATTTAGTACCTCAGCCTGCTCCCCCGGGTCTTGTGCCCATCTCTCCCCTGATTTAATCCTGCTAATCTGCCCCTTCACCCTTCGTTTTTCCCCAATGTATCTAAAGGACCCCTTGTTCCCTCTCCTCATTTCCCTGGCCAGGTTCTGCTCCTTCCTTGCCTTAGCCGCCCTCACCACCCTAGTGGCCCTTCTAGCCATCAGCTCGTACTCCCCTCGATCCCTTTCACGATTCATCGATTCTAAATGGGTGTAGGAGAAAAAACAAAGGAAATGGGTTTGTTCACACCTTAAAGGTCATCCTGGTTGGGGCTCCTGAAGCTGTCAGCTGCACTTAACACCTAATCAGGGAGGTGAGAATCATGTCACAGTTCAGCCCCTGACTTACTCAGTGGCTGAGTCCTTTACAAGTAACAAGCAGCTCAGTCAAAAAGAAAAGGATATATAGCAAATATATGTTGGGGATTGCTGGGGGGCCCCCGGCAGGCAGGGGCCCTAGGCCTGTGCCTATGCCTTAATCCGGCCCTGCACACAGCTATATATTTTATAGTGGCAAGGTAGTGCCACTATAGTTAGGGTTGAGTAGCCCATTTAAGGCTAAAGTGTGAAATTTTGCATCTTAATAACTTTTCCACTGTACAATGGATTTGCTTGAAATTTGCCAGGCATGGAGCGGTACCATAGACCTCCGGATCTGCCAAGTTTCGTACCAATCGGATATACAATTGAGGAGTTATAAAGTGACATTCCATAGCGTGTTACACTTTTTTGCATATTCTTTGCTCGGGCCTACAGGTCGCACGGTTTACGCAACCAGTCAAACTTTAAGGAACATGCAGCCAGGGTCCCCGATGTGCCTTTCGCAGATTTCGTGAAAAAATATTAAACGGTTGAAAAGTTATTCAAAAAACAAGTTTCCCACTATAGTCAATGGGAAAAGTTAACAAAAAGTTCGACAGTGTCTCAAATGCAGTTTTAGTGTCGCAAATGACCCTTGTAGTGTCGTGAGTCAGCCATTTTATTTTCAGTTAGTGGTCACAGAAAAGCTTGGCATTTAAATCTGAGGCCCTCTAAGGACACAATTCTTTTTGTGTTCACCTAGTCAGACCATGAGGATGCTAGCCATGTCTTTTTTTTTTTGGGGGTTGGTTAAACACCCCAGAAATATGTTTTAGAAATTTCTGTAAACTGTAGTGTTGCAAAGTAGTGTCGCACCTGTGACACTTTCGTGATTTTTTTTTTTTTTTTTGCGAAAGTGTCGTGAGTTACAACAGTATGGCCAAAACAACAGGAATTCTTTGCCACCCTGCTGCAAAAGAACGGTTTGGTCTTTTGGGCTGAAATGTGGAGGAAAGAAAGCCAACATCCCACAGAAGTGCCTTTTGGTGGTTTGGTGGCAAAATATTACAGGGATGCGGTTACTGTACTCCAAAGTTTGACCTTTTCCCATGAACAACATTACGGCGGCCCGCCATGCTCGGGCCTCGTATTCTCGAAACACTTCAAGATAACGGACTTTCGTCGGAAGAACACTTAGCCCCCCCCCCAATAGGGGGTTAAGTGCAATAATAGCCAGGAAAGTCATAATTTATATGAAATTTTCATTTTTTTTCTACATCATACGATTCCTGAAATATAAGCAATTTAGTATTCCAAGTGCTCATTTTCTGCTCCAAGGCTCATTATTTTGCATACATTCTTTGTATTCACTGTGTTTCTCTATGCAACTGTCAGTGAAAAAAAAAAAAAGGGTGTGTGCTTTCATTATGTCAGTTAGCATTCCCACTTGTTTCCATTACCATTTGCGTTACCATTCCCGTCTACATCACTGTGTGCATTACCCTTTGCATTTTTGTTTGCGCTTGCATTTGCGTTACTGTTACCATTTGCATTACTGTTTCTGTTTACATCACTGTGTGTACACCATTTGCGTGCGCTTAAGCGCTTCTGTTTGCGTTTCCTTTGGCGTCATCGTTGCTGTTACCATTAGCATTTTGTTTCCTATTGCAGTACTCCATCATGCCAAGTTACTACTTGCATTTCTGTACGTGTTGCATTTATGCGATGATTCCTGTGTACGCCATCGCAGTAATACCCTTTGCATTTCATTTGCGCTATCTTAACATTTGTGTTTATGTTTCATTTTTGCGTCACTGTGTGCATTACCATTTGCGTCTGCATAAGCGCTTCGTTTGCGTTTCCTTTGGCATCATCGTTGCTGTTACCATTAGCAGTTGTGTTTCCTATTGCAGTAACATGACCATGCGTGTTTCCAGTTGCGTTTCCATATGTCCTTGCGTTTGCGTTTCTGTTTGCGTTACCATTCCCGTCTACACCACCGTGTGCACTACCGCTTGCGTTTTCGTTTGTGTTACTGTTAACATTTGCGTTTCCATTACTGGTTTTGTTTGCGTTTAGTTTTGCGTCGTGTGCATTACCATTTGCGTTTGCATACCCGCATCAGTTTGCATTTCCTGTGGTGTCATCATTACTGTTACGGTTAGCTACTGCGTTACCATTTGCGTTTCCGTACACGTTTGCATTTCCATTCCCTTCTATGCCACCGCGTGTGTTACCCATTGCATTTTCATTTGCGCTTGCGTTACGGTTAACATTTGCATTTCCATTACTGTTTTTGTTTACGTTTCCTTTTGCATCACTGTGTGCATTTCCATTTGCGTACATGCTTCCGTTTGCGTTTCTGTTTCTGTTTGTGTTTCCTTTGATATCATCGTTGCTGTGACTGTGTCTGCATTTCCAATTACTTTACCGTGACCGTGTGCATTACGGTTTGCGTTTCTGTTTTCATTAACATTTGTGTTGTGTTTCTATTACTGTTTGCGTTATCGTTTATGTTTGCATCACAATGTGCATTACCGTTTGCGTTACTTCACTATTTATAGTGCACATTCTCAAAAAGAAGGGAAATTCATGGCAAAAAAACTCTGTTTAATGCATCAGTTAGGGTTGTTCCACAATGACAAAGCGAGCAAATTCGATGTTAGGGTTCCCATCCCCCCTTGCACCCCACCCTGCCCCACCAACAGGCATCAGGGTGTGCACTGAGGTCGTTTGTCCTCTCACCCCATTCTCCTATACTGCACGACCTCAGCTTGTTTACACATGGGATGGGGTGAGAGTTAGAACCGACAACAATGCACACCCTGATGCCTGTTGGTGGGGTGCAAGGGGATGGGAACCCTCACATCGAATTTGCTCATTTTTGTCACTGTGGAACAACCCTAACTGATGCATTAAATTGATTTTTTTGACATTGTGTGTGTGTGTGTGTATATATATATATATATATATATATATATATATATATATTTACATACACATACATACACACACATATACATATATACACACAGACACAGACACGTATGCAAGAAAATGGTACACATTTTAGAGGATAACAGAGAAACATTTAAAGAGCACCAATTTTGGTGCTTTAAGCAAATCCCCCTCTGATACAGCAGCTTACCTGTAAAGGACTTATGTAGTCCAGGTTTCTGGATATCTTACTTTCTGGGTTTTTTTTCCAGGGGAAGTGACTGTAAAACCTTGTATGGAGCAGCTGGTCACCGGATACAAAATACTAAAATAATCTGATGAAACATCCCCTAGCTGCAGAAAAATAATGTGTCCATTCAAGGCGTTTGCCATTTACACCTATCCTGAGAACAGTTAGGTTTGTTCTCCATGTTGATATTTTTAAACTTGTTCGCAAGATAAAGCTAAAGTACTATTTTGCTATAACCCCGGAATTTACATGACAGATTACAGAGCAAGTTTGACTGAGGAAGTAAATGATGGATTTGTGACTGTTGATGAAGTCATGTATATGGGAAGCACAAATTCAGAAATAAATAATTCATTAACTGAAATGTCTTCCAGTTTTTTGGATGGAATGACCTTGGCAGGGGACGATGCAAAGAGGCAGCTACAATGTGAACCACCCGCCAAGTTGACTGACAAAGTGAATCTGGAATAGATCCAGATAATGAATATTGGATTTTAATAATTGATGTCTTAAGCCATGCTTATACGGCGGCAACGCTGTGGCTTGAGCACCACTCCCTTCCCGATCCGCTGGCTGCATTCACATTTAGGCTCTCGCAGTGCTGCAGGTCGCTCCAAGGAGGGGCTGTGAATTCACCACACGGTGATCAAAAAACGGCCTTTGTAGCAGAACAAGCACAGCAAAGCGTTCATACTACCATTTAATGCGCTCGCTCCGCTACTGATCCCACAACTGAGTCAGGTAAAAAAAAATGATCCAACAGGCTCTTAAGCCACTCCCGACAGTGTTTACACTGCCGACTTTGCAGCGCATCAACCCGTGCGCATGGGCTGATCCGCTGCAAAGTCGGTAATGCAAACGGGGCTTTTAATAGTATACTCCAAATGTTACGATACGTACACATGTTAATGCATTCTTCTAGGTTATAGTTTACTGAAAATAAAAATTTATAAAGCAAAAAAGGAGGCTCTAGATTCCCTTTTAAATCTGGAAGTTGAAAATATACAGTGAACAAACTTTGCACACAGAGCCTCAGGATTCAATCTGAAGTCTGTATTTTGTCCTACAATTAGCACAAATGAGTCTGTGCTTGTGGAGGAAATTCATCAGATGACCACTAAATCATTTCACCACATTGGTGCAGATGGATATACTTTAGACTCTTACAGAACATGTCTAACAGTGATTAAACCCTCAGATAAGGGTAACAGTGTGGTTATAACGGGTTCAGAGGATTATAAGACCGAAATATTAGACCAACTAACAGAGCTTTACAATCAACACAGCAAACCCCATAAGCTGCTTCTAAGGATGTGTCCACACTACCACATGGTAAACTAACATTTTACAAAATGTTTCATCACTTACCGTGTTGCTGCATCCCAACTGAGTTCAGCCGTGTTTTAGCATGGATAAAACACCTGTGCCGTAGGGTCCACACTTGCTGTTCTAATCATGCTCAGTAACATTTGCCGAACAGGCTTTCTGGGGACTGAAGCGGAGATGGGACCGCACCTGGCTCTCCAAACTGGCAGGTAAAATGGTTCCTTATTGCAATCTGTTTCAAGAACCATGTTACAGCCTAGATCCTAGCAAGGCTTTAACATGGTTTTTGAGCTCATGTTTAAACCTGCTCCTGGTGTGGACACGATCTGTATCAGACGGACTTAAAACAGTTTAAGCGACTTAAACCATTTTAAGCAGTCTAGTCTGGATGGAGCCAAGATGGAACTATGAGAGCTGGCTGACAAGTTGTACATCATGGGTGGTCATCAGCATTCCCAATAATATCCATCTTGTACATTCTCCCGAAAGTGCCCCCAGGGCACACTACTGTAAATCTCTGACCCAAAATGTATCCATATTTTTGGATTTTCATTTTCAGCCATCTGTTCTGGATCTAGGCTACCTCCAGGGCACTATGGCAACCTGTTTAAGTTCCAAGACAGTGTGCCAATACGGTTCTATAAACAGGCAACAGCTGCAGCTCTGGCACCAAATCTGAGGCGCATTCTAGATCTCACCAGCACCCCCCATGGCAGGAAGCTGCTCATCAGTGTCATCACAAAAATAGTTGGGAGGGTTAGACAAATGGCATGGGCAGTGAGCCTTTTTTCCTGTTGTCATGCTCTAGGTTTCTTTATTTTTTGGTTTCTTATATTTCAAGGATGAGCGGTCACATTTGGCACCAGTCCAAGCAGGTTTTTTTGTTTGCAATTGTTTCTCTGTCTCGTCTCCAGGGCAACCACTCAGCTCTGTCGAGCTCCCCCGCCCACAGTTAACCCCCAGCAGTGATGGAGAGAAGGGGGTGCCACTTCGAGCATTCATGTGGCATGGAGTATTATGAGAGGCTATACAGGCCCAGAGTGTACTGCCGGCCATAATCCAGCTGTAACAGGGTGCTTCCCTATGTTCTCCCACATGGTCCCACACACCAGGATGTCACCAGCCAAGAGAGCCAAGATGCATCTGCGCATGCAAGACGTGCAGTTGCGCAGGCACTAGGCAACGTCCTTTGAACACCACAGGAGACTTCCACTACCCGGAGATGACAGTAGTTCCACACCTACAAATGTTGAGGTGAAAGCTCCCTCATTTAAGCACATCTAATTTAACTACTGTGTGTTTGTAGGGGTGTGTGTACGTATACTTGGGGGAGGACACCACCAGCTGCACACCAGCCTGCAGACTTACATACTGAAACGTCATCACTCAGACTCAAGCTGCACTTCCTTTCAGCCACAGGGAAGAAGGCTCACAAGACTACATAAACGACTTTGGAATTACAGTGTACATGGCAATTTGTATATATTTTGGCACAAGACAAATGGAAATGCTATAGTGATAACCATACTGGTCCTAAATATATACTTGCAAATACTACTAAATCGCGTAATCCCATTTTTTCAGTCACCTCCCCTTTAATGTATTTAGACTCCATCCTAATAGAAATAAGTGACCTAGTTGTTAAAATAAAGGGAACCCTCAGAATAAATCTATAATCATAAGTACCATCAATGTGCCAGATAAGACGAGTACTGGTCTATTTTACTCACTTATTTTTAAGAAATACTAGGTGTGCAAAGCAGTCCTTATCTTCTGTCAAATTCTATGTTTCTTTTTTTTTTTTGATCTAGCTATTTGGTCCCCGTCGCCTCCTCTCACCAGCTGGCGTGGGGACACATAAATAGTTCTTGCTAGTTTTCTCCCTCCTCCTCCCCCCAGAGGCCCCGGCACACGGCTGTGAGAGCACGTGGAGGCACGCTGCGCACCCCGTGGCGCCAGCTCAGTCCCTTCCCACCTCCCGTAGCTATCTGCTGCCCCCTCTCCACCCACACTACCCACCGGACTTCCACCCAGTTGAAGCAGAACTATAGGGGGGGGGGCGCCAACCCACCCTCGGGAGAGGAGAGCTGCCTATCAGCATGCTCGATCCTGCTTCACCCTCCCCCCCACGCCAGCATCCCGATGATCAGAGGTCGTTTCCGAACCCAGGTCGCGGCGTAGGCAAGTGTGGCATCCAGAACCAGCTATATTTTTTTCTTTTAACTTTCTGTTTATGCCCCTTGATCACCGGTCTTTCACTTGATCTCAGGACCTCCAGGTGGCATCACATAGCAACAGCGACGGGAATACAGCAAAGACCATCACAGTGACATTACTGACAATTCGCTGTGATGGTCCGCTGGGTTCCCAACACTGCTGCCTCCAGGGTGTTCACCCCCTTCCTGAACCAACTCCAACTTGGAGTTGGTTATTTAAAGTCAGGCGGTGCGTGGGGCAGAGCCCCTGCACTGGGGGTGTGGGGGGGGGAAGCCCCCACAGAAAACATAGTTTTCTCCAGCGACAGCACACCACCAAGTGGCAGTGTTGTGCTGTCGCTGTACTGACAGTTACTGTGCTCCGTGTCGCCGCGGCACGGTGGAACCACTCCAGGCACCTTCCGATCGATCCCCTTGCCTGCCCCAGCCACGTTCACCTACCACCACAGAGCCTTGGCTTACCCCCCTTCCCCAGTGAGTACAGGGTGGGGGGTGGACATGCAGCAAAACTGAATTTCGCTGTGCAAAATAGTTAGCAAAATTTGCAGACTTGGCTGACAAATTTTGCTGGTGCAAACTGCAAAATTCCGCTGGCAAATATGCAGAATTTCACCCAAGAGTGACGAAATTCCACCGCTCACGGGTAAAATTTGTGGATTTCGCAGGTGAAATTCACGATTTTGCCAGTGGAATTCCACATTTCGCACCTCCGGAATATTTCACGAAAAGCGCGCATTTCATGAAATATTTTACGTAATGAAATTTGTGGATTTTGCACATCTCTAATGTGGAGACACTCCCCGGACACTGCATCTCATTAGACGGTGAACATGCTGGGGAAGCAGGTGACCCAGATATAGCGGGGTTATTACTGTCGCTGAGGTCCTGATTCACAGTCTTTTCTGGTGGTTTTCTGCTCCTGGGACATCACATGCAGTGACGTCTCAGTGTGCCTGTGCAAGCAATACATGCATCCACAAGCCAACATCTGTGACGTCCCCCTTCCCACTCCATCTCCAGCTGCAAAGCCATCTGTGGTAACGCAAGTGGCAGTACCGCAATGGAGAACGGAGCCCTCCCACCCTGGAGGGGGAAGCATCCTATTCTGGAACTCGGGTCGCCAGCATCATGAGTAGTAGCACTACTGCTGCACCGACAGGCCAGCTAAGAAATACTCTTTAAGAAAACATTTTTGATGAGTAGCAATATTCATACCAAACCCTGGAAATGCTCCACATATACTTCAAAAGCAGCTGTTTTTTCATGTTTAAAGTACGTTTATTCAACAAAATTATAGTTTTACTCATGTAATATCATAAATAGCGAGTATATTACTCTTGAATGCCAGCGTTATCTGGAGCACCGAGTACTGTATAAAAATATTTAAATCTTTTGCCATGTTTAATTTTAGCTGGAAGTCAAAAACCTGGAAGCACTTTGGCTACTTGTCACCTGTACATTTTTGGCAATGATAAAACTCTTAGCCAAACCAAAAAAAAATATTGAAATTTGTACTGTAGCCAGTGGAGCTGCGGTAATTTTTTGTAGCTTGATATAGAAACGCTCAGCAAATTTTTGCTAATATGTTTTTTTTCCTTGAGTTTAACCCTCAATCCAGTTCTCTCGCTCCATATCGATTTCCAACAATAAATCATGGACAGTTAGATTGCACTGTGAGTTACCAAGTGTAGATTTGGTAAAAAACGAAAATATGTAAGATAAACTATGTACAGAAAAAAATACAAAAAAATGGTGAGAAATTAATAGCAGCCAAAATAAATGTATGATAAATACAGTCAGAACACAAGGAAAAAAAAAACCCTCTGAGTGGTAACTCAAGTTTCTGAAATGGGGGATGCACGGGTCCTCCATGAGGCAGTCAGAGAGGGAGGTCGGAAGGCCTGATCTCACTGGCCCAGGTTCAAAATATGAAGCTCTATGTCAAATAGAAATGCTCTAGGTAATATGTCCCATGAACACAAAAAGAACATGCGTAAACACGTTTTAAATTTATTTTACACAAGTCCACTGTATAATTGCAGTAAAGCATTCCAGGACATGGGTAATTGTTGTATTGCCCACGCCTTGTGTGATTAAGTCTTTCTGCTGAGCCTCGTGACACACCACACGAGGCGTGGGTAAATCTCCCAATAACTCACACCCCGACATGCCTTATTGCATAAATCCTCACTGTGTGACCTTGAGCAAGACACTCAAGTTCCCAGTGCTCCTAGCTGCAGAAATTGGCAGGAGCTGGACCCTCTGAATATGAGATACAGCATTTTAGCTGGGCTGGCCTGGTAAATAAACAGTAAAACTAAATAAAATACACAAACCAGGAGGGAGTCTTAAAACTGCTCAAAGAGCATGACATCTCCAAAAGCACAGGATCAGATCGGACAGCTCCGTGACTTCAAATTGCTACTGAAAAGTTATCATAACCTACTACAGCTTGACTCTTCCCTTCCACTCTTCCACCTCTTCACAAACCAAGACCATCATCAGACTCAGACAATTACCAACCAATCGTAAACACAAATCATGGGGCCAGGGTCAAGTAAGAGTGCCAGATTCTGGGAAACAAAGAGATCACTCAGCAACTGAAGGGCAGATGACAGAAAGTGGCACGTCTTCCCAAAGGACATCAATACAAGTATGTTTATTCCCCCCAAATCTACATCACCACCCCCACCATCATTTAGATGGCAGGGAATTTTTTGGCCAGTTTTGTCCCCCATTGGTCCATCCCTCCACCCCATGGCCTGAGCAGTGCCTATGCTGGCCTCAATGTCATAGCGTTCCTGTGGTGAGAAGCAAGTTCTTTGGCCCAGACACAAGCATAGGGCCAATGGTTTCTGTTTTCAATGGAAAACACCAATGAAAACAGAATTTGCCATTTTTAAACCATCGGAGAGTCAATTTTTCATGATGAAAACACCACTATGTACCAGGTTTTTGGACAAACCCTGCCATTTAAAGCCAAATATTTGTACAAAAGCTTGCTGATTTTCCCACAATTTGGAAGAAAAGAAAAAAAAAAAAATGGATTTTAAGTTTATTTTTTTATTTTTTTTAATTGTTTAACCAGGAGTGCCACACTAAGCTGAAAGCTTTTTTACAGGTGTGACCTGGGAGCACAGGGAAGTTAAGGGACTTGCTCAGGGTCACACAGTATGCAAGTGAGGGCTGTTGGATTCAAACCCAGGTCTCCACATTTGCAGCTCAGAGCCTTAAACCACTGCGCTATACTGCCTCATTTTGCTAACCGGAACTGGCTATTTCTGAAAATGGAAAATCAGTGGCTTTACAAGTGGTCACTGTAGTGCTCGAACTCACTGTAAACACTCCTAACTGAGGTGGACTGCTGAGTGGCAGCTATTGAAGGTGGGTACGCCCCCTGACATGTTGATCCAAGTACGCTTTCGAGCTGGGGTCACCTGCGCAACACACTGCCACTTGGCCGTTTGGTGGCTCTTTAAATCCAAATTTACTGAAGGTTCCATATGCCACAATCCAGTGGAAAAAAAGCAAACAATCCTCTGTGCACTGATTTTGACACGTGGAACCATCAATAAACCTGGATTTACAACACATCCGTGTTCATGTCCTTAAGGAAAAGGTGCTGAGGCTTTCTCATCTGTCCTGTGAGTGGTGAGTGATCTCTTTTTATATTACCAACAATATGATCATTATCTACACCAAAAAATACATGAGAAGCTGGTCCATAAGCAACAGATGGAGTACATACTAGAACACGACAACCTAACAAAAACACACCAAGCTTCTGTCCCAACAACTCCACCAGCAATGCCTTACTGAAAGTGCCAAATAATCTGGACAACAGTGCTGGGTGATGACTACCTTACAGGGACAATCTTCACTGACTGAATGAAAGCTGCTGACCATGAAACTGATCCCTGCAAACTACTTGGGGTATCGCAGGAGCATCTGATCTGGCTCAAGAATACCTCACAAAACAGATCAAAAGTTACCAAAGTTAATTTCCTACAAATGTCAATCCTTGGGGCCCCGCTTTCCACTCAGTTAATCAGTAACAATGAGCTACCCTCATGAGCTCTGTTCCGATAATCTGCATCCATCATTATGCAGAGAATATGATACAGCCACACACACCAGATCATCAGTGAACTTAACAGTATGTTACATTACAATCAGCCTTTAATGCAACCCAGGACTGGATCACCACAAACTGACTCAGAACTATATCTTCAGCGGAAAAATAACCCCCCTTCAACTTACATGGGCAATAACGCACAAAAGCGTGTGGCCTCATTGGACGATATAGGTGTGTATGGAGGCCCAATGAACGCAGCACCCTGAAGTGTGTTACTGTACATCAATAAACACTTTTGACCATTTTACAAATGTAATAATCCACTCTGGGTGCGAGTCAACTCTGTAATAACAAACAGCCAAAAGGTTTCCCACCCACACTCTACCTAAACAAACCACAAGCTCAACAAAGAGATGTAGAAGTAAAAAGATCATTTTATTACTTACATCTATACAGAAGTAGTGCTGAGCACATCGTCCATGGGTGAGGCCCTAACGCCCAAGACAAAATCACCCAACAGGCTTCATGCCCTGGTTTGGCACTTTTTTGTGGGTGTAACTTTAGAAACGAAATATGCTCAATTATAACGCAAAGGATTATGATGTCAAAATGACGTGCACAGATTTATTTATTTATTTTTACAGTGACAGAGGCTAAATACTAAATGCTGTAATAACCTTACTTTCTAAGTGGTTGAAGGCCCGAAGCAATCACAACCCACCCAGGTCATTTGTTTTACAATATTAAAGCATACCCGACCATGGTTTATTCTTTACATACAATGGCCTGGTATTAAAGGTTTGGGCTTAGAAAATGCATCACTGTGCATTCATGAGTACATGTCGGCACAGTAGGTGACCTGGTTTATCTAATCTGAGAGCAGTATTTGTAGCAGCCATTTTGGTCCATGTTATAATACAAATCAAGCCGCTAACAGGCCCGCCACTGGAAAGCTTACAGTAATTTTGAGTTTCACAGGATATGGTTGGGCCTCAAACTTATAATCTCACAACATACCAACAGGGTACTCAGAAGCTTGTCATCAAAAACTACGGCTATTCTGCTATGGTAAAAATTGCCTGAATTTAAACACCAGAAAAGCACTATGTTGACAAACCCTACTTCCAGCCCTTAAGTACCGTATTTTTGAATTTTGATATGTTGTTGCCAGACATTTCCCCAGCATCCTTGACAGACTTGATATCTGTTAAAAAAGTGTTTGTTCCCCGGCCCGGTGGTGCTGAGGCACTGGACACCACACCTCGCGTCACGCCAAAAATCCAGGGTCAGGAGCGACCTCGGGTGTTGAAGGGTCGGACGGGAGGAAGAGGATTGAGCATCCCAGGGACCGCTCTCCTCCTCCAGGGAGGGAGGGAGGGGTGGGATTACCACTGCTGTGCTGACTCCTGGTGGTGACTGGGGGTCTGAGCAGGCAGGCAGTTCACAGAGGTGGACGGCATG
Organism: Neoceratodus forsteri; assembly: GCA_016271365.2. Lineage (NCBI taxonomy): Eukaryota > Metazoa > Chordata > Ceratodontiformes > Ceratodontidae > Neoceratodus > Neoceratodus forsteri. The sequence continues at coordinate 93,982,226 of JADMNL010000023.1, read as the reverse complement.
GATGGCATCGGACATGCAATGCGCGGAAGTGTGCATGGCAGCATCACTGATGCCCTGCACATCCGTGTCGAGGGGTGAGATCCATTACTATGCAGAAAAATCCTCCAGCAAACAGTGACACATCTGGTCCTTTGGCACCGCGCCACTCCAAATCAGGTTAGCTTCCCCTGGATCCAGACCCTTGGTTTCTGCTGTGGTGGGGTACGTACCCACCATAAAAGCAGCCAGAGAGGAAAGGAGTAGGGGTTGAGCTCGAGGTGGGAGTGGCAGTGCCAGAACAGAGACTGATAGGGGGAACAATCAGTAACAGCCCCAGTCAAGGAAAGAATAAAAGAAACAAGCTAAAAAAAAAAAAAAAGTGTTTGTTCATTGAGATCAAATAATAAAGCATTAATAAATATACATAGAACTAAAACAGTGATGGCTCAGAAAGCCATTACTTTTGTGCAGCCTAAACTGTGGAACGAACTTCCACTGGAGTTAAGGGATTTACATGGGTGGGTGTGGGTAATCAGAATGTTATACACACCCGTGTTGCGGGATGCTACATAAAGCCCGAAAGCAAAACTTGAGGGTTTTAAAAAAAAGCATCCCACACTGAGGGTGTGTATAAAATTCTGAGTTATACCCCCACCTTACTCATGCCTTTCTTTTTTTCCAGCCACTTACTAATACAGCTGACCACCCTATCGCTAACACCCAGGTCCCTCATCTTGCCTATCAGTCCCCTGTGTGGCACTGATTTGAAGGCCCTACTGAAATCCAAGTACAGAACATCCGCCGCTTTACCCTCATCCAAAGCCTTAGTTACCCAGTCACAAAAATCCACGAGGTTGGTCTGACAAGACCTTCCCTGTGTGAACCCATGTCAACTTTCATCTAAGAGACAATTCTCCTCCAGAAATGCCATTATTTTTTCCCTCAGGATAGTCTCCAATAGTTTACCCACAACTGACGTGAGACTAACCGGCCTGTAGTTCCATGGATCATCCCAAGAGCCTCCTTTGTGTATAAAGATCATGCCTCTATTCTTACTGTAATGAACAGGCCTGGTCATCCCTGAAAAGGGGATATTCGTTCCAGCAAAGCTGTACTCGGCAAGAGAGAGAGGGAGAAAGAAAAGGTAGGTACAGGAAATTAATCTATTTCACTGTGATACTGTATTGCTTTATCATGTCTCTGTGAACAGTCTATTTTTACTATGTATTCCTACCTTGGGAACAGAATTTGAAATTTCTCCATTACATCATCTATTTAAACATTCAACAAACCACCAAGCAAGGAGTGCTTCACCACAGCAAATAATCATCATAAAATTTAATATGCTAACAAGCGTGAACTTTTCAAATGGATTATGTATTTTTTTTTTTTTTTTTTTATGTCTTTGATAACCAGGTGAGCAAACTGATCCAGAGGAACATGTTCAGTCACGACCCAGGCCACTAGGGTGGCAAACACAACAAACCTCAATACAATAGAGATACAACTAGAACAAAAAAAGTACAGATTACTGTACATTAGTACAAATATTTCAGACAAATCTGTGCATACTCGTGTGGTGACATACATTAAGTAGCAGTACAATATATGGAGAATAATATATGGGCAACTATACACAACAAAGCTGTGTTTCCATCGAGGGGTTGAGATGAGAGCACATGAACCTCGAGAGCGAAGCTCGAGAGATCCGTGCTGTCATCTCAACCCCGAGATGGAAACACATGCCGAGCTGTGTGTGGTTGACCAATTTTTTTTTTTTTTTTACACTAGAATGACAGACCCCCACTGAAGTGAAAACAAAATATCTTGCCATTTTTTTGTTCTACTCACATAAAAACAAATTTCCAGACTTTTGAAGGGTAAACGGTATGACTTTGGGCACTGAGTGATTAGTAAGTAGCTAGGTGTAGAACAAATGAGAAATTTAAAATTGTATGACCTTTGAACTGTGCATAACAACTGTTTGGAATGTGCATAACAACACTTTAGAATGCGCATAACAAGGATTTTGAGCAGGCTGATTTTTATACATAACAAAGGGTGACCATATACTATAAAATACTTAACATGGTGAATATGGTAAAGTAATTACATGCAGTGTGCATACAGTCACCGGGGAGCCAAGGAAATAAATACAGTGGCAGTGAAGGGCTGTAAGGGCAAGGGGTGTGTATGCACGTGTAATCTGTTTCTGTATCGTTCCATTCTCTAGCTTACAGAAGGACTGCCCTATGTGACACCGCCAAGACTCAGTCCCAGTATTAAACACACCTGCCTAGCCCTGTCCAGAGATGTACAAAATGCATAACTGAGGACAAGGGAATTCCAATTGTTTTGTTTTTTTGTTTATTTTTGTAGCATAAACCCATTAAATGGCTGTCTCCTGCACTTCCACTCCCATTTCTGCCACCAAAGGGTTCTTTCCAGTCTGCCCCCACCCCTGAAAGCAAAAGGGCACCTTTCACCACTACCTACCCTCTCAGACAGGCAAATCAGGGGTCTAAAATGATAAAATAAAGCTTTTTAGTTATCCTAGTGGGTGTTTCAATTTCCCACACTGATGGCAAGAACCATTTTAGAACTGTATGATGTAGTTTATGTCCTTGCTCTGCTCTTACATTGTTGCCACAGTGCATCTATGTTCTAATACAAGACTCTGTCGGGGGGTGGGGGGGACATAAACTACATCATACAGTTCTAAAATGGTAGTTACTACCAGTGCGTAAATCACACACACACCCAATGAAGATTTTAACAGGCCTGCATAGTTGAAACAGTAACCAAATTGGAACCAGTATCTATAAAACAGTTTCTTCTGGGAAAATGACTTTCAGGTTCAGTGCAGCTCTGCTTTACAGGAAAATGTTTACTAACTGTAAGCCCGTTTCTGACACTGAATAGGGTCTCCAATTTCCCACATTAAAGGGGTCTCCATACTCTAGTCCACGCCACCCACCCCACATGCTGATCCAAAAAGCAATACTGGCCAAGACTTAACACGGAAAAGATGGAGGTATTGGTAACTAGGCCAGGTTGGAGGAGGGGTGGAGTGGCAGACAAAGAAGTGACAGAGCTTATGCTCAAGTTCTCTAGGCTTGTGGCCTCCAATAAGGTGAAAAATCTGGAGGTCATTCTGGACAAGAAGCTGACATTTGAGGCTCAGGTGTCAGCAGTACTCCGGATTGGCCTTTACCATCTCAGGAACATCATGCTAATTAAATCCCTTGTCCTCCCTGAAAACCTGTCATCACCAGTGCACGCATTCGTGACATCCAGGCTTTGCTACTGCAATGTCCTCTACCTCAGGGTCAACATAGGTATCCTACAGCACCTGCGGTTAGTGCAGAATGCAGTAGCCTAGTTGCTGATGGTCCTGCCACATGACCCTCATCCTGAGTGAACTGAATGGACTCCCAGTGATGTAACATATTACCTTCAGGGTTGGCTTGCTGATCTACAAGGCCTTATATACTGTGTCCAGTTCTGGAGGCCACGTCTCCAAAAGGACATAGATAAGGTGGAGGCAGTTCAAAGAAGGGTAACAAAAATGGTGCAGGGCCTTCACCAGAGATCACATGAAGAAAGACTGTAGGAACTCAACATGTATACCATGGAGGAGACGGGCCACATGACTGAGACCTTCAAGTACCTAAAGGGAATAAGTAAGGTACAGGAGGGCAGCATCTTTCAGATGAAAAGATGCTCTAGAACAAGAGGACATGGCATGAGACTGGAAGGGGGTAGACTAAGGGACAACGTGAGAAAGTACTTCTTCACAGAAACGGTGGTGGAGGTATGGAACAGTCTCCCAGCAGAGGTGGTAACAGCAAAGTCAGTGGGCTAATTCAAAACTGCATGGAATAGACATAGGAGAATCCTGGTGGTTAAAGGGAGGAGATGAGGCTGGAGATCAAGTAAGATCTGATGCTTTTCAGTTAGGTAGGGAAAAAGAGCAGACTAGATGGCCCTGGCAGTCCTTATCTGCCATAAAATGCTATGTTTCTATATGGACCGGGCCCTGGTTACTACTTGAAACTCCCAACTCCTCATTGACCCTTTTATGTACTGAGGCCTTTGATCACATTTAAGAGCCTCTCATTTATTTTTATATTTTTTTAATTCAAGTTTATTGAAACATTCAAGTATACTTCACATACAAACTTGGATCTCTTACCATACACACATTTCATTCCATTGAAGTCATTTGGTTTAAATGTTACAAAGCATTCCATGCATCTATTAATTTCATCATTCCCACTTGAATTGCAAGTGTTGCCCCTCAGTCATTTTTATATAACAGGGTTACTTCCTCCTCCCTTCCCCCCTAGCCCCCCTCCACCCATCATCTCCCATCCGTGTTCTCTATCTGGCTCCCTTTCCAGTTTGAATTTGTAAGTCTTGGGTGCAACATATGCTCCTCCAGCTTTTCTGTGCAAGATTCACACTGACCACATACACCTCACTGATCAGGTTGAGGCCATAGTAGCCAACATGTCCACCTAAGAGTGTATACATGTGTCTTAAGATTTACTTTATATGTCAGGTCTTCCGTATCCTGTATTTCCTGGATTAGAGAGTACCGTTGTTTATAGGTCAGTGGATCCTTAGCCAGCCATTTTCTGGTGATAGCCTTGTGAGCCACCGCGAGGAGGATGTTCCGTAAGTAAATACCATCTGATCCCTTGACCTCCTTGGGGGCAATCCCAATAGCAGGTTCACCAAGATCAGGGGTGAGGAGCAAGAGAACATCCCTGTCATTATCTGGGAAACCTGTCGCCAAAACGGCTGTAGCACTGGGCAAAGCCAGAAGATATGGGTGTAGTGGGCTGTTTGTTCTCCACAATTTCTCCAACAGCTTGTCAGGGCTCCCCTTCCCCATTTTTGCTGTATAGCTGGGGTGTAGAAGTGCCCTAATCTTATTTTCCATTCAAACTCTTGCCATAGAGGGGAGTGAGAGGTTATGTTGGCCAGATAGAAAATCCTGTCCCACTCTGTCTCAGTAAGTTGAATATCTGCCTCGACCTCCCATTTCCTTTTTATTTGTTGGGTACCGACATCAAAAAGATGTCTCATGGCCCTTTTCAAGCCATGAGTGATAGCCTGAATTACCGTGAGTAGGTGTGTAGCCTCCTCCGGTGCGCTGGCTTCACTCTAGAGTGTTTAAGTAGGTTCTCAATTGTAGACAGTGATAGTGATCAGTATTCTTAGGTGGTAGGTATCCCTGATCATTTGAAACTCCTGCACTACATCCCCGTCCATCATTTGTCCCAGTCGGCACAGGCCAAGCCTCGACCACTGTTTGAATACGTGATCAATTCCCACAGGGGTAAAGGATTTGCTCCATGCGAACCACTGGAGGGGCCCCACAGCACCGCTCAACTTATACTTGGATCATAATCTGTGAACCACAGCCAAAGTACTATGGGTGGTAAGCAGTGGGAGGTCCTTGTCGCTTTGTAGTGAAGGACCTACCATCCTGGCACCCAGCAGTGAACCCTCCGTATGGAGCATCTCTATAGTTTCCAGCGGGCTTCATAGCCTGCCGTGCTCCACAACAGAACGAAGCGAAGCTGCGCAGCAAGGTAGTAGTCCTCCAAGTTGGGGAATGCCCTCCCAACCTTAAGCTTATCCGACTGCATTATTTGGTATTTGAGTCTTGGTTTGTCCGGGGCCCATATGCATCAATTTATCATTTTCTGCCATATTTGAAACTGTCTCTGTTATTCTTAGGGATATACACTGGAAGAGGTATAAGTATCTAGGGAGTATATTCATGGAGGCAGACTGCTAAATCTACCATTGTACTCCAGAATACAATGTCCATTTGGCTATGTCTTGACAGAGCTGAACGGTAAGGGGCTCGAAGTTAGCAGTAAACAACTTTCCCAGGTTTTTAGGGAGCTGTAGCCCCAAATATTTAATCTTAGGTTTGTTCCAGTTTAGGGGTAGGAGCTCTAATACTTCAGGAGAGGGGTTATAGTGAATTTTAAGAACATCTATCTTATTTTTATTTAGCGAATAACCTAAATGGGACCCAAATTTTTCCAGAAGGGACCACATATGAGGAATCGAACTGTCCAGTTTTGTGAAGTGCAATAATACATCATCCGCATAAAGCAAGATCTTGTGTTCTGTAACTCCAGTCCTCACCCCGGTGATGCCTGGATGTTCCCATATGGCACAGACCAGTGGCTCAATATATAGGGCAAACAAGGGGGGACAACCCTGTTGAGTGCTCCTGCCCAGTGGAAATCTATTAGAAACCCCTCCATTAATTCTGACATATGCCTGGGGGCTGCAGAGAGGGCCTTAATTCCACCCACAAATGGTTATGGGAGACCGAATTGTTCAAGGACTAGGAACAGAAGGGCTAGAAAATCCTGTCAAATGCTGTCTCAGAGTCTAGGCTCATCACGCAAGTTGGTATGTGGGCCTGGGTAACTTTGTTGATAATGTTAATAGTGTGTCTAACGTTATCCGGGGCCTGCTGACCCACCACATACCCTGTTTCGTCTGAGGGGGATGAACTGTGCCAGCAGTTTATTCATACGGGTCGCTACAATACAGGTGTTTAGCTTACAGTCCACATTCAAGAGTGAAATAGGACAATATGAGCCACAGTCTATAGGATCCTTACCTTCCTTATGGATCACCGTAATGGTCACACAATTCCAGGATGATGGGACCGGTTCCCCTACCATCTAGATCTCGTTGTAGGCACTCAGTAAGTGTAGGGATAATTCTTCAAGGGCTTTATAGAGTTCACCCCCAAATCCAGACGGACCTGGGCACTTCCCTGACTTCCCATTTTGGATGGCAGTAGTTATTTCTAAGTGTATAATGGGGGTTGTCAAGGCTTGACCTTGCTGTGATGTCAGGATGGAGAGATTTAGGTACCTTAGGAACTGTTGCTTTTCTAAGGGCAAGGTCCACCTGTGGGTGGTATACGTTCTTGTAGTAATTAATGAATGCATCCGCTATTTTGTCTCCCTTATATGTCATGTTCCCTGTTCTAGAGTGTCTAATTTTGGAGATGGTGGCGAGCCTTTCATTTCAACTGTTAATGCTGTTTTTTTATCATTTGTTTATTGCTGTTAAAAATACTGAAATGTATCACTTTTTTATGTATATAGTCTGTACCTCTATATAAAGTGCTCTGTGCCCCTTGTACAGGAAGTGCTACAAAAAAAAAAAAAAAAAAAACTACTACTAGGTATGGTATCTTACCTCCCCCGTACTAATAACAGACATGTATTCCAACTCCTGCATCCTGACAGTAGAGGAATCCTCCCTCCCATACCGACAACGGGAATCTCATGTCCCAACCACACACACTGACAAAGGAGTATCATCTACACACACACACACAAACAGAGGGGACTTTAGTGTGTGCAGCCTTCCCCATACTGACAACAGAGGGGTCTCAAACACACTCAAGCTGACATCAAAAGGATCTCCCCTCTTCCCAGTAGTAGAGGGATCCTCCTCCTCCATACCCCTCTTTTGGTTGTATCACCCCCCCCCCCAACACACACAGACAATAGAGGGATTACCTCCAGCACACACATACTGAGCTCAGCTCGCGTTCGGATAGTCTCTAAAGAATTCAGAGAGACAACAAAAACCTAAGTACCACAATCCAAGAGCAGGTACAGACCCTTGTCACAGGGATCCAGTCAGAGTGTTTAAACCCATACATCCCCAGGGGACACATTAAATCGGCCTTTGGCGGACGATCCTGGGTCATCTCTTGCATCCAGCAGAGGAAGAAGCATACCAGCAGCCAGAAAGCTGACAGGAAAGGCCCTGGTCCCATCTTTAAGTAGGGGGCAAGCTTTGCAGTTGTCTCAAGGAATGGATATGCATCACCAAGATCAAGGGGGTGCCAGACAGTTTTAAGCAGAACCCCCCCCCCCCCAACTGCATGTGATACCCTCACCCTAATATTCGTCAAGTGAAACTACCTCTGGCTGGAAGCTGCAATATTGAACATAGGATTTGCAAGAAAGCGAGTTGTGCTCACAACAGAGGAAGGTGAACCTTACAATTGTCTTTGGTCTGTAGCAGATATTCTGCAGGTGGAGGCTACTTCTAACTGAAAGGTGAAATAAGTAACTTAGAATAATCAGGAAAAGACAGTCTTTCAAGCAACAGTGGGAGGTGGATCTAGCTTTACTGTTGTTCCAATTCTTAAGATTTTCAGTGTAGGAAGAGTTTAAAGCACAGCTGACATATTTTGGGGCTGACTGCTTTCAGAGCACAAACCACCAGGCTGTTTTGGGGCTGCGGAGGTTTACCTGTGTCTGACTTGGATGTCTGGATTTTTCTCTGTTTGATTAGCTGGGTATTTTCTCTGTCAAATTGTTGTGTAGGGCATCTTGCTGACAGGAAGGCACTCATGCTAGCGGTGGGTCAGAGCTTTAGCTGATTGTTTTGTGGGGCACAGTTTAGGCCCAACCCTTTCCACCCCTCCCCACCCACCCTGGAAATAGTTCCTTTATACCTGGGGTTCTGACATCATTTCCTCAAGAGTGCAAGGTGCATATCACTGTCATATCCTCTGTAGCACACTGCACTGACAATATAAGCATACACATTGTATAATATATATATTTCTACATAACAAACCAATGACACACACACAAAAAAAAAATAGATAAACATGTGGGGAGTAGTGCAATTTAATGGCTGTGGGGCAGCAGTCTTCCGGGAGTCTTTCTGGAGGCTGAGATGCTGCCCTATTTGCAGACAACTCTCTGCCCTGAAGGAGGAAGTTGCCCGTCTTCAGGCCACACTGGACAGTAGTTAGGGAACCTTCCCCCAGGCCACACTGGACAGTAGAAAGGGAACCTCCCCATCCAGGGAGCACCAGAGCCACCACCATTACCTCAGAGGTTGCAAAGAAAGCACAGCAGTTGGACCACAGTGGGCTCAGGGAGGGCGAGGATGGTGGAACAGAGGCACACCCAGTCAGTTGTTCCGCTCCACAATCCATACACCATTCTGGGGGAGCATAGCTCCCCTATGGATGCACCTGCAGAGGAGACGAAGGAGGCTGAGGACAACTGTCACAAGGGAGGACCACAGGAAGGAGGCAGAGAACACCACAAGGAAAGGAAGCAGCTCCGGGTGGGGGACTCAATTATTAGGGGGACAGAACTGGGGGGAGCAGGGAAAACTGAAGCAAGGTGCCTGCCCCTTGTGCCATGGCTTGAGGGACAGGAAGCTGATCCTCAGGATCACAAGAACAGCTGCACGGGAGTCTGAGCTGGATGTCACTGTCCACCTAGGGACAATGATTTGGCTCATCATGAGATTAGAGCAGTGCAGAAGGACTTTGTGGAATTGGGGAAGGGCCTAAGACAAGTAGCACACACAGTATCCTTCTCAGAGGTGCTGCCTGTCAATGGCATGAGTGAGGCGAGGTACTTTGCACCATGCAGTTGAATGAATGGTTGAAAAATGGTGTGGAGCACAGGGGTTTGGCTTCATTGGGGACTGGGGTTCCACCTGGAGGGACACCAGCCTATGCTGGCAGGATGGTCTGCATCTGTCCAGGAAGGGAACAAGTCTTTTGAGCAATCGGTTTAAATGCTTTATTGGCAAGCTTTTAAACTAGTCAAGGGGGGGGGGGAGGCACTGATAAGGGGCAGGAAAATCCCAGCCTCTCCCTACAAAACAGGGTACTAAATGAGAAAAAGACCGAGCTACAAAGGTCAGTGGGGGATGCTGCAACAGAAGGTAAAGCCATCAAAAAATGAAGAGCAATGAGTACCACTGCCCGTAGTCTGAGTAACAAGCTTCCTGAATTAGTGGCCTTGATGGAGGAGGAACATCTGGATATCGTGGCAGTCACAGAAACATGGTACACACAAAACCATGACTGGGACGTAAACATACCAGGATACACTATCTACAGGAGGGACAGGGAGGGTTAAAGAGGAGGAGTAGTAGCTCTATACATAAGGGAAGGAATCAAAGCAACAGAACAAAAGGGTAAACAGGGAGGAGAAGAAGCACTGTGGGTAAATTTGGAGACCGGCAATGGCACCACAATCCACACAGGGGTTGTATACAGACCCCCTTCTCAGGGGGAGGAAATGGGCAAGGAAATGATAGAAAGTATACTTAGAATGGCAGAAAAAGGGGAGATATTGCTGATGGGTGATCTGAATATGCCAAATGTTAACAGGAGTGCAGTTGCAGCAGCCACTTCTAAGAGTGGGGTTATTCTAGATGCCCTACAGGGGGCATGCCTTAGATTAGACAACTAGTATTGGAGCCCACTCGAGAGGGAGCAATATTAGACCTGGTTCTCTCAAATGGAGATGGAGAGGATCACAGATGTAGAAGTGGGTAGCCATCTGGGAACTAGCGACCATCGAACAGTATGGTTCACAACAAACACAGCAATAGAGTCAAGCCATACAAAGGCAAAAATACTAGACTTTAGGAGGGCTGACTTTGCCAAAATGGGTGAGTGCCTAAGGAATGCACTAGCAAATGGACAGGAAGGAGGGTGGAACAACAATGGGGAATAATAAAAACTGCCATCACAGAGGTAACAAGCCTTTGTGAAGCAAATAAACAAAACGAAACGATGTAAGAAACTACTATGGTTCTCAAAGGAAGTGGCATTGAAGGTTCAAGAGAAAAAGAAAGCATCCAGGAAGTACAAGGAATCACAGAAGGAGCAGGACAGAGAACTGCATCAGTTAAAGCAAAAGGAAGCTGGGAAGGCAGTCAGAACAGCAAAGGCCCAAACCGAGGAAAAGATAGCCAACTCAGTTAAGAAAGGGGATAAAACCTTTTATAGGTACATCAGGGAGCAAAGGAAGACCAAGGGAGGGATAGTGAGGCTTAATAAAGGGGAGGAGGGTGGGCAAAGGGTGACTGTGAAAGGCAGAGATACTAAACAAATATTTTGCTTAGTATTTACAAAGGAAGAGGGGGAGGTACCTAAAACAAACAGTAGAAACACTCTGGATACAGAAGCTGATACCAGCCCATTTACAGAAGAAAGGGTTCTGAAAGAACTCTTAAAACTGAAGGTGGACAAAGAAATGGGGCCTGATGGGATTCATCCCAGAATTCTAAAAGAACTAAGGGTAGAACTAGTGACACCACTGACTACCCTCTTTAACAAATCATGGGAGGATAGGGTGGTACCAGAGGACTGGAGGAGGGCAGATGTGATTCCCCTTCACAAAAGTGGGAGCAAGCCAGAAGCAGGAAACTACAGACCTGTTAGTTTAACCTCAGTGATAGGGAAAATGATGGAATCACTTCTGAAGGAAAGAATTGTTGAGTATCTAGAGGCCAGAGGGGCACAGGACCCAAGGCAGCATGGATTCAAAGCGGGAAGGTCATGCCAGACAAATCTGATAGATTTCTTTGATTGGGTGACCAAAGTAGTAGATCAGGGAGGGCTGTGGACATGGCCTACCTAGACTTTAGCAAGGCATCTGACACAGTCCCACAAAAGATTAATATACAAGTTAGCCAGCCTGGGAGTGGGTCCAAGATGACAGCCTGGGTAAAGAATTGGCTGGAGAATAGGACACAGAGAGTAATAGTGAATGGAGTCCACTCTGAAGAAAGGGGGTTACTAGTGGGGTACCACGGGTTCAGTATTAGGACCGGTCCTCTTCAATGTCTTCATAGGTGACATTGCAGAGGGACTGGAAGAAAAATATGTCTCTTTGCAGATGACACAAAGATCTGCAACAGAGTTGATGCACAAGGTGGGGTGGAAAGGATGAGATGGGACTTGGCAAGGTTAGAGGAATGGTCAAATGTATGGCAGCTTAGATTCAGTGCTAAGAAGTGCAGGTAATGCACCTGGAAATAAAACCCAGGGAAGAGTACACAATGGGGGTGAGATACTAACAACAACAAAAATGGAAAGGGACCTAGGGGTAGTCATATCAGATGACCTAAAGGTGGCAAGCAATGTGAAAGGGCAGCAAGGAGGGTTGGGGGATACTGGGATGCATAGGGAGAGGCATCACCAGTAGAAAACAGGGAAGTTATTATCCCTCTGTACAGACAGCTGGTGAGACCACATCTGAGTACTCGTGCAGTTCTGGAGACCCAATCTCCATGAAAGACATAGACAGGATGGAAGCTGTCCAGAGGAGGGCAACTAAAATGGTGCAGGGTCTGCACTGGAAGACATATGAAGAGAGACTTAAGGAGCTTAATATCTATAGTCTCGAGGAAAGGAGGAAGAGGGGGGACATGATAGAAACTTTCAAGTACCTCAAGGGAATCAACAAAGTCCAAGAGGGTAGCATCTTTCAAAAAAAGAGGTGTGCAAGAACAAGGGGGCACAATTTGAAGATGGGGGGGGTGGCTCAGAGGTAATTTAAGGAAGTATTTTTTCACAGAGAAGGTTGTGGATGCATGGAACGGCCTTCCGGAGGAGGTTGTGGAGTCAAAAACAGTGGTGGAAATCAAGCATGCATGGAACAGTCATAAGGCAATTCTAGGGGGTGGGGGTAAGAAGAAGTAGGCTGCTGGTTAACTAGGATCTGCAGCTTATCCATTAGGTAGGGAAATGGGCAGACTGGGTGGGCCAAGCGGTCCTTATCTGCCGTCAAATTCTATGTTTCTAGGTTTCCTGGACACACACAAAAACACATTCTGACAAAACAGGTTTCAGCTCCTCCGCCAACCACCACCCACACACAAATACATATGCACGGTGACAGTATAAAGGTCTCTCTTGCACTCCATTACTGACAACAGTGAGATTCTGCCACACTAACAGAATTGTCTTACTTGCCCCTCACATCCTCCTCCCTGATAGTAAAGAGATGCTCATATACTGACAGAGGGCCCACACCACCCCCAAAACACAAACACACACTGCAAATAGAGGGCTCCACTCCCACACACATACTGACAAAAATGGGGTTCCACATCTGCAGCCCTACCACCAGACACACACACAAATACCACAGAGCGGTCTCTTCTACCCCCTTTCCCAATACTGATAACCCCACCCCATGCCAATACCACAAAGGGAGGCTTTTCTACTCCTTCCCAATAATGACATGGAGAGGGGACTATTCTATCCCCTCACCATACTAATACAGCAGAGGGAGAGGCTCCCCTACCCATACCGACACAGCAGAGGGGGTGTCTTCTACCTCCTCCCTCCCAATATTGACACAGCAGTAGAAGAAGTCTCCTCTCTTCAACCCCCTCAAATCCAATGCCGACACAGCAGAAGGTGGCTCCTCTACCTCCCCCTCACAATACTGGCACAGCAGAGGGCGTCTCCCCTCCCAATAATGACAGTCAGCGGGGTCTCCCTCCATTACTGACAAGCAGAGGAGTCTCCTCCCAACACAGACACAGCAGAAGGTCTCCTCCCAATACGGACACAACAGAAGTGATCTCCCCTCCCAATACAGACACAGCAGGGGGATATCTCCTCCCAATACTGACACAGCAAAGGGCATCTCCCCTCCAATACCGACACAGCAGAAAGGGTCTCCCCTCCAATAATGACACAGCAGAGGGGGGGTCTCTCCTCCCAATACTGTCACAGCAGAGGGGGTCTCTACTCCCAATACAGACAAAGCAGAGGGGGTCTCTCCTCCCAATACTGCCACAGCATAAGGGGTCTCCCAATATGGACACAACTGAGGGGGTCTCCCCTCCCAATACTGACACAGCAGAGAGCTTCTTCTACTCCTGCCTCCCAATACTGACATAGTGGAGGAGCTCTTCTAACCCTCCCCAACATACCTCTCAACTGCTATGAATTTCCTATAGCACTATGATTTTTACACTCAAATTAACCCTTGCTCCGCAAAGGTTTACTGATGTTCTTAATAACGTTAAAGTTATTTTGAGACACACAAATTATTAAATCATCGAACTAAAAGAAACATTCCTTAACACTAAATATATGGGACCCACTATTTGTAGACATATTACTCTTTAAGAAAGTACAACAGATTCTAGTTATTTACTTCTAATTTTGAAGGCCAATGATATGAATTGTAATGCTGAGAAGTTAAACAATATGTCCCCCCAATAGTGATGCAGCAGAGGGGGGTCTCTTCTGCTCCCCTCTCCACAATACTGACACAGCAGAGGGGGTCTCTTTTAACCCCTCCCTCCCAAAACAGACACAGCAGAGGGGCGTAGCTTGTAATTCCCTCCCACCCACTCAATAGTGACACTGCAGAGGGGGTCCTGTCTATCCCCTACCTCCCAGTACTGACACAGCAGGAGGGGGTCTCTCCTCTTCTACCCCCTCCCATCTAAATCTGACACAGGAAAAGGAAGCTGTTCTACTCCCTCCCAATACTGACATAGCAGACAAGGCCCCCAGGCTGCACTGTCTCCCGCCCTCGCCCACCTACCCCCCCCCCAATCTCCACTCCTGCCCCTGCCCCAACCACCTCTCGTACTCCCCTTACCCACTGTACCTCCTTCCCCCGTCTTGCTCATAGCTGAAGTCTTTGTACTGGTACTACATGTCTATAAATCAATGATTATATGTTTGTAATTAAAAATTATGACTGTTGCACACGCGGATGTTGAACCTTTGTAAAAGAGCCGAGGCTCAAAGGTACTGTAATCCTAGACTGAAATAAATTATAAAACATAAAGTAAAAGAAGGGGGTCTCCCCTCCCAACAGGTACACAGCGGGGGGGGGGGGTGTCTCTTCTACCTTCTCTAGACACAAAATCCCTCTTCCTCCCTTTGATATTTCCTTGAAGGATACAAGTAGAGTTCTGCTGCGGCTCCCGCTCCTGCCCGGCCGCTCCTCCATCCTGATGGCCGGGCTGGCCGACACCGGTGACTGACTCGTCTCCCTCAGCTGCTCCTCTGTGGTTTCGGGGTCTCCCTCCTCCAGGCTCCAGTAGTCCCGACTTCCAGCGGCTGATGGGGCCGGCGACTTTAATCCCTCTCTGGCCGGCTCCCTCAGCCCTGCATTCCAAGCTCGTGTCGCTATGAAACACCGTTTCTTTTCTGTCACCTCACGCACGGCTCCACCAGCTACCACCGCCCGGCTCTCAGGGAATCAGATGCAAACAGTAACCTCTCTCCAGGCCTCGCTCGGCGACCAGAATGCAACCCGCCGTCACCGACCACGCTCACTGCTGCCGCCTGCGGCGCGGAGGAACGACGCCAGTGACACTGCATGCGCCAGAGACCAGACCCAAGCTGGCACTGTAGTGGCTCAGCTCTAACGTTTACAACGGGCGGAGAACAGGCACAACTCGGCTCTCAGCTCTCGTGTTTGTGGCCGATATAGTCTGCTCCAGATTGAGAAAAGACAGCAACTCGGCACTTTGTGGTTCATGTACAGTACACTGTTTCGGGCAGAAAAAAGACGCAACCCGGCACTCAACAGAGGCTCAGCTATGTTTCTCTGCCAGTCTCAGAACAGACACAACGCAACACTGTACAGTGTCGCATATACACTGCCTGCTTCAGCCTGTGAGCAGACGCAACTCAACGGTCTACAGAGGTTCAGCTACGCCAATGGGGTTAAACTGGAAGGTGCTCAATTCCACCTGTTAAAGAATTGTATAAGTTTCACCACCTGTGTTATCTTTCTGCACTGACTACAAGGGAAAGTTCCAACACCTACAGATGACAGTTCCACCTTCTAGAAATATAGATATGAGAGTTGCCCCACCTAAACATTTCCAATTTATAACATGGGCTGTATGTGTGATGTTTGTGATTGGAGGAAAAGCATCACGAGGGGCATACATTAATCCCTGTTGTAACATAGCAAATAATGTGTGCCCTGAATCTGGCATAACAATAGGTGGAAACACACCCGGTGGTACAAACACTGTCCACACAAAAGGCGCTACCTGAGCATGCAAAGAGAAATTTTCCAGTCACTCACTGAGCCGTGAGATACTTATGCGGTTTCAAGCAGTAGCGTAAATGGCGTCTTAACTGACAGTGAGACATGGGCTGAATGGCAGTACAGAGCAACAATATAAATGTTGAACTTGTAGCAGACACAATATGAACTGATCTTAGACGTTCAAAAGCATATGCCGCTGAGTAGCATACACTAAATGAAACAAAAATGTGTCTCTCGTTCCATTTTAAATAATAATGTTGACAGTCAATTTCTGTACCACTTCCATATTACAAGTGCATTAATCACCTCGACAGGAGGGCATTTCCCAGGAATTAATGTATGGTTGGGTGGGGAAACCTCTGCCTGGAAGCGCAGTAGCCCACCCACCAACCATGCATTAATTCCTGAAAATGCCTCCTGCCCAGTGATTGATCAGCACTATTGAGCCAGAGTGAGAGGCAGATAGGTGAAACTCACCACGCCTAGCTGTAAGGTGTATACATAGGGTAGTCGGACCCCCGTCCCCACAGAGAATCAACTGTGCAGCAGGAGTAGCGGGTTGCTCCCATGCATGAACAGGCCCCTACCGTATATTTCAGCATGGTACTGCAGGAACCAGGTCCCATCCAGCCACCCAGATGGATCATGGAGAAGGGAGCAGGGGGACACTGTAGTTTTGGTAGGCACTTTTGAAAAGTAACATTGTTGCCCCCCCTTCCCGAGAATCGACTGTGCGGCAGGAGTAGCAGGTTGCTGCCGTGAGGGAACAGTAGCAGATCGCTCCCTCCTCTACCGTATGTTTCAGCGTGGTACCGCGGGAATCAGGTTCCACCTGCTCAGATGAATTATGGAGGAGGGAGCAATAACAAAACCTGAGTGACAACAGAGCGATCTCAAGGGCTGCAGGGCAGAAGTACCGGCGTGTTGCTGGAGAAAGAGTGACGGCAAGGGCTACAGGACTATCAGGGAGTTGGAAGAGAGGTGGTACTGAGGAGAGTGGCCGGTGGCCCGAGCAGGTGGCTCACTCCCCTAGCGTTCCTTGTAGCATAGTGATGCGGACCACGAAACCACCCACCCAGATGGATAGTGGAGAAGGGATCGGAAAGTGGAAACAAGGGCGACTGGAGCAACGCCGTGTGCTGCAGTGTGTAAGTGAAAGAAAGGAATCCTCAGCAGTCGGGGGAGTGGGAGCAGAGAGTTGGATCAAAGGAGGTGGAGGTGTGCAGTGATGCAGGACATGCCGTAGCAGAGTTCGTGTCCTGGCCGGTTGTTGAAAGTGGGACCAGAGGGCACTAAGGTGCCAGAGAAGAGGCAGTAGGGTTGAGCCAGCAACGTGCGAGTAACTAAGTTATAAGATGGGCTACAAGAAGTTCTAAAAATGGTGTTGTAAGAAAACTGCATGGACTACTTTTTCAGTGGAAGAATACCAAAGTCAGGCGCAACAGTTTCCAATATTTCTTACAAACTAAGCAACATTTTTAAAAGTTGTTGTAGCCCAGTTATAAGCACAATAATCCACTCCAGGGTTTGCCCTCATGCCTCACAACGCACCCAGGGTGTTGATTAATCCCCAGTAACCCCACACCCTGTCTTGGGTTATTGCTTACCTAACCACTGGCTACACTGTCTGCTCCAGGCTGAAAACAGAGCCTACTCAGCACTTTACAGTGGTTCAGCTACACCAAATGTCCCTGCCGCACCAGACATGACACAGAGTCATGATGGCAGTGTTCCCCCACCCTCCCCTCATCGGGACTCTAGTGAATCCACGGACCTGACAACAGCTTTGGCCCAGTCCCCATCACATCAGATAGGACATGGGGTCATGAGGGCACTGTTCCACCACACTCCCCTCACCAGGACTCCAGCGACTCCATGAACCCAACAACATCTTTGGCACAGTCCCCACCTCACTGGATGGGACACAGGGTTGTGAGGGCAGTGTTCCCCCGCCCACCCCTCACCAGGACTCCAGCTACTCCACGGACCCAACAACAGCTTTGGCCCAGTCCCTGCTGCACTGGACAGAACACAGGGTCATGAGGGCAGTGTCCCCCCCACTCTTCCCTCACCAGTAATCCAGTGACTCAGCGGACCCGACAACAGCTACCTAACCCTGAGCCCTCAACTCCGGCGTCCAGTGCCATTTTGCTAGAGGGACTTTAAATCAGAAGACTGGACTGATTGAGTCCGGTGCCTCTGCCTATACTGGACTGTGGAGTTAGTGGAAGGCATTAGCTCCTTTGATTGTTTAGCATTCGGTGTTCCCTACATCAGACCCTGTACCTATTTTTGTTCAGTGATTTTTACTGTTTTTTGTCCTTCCTTGGCTGGTGATCCACGTGTTTTGTGGCCTGCTACTACTCTGACCTGTTTTGAGTATTGAGTGGTTTATGCTGCCTTGTTGTGCACCATATTCAGTCACTTGTTTTCTTTTAATTCATAGTATCATAGTAAAAGCCAGCAGAATAGGCCCCATGGTCTATCGTGTTTGCTCGGAAGCTAGCCCCTACTGGGAGCTCGCCTTTCCACCCCCCAGCCCCAGAGGTGGCCTTCCCTGCCCTCAGCTTCCATCTGTACCTGTCCCAACCCTTCTTGAATCCTTCCACTGTGATCTCTTCCACCAGACTCCTGGGCAGTGCGTTCCACGGTTCCACTACCCTCTCTGTGAAGAAGTGTCTCCTGCGCTCCCCCCCATACTTCCCCCCCTTTCAGCTTCCACTCATGCCCCCTGGTAGTTCCCCCCTTCTTAAGCCTGAATACTTCCCTGGCTCTGTCCTTATTTACACCCTTTACATACTTGAAAGTCTCTATTATGTCCCCTCTGTCCCTCCTCTCCTCCAGTGCATACAGATTGAGTTCATCCAGTCTCTCCTCATAGGTCCTACCCTAAATGTCCTGAATCATCCTGGTCACCCTCCTCTAGACCCTCTCCAGCAGCGCTATGTCCCTCTTAAGATGGGGTCTTCAGAACTGCACACAGTGTTCAAGATGTGGCCTTACCAGGGCATTATACAGAGGGAGGATCACCTCCCTCCTCCTGGAGGTAATCCCCCTGGTTATACAGCCCAGTATCCTGTTTGCTTTTGCTGCAGCTCTTCGACAATTCTCTGTGTTATTCATTTTGCTGTCCACCACAATCCCTAGGTCCCTCTCACCCAATGTGACTTGCAGTGTGGTCCCCCCCAGGGTGTGTGTATGCATGTCCTGGGTTTCTGACCCCCAGATGCAGCACCCTACATTTCCCTGCATTGAACTTCAACCCCCACTTTCTAGCCCACCCACCCCAGGGTATCCAGATCCCCCTGCAGGGCCTCTCTCCCTTCCTGCCTATCTGCCAGTGCTCCCAGTTTTAAGTCATCCACAAAGATACTCAACCTACTCCTAACACCCCACCCTATGTCCAAGACATAGGAATTGAACAGGAATGGCCCCAGGACCGAACCCTGGGGGAATCCACCGACGACCCTCCTGGGGGAAGAGACTATTCCTCCAACCATCACTTGCTGTATTCACCCCGTAAGCCAGTTTTCCATCCACCTGAGCAACTGCCCCCACCCCATCCCCCCAGCTTTGTTAGTAGGCCGTTGTGGGGTACCGACTCAAACACCTTACTGAAATCCAGATAGAGGACGTCCACCGACTTATGTTGATCCAGGGCACCCATCACCCAGCCATAAAACTCCACCAGGTTAGTCTGGCACGACCTCCCCAGAACAAAACCATACTGTCTGTCATCCAGGTACCCCAACCTTTCCAGCTGCCTCCCCCCAGCCTTTCCGTGATAATGCCTTCCATAACCTTGCCTACCACAGATGTTAGGCTAATGGGCCTATAATTCCCCATCTCCTCTCTGGCCCCCCCTTGTGGATAGGCACCACATGAGCCACCTTCCAATCTTGAGGCACCCACCCTGTCATCAGGGAGATGTTGAAGAGTGAGGCCAGTGGAGCTGCCAGCACATCTGCCAGTTCCTTCAGCACCCTTGGATGCAGCCAATCTGGCTTCTCAGTCTTTAGTGACCTGAGGGCCTCTCTCACCCTATCCGCTGTACTTTCGCCCTCCCATCCCCCCCATGCATCCTCTCCTCCCCATCTAGATAAGACCCATCCCCTCACTAATCTCATCCAGTTCTTCAGTCTCTAACTGACCTCCTGGTTCGGTGGGCCCCTCTACCCTTCCATCGAGTTGGAAAGATCCCCCACCTCCCCCAGTAAAGACAGAGGCAAAGTACTCATTTAGCACCTCTGCTTGTTAACCAGCTTCCTGCGCCCATCCCCCCAGTTCTAATCCTGCTGATCTGTGCCCTCACTTTTCTCCCCTCCCTATATATAGAACCCCTTCCCCCCCACAGATATCCCTGGCCAGCTTAAACTCCTTCTTTGCCTTGGCCCCCCTTAGCCAGGAAATCATACTCTCCCCTCTCCCTAGCCCCCCTTGAGCACTTTAAGTGCGCATAGGCAGCCTTTTTCTCCCTCACCGCCTCCTGCACCTCCCTAAGTAATTATAGTATTATTATCATTTGACCTGTATTTTTTCATTTCGATATGTTTACGCAACTGGATGAGATAATATGAGATGATGCTTGTGTAACTTAATTTGCTTTGTGGCTTTCTGCCTCTCTATCTGGGATATACCACCCTGTAGGAGTACGATGCAAGGAACCCTAGAGGACGGTTCCCCCCTACAGGTGCCGGGAATGAATGCATTGGCTAAAGGTAGGTTAGGAAGA
Source organism: Neoceratodus forsteri (assembly GCA_016271365.2). Lineage (NCBI taxonomy): Eukaryota > Metazoa > Chordata > Ceratodontiformes > Ceratodontidae > Neoceratodus > Neoceratodus forsteri. Next base: position 93,961,643 of record JADMNL010000023.1, on the reverse strand, counting down.
AGCCCACAGGGAAGAGAGACGAGCCGCTGGAGGAGGAGGAGGGGTGGATGGTGGGCAACGAGAAGGAATCCTGATGAGGCCCAGGATGTTTGTGACCTTTTAAACTCTATGGGGGAGTGACGTTGTTGCTCTGCCCATTGAACCATGGGCATAAAGCCCTCCCATTCGATGTGCTTATGCAACTGGATGAGATAATATGAGATGATGCTTGTGTAACTTGATTTGCTTTATGACTTTCTGCCTCTCTATCTGTGGGATATACCACCCTGTAGGGGTATGACGCAAGGAACCCTAAAGGAGGGTTCCCCCCTACAGGTGCCAGGAATTAATACGTAGGCTAAAGGTAAGTTAGGAAGAAGCCCATAAAGAATACCCAAGATGTCAAGCTTCAAAGAGGTGAAGATGATGAATGAATTCTGTTAAGAGAAGGGCTGACTTCCTAAGGAGAGAGTGGAAAGCCGGGCCACCATCCGCCTCCATCCAACAGCAGAACCTAACTAACTAACTAACACGAAAAGAGCACTAACTCTAACATATTATAACCATTGGCACAGAAGAGAGAAAAAAACCCTTTGAGGAGGAACCCTCTGTGGATCCAAGGTCTAGGTCGCCTTCCCTCCAGGCTGCTGACATTTTATTCGAGGACGTAAGTCGTTAAAGAGAATGGTTCATAGATGAGGGATCTAAGTAGTGAAGAGTAATGAAATAGACGCGAGTAGGGAAGATGATGAAATAGGGAAACTACCTGAAAGAATGCACAATTAAATATGGAACATGAGGCTGCTCATGTCTCGAAGAAACGGAGGCAAGGATGAATACAGATGATGATGATTGCCACAGGAGGGTGGCAGGACCATGAGGTAGCATCAGATCCAATGAGAGGTATGCCTGATTGAGCAAGGTGAGGATGTAGACACAGAGGCTGATAAGGTGTGAATCTAATGTGGGCGATGAATATTATAGAATTCAATAGAGTGATGAAGTAATGAGGCTTCTCGAAAGGAGACATACTCAGAAGCCAAGAAGGCATATCTGGAACCAAAGAGTATGCAAACTAGATGGGAGATGTGCTCGATATACCAATGTGACTAAGTAGACTCCTTGAAGGAGGTAGATTCGGAATGAACAGAGTGATGTGAATAAGCAGGCTCCTTGAAAGGAGGTAGATTTGGAAAGGAATGAGAAAGGAACTTGAAAGATGGTGGAGAGCCTCGAGCCAGCCCTTAACAAGGGGCGACGGACAGGAAGGCGTGGCTCTTGAGTGGAGGTAGAATCGAATTGAGGTAACAGTGATGGATGAGGAATGGGGCCATGAGTGGAGTGAATCCCTGATGACTGGCACTAGAAAAGGCATGCCTGGAAATCGCTATGCTAGGGAAAGTAAAATAGGAATGTATGAGGTATGAAGATGGAGTGAAGCCATGAAGGCTGAAGCGGGAAAGCGAAGTATGAAAGGCCGAAGGATGATAAGGATGCAATGGATTAGCAAAGGACCCCACCGGTAGGAAGAAAACTGCAATAGGGCGAGTCGGAGGAGGTCAGATTGAGTCGCCAGAACGTAATGCTATGGAGGCTGTTAAGCAGACCAGGCTGAGCCAACCGAAGTATGGTAGGATAGGGGAACCCCAAAAGAAAAGCACAGGCGTAGCTGGGGAGATGAAGGGAAGGACATGGATCAAGCATTCGATGCGAAGGAGAAGACTCATGTAGAGGTAGGATGATGGAACAGAAAAAAAAACTCCAAAGAAGGACAGATTAAAGAAGGATCAGTAGGTAGCAGGGACCCAAGGAGGGCATGCTTGAGGAGTTGATGAGAGATAGTAGATAAGAGGAGCAAGGATGGGAGGGAGGAAATCCATGTAGGAGTCAGAGGAACAAGGGGTATCCAGATGTGCTCACGAGGTGAATCCAGAAGTACTGATGAGGAGACCAATCATAATGTAGACTGGCTTGATGGAGCGATGCACTCGATGGAGCGATGCAAGGGAACAGACATTGAGGTTGAAAAGGCATGCATGATTACGTGATATGAACACTAAGACCCTGAGGTTGTAACCGATGAGGTAGTATAGAAGTCAGTGATAAGAATGTTCGAGTAAGCAATGTAAATAGAGAAACTTTGAGGTAATGCTTAGGGAATGATGACTGGATATAGGAACACGATATGACTGGCGTTGTGAACTCGATACAATTGGCAGGATGGACGTGTTTGATAAGAGGCATAGGAGGTATGATCGGGATGCCCAAAGAACATTGACAGCGGGCTACGAGTGGAAGAAGGCACGTCAGGAATCAGAGGGCAAGTTCAGGACAATGAGCAAGGAGAGGCAATTGGATGATGAAAGATGAGGAGAGAAGCTGAGGGGAAAGAATCCACATGGGGTAGGACAAGAATAAGCGCTAGGTCGAGAAAGTTAACTGGAACAAATGAGGTACGATGAGGGACTGACGTTACTAAAGCAGGAACTGGAAAGCGAGGTCTGAAAGGGCAAAGGATGGAAGGGAGTTCAATAGGGTAGCAGAGGACCCAGCCGGTATGGGATAAGAACATCAGGGTGCTATACGAAGTAGGTGGGCCAGATAGAAAAAAGTGCAGACAGGGCAGTGAACAATGCCAAGGCATACTGATGGATGGAACACAGATGAGCAGGTCAAGGTGCGGTAGCAAGGAGCGGAGGCAATGGAGATGCAGCAACCCCAAAGAAGGGAACTACGATAAATGACATGGATAAAGGAGACTCCTTGGAGGAGGTAGGCACCCATCAGAGAAGATCCGAGATGGCCGGCATGGAATGACTGATGATGAGGAAAGCCGCAAAAAAGTGCAGTTGGGCAAGGAAAAGGCAAGAGGAGAGATAGAAGCCATGACTGGAGAGAATCCACAGCGGCCGATTAAGGCCAGAAACCAGGAACTGAGAGAATCCTGGACTGCAGGCTTGAAAAGAGGCATGGCGAATGAAGACCGAAGTCAGGAACCAAAGCAAAGGAAGCATAATAGAGAAGCCCAAAAAAATATCAGAACAGGCCAGACTTGCCGGAAGGCCAGAGGGAGGCAGCCAGAGATGGCCAAATGTGAAGGGTAGAGCAAGTGGGTAAGAAGGACAGAAGACGATTATGCAGGTCAGAAGTGAAGGCACAAACGAGCAAGAGGAGCAAAACGAACGATGGGCATAGATGGAGAGAGGCCAGGAATGCTGGAATGGGTAATGTCGATCGAAGCCCTGTAGTAGAGGGAATCCTTGAGAACAGGTGAGAAGGCTGCGGTCAGTACCCAAACAGAAGCGGCAGGAAGATTCGAGGAGAAAGAATAGGATTCATGACAAACATGCCCCAAAGAGCAATGACGATTGCGGACCTGAGATGGGGTGAATCTGGGATGGCCCGAACGTGAGGGCGATGAGATGACAACTTACGAGTCGATTGGTTCAGAATGTGGGGACGGAGAGGAATGCCGCAGGAGAGCCAAGTGCAATGGATCGGTGAAGGAGCATAAGAGCCAAGGAGAGGCATGCCAGTCAGGGAGAGGTATACTTAGTGAGGGGTAGGAGGCATAGGATCCATGATAGGGATGATGATAGAGCGAAGCCATGAGTGGAGTGAATCCAGGATGGCTGGTACAAGAGAAGAAGTGGTGAAGGATGACTGGAGGCAAGAAAATGCATACTGGCTTGATAGAATGAAGCGCTAGAGCGAGTGATGCGAGCAAGCAGACACTGAGGTGGAACAGGGATACATGATTATGCGATGTAAACGGGTAGACCCTGAATGAGTAGACCTGAACCAGAATAGGAGACATGACAGGTAAGCCAAAGAGGATGATTGAACTCAGGCCAGAATGAGGTGGCCGGAGATGGCCCAATGATGAGGAGGGTAAAATTGTAGGAAACTGAGGAGATGTGATAATGCGGAATGGCAATGGAGCAAATCCATGATTGGAATGGAGCCAAGAACAGGTATTTCTGCTCAGTCTTTATTGAGGAAGAGGAGGGCAATGGGTCTGAAGGAAATACAAGTGGTGAGAATGGTGCAGAAATGGACACAAGTCCCTTTACACGAGAAAGGGTCCTGAAGGAACTGGAAGTAATAAGAGTTGATAAAGCAATGGGACCAGATGGGGTTCACCCCAAGGTCCTTAAGAACTAAGAGAGGTGGCTGAACCTCTGGCTATCCTGTTTACCCGATCACTGGAAACAGGGAGGTACCCAAAGACTGGAGGACAGCAGATGTAGTCCTCTTATACAAAAGTGGGAACAAAGAGGAAGGGGGGAACTACAGACCAGTCAGCCTCACCTCGGTAGTGGGGAAGATCATAGAAGCACTACTGAAAGAGAGACTGGTGGAACATCTGGTTGTCAATGGACTACAGGACCCAAGGCAGCATGGTTTCACCAGGGGGAGGTCATGTTAGACCAACCTCGTTGAATTTTTTGACTGGGTGACTAGGGAGGTGGATCAGGGGAGGGCAGTGGACATGGCCTATCTGGACTTCAGCAAGGCCTTTGACATTGTGCCACATAGAAGACTATTACAAACTGGGGAATATGGGTGTGGGCAGGACAGTAGTGTGGTGGGTAGGTAAATGGCTGGCGGCAGGACACAGAGGTGGTGGTAAATGGCTGTAACTCCACAGAGGGAAGAGTGACCAGTGGGTACCACAGGGATCAGTGCTGGGACCGGTCCTATTCAACATCTTCATCAGTGACATTGCGCAGGGCCTAGAAGGCAGAATTTCACTGTTTGCTGATGACACAAAGCTCTGTAACAGAGTAGACACACCAGAGGGTGTAGACAGAATGAGAAGGACCTGCAGAAACTTGAAGAATGGTCATGGTTTGGCAGTTGAAATTCAATGCAAAGAAGTGCAAGATAATGCATATGGGGCACAAAAACCCTGGCACAATATATCAGTTGGGGGGTGAGGATATAGCATGCACCAAGCAGGAGAGGGATCTTGGGGTTATCATCTCTGATGACCTCAAGGTAGGGAAACAGTGTGACAAGGCAGCAGGTAAAGCAAATAGGATGCTGGGAGGCATAGGCAGGGGCATCACCAGCAGGAAAAGGGAGGTCATAATTCCACTATACAAGACACTAGTGAGGCCCCACCTGGAGTACAGTGAACAGTTCTGGAGACCTTACCTACGTAAGGACATAGGGTAGAGAAGGTTCAGAGGAGGGCAACAAAGATGGTACATGGATTGCATCACAAGTCCTATGAGGACAGGTTGAAGGAACTGAATATGTACTCCCTGGAGGAGAGGAGGGAGAGAGGGGATATGATAGAGACATACAAGTATCTTACAGAGAGGAACAGGGTGCAGGAATACACTATTTTTAAGCGAAAAAGATGTTCCAGGACTAGAGGGCATGGGACGAAGTTGGAGGGAGGATGATTCAGAGGAAACGTGAGGAAGAATTTCTTCACAGAATGGGTGATGGACAAGTGGAACACCCTGCCAGAGGAAGTGGTGGGAGCTGAAACAATCACGGGATTTAAGAATGCATGGGATAGACCGGCCTGCTGGCGCAGCGGTGGGATTTCCGCTTGCGACCCGGGTTCGGGAACGGACCCGGGTCGTCGGAGGGCCGGTCGGGGGGAGTAGGATCGAGCACCGGGCAGGGCAGCTCTCCCACTCCGGGAGGGTGCGGGTAGTGATCGTGTACTGGGACCCTGGCGGAGGCCGGTGTGCCTAAGCATCCGACACTCACGTGTTCCCCTGGAGGCGGGGCGGGTGGTGACGTACGGCGTCGGGGAGCGTGGCCCCGCCTCCACAGAAAAACGGGAAAAACACCGAGCGCCTGCCGCGGCTTCCGATGTGTCCTCAGGCCGACCCCCGACCTATTCTACAGTGCCCGGGCATTTCTGCCGCACACGTGGCCCCCCACCGTGGGGGTAAGCCACGGGGTATCGGGGGGGCAGCCGATTTGGGGACAGAAGCCGGCGAGCCGCGAACGAGCAGATGTGAAGGCAGCAGACAGCTCGAGGGGGAGAAAAAAGTAAAGTGAATTGCAAAAAAAAAAGAATGCATGGGATAGACATAAAGGAATTCTGGGGGTCAGGGGTAATGGGCAACAGACTTCTAGGAAAACATAAACTGAACTTACAAGCTCAAATGGTCAGACTGGGTGGGCCACAGGCCCCTATCCGCCGACATTGTCTATGTACAGTATCTAGATAGTTGGCAATGAGGAAGGTAAATAGAAATGAACAGAGGGACGATGAAAGGATGAAGGACGGATGCGGGAATGACGCCATGGAGGCTTTTTTTTTTTAAACAGACCCCAAAAGCAACCGAGTCATGATGTCATCCAAAGTGGGCTAGAAAAGCAGTGGTATGCTGGGTCAGTACACTCCCCACCTGCTGCATACCGCAGTCTCGCCCCAAGGAGTGATACAAACGAAGAATATCAGAGGAATAGATGAGGCACGAGGAGGGAGGAGCTATAAAGGGAGGGAAGCCATCCATGATGGCTAGTACAGAAAAAAGGCGCCAGGACAAGGGAGGTAAAATCAAGAAATGGAGGAGGTACTATGGACAAAGGGAGCGCATAAGACCCAGCTGAACCAGGATAAGAGCTGCAGCAGGGCAAGCTGGATAAGGCGGCCACAAGAGCATTGGAGCCAGATGGAGTTGGCTGAGGCAAGCTGAGTGGGCAGCTAAGGCTGAAATTTTTTATTTTTTTTTTACAACTACAGTAGAACAATGTCACTTGAATGGGACCATGGACACAGCATTAAGCAGCAACTGAGGTTTAGGGAACCCCAATAGAAATGTAAAAGAACTGGAAATGACACATTTAAATCAAGGGGTATAAAGAGTCCATGGATACAGGGCCACGGGGCCTGGATTGGATCAAACCGTGGTAAATGGAAATTGTTTTAATTTTTTTTTTTTGTACTGCCGGGCCACTGTTTGTAATGGCTCTCTGGTCTTCCACAAGAAAGCAGTGCTCCCTGTAGCTTGCAGGTGTTCCCGGTTACATGCGAAAGCCACGGGTGAAACGCGAACCAGAATACAAGTCTAAAGCAAAAACTCCTGCCCGATAAAGATGTAGCTGGGATGCAAGGTCTTCCCAGCAGCACATGAATGCCATGAACCACACGTTTGATGAACAAAAAGAAAATACCACTCAAAGCGACGTCGCAGAGCAGCGATGCTGAACTGAGCCATATCTGATGAACTGGCGAGGTTCCCAGCCAAGGACAGGAGGCTAGGAGAAGCAGCTGAAGGTCCCCAATTTTTTTTTTTTGTGTCTTTAAACCTAGTGTGATCTGAGCAGCTTGACATGATCAGCAAGTTTTCAACAAAACAGGGTTGACACTGGCAGGACTCGAGATTCACAGGAGTGGAAAATTGGAAGTGCTTAGCCCAGGGTTGCAGACAGCTAGGGAATGGCAGGAAGTCTGTGAAGAGATATTCCAGGGCAGAAAAGGAGAGTGTCACAGGAAGAGGAAAAAGAAGAGATGAGTTTGAGAGTCTGCAGGCTATGGTGGGGGGAAGGGGTGTTTCTGCAACGGGATGAAGCATAAGTGTCCCCTTCAGGAAACGAGGGTAAATAGAAAGTGCCTTCCATACTAGGAGGGATCTGAAACAAACCTAGAAGTTGATGGCAGATAAGGAATGCAAGGCCCATCCAGTCTGCCCATTTCTTTTTCTACCTTATAAATGTGCCATCTGCTTTTGCTCTGTCAATGGTCTATCTATTCATACTCATCTGTATTGCTCCCTTATGCCTATCCCATGCCTATTTGAAGCCCTGCACTGTATTCATATCCACCACTTCCTGAGGTAGGATGTTCCATGCATCCACCACCCTTTCTGTGAAAAATAACTTCCTCACATTACCCCTCAATCGTCCTCCCTCTAATGTCATGCTGTGTCCTCTTGTCCTGCTATTTTTCTTATATTGAAACATGTTAGACTTTTTCACCTTGTTAATGCCATTAAGGTGTTTGAATGTTTCAATCATATCACCTCTCTCCCTTCTTTGTTCTAGGGTATGCACATTGAGCTCTGTTAATCTGTCCTCATATGTTTTCTGATGCAGTCCCTGCACCATTTTGGTTGCCCTTCTCAGGACTGCCTCAATTTGACTAATGTCCTTGTGAAGGTGTGGCCTCCAGTACTTCACGCAGTACTCCAGATGGGGCCAAACCAGTGTCTTGTAAAGAAGGATTATTACCTCCCTCTTCCGACTTGTGATATCCCTACTAATACACCCTAACATCCCCCTAGTCTTACCTACTGCTTTAGCGGTCTACTTGGATGATTTCAGGTCATCGGTGATGATGACGCCCAAGTCTTTTTCTTCCCTTGTGACTGCCAGCAACTCCCCTCCCAGCCTGTTGGTGGCTTCAGGGTTTCTCTTCCCTATGTGCATGATCTTGCACTTCTTTGCATTAAACCCTAGTTGCCACTCTTCCAACCATTTTGCTAGTTTATCCAGATCTCTTCTCATTCTGCCCACCCCATCTGGATCATCTACTGTGTTGCAGATCTTGGTGTCATCTGCAAAGAGACAGACCTTACCCTCCAGTCCATCTGTAATGTCACTGATGAAGATATTGAAGAGGACTTCCCCCATGACTGATCCCTGAGGTACCCCACTTGTGACTTGCATCTCTTCTGACTGGATACTGTTTACCACCACTCTGTTTTCTGCCTGTCATCCAGTTTGCCACCCAGCTGACCAACTTCTGACCCACCCCATGCCTGCCCAGCTTATTAATCTTCTATGTGGAACAGTATCAAAAGCTTTGCTGAAATCAAGGTAGGTGACATCAACTGCTCTTCCTTGGTCCACCGCTCTCATTACCCAGTCAAATAAATCTATGAGATTAGTTTGACAGGACCTTCCTTTTGTAAACCCATGCTGTCTTGGATCCTGTACTCCTATGAATTCCAGGTGTTGCACTATCCTTTCTTTAATGAGTGCCTCCATAATCTTGTCCACTACTGAGGTAAGACTGACTGGTCTGTAGTTCCCTGCCTTCTCCCTGCTACCACTCTTGTGGAGTAGGAACACATGAGCCCTTCTCCAGTCTTCTGAGACCTCTCCTGTGCTGAGAGACTCACTAAACAGTTCTGATAATGGCTCTGCTAGTTCCACCCTTAGCTCTTTTAATACGCTGGGATGTATGCCATCAGGTCCCATTGCCTTGTCCACCCTGAGCTTATCAAGCTTTTGTAGGACCCTTTCTTTTGTGAAGGGACTAGTGCTCACCTCCCTTCCCCCCCTTGTGTCCATGGTACTGAGCTGTGGGCCCTGCCCTACATTCTCTTCAATAAATACTGAGCAGAAGTATCTATTTAGGATAGATGATTTTATATGGTCCTCCTCCTCACATGCCCCCTTATCTCCTTTGATCTTAACAATACCCCCCTCTGGACTTTCTCCTTTCACTAATGTATCTATAGAAAGTCTTGTCGCCTACTTTTACTGTTTGTGCTAGTGTTTCCTCCGTTTGGGCCTTTGCTTGCCTTACTGCCTTCCCTGCTTCCCTTAGGGAAGTTTGGTATGCTTCCCTATCTTCATCCCGCTGCATTCCCTTATATTTCCTGAAGGACAACTTTTTGGCTTTGACCTTTTCTCCTACTGTATTTGAGAATCAAAGTGGTTTCCTTCTTCTTTTGCACTTCCTTTTCTCCCTAATACAGTGGGCTGTTGCTTCAAGTATTGCATCCTTAATGCTTGCCCACTTTGCCTGTACTCCCTCACCTGTATTTCTTTTTGCCAGGGCTAGCTTAACTCTTTTGGCCATCTTATCAAAGTCAGCTCCTCTGAAGTCCCATATTTTTGCCTTGGAATGGGATGATTTATTTCTAGTGGCCAAATTGAACCATACCATGTGATGGTCACTGGCCCCCAGGTGACCTTCTACCTGGAGATCTGTGACACTTTCCCTGTTAGTCAGCACTAGATCCAGGATAGCCCTGTCTCTTTTGGGTTGTTGTACCAGTTATTTGAGGCCCTCCCCCTGCAGGGAATCCACCATGTATCTAGTTCTGGCAGATGTTCCTGCTGGTACTGACCAATCTGTATCTGGCATGTTGAAGTCTTCTATTATCAGAACCTCCCCCTTAGCTATCGGGTTTTGTATATCTTCTAATAGTAATGTGTCTATGTCCTCCCCCTGGTCTGGGGGGCCGTAGACAACCCAAGTTCTTATGGCTGTCCCATTTCCTGTTTCCAGGGTGACCCACAGTTCTTCTGGCTCCTTATGTGTATTCTGAATTTCTGTAGCTTTGATATTTTCATTGACATACAGGGCCAGTCCACCCCCCCCTTTTTGCAGCTCGGTCTCTTATGAACAGTACACAGCCAGGTACTGAAGTCTCCCAAGTGTGGTTACTGGTAAACCACATCTCGCTAATTGCTACTATGTCCAGTTTAGCCTCTGTCATTATTGCCTGCAGGTCTGGGATCTTGTTTCCCAAGCTGCAAGCATTTGTGTACATGATTTTTCCATTGGCCAGATTTTGGTGTGTTAGTTGTTGGGTGAGGTCTGGCATTTCCCCTGTGCATCGTATGGGGAGCTGGACCTTTTTCCTTACCTGGTGATGCAAATGAACTGCAAACATGCTGAACTCCTGTTTGACCACTAGCTGAGGGGGGAGGGGTGTTCTTCCCATTCAGTGTATGGGGTGCTGCACCCCCTTCCCATTTGCTAGTTTAAATATTCTGCAAAGACATCAAACTTCTGCCCAAATGCACTGACTCCCTCCTTAGTCAGATGCAGTCCATCAAATTGAAAGAACTTTCGCTCCCAAATCTGTTGCCAGTTCCCTACAAATTTGTGTCCTTTTTCTTGGCACGAGCCCTTGAGCCACATGTTTAGGTCCCCTATCTCCCCTTCTCTGACCTTCCGTCCATCTGCTCCCCTCTCCCAGACTGGCAGGATTTCAGAGAAGGAGATTCCGGATGAAACGGATGATAGTTTGTCACCCAGCCTGGTCAGGTGTTCCTTGGTCTCCACAACTGACCGGATGGTGGGATCATTAGTCCTTATGTGTACCAGGACATCGATGTTTTCTCCTGCTTCCTGAACAATTTTAGCAATGTAGTCAGTGTCTCTCCACGCTGATGTACCTGGGAGACATCTGACCATTATCCCTGGCTGGAGATGGGTATCAACTCCCAGAATCATGGAGTCTCCTGTGAGTAGAAGTTTTTTGGATTTCCTTTTTCGGTTCCTGATTTGGTCATGTTTTGTTGTACTAGCTCCTGTGCGGCATTGTCTTGCTCTGCAGTGCCCTCTGCCCCTTTGTTTGATTTCAGAGATAGAAGCAGATACCTGTTTGTAGTTTTTATATGGTTTGTGGAGATAATATGTTGGAGAGCACCAAGTGATGGGGCACCTGATTTGGCCCTCCTAACCACCTGCCAACCTCCCAGACCAACTACCCTCTGCGGTCGAGGTGCTTCTGTTGGATGTTGGGAAAATGGTGGGTGGTTTTTATAATATATTTCCTCTTGAATATAAAATTTGAGGTGTGCAATCTCTGCCCGTGCTGCCCGGAGCTGAGCCCTAAGATCTCCAATGGCCCAGCATGTATGACAGTGTCCTAAAACCTATAAAACTGTCCTTCTCAAAAGTGTTCCACAGTTCCTGCAGTTAATGATGTCCATTCCTGATAAGTTGCTGAGTTTATAATCTGGTCAGAATAATTAGAAGGAAGAAAATGAAAGCAAAAGTTTGATTTTGTGTTTTGTTTGTTTGTTTCTGTATAACTTGTTATAATAAGTTAAATTACTAGTGCACCTGTAAATTAGGTCACCTTGTGGATACCCCACTGATCCGCTTCTTCCTGCTTTGCCACAGGAAATGTCACGACTGAGCTACCCTATAAAAGGAGTGTAGTGTGGGGTGGTTGGGGATGGGGTGGGTGGCTGAGCCCTTCCCCTGCCACAAAAGAAGAACCACAGATGAAGAAAACAAGGAGGTAAGAGCAGAAACAGTCAGCAACAAATGCAGTAACCCTGAAAGCTTATCCTAATGATAGATGAAACTGTAAAACCTGTAAAACACCACCTGTAATAATTTCACAGAAGATATACCCTGTAAGAAACACTTTGCTACAGAGAAAAATAAAGCAGTGACAGAAGATATACCTTGCAAAAGACAATTTGAATCAGACGATTACAGCAGTAATCTGTTAGCACACACCTTGTAATAATGCAGCAGAACGTATACCCAGCAACAACAATTTGAATCAGAGAAAAATAAAGCAATAAAATGTTAGCAACAAACAGTAAAAATCCCTGCGAGTACAAAATAAAAATAACAACACGCAGTAAATCTGCCTAGCCAAAAGAAGTCTTAATCCTTTTCCTTGCTCTGGTAAGGTTCTTTGCTCTGTCCTTTCAAGCAGCCTATAAGGAAAGAGCTCAGGTGAAGCTAGGTGCCTTGGCCAGCAAAGCTAGTCTTCCCCCCCTTCTGAATGACATCTTGAGTGAGACAACAAAGGGCAGTTCATCTGCATTTCAGCAACATGGGTGGAGCATGATTCTGAGATGACAGGAACCACACCGAAAGTCACCAGAGTGGATCAAAAGTGTGGGCCAGCTGCCAAAGTAGCATATGGGAGGGGAGGAAGGTCAAGCAATATAACGGCCTGAAAAAACAAACATACTTCACTGGTTTTCGATTCATGTGCTGGTTATACGACAGGAAGAGTAATTGTACAACCGCAGGGCAATGCGGATTTGCAAACAAAAGAAAGGCTCTGTTCCCAGTAATGATTCTGAACTGTGAGCTGCAATACAAACTGCGGTTCATATGGGAACTTGAAAGTTGGGGCAAACAAGTAGAGGTTGAGGAGCTCTCGAGAGGGGTCAACGGACAGAAGCAGAAATCGGGGGAAAAAAACGAAGCATAAGGCCAGCAGTGTAAAAGAAAAGCAGCACCTGCAATAAGAAAGAATCCTGGCGAGGCCCAGGATGTTTGTGACCTTTTAAACTCTATGGGGGAGTGACGTTGTTGCTCCGCCCATCGGACCACGGGCCTAAAGCCCTCCCAATGCTGTAACAATGCCTAGGTGGGCTCTGGTTTCTCTCATGTACTGTTTTTTTTCATATAATCCATTTTATTAGTGGCAAGTTTGACCTGCATTTTCGTGGTTGTCTGCTGCCTAGGTGTGCTCCTTATCACTCATTTAATCTATTTATCTTCCCTACTGTATTTTTACAGGCCAGTCTCCCTTTCCTGCTAATATTTTATTAATTTTCCCCCCTTTCTTTCTGCTGCTAGAGCCTCAGTTGCCCCCCTTCTTCTGCCTGGTGCTTTCTTCCACCTCTATAGCTATGCACTCGATTACCTCTTCCCAGGCTCCTCCTTACCACTCTCTCCCCTCCTGCTGTGCTGGGTTCCATGCCTACCACTGACCCTTGTGTTCTCCTTGTCTCCCCAGCTTTGGCCCAGTCCCATCGCACCAGACAGGACACAGGGTCGTGAGGGTAGTGTTCCCCCGCCCTCCCCTCACCAAGACTCCAGCGATTCTGCGGACCCGATAGCAGGTCTTTAAATCAGTAGACTGGACTGATTGATTCCAGTGCTTCTGCCTGTACTGGACTGTGGAGTTAGCACACTGCTTCTCTCAGGTGATGTGTAACTAAACCCTGGCCCCTCCCCCTCTCTTTCACTCCCTCCCCTCTCCTAAAGGTCTCCGTATCTACCACTTAAATAGCGGGAGCCTACTCCCTAAGCTGGATAATTTAAAAGTGTGGATGTCCCAGCTCTCTCCCCATATTCTTTGTATAACTGAGACCTGGCTATCCTCCAGGATATCAGACTCCTCCCTAGCCATCCCTGACTTCATTCTTCATCGCCAGGACCGAGGTAAGCGAGGTGGTGGTGTCGCCATTTACGTCCACCATTCCATCACCTCCCAAAACACCAACCCTGGCTCTCCTGAGTATCTGGTAGCCCACATATCCCTACCTTCCTCCCTGTCTATCACTGTTATCTATGACGCCCCCAGACTTGCCTCAGAATCACTCATAACATGTACAGTATCTTCTCTATCATCTGTCTTGTAAGTGATGGTGAGTTATATTGATGGGTGATTTCAACCTCGACTGGCTCTTTCCCCTCATCGAAGCCATCCATCCAAAAATTGAATCCCTCAACCTCACATAGCTAATGTCTGAACCTATCTGATACAACCGTCACTCCCCAAATCACTCCCTCTTGGACTGGACTCTGTCGTGTCACCCACACTGCTTCATTGCTGCTGGCGCCCTTCCAGATGCCCTAAGTGACCATTGTATAACTTTCTGCCTAAGAACAGTACATCTCCCCCACTATGCCCCCAAGTATATCAGCATCTGGCCACTCTGAGCATTAAACACTATTGCCCTTCTCCATGACCTTGCTTTAGCTGACTGGTCTCCCATCTATTCTGCCACTGACATTGACTCTGCCTTCAACCACTTCTTTACCACCTTTAATCTGGTCTGGGACCACCATGCCCCAATTAAAAAAATCTGTGTCAAGCAGTTTCACCATCCCTGGATTTCACCGCAGCTCATTTCCAGGTGCAAATCCCGGGACCAGGCCTGGGCGCGTTACAAGTCCTCCCAATCTCCATACCTATAGAACCATCCACTCATCTTGCTAAATCCACATCGTTTAAAAAACATCTGCACTTAAACTCCAACTCACCTTCCTCTTTCTGGAAGACAGTTCACTCCCTCATTGACCCTCATGCTCCCCCACCCTCAAGATTGACAGCTCATCCATCTCAGATCCCACCACCATGGCAGAAGTTGGTTTTTTTTTTCTATTTGTAATTTTTGGCATTTTTCAATTTTCTTCCTCCGGGGCCCCAGTACACACGCATGTATGTGCGTGGAGGTGCACGCAGATGCCATGATCCGGTGGCACCTTCCGCCTCTCCCTAGAATTGCGTCACCGCTCCAACTGCCTGCGCTGCCCACTGGACCTCCACTCAGTAGGAGCGGGACTATGGCGGAGCGGACATCCACCCCTTTGGAGGGGAGAGCCATATCTCGATCCTGCTCCAGTCCTCTCCCTGAGCCAGCTCCCCAGTGACCAGAGATAGTTCCCGAACCTGGGTCACCGGTGTAGCACGAAGTAAGGCTCCAACACCTCAGCCCTCTGTGCCACCTGGCCGGCTGTGTGGCAGAAATGTTTAATAAATTCTTCACCACTTGTGCCCTCCCTGCCCACCCCCTTCTTCCAAGTTCTCTCCCTATCCTTACCCACTCAAAGGATGGCTACTGCTTCCTTCCTGTCTCCCCACTGGAAGTTTTCCAGGCTTTGAACACTCTAAATCCCAATAAGTCTAGCCCAGATGGGCTACATCCAAAACTACTCTGCCTGTCTGCAACAGCCATAGCCACTCCCCTTGCGCACCTCCTCAACTTCTCTTTCAGCACCTGCACTGTACCTAAACTCTGGAAAACAGCCTGTGTGATACCCCTCCACAAGGGTGGAGACCTATCATCCCCCGGAAATTTCCGACCCATCTCCCTTCTCCTCTCACGTGCCAAGCTCCAGGAATCCCTAGTCTACTCAGTACTCTTGGACTTCTTCACCTCAACTGACACTTTCCCCATACCAGTCAGGTTTTAGAAAACATCATTCCGAAATCTCCTCCCTTATGCGTGTCACAAACAATATCCACTCTGCCATGGACAAAGCCCATATCACCGCCACCATGTTCATTAACTTTGCCAAGGCCTTTGTTTCTGTCTTACACACACACACACTCTCACTGTATAAACTCCACTTTGCTGATCTGGCTTCCCCCTCCACAAACTGGTTCCACTCCTATCTCATTGGAAGGCAGCAATCAGAGCGACTGGGCAACTCCTCCTCCTCCACATCTTGGCAGGTGTCCCCAAGGGGTCAGTTCTTGGCCCTTTACTCTTCTCACTTTTTATTACTAGCACCTAAACATTTGTATGTATGTTCTCAAATGTCTGTGCAATTGCACCCAAGTCATGACTGAAAAAGGCCCTTGGTGCTAGTGCACTTATCCAGTTACCAAAGTGAAAATAAATAAATAAAATAAATATTAAAGAGCTACTGATGCCCCAAAGAAAACTTTGAAAACATAATAATTAGGCAAAATTCTCCTTGTATTCTATATACACACATATATATATATATACATATATATATATATATATATATATATATATACATACACACACACACACACACACACTCTAGATTTCTCCTCCCCATTATTTATTACTGAGAAAATATGCATGAATACATGACTTTTATCCCTTGCAGTTACTTTAAAGTTAATCTGCCTCTATAGCTTACTCCCTAATTCAAGTCATAATGCTCTGTTGTGACATCATGGTCTGTTGCCATGAGAGTAACTGTGATGTCACAAGCAGTGCATATTGACGTCAGGTAGGGAGACAGCAACAGAAATAGATGAACTCTTCAGGAGCAAAAAGCCTGTTTTTGGCCGGCTCTGTGGCGCCAGGCAAAGGGTTTTGCTCAGCACACTGGTGACTCAGGTTCGTGCCCCAAGCCTAGGTACCAGGAGCGGAGGCCGGCAGGGAGGGATTTCCAAACATCCATTGGACACTTCCCTCCCAGGGGGGTGGGGGGCTCTGCCTAGGTCACTCTGGACAATTGGGTGTGTGCCGGGAAACATGTGGCCTCAGCATGCCTCCTGTACGCCCCGCCCGAGGTCAGCTGCCACCATAAGCCGAGAATGTGATGGAGGGGTGGAGAAAACATAAAAAAGACATGCCGGCCAGGCTCCTCACTACCGGAGCCCCCTGATGGCCATCCCAGCAGCACCCAGGGGTCAAACGGATGAAGGCCGCAAGGCTAATTCCCACTGTAAGGAGGGGACCCACCCGATGACACGATACATCGGGTTACCTCTGTGTTGGCTGCAATTTGGGACATCGGGGACGGGGGTCACCCAGAGCGAGCGTAGTCCGTGGCGACCTGAAGGAGTGAGCGGCTGGTGCAAGTGGGCAGTGCATAAACAAATTTAAAAAAAAAAGCCTGTTTTCATATAATTGACCTCAGCAATAGATACTGGGGAGGAGAAATAAAGAACTAATGTGAAATACAAGCAGAACTTTTTTATTTAAATATTATGTTTTGTTAAAGTTCTCTTGAAGGTGTCAGCTGCTCTTTAATAATCTCCCTTCCATCTGCACCAATTCCCATATTCATATGTTTTTGCAGCTCATTACGGTATACATGGCTGCAGAGTCAGGTCCGCGAGCACCATCTAGGTTTACATGCGGTTTTCCAATAGAAATCAGAAGTCTGACCAGGCGCGATTCGTGCAAGCGTAGTGTCAGTGTATTCTGTTGCTAGGCGGTACTGTGGTGACAGTGAGCGATGTTCCCCTCAGGAATTTCGGTGAATTTTTGTGCCCTACTGTTAGCTGCAGTGATTGTAGATAATAATGAGTGTGATCTACTGCTCATTATACATTCCTAAGAAGTCAAAGGCAGTTATTTGTGATGCAGTTACTTGAAGCCAGCAATGCAGAGATAGAGGCATATTACGCGAGTCAGCTGTGGCAATTATATTTTCTAGCTCTCTGAGAGAAATTAAACGTACATGCTGGACTAAACATAGATGTGGAGATTGGTGGAGTATTATTGTTGAACATCATTTTACTGACAATGACTGGTTATAGAATGTCAGGATGTCACGACAGTTGTTCGAAGAGCTGTGTACAGATGTTAGTAATTTTATGAGCCCTGATTCTACATACATAAGACAGCCGGTCCCATTACGCAAACGTGTAGCAATAGTGATATATAAGTTAGCCAGCTGTGCCAAATATAGAGTCATTGCTAATCAGTTTGGTGTGCATGAAAGTACAGTTTGCAAGTTTGTTCGCATGTTCTGTTATGGGGTTGTAAGACACATCGCTCCTTGTCTAATTAAAATGCCTTCTGAAGATGAGGCTATAGATATTGCGGAGGGGTTCAGGATTTCTTGCGGACTACCACAGGTCACTGGGTGCATAGACGGTACTCATGTCCCAATAGTGGCTCCCAAGGATGGATATCGGGACTTTGTAAACAGAAAGGGATGGGCCTCATATGTGCTCCAGGCCATTGTTGATGATCAATATTGGTGAGTGTTAAAAAAAAAAAAAAAAAAATGTGTTCGCATCTCCACTGATGTAAATAAACAGGTGTACCTGGGAGTGTGTCTTACAGTTGTAAAGTGGATTTGGAACCGACTAAATGACAAGACTATAGCCAAAATAAGGGGTGTTACATGTGATGGTCTAGCATACCAGGCTGACCGGTGGGGTTGACTTATTCGACAATGATCGAAAAGGCTGGCATTATCTAGGGTAGAGACAGTCGGGCTGTGCCAGAAAGGAGTAACTTATGAGAGAGAGGGTGGAGGGGACACCATGGGAAAAAAAAGTACGTGGATTGGGCCATGATATTAGATGTGGAGGCAGTATATCATAGTCGTTTAAGGCTCTGAACTGTTAATCTGAAGACCTGGGTTTGAATCCCACAGCCCCAACTTGCATACTTTGTGACCCTGAGCAGGTCACTTAACTTTCTTTTGTTCCCAGGTTGCACCTCTACACAAGCTTCCAGCTTAGTGTACCTCTCCTGGTTAAACAACTGGATAAAAAAAAAAAAATTTGAACACACACACACACAGAATGGCAACATGGAATACGTGAATTCAACTTTCTGCAGTGCTCAAATGGCATACAAACAGACACACACACACACACACACACACACACACACACACACACGTCCAAAGTTGAGCCACAACGTTAGAGTTTTCTGTAGCAAGGTAAGGAGCAAGGAGCTCTCTGACGAACTGGTTAGGGTTAGGAAGGGGAATTTTCATGGTCATCAAATAAACACCATCAGCTGAAACTTTGAATAGTTCTTAATTTTTTATATTTGTGTGTATGTATAATGGGGGCTCACGAGTATAAAAAGCATGCAATTAGTAACTTACTTTATTTAATTTAGTGGGCTTTTACTTTTAGGGCCTAGTCAAAGTTTTTCATATATGAGGAAATGCTGCAGTCATGTTTGTGATAGAAACTATGAAATATGTGGCTTGTTAATTCTGTGAGTGGCCCTAGTTGGCAGGGGCATGTTTTACCCAGTGGTGGCACTCTCTTACTACAATAGCTAGAATCAAATATCAGCCAGTCAGGATGCAGGGATTGATTTGCCCATTTGACATTGTAAAGTTAATCAGTTTTAGAAAATGGTAACAGTGATGGGCTGGGCTTGGGTGATTGCCATGACAACAGGAGAAACAGTGGTGGGACATTGCATATACGCGCTCTGGGGGTAGGAGTCTTGCACAGCCCAAGCATAGGTGGTAAAGGGTTAGAGTGTGGTGGGGTTTGGGGGAGTGCATGGTAAATGACCTGGTAAGGAAGGGTAGTTTTGATAAGTATTTGCATAAGAACACACATGGATCAGGATGAGCTGATAGTGTAGTTGTCGGGAAGTGTGTGTGTGTGTGTGTGTGTGTGTGTGTGTGTGTGTGTGTGTGTGTGTGTGTGTGTGTGTGTGTGTGTGTGTGTGTGTGTATATAAAGGTGCAGAGGATAGCAGTGGTGGTAGGGGGTGCCTCATAGCGACCCATCCTATTTTCTTCCCACATTCCTACACCTCTACCAGTGACCAGATCAACCCCCTACCCTTCTACGTGCCTCTGAATACAGTCAGCTGATGGCCATGGAAGTAAGTGGAATGTTATGCTTTCGGACCACCTATGTATGTGTTGCAGGGGACTGTGGTTTTAGTCACTACCTGACAGGGTGTTGGGCATTTATTTTCTGGTCCCATGGATGTTGGGGTGTGGTTGGGGGGTGGAAATACCTTACATGGTGTGGGAGGTGGGTTTTGGGTGACAACTAGATACATAGCATGTGTAAATAAAGTTGTGTGTCCTGATGCTTTGGGACTTAATGCTAGCCGTTGCAGTAAGAGTGCCAACACAGGTTAAAACAAGTCACTGCCAACCATGGCAACTGTCATAGTTTAGAATTCACTTATTTCATATTTTTCATTACAATCCTTGCTGCAGACTTGACTCATACATATAAAAAAAACTCAGCTTGGTCCTAAAAGTAAAAGTCCAATAAATTAATGAAAGTGATTATGGAAATAATTGAATGTTTTTTTTTTTTTGTTTTTACACTCATGCCCCCCATTACACATATCACAAATTTTAAAATGAAGTACTTTTCAGAGTTCCCAATGTTGGCGTTTCTTTGCTGACCATGGAAAATCCTCAACCTATCCCTATCAATTGTCTTATCTCTCTGCTCCGTAGCTGACAACAGATAATAGATAAAGTACAGATTCTGATTCCACGTTAGGCCTGTTGTGTCTTTGTTTATGTACCGGTTGTTTTGTTGTATGTCAGTTGAGCTCTGAATAATGCTGAATTCCTGTAATCCATTTTACCATTCTGTGAGGGTGAGAGGTAGCATTCTACATAAGTAATAATACATGGTTGTGTGTTGTTAGTACTGAGACACTCGCACATCCATAGTTTGAAGACACTCGACATATGGTCTCGTGGCTAAGTACGCCTCTGGGTGAATGGTTATCTCAGTGTTATCAACAGTCATGTCCTGTTGCTTACATCATGGATTTGAAGTATGGATGCAAGGGATTGGTGTGGAGGGGGGTTGGTTTTAATGGGCAGCATTCTGCTACAGTTCTGTACATGGAACCTGTATCTTGGATTTTTTTCACTATTTCAAAGTCTGTGAACATAATGCAAATTATGAGCTATGGACCTATCAGAATCATGCATTGAGTTCTGTGCAGAAACTGACATAGCTAAATCTCCAAATTTCTGATTCCATGAAGATAACTGTAACACAATGCTGCTCACGAAAACAAAACAATGCAAAATAAAGTTTTTGTATCAGTTTTATTCAGGTACAATGACGTCGAACCTTTGTAAAAGAGCCTCGGCTCAAAGGTATTTGTAATCCTAGAACAAATAAATAAATAAAAATAAACAGTTAAATGTGGAAACTTTAGGGGAATGCATGTAATTTGTAAGAATAAGAAATCTGAATCGAGAGGTTGGTAATGCAGTGGAACAAACTTTGTGGTGGTATAATAAGTCATTTGATTCACATGATGTAGTAGATAGCACATATATGTGTATATATATATATATATATATATATATAGATAGATATATATAGATAGATATATATAGATAGATATATATAGATATATATAGATAGATATATATATATACACACACACACACACACACACACACACACAGTATATATATATATATATATATAGTGTATGGTAGAATGTTGTTATGGACAGAAATCCATAACTAGAATGGAGTTGTTATGCTGCAGTAGCTATGTCATCACAGCTGTTATGTTGCACTAGCTACTGTATGTCGCTGCTGCAGCATAACAACTTGGAATGCTGCCACATAGTTGCTTTCCTCAATCCAGTTAAACTGGAAGTTGCTGTTTTTTTTTTTAAACTTGAACTTGCAGAAACATCTGCAGCACACTGTGTAAGTTAAAAAAAGGAAAATGTTAACATTTCTATTCTCTGTCGTTTTCTCCAGCTGGTTTTCTGTGATTTTCTATGCTGTGACTGCTCATACTTTATAAAAGATTGTGTATGAGCAGTCATACACAAACAAGGAAATTCTTGTATCTTGAGGTTCCCTTGGTAACAGAGTACCTCATCTGTTGCCAAAGAAACCTCGCGATACAAGAATATCCTTGTTATGTATGACTGCTCATACACAATCCTCTATATATTTTATCTAATATGTGTTTCTTCCCATTGCCATCCATCCGCTACCTCAGCCTGGTCACGGAACTCGGCTTCCATCTCCACATTGACCGTATCCTCCAATACTCACTGACTTGCCCCTTAGGGTGGAGATTGTGTTTAAGCAATTGAAAAAGGACAGAAACTGCTATGCATATTATTTCTCTAACTCCATGACTAGTAACCAGACCTTTGTTTTGTTTTTATTGCAGTTTCAGAAATGTTAACTGTTGCATGCCTGGCAGTGCTCATGATGCGAATGTACTTCGCAACTCCTCAGTTTTCAAGGATGCACAAAATCTTCGACCCGGATATTCAGACTGCGCTGAGCAGTGGCGCAAACCTGGGTGCAGCGCAACTGGGCTGCGCCAGGGCATGGCCCAGGCGATATTCAGCAGTGCTGTGCCATGGCTCAGCACCACTGAATATGGCACAGAAGGCGCACACACTGTGAATGGCACAGTGGTACAGTGCCAGCGCAAGACACAGAATAGGAGCAGGGGGATGCACCAGCGCAAGTGCAGTTGCGCTAGGTGCAGCACCTGCGATATTCAGTATGGGGCATGCAAATGAGGCCATTATGCATGCAAGATGCGAATGGGATCATTTGCATGTCATTATGGCCTCATTTGCATGTGATGCGCCGATCCCCAGTGATTTGTGCCTGGCGCCCTGCCAGGCTGCAGCCGTCGGGGATAGACACCCTGCTGTGCCATTGAAGTCCCCCCACTCCCGTATGCCCGATCGCAGGCATATGTAAATATAAGATCCCTGGTGGTCCAGTGGTAACCTCCCCATTGCCCAATCATGGGCATACATAAGGAGTAGATCCCTGGCGGTCCAGTGGTAACCCCCCCCCATCGCCTGATTGTGGGCATATGTATATTCAGATCCCTGGTGGTCCAGTGGTATGCCCTGTTTGCTCCGATTGTGGGCACATGTAAACGAATGATCCCTGGTGGTTTAGTGGTACTCCCTCCCACCCACCCACAGAGGTCCCCACCACCCAGCCCCCGTCATCGGTGGGCGGCAGCGCCGCCTGCATGCCACCCAGCCGCCCACGAATGACAGCGTACTGTATGATCTGTTTGCCTATTGGTCCACTGTGGTCACTGTGTGGACAATGGGTGTACGAGACCATACTGTACTACTCAGGCCCGATATGTGAATGAACCTATTCATTCACATATTGAACCTATATAACACAATATGGTCTGCGCCCGACCAGATGCTCGCGGTGGACCAATAGGTGCACAGATCGTGCGCTGTCATTTGGCGGGTGGCCAGGTGGCATGGTAGTGCTGCTGCCCGTCGATGGCGGGGGTGCTGGTTGGCGGGGACCTCTGTGGGTGGGTGGGAGGGGGTACCACTAGACCAGCAGGATTGTTCATTTACATGTGCCCATCGTAACAAGGATAGGCACCACTGGACCACCAGGGATCTGAATATACAAGTATGCCCACGATCGGGTGATGGGGGCTTCCCACTGGACCACCAGGGATTTTCTCTTCACATATGCTCATGATCGGGTGATGGGGGGGTTACCACTGGACCGCCAGGGTTCTACTCTTCAGTTATGCCTGCAATCAGGTGATATGGGTGTAACCCCCTTGTTCCCAGGGGTTACTAGAATCCCACTTAGAACCAGTGGCAGGCAGGGAAAGGCAGCTTGTGAGATACCAGTTAAATGGGTTTCACACTGTGTCACTCTGTTCTCAGTTTCAGCTGAGCTGGAGTGATGATGTCACCACAGAATTCTCGCAGCAGCATAAGCCACAATGGAATGCTAGCTACAGGGGTTAGCAATAGAACGTTGGGGGATTCAAGCCAGTTTTCAAGAGAGAGAGAGAGAGAGGAGTGCTGCTGTGTGCAGCTCCTCAGAGCCAAGCTCTGATATAGAGCTACAGTAGAAAGAAGGGGTTGTGTGTTCTCACCCTAGAGAGGAACATAGAAGAGACCAAAGGGAAGTGGTAGAGACCATTCCTAGAAGTTGTTCCAGTGCCTGGAGGTATGGGGGGAATTCCAGGAGTTCAGGGGCAACCCCCTGGTCCAGCCAGGAGAGGGAGAAGCTGCCCGAGTGTTGAGTTTGTACTGTGAGTACCAGAGAATCTGTTGTGGGAAAGAAGCCCTGGGGCACCTGCATACCGTGGTGAGTTCTACTCTGATACAGAGAAAATATACACCAAGACAGAGTTTAGAGTAAAAGTTTCTGCCTACTATGGGGTCAAAGGAAGACTTGCCAAGTACAGAACTTTTAGTTTGTGTGTGACTTAAAAGCATCTGCAACAGTGGGGGTCTAGGGTAAAGACAGAGCCACTTACAGAACTTTTAAAATCAGGACACCTCCAGAGTGAATGGTAGAATGTTAAATGTGCTAAACATTTCAAGAGAGCATCTACAACCAGAGTTTTCAAAGAAAGGTGTTGTAACCAAATGAATGGCCGAGTATAGATTTGGGAGCAAGAGGTGGGAGACCCCCCCCCCCAATCTGGAGTAACCAGGTTTACTTCTCCGGGTTCAGTTTGGGCACCTATGGCTTTATCTCAGACACTTGGCCAGTGTCTGAAGAAAGCACCCAGATGTGGGATTTGGGATTTTTCCCTTAGAGCTAGAAAGTGCTTGTGGGGGGTTTAGGGAGCCACCATCAACCTCCATGCCATGTGGAAAAGTGTCCTAGTACTGACTGGGGTGCCATGTCAAGGAATAGAAGAGAAGTGTACCACTTAGGGCCATGTGAGCCCAGATCCATTCAGAACCTGAGGGTTCGTTGTGAAGAAGTGTGCTCTGTACCTCAGTAATCTGCATTACCAGTGAGTGTAGCCCTGTGGGGGTCCATCTTTGCTTTGTTATTCTCTGTGTTATGTGAATAAAAGCCACACTCTAGAATCCCATTCTTGGTTTGTACATTTCAGTTATTGCTTCCAGTGTCCGGATTTACTTGGGTGCCCCTGACAAGAAGTACAAACCTAGCATAATGCTGAGCAAACGTTTTCTCACAGGGACCCAGGTTGATGGCCATGTTAAATGGTCCCCCAAGGTGTGAGCCAGGTAGTTGCCACACTTGGTTTGCCTGTCTAAGAATGGCAGACTATGAAGTAGAAGTAATGGGTCCACACAGTTTCTGTAAAAGATAATTGATAGTGACTACCCCCACCCCTCTTGGTGGTGCCTAGATGTGAGAGGAGCAGCCCTGCTGACAGAGAAAAAAAGGGAGGCCGGTGGGGGCAGGTTACAGGAGGATTACCACTGGACCTCCAGGGATCTGACTGTATGGATGCTTGCGATCGGGCAGTAGAGGCTTCCCACTGGACCACCAGGGATCTTATGTTTACACATGCCCACGATCGGGCGATGGGGCATATGTCTACCAGGGCAGGGTGCTTGTGGATGGTGTACCTGCTGGCCGGGTGGCAGCCCATGGCTGGCGGCTGTTGCGTTGCGCCATGCACTACAGCTGCCTGCTTGTGGGTGGCCGGCATTTGAGCCTTTTTTTGGCTCAACTTTGTGCACCAGTGTGTGGCGCATGTAGGGGTTGCACCAGCATGTCGCCGCACATCCGGGGCTGAATAGCCGGGATGTCGCCGCATATGCCGACACGCCCAGCAACTGTGCCACATACATTACCAATGTGCCCCGGCGCATCAGGAGTTGCACCACACAGCCTGCCCCTTTGAATATCACGTCGGACGCATTGGGGGATTGTACATGGCACAACCCTGTTGCGCCAGGCGCAACCCCTTTGAATATCCAGTTATCTGTGTTGATTAGTAACAGAACAATACCATTGTTCATTGTAGGTGACCCAGCTTATCCCTTACTACCTTGGTTGATTAAGGGGTACACTGGTGTGGGTAATCTAACACCAGAGAAAGAGTCATTCAATGTTTACCATAGTACTTGCAGAATAACAGTGGAGCATGCATTTGGCTGGCTAGAAGGCCGCTGGCGGACATTATTGAAGCGGTCAGACTTTGACCACACATTTGCTCCATATGTGATAGTCACTGTTGTGCTTTGCAAAACTTTTGTGAATGCAAGAAGGAGGCAATTCATACACGGTGGTTAGAGACAGTTGGACATAATGAATGAGAATTTCCTCAGCCTACCTCTCCAGCATCGCAACACTCAGTCACCGATGCAGCTGCCATAAGGGATCACCTAATGCATTACATGGCAACCAATTACCCACTGAGGACAGATCTTCAATGTCAGAGTAGAACAATACACAGATCACGTTTAATGAATATTTTATTAGCAGTGAATGTTATTTTTTATATGTACATACTGTAGTTTAGAACAGTCATTATTTGTTTACATATACTTTTTTTTAACCAATTAGTCATTAAGTAGTTATGATATCCTGCATCTTTTGAGTTATCAAAATTAATACTTAACACTGTTTTTCAGTGTAAAATAAAATGTTTAACAACTTGTGTAGTAATAATAAAAATATCAATCTACACATGTATTAGTTATTAGTCGATCTTTTATTGAAATTTTAAAAGTAAGTAATTATAATAGTATTGATGAAAAGTCATAGAATAAATATTTCCTTAATCACTGGTACTTATTTAATTTATTTATCAACATTTCTTGTAGACAATGGGCCAGATATTCAAAAGGGTTGTGCCATGCGCAACAGGGTTGCGCATGCTCAAGTCCTAAATTGCGCCATTCTGCGATATTCAGCAGGAGGCAGTTGCGCCACTGAAAACAGGCTGAGCAACAGCGCAATGCAAATGAATGCATGCTCAACTGGAGGAGGAACCATGCATAAACTGCACAGCCGATATTTCAACCCGGGCTGTGCAGAAACAACTGCGCCTGCAGGACTTTGAGCAAAAAAAAAAAAAAAAAAAAAAAAGGCTTAAGTCGAGGACCACCCACAGGTGAGCTGCTGTATTGCAGGGGCGCAACACAGCAGCTGTCACCTGTGGCTCGCTAACTCAGTCCCTGTGCCCCCCGCAGCCCGATCGCGGGCATAGTATCTCCCCACCAGCCCGATCGCGGGCATCAATGTAACTCCCCCTCCTCCCGTTCACATCCCTAGTGGTCCAGTGGACGAAATGCCCGATCGCGGGCGGTATGTTAAACCCCCTCCTCCCGTTCCATCCCTGGTGGTCCAGTGGACGAAATGCTCGATTGCGGGCAGAAAGTAAGCGGAACCCCGAACATCACCCTTGTGCCCGATTGCGGGCAGAAAGTGGCAAACCCCCTGAACATCACCCTTGTGCCGATCGCGGGCAGTAAGTAAAGTCGAACCCCCACCGAACATCATCACTTGGCGCCCGATCGCGGGCAGTAAGTAGTGGAACCCCAAAACATCTCCCTGGTGGCTAGTGTCACCACGCACCCACCACAAGCCCCACCACCCGCTCCCCCGGCAGCCAGCGGGCGGCAGCATCCCACCCGCCTGCCGCCCGCACTTCGACTGGTAGGGCTGCGCCCATTAGTGCAGGCAAAGAGCCAATGGGTGTGCAGCCTCCCCATCTGCGTGACAGTCAGATTTGTGAATGATCATTCACAAATCTGGACTCATCATCTCTGCTTATGACTTCATGCCCGGTGGCTCTTGCTCACAATAAGAACCTCTACGGCAGTCAGTCGGCGGGCGGCGGGCGGGTGGGACTGCCGGCTGCGGGGGCGGACGTGGTGAGTGGGAGTGGAACTGCTCTGAGAATGCTTCAGGAGGTCAAAGGTACTGCCAGCGATCGAGCATTCGATCACTGGACCACCGGGGAGATGTTCGGGGTGAAAGTTCATACTTGCCACGATCGAGCACAAATGATATTCGAGGGTTCGTTACTTCTGCCAGCGATCGGCATTCGATCCACTGGACCACCAGGGATGAGCGAGAAGTTTTCAACATACCGCCCGCGATCGGGCATTTCGATCCACTGGACCACCAGGGATATGCGGGAGGAGGTGGGAGCCACATTGCTGCCTGCGATCAGGCTGCATGGTGCGTCGGTCCCCGACGGCTGCTGCCTGGCAGGGCGCCAGGCGCAAGTCCTCGGGGATCGGCGCACCTACATGCTAATGGCATGCAAATGGGGCCATAATCAGATGCAAATGGCCCCCCCTGTGCCTTGCATGAATTATGGCCCCATTTGCATGTCACCTTTTGAATATCGTGATTTTGCACATGGCGCAATGGTACTTGCGCCACCGCAAGTTGAATGCTCCACTCTGACAACTTGCGGTGGCGCAAGTTCCACTGCGCCATGCCAGTGGCTGTGGCTGGGGGTGATATTCAAGGTTGCTCAATAGCTCAACTCCTTTGAATATCGCCCGGCCACTCCCCAGCGCAACTATTTTGCGCAGCGCAAGGGCTTGCGCCTCAGAATGGCGCAGTTTGAATATCCAGCCCAATGTCTAAAACTGCACTAAGGGAGAGACTAAAAATCAATAGCAAACAATGTACAACATTAAATTTAATGAGTAACATTTAAAATGCAAATTTGACAAATTCAACTACATACTGTATTATTTAAACTCCACTCTGCATATGAAATTTGACCAGTACTACATGAAGGTCTCACATTTGTTCTCCATTCCGACTGAGAATAGTCATAATTGTACTGCACAGGTTGCATTGTTGCATAAATCTTTGCGGAATTAACAGACAGATTAGATAGATGACTGAGAATTTGAATGCGTGGAGCTGTTAATGTTTTTTTATCATGGTCGATAAAGCTTTTACAGCCTTTTCAATATTTTTACCACTTTCCTTCACAAAGAATGTCAGCAATTTCTCTTTCCACTCCTGTCTTGATTTCCGTTGTTCTTCCATCTATTTCTGGCACCTGTCTTCGAGTTGAAGTAGAAAATTATGATGCTCCTTTGACCACTCAGTAAGGGCGGATGTGATTCTTCCAGCTATACCACATGGTCGCCTATTCCTCATTGTACGATCTGTGAGAATATGTGTGTGGAGACAACAAGAGTACATTACTTCAATATGCTGGTTAAAGTAGTAGATCATTCACTGCTTTATTAATTAAGCAATAAGGCATGACCAAGGGTTATGTTATGGTCTGTTAATCACCTTCTAGGGGTGTACTGTGGCACGAGGTATAGCCAAGTGCCACATGCCCCAGAAGGTGATTAACTGACCATTAACATAATCCTAGGAGTGCTCTTATTATAATGAAAAAATGTTTTTAAACAGTGTTAAACCTTGCTCAGCATATAGTTAAGCTCTACATGTATGTTAATAAAAGATTAACATAAGGTTGTTGGAATGTTTGCAGCCAATCAGAAAGCTCCATTTCTCAGACCCTTTTTATAATACAGAACAATAGGATTAGTTAGGTGTACATGTCGGATATGTGTGTGTGTGTGTGTGTGGGAGTTCACATGAAGATATATGGTACGGCATTGGAATTCATATGGGCCATGTATGACTAAGGCCATCCATGGGAAGGGTTCATGCCTGCTATGTGGAGGGGAGGGGGGAGAGTGAAGTGCATGCAGTTAGGCACATCACGTCTTGTGTTGCATTCAAATGCAGCATTAAGATTCATAGATAGTTTTCGTTTAAGCAATAAGGCGTGACCAGGGGTTGGATTAACAGTCTGCTTATCATCACCAAGGGGTTACGTTAATCGTATGTTGATCACCCTCCTCTGGTGTAATGTATCACAAGGCGTGGTCGACTGCTACCTGCCACTAAAGGGTGAATAACTAACCATTAACATAACCCATGGGAGTAAGGCACAACAGGGTGTGTGTTACTGGGAATTTACCCATGCCTTGTGTGGTGTGCTGAGATGCGCAGCTGAGTGACTTAAACACACAAGGAGTGGATAAATCATCCGATAACTCATACCCTGGATTGTCTTACTACTTGATAAAGAGAGCAGTACAATAACTGTCATCTTCAGACAGCTATGTCGCATGCTGCCGTTGTGGTATGTGGGTGGGTGGAGCTGTCCGCTGACAGCGAGACCCTGCTGGGTGGGGGTGGAAGGGTGGGTTCTGGTGCCTGGATGGATATGGAAACTTGCCATACCATCCGACCGCTGTGGCGAATGGCCTTAACGGGTGATGGGCGGGGGAGGCTGCAGCATCACTACTATTGCCAGCGGAGGGCAGCTGTCACGAGGGCTTGTGGGGGTTCTGCTGGCACCAATACCATTGCAGGGCGGCATATACTGGGGGCTTGCAGCAGGAAAGGGAGGGGGCCTGCTTGTGCCGCAGTACCGATGCAGGGATCAGTATTTCTTGGGCTGGGGGGGATATATACAGGTCAACGTGTTCCACTGAGACACCCCTGCAGGAGCAATGCAAATAGGGACATGTATCTCCCTGCACCTCATCTGTGATTCGCCCAATTTGAATTCAGTGCATCTCCCATGCACTGGGGCAGCCGAGATGCACTGAGCACATCTTTGTGAATCTTGCTCGTCTTTTTGTAATCGATGCTCCCATAATGAACCTTATTAATGCCATGTAGATACTTGATGGTCTCTGTCATATTGTCCTCTCTCTCCTCTCCTCCAGGGTACACATATTTAGGTTGTACAGTCTCTCCTTATATAATTTTTGATGCAGGCCATGCACCATCTCCGTTTCCTTTTCTTGAACTGCCTTTACCCTGTCTATGTCGTTACATAGATGTGAACTCCATAAGTGGGCACAGTACTCCAGATGGGGTGTAACTTATGATTTGTACAGGTGCATCAACATCCTATTTCTTCTGCTGGTGATACCTCTCTCTGTGTACCCAGTACTCTTTTAGGCAAAACTCACATATTAGACACATTGTTTTGTCTACTCTAGGTCATCTGATATGACCACCCCCATATCCCTTTCCTGTTTGGGGACCATCAGTATCTAATGTGCCCAATATGCTTGAATTCTGAACTGCCTTGCATTGATTATTCTCTGCCAATCTCCTGATCATTCATTTATATTACATAGGTCCCGTCTCATCTTTTCAAACCCCTTCCAGAGTGTCTACCCTGTTGCAGAACTCAATAGCATTAAAAAAAGAGGTATTCCTTTCCTTACAGGCCACTCAGAGTCTCCCTTATGAAAAACAGTATAAGCATAAAACGGAAAAAGTCACACAGTGCAAGTCAAGGTGTGAAGCATTAATTACTTAAGTAATGAGGTACAACAGGGTGTGGGTTATTGGGGGATTTACCCACGCATTGTGTGGTGCGAAATAAGGCACAGCCGAGTGACTTAACCACACAAGAAGTGGGTAGATTCCTCAATAACCCACACCCTGGAGTGCCTTATTGAGATTATACAATGCACCTATGTGTAAAATAAATTTAAAATGTGTTTAATTATGTTTATTATAAATGCCATTTCTCAGTCGTGGGTTATTGCAGGATATACCCACGGTCATATGATGTGTTTTGACCAATGAGGTTACAGAATTTAATTCCTCATTGTATAATACAGTATGCAGTGTATTGCCTAGATGCTACAGCTCGGAACCAAGACCATGAAAAACTTGTAGACTCACCACACTTGGATTTGTGAACCACATCATCAGTCTATGAAATATGCAAAACAGGATCAGACCACGTTGCCTATGCCTTAATCCAGCACTGTAACATAGTCATGGTGTATTGCTTGACTATTACAGAAAGAAAAAATGAATACCTGCTTCCTCGTTGATTCCATCTGTGCACACACTTGTAATGTCTTCTGTTTGAGAGGCAGATGCAACATCATTTTCTTCATCTGGCAAATAATGGCCTTTAACAATAAAGAATACACATCTTAATTTAACAGGTATAACTATGCATCCAAAGTACATGTCATAGTCCCCGCCACCCAGACACACACCACTGCTTTGTCCCACTCGTTCGTAAAACTTCCAGTTGTCATACATTATACCACACCCTATCGTAGCGCATTCAACTTAGACACCACCATCTCGGTAAAAGGGTGCCTCCTCATCTCCCTCCTACATCTTCCACCCTCCACCCATAGACTATGTCAACTCTTTTCCCTACATTGCCTCAGTTTGAATGCCACTTCGGTTCCACATTTATTTACACCTTTCAGATATTTGAAAGATTCAATAAAATCCATCCTATCCCTCCTCTCATCCAGTGTACAAATGTTCAGCTCATTCAGCATAAACTCATACACCTTTCATTCCACCATCTTCCTTTTTTGGCCCCTCAATTACATTTATAATGTAGGGTGGCATGTTGATAGTAATGAAAATCTGACACTTTCTAAATGTTGTTATGCTGCATTAGCTATGTCATCATAGCTGTGATACTGCACTAGCTACGTAGTTACTGCAACATAACAACATGGCACATGTTCCCTCTCGCGCGCTCTACATGTTAAAAAGGCCTAAGTGAATCTTTCAGCAGGTCCCGCGGTATGGCAGTGGTCAGATAAGTGGCGATCCCCAGTGTAGGCGGTTGTTAGGACTGATACCACAGATGCTCCAACAGCTCTATCTGTTTAGCCCCGTTTCATGTAAATGTAACGTGCCCGTAAGAAAAGAACACAAATGGCAGCAATGCCAGCAACTGGGACTGCGCCAGTGAATAGCATCAGAGCATCGGCGGCGAAGCAACAAGAGCCACAACTGCCATCTTCTCCTGTTCTTCTAACATTCCCTTAAAAAAAAAAAAAAAGAACGAAAAACAACAGACCCTGCAATACACTATAAAAACAATCACTAGACACCTATTGGTAACAAGCTCGGTTACTGTGTCTTGAGGTTGCCCTTGATGACCAAACCTCTCAGACTTCACTTTCAAGGTTACTGCGGGCGCCATGGCAACCTCTCGACACACTAACCAGCTTGTTACCGATGAGTGACTAGCGATCATTTTCTATGTATCCATTATCAGATATTACATCAAGTACTGCACACAGTGCTCCTAATGAGTCCTGGCCAAGGAGCTGCAGAAAGGCAGGATCCCATCTCTATGCCTGGACTACAAACACCTTGCAATACACCCCAGCATCCTGGTTGCCTGAGCCACAATTTTCCTGCTTAGGGCCGATGTGCTCATGCACCCTTTTACAAACACCCAAGGTCACTTCTCATCCTCAATTCCCCAGCCACACTCCACCAAACCAGTATTAATCTGCTTGTTCTGAAATTCATGTCACCACGTCAATATGACATGTCTGGATACTTCTGCCGAGTGCAAGCTACACACACGTTGTTGATTGGAGAGTTGGAACAGGTAAAGATTATATCCAATGACAGTAATTTAGGTGATTTAATTGACGACAAGCATAATACAAAGACAACACACACACACACACACACACACACACACATATCCATATGCGCACACACAATCACAGAGACACACACAGTAGCATGTACACATACCAAGACACACGCATGCACACAAACACACACACGTCCCAATAACTACCATGAGGACTTGAACCTCATTCTGACATAGGACAGAAGTGCAAACCACCAGGATGTTTGTTATGGTATGGAATAATTGTACATAGCACACAACACATATCTATACACACACACACACACACACACACTCACTAACATGGATACTCCCACAATACAGCAATAGGAAATAAAGAAAATGTATTTTTTAGGCCCACATTATACTAACACAGTATACCATGAGCCACTATAGGTGATGGCAGGATTTCCTCATGCCCCGTATGGTGGTATATCCTGTCATGACACACACGCCCTCTCATGGTGTACTGTTTATGTGAACATTATTTAACACTAGCAATTTATAACTTACAGCTGTCAACACTAGGGACAGTATTTTGCTGGTCGACTACACCTGCATCATCAGAAAATGCATCTGGCACCAGCGTCTGCATCCCTATATCTAGACCTCCACCTGGCAAGTCAGATAATGGTCGCTGTCCTAAAATTTCATTCAGCATATCATAATATGGAAATGAATTGTTAGCACCTGCCCCATTCCTGTTCATTGCTCTTTTAGCTTTATAAAATGTACTTCACTGAGCCTTCCATTTCCATCTCAATTGTACCTCACTTCTTACAAATTTTGCCTCATTTAGCTTATCTACTGCTGCTGTATACAGGTCTGAGTGCCTCCTCTTTCTCCCATCTAACTCAACCATTACATTGAGATCTTTCAATATTCTGATAAAACATATTGTCTCCTGTTCACGCCATGGTCTGCCATCGTTTTCTGCCATGATCACCTAGAAAACTAACTATTTATCCTGTCAGATACCACAAAGCTGTCGAAATCCTGTCACTGGTGCTTGTTCAGATATGAATGCCTAAAACTGAGGGACCACAGACATGCACACTCCAGCTGTGCAATACCAC
Organism: Neoceratodus forsteri; assembly: GCA_016271365.2. NCBI lineage: Eukaryota > Metazoa > Chordata > Ceratodontiformes > Ceratodontidae > Neoceratodus > Neoceratodus forsteri. The sequence continues at coordinate 93,927,560 of JADMNL010000023.1, read as the reverse complement.
ACTTGCGCACAGTGCAGACTTCAATCGGGTCCACTGTTTACATTTCTCTTGTAACCCGACTCAACTGAATCAATTGTTTTGAACCGCATGCTGACGATTGAGGCTGAGTTCAGACCAGATTTAAACTCGGTCGCGGTTTACATGTGACATGCAACAGAGTTACGAAGAATCGATCGCAAGCTTGGAGGAGTCCCAACCCGCCTACAGCCTTCGTGTAAATGAAGTAAATGTGATGTGTATCTGCCATCTCAGTTAGTCTTCAGTTAGTGGAGAGGGAGAAGGAGGCTTTAGCTGGTGGCTGTGTGTGTGTCAGTGGATCTGAAATATTTTCTTAGCTGGTATTTCTGTGTGTTTGAAATTGTATTTGAGGGCTGGTCTTAACTGCCATTTATTGTGCTTTTACATTTAGTTTGGGCAGGATAAAGGGATTCTAGCAGACAAGTTGGTGTCACTGTCAGAGGACTCCTTGGCTGATTGTGTTTTGACATAGCCTGTGGTGTACTCCCACTGTCCCACCCACAACCCACCCACTCCAAGGCTCACCCTACATTTATTGGGTGAGTCTCATAAGGCCTTGCAACATCCTAATCTTATCAGGGTGATGCTTGGGCAGTGCTGGCTACTGCATTTTGGGTACTGTTTGTATCAATTGCTTGGGCATATGCTGGCTACTGCTGGGAAAAGGGTAGATTGAGTGTATACGGATTGGAGGGTACTTTTTTTGCTGCGGGGGGCCCATATTGCCCACACCTAACAGTGAGGATGGGATCGAATGATGCAAGAGCCAGTATCTTTGGGAGGGTGGTTGGGTGTACGGGGTGTGGGGCCGCCATAATATTGAATTGGGCATGGAGGTTTGGGGGATGCCCATTGTGTTACCAGATGGCAGGCCTCAGGCGGGAGGTCAAGGGGATCAGGAAGCAGTTGGAGGAAGGGAGGAGTGGGTTGGAGAGGGAAGGGGGACAGGAACCATATGATGAAATGCGAGGACAAAATGGCATACCCCAGGGTATAGGGGCGGGAGTGAGAGGACTAGCACCACATGGTCACTCCGGGGGGGGGGAAGAGACATGAAAATACTAGTGTACGGTCTTCACTCCGAAAGGAGGGGGTGGCCCAGAGAGAGCCAAGAAGGGGGAGGGGAGGGGGACAAGAGTGGGCGAGCTTGGGGCAGGCATCACACTTACAAATCGCTTCACTCTGCTATACCCAGACAATGAGGTGAAAGAGGCTGGCGGGCAAGGGGTGCAGGATGATGGGTAGGGATTGGTTAGGTGTCAGAGGGGGTAGAGGATAGATGGGGGGAGCCTGATCCAAAGGAGGGGAGGGCATGGAGAATGTGAGACCAGGGCACCAGATGGGTGGGGAGGGGGCAGAAGCCTTGGTCTGAGGGAGGTAAGGCAGAGGGGGATGCAGAAAATAGAGTCAGGGTGGATGAGGCCAGGACGCAGGACAGGACAGGGCAGAGTTGAGGAAGGGAAAAGAGGATGTAACCCCCCTGTTACCTGGGGTTACTAGAATCCCAGTAAGACCTAGTGGTGGGCAGGGAAGGCAGCTTGTGAAACTCCAGTTAAATGGATTTCACACTGTCTCACTCTGTTCTCAGTCTCAGCTGAGACTGAGGGATGACATCATTTAGAACTGTTGCAGCTGCATAAGCCACACTGGAATGTTGCAGTTGGAGGTTAGAGTAGAACGTTGGGGAATTTGAAGGAGTCTGTAAGAGTTCAGTAGAGTGTGTGCAGTCTGTGAGAGGTGCTCTGCTGTAAGCAGGCCCTCAGAGCTCTAAGCTCTGTCAAAGAGCTACTTTTGGTTTTTTAGTTGTGTGTTTCCACCTGAAGAGGAACACAAGAAGAGCATATTGAAGTGGTGGAGACCGCTCTCAATGGCTCAGGACCCCATCCCTGCGGGGATGGGGGGAAGGAATCAGCCTGCTTCCAGGGGCAACCCCCTTGGTCCGGCTAAGGAAAAGAAGCTGCCTGTTTATGTTTGTGCTGAGGCACCAGAAGCTCTGGAAGAGAGTTCATTGAGGAGGAAATGCCTGTGGGGCACCTGCAACTGAAGGGTGAGTTCGCTCTGCTAAAGGGCTATGTGTTTTCACCTGCATCAAGATGAAACTAAAGGGACTGTTACTGTGGGGTCAGGAAAAGACAGCCAAGTACAGTTTAGAAGATGCGGGGATTGGACTGCTTAACTCTGTGGGGGGTCTACAGCAATGGACAAAACCACTTTTTAAGTATGTTCAAGTTCCAGCACAAATGGGATGTAAAGACAGTAGACTGAATGTGATATACATTAAAAAGAATCTACACAGCAAAGTGTGTTAAAGGATGAGGTGTTAGAGTCCAGAGAAATGGCCGGGTATGAATTATGGGAGCGAGAGGTGGGAGACCCCCCCATCAGTAGTAACCAAATTCACCTCTACGGATTTGCTTTGGGACACCTATTGCTTTCTCTCAGGTACTTAGCCAGTGCCTGAGGAAAGTACCCAGACATGGGATTGATGAGGAAGATTCCCTTAAGGAGCAGAAGTGCTCATATGTGGTTTAGGGAGCCACCAGTAAATGTTTCCATGCTATATGGAAAGTGTCCAAGTGGTTGGCAAGGGAGCCGAGGCAGGGAAAACCCAGAGCAGCATACAAGTTTGGGCTATGTGCCCAGTGTGTTTCAGAGCCTGAAGGCTAAAGTGATGAGGATGTGTTCTGGTCTCCTTAAATCTGCATTACCAGGAGTGTAGCCCAGTGGGGGTCCATCTATGCTTTGTTTATTCTGTTGGATGTGAATAAAAGCCACACTTTAGAATCCCACTTCTGGTCTTGGACATTACAGTTATTGCTTCCTTTGTCTGGAGTTACTTGGGTGCCTCTGTGCACAGTAGCCAACCCTAGCCTATGTGCCGGGTGACATATTCCTCCCTGAACCCAGCCCACCAGGTAGAGCTGTCAGATGGAAATGGCATACCTGGGTGGGGGTTACAAAAATGGAGGCACCACTGAGGATTTGGGTTTGGAATTTAGGGAGGAATGTAAGAAAGGTCTCTCGGACAAAGGCTAGCGTTTTGGCTATCTGGCAGTGGGTAGCCCAAAAAGCTAAAGCAATGTTAACTAATGTGCCGCTGTGTGCTGTTTTCCATGTGCTGCTGTTAAAATGCTAACTGTTTACTGAGGAGCAGTAAAGCCTGAGAGTGTATGCCCTTGCCCTGCATCAATTTACAGCATTTGCCAGCTTTTAAAAGGGTTTGTGACAAAGAAAAGTGTGGAAAACTGTGGGTAGCAAAAAGAAAATTGTGCCCTAGATGTTGGAAATGCTTTCTGTGTGGACTGAGAGACTTGCTGTGCTTAATGGCCATGAAAATTGGCTGAAATGGGCTCCCGCCGTGGAGTCAGTTTAAAAAAAAAAAAGTGCGGTTTTGCAGTTTAAATTTGCCTGCTTGATGATCGCCATGAGAAGAGCACGAGAGGAAAAGAGGCTCATTTGCATGGTGTTGACTGATTGGTGAGACTGCAATCAGTCCCGCCCCCAAGCCAGCTCTAGAGCGACTGCACAGCATTCGAGAGGGAGAGTGAGTGGAGTGTGCAAACTGGCTTACCAGGAGGAGCGTCGCGGTGACTGAAAGCACTGTAAAAAGTTTAAAAACGGACTTTTCTGTTTACATTTGGGCTCAACCCGCATCTCAGTCGACTGGACTGTGAGTGTGGTGTTCAGAGGGACAATCGGCAGGACTGCCAACCCACTTCTTTCCAGAGGCCTCCAAGACTGGCTGCAGGCTGTTTTCCATCGCAGCAAACAGCTACTGATAACAGTGAGTACCAAAAGAGAGAACTGCGCAAACTAAGTGATTTTGCCAAAAGCCAGCTGAATCTGTGTGTAGCAGTGTAATCACTTTGCAAACAAGGACTGTGTTAAGTTTTACCAGCAAAAACAAGAATTCTAAGCAATCGACTGTGAGCATAATTATAGGTTCAGCGTCAGTATAATTTTCAAAGCCATGAGACTGAGTTGCATCAGATATGCAGCAAGAAATACAGGCAATCCTGTGCTATGAAATACTGAGGCTTTAAGGGACTGTAAGCTAGAACAATGTCTTCAGCGAGTAAAAAGTCAGTGGTAAATCATAAATGTGCTAGGATAAAGAACAGTGTAAGTTTGTGCAGTTTGAGCAAAGTTATCAGTAGGGTGTGTAAATCGGATGTGCAGTGGCTTGACCCAATTACAGAATGTTGATGCGTAGGAGTGCTGCCGCCACCATTACAGGGTGGGGTAGTAATGTAAACACAGCAGCAGAGGAGCCATTTTGAAAGAGAAAGAAAGTTTTCATTGATGTGGGACTTGAAATAACAGTGGGCATTGTTTGTTTTTTCTCTGCAGTCATGGCTTCAGGACCAGCCCGATACCCGGATCATGCCTGGGCTGTGATAGCAGTAGAAGTTAACAAGTTAAGGGACATTGAGAGATGTAACTACGGAGGACAACTGCTTCCTCATGTGGTGATTCCTGGATATCCAGTGCAAGTATGTCTGATGTGCTTAAATGCTGGAAGGGACGTCTTCATGGTACCTCACTGTTCTGGGTGCCTAGAGAAATATGGTTTGTGTAAAGCGCCCAAGATTCGTTTGGCTCCCACATGGACAAAAGTTCAAGAATCTGTAGTTGGCAGCACACAGCACCAGGCAGAGCCTGTTGGAGAAGGACCCTCGGAGTGTGGTACAAAGCAAGAGGGTGCAGATTTACAGATAGAACAATGTGCTGATGTTTCAGAGTCTGAGTCGCAGAGAGACATTTCAGGAAGAGCATCAGTAGACCCTTGGAGAGAGGGGCCTAGCCCAAGTCTCATAGGTGAAGACAAGATGAGGGAGGCCTTTGAATGGGAGGTTTCAACCTCTGCACCCAGCGAAGAGTGGACAGTCTCAGGAGTGAGGATGACTGTTCATTCCTAGGCACAGATTCTCAGTGAGGAAGAAGAAGAGGGGGAACCTATGTGGCCTTGTGAAAAAGGAACTGGTACACAGCCTCAAGCTCTTGCCTCAGAGGAATGCATGGAAGAGAGTGGTGATTCCACTGCCCTGGCTGTGCAAGAAGAAGCCAGGGATCCATTTTTTGTGTCATTAAGAATACGTAGCTGGCAGAACCAGGACTGGCCACCTCCAAGCCAAGCCAGAGGTCTCAGGTTGACCAAAGCTAGTAAAGAGGAAAGACTGGTTCGCAGGAAGGCGAATGAAATCTATGGGATGTCCTTTTCTACCTTTCCTCGGAGAGTCTGGGAGGAGATTGAAAAAAGCAGAAAATCCTGGATTTGGGAAGAAGCAATGAAATGTGTGCATCCTGGTGCAAACAAGCTTGTCAAGAACAGAATGTTTCACGAAAAATGCAGCCAGTGGAAAAGAGGCAGGACACTGTTTATGGACACTGTTCGAATAGTGGATGGAGAGGGGACATGAAACCTTTCACAGTGTGAATTATGAGCTTTCAGATGGGGTGATAATTCCAGCACCTGACCCATTGTGCTATTGGCCACAATGCAAAGACCTTCCTGCGAATGTGCCCGTGCCTAAAAAATGGAAAGCAGAGCAGTGGTAGCCAGTGCTGCCACTCCAGCCGTTGCCGTACCTATGTTGTTCCACCAGTCTGGATGTCCAGGAACCATGTGCCCCACATTCATCAGTTCTACAGTGTACTGGCTTCCCAGGATCCATCGACTGGCCCACCAGATGACTTCAGATCCAGAGAGGACACCAGCCAAGCTGTATCCTGATTCATCGCCTGGGTATCAGATGACTTCAGACCAGCTGTTTTCCTTTTTTGTACCTGTTTCAAGGTTCCATCTCCAGAGATGACATCAGCTCAGCAGTTTTCAGATGTGCCCTCCTGTCATTTCCCGGAAGATGTCCGCCCAGCTGTATTGGAAGAATGCTGCCAGGGAGAGTCTTCGGCTGAGGACCAGGTGTGGTGCCATTTTCGTTGTACAAGGGACTGGTAAGTCCAGACTTTTCTGTTCTTATGACATTGCAGTACACACCCTATACTAGCAGACTCCACATGTTTGAACTGTCCTCAAAGACTCTACCCTTCAGGACTGTGGTTTGTTAGAACTGTGCTTCACCGGGCTCCGGCCCAGGAGAGACTCTATAATGGACTTGCCTTCGGGCACTGTGGTCACTAGATGGGACTTTTAGGGCACTCCATCCCCCAAATATTGTGTATTGTAAATAATGTCATTGTTTTCTACTGTTTTCTAGTGTTTATACTGTTTTTTCTACTTTTCTAAAAAAACTCTTTTTGGGATTCTCCAATGTTTAGTTGGTAGGGGTTTAGATAGACTGTGTATGCAGATTAGGAGTGTGTGTTGTCTTTCTTTTTCTTGCAGGTGTTCCTGAAAAAGACAGAAGAGAAGACAAGAAGAGGAGGAGGGACTCAGCGGAGTTCCTCAGTAGTACTTTAGAGTGTAGTGTTTAAAGTACTGTTGTTGTTGTTACTGTGTGTAACTTTTCCTTCCACAGGTATGGTTGTGGGGGAGTGTGGGAGTAATGCAGAGTGTATGGTATTAGCTCCTAGTGTGTGGTTGCATAGTGTCCAGGGTTGGGGAGGTCCCCTGTTTGTTTTGTTTTGGGAATTTTTAAGTTAGAGGCAGACAGATTTTCCCTAGAGGGCTAGGGGGGATATACAGGCTGTGGCCCTGACCTGCAGTAGGGGTTGCAGTACTGATCTATTAGGGCTATGCTCTGGACAGTTCTACCAGAGCCACCAGGTACCCATAGTCAGTGGGTAGAGTAGAGGCTGATACGTCAGCCGAAGGCCTCTAGACCCTTAGTGTTGTCTGTCTGTGCCTAGCACATGGTAGGAGGGGGCCTGATCACCCCTCTCCGTAGGTAACACATAGGGTAGGATGGCCTAGGTTGGGTAAATAATGACTGCGGACAGTCATTTTCCTGGCCCAGGGTGAGTGTAACCCCCCATTACCCAGGGTTACTAGAATCCCAGTAAGACCTAGTGGTAGGCAGGGAAGGCAGCTTGTGAAACTCCAGTTAATTGGATTTCACACTGTCTCACTCTGTTCTCAGTCTCAGCAGAGACTGAGGGATGACATCATTTAGAACTGTCGCAGCTGCATAAACCACACTGGAATGTTGCAGTCGGAGGTTAGAGTAGAACGTTGGGGAATTTGAAGGAGTCTGTAAGAGTTTAGTAGAGTGTGTGCAGCCTGTAAGAGGTGCTCTGCTGTAAGCAGGCCCTCAGAGCTCTAAGCTCTGTCAAAGAGCTACTTTTGTTTTTTTAGGTGTGTGTTTCCACCTGAAGAGGAACACAAGAAGAGCATATTGAAGTGGTGGAGACCACTTTCAATGGCTCAGGGCCCCATCCCTTCGGGGATGGGGGAATGGAATCAGCCTGCTCCCAGGGGCAACCCCCTTGGTCCAGCTAGAGAAAAGAAGCTGCCTGTTTGAGTTCGTGCTGAGGCACCAGAAGCTCTGGAAGAGAGTTCATTGAGGAGGAAATGCCTGTGGGGCACCTGCAACCGAAGGGTGAGTTCGCTCTGCTAAAGGGCTATGTGTTTTCACCTGCATCAAGATGAAACTAAAGGGACTGTTACTGTGGGATCAGGAAAAGACAGCCAAGTACAGCTTAGAAGATGCGGGGATTGGACTGCTTAACTCTGTGGGGGGTCTACAGTAATGGACAAAGCCACTTTTTAAGTATGTTCAAGTTCCAGCACAAATGGGATGTAAAGACAGTAGACTGAATGTGATATACATTAAAAAGAATCTACACAGCAAAGTGTGTTAAAGGATGAGGTGTTAGAGTCCAGAGAAATGGCCGGGTATGAATTATGGGAGCGAGAGGTGGGAGACCCCCCCCATCAGTAGTAACCAAATTCACCTCTACGGATTTGCTTTGGGACACCTATTGCTTTCTCTCAGGTACTTGGCCAGTGCCTGAGGAAAGTACCCAGACATGGGATTGATGAGGAAGATGCCCTTAAGGAGCAGAAGTGCTCATAGGTGGTTTAGAGAGCCACCAGTAAATGTTTCCATGCTATATGGAAAGTGTCCAAGTGGTTGGCAAGGGAGCCGAGGCAGGGAAAACCCAGAGCAGCGTACAAGTTCGGGCTGTGTGCCCAGTGTGTTTCAGAGCCTGAAGGCTAAAGTGATGAGGATGTGTTCTGGTCTCCTTAAATCTGCATTACCAGGAGTGTAGCCCCGTTGGGGTCCATCTATGCTTTGTTTATTCTGTTGGATGTGAATGAAAGCCATACTTTAGAATCCCACTTCTGGTATTGGACATTACAGTTATTGCTTCCTTTGCCCGGAGTTACTTGGGTGCCCCTGTGCAGAGTAGCCAAACCTAGCCTATGTGCCGAGTGACATACCTCCCTGAACCCAGCCCACCTGGTAGAGCTGTCAGATAGAAACGGCATACCTGGGTGGGGGTTACAAGGACAAGGAGGAGGGTGAGGAGGGGAGCACTCTGGGTAGGCCAACTCCGACACTGTAATTTCTAGAAGAGGGGGGTGTAGAGAGCACTAGGGCACAAGGGTCCGTTACTGCAGAACCTGAAGGGGGAGGGAAGGGAGAAGGAAAGCAGGAATAGGAGGCCTGGGTGGAGAAGTCAATGGCAACAGACCAACCGGCGAAGAGTTAAGTGGGGCGACTGGTAATATTCAGGCTGTGAGGGGTGCGAGGAGCAAGCTGGGAGAGGGAGACAGAAGAGGGAGCCTGTAGGGTCACAATCAAACTAGTGATGCCCAGGCTGTGGGAGGGGTGAGGAGCAAGCAGGGGGCCATAGTCAGGAGAAGGAGTCTGGAAGAGCACATACAGACCTGTGACCCCCAAGCTGCAGGGGGTGAGAGGAGAAAACTGGGGGACATAGGCAGAAAAGGGAGCCTGGAAGGGCATGCACAAAATAGAGACACCCAGGCTGTGGGGGGTGCAAGGAGCAAGCTGGGGGACGTAGACAGAAAAAGGGAGTATGGAAGGGCACAAATGGGCTAGTAACTTTGTCTGCTGACGCCATTCATTCCTACACCCTAGGGTGTTTTGTTGACTCCCTAACCAGATCTCCTTGCCCCTCCTCTCTGGGCAACATGCTCACCCCTGTCTTTCACTCTTGCTACCTTAGATCCTCTTCCTCTCCACTGCTATCTGTTCAGACATGCTCCACTAGAATGGGAGAGCAAGCCTTCTCCTACTTTGCACTTAAGTTTTGGAACTCACTCCCTGCTCATGTCAGACACTCCTCATCTCACATTACATTTAAGCGTGCCCTTTTTTCCCACCTCTGCTCTTGATAACTGTGACTGCACTTAAACTGCACTTAATTTCTGCTATGTCTCATTATTAAGACCCTGACTACTCTCTACTTTGACAACCAGCGTGTAATCTCCTTCCCTTTCCTAACCCTAAAGTCTTGTCTGCCTTCTTTCATGTACAGTATCTACTGTTGTGTTCCCACCTGCCTGTTTTTTCCACAGCTAGGCCTGTCAGACATAGAAACATAGACTTTGACGGCAGATAAGGACCACTTGGCCCACCTAGTCTGCCCATTTCCCTACCTACAGGATAAGCCGCAGATCCTAGTTAACCAACAGCCTATTTCTTCCTACCCCCCACAAGAATTGCCTTATGTCTGTCCCATGTGTTCTTGAATTCTCCCACAGTTTTAGACCCCACAACCTCCTCAGGAAGGCTGTTCCATGCATTCACTACCCTCTCTGTGAAAAAATACTTCCTCACATTGCCCCTGAACCGCCCCCTACCTCTATCTTTAAATTATGTCCCCTTGTTCTTGCATGTCTCTTTTTCTGAAAGATGCTATCCTCTTGGACTTTCTTGATCCCATTGAGGTACTTAAACGTTTCTATCATGTCCCCCCTCTCCCTCCTTTCCTCAAGGGTATACATATTAAGCTCTTTTAGTCTCTCCTCATATGGCTCGTCTTGCAGACCCTGCACCATTCTAGTTGCTCTCCTCTGGACCGCCTCTATCCTGTCTGTATCCTTGTGGAGATGGGGTCTCCAGAACTGGATGCAGTACTCCTGATGGGGTCTCACCAACTGTCTGTACAGAGGGATAACAACTTCCTGTTTTCTGCTGGTGATGCCTCTCCCTATGCATTCCAGTATACCCCCAGCTCTCCCTACTGCCTTCTCACATTGCTTGCTAACCTTAAGGTCATCTGATATGATTACCCCCAGGTCCCTTTCCTTTTTTGGTTTTGTTACTACCTCCCCCCCCCATTGTGTAATCTTCCCCTGGGTTTTTGTTTCTCAGGTGCATTATTTTGCACTTCTTTCCACTGAATCCTAGCTGCCATACTTCTGACCATTCCTCCAACCTTGCCAAGTCCCTTCTCATCCTTTCCATGCCTCCTTGTGTATCAACCCTGTTGCAGATCTTTGTGTCATCTGCAAAGAGGCATACTTTTCCTTCCAGTCCCTCTGCAATGTCACTGATGAAGACATTAAAAAGGACTGGACCCAGTACTGAACCATGTGGTACTCCACTAGTCACCCCTCTTTCTTCAGAGTGGACTCCATTTATAATTACCTTCTGTGTCCTGTTGTCCAGCCAATGTGAAATTTCAAGCCTCCCCCCACAAAACATGGCAGGTAGTAAGGTAAACACTGAGGTACAGAGCTCAACACAGGGCAGGACAGGGGTAAATGGAAAAATAGACAAGAGCAATAAGAGCAGGGATAGGGGAAAAAAAAGGATAAAGCCAACATTAAATGGAGGGCAATGAGTACCAATGCCTGTAGTCTGGGAAACAAGCTTCCTGAACTAGTAGCCCCGATAGAAGATGAACAATTGGATATTGTGGCAGTCACAGAAACATGGTACACAGAGAACCATGACTGGGATGTAAACATACCAGGGTACACAATCTACAGAAGGGACAGGGAAGGAGGTGGAGTAGCTCTGTACATAAGGGAAGGGATCAAAGCTACAGAACTAAAAAGTAAAGGGGGGGGACAAGAGGCACTCTGAGTCACCTTGGAGACGGGGAATGGCATCACAATCCGTACAGGGGTTGTATACAGACCCCCATCTCAGGGGGAAGAAATGGACAAGAAAATGATAGAGGACATTCTCAAAATGGCTGAAAAAGGGGAGATACTGTTGATGGGGGACCTGAATATGCCAGATGTTAACTGGATGACATGTACTGCAGCTACATCCAAGAGCAAGGTCATTCTCGATGCCCTGCAGGGGGCAGGCCTTAGATAGCTAGTATTGGAACTCAGTCGGGAAGGAGCAATACTAGACCTGGTACTCTCAAATGGTGAGAGGATCACAAATTTATAACAAAAAGTAAGCACGGAGCTCATCATTGTATCTTATTTGAAAAACTAAATTGGTTACAACCTGAAATAAAAAGAAAATATTTATGGATATTATGGTGTCAAAAGTTAATATTTCATAAAAAAGACAGACCCATTGAAACACCTTATAACAATTAAACCACTTGAAACAAAGTAGAAAAACTTAGGAGGAATAAGTTAATAATTACAAGTGAAAGAATCTATAACAGAACAGGAAAACTAATATTACAAAATAATTTATCTAAATACTGGAATGAGTTACCATACGAATTGAGAAAAGTGCAGAATTTCACCACTTTAAAAAAATTATTGTTTAAGCAGTTCAGTGTAAAATGCAAATGTTTTAACTAATTTTTAATGTTTGTATTAATGTTGAATGTTAGTTTGTCTTTGAAACTTGTAAGTTTTATGTACGAAATACAGGTCTTTGTTGTAAATGGGGGTCATTCCTTAACAAATGTATCCTGTATAAAAATAAGATTTTATGAAAATGAAAATCTGGGAACAAGCGACCACTGCACAGTGTGCTTCACAATGAGCACAACCATGGAGATAAGCCATACAAAAACAAGGATACTGGACTTTAGAAGGGCTGACTTTGGCAAAATGGGTGAATACCTGAAGAATGCACTAGCAAATGGCCAAAAAGGAGGGGTGGAAGATCAATGGAGAAAAATCAAAACTGCCATCATACAGGCAGCAAGCCTTTGTGTGAAACAAATAAAGAAAACAAAGCGGAATAAAAAACCACTATGGTTCTCAAAAGAGGTGGCAGGGAAGGTTACGGAGAAAAAGGCTGCATTCAAAAAGTATAAGGAATCACAGAAGGAGCATGACAGGGAACTGTATCAATTAAAGCAGAAAGAAGTGGGGAAGGCAGTTAGAATAGCAAAGGCCCAAACAAAAAACAAAAAAAAATAGCCAAGTCAGTTAAGAAGGGGGATAAAACCTTCTATAGGTATATTAGGGAGCATAGAAAGGTTAAGGGAAGGATAGTGAAGATTAATAAAGGAGAGGGGAGGTGGGCAGAGGGAGACAGTGAAAAGGCAGAGATACTGAATGAATACTTTTGCTCCGTATTCACAAAAGAAGATGAGGAGGAGTTACCTAAACCAGACAATAGAAGCACTTTGGGTAGTGGGGTTGACACCAGTCCATTCACAGAAGAAAGAGTCCTGAAAGAACTCCTAAAACTCAAGGTGGACAAAGCAATGGGGCCTGACGGGATTCACCCCAGAATCCTAAAGGAACTAAGGGAGGTCCTAGTGACACCACTGACCATGCTTTATAACAAATCATGGCAGGATGGGGTGGTACCTGAGGACTGGAGGAGGGCAGATGTGATTCCCCTTCACAAAAGTGGGAGCAAGGCAGAAGCAGGAAACTACAGACATGTAAGTTCAACCTCAGTGGTAGGGAAAATGATGGAATCACTTCTAAAAGAAAGAATTGTTGAGTACCTAGAGGCCAGCGGGGCACAGGACCCAAAGCAGCATGGATTTACAGCAGGAAGATCATGTCAGATGAATCTAATTGATTTCTTTGACTGGGTGACGAAAGTAATAGACCAGGGAGGGGCTGTGGATATGGCCTACCTAGACTTTAGCAAGGCATTTGACTACAGTCCGCACAAGATTAATAATCAAGTTAGCCAGCCTGGGAGTGGGTCCCAGGGTGGTAGCCTAGGTAACAAACTGGCTGCACAATAGGACACAGAGGTAATAGTGAATGGAACACATTCCGAACAAAGGGGGGTTACTAGTGGAGTACCTCAGGGCTCAGTACTGGGTCCAGTCCTCTAACATCTTTATAGGTGAAATTGCAGAGGGTCTGGAGGGAAAGGTATGCCTCTTTGCAGATGACACAATGATCTGTAACAGAGTTGATACACAAGAGGGGTAGAAAAGATGAGAAGGGACTTGGCAAGGGTGGAGGAATGGTCAGACATATGGCAACTTAGATTCAATGCAAAGAAGTGCTAAGTAATGCACCTGGGAGACAAAAACCCAGGAGAAGAGTACACAATAGCAGGGGAGGTACTAACAACAACAAAAAAAATGGAAAGGGACATGGGGGTAGTCATATCAGATGACCTAAAGGTGGATAAGCAATGTGAGAAGTCGGTAAGGAGAGCCAGGGGGATACTGGAATACATAGGAAGGGGCATCACAAGTAGAAAAAGGGAAGTGGTTATCCCTCTATACAGACAGTTGGTGAGACCCCATCTGGAGTACTGTGTGCAGTTTTGGAGACCTCTTCTACGCAAGGACATAGACAGGATGGAAGCAGTCCAGAAGAGGGCAACTAAAATGGTGCAGGGTCTGCATCAGAAACCATATGAAGAGAGACTGAGAGAGCTTAATATGTATACCCTTGATGAAAGGAGGGACAGGGGGAACATGATAGAAACTTTCAAGTACCTCAAGGGAATCAACAAAGTCCAGGAGGGTAGCATCTTTCAGAAAAAGAGATGTGTAAGAACAAGGGAGCACAATTTAAAGATAGAGGGAGGACGGCTCAGAGGTAATATGAGGACATTTTTTTTCACGGAGAGAGTGGTGGATACATGAAACTGACTTCCTGGGGATGTCGTTGGGTCTAAAACAGTGGGGGAATTCAAACATGCATGGGACAGACATAAGGCAATTATAGTGGGGGGTTGCAGGAAGTAGGCTGTTGGTTAACTAGAATCTGCAGTTTATCCAGTAAGTAGGGAAATGGGCAGACTGGGTGGGCTAAGTGGTCCTTATCTGCTGTCAAAGTCTATGTTTCTATATAATGTTTTACCCAGGCTACCACCCTGGGATCCACTCCCAGGTTGGTTAATTTGAGTATTAATCTTTTGTGTGGGACTGTGTCAAATGCTTTGCTAAAGTCTAGGTAGGCCATGTCCACAGCCCCTCCCTGGTCTACTACTTTGGTCACCCAGTCAAAGAAATCAATTAGATTCATCTGACATGATCTTCCCACTGTGAACTCATGCTGCCTTGGGTCCTGTGCCCCACTGGCCTCTAGGTACTGAACAGTTCTTTCCTTCAGAAATGATTCCATCACTTTCCCTACCACAGAGGTCAAACTGACAGGTCTGTAGTTTCCTGCCTCTGTCTTGGTCCCACTTTTGTGAAGGGGAATCACATTTGCCTTCCTCCAGTCCTCGGGTACCACACTATACTCCCATGATTTGTTAAAAAGGGTAATCAATGGTTTCATTAGTTCTCCCCTTAATTCTTTTTGAATTCTGGGGTGAATTCCATCAGGCCCCATTGCTTTGTCCACCTTCAGTTTTAGGAGTTCTTTCAGAACCCTTTCATCTGTGAAAGGACTGGGATTGACCCCCCCCCATCCAGAGTGCTTCTGTTAATTGGATTAGGTACCTCCCCTCCTCTTTTGTGAATACTGAGCAGAAATATTCGTTCAGTATCCCTGCTGTTTTACTATCCCCCTCTGCCCACCCACCGTTCATTCTGTTCAGCCTCACTATCCCTCCCTTTGTCTTTCTACGCTCCCTGATGTACCTATAAAAGTTTTTTTTCCCCCTTCTTAACCAAGCTGGCTATCCTTTTCTTCAGTTTGGGCCTTTGCTATTCTGACTTCCCTTCCTGCTTCCTTCTGCCTTAACGGCTACAGCTCTCTGTTCTGCTCCTTCTGTGTTTCCTTATACTTCCTGAATGCTATCTTTTTCTCCCTGACTTTCCCCGCCACCTCTTTTGAGAACCATAGTGGCTTTTTCTTTCATTTTGATTTGTTTATTTGCTTCACACAAAGGTTTGTTGCCTCTGTGATGGCAGTTTTGATGATTCCCCATTGTTGCTCCACCCCTCCTTCTAGCCTGTTTGCTAATGCTTTTCTGAGGCACTCTCCATCTTGCCAAAGTCAGCCCTCCTGAAGTCCAGTACCTCACTTTTGTATGGCTTGACTCTGTAGCTGAGTTTAATGTGAACCACACTGTTTGATGGTCACTTGTTCCCAGATGGCAACCCACTTCTAGATCTGAGATCCTCTCACTGTCCCCATTTGAGAGTACGAGGTCTAAGATTGCTCCCTCATGAGTGGGTTTCGAAACTAGCTGTCTGAGGCATGCCACCTGTAGGGCAGACTGGTCAATACTGCTAGTTTTGCTAAAGTGTATGGAGCAACAGCTTCACTACTGTTGGCATTTCATCAGTGGGTTATCTTCTGCGGCTGCCCTCTGTCACTGTATCTGTTGGACAGTAACCCCAGCATTATGTATCTGAATGCTTATCACTGCTGTATGTACTTATTGTAACCTTGTGGTCTTGTTGTATTGTAATTATTGTAACCTTGTTGTATGGTTGTATTGTACTGTCCTGGGTCATGCCTGAAAATAGGCAGGATTGTTTACCTAGTGCACCTACCCAGTTACCAAAGGCTAATAAATAAATAAATAAATAAATAAATAAACTTGGGGGGAGAGGTGAAGGTGCTCCTGCTGGGTGACTCCATGATTAGGGGTATCCAGTGGAAGGAGGTTGGGGAGGGAAAAGGCAGCCCAGTCAAGGTTAAATGTATCCCATGCCTATCAGTACATAAGGCCAAATTCCAGCTATACTCAATGGCAAGGGAATGCGGAGGATCCCCAGACTTTCTAGTTCACCTGAGAACAAACGATTTAGAAGGGAACAGTGAACTGGAAATACAGGCAAGATTCAGGGAATTGGACAGGGTTTGCCACTCTATAGGATGCTCAGTCTCCTTTTCTGAGATATTGCCAGTACCAAGGGCAAGCAGGGAAACTAAGCAAAAACTTAGGGGGGTGAACCACTGGCTCAGGGAGTGGTGCAAGTCAGAAGGGTATGGATTGATGGGGAACTGGGGTGATACATGGGAAGACAAGGGGCTATATGCCAGGGATAGGCTGCATCTCAACCTGGAGGGGAAGGAGATCCTTAAACTAAAACTTTTTGGATTCATTGGTGATAGGTGGGGTTTAAACTTGTACAGGAGAGAAGGATAGAAAGACTGAAAGCCCCAGCGAGGAAGCTTGAGGGTTCAGGACTAGATTATGCAAAGCGGGCTGTGGGTGGCGTTAAAAGACCAGAGGGAACTGAGGGGGTACGAGAGATGGGGAATTGCACTGTGCTGAAGAGACTGGAGAGGGAGAGGGGGTCAGGGGTCGGGTGGAGGACGGTCCTGATCAATGCCAGGAGCATGGGCAATAAAATGCCAGAGCTCCAGGTAATGCTAGTTGAGGGTGCAGCAGACTTGGCGGCAATTACTGAGATATGGGCCACCCAGAGGCATGACTGGGACCTAAATTTAGAGGGATACGCAATGTTTAGGAAGGATAGGGGGGGTGGGAAGAGGAGGAGGGTGTAGCATTGATAGTTAAAAATGACATAGTAGTTGGTGGAATCGAGGAGGCAGAAGGAGATGTGGAGGCAATTAGGGTAACCCTGCAAACGAGGGGGGGATAAAAGATTAAAAATAGGGGTGGTGTACAGACCCCCCGCAATGGAAGCAGAACTGGAGGATGATCTGGCTGAGAACATATGGGGTCACTGTGGCCTCAGAAAGGGCAGGGTGGTGATCATGGGCAACCTGAATATGCCGAGGCCAGACTGGGGCACTGTGACATCTTCGGTGGCCAGGGAGCAGAGGTTGATGAATGTCTTCCAGGATGCCTTCCTAGTCCAGCATGTGGGGGAGCCTACTAGGCAGGATCGTATCCTGGACATTGTCCTAACAGATAGTGACCAGATAAGGGGCCTGGAGGTGAGCAGCCCGTTGGCAGGCAGCGACCATGCCACAGTCTGGTTTCTTATGTTCCTGAGGGACAGGAAATGTGCACTAACACAGAAGTAGTATATTTCTGGGGGGCAGACTTTGAGGGCATGGGAAGGATTCTTAAAGGGTGCTTGGATGCGATAAGGCCAGACACGGATGCTGGTAGCTTGTGGGAGACCATTAAGAAGGGGGTGCAGGAGGCTTCGAGGGCCTGCGCAAAGGTAAGGCACAAGCAATATAGGGCCAGTAAGCCATGTTGGTGGACCCGGGAGGTACAGGAGGCGGTGAGGGAGAAAAAGGCTGCCTGTGATTGGCTCCTAGACCTTGACTACAAGAAGCATGTCTGTGCTGTTTTCTTGGATCTTAGTAAGGCATTCGACACAGTCGATCACAGCCTGCTTCTTTCCTCCCTAAGCACCTTAGGCCAGGACCATAAATCTATGTGCTGGTTTGCAGACTACCTTGGAGAACGGAAACAGCAGGTTAAAGCTGAAGGTGATCTTTCTCCATTAAAACCTATGCTGAGGGGCGTGCCCTAGGGCTCTATCCTTGGTCCCTTCCTCTTTGCAGTCTAGATTAACAACATCAATGACCCCATCAAAAAAGCCAACATCCACTTATTCACAGACGACACTGTACTGTACTTGAGTCGTCCCATGCTGGAAGCAGCCTGTGAAGACCTCCAAGCTGAATCTAACCTTCTACAATACCAGCTCATAAACAAAAAGCTTTTGCTCAATGTGAAAAAGACAAAAGCCATGCTCTTCTCCCCCTCCTTGCATGCAGCAATTCCTGCTGGGGGTGGAGCTATCCCACAAATTACCACTGTTCTTGGAGAAACACTAGAGTATGTAGCTAAATTCAAATATCTAGGAGTTTGGCTCGATCATAAACTTTCCTTCGCCGACCATCTTGAAGAACTACAGAAGAAACTAAGGCAAAGATTAGGACTATTCTACAGAATTAACCACGTGCTCACAAAGGAGGCCAA
Organism: Neoceratodus forsteri; assembly: GCA_016271365.2. Lineage (NCBI taxonomy): Eukaryota > Metazoa > Chordata > Ceratodontiformes > Ceratodontidae > Neoceratodus > Neoceratodus forsteri. Next base: position 93,909,510 of record JADMNL010000023.1, on the reverse strand, counting down.
GATTCAACTGGTTCAAGCTACATTCCTATCTTTAATAGATTACGTGGACCTGCTGTACAGCCACTGCACTGCCTCTGCACTAGCTAAGCTGGACACCCTCTACCACAGAGCTATCAGGTTCATTACTGGCTGTCCACTTTCCACACACCACTGCTCTCTGTACTCATCGTTAGGCTGGACTTCCCTTCACTATAGAAGGAACAGAAATGCTGCCCTATGGGCCTTCAGAGTGGTGACCAACAAGCTCCCCTCATATGTCTCAGATTGTATTCCCCAGAGTGTGTTAGGCACCTACGCTCTAAGGAGCTATTCCCTAATTTCCCTCCAAGTTCCAACGGTCAAAACTCATTTCGGCAAAGCTGCTCTAAGCTTCTCTTTACCCACATTATGGAACGGTTTACAAAGGAACTTGAAGCTGAGCTGCCCTGTTAGCCTGAATATCTTCAAGGTGCTCTACGATCGCTGCATGACAGCACCTTGCAAATGTTTTCCTCACTGCTAGCCCACTAATTCCACAGCTCCCCCTTTCCATCCTGACGCTCGCCATGTTTCTACCCCTGGCTCTCACTCTTTCCCTATTAACTCTTCCTGCTGCACCCACCCTTCCCTGTCCACTCCAGCCTGGCTAAAGTCCCACCCAATCCATAATAGTGTCCCAATTATCTACCCCCCCCCCGTCATTATCATAATAAACAAGTACACGACAGTCATCGTCACTTTGTGGTTTTAGCACAATTTTTCCCCCAGTCGTCAGTAATATACTGTATCCCTCCTCTTCTTCATCTCTCTAACTGCCACCCCATACACAGCCTCTTCCCCCTATATGTGTAGTTGCCAGCTGCCGCACTCAAAAGATCTCTGCTTATAACCCCTGTATGACTATGGTTGATTGTACATCTGCTGACTTCTTCAATTGTAAAATAATGTTTTTTGTTTTTTTTTTTATTTATTTCAACCTGTACTGTACAGTATACACTGTATATACTTTTTCTTCCCTGTATATTATTGCTTTTTGTATACCTGCTTCTGTACTGTACTTTGATGTATTCATGACTAGGTCCACCTTGCAAATGAGCCTTGCTCAATGGTGCCCGCCTGGATAAATAAAGATTTTAATTGATTGATTGATTGATGCACGCTTAAAGCGCTCAAGGGGGGCTGGGAAGAGGGGAGAGTATGATTTCCTGGCTAAGAGGGTCACCGAGGTGGTAAGGGGGAGCCAAGGCAAAGAAGAAGCTTAATCTGGCCAGGGATATCCATGGCGGGGAGGGGTTCTATAGATACATGGGGAGAAAAGAAAAGTGAGGGCACAGATCAGTAGGATTAGAATGGGGGGTGGGGTGGTTGCAGGAAGCTGGGGAACAAGCAAAGGTGCTAAATGAGTACTTTGCCTCCGTCTTTACCAGGGGAGGTGGGGGATCCTTCCAACCCAATGGGAGGGTAGAGGAGCCCACTGAACCAGGAGGTCAGTTGGAAACTGAAGAAGTGGATGAGACTAGGGCAAGGGATGGGTCATATCTAGAAGGGGAGGAGAGGATGCATGAGGGGGGATGGGAGGGTGAAATCACAGTGGATAGGGCGAGAGAGGCCCTCCAGTCGCTAAAGACTGAGAAGGTGCCGGGGCCAGTTGGGCTGCATCCAAGGGTGCTGAAGGAATGGGCAGATGTGCTGGCAGCTCCACTGGCTGCACTCTTCAACATCTCCCTGATGACAGGATGGGTGCCTCAAGATTGGAAGGTGGCTCATGTGGTGCCTATCCACAAGGGGGGTCCAGAGAAGAGATGGGAAATTATAGGCCCATTAGCCTAATGTCTGTGGTAGGCAAGGTTATGGAGGGCATTATCAAGGAGAGGCTGGGGGGGCAGCTGGAAAGGTTGGGGCACTTGGATGACAGGCAGTACGGTTTTGTTCCAGGGAGGTCATGCCAGACTAACCTGGTGGAGTTTTATGACTGGGTGATGGGTGCCCTGGACTGACATAGGCCAGTGGACATTCTCTATCTGGATTTCAGTAAGATGTTCGATTCAGTACCCACAACGGCCTACTAAGAAAGTTGTGGGGATGGGTGGGGGCAGTTGCTCAGGTGGGTGGAAAATGGGCTTACAGGATGAATACAGAGAGTGGTGATTGGAGGGATAGTCTCCTCCCCCAGGAGGGTCATCAGTGGGGTCCCCCAGGGTTCGGTCCTGGGGCCACTCCTGTTCAATTCCTATATCTTGGACATAGGGTGGGGTGTTAGGAGTAGGTTGAGTCTCATTGCGGATGACTCAAAATAGGGAGCACTGGCAGATGGGCAGGAAGGGAGAGAGGCCCTGCAGGGGGATCTGGATACCCTGGGAGGTGGGCAAGGAAGTGGGGGTTAAAGTTCAATGCAGGAAAATGTAGGGTGCTGCATCTGGGGGTCAGAAACCGGGACATGCATACACCCTAGGCGGACCACACTGCAAGTCACATCAGGTGATAGGGATCTAGGGATAGTGGTGGACAGCAAAATGAATAACACAGAGAATTGTCGAAGAGCTGCAGCAAAAGCAAACAGGATATTGGGCTGCATAACCAGGGGGATTACCTCCAGGAAGAGGGAGGTGATCCTTCCTCTGTATAATGCCCTGGTTAGGCCGCATCTTGAGTACTGTGTGCAGTTCTGGAGACCCCATCTTAAGAGGGACATAGCGCTGCTGGAGAGGGTCCAGAGGAGGGTGACCAGGTTGATTAAGGGCATGGAGGGTAGGACCTATGTGGAGAGACTGGATGAACTCAATCTATACGCATAGGAAGAGAGGAGGACAGAGGGATATGATAGAGACTTTCAAGTATGTAAGGGATAAATAAGGGCAGAGCCAGGAAGTGTGAAGGCATAAGAAGGGGAACTACCAGGGGGCACAAGGGGAACACAGAAGGGAGGGGAAGTACAGGGGGGAGCGCAGGAGACACTACTTCACAGAGAGGATGGTGGAACCATGGAACACACTGCCTAGGAGTCTGGTGGAAGAGACCACAGTGAAAGGATTCAAGAAGGGTTGGGACAGGTACAGGGGGAAACTGAGGCCAGGGACGGCCACCTCTGGGGCTGGTGGGGTGGAGGAGCAAGCTTCCAGTAGGGGGCTAGCTTCTGAGCAGACGCAATAGACCCTGGTGCCTATTCTGCTGGCTTTTACTATGATACTATAATACTATGATGACTGTTCTCCCTCTCCAGGGAGGGGGGGGGACTCCAGTGGTCGGCATGTTGCTGGCCCCTAGCGGAGTCTGGGGGGCAGTGCGCCAATGCTGTGCAAAGGAGGGATTGAGATGGGGCAGGCACCAGGAGGAACATGTGCAGATGTGCGCGTGCTCCCTCCACTGGCGTCATTTCACGCCCCTCTCACATAAGGGGAGCAACATGGAAAAACTGGTCCTGACGGTCATGTGGAGTGAAGCAGCCACCCACTGCAGGCCCCGACCCTGAATGGTGCACTCTGAACTGGATCCGATTCAAGGTGAGTTGAGCTATGAGGGGGCTTCTCACTGCCCTGCCATGGGATAGAGGTAATCCTTGGGGGAAGAAGGGTTGCTGTCTGATCTTGGGGTGCACAACTGGATGGGTGGCTGGTGATGAGTGTTGACTGGGGGAGGGGGCCTGGGGCAGAAAAAACTGATGAATTTAGAAAAAAATAAAGATAAAGGAATTTTGACTGATGATCAAACGTGTCAAGATAGCGTTCCTGGATGCCACTGTCAGTTGCTGGTAGCAGGCTTAAACTGGCAGAGGTGACAATGTTGGGGTGCTGGGCATGATGGTTGGATGCATAAACATGGTACAGGGCCAGGAACTAGCAGAAATTAAAAAGCGCCTTAATAAGGCACGGGGCACTGTGCCCATAGAAATACTTCTGCCACTGCCCAGAGAAACAGACTAAAGAGTGGCACCAAGTAAGTACTTAAGCAATAAGGGACAACAGGGTATGTGTTATCGTGTAATAACGTCACTCCTGGGGTGGGCTGAAGCACAAGGCGAAGCTGAGTGCTTCCACCACCCCAGGAGTGACGTTATTACACAATAACACACACCCTGGAGTGCCTTATTGTTATTATACAATGACTCGGTTGTTAATTATAAAGAAAAAATTTAAAAAATAAAGATTTTTATGCATTTTTATTTAATTTTTTCTGGGTGGAGGAGTATGTTTTAAGAAAAAAGTCCAGTATGTGTTTCTGCCACTAGATGGAGCTCTTAGCTGAAGCAGTGTGCTTTGCCCAGTATGACACTGCTCACACTTTCATTTGCTTATGGTATTTTGACCCCCACTCCCCATTCTTACCCCTGTGAAAATGGGATGCAGCTGACATTTGTTTGAGTTTTTATTTTTATGGTTTAATTAGCTCGTTTTTCTGGGTTTAGAGCCTGTTGGCGGTCGTGAGACACACGGTCGATGTCTAGATTTCATAATCGTGCTGATGGAACTGAGGTGTCACGGCTTCATTTACTTTTCGGCAGTGAATACAGCAGAAGCAGGAGAAGCCGGCAGATTGCGTGTTTTTTTATAGCAGGAGCCGTAATTTAGGTTTTCCTGGTACATTATATGGCTTTTCTCATTTGTACCAGGAGAACACTGCAGGACAATGGCAAATGTGCAGCAGCGAGTTGAGAGAGGCGGGGAGTGAAGAATCCGTTGAGCGCGCGACTAAGAAGCCGCTTAGTGTGTCAGCGTATTAAAAGAAAATACTTAGTGCGCTTTATTTAAAGCGCTTGCTTAGTATTGTTGCAGGCAGTATTTGTTGTGGCTGGCATTTATGGGGTGGTAACTGTTTGGGGGGGGGGTGGGTTGAAGTTTTTTTAGAGTGACGGTCCATAGCGGTGGTAACTTATGAAGAGGAGGTATGATTTTTGAATCTGATATGCGGTCATGTGTGTGCCTGGCCTTGATACGGTGATGTTATTGTATAATATCATCACTGTCCCAGGCACCAACTGACCAATCAGAGGGTAGGAAATTCCCTTGTCATTGTATAATAAGAAATAACCACTGGTAGTCGGAATTCCTATGAATGAATAAGGCATTACTAAGTAAACAGAAGTACATAACACTGCAGTAAATGTTTGTAAACGGTACTGTGCAATTGTCAGTTGAACTAGATAATGGAAATGCTGAAAGCAGCAGTATTTATTAGTGGAAAAAAATAGCATCTTATACTTTTTAGTAATAATGTATTTCTGGCAAAAACATTAATATATCCATTTATCTGTTCATGGTATTTCACTCCTGAACTGAGACATGGAGTTTGAAGTTTTAAAAAGTTCCTGCCAAGCCCATTATGAATAAATCTGGGAATAAATTAAACATTGTGGTGGGGTGTTGTACTATTTGCAATCAGACCCAAACATAATCTCGAAGGAAGGGATTTTGCTAGTGGTGGCCATCTTTAATGACTTGTGCCATTAATTATAACAGTACTGCAGTACACAGGGCAATGTAATGGACAGAAGGAGGAAGAGACCCTCATTTAGTGTGTCCATACTCCCATATTGTGAGTGTAGCCTGTGATACCTTTATCAATCATGAATCTGTTTAATCCTTCTTTAAAAGTTGTAATACTGTAAATGTCTGCCATTTCTAGCTGCAGACTGTTCCATGAACTAACAACTCATTCACTGAAAAAATACTTCCTTATGTTTAATCTAAACCCCAACCCTTCAGTTTTGTACTTGTGTCCTCCAGCCATTTCCCAGAATTCCTCATTACCAAACCTCCAATACCCTTTATTATTTTAAGCACGGTTATTAGGGCACCTCCTCAAGGGGAACTACAGTCAGAAATTTACAAAGAAATACGTTGCATACAGTGGTGTCATTTCACAAGGATCATAGGGGTTGCAGAGTATCATTTCCACAGAATCGTAAGGGTCGCAAAGCTCCCCCACCTGCCACATTTTATGCGATCCAGACCTAGAGACAATTGTCTTGGGGTTTCGTATGGGTTCCAGGAAACATCATAAGGGCTGCAAAAAAATCACAGGGATCTCAACTGCAACCCCTGGCTACCTCAAATGACACCATTGGTTGTGCAGTGTTTTGATTTGTGGGTGTAGTTCTAGTGTGTTCTCTCTTTGTTTACTGTCAGTTTTTTTTTCTAAATTTTCCTTCTAGTTTTATGGCTCCCAGGGATCTCCATGTTTGAAATTTGTATTTTCTTTTTCCTTCAAATCCTCCTGCCCCAAGCGACAGTGATGGGGCTGTGACCCTAGATTCAGCAAGTGCTTGTTTAGTGTCAAGTTTACAGAAGTAGAGCTGTGATTGTTAAGTGCCTGTCCTTCTCCAGTGAGCAATAATAAAGGCTACATTCACAGTTGGACAAACACCTGAAAGATAGTTGAGCGGGCAGTTCCTTAAAGAGCAACTATCCATGTGCTCCCCCAAGAACCATAACAAATCCTTACCTACCCCCAAATCATATTCTGGCAATATTTCTTCTTCTAGTTGCCCTTATTTTGGAAAGGATGGGATCATATTTTGGCTCCATGGAGCTGAGCCACACTGATCCCTTTCACTTCCTGGTACCTCCTGAAAGTGCAATCCACCCTGATCCACCCCTGTGCTAGCATGTTTTCTAATGTCACTATATGGAGAGCGTGGGGGCGTATTCATAGACACGAATGGTGCTGTTTTCTAAAGTTCATTTTGCGTGCTTTAGATGGCCATTCAGCACAATCCAAGGACGCCACTTAAATAACATTAGTTAAGTGGTGGCTTTGATTTGTTCTAAATAGGGACAGGTCCGCCTTTCGATAGCTGCTATTCAGCAGTGCAAATTTTGACTGTAGTTCTCCTTTAATCATCTAAATTCTAGGCTAAGTATTTCCAAAGCTTCTAACCCACTGCCATAATTTCTCCACTCCTTTCAAATCCATCAATCATTACCGTGAGCCTATGCTGACCCCCCCCAGTCCATACACATCTCTCCATAGGTATGGAGACCACACTTGCACACAGTACTTAGGGGCTGGCAGTGTAGCCTAGAGGTTAGAGTAATGAGCTGTGAATGAGCTTGGTACAGCCAGCAGATCAGACCTGGGTTTGATTTTCACATCTCTACTTGCATACTTTGTAACACTGAGCAAGTCACTTAACCTCCCCAGTGCTCCCAGGTCATCTCTGAAAACAGGCACTTGTGTCTAATTGGCCTTACCCAGTTGCCAAAGAATTAAAAAAAAAAGTGTGGTGTCATGTAAGATATATACAGTGGGATCATCCCCTCCCTAGCCCTACTCACAGATCCCCTTCAACTGTTTATAGCTGTTGCATTTGCTCTTTGCTTTCCCACACTGTCTACAGTAGATGCTTTTAGATTAGATTTTGTAATTACTCCTCTCTAACATTTGATAATTTGGTCCCTTTCAGGTAATACTTAAAATCAAGGTGCCATGCTCAAAATGCAAGACGTTTCACTTATCCACATTTAAAGACATCCCCACCCATTTGCCTACCTGCTCACTGTGTCAAGCAGCATCTACAAATTGCTTGCATCCTGTTCTGACGTAGCAATGCTCTCTGTCTTGGTGCCATCGGCAAGTTTTTCTGTGCAGTGTAAACTTCTCATTTCTAAGTTTCTTACATACAAGTTAAAGAATATAAGACCCTAGGGTATACTAGTTAGCACTCTTGTCCAAGTTTAGTATCTGGATGCATCTGGAAATGAACTGCTGCCAGCTCAGTATATCTTTAATGGTAAAACTTCTGTAATAAATAAGTAACACATACTCTATGGGTTAGATATTCAGACTGTGCCAGGCAGGGTGCAAGCCTGGGTGCAGCGCAACTGGGAAGAGCCAGGGCATGGACCGGGCGATATTCAACAGTGCTGCGCCATGGCTCAGCACCATTGAATATGGCACTGAGGGCACAGTGCAAGTGGCAGCAGGGGAGCAGGGGGTTGCACCAGCAAAAGTGCGGTTGCGCTAGGTGCAGCAACAGCGATATTCAGCTGTGAGCATGCAAATGAGGCCATTATGCATGTAAGGCACAAATGGTCCATTTGCATGTCACTATGACCCCATTTGCATGTGGTGCGCCGATCCCTGGTGACGTGCGCCTGGCACCCTGCCAGATTGCAGCCATCGGGGACTGATGCCCCCCTGCCCCTCAGCAGACTCCGCACCCCTCGCCTGATCGCAGGCATGTGAAAGGAGAAGCCCTAGTGGTCCAGTGGACCGAACCCCATCGCTCAATCGCAGGCATGAACTGAAAAACTCCCTGGTGATCCAGTGGACCACATTCCCATGCCCCATCATGGGCATGTGAAGAATTATTCCCTGGTGGTCCAGCAGACCGATCACCTTCACCCACTCACGGGCATTCGTCAAACCCCTTGGTGGTCCAGTGGTACCCCTGCATGCCGCCTGGCTGCCTGCCAACTGACAGCATACAGTTTGGCTGTACACCTGGTCCACTGCGTGGGCCAATGTCCATGCAGCCCATACTGTTCTTACATACCCGACTCTGTGAATGAACGCTCATTCACAGGTCGGGACTGTGTAGTACAGTATGGGATGTACGCCATTGGCCCACACCAGTGGACCAATAGGCGACAGCCCTACTGTACGCTGTCAGTCAGCGGGTGGCCAGGTGGCATGCGTGGGGAGCTGCCACCTGCCACTGGACCGGGGGTACAGGGTGGCGGGGGACTATGAGGGCAGGTGGGGAGGGGGTATCACTAGACCACCAGGGGGGTTGACGAATGCCCACGAGCGGGTGACGGTGATCGGTCCACTGGACCACCAGGGATTAATCCTTTACATGCCCACAATCGGGCAGGGGAATGCAGTCCACTGGACCACCAGGGAGTACTTCTTTACATGCCCGCGATCGGGTGCTTAGGATCGGTCCACTGAACCACCAGGGAGACGTTACACATGTGCCTGTGATCGGGCAATGAGGTACGGTCCACTGGACCACCAAGGCATTCCTTTACAGAAGCCCACAATCAGGCGATGGGGTGGGGGGGCCACAATGCTCCCTGGGCAGGGGGCATGGGGTCGGTATTTTGGGAGGTCGAGTGGCCACCCACAACAGGAGGTTGTCGTGTTGTGCCCAGCAATTCGGCAGCCCACCTGTGGGTGTCCCTGACTTGTACCCTGTTTGTACAGGTGCAACATTGCTACCCCCATGAGTGGCGCAAGGTGGGGTTGTGCCTGCATATGCACTGCACATCCCGGGCTGAATATCGGGATGTGCCACATATACATGGGCACGCCCCCCCCCCGCACTTGCATCACATACATTACAGGTGCACCCTGGCGCATTGGGAGTTGCACAGCACAACCCACCCAATTGAATATCGTGCCGGGGCACATTTGATGGGTTGTGCATGGCGCAACACCTTTGAATATCCCATCCTATGTCTCCTATAACTTAGCCAGCCTTTAACCTGCTATTGTTGATCTGTACTCACTAGTCTAAATTTGTTGCTGACCAATCTTTGACTGTTTTTAATTTGCTTGGTATGTTGTTCATTGTTGTAATTTGTACTGCTGTGCCCTAACTCTGCAACACTGTGGTGCAATTTAAGCAAACAGCACAAGCCCAGAGATTCCTCTCCTTCCGTGGTCCCTAGTGGCTCAACAAACTCCCCAAAGATTTGATCGAGTGTAGTAAGGTTAGCCAATTCAAATCTGGCCTCTGAGCCCACTTAGCCCTTCAAAATGTCTACAAATGTTTCCACAAACCCTAACATTATCTAGCCATTGCCTATGCAGTGATCCCTGGCTCTTTTCACACCACCCCTTCGGACACTAGTTTAAATTGTTACAATGCTCCCCCTCCCCCCACCACCATTGCCCCTCCACCCACATCTCACATCTCTCCCCCTTCCCCCTGACCTCCCCCCCCACGCCACCCCCTTCCTCCTCCTTTCTGCCTATGCCCCTTGCTGGCCCACCCCAGACAATCCCCTCCGACTCCCCTTCCTCTCTGCCCACCCCTACCATGTTTCTCCTCCCATCACTTTCTTTCTCCTATGCCATGCGCTGACAAAGCCTTCTCTGGCTGCTTCACTATCGAGCAGTGATTTGGATCCTTAGTCCTCTTGCCATTCTTGGCACTTAGTCTGGTATGGCCTTACATTACAATCTGCATTTGTACTTGAAACAGTTCTCTATTTCACACTGAATTCTAATCTAGTTATGTTGTGTCCTGGGTTACCAGGCTCACTAACTTCCTTGGCAACCTTCGTATCATTTGTATCCTTTGTAACCTGCAATGTAAAGTTACTATGAAATTGTTTTCATTGGGTTCACCACTACATAACTCAGATAGACCATCTTAGGGTAGCTGGTTCATTCCACTGGGGCGTCATACAGACAAGACACACTGATGAGTCCTGGTAGGACGAAACACGAGTCTGTGTCTTCTGTTGACATCCTTTGCAAACTGTGTGAAAGGCCTTTCCGCATCATGCATTTCTGCTTAAAGTTGAACCAGCATAATATTCTGTGGTGATTTGCATATACAGCCCATGATGCTTTGCATTATTGGGGTATGTGTGATTTTGTATTACTATGGAATCTGTGTAACTTTACGTAACCAATGTCTTGTTTGTTTGTGTTATGTATCTGTATGACCTGGAACCTTTGTAAATGAGTCCCTGACTGAAAGGTATTAATCCCAGTCTGAAATAAATAAATAATATATTTTGCCACAGCATGTATTTCCTGACAAGAAGCCTTTGTACAACAGTTGTAGTGGTCTTATGTATGGTAGTGGTGGCCCGATGATATCGTGTGCTGGGATTCACGAAGGATAAAAAGTAATAGAGCAATAGTGTTGTAATGACTCAAATAAATCGCACACATTTTTACAAACACCAGTGTCACTCCCTGCAGGTGGAATGGCAGGAGGACACTTACGTTTCCAATGAGGTGGATGTTGTCACCTGACAAAGAGAGGCGGGAGTCGGAAGTAAGTTTCCAAATGCTAAACAGCTGTTTATTCCTAAACCAGGGGAGGAGAACATAGTCACAGAGGTAAGGAGAGGTTCTGTCACTCTATTCTCCTGTACGAGAAGGTCTCTAAATCGAAAAATCGAAACTCGACTGTAACAGCTACGCTGTAAGAGTGTCCTTATCTCTAAAATCAACAAATTGTAACAGCTACACTGTAAGAGCGTCTTATGCAAATCCTTCTAATTAACCCCTGAGGTGCACTTCTAACTAATACCTATTACCTGGAGTGCCCCACGCATTGAATCATACAGCATACTTTAGCAAAACTCTGTACAGGTTACTAATGGCAGTTTGTGCACAGCTGTACTTTCTCTGTCATCGAGAAGAGAACAGGGACATAGAAACTAACATAACAAGGAACAACTTGACTGACTGACTCACTCACTGACTCTGGGACTTCTTGGGGAAATTTAGGGGGATACAGGGAGGGTTTTTAGCAGACCATGAGTTTCTCGGCCACACTCACCTCTCTTGGGTTGCTGGAATTCAAGAACTAGCCCAAAGATTTCCTCGGCTAAAAACCCAGGAAGGGCCACCAGAATTGAAGCACAAAGGCTCCAGCCATGGTCCTCTTCCAGACAGCCAGGTTGAGAAGACCAGTTCAGTGGCTACCCTGCCACAGCCCGCTTCTGGACTGCTGGGTACTGATGATGCAGAACACCCCTGCCACAGCCTGCTTCTGGACTGCCAGCTATGGAAGAAGATGCAGAACACCCCACCACAGCCCGCTTCTGGGCTGCCAGGTAAAGAAGACAATGCAAAACACCCTGCCACAGCCTGCTTCTGGACTGCTGGGTATGGAAGACAATGCAGAACACTCTGCCACAACCCGTTTCTGAACTGCCAGGTATGGAAGACAATGGAAGGACCCCACAGAAATCAGGAATCAGGAGGAAGAAGTCTTCAGATGATGGAGAACGACAGAGTACTGGGCACCAAGGCTGGACGAGCCAAGGACTTAAAACAATAAACAGGATGTTGACTAGAGAAACTGGAATAGATGATTTGGACAACAAAACAAGAAAATGGATGACACACTCTGCATTGAGCTAGGCCATACACTGGGGACTGTTAGAGGAAAATTATAAACATGACATTGCAAAGGTACAGCTACAAACATGGCTCTTCTCTTCAGGAGTACTGCTGCAGAGTGATTCTGGGGTAGACTTATGGATCACTTAGAGGGCTGCTGAAGGCTGATTCAGAAATGTACGGGCGAAACATTTCTGGAGGATTGCTGAAGACTGATTCGAAAACACACTGGTGAAACGTCTCCGAAGGATTGCTGAAGACCGATTCAGAAACACACTAGCACAAGATGCTGGCTTAATGCAATTAAAAGTCACATTTCCAACAGTGTTGATTAATGTCACAGTTCCAACAGTTATGCACAATATCACAGTCTCTGGATGTACAGACCACAGTAAATACAGTAACAGGCACTTGGTTGGTTCTATCTGGTCACCTTCTTTGGTGAAGCCCTTACTAAGTGCGGACCTACTGTAGTGGGGTCCTTCTAACTTAAACGGGCTCTCCTGCTACTGTGGGTACTCTGGCTACTAACCGCTAATTGGCCTCCTAGACTGGAAGTTGCTCTGGTGGGGTGGGCCCCTTTTCATTAATTGCCCCGCTATCGCTGGTGAGGTCCCTTCACTCCCTGTGGACCTAAATGGCTAGCTAGGCCCCTTTTGTCACTCTTGGGCCTATGTGGCTGGCTGGGCTCCTGTACTGTATGGTCCTAATTACCCCTTTGACTTATGGGCTTACTGCAGCTGGGCCCTTCCGTACTGTTCTGGGTCTAGCACTGCCCCTTTAAATGGCTCTGGGCCCGACTTGCCCCTTCAAATAATTGTTTGGGCCTTGCTGCCCTTCCCAATGGTTATCTGGACCTGGCTTGCTCTTTTAAAGAGGACAGGAAATCATTTCTAACTAGCAGCTGTTAATAAAGTTCTCATTCTCAGAAATCATATGCATTCACCTAAATTACTCATATTTAACTGTACCTGAATAAAAAGTGATATAAAATGCTGTATTTTGCATTGTCTGTTTTTTATGGGAAGCATTCTGTTACGGTTCTCTTCATGGAACCAATAATTTGGAGTTTTAACTATGCCATGGTTTGTGCACAAAACTCTAAACAGGGTTCTGATAGGTCATCAGCTCAGTTAGCATTCTGTACACAAATCATGACATAGTAAAAACTCCACATACATGATTCCATGAAGTGAACTGTAACAGAATGCTGCCCATAAAAACACAACAATGCAAACTACAGTTTTACCTATCACTCTTTATTCAGGTACAGTTAAATATGGATACTTTAGGAGATTGCATATCATTTCTGAGAATAAGAATTTTATAAACAGCTGCCATTTAGTACAGATTTCCTGTCCCCTTTAAATGTTTTTGGGCCTGCTTCAGGCCTTCCTGTCACTATCCTCTTCTCTCTCCATCTTGTCCTGCATTCTACTAAATATTTATATCCCCCTGTTACAGGATCCAACGTCTGGAATCCTGCCCGTGGGTGTCACCACATCCTGAATACTAAATTATGTAGATCAGGCCCTTCGGTCCTCCCCACGTCTCTAAGCTGCTTCCTTACACTTTACACCTGGCGCTAAGCTTAAAAAAAAAAAATAAAGCAAACTTTTTCTTTAGTTGTGGCGGTCAACACAGTTCAGGTGTGCTACTGCCAACTCACCGTCCCAGCCCCAGCTGAAGAAAAGCAGTCGGGAGGTGGGAGGTGCTGCTGGCAGAGGGAGGGCTTTTCAGGCAGGGAACTGGGTGAGAGGGGACCTTGTGGGGCTTCTGATGTTGCAGAACGGCTCTCTTCTGGACCAGCAAGTACAGCGCTGAAGTGGACATCACCTTGAAACAGGTACTGAGCTACTAATTAAAAAAAAAGGCAAAATGGGGCATCAAGCCCTTCTCTGATGAAACAGAATGGTTCTTTACTTTACGATGCATCTGACAGCACTGTGGATCGCATGACAGGACAGGCAGGCAGTCTTCAGTGACTGGAGGCAACAGAGGCACACAGGAAAGCTCTCAGGGACAGCTTCAGCCCTCCTGCAAGCTCTTCTCATCCCTCCTCACTTTCTGTGTCATCTCTCCTCCATAGTCACCACGATTCTCCCTGTAACAACCTTTTAATTTTTAAAAGGCAAAACTCTGAGTTCTGGTTCTGGCACTGGAATGCTGGGCATCTGCAGCTCAGCACAACATTCTGTCTTGGGCACAATGCCTTACCTATGCCACGTGCTGGCACAGCACATTAACTTGGCATTTTTCACTTCATTTACACTATTTTGGGTTCATGTTTAGGGTACCTTGGCATTTGTGGGGCACTTCTGTACTGCACTAGGGCACCTTACAGGGCGTGGCACCTTCAGGCTTTTCCTTTCTGTTGTGCCCCCAACTTTGGGGCACTACACAGTAGAGCTACAGGCTACCAAGCAATAGTGGTTAGGGGGCCTGGGTTCAATCCCTAGTGTGGGGCATTTTTTTTCATTCTCACTACAGTCTCCATAGTATGAGAGAAATTGTTAGATATCATTGCTGATGGTAGTGATAGAGTTTCAGCAAGGTTTGATGTTCTATATTACTCATAACTTGAAAAGTTCCAGCTGAGGTTTTGAGGTTTGAATGCAACTTGGAAACTTTACTTCAGATAGATAAATGATATACCAAGTCCAGAGGCCCTAGTGCAGGAACTGATCAGGTTAAAGGTTCTGAGTTTTTGTATTGTGTGGGCTATGCTTGTTTATTTTTGAGGGGTATGTGTGTACATGCATCCATATGTGTCTGTAATGTGCAGCACCTGTATGTACATTGTTTAGTATGTACAGTATATTTGCCTTTTACTATACAAATGTAAGCTGTAACCCCCCCCCCCCTTTTGGGACAGCTTACTATAGTGACCATCTCCTCCCTTTTCCTTTTATGGCCTGCCTGGTGGAATCTCTGCCTCAGGTGGAGTTTGGGGTTTGGGCCTTTAGGGTATATTAGGCTGGGATTTGTGTGGGAGGAGGATGGCATCTGGGAGACTGTAGTCACCATAGTGGGGCCAGGGTTGAAACTCCAGGTCCAGGATTTGGGCCTTGGTGATACGGCGCAGGAGAGTGATCCACCCAGGATTAGGTAGGTGGTGGTGGTAGGCACTGCAGTGGTGGAGCTGGGTCTATCACTGGGAACCATAGCCCATTAGAAAGA
Source organism: Neoceratodus forsteri (assembly GCA_016271365.2). Taxonomy (NCBI): domain Eukaryota; kingdom Metazoa; phylum Chordata; order Ceratodontiformes; family Ceratodontidae; genus Neoceratodus; species Neoceratodus forsteri. Next base: position 93,894,321 of record JADMNL010000023.1, on the reverse strand, counting down.
TGTGAGAGTAGGGGCCCGCCTTGTGCTCCACGACACTGGTCTGGCCCTCAAGAGAAGGTGGTGAGACAGTGGGGATGCCATGGTAGTGGCAGCCCGTGGTGTGGGGCTTGGAGGAGGTGGTAGCCCTCTAGAATAGTTATCTGGTGTGGCACCCTGCTTCATGTATCACTTCATGAATTGACAGCCTGCAGAGAGAGAGAGACTAGGTCTGGAGTACCATGACATGGCCCGTGTTGAGCCTGCTCTGGGATACCAGAGGTTTAGACTAAGAGCCCTGTCTTGCAGGTAGTAGGTAATAGGGAGAATTGTGAATTGCGCCATGTGGTTCCCTTTGCTCCTGTGTTTGGTCGAGCTGCTATTTGTAGTCTGAGTGGCCGTGGTTGTGATGGGCTCGGCCGCTGAGTTGTATTTGGGTCCTGCGGCCTACCGAGACTTTCCGCTGCCCGATTATGAAAGGCCCCCCAGCTCCTCTGGAGCTCAGTTTCTAGGCCTGTATTTCTTATTTTTTATAGCACACACTTGCATGCTTTACCCTTTGTACAATTGCCAATTGTGTGTTTGAAATATGATAAGTACTATTGCATTTATTGCACTTATCTGAAAGTCACAAATACATATAGTCCACTAATAAATAAAACCATAAACCATATGTTGGCCCTGAGCTAATGCTTGATAAATACCCCTAGGGTCTCATCATACATCACAGTAACCTTTTCCTCTCAGATGAGGCAATAAGACCCCCATAGGGGGAATCCTTTCTGGAGTAATACCACAGTCAGTGACCCACTTACTGTGACTAATAGCACCAGCTCAGATAACTGTTCCCCTCCTTTTACTTAGAACTGTTACGTTAGATTCTTAACCTAAGCCATAGTTACAGTCTACTTTTTTTTTCTAGTTGACTGCATGGGGATAGTGCTCAACTCCTACTGCGACGTCATTCCTGACTACCCCATACCATATAGCAAACACGCTATTGAGGCCTTTCCACTAGCTGGAAAGATTTCCCCAGGCACAGGGTCTCTCCAGTGTCTACAGAGCCCCTTGAAGGGGGGTTCCTCACTTGGAAGCCCAGAACTGCCACTTTATTTCCTATGCCTGGCTGGCAGAGTGTTTCTTTCAGTAGTAACTATGTTCTTGTTGAATGTTTAATCATTTTTGCAATCACACTTACAGTTTACGGAGGGAATGGGGGGGGGAGAGTGGAGGCACCTGGGGGATTGGATACTTGTTCTTCTTGTATAACAATGGAAACTGATGTGTATTGGTATTCCTTAAAATGTAAATGGATTAAATAATCCAGTGAAGAGGTCCTGCACACTAACATGCATTAAAAAAAAAAAGTCCTGATCGTGTCTTCTTGCAGGAAATGCATCTAGGTGATCAGGAACATGCAAAGCTTCACACATTTGGCTTTAAACAGGTCTGTAGTTCAGAACTCCCCAAGGGCAAATGGCAGGGGCTGTTAATATTGATTCCACATCATACCCCAAACAAAGCACGGAAACTTGTCATGGTCCATGGGCTGTTACACAGCACAGAGGCCACACTGGCCTCCATATATATCCCACTGGGAACAAAACTGCCAGAAATAAAGGAACTGCTGGATCTAATCCTGGTTAATACTTAAGGCATGTTATTAATTGATGGGATTTTAACATGCTTAGATCCAATACCTGGGACACATCTAACACTTGCCCCGGAGACAGCCAGCTGCACATAAACGATGTGCAAGATCTTAAATGACCTACACTGGACAGACTTATGGTGAGACCTTCACCACCATGCCAGTAATTACACCCCTTATTCCGCGGTGCACAGAGTCCATACTAGGACTGACTATAGTTAACACACAAGCAAAATATATGCATAGAATTATAAAATGTGAAATAGGAGACATCCTGTTATCATATCATTCACCGGAGTGTACACATATATGTTTATCCCGGTTCAGACCCAGAACGCAGTGAAGACTGAATGCATACTATCTTCGATCGGAAGAGTTCTGCAACTTCTTGGCCGAACAAATTCCTGAAATCATGGAGCTCAACCAGGGTGGGGATCACATGCAAGTGGTGTTATGGGACACCCTGAGAAAGGTTCTCAGAAGTCACATTATTGCCTTTAACATCAGAAGCTCCTAGAGAGACAACAGTGGCTCAGTGACCTCCAGGAGACTTACCATTTCCTGCAGGCCACGATGCTATCTATTTACATAAAACCAAAATGGCCCTACTGCATTTTAGACATAAATATTATGAGGTAGGCCCTACAGCCACCAGGGTGTAGGCTCATAAACTATAGAAACAGAAGATCAGGGCAATGGTAACTATTGTGAGACATCTATTTGCAGGACAGTATTTAAGGGAGACTACACAGATAGCTGTAGCTTTTAGATCCTTTTATACAAAACTTTACTCCCCTGAAGGTATACATAGCTGGCATGACGCAGAGGATTTTTTGAACCCTTTGGCTCTTCTACACAGGACCAAGTGGGTGCCCTCACATTCCCAGTACAGTTTGAGGAATTTGAGTATAAATTTGGCCAAAACACAGAAGGCTGCAGGCCCTGATGGATATATTGTAGAATTCTATAGGTCGCAGAGGGAGGTGCTGTTGCCCCCCAACCCCCTTCTGAGGGCCTGCAATGAAGTACTGCAGGGGGGAGAGATCACCAACACATTTTTATTATGGAAATGTTTCACCAGGAAGACACACTGAACAACAAGTTGCTGGTCTCCCAGTGTGACCTGGGGGTACAGTAGGGTGTGAGAATAGCTGTACAATTAACATTTATCATAACTGTGGTAACACATACATTAACATTAAATGACAACATTTTACATTTGTAGAGAGGATTACAGAATTAAAATTTAACATGACTGAGAATTATACATACAGTAATATGCTCTGCCAGACAGGGCAGGAAGTGCAATTGTTCAGATACGAGTGAGCTAATATTTCGTTGAGAAACAATACTTCTTACCCTTATACACCCAGATCAGACAGAATTTGTGTGTGGCTGACAGTCAGGGGATGATATAAGATGAATGTTGGACTTCCGGTGAAGCTGCTGAGATGGCAGCATAGACATCAAGCTCAGCTCCAACCCGCATCTCTCTGCTGATAAAAGCTGACTCAGCCTAATAAAAATCAATAGCAAAGCTGCAAAACCCTGCATGGCTACCAGAAAATTCAGAGGAGGGGGTAATCCTTTTCAAATTTTGGCTCAAGATAAGGAACTCACCGAGCTCGACTGCACAGATTCAGAGGCCTCCATCGATTCTTCGCAGACACCTTTCATACCAGCCACTAGAGCCTCCAGATCTAAATCAAAAAAAAAATAAAAATAAATAAATAATAAAATGGAACAAAAGTTAGACAAAATTCTAATGGAACTCCATGACTTCAAATCAGAGTTCATAAATTTCAAAACAAGCTCAGGAGAAAGTACAGCTTGAGCTCGCCGACACTCGATACAGGGTCACCAACCTAGAGCAAACGTCTCAAGAGCAAAGAGACACAGTACAGCAGCTATGGGAAACCATGACTCAGATCACCCAGCTCTGCTACCTGACAGTTGGGAGGCAGGAAGATGCCGAAAATCGGTAACGCTGCCAAAATCTACGGATTTACAGAATCTTTGAAAATAATGAGGGCACAGATATTAGGGGATTCATAGAAAAAGTACTCTACAGCCCTGACCCTTGATCCAGATTTTAATTTGGAAATTGAGCGTGTCAGTGCTAGGCCCTAAACTTACACAACCAACTGCCAGACTGCGCTTCATTATGATCCGATTCTTAAAATTCCAAACTAAAGAGCTCCTATTCAAGAAGGCCTGGCCACAAGGAAAAGTATTCTATGGACCCACCAGGATCTTCATAGATAACGATTATACGAACATATGAAATTTGCCAGCAGATAAAGGCCTAGAGGTCTATCAAGTCTGCTCGAATGTGCAGCTAGCACCCCTTATTCTGCAGCTGCCCCTCCCTTCCACCCTTCCCCTTCATTAACCCTCCCCCTTGTCCTGTCCCATCCTCGTTTGAAGCGGTCCACTGTTCTACTGCATACTACTTCAGCAGGTAATGCATTCCACCCAGCCACCACCCTCTCTGTAAAAAAGTGTCTCCTCATCTCCCTCCTGAACCTTCCTCGCTCCAGTCTCATATCATGGCCCCTGGTGGCCCTCCCCTTCCTTACTTTGAACAGCCCCTCTGTACCCGTCTTGTTTATTCCTTTCATGTATTTAAAGGTTTCAATCATGTCACCCCTGTCTCTCCTCTCCTCCAGTGAGTACATGTTCAACTCCTTCAACCTCCTCTCGTATGATAAGTCCCCCAGCCCCTTGATCATCTTTGTCGCTCTGTGCTGCACCCCCCTCCATTATGCACCCACCACAATGCAGAGAAGGGCATATATTCCACTATTCCCACTACTCAGATGGCACCAGTTAAAATTCTGCACTCCATGTCCAAGTAAGCTTGTAGTTCAGTACCCTGACTGCCTAAAAACCTATGAATCAGCCACAGACACTCTGCAGGACTTGAAACTGAGGACTTTCCTCACCCTCACACACAGGGGGAGTCCAAAGTGGCCAGCCAACTAGAGTTCTACAGCAAATAACAATGCAAGGACAACAGAGCCAACAAGCAACATCAGAAGCAATCAAGCAACTCTTGGCCCAGTTCACCAGACAGGAGTCTTGAAAGGGACGGCAACATGCACTGAACTGACTAAAGGTAGGTGGCTTTACTTGGTGGTCCCTGGTTGATCCAACCTGCTCGGGGCGGAGGAGGCGGACTGCTGAAAACTGAGCATCAGGTCTTCTGGGGCCGTCCTTCGAGGGGGGGGTGCATACTCGACAAGGTAACCTAAAACTGTAAATGATGTTGCCTGGGGACTGTGGGGGTGCCTGGGGATTCTATCTGGATAGGCAGCCCCACTTACAAGATAGTAGCAGACTAGATCTCAGGAGTGGCAGAAAAGATTCAGTAGGGACATGAGGGAAAGAAATATTTATTTATTTCAATTGGAGTCTGTCAGAGTTGGTGGGTGTGGTGCAGGGCTTTCTCTACTATTGATGCAAAGGAATGAGGTGTCTGTATGGCTAGCAAACTGGCTGTTGGGGCACGAGTCCCATAAGCATAGTAATCGGATGAAGGGGTGCACTCGATACTGCCTCACTGATCTTATAATGATTGTTTCCATAAAATAACTACTCCACTAAACAGGAGACTCACTTTTGCTGCTTATGGCTCCACTAGAGGTCTAGAATACAAAAGAGAGGGGCCTGCCATGCCTGAGGGTTCCTTTTGGTGCATTCCAAAATCCTCTGGTGGAATGCTCGGCTGTGTGGCCTGTACCCCTCCGCCGGGTGCTGCCCTAGGGGGTGGGGCCCCGGTGGGGCATTGGGGCCTGGTACAGTATCCAGATAGCACGATGGCTGGAAGCTAAAAGATACTGGGGAATGCTCCAGGGCTGCTGCTGTCCTCTTCCCTTCCCTCCTCACCTCGGGGTGGGGGGGGGGAGACCTGGGGGGGTCATTGGGAGGCTGCTGTCTGATGCCAAAACTCAGGAGAAGACATTTGCAATACTCTTGAATAACTTCAGTTTCCACAACGACATAAGAACTTACCTAAGGAGAGGCCTTCGGCCCCTACATATTTGCATCTCTTCATGAACAATTTAATGGAAGAGAAGGGCTGTGGCACTGATGGGGACTGATCAAGCACGGAAAATCACATTAAAAGATGCCTAAAGGGCAGGAGTCAAAGCCCTTGAAGCCAGGCCATCCTCAGCCTACCCCCTGTCCCTCCCTGTATCTCTTCACCCCTCCTCATATAAATAACGATGGGTTAGGAGGTGGAGGTCTAAACAAGTGGATGACAGAAGGAAAGCACCTTTCTCCCTCCCTCCTCCCATCGCACCTCCCCACCATATCCAGATTTTTACTTTCTATACATATTTTTACTTTCCTCCCTGGATAACGTATATCCACCTCATTATAGGGGCAAGTGTTTCCCCAAGGGGACCCCTCCACTAGAGAGGTTAACCCTAATTAGACAGCTTATTAGACAGCTAGACACACTGTCATGGTCAGAACCCCAGATGATGGTTCTGGCTTTGGAAGGCACACAAGCTTACCAGATAAGTTTACTGTACATAGTTTTATCTACATTAGATAGATTAGGGTCCAGTTGGCCTCTAACTTTTCCCTGTTTACCACCTTAAACCTACTTCTCCCATTTATATCAGACATAGAGGGACAACTTGACAACAGCCTGCAATTTCAAGAAGGTTACACTGTGCATTTTATACTATGGTATATACTAACTATAACTTGCTGCATATGAAGCGAGGGTCTGGGGATTATGTTTACTTAGAGGAGAATAACAATGACGATCCTACTTATGATTATCTCACATAATGTGAATGGGCTGGCCAGCCCCATAAAAAGGTACAGAACCATCCAGGCATTGAAGAAACAAAAAACAGACATCCTATTATTGCAGGAAACTCACATGTCCTCCGTAGAACATTTAAAATTGCTCAGATTTGGCTTCTCCCAGATAGTGGAGTCCATATATCAGAATGGGAGAAGGCGATGCATGGTTATATTGATACCCAAAATCTCACAATTCCAGATTACAGACTAATATGCAGATAAAGAGGGTAGGTTAGCTTTGGCAGTTGGCACAATTCAGGGGCTCACTCTGACAATTTGCAGTACGTATATCCCCTCCAATACTAATGGAACCTCAGTACAGCATCTTATGGAGGCCATATTAACACATTAGAAAGGGCCTTAGTAGTTGGATGAGACCTTAACTGTCAATTAAATCCCTCCCTAGACATCTCAGTGGCTCGTCCCTCCCCGCAGACAGCTGCTCAGAAGCATCTTAGACGTTTGCTAAAAGACGGTTTAATTGACACCTGGTGAAAATTACATCCAGCCCAATGGAAGTTTACTCACTACTCACTTGCCCACAAGAATTATACTATACTTCACTATTTATGTATCAGTGGAGAACACAAGGGCTTAATCCTTAAAGCGGACATACCGAGCATATGTATCTCTGACCATGCGCCCATTACTTTAGAATTAAGAATCATTCAAGAAAAGAAAAACACTCTATGGTGGTTCAATCCCTCGCAACTCCAGAACCAAGACTTTAAAGATCTTCTTGAGGAAAACATTCCCGAAATAATTAGAGACAATGAATCCCTCGAGGTCTCTCCACAGCTTTTATGGGACACTACCAAGGTGGTCCTTCGGGGCCACATCATCTCATATGCAGCCTGTAAAAAGAAACAAAATTAATCTAATTTCAAAGTCCTACAGGAGCAATTCAGATCCCTCCAAGAGGCTCATATGCAAGGGGACGCAAGTGTTTCAGACCACCTAATTAAATCCCAGTCAGAAATACAATGCTTATTAACAGCCTGGACTGAGCAAGCCCTAATGTGGCTACACCAAAGATTCTATGAAGGGGACTCACGTGTCTCCAAATACTTGCATACAGGTTACGCAGACAGATCCAATAGATTACTATCTCGAAAATTAAGGACCCGACATTGGCCAATACCAATACTCCACTTGGCATATTTTGGACAGTCAAAAAATACTACCAGACATTATATTCAAATCCTGATACAGTGGATCCCCAGCATATGCCCACCTTTCTGTCCCAGATAAACCTCCCGACTCTCACCCCCTCCTAGAGAGAGATAAAATAATAGCCCCCATCACAGCTCAAGAACTATATAACACGATAAAAAATTTGAAAAACAGAAAGCGCCCAGGTCCAGATGGATTTGGAGCAGAATTTTATAAAAGAGCCTGGAGACTAATAAAAACTCCACTCCTAAAAGCAATGCAAAAGAGCCACAACACTACTACATGCCCAAGTTCCTGGAGACAGGCCACCATCTCAGCAATACTAAAACTCCAACAACTTCCACAGTTGTATGATTCCTACTGTCCTATATCAGTGCTCAATCAAGACTACAAAATATACCAGCATACTTGTGCATAGACGTGATGATATCTTACCAACAATAATACACCCAGATCAATCTGGATTTATTAAATCCCGGCAAACCATAGACAACATTAAACATACCCTATATCTCATGAACCATGCACAAATCTCCAGTATTCCCCTATTGTTATTAAGCCTAGATGCCAGAAAGGTATTTAACATGGTGTCATGGGATTTCTTACAAGCCTTGTTGTCAAAATTTGTGTTTCCTCAAGAATTCTTAGACACCATTAAGGGAATATACACCTCTCCAAGGCAATAGTAAAAATAAACAACTCGCACTCAACCCACTTTCAGCTTCACAGAGGCACACGACAGGGATGTCCCCTATCTCCCTACCTCTTTGCCTTATTCGTAGAGCCCATAGTTCAACTTCTGAGGCAAACAGAGTGCTTACATGGCTACATAATAAATGAGACTCAACATAAATTAGTGTACTACGCAGATGACCTTTTACTATATGTCACGCTGCCAGAGGAGTCACTAGAGGCCTTGTCTGACCTCCTCCCAGAGACTGCTCAACTAACAGGAGATACAATCAACCAGGAGAAAACAGAAGTACTGACCATACAATACCTCCCCTTTCAATCCCTCATGGACAAATATAAATATAAATGGAACAGACTGCATATAATATACCTAGGAATTATGATCCCGTCAACTCTCTCTAACCTATACAGTTTAAACTATAACTCGTTATTTGCACAAGTTTAAGCCGATCTTAAAGGGTGGGCCCCCCTACCAGTCTCAGTATTAACCAGGGTCCAATCTATTCAAATGAATACCCTTACTAAATTACTATATCGCATGCAAAACATTCCTCTTCTGCCCACTCAGGATTACCTGAATAAATGGGACAGAGAGATCCGAAACTACCTATGGATGGGAAATAAACCCGAAATAGCCCTGGGTAAATTACAGCTACCTAATAATAGGGGAGGACTGGCATTACCAAACATATACGAATTCTGGAAAGCCACGATGCTAACCCATCTTACAAAATGGCTACCCACCCGAACGCAGACACTGATAAGGTTGGGGTTGGAAAGACAGCTGTCAGACATCCCCTTAAACTACACACCAATATTCAACCACATGTGTTTGCCTCAGCAGATTGGGGCTCACTCTTTACTAAAGCAAGGCTAAAGAGCTGGGTACAATTCCTTACTCGCCCGGAAAACAGACACTTAGCCAAGTGGATGAGTATCCCCGCGAAAGACCCCAAATTTGCCCCTGCTCTCTCAGATACAACATTTCGAAGATGGCTCGAACTGGGTTTGAGTCACACCTATCAGTTCTACAATAGGGGTATATTGAAATCTTTTATACAGTTAAAGACATAATTCTCACTACTACAACAAGACTTCTTCCACTGTCTTCAGATTAGACATTATTTAGGGACTGAGTTAGGATTTTATGTATCAGCGCGACCAGTCCCAGAGCTATGCACATTCCTTACCCACCCCCAGAACACCCCCTGAGCATTTACACCTGATCTCCAAATTTTATAAACTACTACAAAGGACTCCCACACCAGAAATGAAAGCTATTCAGCTTGCATGGGAATCAGAGTTGATGGTCGATTTAACCCCAGATGACTGGTTGCACATTTGTAGAAGACAACACAAGACTACAATATCCTACACTTGGAGGGAGTTTGCGTGGAAATTATCCACCTGCTATTTTCATATCCCACAAATCACAGCCAAATATTCCACCACCAGAGACTTGTCCTGTTGGAGGAACTGCGGATGTCAGGTGGCCATACACTCCCATATTCTATGGTTCTGCCTTCTCCTCTCCCCTTTTTGGGAAGAGGTAGGTAAACAAATAACAGAACTATTCCCTAACCTGGGAGCCCTAATCCCAGAATTGGCCCTCCTTCGGCACTATCCAAAACAGATCTGGAATACTCAGCAAATTTACCTAATTAATATATTACTGGGAGTAGCCAAAAAAGTTATAACCCGACTCTGGCTTAAACCGAGCATCCCTACCAAGTTAGAGTGGAAAAACACCATGGCCCAGATATTCAAAAGGTTTGTGTATGGCGCAACAGTGTTGCGCCATGCACAACCCACTAATGCACCTCGGCATGATATTTAAACGGGAATTGTGCCTGGCACAAATCCCGATCGCCTGAGCGCATCCAGTAATGTATCACGGTGCAGGTAGGTAGAGGCGTGCCCATACGCCTCTGCACATCCCGATATTCAGCCGGGATGTGCTGAGTCCATTCATCGCGACCCCTACTTGCGCCCGCACTAAAGTTGATCAAAAAAAAAAAAAAAGGAACAATGGCTGGCCACCCACAGGTGAGCTGCCATATTGCATGGCGCAACACGGCAGCTGCCACCCCCGAGCTCCGGCTGCACCTCTGTGGCAGCGCTCCCCCATGGCCGATCACGGGCATCTGTTCAAATAATCACGTCCAATATCCCTGGTGGTCCGGTGGACCGCTGTCAGCCCGATCGGGGGCTTAAGTGTAAATAATAGTAATTCCTATATCCCTGGTGGTCCAGTGGACTGCTGTCAGCCCGATCGCGGGCTTCAGTATAAATAATAGTATTACCAATATTCCTGGTGGTCCAGTGGACCGCTGCCAGCCCGATCGCGGGCTTAAGTATAAATGATAGGATTTCCTATATCCCTGGTGGTCCAGTGGGCCGCTGTCAGCCCGATCGCAGGCTTTTGTAATAAAGAATTATGTCCAATATCCCTGGTGGTCTAGCAGTACCCCCACTCGCCCACTGAGCCCCACCGCCCCGCTTCCCCCCCGGTCAGTGGCAGGTGGCAGCACCCCACCCGCCTGCTGCCCTGCCGTCTGCCGACTGACACCATAGGTAGCGCTGTATGCCCATTGGTCCACAGCAGGAGCCAATGGGGGTATAGCCCGTACTGTACTTCACATTCTAGATATGTGAATGGATCCATTCACATATCTAGAATGTGTAGTACGGTACGAGCTACTGCTCGTGGCTCACGCTGTGGACCAATGGCATCTCTACCAGTGTCAGTCGACGGACAGCGGGATGGCAGGCGGTAGTGCTGCTGCCGCCGCTGACCCAGGGGAGGAGCGGGGCAGTGGGGCTCAGTGGGCAGGTGGGGAGGGGGTACTGCTAGACCACCAGGGATATTGGACGTAATTCTTTATTTATTACAAAAGCCTGCGATCGGGCTGACAGTGGTCCACTGGACCACCAGGGATATAGGAAATCCTATCATTTATACTTAAGCCCATGATTGGACTGACAGCAGTCCGCTGGACCACCAGGGATATAGGAAATCCTATCATTTATACTTAAGCCTGCGATCAGCCTGACAGCGGTCCACTGGACCACCAGGGATATAGGAAATCCTATCATTTATACTTAAGCCTGTGATTGGGCTGACAGCGGTCCGCTGGACCACCAGGGATATTGGAAATACTATTATTTATACTGAAGCTCACGATCGGGCTGTGGGGCACATTGCCGCACTGGGCAGGGGGCATTGATCCCTGACGGCTGCTGCCTGGCAGGGCGCCAGGCGCAAGTCGCTGGGGATCGGCGCATCTGCATGCAAATGGGGCCATAATGACATGCAAATGTCCCCATTTGCACCTTGCATACATTATGGCCCCAGTTGCATGTGCACTTTTGAATATCACGGTTACTGTGCATAGCGCAACTGAACTTGCGTTAGCGCATCCTCCTGCTCCACTCTGGCCACTTGCACTGGTGCAGTGCCACTGTGCCAGGCATACTGCAGGTGGCCAGGGTGCGATATTCAATGATGCTGTGCCATGGCGCAGGTCCGTTGAATATCGCCCAGTCAATGTCCCACCGCAGCCAAGTTGCGCTGCACCCAGGCTTGCGCCACAGCCTGGCGCAGTTTGAATATCTGGGCCCATATATGAAATATTTGGCTGCCAGATTGCAGAACAATACCCCAATCACAATGAATAGATGGACCCCTTGGTTTTTCCACATAGCCCAAAAATCTACCAGATCTCGTACCTTAGAGGAGACCAGAGGGGGACACACGATACCTGGATGAGATAATTAAGCCTGATCAGATACAATATCCATGGTGAGTGATCCAGATGGCCCAAGCACAATTCCTCCCCAGAAACACTGGAGAAAAATCAGAAACATTAAAGCAATGTAAGCTCGGGATGAATAGACTAGTTATAACCTCCTTATAACAACTGTATCCTCAGATCCTGACCCAGACTAGAAATGGGGAAAGTGTTGAAAAAGTCTGTATAATTAACCATTCATATATTACTTATAATTATCACAGACAATGTTACAGAATGTGTCAAAAAACCCTGACAACTTAAATGTATGAACCTGCTCTCTATATGTCTGTCAAAATAATGAATAAAGAGTTTAAAAAAAAAAATAAGATGAACGATATACGTTCTACATTACATACATACTTGGTAAAGGCAATCATTGGTGCTCAGTTTAGGTGCCAAAAAGGCATTTGATATGGTATCATGGCCCTATCTCTTCATGGTATTATCAAAGATGGGGTTTTCTAAAGATTTTGTGGCTCTCCTCCAGAGAATCTATGTCTCCCCACAGGCCTCTATAAATGTTACTACTCATTCCTCCCCTGCATTTACCCTGGGATGTGGTACATGACAGGGATGTCCACTCTGTCCTTTGCTGTTCACCATCTACATTGAACCTCTGCCTCAAGCAATTTGTGAAAGTTCAACATATAAAGGCATACACATGGGAGACACAAAGCATCGAGCGGAGGTATATGCTGATGATATCCTTCTTTATATGGAGGAGCCAGAGAGTTCAGTACCAGAGGTCTTCCGTATCCTTACCCACTTTAGTAAAATGTTGGCATATAAACTAAATACAAACAAAACGGAAGCTCTTTCCTATTATTACTCCCCTAGCCCTGAGTTGAAAGGACAATATACTTTCCGATGGGATCTTAGAGATCTCAAATACCTAGGCATCAACCTCCCTGGCCAACTTGATCATGTCTCTGAGATAAATTATGGGCCAGTATCCCACCAGTTAATGGCGGATCTGCCACGATGGTGTACCTTGCCTCTCACCTTTATCTGCAGAAAAGATTCAGTCTACATGGTGGTGCTTTCCTGGTTCCTATTCATTTTCCACAATGTCCCTCTACCGATTCCACTATGGGAGTGGAAGAAATGGAGGCTGTCCCTTTTGAGATATATCTGGGATGGACATTGATCCCAAGTAAAGTTTACTATGTTAAAGCTCCCCAAGGGCAGAGGTGGCCTGGATCTCCTAGATTTAAACTTATACTACATGGCTGCACAACTCCACATCTTATTTCATTGGTATTCTCATAGCCCTGATTCTCAGTCGTTAGAAATGGAAAGGAAATGCTGCCCTTCCCAGAGATGGTCAGATACCTGTATGGGGAGGGGCGGGACCACTAACAGATGAGACATTGAACCAATGGCTTGCCTGGGTTATAGAAGTATGACACAAGGTAGTGGTCAATACAGGGTTACAATACCAGGCAGCATGGGTTTGCTCACTTGCATACCTTCTTGATTTCGCCACGGCACACTTGGACACAGCTTTTTAATACTGGCAAAAAAGGAATATAGTGTATCTCAACCTTTACAGAATTGCATCAGCAGTTTGGACTTGATCGCAGAGACTTATCATTATCTCCAGATGCGACATTACCATGCAGCTTTAACTGTGGAGGAACGGTACCCGGGAGAACAGGCAGCCCTCATTGCAGCTATGGTACTACATAATAAAATGCAGAACACTGTGCACCTCATAGCCACTATTTCTAAAGCCTTACAAAATACACAGAAATAAAGTACTAGTTATATTACTTCAGGGTGGGCATAGGAGCTAGACATACAGATTGAGGTGAAGGAATGGGAGAGAGGATGTTGTGAAATTGGGTGGGTTACTTCCTCACATATATGATGAGAGTATGCCTGGAAACACCGTATTTGATATTTTCGCACACCTGCTATTACTGTCAAATATGCAGCCAATGGGAATTCAGAGTGCTGGAGAGATTAAGGCCACACACACCACACGTTATGTGGTCAGGCCCTGTACCAAACCTGTTCCATCAAATGTTAGAGGGAGCTATCATGGAGGTATTGTGTGTTCCTGTACAGCTCTTTCCATAGTTGTACTTATTTCACCTATACCCTCGGAGTTAGAGATAGACATGTTAAATATCTGTTGGGGGGTCATGCTCATTGCAGCTAAAAAATGTATTACAAGGAAGTGGTTGACCAATAGCCCAGTTACCTTAGAACAATGGAGAACTGCTGTTAATGATATATATATATATATATATATATATATATATATATATATATAAAAAAATCACCTTTAGCTTAAATGATAAACGTGAGATTTTTCAGTTCAAGATGGACCACATGGATTTTATATGTTATGCAGCAATTGTCCCTTGGTAGCCTCAAGACCTGACTACTACTTGTCCAGTGGGCTTGAGGCACACAGGTAAAATATGAATAGGGCAGTTGAGGTTTTAGAGGATGTTGTCCTTTTGATTAGCAAGATGAGGTGCGGGATAGCCGTACCTGAGGTAGACAGTATATCTGATGGTTGGTTCCATCCCCCCCACTACCCCACTCATTACATGTTACCATACAGTTGTGTTATTTATCCTTGAAATCTGTTCACGAGAGTTATAATCTTGTATTACAGGAACAAGGCTTGTTGAAAGACAGTAGCGACATCCTCATGTTGTACCGAAAGGCACTGATTGCCTGCTTATATGTTATGTACGAATGTTCTCTTTATAGGTATCCCAAGAGACTGATAGACCCTCCAAATGTCAGCAAATGTAATGTAAGCACTTAAAGTTCTTAATAAAAAGATATTTACAGAAAAGAAATGAGCTGCTGCACTTTTAGAGAAAAACAACTAAAAAAATATGGAACAGTGGCTGGCAAAAAAGAACAGAAAGGTCAGTGCAATAAGTGAGGTGAGCAATTCTATTAGTAGCAAAAAGCATTGGTGCCGGAACATGGGGGAAGTGGGGGGTGCTGAAGTTCAAAAGGGCACAGGGTAAAAAAAGGCAGTTTTTGCAAAGGAAAGGGCACTTTGAATTCTCATGAGCAAAAGTGGGGTGTTCCAGCACCCCCACAGGTTCCAACACTTATGGCAAAAAGGTCAGTGCAGGAACACCCAGAAACAAATCCTGGTGCTTCAAACTCACACGAGTTCTTCAGTGGGGAAGGAACCTGCACCACTGTCTCTGAATTATACTGCCTCCCCTCTTACAGGAGAACTTTAACCAAACATAATATTTAAACACAGTTCACCTTGTAGTTCACATTAATTCTGTATTTCTCCTCCCCATTATTTATTACTGAGGTCATATGCATGAAAACAGGATATTTACTGCTGAAGACTTCATCAATTCCTGCTGCTTTCTCCCAACCTGAGGTCATAATGTATTGTTTGTGATATCACAGTTACTCCCATGGGAACGATTGTGGTATCACAACAGGGGAATATGACTTGAAGCAGGAAGTCAACTACAGAGGCAGATGAACTCCAAGGGATAAACCTCATTTTTTTCATGCAAATATCATCAGTAATAAATAATAGGGAAGAATAATTTATAGAATATATATGGAATGTAAGCTGAATTTTACCTAATTATGTTTTTCAAAGATTTCTTTGAGGCGTCAGCAACTCTGTAAAGCTATAACAGCTAATTCATAGACAGAGTGCAGAAGTCCTCAGATTTAGCCAATGTCTCTTAATACAAAGAAATCTACTGTGCAACTGTAAGTGTAAAACAAACAGTAGTAAGTGAGGTGGGCGCCTGAATCATGGAGCCGTCCGAAATGGCGACACGATATGGGTGAAAGCCTGAAAGGTGAGGGGAGGCGACCAGATGTGGTGGGTAAGACCCTAGTAACAGGATGCTTACGGTACACGTGCTCGGGAGGGGGCTAGCACGGCAAGCGTAGTCTGGGAGGCAGAGAGGAAGGGGTGGCACTGTGGTCGGCTGCCGAGCTGCACTGTGGTGTCGGGTTGGCCTCCGCTTGCGATGCTGGGGTTCTGGGTTCAGGTCTGGGTCTGGGTGCTACTGTGCTTTTCTTGCGCTCGGCACAAAACCTTTTTTTTTTGCTTCCGCACCCCTCCCGACCACCCGGGTTGAGAATCCTTAAGGTGGTGCCCCCCCCGTAATAAGGGGTGTGTGGGGCAGAAAGCAAGTGTTTTCAGTCCCTGGTGCCGTTTTTCCGTGCGCTGAGGTTGTCAGGGTGGCGAATTGTTTTCGCTGCCCTAACTTCACTCTTCTGCGGATCACCCTTCCGCGGTCGCCCATATCACATAGAACCCAAACAAACAACATTTTTTTATATAGAAACACAGAAAAATAGACAATGACTGCAGAAAAAGACCACTGGTCCATCTAGTTTGCCCATAAACCCTAATGGACTTGGGACCTATTGTCCATCTAGAGTTGTAACCCACACTGTCCACCCCCAGGCTTCCCGGCCTACCACTATCATCCTAAGCAACCACTAAGTCCTTCACTGTTCCAGCTGTTCTTAAACCATTGATAGTCTTGGCACCCACCACATCAACTGGCAGATTGTTCCGTGGCTCCATCACCATTTGTGTAAAATACAACTTTCTCAGTTCCCTCTTGAGTCTCCCCCTGTCAGTATTCATTCACCCCAGTGTTCTTGATCCCCTAGTTATGCTAAAATTGTTCCTCACAGTTTACCATGTTCATTCCTTTCAGGAATTTGAAGGTCAGTATCATATCTTACTGCTCTTATCTGGCATACAGCGAATACATGTTCAGTGCCTTGAGACGATCCTCATAAGAGCTTCCCTGCTGGCCCGGAATCATTTTAGTCACCCTACACTGCATTGTCTCCAGCCTGTCCTTATCTTTCCTTATGTGAGGACTCCAGAACTGGGCACAGTACTCCAGGTAGGGCCTCACCAGTGATCTATAGAAAGGTAGTAATACCAACTTTCTTCTGCTGTCCACACCCCCTTCCTCTTCCTCATATACACCATAACATCTTGTTTGCCTTAATATAGGCCTTGTTACACTGTTTGATTGTTTTAGTGAGTCACTGATGATGACCTCTAGGTCTCTTTCCACAGAGGTTGTGCACAGCTTTACCGCCCACATCCAGTACTCTGTCTTCAGTTCTTGCTCCCTATGTGCATCACCTTGCAGTTTTTGGCACTGAATTTCAACTGACACGGCACCAGCGACCTGGGTTCAGGAACGGACTTGGGTGGTTGGAGGATCAGCCAGGGGGGAGGAGGAGGATCGAGCACCCAGAGGCTGCTCTCCTTCTCTGGGGTGGATGGGCCGCTTGTCTTGCTGCTATACTGCCAACTGGGTGACCACGGGTGGAGGTGCAGCGGGACGAACGGAAAGAAAGGAGGGAGGACGTCGGCTGGGAGCCGGAGCATATGCACGTCCTGATGTGCTCCATCCCTAGGCTGTCCCAGTGGGCCAACATCCTGGGTGGACCAGAAAACCAGGAAACACCCCTCAGTGCTCCCAGTAGACAGCTCCCGGTCTTGATCTCCAATGCCCCTACCGGCACCGGCGACGGCATTCCCAATGAAATACAGACATGTTGGGGTATAGAGGGCCCTACCTCGTACCTGCCTGGGGGGTATAACCAAGGCTTCATGGGGGGATGGACTTTGCTGGTGGCTGGCTAGAGGAGTGGAGACGTACAAGGCCACAGGAGTCTCCTGAAGAAAGGGAGTACTGAGGTGAGAAGGGGGCATAAAGAGAAAATAATAAAAAAAAAAAAAAGAATTTCAGCTGATAAACTTTTGACCACCTCTCTAACTTTTGCAGGCCTCTCTGCATCTTCTTAACTCCTTCCTTGCTGTCTACCCTGCCACAGAGCTAAGTGTCATCTGCAAAGAGACACATCTTGCCCTGGGTTCCTTCTCCCATGCTGCTAATGAACATACTGAAAAGGACTGGACCCAGGCCCGATCCTTGTCGCACTACTCCACTGGTGACCTCCCTCTCTTCTTGATTTGACTCTGTTAACCACAACCCTCTGCTGTCTCCCTTCCAACCAGTTTCTCACCCATCTAACAGTGTCTTTCTATGTACCCAGATCCTTTAACTTCTTCAGCAACCTTCTGTAAGGCACCAAATCAAAAGCCTTGCTGAAATCAAAGTAAAGTAAATCTACAGCATGGCCCTTACCCAGTACCCTTGTTACCCAGTCAAAGAATACTATCAAGTTTGTCTGACAAGACCTTCCTCCCACAAACCTGTGCTGTTTACCATCTTGGAGTCCACCACCCACCAGGCAGTTTATGAGGTCCTCTTTGATGAGTGTCTCCATCAGTTTACCCACAATAGAGGTAAGACTGACAGGTCTGTAGTTACTTGGTTGCTCCTTATGCCCCCATTATGGAGCAGTATTACATCTGCTACCATTAGTCTTTTGGAACTACCCCTGTCTGAATTGAGCTCTTGAATAACCCCACAAGGGATTCAGTTAATTCTGCTGCCAGTCCCTTGTGCACCCTCAGATGCATCTCATCTGGCCCTGGGGTCTTATCTATCTTTAGGGCCACTAGCCCCTTCCATACTCTTTCACTGGTAAATACCTGTTGCCTCATCTCAGGGATTCCCCTTACAGCTGCCTCAATGCCACCCTCTGGCAGAGGCTCTCTGTCTTCCTTTGTGAATACAGAGCAAAAGTTGTTGTTAAGAATGGCTGCTTTCTGCTCACCCCCTTAATTACCCTACCTCTCTCTGTTAGCCTAACAATTCCTCCTCTCTTCTTTCTTTTTTCCCTAATATATCTCAAGAACTGTTTTTCTCCACCCTTTATCCCCTCTGCAATACGTAGCTCTGTGTCTGCCTTTGCTTCTCTGACCACCCTTTTGGTTTCCATTGTTCTCATTAGGTACTTTCCCCATTCTTCCTTTCCTTGTTTTTTCTTGTACCTGGTGAAGGTCTTCTTTTTGGCTCTCACTGCTTCCCTGCCCTTTTCCAGAGAACCATTCTGGTCGATCGTACTTTTTTCCTTTGATTACCATTCTAATGCAAAACTTTGTTGCCTCGAGAATGACCCCCCTTGATTGCCCCCATCTTTCCTCCACATCCCTAATGCTGTCCACTCTGACTAACCTGTCCTGGACCAGCTCCTCATCCAGTTGAAGTCTGCATTTCTGAAACCTACGAATTCAGCCTTTGATGAGGGCTTTCTTGTCCCAAGGGCCAGTTTGAACCATTCAGATTTGTGCTTGCTGGACCCTGGACTCCCTCAGGAGTGCAAAGTGATTTGGTGTCTGAATGGTGTGAGATTGGTCAAACCCTTGTGGCTGCTCTTGCCACCCTTCCCCCTGCCCTTCCCCACCATCCTCCAGCCCCCTGATCCAGTAGGCCTCTGGGTGAGTGGTGGTGTAGGGGGCTGCCCCCAGGTGAGCTGGTGCCACAGCTGAGATATCTCATCTTTTGCTGCTACCAGCTCAGCATGGAGCTCCGCAAAGGTCCTACAGATGGGGCAGTGCCCCCTCCTCCACAGCGTAACCCTGGAGAGGACCGCCCCCACAGTTCCTACAGCTGATTACCTCCCTGCTGTACTTCATCTCTACACTGATCCTTAGATAAAGAACTTTTAGTCTCATTGAGCCTACCCAGTTAACAAAATCCAGATAAATAAGTAAATGATATAAAAAGGCCTACCTGATATATGGAGTTCTGTTATATTTGGAGTACTTTATTATTTATTTATTTAGCTTTCATTTATCGGGTAAGTACACTAGACAAGTATTGTGCCTATTTTCAGGAATGACCCGGGAGAATACAACATGATGGTACAGAGACAAAATTCAAGTACATTATGACAGCATAGGCAACATGTGCGAGTGCAGAGGGCAGCGTTATACAAGGGAGTAGAAAGTCACAGTACAACTTATAGTCATTTTGTTACAAGTAAGGACAAGTCAATAAACATATAATAAAGTTATAAATTAAGGCAAGACCTGGGTATGCAAAGACAACAGTTAGACCCTAGTCAGGTAATGGAGTGGGGAGAACAGAAGTAAGTTCCAGGCAATGCCTGTAAGAGGCAGCTTTGAGTCAGGTTTTCAGGTGATTAGTGCCCTAGGGAGGCTGGAGGCAGTCACATGCTGAGGCTTATTTCAAGAAGCCCTACAGGGATTTGCGAAGACACTGATGGGAGGGTGCCGAGCGAACATTCTCTGGGAGGGAGTTCCAGAGTTTGGGAGCACACACAACAAAGTCCCTCGCTCCCATGAGAGTTCTAGTGGCAGAAACTTTGAGCATCCCCTGGACTTGGGACCTTAATGAGTAGGGAGAAATGTCAGCTGATGGTAGAAGCTGGGCCAGCCCCGGTGGGGTACCAGTTCTAATCACCTTGCCCGTGAGGCAACCTGGAAAGAACTGGAAGGGGACAGGATCAGTTGTGTTCCAGGACAGTAGCTGCTGCTGTTGTTTTCACAAGATTCTTGTGGATTTTACTTGGTAGGTTAGTTCTTTTCTTTCTTACTTCTAAGGGGCTAGCAGGGTATTGTTTTAGGTGCTGCTGGATGTTTGTAAACTGATTTGGTGGCTGTAAGTGGGGCTAATTTTGTGGATGTTTCACTGTGTAACAGGCTGCGCTGGTAGAGGCCTATTTCTTCTGATTTAAAACCTATTTGGTGGGATTTGCTTGGGCCTGGTTCTTTGGCTGCTGGGCTTGGAGGGGAGACACAGGGCTGATACACTCTCTCTCTCGAGTCAGGTGTCTGCCCAAGACCCACTCTCCCCAGAAGTCTGCGAATTTATAGGGGAACACCTGCCCTGCAATTGGAGGAAAAGGCTGCAGGTGCAGCTCATGTAGTTCTAGCCACTGGGGGTAGGATTTAAAGGCTGGGAGAGAGGAGCTTTGGGAGTTGTTCATTTCCCTTATAAGTTTAATGTGTTGTACTGCACCTAGTAACAGGGTTACTGGTGTACAGTGAACTGTCTCTAAGATTAGTGGGTGACCTGATTAGGCAGTAGGGGTATCTTGGACTGGGGGGAACCTGGTGGCTCACCCAAGAAACCTATTTGGAAGGGATGGAACCACACATCATTAGGGCCAGCATCTTTGGGAGGGTGGTGGGGTGCACAGGGTGTGGGCAGCCATGATACTGGACTGGGCTTGGAAGTTCGGTGGTTGCCAGTGCTACCAGCTAGCTTCAGCAAGGGAGGAGGTTGGGGATTAGGAGAAAGCTGGGGAAGGGGTGGTATGGTTGGAGGGGCTGGGAATCTCCCACAAGGTTGCACCAAGCACTGGGGGTGGGGAATAGGAAAGGAGTGCAGGAGAATACTCAGGGGTCACATAGGGAACCTGGCAGAGGGGTCCAAAGGACACTACAAGGGAAGCAGGCAGGTAACTGGGGCCCTCACAAAGGGGGACAGAGGGACAACATTCTCAGGGAAGTAGGCAGATGGCCAGGGCTGGACAGAAGGAAGCAAGGCGGGAGGTGGATCAGACCTTACCCTCAGTAACCGCTTCAATTCTCTTCTTCTGCTCAAGGATGAGGGGGTGATGTAGCCACGACAGGGGTGGTTAGAGATGGAAAGGTAGGGAGGGAGGCAGGAGGCAGGGGCCAGATAGCAGGAAGAACGGGGACCTGGAATGCAGGAGAATGGGGGAGCAGGAACTGCAGGGGGGAAGACGGAGGAAAGCGCAAGGAGAAGGACCAGTTGGGAGGAAAGGTAAAGGAGAAGGACCAGAAGTACAAGGAGGATTCAGTAAAGGGAGCTGAGGGTTTAGGCCAGGGAGCACGACTAGCAAGGAGGAACTAAATGGAGACAGGAAGGAAGGGAGGATGAGCCAGGCTAGTTTAGCAGATGGGGAGAAGGACCAGTTGCGAGCAGTGAGAAGTGTAAGGAACAGAAGGATACTCAGGAGGAGGAGGCATAGGATTGGAGGGAGGGGTGGCATGGTAAATAAGGAGGGGGTGGCATGTGGCACCCAGATAGGGGGAGGAACACGGAGCCAGCTGGGTGGAGGGGCCTGTAGAAAGGATGAGGGACATGGAAGGGGGGGAATGGAGGAAAAGGAGTGGTCAGAGTGCTCCTGCTGGGGGATTCTATGATCAGGGGTATCAAATGGGATAGGGAGGGAGAAGCCTGGCCAGTTAGAACAAGATGCTTCCCTGGACTAACGGTGCACAGGGCTAAGCACGAGGTATATCAGCTGGCAAAGGATTGTGGGGGTTCCCCAGACATACTGGTCCACCTGGGTACAAATGACATTGAGGGAAACAGCGAGCTAGAGATACAGGCAAGATTCAGGGAGCTCGCCAGGGTCTGTCATGACATAGGATGCACAGTTTCCTTCTCAGAAATCCTGCCAGTGCCAAGGGCTAGTGGGGAACACAAAAGGAAAATTAGGGAGATAAACCAGTGGCTCAGGGAGTGGTGTGGGGCCAGAGGGCCTGGGTTGATGGGGATTGGGGAGACCTGGGAGGATAAGGAGCTGTGTGGAGATAGACTACATCTCAATTTGGAGGGGAAGGGAATCCTTAAGTTGAAAATAGAGGGGTTCATTGGTGAAAAGTGGGGTTTAAACTTGTGAAGGGGGGTGGGATGGGAGAAAAGGCCATCAAGGGGGTGCCGATAAAGGAGGGACTCTGTCTCCACCCCCCTGGGGACCAAGAGGATTGCAGGAAAAGGCCAACTGGCAAAGTGCAGACCAGGGGAAAACAGAATCCCCATGGGAACACGAGCAGGGGAAATGGAACTATAGGCAAAGGGTGGAAGGTAGTCCTGCTAAATGCCAGGAGCTGGGGCAATAAAATGCCTGAGCTCCAGGCGATGCTAACTGAGGGAGCAGTGGATGTGGCAGCGGTCACTGAGACTTGGGCCACTGCAAGACATGACTGGGACCTGAACCTGGAGGGATACACTATGTTCAGGAAGGACAGGGGGGAGAGAAGGGGAGGAGGGGTAGCAATGATAGTCAAAAACTGCATTGGCATAGGGGAGTAGAGGAGGGGAGGGAACCATGAGGCGATTTGGGTCACCTGATAACAAGGGGGCAAGAGTAGAAATAGGAGTGGTGTATAGACCCCTGCCCTGGCGGAGGAGCTGGAGGACAGTCTGGTGGCAGATGTTAGGAGACACTGCAGACTGGGCAGAGAGGCAGTGGTGGTGTTGGGGACTTAACATGCCAGGAACAGACTGGGAGACTATGACATCCTCTGTGACCAGGAACAGAGGTTGTTGGATGTCTTTCAAGGCAGCGTTCTAACTCAGCAGGTGAGGGAACCGACCAGGAGGCATGGGTACTGGATGTGGTCCTGGCAGACAGTGACAGATTGGGGCCTGGAGGTAGGGGACCCATTGGCGGGGAGTGACCATGCACGGTCTGGTTCTGCCTGGACCTAGGAGGGTAGAAGGCTGCACAAAGACGGAAGTAACCCGACTTCAGGGGCGGATTTAAGGAAATGGGAAGGATCCTTAAGGAGCATTTGGATGGGATTGGGTCCAGACATGGAGCTGATAGTAGGTGGAAATCATCAGGAGAGGGGTGCAGGATGCTACCAGCACCTGTGCAAGTAGACAAAATCGGTAGGGCCCAAAAACCCTGTTGAGTGGACAGGAGGTCCAGGAGGTGGTTGCGGGAAAGAAAGCAGCCTATAAACAATTCAAGTGCTCAAGGAGTGAAAGGATCGAGGGGAGTAACAGCTGATGGCTAGAAGGGCCACTAGAGTGGTGAGGCGGCTAAGGCAAGGAAGGAGCAGAACCTGGCCAAGGAAGTAGGGAGGGAACAAGGGTTCTTTAGATACATTGAGGGAAAAACAAAGGGTGAAGGGGCAGATTAGCAGGATTAAATCAGGGAGAGGGGCACAAGACCCGGGGAGCAGGCTGAGGTACTAAATGAGTACTTCACCTCCAGTTTTCACCAGGAAAATGGGGTGCTGCATCATACATGGGAGGAGACAGAGATACTGAGGAGGGGACCCTACGATCAGCGGAGGTCTGGGGAGAGGGAGGCATCACTGGCAGGTGGGGAGGCTAAGCAGGAGAAGGGGTACCAGAAGTGGAAATCACAGCAGAGAGAGTGAGGGAAGCCCTCAGCTCCCTTAAGACGGAGAAAGCACCGGGGACAGATAAATTATATCCCAGAGTGCTGAAGGAACTTGCAGATGTCCTGGCAAAACCCCTGGCAGAGCTTTTCACCATCTCTCTGAGGACAGGGTGGGTGCCCCAAGACTGGAAGGTGGCGCATATAGTGCCTATCCACAAGGGGGATCAAGGAGGTGGCGGGAACTACAGGCCTGTCAGCCTGACATCGGTGGTGGGCAAGGTGATGGAGGGCATTGTCAAGGAGAGGCTAGGGGGGGACCTGGATAAGTCAGGGTGCCTGGACGATAGACAGCATGGATTCATCCCGGGGAAATCGTGTCAGACAAACCTGGTGGAGTTCTATGACTGGGTGACAAGTGCCTGGGACCTGGGTAGACCAGTGGATGTCCTCTTTCTAGACTTCAGCAAGGCATTTGACTCTGTTCCTCATGTGGGCCTGTTGGATAAGCTGGGAGAAATGGGGTGGGAACCAGATGATCAGATGGATGAGGCAATTGGCTCCAGGACCCGGACCCAGAGGGTCGTGGTTGGTGGATAGTCTCATCCCCAAGGAGGGTCATTAGTGGGGTCCCACAGGGATCAGTCCTTGGGCCCTTCTGTTCAACACCACGTATCTGACATAAGGACAGGAATCAGGAGTGAGATGAGTCTTTGCAGATGACTCGAAACTGGGGCGGTGGTGGATGGGGAGGAGGGAGGGTGGCCTCAGGGGACCTGGAGGCTCTGGAAAGATGGTCTAGAAAGCTGAGGTTCAATGCAGGGAAATGCAAGGTACTCCACCTGGGGCAGAAACCCAGGCCAAGTGTACACCCTGGGAGTGCTACAAGTCTCAGTGGCTGAGGCGGGACCTGGGGTGGTGGTGGATGTCAAGATGAACAACTCTGAGACTTGTAGGAGGCAGCAGCCAAGGCCAACAGGATGCTGGGATGCATCGCTGGGGATCACCTCCAGAAGGAGAAGTGATACTCCACTGTATAACTGCTTGGTGAGGCCGCTTTTGAGTACTGTGCAGTTTGGAGGCCACACTTAAAGCGGGACATTAACCTCCTGGAGAGGGTCCAGAGGAGGGCAACCAAAATTATTTGGGGCTTGGGGACAGGACCTATGAGGAGGCTCGAAGAGCTAAATATGTACACATTGGAAGAGAGAGGGACCGGGGGACATGATAGAGGTCTTTAGGTACATGAAGAGGTAAATAGGGAGGAACAGTCAGGGTGCTTGAAGGAAGGAGGAAGGGGCCACTAGAGGGCATGGGTGGAAGCTGGAGGGAAGATTCAGGGGAGAAAGGAGGTGCTACTTCACTGAGAGGGTGGTGGAGCCATGGAATGCACTGCCTAGGGGGCTGGTGGAGGCAGAGACAGTGGAGGGTTCAAGAGTGGGTGGGACAGGTACAGGGGAAGGGTTCTGGAAGCAAAATCCAATGCAGCAAGAATATCCGGAACTGGGAAGGGAGAAGCCAGAGAAGGCGAGGGACACAGCAAGGTCAGCACCCAGGTTGGGGGCTGACCAAACGAGCAGACACGAAAGACCGTTAGGCCTATTCTGCTGGCATTTTAGTATGTTAGTATGTTAGTAACCTATCCCAAAGTCCAGGTATCTGGCTGGGGAGAGCCAACAGAGTTTATTATAAAGCTCACAGCGATGAGTGAGGCGGGGAGCAGCCAGGGCAAAACAGCAGATGCTGTTGTATGCCGTGTGCCGCCTACTGAGGTGAGTCTTTGTGGAGCGAGCAAATAGGTGCAGACCATAGCTGAGGGAGGGAAGGAGTACTCCTCTCACAAGGGAAGCCTGGCCGCAGGTGTGAGGTTGTACTTGGCCCTGTAGGCCAGGCCCAGCTTACAGTTCACTGCCCTGCGGATGTTAACAATGTGACTCCCCATGTCAAGTTGAGGGTCTAATGTGACCCCTAGATACTTGACAGAGTTCACCACTGGGAGGGAGGATCCGTCCGGATTGATTATGTTCAGGGGGGATGTTGAGGCTTTGATTTTGGCAGCTGAGCCAAATAGCATGGCCTAAGTTTTTTTCAGATTCAGGACCAGCTTATGATCCGTAACCCAGGTCAGGACCTTATTAAAGTCCTAGGACATACACTTGGTAAGAGTGGCGATGTCACTGGAGTGGGCCATTATCACCAGGTCATCTGCATATAAGATGGCACTGCAATTGGTTGTCACCTTTGGTAGTTGATTGATGAAGAGGGAGAAAAGGAGGGGGCCCAGTACTGAGCCCTGGGGGACACCTGATGTGACCAGCAGGGGTTTGGACAGGACTTTATTGAAGCAGGTCCACTGCATTCTACCATGTAGATAGCCCATGATCCATTTCATAGCAGTGGGGGAAAAAATCAAGAGATCCCAACTGTTGACAGAGCAATGCGTGGTCAATAAGGTCGAAGGCTTTGGACAGGTCGATAAATATGGCTCCAGAGAGTTTGCCCTGGTCCATGGCTGTTCTGATGCTTGATGTGACAGAGATCAAGGCTCTGGAGGTGCTATGCCCCTTTCGAAAACCATGCTGGGCCGGGGATAGTAGCTCATGACGCTGTACATACTCTGAGAGCTGCTCAGCCACTACTTTTTCCAGGAGCTTGCTAAGGGATGAAAGGATAGCAATCGGACGATAGTTGTCCAGAATTTTAGGGTTGCTCTGCTTCAGGACAGGGACTATCCTTGCCTCCTTCTGGATATCTGGGATGGACCCCTGTACAAGGGATAAGTTAAAGATGTGGGCTACTGGGGAGGCAATGTGGGAAGCCCCAAGCTTTAGAAGCTTGGGCTCCAGGTTATCTAGGCCGGGGCTGGAGTACTGGGAGAGACCAGCTAGGCATCTCTGCATGTCTAAGGTTGTCACCGCCCTGATGAAAAACCATTTGTCGAGGGGGGTGATCCTCCTGCCAAGTAGAGGCAAGGAGGAAGGACATACCGCGCCAGACGGGAAAAGTGCAGTGAAGGCCGAGAGGTCAGAGAAGTGCGAATTTAGGGAGTTGGCAATGGTGAGGGGACTGTTGCAGGAGACACCTTTTATAATCATGTCAGATACCCCCGGGTAGGAGGAACCACTGACTAGGGTTTTTATATTTCTCCAAAACCTCCTGGGGTCATTGGCGGAGCTAATTAGGGCGGACTTGCAGAAGTCCTTTTCACAATCCTGATGGCCTTTTGCACTCATTTCTGAGGTGTCTGTATCGCTGGAAGTGGGATCACGGGAACATCTAAGTTTGCCTAACACTTGTCTCTAGCCCGCATTTGGGCTAGGAGATTCCCGTGCAACCAGAGGGTGGCAGACCCCCTAACCCTATGGGTGACCTATGGAGCATGCTTGTCTTGCAGGGCCCCAAAAGTGGTAAGAAAATGGGAGGCTGCCACTGAGGGGTCATTAGTTCCTAGCACAACAGACCAGTCAGTGAGCCTCAAGTCCTTCAGGAACTCTCCAGGATCAAACCTGGAGAATTTCCTGACATGCATGATCTTGTGCGGAATTCTGGGGGAGGGAACTTTCCACATGCAGTAGACTGGAGAGTGGTCAGGAATGGCATCGGATAACGTTCCCGCTGAGGTGATCCTGTCTGGATGGTTGGTCAGGATCCAGTCCAGAAGGGAGCTGGAGGAGCCATTGGCCGATCGCCTGGTTGGTTCCTGTATTAGCGGAGTCAGGGTAAGATTAGCAAGGAGGGGCTCAAACTGCTTTTCATTACTACCAGTTCAATTTAGGTTAACGTCTCCCATGATTATGAGTTCATTGTCCCCAGTGCTAGGACCAACTGAATCCAGAAGATGGGTCAGTCCTGGGAGCCCACCTCTCGGAGGGTTATACTTGCATACCAGATGAAGCTTCTTGGTGTTCCCTAGTAGGAGTAGTACCTCACAGGGGGACACATGGGATTGTCGGACTATTGGGGAGACCTTGAGGTGACACCTGTAGTAGATCAGGATGCCACCCCCCCCTTAGTCCCCGTTCGGTCCTGCCATATGAAGTCATACCCGGGAAGAACACAGGCTGAATCTGGGATCGAGGGTTTGAGCCAGGTCTCAGTCACTCCAAGGATATCAGGTTTATAGAGTGCGGTCCACGAGACAAGCTCATCCCGGTTAGGTAGCAGACTCCTAATGTTTAGATGAGCCACTTTTAGGCCCTTGCCCATTCCCCAAACTGGGGGGATTGTAGGGGCTGGAGTATTTGGTCCAGGGTTTGTTTCGATATCCCCAGACAGTAGTATTAACACAAGGAGGAACCAGTAAGGACACCATCTCGCAGGAGAGAGGCCATTTGCAGGAGTTTGAGCACAAAGTCATTTTACCCTGACAGTGTGCACTAGGCCCCTGAGATTTAAACAGCAGGTGAGGCAAAGGGGGGTATGGGAGGTCGCAAGGACGTTTGAGAAGGTGAAATCGGGCACCTCAAGGAAGGGAGATTTCTCCCAGTGCCCCCCCCCCGGGGTGAGCGGAGGAGTGGTGGCCACATAGAGCAGGGTGAGTCCTAGTACAAGACCAGTTAGAGCCAGTGACCTATACATGGCAGACAGCGCACCCAAAGCCATCTCATAGGGGGTCCCCCTTCCCTCCTTGGGCGGGAGGTAAGGGAGTCTGGTCCTCATCTGGGCAGGAGGCGTGGTCCAGCTAGGTTGTCTTGCCCAAACAGCAGTGCAGGTTAGGTGTAGCTGATGGGAGATAGGGAGGGATAGATATTGTACCTGAGAAGGCAGGTGGATACAGAACTATCAACATAAGGCCAGTGGGACTAATAGTATAGCCTATTTTACCACTGGGTTGTACACTTCAGTTTTCACCGTGATTGACCAGTTAATCCCATCAGAGAACAATAACCACAGTGAGAGTCCTGGTTGGTACAATGACAGCCTTTTTTAGACAGTATGGTTATGGTTAAACGTTAGCCTCACTAGACAGTAAAGTTAGACCTCGGTAGACACTATGGCTAGTATGAGCATTGACAGTTATTAGTGATGGCACGTTATAATCCTACTCCCTTCAAACAGGTTCTATCCTGGACTAGAGCCAATCAGCGGGGACCAGAATTAGAGTAGCAGACTAATCACAAATAATATCTAAAACATAGCTTAAAAAAGTCAGAAGATTAGTCTAATTCCTGAGGTATCAGTCACAGCCAGAGAGATGGCAAAAGGGAAAGGACCTCTTGGAGGGTAAACAGTGCGATGCCCTTTTGTGCTGTCAGGCCCACCCCCACCAGCTGATAGGGTGAGATGGATCCTGGGGCAGAGCCAAGGGGCATTTAATGGGAGGAGGGAACAGGGAGGAGGGAACAGGGTGGACGGGTGGGCCAAAAACTCTTCTGCACCTGGGCAGAGGCCGGGAAACTTTAGCTTGTTCCCGCACAGCCGCTGAGGAGGCCCGCCGGGGCTGCAGACGCACCCAGTGCCTCAGGACTCAGCCTTGGAGTAGTCTCAAGTGCCCGAGTGGGGGGACCTTCCTGGAGCAGGTCACCCTTGCCTCCCAGTTCGCACAAAGTCAGGCACAGTTTGTTGGTGGGACTGGCTCTCCCTTTGTAGGAGACAAAGGGAGCGTCACCACCTGCAGGGCACCAATGGACAAGGGTGCTTTCGGTGCCAAGTTCAACAGATTTGAAATCGGGGGCCTCTGTTCCTTGGCAAGAAATCTCCCACAGCCACCCTCCAGCAGTGAAACCCCAGCAGTGATGTACTTTCCACACTTCCCTTACTTAATCCCTCAACCCTTGGTTAATTACAATTATATTTTTGTATTTGTATAACATACATATACAGAAACATAATTCAAAAATATTTACATTTCTCTTTCACTTTTCTCATCCAAATGTACGGCAAATCTTAATAGTCTAGAACTCAGTGGGCTGCTGCTTCAGATGTTCTATCAGAAGCAGAATGTGAAGCCAGGGAAGCTGGTTCTTAGCAACAACCTAATTTAAGCAACAAGCCAACAAATCCTGGCAACAAGGATAACCCCACAAAAGGCACAAACAAACTGCCAAACTACTGTATATAAAAAAATGAAATTTACACTAGATGTGATTCCCTCCAGAACAAATATGACTCTATGCACAATGGTGTGGATTGCCCATGTGCCAAGCAACTGGGGCACGTAGGCAATTCTACACCTGAATGCTGTGCCACAGGCCAATAACGGCATTCACCACTGACACGCTAGTGCCATGCACACTGGATCCCTCAGCTGGCCGCATGATGCCATACCGGGGGCAAGCCCTGCGCTGATGCACAATGGCACTGCGCAGCGGGACAGGGCTTGAAATTGTATATGAAGAAGACCCTGCCATAACTATTTACACCCCTCAAAGGCTACTGGTGGGGCATGGCAGCATCGGGGTCAACCCGCACAAGGCTGCCACAGCCCACTAGGCTACCTAGTAGAGTGGACGGGAAGTGGACATTCAGGCAAATGCCCATTGTTCATCCTGGGCAGGCTACGTGCCATCCCACTCTCCCCTGCCCATTTGCACAGGGGATCCACTATGGGATGGGGGATGGGCATCCTATTAGATGCCCACCTGTGGCCCACACTCCACCCCCACACTGCCATGCCTTGTTCCACTGCCGCATGGCTGTGTGCCAGGTTGCAGCAGTACATTCCAGCAGCTGGCGATCATGCATGCCGGCATTCACCCACCTGGGTGCAGGTGCGGAGCAGCGTGGGCAGAATATGCACAGTTAGCATGTACATCCCACCCATTAGTGCGTAGACCCCATGGCGATTATCCAGCTCCCAGCCAACATCAAACACACAAATGCCACAACCTTCCAGTAGGTAACAATGCCCTCCTTCTCAATACACAGACTATACACAAAAAGACTATTTAAATTTACAAAAAATATAGAAATTGTTCACTTAGCTGTGGGAGTTCCACACAGACACAGCCAGTCTACTGCTGCCAGCATTCTAGAATTCAGTAGAACCCAATAAACCATAACCCATTAAACATTTAAAAACATAGCTAAATATGCCAGCCCGGTGGTGCTGAGGCACTGTGCCTTATCTCATACTACGTTGGTGACCAGGGTTCAGGAACGACCTCGGGTCATCGGGGTGCTGTCATGGGAGGGGGACGGAGCAGGATCAAGCCAGCTAAAGGCAGCTCTCCTCTCTGGGGTGGTTGTCACCCCCCCCCGTAATTCCACTGCCATCGGGTGGAGGTCTGGTGGTGGCGTAGGTGGAGGGGTAGCAAGGTGGAGGCATCTCGGATGCAGCATGCCGTGCCTCCACATGCGCCGCGTCATTTCCTGAGAGAGGGCAGGACAAAAATAATGGGGAAAAGCACTAAAAACTGTCAACTGAAAAAAAAAAAAATATCTAAATTAAGTTGTAGAAACATTTCAAACAATGCAGGATAGATTTATTTATTTATTGAAAATTTCAGAGAATACCTTTGAGCACAAATGCTCTTTTAAGAGACTGCAAAGCAACATAGCAAATACATAAGCGAGTTCCAGTGGAATGAAACTGAACAAGTACAAAAAAATTAGCTGGAACAATTGCATACAATTTTACAATAAGGTAGGTAGACAGAATCAGTGTCAAACAAGCATAGTAATGGTACATGGCTGCAGAGCCGGAGACTGACACAGTTCAAAGAGTATACCGGGAGGGACTCTAGTAAGGATGATTAGCAGTTACAGTTACATTGCACTGTTAGGATTGCCTGTAGTGCTCTCAAACTGGTCAAATTTAGATTAAGCATAGTTGATCAAATAATCAAATCAATAACTAACAAATCTTGTTTTCAGCTCTGCAAAACAAAAGAAGAGTCTTCAAGCAAAGAATAAACTGAAATAAAATATAAAAGATAAATAATGTATGGTCCTAAATAATCTAGAAACAACAGCACTTACAATATATGTGTTTCAGAATATGATGACACAATGGGACGGGGGAGTGAGAGAACAGATATTCACAAAAACGGGACCACATCCCAATCATCATTAAGGCCATTGGAATGCATAGTTCACAAACTAAAATTAGTTTGATTTCTCTTTGGAGTAAAGTCCTGAGTCTGTTGCCTCCACAAGGATGGGAGACAGTATGGTCAATGCCCAAAAACGTAAACGATGTTCGGTCCGAATTGTGAGCTTGATGCCAGGGTGCCCCTACTGGAGTGTCACACTTGTGGTTCACAATAGATCTGACATGCTCTTGGATCCTTTCCTTCACTGGCCATATTGTGGGGCCAGTATAGAGGGGATAGACAATCATACCACAGTGCAGAGGCTACAAAAGGAGGCAAATAGGTAATGAAGTACTAAACCTGATGCTGGGTACCATTTGTAGGGCTTGTGAAACAATTCGTTTGGACATAAAATTGACAGACATTACATGAGCCACATTGGAATTATCCCAAAGGAGGAGGGAGTAAATTACATGGCTTCTTAGAGATGGAAATAAAGTGACTCTGTGTCATCCAGTCCTTAATACTTCTTCCTCTTCTATATGCCACTCTGGAACAATCCCACACAATATCCTTTAGGTCAGGGTCAGCAGAAAGGACATGCCAAGCCATTCTATAGCCCCAGCCCCTTGGGACTAACTGAGTTGAATTCAGTTACAAAGTTTACTCTTGGTCTTGGATCAGGGATGGAATTCCTCTCACATAGGACTAATAAATAGTTCAGTACGATTTCTGGCCAAGGCTGCATCTCTTGCTTCCCAAAGGACTGAAGGATCATGGCCCCTTTCTATAAAACAGCAATGTAAAACACCAGCCTGGTGGGTAAATGTACCCAGGTCAGAGCAATTGCATCTAACATGCATAAACTGTACTTTGGGGATGCCTCTCAAGAGATGGTGGGGATGGCAACTTTCAAATCTGAAAAGGGTGTTTCCCAGATATGGGCTTCCTGAAAGATTCAGGTCCAGTAGAGCCATCATCATTAAATCTAAGCTTTAAGACCAAGAAAGTAATATCCTCAGTACTCGCACTGAAAGAAAACTTGAGATTCCAATTGTATGTGTTGCTGAGATACACAAATTATCACGTTTACTACACAGTTTCCTCCCAAACACACAGGGTGTTATCAACAAAGCAGCCCCAGTATCTCAGCCTGCCAGCAAAAGGGTTGCTTCTGGTGTCATAGATGACAACCTCCTTCCTCCAACCCAAACAATGGCTAGTGTTGGAGGGCACCATTGCCAGCTCCATAGCTGTACTGCAAGTCTGTACATAAAACTTTGAGTTAAAAGTGAAGAAACTGCTGGACAGGATCAGATCCAGGGCCTCTGAGATGAACATTAGAGAAATTATGTCTTCAGTTCCGAATAGGTCCATGAAGTGCCACACTGCACTGAGTCTCAGATGATGTTTGATACTGGTGTAAAGTGAACTCACATCAATAGTGAGCCACATGGCACCCCCTTCAATTTAGAGGTTTCCCATAGCCTCCAGGACTGCCATGGTATCTCTCAGCTAGGATGGTAAATGAACCACTAAAGTTTGTAGAAACCTATCCACAAATGTGGAAAGGTTCTCTGTTAAGAAACAGCTACTGAAGACAATAGGTCAACCAGGCAGTCTCTGAAGGCTCTTGTGAACCTTCAGTAAGGCATAAAATGTTGGGACTACTGGATAGTCTTATCTAAGAAATTAGAATTCCTGTTCAGTAAGGAATCTAGCATGGAGATTAGCCTCCAAAAATGTGCTCACTCTAGTTTTACTGTTGGATTGAAGTCCAGTTAACAATAGTATTTAGTGTTCAGTTGGGATAGGACTTCCTCCAGATAACTGTGATCCATAACTACTGTCTTTCCACCTTTATCCACAGATTTCATTATGATGGAGTCTGCCTTGCATAGTTCTTCAAGGGCTTTGACTTCTGATAATGTCATTTTTTTTTATAATGGGAATGTTTTTCTTCTTTAAGGATTCTGTCAACCTCTGTTGACACCAGTCCCTCAGAAGTCTTTATAGCCACTGAAAACAATTTTACAGGACAAAAGAGATTTAGGTTTGAACTTCTTTATTTTGATGTTAAAGTCCACAGCGTCCTCATTATTAACATTAAAGTCCGATTGCAACTCAGGAAAATTTTTGAAAGCCCATTCTGGGTCCCGGCTATCAGGCATTATGATCGATGAAGAGATCTGAGATTGATTAGAAATGGGGAATTACCTGTTTGCCTCCTTTTGTAGTCTCTGCACTGTGATATGATTGTCTATCCCTCTATACTGGCTGCACAATATGGCCAGTGAAGGAGAGGATCCAAGAGCATGTCAGATCTATTGTGAACTACAAGTGTGACACACCAGTAGGAGCACCCTGGCATCAAGTCCACAATTCAGACCGAACATCGTTTAAATTCATGGGCATTGAACATACTGTCCCCCATCCTCATGGAGGTGATAGACTCAGGACTTTACTTCAAAGAGAAAGCAAACTAATTTTAAGCTTGAGAAATTTGCATCTCAATGACCTGAATGATGACTGGGATGTGGTCTCCTTTTTGTGAATATCTGT
Organism: Neoceratodus forsteri; assembly: GCA_016271365.2. Lineage (NCBI taxonomy): Eukaryota > Metazoa > Chordata > Ceratodontiformes > Ceratodontidae > Neoceratodus > Neoceratodus forsteri. The sequence continues at coordinate 93,859,699 of JADMNL010000023.1, read as the reverse complement.
TGTCTCCCCCCAACACATTTCTGCCATCATATTTTGGAACACATACAGTATATTGTAAGTGCTGTTGTTTCTAGATTATTTAAGACCATAAGTTATTTATCTTTTATATTTTATTTCAGGTTATGCTTTGCTTGAAGTCTCTCCTTTTATTTTGCAGAGCTGAAAACAAGATTTTTTGTTATTGATTAAATTACTTGATCTACCATGCTTAATCAACCCTGCATTGTTGGAAACTGTTTCCTCATCTTGATTTATCTACATTTTTAAATTAAGCAATAATGCCCGACAGGGTGTGTGTCGTGCTGGGATAATGTCACGCCTCAGGTGGTTGGGCATGAGGCCGCAGGCCGAGTGCGTCCAACGACTGAGGCGTGACATTATCCCAAACGACACACACCCTGGAGGGCATTATTGCTATTATACAATGGCTCATTGTTATACAGAATAAAAAAATAATTTTAAAGATGTTTTTGTGTGGAAAAATATTTTAGTTTTTTTAAGAGACAATGGAAACAATCAAGTAGAAACAAATCAAGCAAATGATCATCTACAGGTTCACAATGAGGCTGAGACTAGAACCATGATGTTGTACTGGGATAACATCACGGGTTCAGCCCAAGACTGACCAGTCAGAGTCCAGGATTTTTTCTTGCCATTGTATAATCTTTAGTGGATTACGTAAAAAAAAACTGTTCTGTTGGATACCCTAAATATTTAGAAATACGGCAGCCATGGCACCTTAAACATGTGCAGTGGGGGGGGGGGGGCACTCTTGAGCCCGAGTAAGGTGGTCATCTACAACTACAGCTCTCTACAAAGAAATTAATTCAGGTTAAATGTTATACTTTTCTGGCACTTTGGCAGACACATTTACCAAATTTGACCATCAGAATTCCTCCAGAGTCAGGATAGGTAACCCGAAGAAAGATAAGGTGCAGCAGGACGGAGCTAAAAATAAAAGTGCTCCTGGACCCGCTGCCATGAGGTCCGCATACGGCCATTCCACTCTGGATGACAACACTAATGGTGAAGAAACTTTACAAACACTGGGACTCAAAATCAATCACCTTATCTTTACAGTGTCCAAACTCTCTGAAAAGTTTGACTCCTTAACCAACAGAGTCAACACAATGGAATCAGAGGTCCAAATTAAAAAAATATAAGTGTCGGAGTCCCGTAAGTGCTCAGAGGCAGCCCTGGGAACTACAGCTACCTTGATTAAAGAAAATGTTCACCTGAGATCCCAGCTTGAGACATTAGAAAACCAATGCCAGGCAGAATCTCTGCAGCGTGGGTATGCCGGAATGGAGCGAGGGGGATCATTTTAGCCAATTCATGTTGGAATGGCCGGAGCAACAGTTGGGTCAAGCCTTTGTGGACTGATGCATCCAGATCCAAAAGGCTTATCGAGTAACAATGAGGGGGCGCCCAACTAGCCCCGAAGCCCCCAGTGCCATAGTTGTAATCCCGGATGGGATAGACTCAAGAGACTTTATTCTGGCCCTAGCGAGACAGAAGAAAATATTGCTTCAAGACGGCACTCAAGTTCGACTTCACCCCGACTAGAGCGATGCCACCCGACAAAAGAAGAAGAGGTTTGATGGGGTTCGGGGCATCCTACGTGAGGTGGAGATACCCACAACATTCATTTTCCAGTGCGACTCCAGATCCTGTTTGAGGGGAAGGTCTATATTTTCTCAAACCCGACTGAAGCCCTGAAATGGGCCCAGTGACATACTCCACTGCCGAGACACTGGGACACATCTGATCAATCCGATCAGCAAGAAGCAGAGGATGGCGAAACCTGATGCAATTCCTGCAGGACCAGACATCAGGTTTGCTTCTGTTTAAACGAACCTGCGGTGAACGTTTTGATGCTAACAGGAAAATGAACCATTAGCTCATTACTTGATTGGTGCTATAAGAGGGCCTGGCCCCAGAATATAGTTGTTTACCCTTCGGGGGTTCTGCTTTGCTGATAGCTCAAGACAGAACAATGTTTGATATATCTGTAACGATAAAAGTTTACAACTGTTTAGAGTCTTTCTAGTTAACCTGATGGGGACAAGGGAAGGCGTTTTCCTAGCTCCTGAGTTATCCCTCCCAAAGTTGTTATTCTTCCTGTAGTTCAATGTTTACTACCCCAATGCCAGATATAGGTTCATAGGAGTGTGGTTCTTTAGATATTCTTTTTTTATTTTGATGCTACCAGAATGGTACCCTAACTTAAAATATGCATGACTAACTCTCTTTCTTATGAAGGAGGCGGAGATCATATTCTTTTTGGTTTTATATTATGATTTTATACATCATGCAACTCATGGGTCCATATAGCAGCAATAGATATCTGAATAAAATGTTAGATTAAATTGTATTTACTGACGTTCCCCAAGGTCGTATCTAATTGAAACAGTATGAATAACATATCTTAATCTGCATGTATTAAGAGGGGTGGCCCCCTCATGTGGAACTTTATTAATCCTCATGTACTGCCTCCGGAAGTCTTTTACTGTTTGTTTATTGCAAGATCAACAAACAAAGTTAAAAAAAAAAAAAACAGGTGCAATAGAGAGCAGCTCTCAATGGGTGCACTCCCTCACATGTTTCAGCTGGACTAAAAAAAAAAAAAAAAAAAAAAGGGGAAACACAATACTAGATATAAGTTCACTGACCTATGCAGCCAGTATAGTGTTATGCTTATGTAACTGTATTAGTTTGGTTGTGGCTGTTCGCACTCTGTATTCCAGAAGAATTACCACCCTGTAGGGGTACGAAAGCAAGGAACTCTCGGAGAGGGTTCTGCCCCTAGAGTGCCACGGACGGTTCCCGGGCCAGTGTGCTGTGCCCAGAATCCCCAAGGAGAGAGCACTGCCACTGGAGGAGGAGGGGAGGATGGTGGGGCAAAGACAAAATGCTTCACAGCGAGGCTGAGAGGAACTGCTTATATAGCTCAGGAAGTGGGAGTGGCTGGCTGCTTGGTCACCGAACTACAGGCAAACCCTTTCAATTCACTGACCTACGCAGCCAGTATAGTGTTATGCTTATGTAACTGTATTAGTTTGGTTGTGGCCGTTCGCACTTTCTATTCCAGAGGAATTACCACCCTGTAGGGGTATGACAACAAGGAATTCTTGGAGAGGTTCCACCCTAGAGTGCTGCAGGCCAGTTCCGTGGCTAAAAACTATAGGAATCCTCAAAAGAAATGTAGCATCATCCCCAAAAGGAGGCAACATGATGCGTATGAGCAATCAGTAACAGTGACGTACAAGCAGTAACTGCAACATAGTAGAGAAGAATAGTGATGGCTTGTATGAGAGAAGAGGATTCCCCTAAGGAGAGAGGGAACGGCAGGACATCCCCCACCTCCATCCAACAACGGAACCTACCTAAGGAAACTAGGGGAAACAACTATGTTAACTAAGTGTTATGACCCGAGGCAACGGAGGAGAGAAAAAAACCCTATGAGGAGGAAATCTCTGGGGATCCAAGGCCTAGGTCGCCTTCGCTCCAGGCTTGGGAAAATGTATTTAGTGACGTCTCTGCAGCTGCAATTTGGAAAACCCAATTAAAGGGAGGTGGAAAATATTCCAGTTTGGAGGAAGGCTCTCACTCAAACCCTCTAGCGGGAATGTCGGGGAAGGTTGAGAGAAAACTCTGCAACAATACGAGCATCCAAGGCGCAGGAGGACAGCAACAACTGCTGACGCACTCACCTGGCCTACCTGCCTTAAATCAAACCAGGTGAACCAGAGGCAGTTGTGGGGAGAATGCCGTGAAGGTGCCTTGCTAGGGAAACCACTAAAGTCAATGGCCAACCATTATAGTGGAACACTAGAGCCAAAGGAGATCGTCGTAACCACCCTTCACCGCTAGTCTTAAATTCTACACCAGAAGCTGCTGTCACATAGCAGGCAGCTAAAGCCAAGCCCGGGGTGAGGACATTCCCAGTTATGGGCCAGGTGAGAAGGATCCCACCCCAAGTTGGACACGCTCGATGATGCGGACTAAATGCAGAGCGAGACCGTTGGCTGCAGGAACCTGCACCAGATTAGAATGGCTGGCATGCCCCAGAATTGATTGAGAGCTGTAAAGTTGGTGAGCTGAATGAGCACTGCGTGCTGAGATCGTAATGAGCATTGAGTGCTGAGACCCTGCAAGGTCAGATGCAGATTGAGAGCAGTAGAATCCCAGGCGAAGCCGAGGGGGGTGGCACTAGGCATAATGCAATGGTTTGCGTAAGCAAGGAGCAACGGTTGCATAAGCAAGTGGGGACCTGATAGGTCAGTAAGCAGTAGTAGTAGTAATAGGTGGTCCTGCATAACAACTGTATAGCAAGTAAACAGCACTGAGTTAGGGGCAAGCCAGCCAGACATGAATAGCCAAATCAAGTTGACAAACTCAGGATTTTCGGCGGTGAAGACAGGATTTAGAACAAAATTAATTAACCACATAGGCCATGACCCCCAAACATCTCCCAGTCCCCGCCATAGGACAAACAAGGAAGCGATGAAAGGCCAAGAACCACATGCAGATATAAAAGCTAGTTTAATAGCCTCAGCAGGAGCTTCAGCTAACCTCAGAGTAAACAAGGTAGAATAGGAATGGGTGTAAACAGTGCAGCAGCAGGAAGCAAGTGGGCCTGTACAGCAGTAGTTAAATGAGTACAGTGTTAAAACACAGGCCCTGGGTACAATAGTAATTAAAGTAAACAGTCAGCAGCAGTGGCTGAAGTTGTAGGTAACTGAAAGCAGTATCATGAGCTCTGAGTAGGTTTGCAGTTGCAGTGCAGTAAATTGAGAGTTGTAACTGAAAGCAAGCAGAATGAGCTCTGTAGTAGCAGTATGCTAGTAGTTTTAAAAATAAAAGCCCCCCCAAAGAGGAAACCAAAACACAGAAAAAAAACAGAAAACAGGGAAAGGCCCCCCAAAAAACAAGAAACAAAACACAGGGAAGCACACAACCGGAGGAAAGATACAAACCAGAAGCAGGAAAACAAACGCTGAAGTCCAGCAGAAACATAGAAACATAGAAGTTGACGGCAGATCAGGACCGCAAGGCCCATCCAGTCTGCCCATTTCCTTTTCTACCTTATAAATGTAACATTGGCCTTTGCTCTGTCAGTGGCTTATCTATTCATAGTCATTTGTATTGCTCCCTTATGCCTATCCCATGCCTGTTTGAAGCCCTGCACTGTATTCATAGCCACCACTTCTTGTGGTAAGCCATTCCATGCATCCACCACCTTTTCTGTGAAAAAGAATTCCTCACATTCCCCTTAATCGGCCTCCTCTAATCTCATGCTGTGTCCTCTTGTTCTGCTATTTTCTTATATTTAAACATGTTAGACTCTCACCTTGTTTATGCCCTTAAGGTGTTTGAATGCCTCGATCATATCACCTCTCTCCTCCTTGCTCAAGGGTATACATATTGAGCTCTGTTAATCTGTCCTCATATGTCTTCTGATGCAGTCCCTGCACCATTTTGGTTGCCCTTCTCTGGACTGCCTCAATTTGGTTAATGTCCTTGTGAAGGTGTGGCCTCCAATACTGCCGCAGTACTCAGATGGAGCCTAACCAGTGTCTTGTACAGAGGATTATTACCTCCCTCTTACGACTTGTGATACCCCTACTAATACACCCTAACACCCCCTAGCCTTACCTACTGCTTTAGAGGTCTGCTTGGATGATTTTAGGTCATCAGTGATGATGATCCCAAGTCTCTTTCTTCCTTTGTGACTGCTAGCAACTCCTCCCAGCCTATAGGTGGCTTCAGGGTTTCTCTTCCTATGTGCATGATTTTGCACTTCTTTGCATTAAATCCCAGTTGCCACTCTTCTGACCATTCTGCTAGTTTATCCAGATCTCTTCTCATTCTGCCCACCCCATCTGGATCATATACTCTGTTGCAGATCTTGGTGTCATCTGCAAACAGACAAGCCTACCCTCTAGTCCATCTGCAAGGTCACTAATGAAGATGTTGAAGAGGACTGGCCCCAGGACTGATCCTAGGTACCCACTTGTGACTTGCATCTCTTCTGACTGTATACCATTTACCACCACTCTCTGTTTCTGCCCGTCAACCAGTTTGCCACCCAGTTGACCAACTTCAGCCCACCCGAGCCTACCCAGCTTATTTATCAATCTTCTATGTGGAACAGTGTCAAAAGTTTTGCTGAAGTCAAGGTAGGCGACATCAACTCTCCCCTTGGTCCACCACTCTGTTTACCCAGTCAAAGAAATCTATGAGATTAGTTTGACAGGACCTTCCTTTTGTAAACCCATGCTGTCTTGGATCCTGTGCTCCTATGGATTCCAGGTGTTGCACTATCCTTTCCTTAAGGAGTGCCTCCATAATCTTGCCCACTACTGAGGTAAGACTGACTGGTCTATAGTTCCCGCCTCCTCCCTGCTACCACTCTTGTGGAGCAAGATCACATGAGCCCTTCTCCAGTCTTCTGGGACCTCTCCTGTGCTCAGAGACTCACTAAACAATTCTGCTAATGGCTCTGCTAGTTCCTCCTTTAGCTCCTTAAGTACCCTGGGATGTATGCCATCAGGTCCATTGCCTTATCCACCCTGAGCTTAGCAAGCTCTTGTAGGACCCTTTCTTTTGTGAAGGGAGTAGTGCTCACCTCCCTCCCCGTGTCCATGATGCTGAGCTGTGGGCCCTGCCTTACCTTCTCTTCAGTAAATACTGAGCAAAAGTATCTATTTAGGATAGATGCCTTTACAGGGTCCTCCTCCTCACATGCTCCTTTTCTCCATTAAGCTTAGCAATACCCCTCTGGACTTTCTCCTTTCACTAATGTATCTATAGAAAGTCTTGTCACCTTCTTTACTGTTAGTGCTAGTGTTTCCTCAGTTTGGGACTTTGCCTGCCTTACTGCCTTACCTGCTTCCCTTAGGCAGTTTGGTATGCCTCCTATCTTCATCCGCTGTGTTCCTTATATTTCCTGAAGGCCAGCCTTTTGGCTCTGACCTTTTCTGCTACTGTATTTGAGAACCAAAGTGGTTTCCTTCTTCTTTGCACTTCCTATTCTGTCTAACACAATGGGATGTTGCTTCAAGTATTGCATCCATAATGCTTGCCCACTTGCCTGTACCCCTCACCTGTGTTTCTTTTTGCCAGGGCTAGTTAACTCTGTTGGCCATCTTATCAAAGTCAGCTCCTCTGAAGTCCCATATTTTGCCTTGGAATGGGATGATTTAGATGTAGCAGCCAAATTGAACCATACCATGTGATGGTCACTGGCCCCAGGTGACCTTCTACCTGGAGATCTGTGATCCCTTCTTTGTTAGTCAGTACTAGATCTAGGATAGCCCTGTCTCTTGTGGGTTGCTGTACCAGTTGTTTGAGGCCCTCCTCTGCAGGAATCCACTATGAGTCTAGTTCTGGCAGATGTTCCTGCTGGTATTGACCAATCTGTATCCGCATGTTGAAGTCTCCATTATCAGAACCTCCCTTTAGCTGTCATGTTTTGTATATCTTCTAACAGTAATGTGTCTACATCCTCCCTCTGGTCTGGGGCCTGTAGACAACCCCAGTTCTTATGGCTGTCCCATTTCCTGTTTCCAGGGTGACCCACAGTTCTTCTGGCTCCTTATGTGTATTCTGAATTTCTGTAGCTTTGATATTTTCATTAACATACAGGGCCACTCCTCCCCCCTTTTTGCACCTCGGTCTCTTCTGAACAATACATAGCCAGGTACTGAAGTCTCCCAAGTGTGGTTACTGGTAAACCACGTCTCACTAAGTGCTACTATGTCCAGTTTAGCCTCTGATGTTATTGCCTGCAGGTGGATCTTATTCCCCAGGCTGTGAGCATTTGTGTACATGATTTTCCATTAGCCAGATTTTGGTGTATTTAGTTGTTGGGTGAAGTTTGGCATTACCCTAATAAATCGTGGGGGACAAACCTTTTCTTACCTGGTGATGCAAATGAATGGCAAACATGCTGAATTCCTGTTTGACCACTAGCTGAGGGAGGGTGTTCTTCCATTAAAGCGTATGTGTGCACCCCTCTCCCCATTGCTAGTTTAAATATTCTGCAAGGCGTCAAACTTCTGCCCCAATGCACTGACTCCTCTTTAGTCAGATGCAGTCCATCAAATTTAAACAACTTTCACTCCCAGAACTGTTGCCAGTTCCTACAAATCTGTGTCCTTTTTCCTGGCACCAGCCCTTGAGCCACGTGTTTAGCTCCCTATCTCCTTCTCTGACCTTCCGTCCATCTGCTCCCTCTCCCAGACTGGCAGGATCTCAGAGAAGGAGATGCAGACGAATTAGATGATAGTTTGTCACCCAGCCTAGTCAGGTGTTCCTTGGTCTCCACAACTGACCAGCTGGCGAGATCATTAGTCCCTATGTGTACTAGGACATCAATGTTTTCTCCTGCTTTGTGAACAATTTTAGCAATGCGGTCAGTGTCTCTCCATGCTGATGTACCTGGGAGACAGAGGCGCACAGAAACAGCAGGTGTGGGGGGTTTGAAGCCCCAGCCAGCTCAAGTACAAACCAACTTGTAACACGGCTCACTGCAGAGCAGGGAAATACAGCTGGATTGGCAGTAGCTGTCATTCTGGCAGTAAACCGTATAACCCACAGGTAGCGCCTGCTCAGTTAGTACCAGCTGTCGCCACAGAGGCAGTAGAGGGGAGCTGCCCGCTCGGTCACCACCCCCTCAGTCCACACGTGGCGCTCGAGAGCCAGAGACCGCCACTAGTTGCCTCCGAGGCACCGCGCCGTCACAGCCCGTTTGGATGGGAGTCTGCAGGATCGGTAGCTCCTCGAACTCAGTGCATGCATACAACATCCTGATGTAGCGTGCCAATTGTATCCCACCGGAACGCCGTCCCCCCGCTCCTCTATCCAGCACCCTCACATACACTCAGGCACCATGGTGGCAGCCACACTCAAGCCGTCACCTACCGCAACCCCCTCACCGGCAGTACGAGCAATTCCTACCATTGGTGATGTCACCCACGGGGGTAAAAAAAAAAAAAAAAAAAAAAAAAAACAGCGGCATTTCTGAGCTGGTCGTGGCTAGCGGTGGAGAGTATGTGTCCCAGACTGCACTGCTGCAGTCCGTGATCGGCAGCCAGCATTGAACGGGACAGCAAAGAAACAGCCGGTCGGAATGGACAAAGTACTATACTAACATATGTATCTTGCACGACTCTTGTCCTCATCTCCAGTGAGTACTATTCACCATTATCTAAAAGAATGTGTGGCGTGCACCATGACCGCGCACGTCCTCACAGTAGGATAGTCAGGTGAAAACAGCCCAAGAGACCACAGTTACCCTGCGATCATTGTCACTCTCTCGAACCGCTCCTCGTCACCATCTTCCCCAGTATTCCGAGAGTACTCCCGTCGCGCTTGCCATGTTACAAGCGCATTAATCACCTCCAGAGTTGGGCTGTACCAGTGATTAATGCTCGCTGGGGGGTTGGAACCCTCGGGCTTCGCCCTCGTGCACCAATCCCCCCCCAGCAGGCATTAATCCACCGGTAGAGCCCTCCTCTGTTGGTGATTAATGATTACATAGCCTCCAGCTGAAAAGACAAAATGCTTCACAGTGAGGCTGAGAGGAACTGCTTATATAGCTCAGGAAGTGGGAGTGGCTGACTGCTTGGTCACCGAACTACAGGCAAAGCCTTTCAATTGAATTAGTTCACTATCGTTATGAATGTGATCTTACTGGACTTCCACATTGTTTAAAGCTCAAAATGAAACAGCATGTTGTGATGTTTGTAAAGATCTGCCTTCCTTGGTTTGTGTTTGGATTATCTTTCTTCACCTTCATGCTCTGCTATGGTTCGCAGAGGACCGTTTAACACTTTCTAAAACAGATACCTAAGTTTGGAATGCAACAAATGAATAACCTGGCCATAGCCTTCGACACTATAGCCTACCCCCTTTTCCTCACCAAACTTGCAGCAGCAGGGCTTTCCATCTCTGCCATTAACTGGTTCCGCTCCTACCTTGAGGGTAGGACTCAAGCAGTTAGAATAGGCAACTTCTTATTCTCCTCTACCCAGTCTGCACCGGTGTCCCCCAAGGTTCTGTCCTCAGACCAGTCCTCTTCTCGATCTTCCTAAATGACCTCCCTGCTGCCTGCACCTCAGTGTCCATTCACATGTACACTGACAACACAGTTCTATTTGCTTCCGGCCCCTCACCCATTGATCTGATGACCAGACTCCAGCTGGACTTCGACAATGTTTAGCTCCGATTCCTCTCTAATAAGCTGACCCTTAACACCAAGAAAACGGTCTCCATGACCTTTGGCACAAGGCAAAATATCTCTAGGTTTACTGCTCTCCCCTCCTTCCGCAGCCTAGACAAGTCCACTATCGAGGATGTGCCCTCCTTCAAGTACCTTGGTGTCTGGCATGACAGCCACCCTGATTTTTCTCAATATGTAGATGCCATCCAAAAAAACTGCACCCCAAACTAGGTGCTCTGTACTGAAACCATGGGTGTATTCCCTTACCAGCCTGCAGAGCTATTGTTTCGAAAATTATTCTCCTTATATTCAACTATGGTGACATAGTCTACAGTGCTTTTCCCCAATCCACACTAACCATGCTGGACGTCCTCTTTCTCTCCATGTGTCATTTTGTTCTGGACTACAGGCCCCACTCCCACCACTGCTTTTTCTACACCTCCCTCTGCTTTCCCTCCCTTGCAATCAGACGCCTAGCCCACTGCTCCTCCTTTATAGCCAAATACTGGCTTGACTTTCTCCCCTCTTACGTCACTTTCCTCCTTTCCCCACCCCCCCAAATGTCTTACACCCTCCGCAGCTCTTCCCCCAGGACATCCTCAGCTGGCCAAGCTGCTTTCTCCTACCACTTTCCTAAATTCTGGAATTCCCTTTCCTTACCATCCATTCTGCCTCCTCCCTTCACTCTCTGTTCTCTCTTCTGCTTAACTTCACCTCTTTCTCCTGTAACTGCAACTGATCCCCACACCATCTCCTCTGCTTTCTTCTATGTACCTACTCCCCTACCTATCTCCCTCATGGATTGCCTCTCTCCATCCCACCTGCTTACTCACTGCCACGCTCTCTTTTTATCCACTTGCATCCCCATCTTCCCTCATCCAATCTTCTAATTATTGCCCCACCACCCCTCCCAGTTTCAAATCGCACAATTCACTTTAACTTGTGTTGTCTTGTATCACCTGCTGCTTCGGTGCTTAGTTTGTATAATCGTTGATAGGCTAAAAAGATACTGCTTGTCACTATGTTCTAATTTGTACCTGCACCACTTGGTAACTGTTTTTTGTCACCTGTTTGCCTCCACTTCCCCTTCCCCCCAGGACGCATCTGGAAACGAGCTGTACTTGGCTCAGTAAGTCTTTCCTGGTAAAAATTCTGGAATAAATCATAAATAAATGACAAGCTTGCTCATTTGCAGTGACGTGAACTGTTTCTGTGGTTTTTAATGTGAATGGAGCGCTGTAGTTATTATAGAAAGTGCATAAAAGTTGAATAAAAACAAAGTTTAAAAAAAAAAAAAACCTTTTGTATATTTGTTTGCACTTACAATTGCACCAAAAGTTTTTTTATTAAGAGAGAATGGCTACTGTAAATCTGAGGACTGCCGCACACTGTCTGTGAATTAGCTACTTTAGCTTGGACTCCTGGCTACAAATTCAGAGACAGTGGTGCAGGTCCCTGCCCCTGAAGAAGAACTTGTGCCAGTTCGAGGTGCCAAGGGTTTGTCCCCGTGTGTTCCTGCACAGACTTTTTTGCCACTAATAAAATTAGTCAGCTCACTTTTTGGACAGGCCTTGCAGTTTTTTTTTTTGTACCTCTGTTCTGTATTTTCTGGAAACTGCAAAGGCCTGCAGTATCCATATCGACTAGACGAGCCTTAAGCCATGTTATGAGTGAAACAGCTTGTAACAGAAACCCTTTTATACATAGTAACTGATACTGTCTAAAGTAAATATTACAGATTGTTTTCTACACAAACATGCCCCTTGCTCCTCTGACGCCACCTTCTTGGCCACAAAACGTCTAGAATTGAACTTCCTGTATGCCTAGAAGTTGCTTGTGTAAATATTCGTAATAAACATTACTTCACAGAGCTGAGGAAAAATACTACTGATCACTGACAGCACAGTCCATGATTGAAAATAAACAGCAGTCAGCACAATGATTGGGGGAAGCTGGGGGGAGTCATGTCAGTCTATTCTGATAGATTTCTTTGACTGGGTGACCAGGAAAATAGAACAAGGTGGGGCAGTGGATATGGCCTACTAAGATTTCAGTTAAGTCTTTCAACACTGTTTCACATAGGAGGCTCATAAGGAAACTGGTCAGCTTGGGAAGGGGGCTCCAAAGGTGAAGGGATAGATGACAGAGGGTGGTGGTAAATGGAGTTCACTCTGAGGAAGTGAGGGTGATCAGTGGAGTGCCCCAGGGCTCAGTACTGGGATCAGTCTTCTTTAATGTCATTATAAGTGAGATTGTAGATGAGCTTTACAGGAAGGTCTGCCTCTTTACAGATTACACCAAAATCTGCAATAAGATGGACACTCCAGAGGGGGTGAAAAAATGTGTAGAGACTTAAGAAACCTCGAGGAATGGTCAAGGGCATGGCAGCAGGGTTTCTTGTTTTTTTTTTTTAATTTCTTCTTTATGCTCCTACACCTGGCCCCCTTCTGTCCGGCCCCCCCAGCCCTGTCACCACAGCATCCACTGGTCTTACCTCTTACCCTAGCGAGGTGCCAGCTAGCCGGGTGCGGAGCCTGCAAGGGGTCGGCTTTCATCCTATCAGGTGACAAAGCTTCTCATCCTTTTTAGCCTGTCCCCCCCAAGCATGGCGCGGCGGTGTGCAATGACGTCAATGGCCAAGCTGCACATGCTTCCATATGTGGCACGCTGGGCGTCTGCCCCACAACTGACCCCTACGTGTGGGCCTGCTGTGCCAGCCCCCAGCTACCACTAGGGGTCAGACAGGCAGCAGACTCTGTCCCCACACCTCCCTGGGTGAGGAGAGCTGTCCTTCAGATGCTCGATCCTCTCCCTCCCCAGCTGACCCCCGGTGGCCCAACACGGGTCGCTGGCGTGGCAGGAGGTAAGGCTTGATGTCTCAGCCCTCCATGCCACTGGGCTGGCTCATGGCAGCAGAGTTTCAATGCAAAAAAGTGCAATATCATGCACTTAGGGCACAGAAACCCAGAGGCGTAGTACAGTAGGGGAGAAGAGGTACTGACGGTCACTAAAAGTAAAGAGACCTGGGAGTAATTATATCTGATAATCCCAAGGTGGTGAGGCAGTGCAACAAGGCAGTGGGTAGGGGCAATGGGACATTAGGGTGCATAGGGAAGGGTATCAGCAGAAGGAGGGAGGTGGTGTTGCCACTGTATAGCTTGCTGATGAAACTTCACCCGGAGCACTGTATCCAGCTTTGGAGACCACATCTTAGGAAGGACACAGACAGAGTGGAGGCAGTCCAGAGGAGGGCAACTAAAATGGTGCAGGGTCTGCATCAGAAGCCCTATAAGGAGAGACTGAAAGGCCGCAATATGTACACCCTGGAAGAGAGAAGAATGAGGGGGGCTATGACAGATACATAATGGGGTAAATAAGGTACATGAAGGGAGTATTTTTCAGAGGAAAAGATGCACAAAAACAAGGAGTCATACTATTAAACTGGAAGGGGGTAAATTCAAGAGAGAGAGGAGAAAGTACTTGTTCGCTGAAGAGTGGTGGATACTTGAAACAGTCTTTTAGCGGAGGTGGTGGGGCAAAAACAGTGGTGGGCTTCAAGCATGCATGGGATGGGCACAAGGGAATCTTAGTGGGAAACGGGGGTGCAGAGTTTAAGTACGGTCTGTGGTGGCAGTATAGGCATGGAGAAAATGGGCAGAGTAGGTGGACTAAGCTGTTCTCATCTGCTGTCAAATTCTGTTTTTATGTAGCGCATTATACATACATATATAGTTATTTAGTTTTATTTAGTTTTTGTGATCGGAAAAGGAGGGCCAGGCAATTCTAAGTATTTTCAGCCTCTTCCCAGGTTGGGGGGGAAGCTACAGATAGAAACCAACTAAAATTGAACCAGAGTAAGCTGTTGGTAGTATTTTCCAGTGAATGGGGAAAATTTGGCCAGGATGCTGGGGAAATTTCCCTACTCTTCCTGCAGGTGGCATCCGTGCTGCTTGCCGGAAGCTCATGGCGGAGAGCGGTGAAGTGGAGTGTGTGTCTGCTGCCAGGGTGGAGGAGCCTGTCTCCTCCTCCACCCAGAGTGTTGAGGAAACGATATGTTCTGAAATCCTGACAGAGGGTCTGCAAGGTTGCAGCCCTGCTATTGTGGGAGCTGTGAGGACGCTGTCAGCCCCGAACCCAGCCACGGTTCCTGTGGTTGATGCTGATGACAAGGTGACTGCTATGGATTACTGCCCTAAAATAAGCCCAGATTTACGAGATTTGGTGGACGACCGCCTTGCACAGGAACTGCAAGATTGGTGCCTTCACTTAATTTGGCTGCTGGAAAATACGGATGGACAATGTGCGACTGTTTTGGAACGCCGCAGCTTGAGACTAGATGTTTTGCTGTGTGTGACTATGGACCAGTTGCCAATGGGAGCCCATGTTGTTACTTCCACAGATTGCAGCTCACTGCCAGCTCAATGAGCAGTGGCTAACATGAAACTAACTGATGGTCTCCTGCCTTCAGTAATGCCAACAGCTCTGTTCTCCCTGGATGCTCTTCTGCAGATACTGCTGTTTTTTGTTTTTTTGTTTGGTGTCACAACAAGCAAATTTGAAGGAGCGGGGTCTTCTGCCACAAGCACTGCTCGAGCTGGGGCTTCCCACCCTGCTATCAGTAAAACAATTTCCAAATTCAATGTTTTGGACCCAGTTTGGTCTGTGAACAAGGCCCTCCTCACTGCAGGGTGGGTTTGAAGGGCTGATGACAAGGGGTAGGATGCAAATCTTTCTCATTCCTCTCTGCCTGCAGGACAATGTAGTGTCCCGACTACCACTCTTACTTCTGATCACAGAGATGCTGGCCAATGGCGGAGCCAGAGGGGGGGGCTGGGGGGGCGGTCGCCCCTCCTGGCTGCCCCAGTGTGAGTAGTGGCGCCCTGCCACCATCTTTATTCACTGTTTAGTGCCCATTGTGGAGCCTGTCATTGACTGCATGGCCCCCCCCGGCTCCCAAATGATCCCAAACCTGGCTCCGCTACTGATGCTGGCCCTGCCTCCCAGAACACTTGTGCTGATGTTCTATATATGATTAAAAAGTTGAAAGGGGAATATTGTGCTAACCCTACTGCATCTGCTACTGTTTCCTCAAATGCCAGCTGTTCTCCCACAGAACCTGTGTTGCACTCCTTGGCTCAGATCCATGGGCAGAATCACCCAGTTTCAGCAGCCTCTGCGGATGTTCAAATGGATTCTGTGGATATTACTTCTGAGCCTTCTGCCTGTTTGCCATCAGCAGAGGATCATGCAGCTCTTCCTCTGCCTGCCTCTGTTCCCCAAGCTGTTCTTACTGGCTTGGATTCTGCAGATCATAGTGCCACACCACAGCCTGCCTGGGGCACCAGGCCTGCTCAGCTTTTTTCTGATTTTTTTCAAAACTGCTCCGGAAGCTGCTAAATGAAAAAATGCTGTCCGGCTGAAATATTGTGGTGGTTTTTCTGACAGGCTGCATGTTGCCAGGAACTTGCTTATGGACAATATGCATTATTTTTCCTTTGAAATATTTGCCCTGATTCACACTGTAGGTGACAACTTTTTTTTGGTTTTAAACTTTTTTTATTTAAAAAGAGATTTTTTTAGTGTAATCCCCCTGTCACCCGGGGGTTACAAGAATCCCACTTAGAGCTAGTGGCAGGCAGGGAAAGGCAGCTTGTGAAACACCAGTTAAATGGATTTCACACTCTCTTACTCTATCCTCAGTCTCAGCTGAGCTGGATGGATGACATATAGAATTCTCGCAGCAGCATAAGCCACTTTGGAATGTTGCAGCAGGGAGGTTTTGAATCAGTCTTGAGGAGACTTGAGCCAGGGTCATAGAGTGAAGGAGGTGTGCTGCAGTTGGCAGCCCCTAAGGGCTAAGCTCTGCTATAGAGCTACCTAGAGATAGAGCGTGTGTGTTCTCGCCCAGAGACACAGAAGAAAATGATCTAGTGGTAGAGACCGTTCCCCAGTTTGTTCCAGTGCCCCATCCCAGGAGGGATGGGGGGGGAAGAGAGCCAGCAACTTCAGGAGCAATCCCCTGGCCCTGCTGAAGAGGGAAAGCTGTCTGTCATTTTGTGGTTCAAGTGCTGAGGCACAAGAAGTAGTTTGCTTTGCTAGAAAGCTTGGGGCACCTGCAAACCAGTGGGTGAGTCAGCTCTGAAATAGACCCCCTTGTTTTCACCAGTGTGTATCATATCTGTTACTGTGGGGTCAAGAAAGGACAGCCAAGTACAGTACTACAGTTGTGTGTGACTTAAAATGTATCTAAACAGTGGGTTCTACAGGGATGGACATAGCCACTCAGAGATCATTATAAGTCAGGATATCAGAGTCTGAAGAGTAGTGTTTTAAATGTGACATACGTTTCGAGACAGCATTCTACAGCAGTGTGTTTCAAGAAAGGTGTTGATTCCAAAATGGTTGGCTGGGTATAGATTTGGGAGCAAGAGGTGGGAGACCCCCCCCCAATCTGGAGTAACCAGATTTACCTCCACGGGTTCACTTTGGGCACCTATAGCTTTCTTTTGGGCACTTGGCCAGTGTTCGTGGAAAGTACCCAGATGTGGGATTAGTGATGAAGATTTTCCCTTTATGGAGCCAGTATGTGCTCATGGATGGTAGAGGGAGCCACCAGTAAATGTCCATGCCTTATAGAAAGTAGTCCAAGTGCTGGCCGGATGTGCCACACCAGGGAATCCAGAAATGTAGTCCAAGTGCTGGCCGGACGTGCCACACCAGGGAAATCCAGAGAAGAGTACAAGTTCGGGTTGAGACCCAGTGTGTTTCAGAACCTGAAGGTTACGATGTGTAAGAAGATGTGTTCTGGTCTCCATTTGTCTGCATTACCAGGGAGTGTAGCTCTGTGGGGGTCCATCTATGCTTTATTATTCTGCTGTTGTTGTGAATAAAAGCCACACACTAGAATCCCACTCCTGGTTTGGACATTACGGTTATTGCTTCCTGTGTCCGGAGTTACTTGGGTGCCCCTGACTAGAAGTCAAACCTAGCCAAAATGCCGAGCAACAGTTTTCTCCCCGAACCCAGGCAGCCAGGTAGTGGGTTACAAAAATGGAGGCACAGCACAGCGCTAATAAAACAAAAAATAACATCAGCTCGACCCCTGGTTACATTAGTAACAACTGACACAATCATAAACAGTACATACAAATGAACATAGCCACACGTTCTACTTGCTTTTACCATATAACATGCCAATTAATACAAAATACATTAATCAGAATGATCCTCAGATTTAAAACAGTGATAAAAAAGGAACTTTATTTCCAGAGCCTGAAGTTAATCACTGAGGAGAAATCAGGGGACACAAATCAATAGTTTCAGCCTGCAGTCTCCCAAGGATAATCCATTGTAGTAAATTTTGCTAAGGGGATTAAAGCCATTAATAAGCAAATAGGGAGTTCTCTGTAAGGCGTCAATTCCAAGCCTTTTATAAGTCAATGGGTCTCCAATCAAGGACTCCAATCCTGATAGCCCTCTCCCAGATAAAACGGGGTTAGTCCAACACTGGCGTCTAAGGCATGAAATCCGGTCTTTGTGTACCAATGTATAAGGCCCATGTCCACCATAGCAGTTCAAGCTGGGTTTGTCTCTTGTTCAGAACTGCTGTCATGGCTTCCATTCTATAGACTGCTATCATTAAATCATGCCAGTGCTGTATTGAAATGCTATGCTTAGACAGCCATTTTTTGATAATGGCCTCCTGAGCAGTCAAAAGGATCATTTTAATTAATTTACTTGTAAGGGGGTCCCTATAACCCTTCGGTAAATCTAAGAAAAAATAAAGCATAGGGGTCTGGAGGAGAGCAGGGCCAAAAATAGTGTGGAGTGCTCCCTGGAGTTCTTGGAAGAAAGAGGACAGAAGAGGGCAGGACATCCCCACATTATATGCATTAAAGCTGTAGGGGAGGTTCCGCAATCACACCAACAGGTCGGGGGTCTATGTCTTTCAAATTTTGCTTGTACCACAGGAGTTCTAAAAAGTCTTATAAACAACTTCCAGGAAAAGTCTTTCCAACTCACTGCAGATAGTCCCCATTGAGCTCTCCCCAGGGCCCACTTCCAGGTATCATCCGGTACGTGAACTTCTAGATCCCTTGTCCAAGCCTGCCTAATAGACTGGGGGGTGTCCACTTGCTAGGAGAGGAGAGCCCTGTATAAGCTTGAGATTATATGGGTGGCCAGTGCCCTACCCTCCACCGCAGCCCTAATCAGGTCAGCTATCTGTGGGGGGGAGGCCGCTTCCTCCTGGTCTGGGAGGAGGAGGGACCTGATGTAATTCCTAATTTGGAAGTATCTAAACCTGTCCTGCCACGGGATTCCATATTTTTCCACCAAGTTCTGGAATGCTACGATTTCATTGCCATTTAGAAAATGCCAAATCAGATGTAGGCCTCTCCCCTCCCAGCGCCGGAAGCCCATATCCAACTTTGCTGGGATAAATGAGTCCAGGTATGGAATTGAGGTCAGATAGACACACCATCTTCCAAACTTCCTGCTGTCTAATACCTTGTACCAGTCCCAGAGAGAAGCGATTGTGTATGGATTTCCTTCTCCATGAGGGGAATAGGTTTCCTTCTTTGTTAGAAGAATTTTGTTTAAATTAACAAGGCCCTCCTCTCTGGTTTCTAGAGTTTTCCATTTTGCTATATACTTTGCATTCAACCAACAGAGAACTGTCCTCAGCTGTGCTGCCTGATTATATAATTTCATGTTTGGGAGAGACAATCCTCCCTTCTGCTTGGGCATCTGGAGAACTGTTAGCCTAACCCTGGGCCTGGAGGGACCCCATATAAAACAAGCTATCTTCCTATGTAAGCGAGAGAAAAAGTTCTCAGGTATACGAATAGGGATGGTCTGAGATAGATACAAGAGTCTGGGAAGCCATACCATTTTGACAGCCTCTACCTGTTGAAGCAGAGGGAGCAAAATTACTGTGTCTAAAATGAATACAAAGTTAAGAGCAAACAGCTGGGAGCTGTCAAGGCTCAGATGGACGCCAAGATATTTTAGACTTTTTAAATTCCATTTAAAGAGGAAACTTTTCCTTATTGTCTTAGAGGGGTTATAATGCAGTTGTAGAACTTCCGTTTTGGCTGTGTTTATTTTGTAGTGAGCTACAGAGCTAAATTCTGACAGGCAGGCCCACAAGGGATTCAGGGATTGTTCCAGGTCTCTAAGATATATTAAGAGATCATCTGCATATAGTGCAAGCTTGTGGGTTCCCCGCCCACCTCCACACTCGCCACCTCCACCCTCTGCTGCAGAGTCCGTGCCAAAGGCTCCAGGTATAAGGCGAAAAGAAGGGGTGACAGAGGGCATCCCAGTCTCGTGTCCCAGATTAGGGAGATCGGCACCGAGATACCTCCGTTCACTTTGATATATGTCCTGGGTCTGGTATAGATATTTATAAGTTTGCAGAATGCCTCCAAGAATCCAAAACTCCTAAGTGTTGCCCCCAGGAAGCCCCATGCCACCCAGTTGAAGGCCTTCTCCGCATCCAGACTTAAAAGTAGGAATGGGGACCCCGACCGGGAGGCATTACGCATAAGGTGCAAGGTTCTTTTAATGTTATCCCAGGTTTGCCTTCCTGGTACAAAACCGGTTTGGTCAAAATCAATCAGCGTAGGAAGAATCACTTCCAGGCATTTAGCCATTATTGTTGCATACAGTTTGTAGTCAATATTTAGAACTGATATGGAGCGGTATGCAACATGATAGGTGGTGTCCCGTCCCGGCTTTCGTATGCTAGAGATCACTGCATAATTCCAAGACTCTGGTATTTATTTTTTTTATTTATTTTGAAAGTTGGATTTACAACCTTTGAGTCAGGGACTCATTTACAAAGGCACCTCATCGCAGGGAGGGTAGACATGGTTACAGTGTGAGATACAACAGTGGTAACAGTGGGCTGACACTGCACAGAGCAAAGTTCATGGTGTATGAAATGGTTAGGGATTGTGGAGGGAAACCGGAATTCCTGGTGCATTTGGGAACTAATGATCTAGAGGGAAATAGCATTTTGGAAATCCAAGCAAGGTTCCAAGAACTTGCCAGAGTCTGTCGGGATAATGGATGCAACATTTCCTTTTCGGAGATATTGCCAGTACCAAAGGCCTCAGTGGAGAAAAAAATGAAGCTCACAGGGATAATGACTGGCTCAGGAAGTGGGGTGAAGAGTGGGTTGGGGGTGTTAGGGAACTGGAATGGAGTTTGGGAGGATAAGGGACTATATGCCAAGGACAGGTTTCATCTTGCCCCATTAGGAAGGAAGTCCTTAAACAGGGGATGGCTGACTACATACAAGAAAGGTGGGGTTTAAACTTGTGAGGGGGAAGGGATAAGGGAGGGCTGAGCAGAAGCCCTCTCCTCCAGATGAGGAGTAGCCTTCACATGAAAGGTAAACAGATTGGGATGGAGGTTTCAGGAGGAGCAGAGGGAGGATGGAAGTATAAGGAATCTGGGTGAGGGTTGACAAAGAGAATCAGGGATAAGGGGTGGGGTTGGTGTTAGTAAATGCAGGAGCTTGGGAAACAAGTTGCCAGAGTTCCAGGCCATGCTGTTCGGGGGGTGGATGTGGCGGCGGTCACGAGCGTGGGCCAACAAAAACCATGACTGGGACCTAAGCGTGCAGGGGTACACTATGCTCAGGAAGGATAGAAAGGAGGGAAGAGAGGTGGAGTGGCCATGTTCATTAGAGATGACATAGAAATTGCTAGGGTAGAAGAGGCAGCGGGAAGCGTGGAGGCCTTATGGGTCACTTACGATCCTCAGCAGGAAATAAGGTCAAGCTGGGTGTAGCATATAGGCCCCGGGATGAGTGAGGTTCTAGAGGATGGTTTGCTGGACAACATCATTGCCCAGTGTGGACCAAAAGGGGAAGGAGTGGTGTTGATGGGGGACCTTAATATGCCAAGTACAAACTGGGGAACCATGTCCTCCAAGGTGGCCAAGGAGCAGAGGCTGCTGGATAGCTTCCAGGATGTTTTCTTAACACAGCATGTGATGGAGCCCACAAGGGAGGTGCATGTCCTGGATGTGGTTCTGGCAGATGGGGATCTGGTAAGGGACATGGTTGTGCAAGACCCCCTGACTGGGAGCGACCACAATACTGTCTGGTTTCAACTAAGCATGGGGGGAGGGGGGGTGAGATCTAGGACACTGGCAGTGGACTTCAGGGAGGCAGACTTCATGGGCATGGGAAATATTCTCAAGGATCACTTGATGGGGATTACCTCAATGACAAGTGTGGAAAGGAGATGGGAGGTCATAAAACGGGGACTTCATGAGGCAGTCAGGATCTGCACTAAGTTGAAACATAAGAGGACAAGGTCACATAAACCATGCTGGTGGTCCAGTGAGGTACAGGTAGCAGTCAGAGAGAGAAAAGAGGGCCTACAAAAATATAAAACAACAAGAGGGATAGGGATAAGAAATGTACCAGCTTGCATCTAGAAAAGTCATACTATGGTGAGGGACCAAAGTCCAGTAAGAGCAGCGGCTGGCACAGAGGATACATGGAGGGAAAGGGGTTCTTCTGTACATTGGGAGCGGAGAAAACATAAGCCATCTCAGCAGATTGAGATCAGAAGGAGGGTGGGTGGAAGAGGCGAGGACCAGGCAGAGGTATTTAACAAGTACTTTGCCTCTGTGTTCACTAGGAGGGGATGGGATATCTACAAAGCAAGGCACGAAGGGGATAGAAACATCAGTAAGTGGGATCAGGGGAGCAACAAAAGTGGAGCAAGAGGGAGAGAGAGGTACGCCAGGGGTGTCACATCTGGGTAAAGATAAAAAGGCCAGTAAGGTGGATGGGACGGATGATGCTATCTCTGCCAAAAAGGTGTGGTTAGCCCTCAAGGCCCTAAAGAAAGACAAATCTCCTGGGCCAGATGGCATTCATCCGAGAGTACTATGGGAATTGGCGGACATACTGGCTGCACCCCTGGCGGAGCTTTTCAGCAGGTCACTTGAGACAGGGAGGGTACCTAGGGATTGGCGAGAGGCACATGTGGTACCAATCCATAAAGGGGTGAGGGAAGTACCAGGTAACTATAGACCCATCAGTTTGACCTCAGTGGTGGGAAAATTAATGGAGAGTATACTAAAGGAGCGATTGGGGTGTACTTGGAGGAGGTGGGAGGTCTGGATAGTCGGCAACATGGGTTTGTGCCAGGTAGATCATGTCAAACCAACCTTGTGGAGTTCTATGAATGGGTAACATCAGAACTGGACAGGGGTAAGCCTGTGGATGTATTATTCTTGGACTTCAGCAAGGCGTTTGACTCTGTCCCCCACAATGGTCTGGTGGAGAAACTGATTGGGTTAGGAGTAGGCCCTTTGATGGTCAGATGGATTGAAAACTGGCTAGCTGGGCCGCACTCAGAGAGAGTAGTGGTCTGTGGGGAGCTCTCGAACCCTAGAGGTTGGTAGCGGGGCATGGGGAGGCTCGGTCCTGGGTCCAATCCTGTTTAATGCACATAACGGACATCAGGGAGGGTATAGGGTGTGAAATGAGTCTCTTCGCGGATGACTCCAAGATGGGAGCAGTAGTTGAGGTAGAAGAGGCGAGGTTGGCCCTGCAAAGGGACCTGGACACCCTGGAAAGCTGGGCTCACACATGGAAATTAAATTTCAATATCACCAAGTGCAAGGTGTTGCATCTTGGTGGGAAACCTAAACACAGGTACACCCTGGGAGGGAGGCTGGAGGCCTCAATAGGGAAAAGACCTAGGGGTCATGGTGGATGCATGTATGAATAACTCTGAGCAGTGCAGGAGAGGCTAGCAAGGCAAACAGGATGTTGGGATGCATCGTGAGGGGATCATCTCTAGGAGCAAGGAAGTGATTCTGCCGCTGTACAATGGACTGGTTAGACCACACCTTGAGTACTGTGTACAGTACTGGAGACCACACTTAAGAGGGACATACAGCTCCTAGAGAGGGTACAGAGGAGGGCAACAAAGATGATACGAGGGCTAGGGGATTTGGCGTATGAGGACAGACTTAAGGAGCTCTGCCTGTTTCACTGGAGGAGAGGAGAGACAGGGGGGACATGATTGAGGTCTTCAAGTACCTCAAGGGAATACATAGGGTAAACATGGAGGATCTTTAGACTAAAGCAGGAGGCATCACCGGAGGGCATGGTTTGAAGTTGGAAGGTGGAAGGGTAAGGGGGAAAGAGGAGGAGGTTTTCACTGAGCGGGTGGTGGACCCTTGAATGCACTGCCTGGTGAGCTAGTTCAGAGATCCACAGTGAGGGCTTCAAGAGAGGATGGGACAGACACAGAAAGTGGATGTATCAGATGATGTCCTGTCCCAGGGGGGTGGGGATGGATGATACAGGTTTCTGGAGCACAAGGGATGGGAGGGTCTCGGCACCCAACTAAGGATCTAAAGTTCGAGCAGACTCGATAGACCGTAAGGCCTAATCTGCTGGCAAATAGTATGTTAGTATGTTAACATACAGGTGCAATACAGATAACAAAAAGAACACAATATAACAGTGGTTTACGGGATAAAGTTACATGCAGTAAATATCAATCGTATAAAAAAAAAAAAAAAGGGGGGGGGAAGCAGTCCAACGGACATTGTCAAGGCTATAGGCAAGAAATGGGGAGGGACCCCAACATTATGTTGATTAAGGGCAACTACAGCTCTGGGCGCCAAACCGGTAGTTATGGAGAGCAACTTTAAAGGGACCAATTTTGGTAGAATTAGTGACAGAGAGCAGGAGGGCGTTGAACCATGAGGGGGCGCGGTAGTGGAAGGACCTTTGGGCTAGGGAGGTCTTGGTACAGGGCACCAGAAAGGTGGCCTTAACTGAGCTATGGGTAGCAACGGATGGGGATGCAAGCCACAGGGTCATGGTGACCCGGGGGGGAAAGAGTCATAGCAGGGATTTTTTTGGCAAGTAAGCAGGTTTGGTAGCGCAGGTGCTCCTCCTAGGTGAGCAGGTTGGTGGTGGAATAGAGCAGGCAAGTATGGGTGTGGAGGGATGCACTGGTCAGGAGCCTGCAGGTCTTGTTTATTGAGGTCTGGATTCTGGTGAGGGTGGTGTTGTTGGCCGCTGTGTAGATAGGTAGACCGTAGTCCACTAGGGACAGGACGGAGGAGTTGATGGCCAGTCGGAGAGCGGTTTGTGGGAGGCAGTCTCTGTGGCGCTACAGAAGGTCAATCTGAGAGTTTATGGCTGAGGACAGGGTATTGATGTGGGTGTGGAATGTAAGACCCGAGTCGAAGGTGATGCCCAGGTACTTGTAGGATGACTCTTGCTTGAGAGGGTGAGCATTACTGGGGAGAATGCAGAGGGGGGCACTTTTGGCCTTATTCTGGTGATGCGAAAGAAAGCACAGATTTTTATTTTTTGAGGTTAATGACCAGCCGGTGGTCAAGGAACCACTTTTCAGCTTGGCTGAATGTGCGCTGCAGGGATTCCTGTAGAGATGTGGGGTCAGGGTGGGAGGCAAGGAGAACCACATCATTGGCATAGAGTACCATATTGCCTGAGCAAGAGCTGGGGAAGGTATTGAGAAATAGGCTGAACAGAACGGGACCCAGGATGGAACCCTGGGGGACCCCCAAGCGAATGGGCAGAATATTGGACAGGGTGCAGTTTACCTTCATGCACTGTGATCTGGCAGACAGATAACTGGTGAACCAAGCCAGTGGGCCGGGGAGAAGCCAAGTTGGTGGAGGGAGTCAAGTAGGAGGGGGTGACAGACAGTGTCAAAGGCCTTGGAGAGGTCAATGAACACTGCACCCGCAACATGACCAGAGTCGAGAGCAGAGTGGAGGTGCTGGGAAAACTCCAGGAGGGCTGAAGTGGTGCTGTTTCCAAGGCGGAATCCATGATGTTCTGGACACAGCAGGTCGCATTTGGCAAGATACTCAGAGAGCTGAATGGCCACTATTTTTTCTAGTGCTTTGGAGAGGGGGGGGGAGAGAATGAAGATGGGCCTGAAATTGTGAGGTTCTATCTCCACTCTTATGGATAGGGGTGATTTCTGCAATTTTCCAGGCACTGGGAAATTGACCAAGACATAGTGACCGGTTTAAAAGGTTGGTGAGATGGGCTAGTACAGTATCTAGGACTAATCAGAGAATCCTGGAGTCCAGGGGATCACAGCTGGGGTTATTGCTAGCTAAGGTTTTTTGCACATGAGGCCTCGCTTCAAGGGGTGAAATGCCACACAGGTAGAAAGGGGGCTGATCTGAGGTGGGGGGATGGAGGCAGGGATAGGGTCAAAAAGTTAGTTGGGGAGGACAGTGCTTAGATCTGAGAAAGCCATATTGAGGCACTCAGCTATGCGGGGAGGATCAGTAGTGATGGTACCATCTATGGAGAGTAGTGATGGTGGGGGGAGCGGGTCTTTCCATTGAGCTCTTTCACATTGTCCCATAAAGCATGGGATGAGCCCCAAGTGGATTCAAGGGTGGCTTGATAATATCTGGCCTTAGCCTGCCTTATAGCCCAGATGCACTTGTTACGTGCTGCATTATAGGCTTGTCTGTCAGTCAGTTTGCCTGTCTCGACAGCAATATGCCAGAGATTATCTCTTTGTTTCAGTGTTTGGATGAGGGATGGGGAGATCCATGGGGCGTTGCGTTTCTTGGTACGGATTCTGGTCAGAGGGGTGACAAGGTTGCAGGCCTTGCTGAAGGCACTGGAGAAATAGGCTAGGGCAGAGTCAGTATCCATTGCGAGCAGGATTGGGGACCAGTCAAGCTGGGCTAGGTGCATTTTTAGCTTTCTGAGACCCCCGAGGCGAAAGTGCCAGTGTGAGGTGACCTGGGACACTGGTTTTGTGTGGGGAATGACCAGTGGCACAGGAGAGTGGTCACTAAGAGAGTCTGGTAGTACATTTAGTACATTAATATCCCTGATTTTATGGGGGCGGTTCGACAGAATTACATCTAGGAGGGTGCTGGAGCCATCTGACCGGTTAAATCTAGTGGGTGAGGTAACTAGTTGGGTCATATCTAGGGCAGTGAAGGAATCCCTCATATGGGGGCAGTAGTACTCAGCCAATTGACATTAAGGTCACCTAGGATGAGCTGCTCCGCCTTGTGTGGGAGTGTGGTGAGGTAATCAATGAGGGAGTGGGGGGGCGTGGCCAAGCTAGAGCGCAGAATGGAGGCTTAATCTTGAGCTCTGGTTCAAGCCATCGAATATCGCGTCCATCCTGCAGTAATTACTGGTTCTTTGACTAAATAATAGTAGCTAAAGGGAAGACAAATGCCTAATAATGTCAGAACTTCCGAAAAAAACAAACAAGGATTTCATTTGACAGATCTAAATCTCAGCTAACCAGCAAGGGCCTATCTTGTTCTACAGGACTAACTGATCCACAGGACTCGCCTGGGACCTCTGCTGGAAACACGCTTAATCAGCAGGAACTGCACTCAGAACAGATGATGGCAGAGCACTACAGATCAATCGAGAGACTGATACAAGACTTAAAACATGATTTAGGGACTCGCATGGAAACAGGATTTGAGAATGTAACATCCCAATTAAAACATTGACGCTTTGTTGAAGATGCTGTATCTAAGATCATGGATGCTCACAAGCTGCGGATTGAGGAAATGGAGGCCCGAGTGAGTTCTCAGCAAGTCGCTAGTAATGTAATGAATATTGATTTACAAAAAGCACCGAAAGATATTGAAAGGTTGAAACAAAACATCGACGATCATGAAAACAGGGAAAGGTGCTGTAATATAAGAATAGTGGGCCTGCCGGAATCTGTGGAAGGTTGAGATTGTGCAAGTTATATCTAAAAATGGTTGAAACATGAGCCGAATCTCCCACCTGAGACAAAACTGGAGATCCAACGAGCTCATCGATCGCCTGGGGCCAAACCCACTCCGGATCAGAGACCACGCCACATGATAGTAAAATTTCTCAGGTACTTGGACTGACAGAGAGTGCTAGAAAAAGCCACAGCCCATGGTCCCTTAATGGTGCAGCAGAGCAGAGTGAGTATTTTTCCCCCGATTACTCCTTTCAATTGCAGCAACAGAGACAGGTGTTTGCAGAGGTGAAGAGAAGATGGCACGCTATAAATTGTCAGTTTTCCCTGATTTGCCCTGCCCGCCTTGTTGTAAGGCCTCAAGGAAAACCACCGCGTTCATTCACCTTGGTGGAGGCCGCCCTACAGTTCGTGGGGGATTTGGAGGAAGAGAGAAGGCGCAGAGAACCCTAAAGAAATTTACTGCCGATACAAGGACAAGAAAGTGAGTAAAATGGTACCTACAGCTGGGATTAATGTAGAGCTGGTGGATTCCTAGTGACTGACTGTTCAAGGCTTTGTTTTCTCCCTTTTTCCCATAACTCTGAGAAGGGGCCTATAAAGGCAGGGATGCAGAGTTGAACTGTACTGCATTGTGGGTCTATTTTGATCAGCGTAACACTGGGGAGATCAAGCAGCAAATCAGTTCGTGTGGTCTTTTGGACACGGGGAAGTTTGTTTATGTTATGTTTTATTAGGCCCAATTGATAAGGTGTGAACGTCTTGTGGAATATACATGGACCATGACTCATACTGGACCTAAGTTACTGTGTGACCTTTGGGAAACACTGGTACATTGCTTATTATGGAGTTATTTTCTGGGGATGAGCCCCGGAGCCCTAGTATGTGTGTGAATGAAGGGATAAAAGATAAATACAGTATTACTGATCTAGATGTGTGGAAAATTGTGGACCCCTTAACCAGATTGGGTACAGGAGGTAGTAGGAGCAATCATTGCTCTGCTTTTGTAAATTAAACTGAGGGAGCTTTAAAATAAAAAGAAATGGTCAGAGAACCAGCAAATGTATTTTTTCATTCTCTAAATAACCCCCCTGGCTGGTGGGAAGAGAGAGTTGGTGTTTAAATATCTATTACACTGGGGTACAGGGGAAGGGGTATGAGTGGACAAAAAGATGCTACTGTTGTTGTGAACTGTCTCCGGAGGGCAGGAGAAGGGGGTTGTATGAGGGCTCGGGGGGGGGGAAGGGTAAGGTTGGATGATACTGAGTTACCTCACTTTAAAATATAAATGTGGTCGTTGGAGCAATGTTGGTTTTAAACTCTGGGTAAATGGGTCATTTCACCCCCCTGGGAAACTCAGATGGGGGGAATGGCTCGGAGAGGGACAAGAAGGATGGTAGTGGATACCGAGGGGGAGCGAGAGCCCTGTTCATCTTGGCCATGGGGTGTCCTTTCAGCTTTGAGAGGTTGAGGGTCATCTCCAAGTGACCCCTCTGCTTTTTGCTTCCTCTCGTCTCCAAGGATGGGGATATTTTCTCCCGCCAGTCGGGGGGAGGGCTTATGGGATGGAAGGGAAAGAGGTATAGAGGGCTCCGGATTAGTGAGCCCTGGAAATACCAAATACCGGGTAAATAATTGTTTTGATGGATTGAAAGCTCTATCCATGAAAGTTAGAGGTTGTACAGTAATGGAATGTGGGGTGGGGGGAAGGGATGGTTAAGAGTGTAAGGTTGGTAACTGTTCTAAAGTTATGTCTTCTCCCGTTGGAGAGACTTTTGTATGGTTATAATGTTACAGTTGAGAGGTTAAGGGGTGATATCTTGGAGACTGTTCAGTTTTTCTGTTTTTCATTCAGTCACATATACCTGGGAGTGGGTCCCAAGATGACAGCCTGGGTAAAGAATTGGCTGGAGAATAGAACACAGAGGGTAACAGTAAATGGAGTCCACTCTGAAGAAAGGGGGGTTACTAGTGGGGTACCGCAGGGTTCAGTATTAGGACCTGTCCTCTTCAATGTCTTTATAAGTGACATTGCGGAGGGACTGGAAGGAAAAGTATGTCTCTTTGTAGATGACACAAAGATCTGGAACAGAGTTGATGCACAAGGTGGGGTGGAAAGGATGAGAAGGGATTTGGCAAGGTTAGAGGAATGGTCAAATGTATGGCAGCTTAGATTCAGTGCTAAGAAGTGCAAAGTAATGCACCTGGGAAACAAAAACCCAGGGGAAGAGTACACAATGGGGGGTGAGATACTGACGACAACAAAAATGGAAAGGGACCTGGGTTTAGTCATATCAGATTACTTAAAGGTGGGCAAGCAGTGTGAGAGGGAAGTAAGGAGGGCTGGGGGATACTGGGATGCATAGGGAGAGGCATCACCAGTAGAAAACAGGAAGTTGTTATCCCTCTGTACAGACAGCTGGTGAGACCCCATCTGGTACTGTGTGCAGTTCTGGAGACCCAATCTCCTGGGACAGACACAAAATGGAAGCTGTCAGAGGAGGAGCAACTGAAACAGTGCAGGGTCTGCACGGAAGACATATGAAAAGAGACTTAAGGAGCTTAATATATAGCATCGAGGAAAGGAGGAGAGGGGACATGATGGAAACTTTCAAGTACCTCAAGGAATCAACAAAGTCCAAGAGGGTAGCATCTTTCAAAAAAAAGAGGTGTGCAAGAACAAGGGGGCACAATTTGAAGATAGAGGCGGCTCATAGGTAATGAAAAGTATTTTTTCAGAGAGGGTTGTGGATGCATGGAATGGCCTTCCGGAGGAGGTTGTGGAGTCAAAAACAGTGGTTGAATTCAAGCATGCATGGGACAGTCATAAGGCAATTCTAGGAGGTGGGGGTAGAAAGAAGTAGGCTACTGGTTAACTAGGATCTGCAGCTTATCCATTACGTAGGGAAATGAGCAGACTGGGTGGGCCAAGCGGTCCTTATCTGCCATCAAATTCTATGTTTCCATGTTTCTGTGTTACCATTATGCCTGTTATACAGAAGGATATGTATAAGAACATCAAGGATACTTTATGGATCGGTTACATTTTTTAACATGGAATGTTAATGGCCTTAAAACTGAGGTTAAGTGGAAAAAAATATGGACAACTATTAAAAAGATGAAGGGGGATATTATTTTTTTATTTATTTAATTTAGTTTTTGTTGACTGGGTAAGTGCACTAGACAAATCCTGCCTATTTTCAGGCATGACCTGGGGGACGGGGGATACAGATGAATGCCAACTGACCTTGAACCAGATTAAGCTGTTGGTGGTATTTTTAGTGAATGAGGGAAATTTCACCAGAACACCGGGGAAATTCCCCTACTCTGCGGAGGGGGAATCTTTGGTGGACGGACGCAAGATGGCCACTCAGCCCAAACCTACAGAGTCGATGGATGTGTCAGAGCTGCGGGAGTGGGCTTCCTCTCCTGCACCAGAGGAGATCTGTACTGAGGATATGCCAAAGATGCATCTATGCCGAGAGTTTTTCCCTTGAGAATGTGTCTCTGAGGTGCCTGCACAGTCTGACCAGCGGTTTATCGGAAGACTATGCTGAGGTTTTATCACGTAAGGGCGTTTGTTACAGGAGGCACTCGCTGATGTGGAAAGCTGCACGAGCAGCGAAGCTCTTACAGTACTGCATTGCGGTCTGCTGCTCTAAGTTTGTCAGCTGTTGCTCCCTGTACTTCCGGTCGCGAGTGGTTTCTTGCTGGACATCTAGTGAGGCGATGGAGTTGTCTGTTACACCCTTTACTCCGACTGCCGAGGACACTGTTCGGATATGTCTGCTGTAAGTGCTTCTCCTTCAGTTCTTTCTGCCTCTAAATCATTGCTCCCACGGCTTTCACTGACTCTGATGACAGTACGCTTTGCCAGGCGCCTTGCATGGAGTGGCGATACCCAGCTATGTCTGCGACTATAATTAAATGTGCTTCTGAGACTGTTTCTGTTCCTACTGGCACTATTCCTAATGGAGCGTTGGTAAGGAGGGACAGTGCTTCTCTGGTAATTGAGACATCTGGTGAACAGTCTGTTCCTCTTATATCCCTTGCTAAAGGCACTATCTCTCCTGTACATTTTAAGAGTCCTTCTGTAGACTCCTCAGTTTCTCACCCTTGGTCTCCTGAAAAAGCTATTTCTGAGGCAGGATGGTTACAATCTCCTACAGGGTGTGGGTGCCTGATCCCAATGATGTTACAGTACAAGTATAATAGCCTGGGCACCTCTTTGGATGTTGGTGCTTCACAACCCTAACACTTCCAGACCTGTTATTCCTCTGTTATGACCAGTGTTACAGCTCCAGCTTGTGTTACTGCTTGCTCTGTTAATCAAACTTTTCCCAAGTCTAGTTTGCCCACCGCTACTAACTTGAATACTGAAGTTCCTGGAGATGTTCCCTGTACTAACTTTAAACTTTCTGATTTATTTACTAACAAAGGAGAACCTGCACCTCGTCGAAATGCAGTGAGATTACTGTATAAAGGTGGTTTAGAGGACCTTCCGGACAGGCTTTATATTTCTAAAGTGTTATTGAAAGGTTCAATGAAATTTTTGTCTTCAGATATTTATGCATTAATACATTTAGGAAATGCTAATTATGATATTAGCTTTAAAACCTCTGGGGGTTTGGGCAGCTTTTGGTCTGTATTTCAGATGGTTAAGAACTCCCTCTTTGGACCCCTTTTTGCGGTCCCTCTTGCAAACCTTTAGTAAAATTAATTACTATTTTGTTTCGCAATGAAGGAGTTCATATAGAGGATATCCTTTTTTGGTTGAGTAGGAGGTGTGAAATTTTAGACAAACCAGTTCCTATCCTGGATAGTGAACAAATTTGGAATGGGGGTTGGAAAATGCGAGTGAAATTATTTTCATCTAATAATGGGCCACAGCACCTTCCAAATAGTTTTTTTTTGGGAAGAGATAGAGGCAGTTTGTTTTATGTTGGTCAGCCTAAGGCCTGTTTTAAATGCGGTTCGAGAACCCATTTGAATACTGCTGCGACACTCCACGTTGCTCCACTGTTTTGAATTTGGCCATTTAGCTGCTAACTGTTTGAATTTATTTAAATACAATTTGTGTGAGCAGACCGGACATGGCTATGCCAAGTGCCGTGGGCTTCCACAATAGAGATGATTGCCCCTCCATGAAGGATTGATTACAGGTGCTCAGCATAATTCTTCCGTTTCAGCTAAGCCCTCTGGCGCTCTTCCTGTACTTTCCCATACTCCCCCACCACAAGCTGACCCGAGCCCAGTTGGTGCAACTGTTCAGATAGTCCAGCTTTGGCGGTTGTACAAAACAGTGCACCATCTCCCCTTGGAGTAGGTACCTCAGCAGCTTCCCAGTCCCCTGTTCGTGCTCTTGCTCCTTTGGATCAGGGTGAGACTTCTGATATGCCCCCCCCTTTATCCCAAGGCGTCCCTTTTAAAAAGTGGCTAAAAAGCGTCATAGATCAGGGAAACTGGTTCCCTCTCAACAAGAGACTAAGGCCCCTACGAGTAGTGATACTTCTGAGTCCTGGAAAGTGGGTAATAGCTATGCAGTTTTGGGATCAAGGAAGAGTCAGAAGGTGATGAGTCTGATCGTTCTTCTAAGGCCTCATTGATTACTGATCCCTTTTGGAAGGGAGGCGGTGATATAGGAAAACTGAAAACTTTCCTGAGCGTTCACAGAGAAGGCGAGTGTCTAAAGTTTCTTGATGGTACAGCATAAATGGGGTTTCAGGTGTATCTTTTTTCCTTCATATAATGACCTCGTTGACAGTTACTACACTTAATGTTAATAGTATGAAAAGCCATAAAAATGGTAACAGCTTTGTCTTGTTTGCAACATTTACATACCGATATCTGTCTCCAGGATACTAGGCTAAAGACCAGTTATGAAGTTCAGCGAGCACGTAATCTTTGGTCATTAAGGATGTCCTTTTGGTCTAATGGTGAAAATCTCTGTGAAGGGGTGGGGTTTTGTTTACAAATTGGCCTTAAAGGTATCTAAGATGGTAGATATTTACCCAGGTCGCTTTTATTGGATATCAATTTTGGAAGTGAAAGATTCCGTTTGATTAATATATATGCCCCACAGACCAAAGCTTTGAGAGTTGCGCTCCTGAGAACATACACCCTTATTGTATACTTCCGGTTTGATTGTTTGGGCTGGTGATTTCAATTGTGTTCTTAATATCAAAGATAGAGGGATGAAGACGACTAAATTGTTTTGTGATTCTCAGAAATTGAATCAGATTCTGGACCTGCCCAACAGGATGCTTATTGGAGCATAAACTGTGATGGGGTAGGACATTTTTAAGAATCCGTTATCTACACGTATAGATTTTATTTTTCTTTCTCTTTCTGTACAAATAATTAAGGCTACCTTGAGGGTCTGGGAATTTTCTGATCATAAATCTTTAACAGTACAAGTGTCCTGGGAAGGTGCTCCACGTTGTAAAAAGAATATTTGGAGAATGAATGACTCCTTATTGTCTGATGAATCTGTGCAGAAAGCCTGGCAGTTGGAATTTAATGCTAGATTGTCAGTCCTGGATGTCTATGATGATGTTGCCTCCTGGTGGGAAGATTCTAAACATAATTGGAAAGTTTTTTTTCAATCATTTTCCAAAAAAAAAATTAATTCACAATATTTGGAATATCTAAAATTGCGATGCAATTACAAAAGCTAATATCTCTAACTGAAACGAAGGTTTAGATTATAGTACTCAAATTGGACATGTGAAACAACTCATGTTTCAATATAGATATGATAGGGCTAAATCTCTTGATTTTGAGCATAAGTTTGGTTTAAAATTGCATAAAGGTGCCTTAGATCCATTTAATGACTGTAAAAATAGAGTGGTGAATCGTGTCATTACTGAATTAACATCTGATTCTGGAGACCTAAATACGGACTCCAGCTGCTTTATTAGCGGTTGTGACTAATTATTTAGCTAACTTGTATAGTGTGAGATGACCACATTAGACGAATTGTTAGACTTATCGGCCTTCACTTGCCTCACTTAAATTCTGCAGACAGTACCAGTCTGTTGAACAAGATTTCTGAAGCGGAAGTGAAAGACTTATTTTTCTTTGAACACGGACTCTGCTCCTGGTACAGATGGTTTTGGTGTAGCTTTTTATAAGACCTTCCATACTACTTTAGTCCCAATTTTGACATCTTTGTTTAATGAAATGTTGTCATCTGCTAGGTTGGCTCCTTCCATGAATCAAGCATTGGTTATTTTGCTTTATAAAAGGGCTTGAAAACTGATTTGAAATTGGAGGACAATAAGTTTATTGAACACTGATTTGAAAATTTTAAGTAAAATCTTATTACGTGAACTTACACGATTGTGGATTCATTGTTAAGTCCCTATCAATCCTGTTCTTTACCGGCGCTCCCAGAATGATAATTTATTACTTATCCGTGAACTTTTTCAGCATCTCAAACAGGTTCAGTGCAAGGTTATTTACTTAGCCTGGATCAGGAAAAGGCATTTGATTGTGTTTCACACAAATTTCTGTTTTCGGTTTTACAAGCATATGGTCTCCCAAAATATTCATTGCTTGGATACGGTTATTGTATCATTCTGCTTCCTTGATACCTAATATTAGCGGTTGGTGTGGCCTCAATAGCAGTTCGGAGGCGTTAGGCAAGGATGCCGTTAACCCTTTACTTATGTTTTCTATATTGATATTTTATTCGAATGGTGTGTGCTCATAGTGGTTTAGAAGGTGTGCGGCTGGCAGATAATGTTGCACCAATTAAAATTTTGGCATACATGAATGATTTGGTGGTATGCTTAAACTGCTGTCTGAGAGGAACCTCAATTTGCTCTGGTTTTGGAGTTATTCTCTAAAGTTTCGGGTTCAAAATTAATTATGGCAAGAGCAAAGGATTTCCTTTGGTCCTCTCCTATTCCTGAATCTGGCACCCTTGCAGAATTCATATTCAAAAGCTCCAATAACCATTTTAGGAATTGTGTTTGGTGAAATAGATATGATGCATAACAACTGGACCCAGAAAATTAATATTGCTCAATCTGTCGTGGCTCGTTGGAAGGAAACAAGTAGCAAAGCGTAAAGAGTTTTGCAATTAAAACTCTGCTATTGCCAATTTTTTGTATTTAAGTTATGTGTTCCTCCCCATCTTCTGTATTTACAACTTTATATAGTGTTTTTCAGGCCTTCTGGGGAGTAGATTGAACCCCATTAAAGAGGGTTTACATATAGACCTATTAGTCAGGGTGGGGTAGGTATGATACATCCAATAGCTTTTTTCTTAGTATATTTTTGTCGTGTAACTTTTGTCCTCTGTTACGACCTGGTTTAAAACCTTGGTCCCCTTATGTAAATTTATGGTTTTGAAGGCTACCATTCTGGAAAACTGCTAATTGGACTTCTTTGTTTAGAATCCTAATATTCCTAAGTATGGTAAAGGAGTTTTTGTTTGATAAAAAGTGGAACTTAACTATACCTGATTTGGAGACATTGACCCGAAAGCAATTATACAATGTTATAGTTTCCTCTGATTTTCAGAACCCTTAATCTTTCCAGATTGTACTCCCGGTGTCAAGTAAGACTTTTAAATTTACTCTCCCAAGGACGGATACGGCCTTTCTTTGAGATAAGCGTTTGGTTGAGCTCTCATGGTAGATTGCCAGTGGGTAGTACCCATAAGCACAAACAATTATGTGAACGATGGTGTACTCGTGAGCTCTGTATTTCAGAATTGGAAACACAGAAACACCTTTTTTTGGATTGCTCATATATTAAACCTTTCTGGGTCTGGTTAGCGAATAAATGGAGAGAACCTTTGTTTTCTTCCATTTCTTATACGACTTTATGTACGGTTCGAATAAGGGTGGCTGGTCTAGGTATCCTGCTGATACATTACTTTTGTTTTTCGTTATTCGATTTTACATTTGGCAGTCGAGAACTTTTTGGTCTACCCAACAACGACTGTTTTGTTTGATGAACTTTTTACAATATATTGCATACTATTCATACAGTTTATAACTATGATAGGAAAAGTATGGTCAACCTACATGCTCTGCTTTATGGGTGAATTATTATAATTGGTTGACTTGAAGTTTGTTTCTGTTTTTTGCTTTATGAATTGGTTTGTATCTTGTCTGAAGACCTCCATTTAATAAAAAATTCCCCTACTCTTTTCGATAAGTGCCATGGGATCTTTAACATCTACCTGAACCACCACCAATCCAGGCAGATGGGACCTCGGTTTAACGTCTCATCCGAAAGACGGGATGCAGGAAATTCATATGGATAAAGTGGAGGCTTCAAAACTGGCAGCCTCTTGGGGGGGGGGGTTCTCTGCTGTTGTCCCCTTTTACGTCCAAAGCTAGGGGGGTGGCCATATGGATCCGGCCTGGGATCCCCCATGAAGTGCTCTCTATTCTGTCTGATACCCATGGCAGATATGTGTTGGCTGAGGTGGAACTGGGGTCTATGAGGCTTACTTTGGGTTCCATTTATGGGCCAAATTTTGACTCCCCGGATTTTTTTACAAGATTAGGGGTTACCCTAGAACCTTTTCCCTGATAAGATCATTTTAGCCAGGGACTTTAATACTTACTTGGACCAGGAATGGGACCATTCTAGGGGAAGGACAGGACCCCCTCCTAAGAGCTCAGCAGCCCTTAGAGCCCTAACACTAGGTACAGCACTGCAGTAGTCTTGGAGATATATGCATCCAGGGAATGGGAATATTCATTGTACTCTTATGCCCATGGGCTATACACCAGATTGGACTATATGTTCCTTCCTCCAGACCTATTGGGAGGTATTAGTGAGGCATCATATGACCCCCTGGTGGTCTCGGATCATGCCCCATTGCAAATAACTATTTTAATACCAAAAGACCAAAAAGCAGAAACTCAGTGGTGCATGGATCCAACACTGCTGAAGGATCCCTCATATATTAAACAGATTAGGAATAAAATAGAGGAATTTTTGGAGTTTAACCTCCCAGAAGACACAGGTATTAATAATGTATGGGATTGTCTTAAGGCCTTTATAAGAGGGTCGACTATTTCATATGCAACATTCAGGAGTAAGACTTCTATCAAGGAGGAGAGGGAACTGGAGAGTGAGATAGGGAGGTTGGAGAGGGCAAACATGAAAAATCATTCATTAGGCACCTCAAGAGAGTTGAAATGCCTTAAGGAGCGGCTATCACAATGGACCTCTTTAAAAATATAACGGAATTTAATAATGACAAAATCACAGAACTACTTTGAAGGTGACGAGAGGAAAGTGGCTTGCCAGTCTAATTAAGGGGAAAAGAGCAGATAGAACAATTTGCTGTATTGAAAATACAGCAGGAAATATTACTTATGATCAAGAAATTAATACTATCTTTAAATCATTTTATTCCTCCCTTTATACCTCGGAATTTCCAGTAGGGGGTGATGTTTCCTCTTTTCTAAATGGTATTCAGATGCCATCTCTGGGGTCTCAGGAATCAGCAACCATAGACTCTCCAATCTCTTTGGAGGAGGTAAAACGGGCAGTTTGGAAGGCAAATGGAGGTAGGGCACCTGGGCCTGATGGAATCCCAATAGAATTTTATAAAGTGATGTGGGACCTAATTGGCCCTCTGATGTTTCAGATGATAGAGAATGCTTTGGAAATGGGGGAGCTTCCCCCTTCCTAGCACTAGCTAAAATCATGGTGCTGCCTAAACCAGGGAAAGATCCCAATAAATGTGGCTCTTACCGCCCAATATCTTTACTTAATTCGGATTATAAGGTAATAGCAAAGCTTATTGCTTCCAGATTGGAAAAATATCTACCTAAATTGATTCATATGGACCAGGAGGGATTTGTAAAGGGTAGGCAAGCCAGACATAACTCAAGAAGAACCCTAAACATAATGCATAGATGGAGGGGAGGGAAAGGAGAAGGCCTTTTGGCACTTAATGGAGAAAAGGCCTTTGATTGTGTAGAATGGCCTTTTATGATGGCAGTTCTGCGCAAGTTCTGATTTGGGGAAGGGATTATGGGATGGATCCAGGCATTATATAGGAGCCCTAAAGCTCAAATCTTAAATAACATAACATCGACTCCATTTGCCCTGTCCTGAGGAACTAGACAAGGGTGCCCTCTTTCTCCCCTGATCTATGTTCTTACAATTGAAGCATTGGCTGAGACAATTAGAAGTGAAGAACAAATCGAGGGTCTTATTTGGAAAGGAAACAAAAACGTAATTTCATTATTTGTGGATGATATTCTGCTTTTTGTTAAAAATCCAGACAAGACAATGCCCATTCTGTATAAAAATTTTCAAACCTATGGTCCATTATCAGGACATAAGATAAATTGGTCCAAATGTGAGTGGATGCCCATGGGGAAATCTGGAACCACCCTCTCCCTGGGAGATGCGAGGATCCCTCCTTCTACCTCACTTAAGTACCTGGGTATAAAACTGACGACAAAAATGTCCCATATGGCTAAAGCCAATTTCCTTATGATGATTTAAAAAATAAAAGAACAATGCATTGTCTGGAAGGCTCTACCTCTTACCCTACTGGGGCAGGTGAATCTTGTTAAAATGAGTGTTCTGCAACAATTCCATTGTGTATACCTAAGAAATATATTAAATCAATAGAGGGCGCCATCACACAACTTCTTTGGCAGGGGAAACTAGCTAGAATTAAAAAATAAATATTATGGCTTCCAATTGATAAAGGGGGGTTAGGCCTCCTGAGTGTCAAGCACTATTGTGTCGCTACACAACTGGCCCATAC
Organism: Neoceratodus forsteri; assembly: GCA_016271365.2. Taxonomy (NCBI): domain Eukaryota; kingdom Metazoa; phylum Chordata; order Ceratodontiformes; family Ceratodontidae; genus Neoceratodus; species Neoceratodus forsteri. The sequence goes on along the minus strand of JADMNL010000023.1, from coordinate 93,820,962 downwards.
GCTAGACCTGATAAGGGAGAAACCAGCACGCCTGGGTTGGGTGTAGTTTGAAGACGGAGGGAGAGGCTCTCTTTATTATTATTATAATAATATGATTACATTTCTGTACACTGGTGAACATGTCAAATTGCCAAACCCCTGTTCAAACTCGACTCTTATGGCCTGAAAAGAAGCCCATACTATGCTCCAGCATCCTAGATCTCTTTCGCCAGACCTAGAACTCTCTGCCTTACTGCTAGATGACCCTAAGAATAGACAGGATCTTAACACTCTTGAAATATGGAAAACAAAGGGTTTATATAAAGTGGGTCAATTGTGGCAAGATGAACAAGCAGTCCATTTTAACTTTCTGGTTAGAAACTTTAACCTGAATGCTTCCCACTGCTTCTTGTGGGATAGGCTTTGGGGGAAAATGTGCTCTAGCGGGCTAGGTGGTCAGAAGCTGATGCGGTCTCCAATAAAGGAATTATTTGTAGGGCGGAAAGAGGATGAGAATTTTAAACCCATATGAAGCTGTTATAGAATACTTATGGGGGCCTGTCAGGATCCCATGGGACCAATAAAGGCAAAATGGGAGCAATATTTTTTACCAGATGGACTGACGAGGGGGACTGGTTGCAGATAAAATTATTAAAGTGTTCAGTCAATAATAAACTCCAGAAGATCCAGTATAATATTTTTGGTAGAGCATATTTTACCCTGGAACTGGCAAATAGAATAGATCCCCAGACAATGGACCTTTGTCCCAGATGTTGTGTCCACTCAGGATCTTTTTTCATATGATATGGAGTTGTCCGAGGATTCAGACTTTCTGGGGTGGGGTTGTGGAAATCTTGGCAAATGTGCTGGGGTACCCAGTGGGGTTGGATCTGGTGGAGAGTCTCCTGGGACTTTATGTGGGCCATGGAGGTTGGACTAGGCCATATGAGGATCTCCGCAGACTAGGAGTGGTAGTAGCAGTTAAATGTATTTTACTGTACTGGATGTCTAATGAGGTTCCCACGCTAGCTTTTTGGTTGAATTCCCTCTTAGAATGTATGAAAATGGAAAGAATCCAATATAATGTAAGAAATCAGATGGATAAGTACCAAAAAATGTGGGGTCAGTTAGAACAAGCCATGGCCCAGAAGTGATTTCCTATGTTTTAAGTACCTAGGAGGGAAGAGACATGTCTAGGACAAAAGCTGTGAAATGGATTTCGGTTACTTGGGTAGATAGGACCACATGGGGGCCTTATATACATTCCTAACCTTTTTGGGGGATCTTATTTACATGTACATCCTAGTCTCTGGAAATATGTGCAGTGTATGGAGTTATGTATATGATATCATATAAATTACACAAACCTGTTACTTCTTATTCTTAGAAGGCTGGGGACTTCTGAATGTACAAGAATGATAATCTAACTTCTGTAAGGTTAAATTGATGTGATTAATTTGATAAATGGAATTAGAGTATTAAACTTTTGTTGACCAATGGATATGTACTCTGCAAAATGGTAAATAAAGTTTTACAAAAAAAAAAAGTGAGGGAGTAGACAGCTGGTCCCTGGTCCCTCGGGGGTATGTAAGACTGTGAGAAAAAGAGGGCCCCTAGCTGGGTCAGGGGTAACCTTGAGGGTGAGGGCTTGGGCACTAAAACCGAGCTTGGGGGCAGGAACAGCATGGCCTAAAAGTGTGTCACGCATGAAGACTGCACACCCGCCGACACATTTGCCTATACGGTCTTCCTTGAACAGAGTGTATCCAGAGAGGGAGATAACCGAGTTGGGAATTTTTCTCGAGAACCAGGTCTTGACTACTGCTATAACATCAGGATGGTGTTGTACAGCCCAGCACTGGAGAGCGGCGGATTTTTTTAGGAGGCTGCAAATATTCATGGATGCAGTGCTGAGGCCAGTACTAGAGTGGGGTGTGGGGTGGCTAGTTGACAATGGCCCGGGGTTGCGGTGTATTTCCTGGAGAGCAGAAGGAGTAGAGCAATTAATCTGATGAGCGGTCTGTGGCGACCAGGACCCTTAGCCAGTACCCGATCACGAGGTCCTACTAGTGGGGATACAAGGATGGGTAGAGTGGGAAGGGTAGGTATGGCAAGGGAGGGGTGGGCCCAGGGTGTCCGGGGAGGGGTATTGGTTGGAGATGGGGTGCTGTGGAAAATAGGGGTGTCAGGGTGGGGGTTGGCTGCTGTGAGGTGGTAGAGGGGTGGGGCTCAGGGTGCAGGGCAGGGGCAGGGACGGGACATGGGCAGAGCAAGAAAGGTAACCATGAGTAGGCTGAGTGTGATAGCCGTGGTGCCCATGCTATTTCTATTGGGGGGAAGGGAATAACTGACCTTCAGTGAGACTGCTGCTGTGAGTCGTTTTTTTCTTCAGAGTACAATATGCTAAAACTGAGAACAAGGCAGGGGATAACGTTAATTCGAACAGGAAAAGGCAGAGGCAAGGTTAGAGGATTAATGTAAGGAAAAATAAGATGCCTCTAGTGGCAGATCAGTATAAACTGCAAATGGGAAAATGGGAATCCCCCTCAGGGAATCCTGAAGAGAAAACAAGAGAAGGGATAAATCAGCTTATATGTACAAACAGAACAAAGGCTTCAGAGTTTGGGAGGCAGGCTAAGTAAGGAGACAAAAAAATTCTATAACAAGGTGAGAAATTAAGGGTGCTAAGTTAGCCGGAGAGGGAGAGAATGGCTATGGGAGTGGCTGGTATTAGGCACCAGCAGCGTCACCAGTATACAGAGGAAACGGCGAGTGGGGTTGGGGGGGGCAGATGGGAGAAACAGCAATTCAGCAGTTAGACAAAGCAGTTTTTAACTTCAAACTTTCTTCATACTTAAATAGCTCAAAGCAGTTGAAACACTCCAAAAATGCTATAGTTTCCTACTCCTAACTATTCAAAAAAGGGGTTGTAGTTCCCTACACTAACAATTCAAATTCAGCAGTGGGCACAAAGACACATCACAGATTTAGTTGCAGAGGTTAGGAAAAAAGAAATTTAGGCAGCAGACAGATGAGCTCCAGGGGACTGTGCCAAGCAGTTCAAATCTCCAGGAGCTGGAGCCAGTCAGGGAGAGACAGAGTGCTGAATCTGCCTATAATTTTAGGCACCATCCACCAACTGGGTTCACGGCTAGCAAGCTGGACTGGAGCTGCTTTCCTGAAGCATACCTGGAATCTTGCTCTTGAGGGCAGGCTGGGGTGCACACTGTGGCTGGCTGTGCTCGGCACCAGACCGCTAGTGCAGAAGATGGAATCCCCCTCAGGGAATCCTGGAATCTTGCTCTTGGGGGCAGGCTGGGGTGCATCCTGCGGCTGCGCTCAGCACCAGACTTCTAGTGCAGAAGATGGAATCCCCCACAGGGAATTTTCTCCCCTGCTTGTGCTTCTTTACAGGCCTCCAGTAGGGGTTGTTCCATGTTCTCCTTAAAAAATTTAAAACTCCACTGTATACCCATTGGGGCCAGGGGCTTTGTTAGCCTTCCGGTTCCGGACCACATTCTCCAATTCCAAATGAGTTACAGGGTGATCCAGAAACTGTTGAAGTTCCTGTGCAAACCTTGGAAGATATAGCCTGCTCAGAAAAGCCTCCACCTGGGGAGCACCCTGCAACTGTTCAGAGTTATGTACATTTTGATAAAACTCCCTAAAGGTGTCCAATATTTGTCTGGGGGTTCTTACCACCCACCCACTCACTGGGTCTCTGATCTGAGTAATAGAATTCTGCGAGGTCTGCTGCCTCAGCCTGTGGGCTAGTAGGCGAGTTGGCCTTGGTCCACTTTCATAATATTTCTGTCGGAGATGTTGGAGGGCGTGATCTGTTTTGACATCTAAAAAGTTATGTATTTGTTGCTTCGTGGCTTGCAGCAAAGGATATATCGCTCCATCCCCACTTGCATGCTGTGCCTGCAGTTCCCGCAATTACTGCTGCAGTTTCTCCAGTTGCAGATTTTGTTGTCTCTTAAAGTGAGCTGCATATTTAATAATGTCCCCCGTAACACAACTTTCACAGTATCCCAGAGAGTGGCTCTAGAGGTTTCTGGGGTTTTGTTTTCTTGTAAAATTTGGGGAATTCTGGACTTAACCATATCTGTAAAGTCCTTACAAGTCAAGAGGTAGTTATTACATTTCCAGAGGGTTTGACCTTTCTCCGATCTCCATTCCAGCATTAATGTTAACTGGGAATGGTCAGAGAGGACTGAGGGGATGTGGCAACATTCCTTAACTTGGTATTGGTGCTCCTTGGATATAAAAAAGTAATCAATTTGGGCATATGAGCCATGTGGAGGGGAAAAATTTGTATATTCTCTCCTCCCAGGGTGTAGTAAACTTCATGCATCAGCCCAAAATGCTCCCTTTAGGTAGTTTCTGAGAGCTTTAAGTGCAGCTGATCTCCTCTGAGATCTGGTATTGGTTGCGTCTATTTGTTCCAAGGCTTGATTTAAGTCCCCCCCCCACCACTAGGATTCCTGACTGAAACTCCGTAATTTTTTGCAGTAAGCCACGCACCACTGGAGCAGTGGAACGTGGAGGAATATAAATGGAGGCCAGTGTGATGGAAGCGCTCTCCAAATGGCCTGTCAGGATAGCCAGGCGACCCTCAGGATCCTCATAAGAGGCTGCTGTCTGGAACTGGGTACCTCTAGAAACTAATATTGCTGTGCCCCTTCTTTTCCCTTTTTTGTGTGATGAAGCCACCACCTGGGTGAAGCCAAATTTCCCCAATTTTGTGTGCTCTGATTTATTTAAGTGTGTTTCTTGTAAAAGAGTGAAGGCTGGTCTCTGCCTCTTAAGAGCAGAGAGCACTTTGTGCCTCTTGACAGGGTTGTTCAGGCCATTAACATTATGGGAAATCATTGTAAGGTTTTGTCTACTATCCATTTAAGTTTGGAGGTATGGGTTCCGTCTGAGGTAGCCCTGGATTTCTTGTTATCCCTGACTCCCATTCCCATACTTTGTTGACCTGAGGGACCCTGTGTCCTCTCTTTGCTCTCTGTTGTGGGAAAACCTCCTTATTGTTCTCATCCCCCTTCCCAAAATAGTGTGGTAGTATCAGGCAGGACAAATCCAAAGAAGTGGCATTACACATAGAGACAATTAAACAAAACAAAACAAAACAAAACAAAAACAACAACCAACAAACAGATGATAACAGTTCACCCTGCAGAAGAGGTCTAGAATCAAACAATGGCCTTCCTCTGCTTCTAAACCTACATACACTGTGACCCCCAAGGTAGGGGAACAATCGAAGATGTTTCCTAAGCACCCAAGTGAGTTTGGGCACTTGGGTAGGAGGGAAAGGAGCCTCTGTGTTGGCTCAGCCCCCCTGGACCCTTGGAAAACCAGGTCTGGGCCAGATGACATGGCCTATCAACGTCATCTCATGTAAGCGGGGAGCGCATGTTGAGGGTTTGCAAAGGGATTCTCCTGCTCTGCCCTCAAGCACTGGGAGGGTAAGCCATCTACAATCAGCCCAAAACAATGTCTGGAATGCTAGCTCAACCCATAAACTTATTGACCATTCAGTACAGAGTCTAACAAATAGCTCTTAAGGCCGCCCCCACGCCAGTATGATTTACACATATGTGGTCCAACTTTTCCGAGTTCTACAGAGTAGATCCTTTTGAAGTAGATGTCAGTTCCTCTGTTCCAAATTCCCCCTCCCCCGCCATCTGCGACAAATTATAAAGGTTTGTCTTACAACAGATATGCAGCATAGTTCAGTTCTAGTCCAGTTCAAAGTGAGAATTCTTGTTTCATGTTAGCTGCATTTAAAAAAAAAAAAAAGAGGAAGGACCCACATGAGAGAAGAAAAAGCCAATAGTGGGCTCAGGTTAAAGAGCCTGAAGGCATCTTTTAAAAATCATTGCAGAAACTTAAATGTTTAATATCGCTGTGGGACCCTTTGCTAAAAGTCCAAAGGGTTTGGTGCATGTCGTGAACTCTGCTCGCAGGGTCAGGGGCTCCCTTCCTGGATCCTGGTCAGCAGACAGAAAAAAAACCTCAGCAACGTGAGTACCATGGGGAAGAACAAGTAAACTACTCACAGGGAATAGTGTTTCTCAGGTATTTCCCAGCCCTGATGTTGCTCATTGCTCTGTTCAATTGGAGCGTGAAAAACTCTGTAGTAGTGCCTTAATGACCTGTAGGGTTGTTGGTGCTGATTGCGCTCCCACTTTCCTGGAGTTGTGCCGAGTTGCTGATTGCCAGGCAGGCAGCATTCTAGAGGGCTGATCTTTTCAGTTCTCTTCTGTCGGTATGGAGTGCCCCTTCATTGTGTGATAGAGCTCCACTCCTGTATGCCAATGTACTCGCAGGTGAGAGGGGTAGGGAGTCTGAAATTTCACCCCATGGCCCGCAGGGCACGAAAGAGAGGTACATAGGCCATACGCTGCTGTTGAATAGATGGGGGTAATCCTGGTCGAATAGAAGTCGGGCCCCACTGTAATCAATTATTTTTTGCTGCCAAGCCATACACAGTATCAGCTCTTTATCCCTGAAACTTGCAAACTTAGCCACTATTGATCGGGGTCTTGCTGTTTCAAAGGTCGGCTTAGGTACGAGAGCCCTGTGTGTTTGCTCGATCTTAAAAGTAAAAGCCAGCGGCAAGTCCAACACATGCCTCAACAGGTCTGTGAGAAATTCAGTCATGTCCCCTGTCTCAGAGCCTTCTGGAAGGCCATAAATCTTTAAATTCTCCCATCAGGAGCAAGCCTCAAGAGCCAGGCACTTAGCTGCTAGCTGCTCTTGATGTTGCGCAAGGGACTCAACTGCCTGAGAGAGGTGAATGATGTCGTCTTCGGCAGTCAAAATTCTCTTCCGTGGATCCCACTCTTGTTTCCAGATTCAGTAAGTCGGTGTGCAATTTATTAAATTCCTGTTTGGTTTCTGAGTGGAGTTGTTTTATTTCAGAAAGAAATCAAAACATGAGTGAGAAAGAGAGACTCTAATTCTGCTTCTGTATCCCTGTCTGCCATGCTCGCAGGGGAGTCCCTACTGCTGGATGTGGAGCTCACGGGACTCAATCCTCATTGATCCTTCTGTGTTTTAGCTTGTTTGGATCTCAATTGTCAGCTAGGTTTACCTCTACGGTTCGATGCTGACATTTCTTAGGCTTTTGCTGAATTCTGAGTTATGTGGAGCAGTTATTTAGCACGGTTAAGGGGAGCACTCCGTGTATAAGCAGCCATTAAGCTGATGACTGCACCGGAAGTCCAGGTGACACAACTTTTGACGTAAGTTTTGAAACACTGGTAGACCTGGGAACATTTCTGGAAGAAATGCCATGATCTTAAAGACCATCCAATGTGGCTTCCTTTTGTGGCGATCCACCTCACAAAACCTAGTTTCAAGAAGGTTACGATTCTATTCAAAAATGAGGGTGTGAATGTAGCTAATATTGTTGTATTGGCTAAAAAAGATATACAGTCATACAGTAGCCTGCACCTATTTCTGACTCTGAACATATTTGGACTGGGGGCTGGAACTTTAAAGTTATGTTGCATCACTTGGCTGGTGTCTTAGTTCACTTACCCAACTGTTTCTTCCTGGGAGAAGACTGGGGAGTCTTATTCTATGCGGGCAACTGAAAGCCTGTTACAGATGTGGCTCTCGATCCCATTTAAACAATATGTGCAACAAAGTTAAACGTTCCCTTTGTTCTGAATTGGGACATACCAGACAACAAAGTCAAAACCCAATGAAATGCAACTTGTGCAATGACATGGGACATACGTATAAACTTTGTCCCTGGGCCTGTCATAATAGTCCTGATGCAGTGGACCAGGCTGAATACACATACATTATTACTATGGTGTGAAAGGAAATCAGAAAGAGAACCAATTGCACACTCATGGTGTCCAGGATGCCTTCCCTCATGGCCTCAGCACTCTACCCCCAGGATGTCTACAAGACTCGAGACAGACTCCCTTGAGTCTGTCCCACACATGGCTCTACAGGATGACCCCCCCGCCCTGTCTTCTCTTGACAGGACTTCTGTGGATTTGCCTCCTGATTCACCAATCCCTATGGATCAGCTCCCTATGGAACACTCTGCCATGGCCCACCTTCATGATGAACAGCCCCCAACTGCCCGGGTCCTCACTGAGCCTATTTGAGTCACGCCATCTACCAATGTGCAGCCTACTAATGACATTGTAATAGATTTCCACATGTTTCTTCTGTGCCAGGGCTGGCAGATAAGGAAGACCCTCATGTTTCTGAGACAGTGTCACCCCCCCCTCTACTTCTACTGTAGAATGTTTTCATACGGTTACATGTGCAAAGCGAAAGGGCCAGCCCTTCCTGAAGCAGACTCAAAATGATTCCCTTTCTTTGACCAATCAATTTGACCCCATGCAAGGCACTATGGACTGGGCTGCTACTGAAGAAGATTCTGATACTTCCTCTATTTTATTTGCACATCTAGATCCCTCCTGTGATACTGAGGAGATGGTACTGGTCGCATTGTCTTCCAAATAAAGGAAGGCGATGGGCTCAGGTAGAAAAAAAAAAGATGGTTTGTGTGGCCTTCTCTCTTTTCTTTCTCATGATGGAAGGACTCAAATCTTTACTCTCTGCTAGTGTCAATAGTATTAAGTCTCATAAGAGAAGTCATGCTACTTTCCTGATTTTGCAAACTTTAAAAATGGATATTTCATTTTTTTTAAACTTTGTTTATTTATTAATGTTTTGCAAATATATCACAATATCCCTCGGTTTCTAGAGGGAAGTATAAATGGTTCTGTTTTGTTTTTATTTGTTTGAATATATATACTTTATCGTTTTATTTTTTAGTAAAACATCTTTGTTTTGTATAGTATAGTGTTAGTGTTAGTCAGCTTCTTAATTAGGATTAGGATTACATTTTTAGGTATCTTCTTTTTTAAGATTACTTAAAGTTTTGGTGGAAAAAGAAAAGGTTCTATTTGTAACTTTTTTTTTTTTTGTGGGGTTTTCTTTGAAAAATCGTCATATGACTGCAAGATGTGGTGAAAAGGCGCATGCGCTGGCGTTTTTAGATCTTCAGCTGGCAGTGGCGTCCTAAGCACTCGATAAGAGCAGTTATACTGGAATCGTGTAATTTGTTTATGATGCATTAATATTTGTGGTGCCTCTGATGTTTTTGCTACTAGCCTTTTGAACAAAGCAAAATGTTTTTTTTTTTTATTAAAACCTCAAGTCCTGAATGAAACCTGCAATTTACAATCTACAATTTACCAATTGCGGTATTATTTGGCTTTAACCCTTCGCATACAAACATGAGGAGTAAGTAGAATTGCTGTAGTTTGATACTTGATATTATAAGAAGTTTGCTTTACGGTTTTGTTGGTAGATTTCTAGTAGATTCTAGTGAGAGCAATTTATGCTTTTCTATGTTTTTTTTTTGCCTTCCTAGTTCATAGTTGTCATATCTGATATAGTCGATTCATTCAAGTTCTGGATTAGGTTAAACTGTTGCTTTTTTGTATCTTATAGTCACTTAAAGGTGACTGTTGGGTATTAGTTAGGTGTCAATTTTTGCATTTTATCTTAAACAGTCTTGGTTTTTCTTTTCTAGTAATTAATCTGGCCCCTTATTATTCTTTGGACCCTCTGAATTCAGAAGTTTTAAATTTTCAAAGAAAGAAAAGTTATAACCATCGTTGTGACACAGATTGGATTTATTGAGAGATAACTTAACTTCTGGAATTTCACAAGAACTTCTACAAGGTGTCATTGAGAGGTTCTATCGTTTTTATTGAACTACTTTGAATCAATCTGTTTCAGCCAATCAGCTAATTTCTGAATCTGTGCAGTGAAACAACAGTAAGCAGTAAGCTCCCAGCATTTTATTTTGTGCATGGGGGAGGAGACAGTGAGCAGCTTAGAAGCTGCATTCCACCTCAGTTGTTTGATTAGAACACTGCCACACCTGGGAGGAGCAGGAAAATCCAAGCTCAGGAGCAGTTAAAAACAATCTGAAACCCCTGAGTCTTGGGTAGCTCATTGCACTTGAACTACTGGGGGCCATTTACAAGGAGTAATATTTTGAAGTTTTTATTTCCTGATTCTGATTTAGAGAGAAAGGAAAGATATTATTGAAGAGTACTGAGAGCTTGGGTGGATTGAACTGATCTAATGATAGAATGCATATCACCAGCATTGGTTTAGCTTTAAGATTATACCAAGACTTAAATCTCTGAGCAAGGTCAAGAACTCTCAAGATTTTTGATAATTGTGTGTGATTCCTATAAAGAACTGTGGAACACATGGAGCTTGTTGTGTGGTGTTAATTAGAATTCAATCAAGCTTAATAAGGACTTGATGCACTTTTTTTTGGATTAATTTTGTGTATTTATAGCAATTGATAATATCTGATACTATCTGCTAAGTATTTCTGGATTCTTGCTTAGAATTTTGTGCATTGGGGTGCCCCCCAGGTATTTCCCATTTATTCACGGGGAATCGACTGTGAATTAAAATGCCCATGGAAACCAGAAGTAGGAAATCACCTACTCTTGAAACTAAAATGAAATCAAAGAGGAGTAAATTAACCCCCAAAGAAAGATTCCCCAGAGGAAATGAGAACTCTAATGATATAAATAGGCTTTGTAAAAACAAGATTAAGATTAAGCCCAAGGGAAAAAAATAACTTTAAGGGAAATAAGGAGAGTAAGGTAAGCCCAAAGGAGGTGAATGAGAAAGATAAGACAGAAGATATGGATAATTATGTAAAATTAGTTATTGAAAAAGGGAGAACTAATTCCCAACCCTTAATTACCGATTTATGGAAGTCCATCAAAAGGAACAGAAATGGGGACAAAAAAGTAACTGTCTCAGTCAGAATCCAGATTTAATTGATCTGGTAAACAGTGAAGTAACTAAAACAGTGGAAGATATAAGGGAAACTATTAGAACTAATCGTAGGATTGAACAAAAAAAACAGTGATTTAAAAAAAAACTTTAGGCTGGATTTAGATGGATCCTATAATCCAGCTATAAAAAGTAATTGGGGGCTTTCTCTGATTACAATAGGAAGGAAGAGTCTATATATATTACAAAGGCCAATAATAGTGACAGTAGTATACAGCTGGGCACAGAGTATGGAGGGGAGAATTAAACTTTGTATACGAGTCCTGAAGAAGAAAAACTCCCCGAAATAGAGACATTGACCAGGGACTGTATCATTGCATTGCAAAATCCTTTGACAGCAAATGCAATGATCTATGAACAATTGATTATGTCAAAACAAGAGTTATTTATTAAGGGAATATGTATGGAAAATAAAAAAGATAGATTTTATTTATGAAAGCTTTACTAGGGATGTTAAATCCCATACAGAATATTCTGAAAAACAAGATAATAATGTTGAAATGAGATATTCAGTCTGTGATCTATCCCCATTTTCTGAGATTTCTAACACAAGTATGAGTGATGAGTTACACCCTGTTTTCAAAATAAATGACATTTTAGAACAAGACTTGGAATTAAACTACAAGAGTGATATGAAAACCTGAATAGCATAATGGAAGAGATAAAGGCAGGAAATCCAGATCTATGGGATAAGGGGATATCTCAAGAAAAGGAGGTGACTGAAAGAATAAAAAGGGGAGATCAGGATTTGAACCTATCAGGAGGATTGATTTCAGAACAAAGCAATAGAATGGTAGAAATAATTGATGATAATATAATGAAGGAGAAGAAGGGGAAACAAATTAAGGTGGGAAAAAATATTAACAGACAAAACAATAAGAAGTTCATACAGAAACTTGGGGTTAGAACTATGGGCAAGAAATGTAATGTAAAAACAACAAAAAAATAAAGAAAGAGTTAAATAAAAATAAGAAAGCAGAGGAAGACAAGGTCTTAAGTATTAATAAGGAGTCAAACTGAAACATTACAATGGACTTTTTAGATAATTCAGAAACCAGGAATCTGATAGAGGCAGAGAATGATAGAAAGGAAAATATTGAAGTAGAACAACTTTTAAAAAAATTTCTGAAAAGGACATTGGAAACAGATTACATGTTACCCATTTATAAAGTTTAAATTATGCCAGATGAAACGGAATGTAAATTAGACATCCACTTGAAAAAAAACTAATAGAGGTACTCTTGGAGGGGAATGGAAAATATGGGGGTGTAACAAATAAGGTTAGTGTCATTCGATCCCTACCTGATACAGAAATGGTCTTTCTCATCTCAGACCAATATTTTGTACTCAAAGCAATAGAAAATCAGAAGAAAAGAATGAAAGACCTAGGTTTTGAACTAGATAGAGTGGTAACTATGAAGACTATGTTTCCTGAGTTTTTTGCAGCGAATAAAGAATTGCTGAAAAAGGAATTCCCAATCTCAATTTTGGGGATTGGTAATTTCTTAAATGAATCTTCTCGCAACTTGTGATTTAAGACTATAGATTATTTACAAACTCTGTTAAAAGATAATAAATTACACGGAAAAATCACTAAAGTTAAACGATGGGAAGACCAAGGACAAATAACGATTTAGTTCAATAGGGAGCAAGATTATCAATCTTTCCTCTCCAACTCGGAAAGGCTGGACAGGATAGATATACATTTGAAAGGTGAAAATGAGAATATGTGGGATAGCAAGGAGAAAAAGGATAACCTGCAGTGGTTAAATTTAATTAAAATGGCCAATAGGTTTCAGATCCTACATGACATAGATGATGATTGACAGATGGAAAGAGATGATTCAAAAAATATTACAGATACAGATTTTAACATTCTATCTTGGAATGTCACTGGATTAGGAGAAAGATTAGCAGATCCATCATTTATAAATTATTTAAAGCAGTTTAACATTATCTGTCTGCGAGAAACATGGACTAACAAGGAAATATACATCGATGGATACAAGATGTTCAATAAAGGGGCAAGTAGTACAAGTAAATATGGTAGATTATCGGGAGGTCTTATAACTTGGGGAAAGATTGCAAAACAAATAAAGTATGATGAATAAACAGTAAATTCTAATCACATATTAGCAATTACCTGTGTAATAAGAAACAAGAGAACTCTTATTGTTAATGTTTATTTCCCTCCAGTGGGATCCAAATACGAAGATAACACTATTGTTGATAAACTTAGCTCTGTAATAGAACAATGGAAATCTTGTGAGATTGAAGCAAGAGTAATTATTGTGGGGGATTTTAATGCCAGGGTGGGACACAGCCTGGAGCCTATCAGGGAAATTTGAGAGGCTTTTGCAGTCCTGGGATCACAGAAACTAAAAATGAGTAGGGTGACAAAAGACAAGAAGAGTTGCAAAAGAGGGAAACAAGTTGTACTAGGTTTGGAAGATAATAATATGTTTTTGATCAATGGATGCTCTAACGGAGACTCCCTCAGAGATTTTACTTATTTAGGGGCAAGGGGTGTCTCTATAATTGATCTTTGTTGGATAACTTTAACCTTAATGAAATATTTTGTGGATTTCTCCTTAGGTAAATGCTCAGAGAGTGAGCATAACCCACTAGAGATTAAAATTAAAATTAAACAAGGGGAAAAAGATAATAACAAAAATCAAAATATTTGAAGAATTAAGAAAGGGATAAAATGAGATTTGATAGAAAACTATAAATCAATGTCATTATTAAAAGATAATGGGATAAGCAACGATATTATAGTTAATTTACAGTATGTGCCCTGTGATCAATTTTTAGGCTTATATATAATGACTAGGGCCAAGATCTCTAAGATTATAATTAAAGCCATGACATTTAAGGAAAAAAGAGGCAGTAAATGGTATGATGGGGAGTGTAAGGCTCAAAAAAAGAAGGTTAATCAATATGCAAGGTATACTGCTAAAAACCCAACCAAAATTAACAAATATACCTTAAATAGATTAAGAAGAGAATATAAAAAAACTTTTGGAAAAAAAGAAACATCTTTTCAGAATAAGATTATGGGAACAATTTGAGAAGGCTGCTTGGGCAAAAGACAATAGAAAATATTGGCAAATGGCAACCTATGGTTGGGATAATATACCCTGTATAGTAGAGAATGATATAGAGCCTACACTGTGGTATAGTCATTATAAAAACCTTTTTTATAATATGGATATTCGGAATGATTCAATACTTAAGGGAAATCGGAGACCACTGGAAGATAAAATATCCAAAGAAGAAATTATTTTAGCTATTGACACAGCTAAAAGACATAAAGCTCCAGGACAGGACGGAATACCCGTTGACATCATAAAAGATGACCCAGAACTTTGGATTCCAATACTCAAAAGATTGTTTAATTTCATAATTGAATCAGGAAGAATTCCATTAATATGGAAAGAAAATATTATCCCAATTTATAAAAAGGGTGAAACATTTAATCCAAATAATTATAGACCCATAATTCTTTTAGATACAATGCAAAAGTTATTTACTAAGATAATTCATACCAGAATATTGACATGGTTGGTCAAAAAATAAATTTTGAATGAAGGACAAGCAGGTTTTTAAGGAGACCATTCTACACTAGATCAATGCTTTGTATTATCACACTTGGTTTATAAATATATTCATATTAAGAAACAAAAATTATTTTGTGTGTTTATCAATCTTAAATCAGCATTTGATAGAGTTAACAGAAAAAAATTATGGGAAACCCTGAGAAAATATAAGTTAGATGAGTCAATTATTTGTTTGCTTAAACTGTTATACAGTAATAATCATACTATTGTAAGTTATAATAAGGTAGGTGATACTACCCCTAAATTCCCATCTAATATTGGCCTGAGGCAAGGCTGTGTTTTGTCACCTGTACTCTTTAATTTATTTTTAAATGAAGTATTAGAAGGTTTGGATGACCCAGGCCTGCAAATGCCCAGGTTGGGCTCCAGGCGGTGTCCCTACCTGGCATATGCTGATGATGTTGTTTTAATGTCAACTAGCTTTTTGGGTATCAAAAGAAGTTTGGTGAAATTTTATGAAAAATCTGTTGAAGCTGAGTTAACAATGAACTATGACAAAACAAAATTTATGATATTTAACAGAAACCACTTCTGATCGAATAATATACCAGATTTGTATTGCATAAATAACAAGATTGAATACGTAGAAAAATTCTGTTACCTGGGTATAGTATTTAGATACAATCTGGGGTGGCAAGAACATATATCTACCTTGACTCAAAAAATTAAACGATTAACCCCAACAATCGAGTCTTTCTCTTATAAGTATGGAGGCCAGTCTATTAAAAGCTCACTAAAGGCATTTAATGCAAAGATAAAGTCACAAATTCTTTATGGGTCTGAAATATGGGGACAATATGAAAGTGATAGACTTGAATCTGGCATGAATAAATTTTATAAAAATTTATTAGGATTACCAAATAGTGCAGCATCTGTACTAGTTAGACTTTAAATTGGTCAGTTTCCAATAAGAAAAGAAATCAAACAAAGACTATGTACATACCGGCTAAAAGTATACAATATGCCAAGCAAAAGATTACCTAGGGTATGCATGGAGGAGGTACTATATTATAATCAATTAGGATATAAGTGCCCAGGCTTATATGCACTACAGGAACTCCTCAAACCATATGGGCTCCTTCAGAGCATAGTTGATAGCTTTGTAAAACCAGATATAGAAATTAAACAAGAAGTCAAAACTAGAATTACGGATATTCATGCACAGAGAGAAACGGCCTTAAGTAAGAACTATAAAGTAAGTGCCTGGCTCTCATCCAACATCACGAGAGTGTATGGGATAAAGAAATACTTATACATATTACAAAATCCTACTTTAAGAAAGATATTTACGAAACTTAGATTTGGATATATAGATAGTCAGACTTTAAGAAGATTATATGGAAAATCAAACTCGGATTTGTGTGCTTGTCACAAAAGTAAAGATGATTTAGTTCACCTACTTTTATTTTGCTCATTATGTAACAAGGAAAGGTCACATATGCTAGGGGATGTTCTTGCCACCCTGGAAATGGATTCACTTTACCAAATTATTATTTACTGAACTCAGAAGAAAAGACTATTCTGGAGAAAGTAGCAAGGTTTGCTAGACTGTTGGTAAACAGGAAAAGACATTCAAAAGAATGAAAAACTTGATCTAAGTGCAATATAAGATGAAGTGTGTTTTTGTATGATATTTATTTGTATTTTTATTAATATTTGAATGATTGTGTGTTCTTTTTCCTTTTTACTTATTAATGTTTTATAATTGTGATGACAACTGTGTTTGTCAACAATAAACTTAACTTGAACTATTAATGTTTTGCAAATATATCACAACAATACATATATTCACATACATCCAACATAAACCTTAACTAATTACACTCAGTGCCATACTTTATAAATAACAAAAATACAAATTAGGAGAATTTTGAGAATGCATTTAAAACTGTATCATTAATTTAACTTTCAGGCCTGCAATCCCATTCCCCCACTGTGCAATAAAATCAATTTTTAAGTGAATTCCTACAGAATAGTTACAATTAATTTTCTTACTCAGGGAAGTAACACAACAGTTACTGTAGAATTCAGATAACAGGACTCTTAAAATAAGAATTACTATCCTTCTAGGGAATCCAGAATGAACACAATAATTATCAATATATTAGACTGTTACAAGTTCCCCAGCAGAAATTCCCTTAGGGCACAAAGTCAGGCCGTTGTAACATTATGTATATGACCCATCTTCTCCAGAATAGTTCAAATTGTGACGGTCTTTTATTAAGGGTAGCTGTAAGGCTTTCCATCCTAAACACAGAGATCATCAGGTCATGCCATTGATCCAAAGAGATAGTGTTATTGGTAAGCCAATTTTTAGTAATCGTTTTTTGGGCTGCCATAAACATGATTTTTAACAGCTTAGCTGTCCCAGTATCCCTATAACCAGGTAGGAGATCTAAAAAGAAGTAAAGTGTAGGGGTAAAGACAAGGTTCAGATCAAAGACAGTATGTAAAGCTTGTTGGAGATCCTGAAAAAAAAGGGGCTAGGGAAGGACAATCCCACAGGACATGAACAAGGGCTGCTGGGGAACATTCACAACCCCTCCAACAGGTCGAAGTGTTTCGTCTCTTAAATTTCCCCACTATTGCTGGAGTCCTGAAATATCTAGAGAACACTTTCCAGGAGAACTCCCTCCAATTAACAGCAGCTACTCCCCAATGTATCCTTTCTAAAGCTTTGGACCAAACTATGTTTGGAATTGGTGGATATTTCATTTTTACAGGATACAAGGTTACATACTTTAGGAGAGGTCACTCACACACAAAACATATGGACGATGGGTCCTTCTTTTTCATCTCTGGGAGAAGAGGCTTGTTCAGGTGTAGGGATTCCATACCTTTGATATCTCCTGTTTTTGCCTGGAGATTCCTGGTTTTTTGACTGAACTACAGTCCTCACTCCCAGGAAACAAAATCTCCTGCTTAAGTAAAATTCTGTCAAAAATATCTATTCATGGTTTTTTTGGCAGATAAAGACAGATACAAAATAAATTGTGATGAACAATGTATCTGATAACTTTGTATAACTAGGTGTTGATTCTTTTTAACGCTTATCCTTGACAAAATAAAATATATTAAATATTTTTAAATGCATTTTTTTCTTGTTTTTGACGCCATTTAAGGACAAACTCGCGATGCTACGAAATCTCCCTACTAGCAGGCCAATATCCCTACTAATTTGACCCAAATCTCCCTCTTAAGCAAATTGGAAATATCACAGCTTTGGACTTCTCTTTTCCTCCCCTTGAATTACAGTCATTACATTGGTGGAAATATCTGTAGGCTGCATTTTACTCTTAGATATTCAGTTTAAGGGGCTGTCTTTTCATCTCATTAACATCTATGCCTCTCAGACTAAGGCCAGTAGAATAGAACTCTTCAAATTGATTTAGCCTTATATATGTAAGCCCCACTCCCGCTGTCTGAGGGTATGCCAGATGTTACTTTGGGGGAGGGGGCACTTGCAGCCAGAAACACAGTCCAAGAAAATTAAAATTAAAATTAAAAAGCTGCAAATCTGGTGACATCCAGCAGACCAGACCTGGGTTTGAATCCCACAGCTTCCACTTGCATACTGTGTGACCCTGAGCATGTCACTTAACCTCCTTGTGCTCTCAGGTCGTTCCTGTAAAAAAGCTTTCAGCTTAGTGTGCTATACCTGGTTAAAAACAACTAAATAAATAAAAAAAAAAAAAAGTAAAACTCATTACCTGGGTTCCTAGAAGATGTATTCGGGGGGTGCAGGCTTTACTTCAGTAGCGAGGGTTAACATCAACTGTGGGGGACAAGTGCAGTTATTACACTAACAAATGCATAATAAAGTCTATTGTCTACTCCAAGTTAACAAAAGAAGAAACTGATTTAATTGTGTAAATCTGATTAAGACACTCCATGCATGCTCTGCTCTTAGGCTGCATAGGCTCCCAGACGCTCCCTAGCCAGGCCAAAGTGCTACCGGAAAAAGGAGACAAGGCCAGCCCGGTGGCGCTGGAGGTTGAGGCGCTGGTCGCTACAACTCACGCCATGCTGGTGACCTGGGTTTCAGGAATGAGCCTGGGCCACCAGGGGTCAGCAGGGGGGAGAGAAGATCGAGTGTCCAGAGGACTGCTCTACTCTCTCGGGGGGAAGGAGACATGTCATCCAGCTCGTTGACTGCCCTCTGGCAGTGGCTGGAGGGCAGTATGGGTTGGGAGGCACGTACTGACATCCTTACATCGGTTGGGGAGGGGGGAAGGGAGAAACAAGAGGGGAAAAAGGAGCTTGGCAGGTTCCGTGAAGGCCCCGCATCCCCGAGGGCCACCCCCGGTGTCTGGATGGGGTCTCTTTGGGGGGCGGGGGAGGCCAGCACCATCCTCCCTGGCCCTGCTGCAGGGGGCAGTCTGTGGGGGAATTTCTGGGTGTTGGCAGAGCAGGGATACGCGGGACCGGAGAAGTGAGTTCCTCCGTGAGGAGAACCACAGCCACTTGCCAAGGCTCAAGGTGGAAAAAAATAGAAAAAATTAGATCATGAGGTGGGCCACTTCACTTTCTTCCCAGGCTCCAGCTCCCCACAATGCAGGTGGTCCCAGTCCAGGCTCCAAATCCCAAACACCACCTCCCGACCACTACACTTCTCCATCGGTCTTCAAGGGCAGAAGGCCAGGGTGGCAAGTGGCCCACCCCCAACCCAAACCTTGGCCCTCATGTCCAAAACACTCAGACCACCTCTTCTCTTTTCCTCTCCTCCGTGGATCTCTCCATTCATACCCCCAAAAATCCCTTTTTATACCCTCTGGGCTGAGGCCCCCTGGGCCCCAAACTCCAGACACTATGGCTATACTAATTAACTAGTAATCTCCCAAAGGGGGCCTACACTTTCTCCCCACACAAAACACTCACCTCTTAGTGAATGTCTACCAGCTGCCAACCCCCTGACCTCCCAGAAGGGAGATATGCATACCACCCCCCCCAAAGCCAGAATAGCTACACTAGAAGACTGCCACAACAGTGGAACACAATATCTCTCCAAATAAGGGCACTTCGACTACCACTATCCTACGGCTACCATTTGCACTAAACCTACAGGGTCCCATGGCGACCCACCCGCTTGTTCCCTTGGATGGATTGCCAGGTACTGTAGCAGTGGCATTCCCTCCACCCCCCACCCCCACTATCAGGCTCCCAAACTGCCAAGACCTTAAGGTTGCTGCTGCCAGAAGGGCTTAAAGCATATGCCCCCTCCCACTAACATTGCAAAAGGTACATTAAAGCATTAAAGTAGTGGAAGGGCACTGGAAAGGAAATGTTGGTAACACAGATAAAACAAAACCATATTAACTTCCACATTTCACATTTTGAGATCCCCCAGTCTCTCCTCACAGGACTTTTGGTGTAACCGTTGCACCAATTTTGCTGCCCTTCTCTGCACTGCCTCCACCATGTCTATGTCCTTTCTGATACGCAGCTCAGCATCCCTTCCTCCCTGTGTCCCAAGCACTCTGCCAGCCATACATGTACAGGTGGGGATGTGGCTCTCTCCCTCCCAGAAGGAGCCCTAGGTGTCCATTGAAATGCTCCCCCCCAGCTGGCCCCTGACAACCTGGGCTCAAACACGAAATCAGATCACCTGCGTCGCGAGAAGTACCCTTAACACTGCTGCAACAATAGGCCATCTTAGACTTGTCAAGTTACAAAGAAAATATATATTTATTGCTTGGTACCCTATGGCACTTCCACTATTGTGTGTCTTGACTCCCTGGTGTTCACCAGGGAGTTAAGACACACATGATTCTTTGTGTTTATTTAGTACTGTTCAAAGAGACGGGTGAGAGTGAAGGGGCCACAGGGTACCAAGTAATAAACAGATACATTTTTTATCTAGAAAGACAACTCTAGTCTAAGATGGCCCATTGGTGCAGCGATAGGGGAACTTCTCGTGACACTGGTGATCTGGGTTCAAGAATGAGCCCAGCCCTGGTTGTCAGGGGCCAACTGGTGGGGGTGGGTGGGTGGAGGATCGAGCATTTCAATGGTCTGGATGCCCTCCTCCTTCTGGGAGGGACAGCCACATGCCCACATCCCACGGGACTACAGCCACCTCTGGACATACATCTGGCAGAGAGCTCGGGACACAGGGAGGGATACTGTACTGCATATCATGAAAATGCATGCTCACATTGGGGTCCTTGGCCCAAACTGCTGGCACCATTGTGGGGTTAGGGGCACAGCAAAAGAGAAAGGGGAAACTAATGATGGTAAAAACCCCCTCCTCCCGTAGTTCCTTGAAAGCTGCTATATTTAATCCAGTCCAAAGGCAGTACACGCCTGAGCACTGGGGTGTGGAAACAATGAATAATAAAAAAAACTGGACATGTGTGAAAATAATTCACCTAGACACTTGAAAGAAAAATATTGGGGGTGGCCCGTCAATGCAGCACCACAGTGATTGTAACAGCCCATGAAGAACTGAGTTACATCATGTGCCAGCAGCCGGATGGGCCCAAATGCCAGTATTACAAAGCTGCTAAGGGCAGACAGTTAAAGCAGAATGAAAAAGAGAAAGAAAAAAAAAAAGTATTGGTATGGCTTACTCAGATCTGGCACAGGCTTTAAAAAACAAATATTAACTCCTGAATTCCATTGTGTGTTTCTGTTGACATAATAAACCATGAATAGCACAGCACAGCAGAACTGTTTTTATATGATAAAAGCCAGTCACCATTTGATTTTATCACATACACAGACAGAATCAACAGAACAAAGCAGGGTGCAAACCTAATGCACTGCCATCCCATTCCCAGCAGTAACATCAGAAGCAGTGAGCAGCACAGGCAGTAAATGGTCAAACACGCTGTGAGCTGATCTTTTAGGAAGAAACTGACAGTGAGGACCTGCCACCTGAGTCAGAGCTGTGGCATTCTTTTGGAGAGATGAATAAATAAAAATTACCTTTATGCACCTAGGCCGTCTTGTCTGAGCTGTGTTGGTATTTGCTTCTGGACAGAAACTAACAGTTCATCAGTCAGTCCATGATGTCCAGCAGGCTGATCCAAATAAGCTAAACACGCCACCATTTACTGTCTGCACAGAATAATGGTTGCAGCAGGGCCAAGGAGGCCATAAAGGCTCTATATGGATTGATATGCAAAACTAGTGTGGCTCTGGTGGTCACTCAACTGCAACAGGCTCGTCATGAATGATTCTCGTAAAAAAAAAAAAAAAAAAGTTAAAATAGGCTAACTTTTCAACAACTCTGACTGTTTACCATCCTTTATATGCAAATAAGCGTCTACTAACCCTTTATAATTATTATTTTATTTAACTAGCTATCCAAATCTTCTCATTTCATAAGTACAGAAGATCCAAGCATCTGATTGGCATAGTTAGCTAAGCTTGCCTGGTCACACAGACATCCCCTTTTTCACTATGCGCTGACTCTCTCACAATGTACAGCTTCTTTCACAGTTTGTTCAGCCACAGGCCTCTAAGACATCTACAGTCCATTTGTTTTCTGGAACACGAGACGGTGTTGTGGAAGCTAGCAGGCATCCCCCTCCTTGAGGATAAGCCATCAACAGGCCTCCGCTGACCACAGTCCCGGACCCTGGTTGGGATCCGAGCACCCAGAACTGGCACTAGAGGGAGCCAATGCCACTCAGAACCAGGACCCTGCAAGCCTCCTCCGGCCCATCTCTGGCCAAAGAAAGTGCTTCAGTCTGTAACTCCAGTAACATGGATGGAAAAGCTTCAGATTATCCCAATTCTCCCATGCCAGTTCTAGCTGCTGCAGATCCAGGCTGTTAGTACCCATGCCATCAAGAGAACCACCAACCTGACACAAGAGGGAGGCACTAACATGTGCAGAACCTGGAACTGAACCCACAGTATGGTCCACTGATGCTGGTGAACGTGCACTTGCATCAGTTAACTGCTGCTCGTCACCCCTCCCCCAAAGGGCCCAGAACTGACCCAGCCCAGCTCTAAGCATGACTGCTGAATCCCCCTCAGCCAAAACTAATGAGAATTCCCAAGGCAAGGCACACAACATGCCTTCTTCAATAGCAGCTGGGGTCTATACTCGTGCCACCCCGCACAGTTCTGGCTGGGACTCTGCCATCATCCCAGGAATAGCAGGCCTCCTCCAATCACCCTGACCAGTGTGGAGTCCTGACTGCTTACTGCTCTTCTGAAAACAAAACTGGATTAACTAAAACTGGAACTGAACTGCTCTGTCTGGACACTCAATTATACCCCTCTCAGAGCAGGCACTGCAGACAGCACAGAGCCTTTTCCCCCATACAATAGCAAACAAGAACATGATGTCTAAGGAGTAATGCCTGGTGATTCGGAGGCAGGGTACACCTTACAGTACACGCAATGGTAAAGTTAATTTTACAGAAAAATAAATAAACGAACATTTTCATCTTGGGGCAGCTTGGAAACAGAGACAGAGAGTACGGTGAGAACTGAGAAGATAGAGACGACTACACTCCAGACTGGCGGGGGAGGGGGGGCTGAGTCAGCTTACTCTTCCTGGTCCTGTACTGTACACAATTTTAAGTAAATTCTCTAGGAGGGATGGACATCCTATATTTTTTACTTTATGTCCAAATCTGTGGACCACTGACGTGATCTGACTAGCAGTCACTCTATTGTACTGCCTCTTGACGTCCACATGCCATGATGCCAGACAGAGAGACTGCTGCCAGTGTAGTGCTCCAACATGCTTGCACAATGTACAAAAAATGAATTAAATAAATTAAGAATACCTGCTGCCTACTGCTGGTGTGATGACTCCTCTCTGCAGACTGCAGTTGTGGTGGACCCTGCTGGCTTGCTTCCGTCCAGAGTCCTGACTCCTCCTGGCGACCTCACATCTTCTCCCAGGCCTAGGACTTCTTACTGATGCCTTTGTTTTCACCCCACTGAGTCAGCAGCAGCAAGGCCGCTCCAAGTTCAGCAACGACTTAACAGACTCGAGAGACCCTTGACTCGTCCCTCACAGCTAACTCCTCCAACTCACCAGACTCAGTCCTCGCTCAGAGTTCCCACCCACTTCACTCTGTAATTAATTCACCATCAGTGGTGGTCCTCACTCCTCACCAGGCAAGACAGTCAGTCAGTCAATCAAAAAGACCCCCCACACCAGAAAAAACCCTCCCCAGATGCCGCCTGGAGACACCTGGCCTAGATTTTTTCGGTTTAGGGTTGACAGTTGTTTAGAAACCCAAATGACAGGCCACACCCTGCGCCCTCAACCCACCATGTGGCGTCCTCCTGCATTGGCAGGCAGCAGGTGGGCAATGCAGACAGTCAGGCTACAGCTTTTTTTTTTTTTTATAGAAGTGACTCCTCGCCGACAACATTCATTTTATAATAATGCTTGCTCCCCTACTGAAGTCCAACCCCGGAAGTTCACACTAGATACACTCCAGCATCCTTAAAAGCACCAACCAGGTTGCAGGATAAGACAGAGAATTTATTTTCTATAATCCTTTTTGCTTTGTTTTTTTCTGAGCTGTTCCACCTTCGACCGATCACGCTCTGCTCTCCTCCGTTCCAAAAATGACGACTGACACCAATAAGTGCTCACGAGGTGCAAACTGCTGACTGACTCCACCTCATCCAGTCAGAGTCAAGTGTGCCAAACACAGACAGACAGAC
The DNA here is from genome assembly GCA_016271365.2 of Neoceratodus forsteri. Lineage (NCBI taxonomy): Eukaryota > Metazoa > Chordata > Ceratodontiformes > Ceratodontidae > Neoceratodus > Neoceratodus forsteri. The sequence continues at coordinate 93,796,849 of JADMNL010000023.1, read as the reverse complement.
AGCAACGCTCAGCCAGCCAGTGGCTAAGAATCACCATAGCAACACACTCTGAGCTGACAGTCAGCAAGTAAGAGAAGTCAAGTCAGCTTGGGAAAAAACATTTTTCTTCAAATTTGAGTTTTTTTTTTTTTTTTTTTACATTTTGGAGTACAAGAAAGGGCATAAAAAAGAAAAGTTATAGGTTCTAATGCATTACAGTGACGCATTACTTATACGAAAAAGTAACTTAGGAGAATTACATTTTCGTATAAGTAATCTGTAACTAGTACACGTTACTAGTTAATGTAATTTAATTACAATAACGTGTTACTTGTAATGCGTTACTATCCAGCACTGCGGTGATGCATGGCAGGCCTTCAGCAGCCACTTTAATGCTATCTGTGACTCCTTTGTTCCCTTGAGAAGGCTAAGAATCAGGGGCAATAGACAGGAGTGGGTCACACCAGAGTTACTTGAACAACTGAGACAGAGATAAAAAGTGGAAAATATATAGAAAGACTAGGGATATAGTCACCCTTCTAGCTGATAAGGAAGCCTGGAACAAATATAAATCTCTGATTAGAAGGTTAAAATGTCATTTTTTTAATTGAAAAACAGAAGCAGTTTAAAGGGAAGAATGTCTTGGATACATGGAACTTAAGTACAAAAATACTAATCTGCCAGCAGAAACAGGCCTTACAGTCTATCAAGTTAGTCTGCTCGAATGTGCAGCTAGCACCCTTATATTGCAGTTGCCCCCTTCTCTCCCCCCTCACCTTTACCCCTCCCCTTGGACCCTGTCCCATGCCATTTTAAAACTGTCCACTGTGCTACAGGATACCATCTCCTTGGGTAGAGTGTTTAATTTCTTCACCACCCTCTCTGTGAAAAAATGCCTCCTCATCTCTCTCCAATATCTTCCACCCTCCAGCCTGAGACCATGCTCTCTGGTGCCCCTTCCTCTCCTCAGCTTAAATATCCCTTCTGTGACCATTTTGTTAATCCCCTTCCAATATTTGAAGGTCTCAATCATATCCCCCCGATCCCTCCTCTCCTCCAGGGTGTACATATTCAACTCAGTCAGCCTGTCCTCATAGGATTTGCCCTCCAGCCCCTGGATCATCTTAGTTGCCCTATGCTGCACCCCCTCCAGCAATCTGATATCCTTCTTCTGAAAGGGACGCCAGAATTGCACGCAGTACTCCAAATGTGGCCTAACTAGTGACCTGTACAGTGGCAGGATCACATCCCTATTTCTGGATGAGATTCCTCTCACAATACGCCCCAGCATCTTGTTGGCCTTAGCTGCTACCTTCCTGCACTGAGCTGAGTTGTTCATGTTACCCGTTATGATCACCTCTAGGTCCTTCTCCTCCTCTGTGTCCTCTATCTGAGCCTCTCCCAACTGGTGGCTCCTCCCTGGGTTCCTTGCTCGGAAGTGCATAACCTTGCACTTCTTTGCATTGAAGTTCAATTGCCACTTTTCCGACCACTTCTCCAGTTTGATCAGGTCCTCCTGTAGCCCCTGCCATGCCTCTATGTCATCCACCACTGCCCCCATCTTAAATGGCTTACTTGGAAGAAAATCTAATACCTTTCCACAGGCATTAACGACGACATTGTAGGAGCCAATTGCTTTCCTCCCACAGCTCTTCCAGAGGATTAGGTGTGTATCTGAGGGTGGAGCTGGCAAACTGTCAGTAATTTCCAAAAGAAAGAAGGGTTAAAAGGTCAGGTTAGTTGATATCTTGGAGGTAGAAGACTTGGTTTGCTGGCCAAAGCACCTAGCTTCACCTCAGCTCTTTTGTTCTAGATTGCTTGAAAGGACAGAGCAGATAACCTTAGCAGAGCAAGGGAAAGGATTAAGACTTCTTTTGGCTAAGCAGATTTACTGCGTGTTGTTATTTTTATTTTGTACTCACAGGGATTGCTACTGTTTGTTGCTAACATTTCATTGCTTTATTTTTCTCTGATTCAAATTGTTGTTGCTGGTATACCTTCTTCTGCATTATTACAAGGTGTGCCTACAGGTGTGTCCCAACAGATTACTGCTGTAATCTTCTGATTCAAATTGTCTTTTGCAAGGTATATCTTCCATTACTGCTTTATTTTTCTCTGTAGCAAAGTGTTCCTTACAAGGTATATCTTCTCTGAAATTATTATAGGTGGTGCTTTACAGGTTTTACAGTTTTATCTAACATTAGGATAAGCTTTCAGGGTTACTGCATTTGTTGTTGACTGATTGTTTCTGCTCTTACCTCCTTGTTCTTTCAGCCATGGTTCTTTTTCGGCAGGGGAAGGGTCCAGCCACCCACCCCCATCCCCAATCACCCCACACTATACTCTTTATATAGGGTACCACAGTCGTGACATTTCCTGTGGTAAAGCAGGAAGGGGCAGATCAGTGGGGCATCCACAAGGTGAGCTCATTTACAGGGGCACTAGTAATTTAACTTGTTATAACAAGTTATACAAAAACAAAACACAAAATCAAACCATTACTTGCATTTTCTTCCTTCTAATTACTCTGACCAGGTTATAAACCCAGCAACTTATCTGGAATGGATATCATTAACTGCAGGTACTGTGGAACACTTTTCAGAAAGACAGTCTCACAGAATTTAGGACACTGTCCTACATGCTGGGCCATTGGAGATTTTAGGGCTCAGCTCCGGGCAGCATGGGCAGAGATTGCACGCCTCAAATTTCATATTCAAGAGGAAATACATTATAAGAACCACCTGCCATTTTCCCAACATCCAACAGAAGAACCTCAACCGCAGAGGGTAGTTGGTCTGGGAGGTTGGCAGATGGTTAGGAGGGGCAAATCGGGTGCCCCATCACTCGGTGCTCTCCAACATATTACCTCCAAAAACCATATAAACACTACAAACATGTATCTGCCTCTATCTCCAAAATCAAACAAAGGGGCAGAGGACACTGCAGCGCAGGACACTGCAGGACAGGATCCAGCACAACAAAACTCGCCCAAATCAGGAACCAAAACAAAAAAATCAAAAAGGAAATCCAAACAACTTCTGATAATAGGAGACTCCATGATTCGGGGAGTTGATACCTATGTCCGGCCAGGGGTAATGGTCAGATGTCTCCCAGGTACATCAGCATGGAGAAACACTGACCACATTGCTAAAATTGTTCAGGAAGCAGGAGAAAACATTGACATCCTGGTACACATAGGGACTAATGATCTCACCAGCCGGTCAGTTGTGGAGACCAAGGAACACGTGACCAGGCTGGGTGACAAACTATTATCCATTTCGTCCGGCATCTCCTACTCTGAGATCCTGCCAGTCTGGGAGAGGGGAGCAGATGGACAGAAGCTCAGAGAAGGGGAGATAGAGGAGCTAAATATGTGGCTCAAGGGCTGGTGCCTGGAAAAAGGACACAGATTTGTAGGGAACTGGCAACAGTTTTGGGAGTGAAAGTTCTTTAAATTTGATGGACTACATCTGACTAAGGAGGGAGTCAGTGCATTGGGGCAGAAGTTTGATGTCTTTGCAGAATATTTAAACTAGCAAATGGAGAGTAGGGTGCAGCACCCCATACAGCAAATGGAAAGAACACCCCTTCCCACTCAGTTAGTGGTCAAACAGGGATTCAGCATGTTTGCAGTTCATTTGCATCACCAGGTAAGAAAAAAGGTCTGTCTTCCCATACGACGCACAGGAGAAATACCAAACCTCACCCAACAACTAACACACTGAAATCTGGCCAATGGAAAATCATCACAAATGCTCACAGCCTGGGAAATAAGATCCCAGACTTGCAGGCAATAATGTCAGAGGCTAAGGACATAGTAGCAAGTAGTGAGACGTGGTTTACCAGTAACCACACTTAGGAGACTTCAGTACCTAGCTATGTTCTGTTCAGAAGAGACAGAGGTGCAAAAAGGGGGGGAGGAGTGGCCCTGTATGTTAATGAAAATATCAAAGCTACAGAGATTCAGAATACACATAAGGAGCCAGAAGAACTGTGGGTCACCCTGGAAATGGGACAGCCATAAGAACTGGGGTTGTCTACAGGCCCCCAGACCAGGGGGAGGACATAGACACACTACTGTTAGAAGATATACAAAACATGACAGCTAAATGGGAGGTTCTGATAATGGGAGACTTCAACACGCTGGATACAGATTGGTCAATACCAGCAGGAACATTTGCCAGAACTAGACACATGGTGGATTCTCTGCAGGGGTAGGGCCTCAAACAACTGGTACAACAACCCACAAGAGACAGGGCTATCCTAGATCTAGTACTAACTAACAGGGAAGGAATCACATATCTCCAGGTAGAAGGTCACCTGGGGGCCAGTGACCATCACATGGTATGGTTTAATTTGGCCACTACAACTAAATCATCCCATTCCAAGGCAAAAATATGAGACTTCAGAGGAGCTGACTTTGATAAGATCGCCACTAGAGTTAAGCTAGCCCTGGCAAAAAGAAACACAGGTGAGGGGGTACAGGCAAAGTGGGCAAGCATTAAGGATGCAATACTTGAAGCAACATCCCATTGTGTTAGACAGAAAAGGAAGTGCAAAAGAAGAAGAAAACCACTTTGGTTCTCAAATACAGTAGCATAAAAGGTCAGAGGCAAAAGGCTGGCCTTCAGGAAATATAAGAGAACACAGTGGGATGAAGATAGGGAGGCATACCAAACTGCCCTAAGGGAAGCAGGGAAGGCAGTAAGGCAGGCAAAGTCCCAAACTGAGGAAGCACTGGCACAAACAGTAAAAGAAGGTGACAAGACTTTCTATAGATACATTAGTGAAAGGAGAAAGTCCAGAGGGGGTATTGCTAGGCTGAAAGGAGAAAAGGAGGCATGTGAGGAGGAGGACCTTGTAAAAGCATCTATCCTAAATAGATACTTTTGTTCAGTATTTACTGAAGAGAAGGTGGGACAGGGCCCACAGCTCAGCACCATGAACACAGGGGGGAAGGAGGTGAGCACTACTCCCTTCACAAAAGAAAGAGTCCTACAAGAGCTCGCTAAACTCAGGGTGGACAAGGCAATGGGACCTGATGGCATACATCCCAGAGTACTGAAGGAGCTAAGGGTGGAACTAGCAGAGCCATTAGCAGAACTGTTTAATGAGTCTCTGAGCACAGGAGAGGTCCCAGAAGACTGGAGAAGGGCTCATGTGATCCTGCTCCACAAGAGTAGTAGCAGGGAACTACAGACCAGTCAGTCGTACCTCAGTAGTGGGCAAGATTATGGAGGCACTCCTTAAGGAAAGGATAGTGCAACACCTAGAATCCATAGGGACACAGGATCCAAGACAGCATGGGTTTACAAAAGGAAGGTCCTGTCAAACTGATCTCATAGATTTCTTTGACTGGGTAACCAGAGTGGTGGAGCAAGGGGGAGCAGTTGATGTCGCCTAACTTGACTTCAGCAAAGCTTTCGACACTGTTCCACACAGACGATTGATAAACAAGCTGGGTAGGCTCGGGGTGGGTCAGAAGTTGGTCAACTGGGTGGCAAACTTGTTGACGGGCAGAAAACAGAGAGTGGTGGTAAATGGTATGCAGTCAGAAGAGATGCAAGTCACAAGTGGTGTACCTCAGGGATCAGTCCTGGGGCCAGTCCTCTTCAATATCTTCATCAGTGACATTGCAGATGGACTAGAGGGTAAGACTTGTCTGTTTGCAGATGACACCAAGATCTGCAGATCTGCAGGACAAGAGGACACAGCATGAGATTAGAGGGAGGCTGATTAAGTGGTAATGTGAGGAATTTCTTTTTCACAGAAAGAGTGGTGGATGCATGGAACGGCCTACCTCAGGAAGTGGTGGCTATGAATACGGTGCAGGGCTTCAAACAGGCATGGGATAGGCATAAGGGAGCAATACAGATGAGTATGAATAGATAGACCACTGACAGCAAAGGACGAGGACACATTTATAAGGTAGAAAAAGAAATGGGCAGACTGGATGGGCCTTGCGGTCCTTATCTGCCGTCAACTTCTATGTTTCTATGTAATTAATGAATCGCTAACTATAGTTGCAGAATTCAATAAATATTTTTCAGATTTATCAGACTATGTACCACATTCCCGACCCTGACAATTTGCCTGATAGCCATGATATCAGTGATCTTATGCTGGGTCATGCTCATCCAAATTTTTATTTCAGGGTTCTCACCCCTGGTGAAGACCTTTCTTATCTATCTAACCTTAGAGTCGCCCTACAGTGGGTAATGATGGGGTGGACTTCAGGTTCATGAGGATCACCACTGATATTATTTGTTTTCCACTCACTAAAATATTTAGTTTGTCACTCTGCCTTGGCCCGTTTCCAGACATTTGGAAAAGGGCAACAGTTGTTCCTGTATTTACAGCTGGGGACATGGCCAGTGTACAAAATTATTGTCCAGTTTCTCTGTTGGCTCCTTTATCTAAGGTCCTTGAATGGATAGTTTTCGATCAGGTGATTGATTATTTACTTAATTATGACATATTGACTCCAGCACAACATGGATTCCATTATGTCACAGCATTGGTCGGGTTCACACAGACAGTCCATCAGGCCTAGAGTTTTTTTTTTTACACTGCAGCTGCCTTTGTGGATCTGACATGAGCCTTTAACTTGGTAACTCATAATCTGCTTCAGTCTGCCCTTTTAATCTGGGTTTGTCCTCTGCGGTTGTTGGTTGGTTTGAGAGCTATTTTCTGGCTGCTGCCCATCGACACAAATTAAGGGAAGCATTTCATCCCCATCTGTAGTTCCACTGGGTGTTCTTCAGAGTTCTATTTTGGGTCTCCTTTAATTAGTTTATTTTTGAATACACTACCCTCTGTTGTAATGCTCAAATTTTTCTTTATGCTGATGACGCGGTGATCCTCACAAGCAGTCCTAATTTTTTGGAAGTACGAAATCATTTTGCTTGTGATTTTTTTGATATTCAAAAATGGTTTCATTTTAATAAATTGGTACTGAATGAAAAACCAAAACACACCAAAATCCATGTTTTTCCTATGACCAAAGAAAAAAAACTGGCTGATGATCCTGCTCTTTCACTGCCCACGTTAAGGAGTGAAGACATTGAACAAGGTAGGACCTTCAAATATTTAGGATTTATACTGGATGATCCTTAACATATGAACAGCAAATTAATACCGTGATTAAACTAACATGTCAAAGATTGGGCTCTCTCTACAGACTTACCTCGTTACTCATTCCATCCACTAGCTTGTTGTTATCTCAGAGCTTCTTTTTGCCTCTGATAGATTATGGACTATTGTTCCATCATTCAGCGGGTTTGGGGTTGCTGAATAATGTCAAGACATTACTGAATCAGATTGTTAGATTTGCTTCACAATTACCATATCTTATTCACCATTGTAACCTATATAAGCACTTGGGTTGGCTGCAGCTTGATCAGAGGTATCAGCTTCAACTCAATATACTGGCCAGGAAAGTAACCCTGTACATGGTACCTAGTGCCTTTCATGTAATCTTTAAAAAACATATTTTCACAGCTCAAACTAGATTATCCCAATGAACTTGGTTTACAGTTCCTATAATGAAAACTTCTACTGGTCAGAGATCATTGTTATATACATTATCTGTGGTTGCTTTACCATCATGTACTGTATAACCAGAGTTTGCAATACTTTCAGAATAGCCTTAAAAAAGCATTTCCTTTTCAGTAATAGATGTGAATGTTTTACTGTTTAGTTAACTAATTTTGTCTATGTATACTTTTTTGGTCAACTGTTCTATGTTTCATGTAATTTGTTAATGTATGCTTTTGTTATTTGTTCTGGTCATCTACATTAATGGGTTTTTGGCCCATGTACTTTTCCAGATTTTAAACAAACAAAAACAAACAAAAACAAACAAACACACTTTTCAAATCTCAGTTCCACAAACACACTGGCCACTCACCGCATTACCAGCTACAAGATATAGAGTAGCTGTGATATGAGCAGTACCTCCCAGTGCCAATGGTTCAAATCCAGAGCCCCCATTTGGGTGTTCTCTGCTACAGCAAACAAAGTCCCAGTGGGAAACACCTAGCCCCCCCATCCTAAGCCATGTGTAGCTCTGAGCAGGTATGTTGATCAGTCCATGTTGGCAGAAAATGGTGCTGCTCTTAAGGCATGACATTTCACAAGTCCAAAATGGCACGTATCAGCAAAGTAATCTGTGCTGCTGTACCTCCATGAAAACAGTCCAGAGTAAGTTCTTGCACCAAAAAACAATTATTAAAATCCTGGATGAGGTGGGGGCGCTGATGAGCAGCTAGCTGAACAGTCGCGTTTCTTGGTCGCTCCGCTATTGCAGCCACTAATTAATAGTAAAATAAATATAAAATATCCTCTGAGCGGGTAAACGACGGCAATGTGCGGTGCAGGAAACTAATATGGATGAGTACTTAACTCCTAATCCAGCTAAAAATCAACGCGCTGCAGGAAAAGCTGGGAAGAAATGTGCGCCGGTCCCCATGGGGGAAAACTCGGGCCTGGTGTCTCTCTCTGCAGTGGAGGTAACTGCGTTGGGGAAGGAGCCGACTGGTCATGTAATAGTGGCACTTGAGCCGCGTTAATAAAGCTTGAAGATAAATTAGACTGTTGACTACAAGAAGTGCTAGAGCAACAGACACAGCAGAGTGCTAGGTTGGCAGAAGAGGAGGAGAGGCTATCGCGGCTGGAGGACGAAGTACTAACAGTGCCTGGGCAGGTCATGGCACTCCAAAAGGAGTTGGAGGAATTTAAGGAAGCCTATGATTATCAAGAAAATTACCATAGGCGTTTAAACCTTCAGCTGAGGGGGCTTCTGGAGGGGCAAGAAGGGGGGGGATGTTCTGGATTTCTGCAACAGAGTTTTGCCAGAGCTGTTGGGCCTGCATACTAAGCATGGTAAAGTAAAATTGGAACAGGCCCATCGTGCTGTGCTCCCACGTCCGCCCGCAGATCAGCCACCTCGCCAGATCATTATGAGGTTCCATAACTTCCAGGATTGGGAGGAGACTTTGAAGGCCTATAGAGAGAAAGGGACACTGAGCTATGAGGGAAGTCAGTTGTTCATCTCGCAGGATTATTTTGCAAGATTGCTGAAGAAAAGGAAAGCGTTCAATGGACTTATGGCACAGCTAAGAGGCATGAAGATCGAAAAATTTTCTGGTATACCCCGCCACATTAAAAATCAAGCATAAGGGGGTGACCTTTTCTTTTTGGGAACTGGAGAAGGCTGAGGAGTTTGTGAAGGCTCTGAAAAGGAAGGTCGGATGAGAGACACGAGAGAAGAGCGTCCCTAGGAAATGGCAAGTAGGCCATTAGGAGGTCGCTCGTCATTATTCTACTTCTCTCTTAGCTTTTGTTTTGTTGGGATATATTAAGTAAAAGTAATATTCACTGTATTCACTCGCCCGCACATGGAATTGGAAAAGAAAATGGGGGTAATTATCGAATCTGGGGATGCTGGACCTAATCGGACGGTGACTGGATATAGCAGCCTAATATAACCCCCCCCTTTTATTTATTTATTTATTTTTTTTTAACTTTAATAAAGCTTTTATTGACAGCTTAAAATACTTCATTTTACATATGGGTATGCCAACCAATGAAGCACATTAATACATTTATGTCCAGAAAGAAAATAATTTTTTAGAGATTATCATATTCTCTCTCTCCTACTGATTTTAAACCCACATTTATGATGGTACAATAAAGAGTGAGTGATTACCATAAATGTTAATACCAGGAAGATAATCCATTTCTCCGACCCCCCCCCAAAAATAAATTAGAGGGGGAAGGAGAAGAGAAAGGTCTAATTGCACTCTACCCTTCATTTGCATCCTTTGTTTCATGCCGTCTATTCCAAACTGACAAAATGACATCCAGTAATCTTTCAGGTCTCATTCATGTTTGATATAATTTATGTTATGTTGTCATTCTTGGTAAATAAACAAAGTTTAACATCTCAACCAAACCAAGCGATGTGATTTCATTTATTTATCCAGCCATTTCATTTCCTTTTTCTTTCCCCCCTTCCCCATTTCCAATCCTCCTCCCCTCCCTTTTGATTCCCTTTTTTTTTCCCTCCCTTTTTTCCCCCCTTTATATCCGTTTATAAACCAGTCAGGTTCTAGATATTCCAAAACCCCGCCTCCTTTTGACTTAGGCTGAAGCCTCCTTCAGGCTATTTCAGGTTAGAAGGTATTGCTCCAGCACCGGGGTGCCCTCCAGACTTTCAATATAATTGTAGCAAGGGAGCCACTTTGCATTATACTGTTCTGTGGTCAGTCTTAAACAGGCAGTTATAGCTTCCATGTCTTTGATTTTTATAATATTAGCTCTCCACATGGAGAGAGTTAAAGGCTTTGACTGCAACCAGTGCTGCATAATCACTTTTAGGGCTGCAGCCACTAGTAAGTAGTACAAGTACTTTTGGCCACTGGATCCCAGTCCTTTTGGTATGAGACCTAATACCAAATGAGCTCCATTGACTACAACTTCTCCTTGAAAAATAGTCTGAAGGGCCTGCGTAATTGACCTTCAATAATTAATTATCTGCGGGCAGTCCCAAAACAAATGAGTGTGTGTGCCCAAACCCCCGCATCCCCTCCAACAATTCTTGGATGTCAGTTGTGTATAATGGACCGAGATCACTGGTGTAATAAAATACCTTACCACTACCTTCCATCTAAATTCCTTCCAACTTGGAGAACTGGTTGTTTTCGAAATTCCCAACCAAATCTCCAACCATGCCTCCTGTGATAGCTGCAGCTTTAATTCCTCCTCCCACTTCTGTTCAATCTGTTGGGTTAATAATTTACACAACTAAGTGGAGGGAGGGAAGATGGAGGTAGGCTACATATGAAGACGGACAAGAAGCGTAGAAACAACAGGGCCAAATGGCACACTTAAAAATAATTTCCTGCAATATTAATGCCATTAACTCACCCATTAAAAGAACTAAGATCCTGACAGAATTGAGAAGAATGGAGGGAGATATTGCTCTTTTACAAGAGATGCACCTTTCAGAAGCAGAACATCTGAAACTACGACAGCAATGGGTAGGGAGAGTTGAAGCCACTTCAGGTAAAGAGGGGAAAAAAGCTGGGGTAGCAATTTTAATAAAGAAGGAATCCCCCGAAATTCTGCCACTTATTGGAAAAATCTCCGACTTGTTCATATTAATTTTAAATCCTGATATTTTGCCAAATTGGTTTAGTAAGTCCATTAACGGAGGGATCGAATTAGCCGGGTCCTGCATATATATCAAAGTGTCGTCCGCATGTAATGAGACCTTATTTGTCACCCCCTCTACCACAATCCCCTGAATCTTATCCTCCGCTCTAATCACCTGGGCAAGGGGCTCCATTGCCAGGGCGAAAAGTAAAGGGGACAGGGGGCACCCTCGTCTGGTGCCTCTTTGTATAGCAAAAGTTGTGGAGATAGTGCCATTTACCCGCACTCTGGCAACTGGCTGTTGGTAGACCATCATGATCCATTGCAGGAAGGGGCCCTCAAATCCCATTGTACCAAGCACTGAACTGAGATAAGACCAATTAAGCCTATCAAAGGCCTTTTCTGCATCTAAAAAAATAGCTAGTTTGGGAACTTTGGAAGGGTCTTTGTGGCCCAGTATATTTAGGAGGCGTCTAATATTGCCTGACAAATGCCTATGGGGTATAAACCCCGTTTGATCTGGATGCACCAATATCTCCACAAACCTTTGTAAACGGTTAGCTAAAATTTTCATAAACATCTTTGAATCCTGATTTGGTAAGGATATTGGCCTATACGACTCACAGGATGCCGCTGGTTTACCAGGTTTCGGAATTACAGTTATCAATAACTCCCTCCAAGAGTTCGGGGTTTTTCCCTCCTCAAGCATGGCATTCAGGACTATTGCTAATTTAGGTACCAGTATTTTTTTTTTTTTTTTTTTTTTTTTTTTTTAAACTTTTTATAAAACTCTGCCGGGAGTCCATCTGGGCCAGGTGATTTCCCTGAGGGAAGGTTATTTATCACCTTTAAAATGTCCTGGTCTCTTATGGGGGCTGATAGCTCCTGTTGCATTGTGGTGGATAATTTGGGAAGTTTTAATGTTTTTAGAAAGCATTCCCTCTGAGTTGTCACAGTCTGGGGGTCTCTCTTTTCTGCATATAACATCTGGTAATACTTTTTAAAGGCCTTAGCTATTTCTCCTGGCTTCTCTATCTGGTCATTGTTGTTGCCCCCTGTCTTGAGGAAAGGGATATGTAGACTTGCATGTTCCTTCCTCATTCTGAGGGCTAATAATTTCAATGCTCTCCCCCACATAGTATTTTTGGTTGGTAAACCGTAACAATCCCTCGGCCTTGTCCGATTCCAGATCATTAAGTTCTTTTCCTTTTTTTAACTAATTCTTTAAGAATTTTCTCCTTACCCCTTGGTTCACTTATGTTCTCTTTCCAGAGCTTTTATTGTGGTTTGCAACTCCAGTAGCTTTTTATATCTCAATTTCTATTTGGCCGACGCCAAACTAATTATATGGCTCCTTAGCACTGCTTTCATAGTGTCCCACCACACCCCAGGGGAACAATCTGTTATAGGGGAGTCTACTGTTAAGTGTTGAAAATTCTGGGCAATTTGTTGTACCAGGTTCTTGTCATTAAGCAATGATACATTTAACCTCCAGTTAGTGACTCTGGGCTCCCTACTCCAAGTATACTCTATGGATATTGGGGCGTGATCTGATAAAGTTAATGAATGGATCTGGGATTTGGTAAAAAAGGTGGAGACCTGTGGAGTAAGTCAAGAAAAAGTATATTCTTGAATACGAATTTCAGGAAGCCGAATAAAATGTATAATCTTTCTCAGTTTTATGTCGCTCTCTCCAAATGTCTACCATCCCTTCCTCTTCTACCAAAGTCTTCAGTCTCTTGATAGCTATCCTAGATGTGTCTGTGTTCCCCAAGGACTGATCCATTGCAGGCCACAAAGTGGCATTAAAATCTCCCCCTAGTATCAAAAGTCCCCTGGGAAGCACCCCTACTTTCTGAAAAACTTCCAGGTAAAATCTTTCCGCACCTGTGTTAGGGGCATATATATTTATTATATGTACTAATTTCTCCTGTATAAGACCAGAAACCCTGATACATCTACCTGGGTGTATAATTTCTGTCTCTTGCACTATAAAAGGGGGATTCCTTCTTTATTAAAATTGCTACCCCAGCTTTTTTCTCCTCTTTACCTGAAGTGGCTTCAACTCTCCCTACCCATTGCTGTCGTAGTTTCAGATGTTCTGCTTCTGAAAAGTGCATCTCTTGTACAAGAGCAATATCTCCCTCCATTCTTCTCAATTCCGTCAGGATCTTAGTCCTTTTAATGGGTGAGTTAATGTCATTAATATTGTAGGAAATTATTTTTTAGTGTGCCATTTGGCCCTGTTGTTTCTACGCTTCTTGTTCATCTTCGTATGTAGCCTACCTCCATCTTCCCTCCCTCCACTTAGTTGTGTAATGATCCACCCGGCTGGTTTACTTTGTATCGCAATATTGTAAAAAACCAATAACTTGAAAACATTGTTTTAACCCTATAACTATTAACTTGTAAGGTGGAACCCTTTGATTCCAACAATAAGAAACTGATTAATATAACCAAGATCCCAGTATTTTTGACCTCCTAGGAGAGTCCGATGGTGGGTACTGTCACCACCGGAAGTCACACGTGTGACTAGTTTCAGACCCCCGTGATGTATAGGGGAGTTGCAGCGATACCCAAATCATTAGGCATTCACCTGCAACCTATACCTCCACCCGACACCTCAGGTGGGAGCTGAACCAGGTATTCAGTGATCCCCAGACCCCCTTCCTCTTCTCTTATGTGCCGTGATTTCCGCATTTTATAATTACAATGGGTAAGCGATTCCACTCATTTCCCCTTCATGTCCCCCTCATCACCTCCCCTACCCGACATCTCCCTCAACCCCTCTTCTCCTCCCCTTACCTTCATGACCCCTTCAAATATCTTTAACCTTCCCATCCCATTTCTTCTTTGGTACCTCCCCTTTGATCCCCCTCTCTGGCAGACATCTATCTGTCCTTGCATAATTACTACAGAGTTTCACATCACAGCACTTTAAACTCAATGAGTCCTCTTGTGAGCGGCCCCTGTAAAGACAAAAAGAGCTTGTATAATTCTATATATCTTAAAACATAAGTTCCTCTCAAAATCTCCTTTAACACCTTCGGTCCCATTATATTAGTTCGCATCAGTCCTTCCCCATGATGTTTCTTCAGTATATCCCTCTCTCCAACGCTTCTGAGGGAGCATTTACCAGTTCAAAACAATACCATTAATTCCAGATTCAAAGTCAGTCTCCTTCAGACGTCTGATTACTTTTACCTCCGCTCTGCGCTTTCACTCTCTTTTCCACCCGCTGCGTGAGCTTCGCAATGTCCCCTAATACAGCTGGTGAGATTGCGCCTGGAAAGCCATGTTTCCTGTTATTAGTGCGATTTACCACATTCCAAGCCCCTATCCTGAGCTTTCGTTCCAACATATCAGTCTCTAGGTCAGGCATTGAGGTTTGAAGCTCCTTTAGGGTAGGGGCTGCCTCCACCAACGTAGGAAAGATCTTTGTCCCCGATTCTAAATAAATCAATCCTTGCAGGAAAAAGCAGTTGCGCCTTTACATCTTTTTTCCCCTTCAATTCTCTAATGATCCCTCATACTCTGTCTCTCAGCTTGCAGCGCAGATGAAAGTCCTGATCGAAATAAATCCTCTTCTCCTGGTACATTATTTCACACAGCCTCCATGCTTCACGAAGAATCCATTCCTTGCTCTGATAATGAAGCATGCGAATATTAGAGAGCGAGGTCTGGCAGTCTCCTCGGTTGGTTTTGGGCCCAGGGACCTATGCGCTCTGTCTATCTCCAAATTTATATCAGGTGGAGGAGAGAGTGTGGATCTAAGCACTTGCTGTACAAAATCAGCCATTGTAGCAAAGCCCTCCTCTGAACCTTCGGGGATTCCGTGGATCCTAAAGTTATTGCACTGGGAGCGGTTCTCAACATCTTCCAGCTTGGCCTGCATCTCTCGATCTCTCTGGAGTAAGTATAAAAGCAGACGATCTGTACAATCCTGTGCTTCTGAGATCTGTTATTTTAGTGTCTGAAGCTGAAACCTTTTTGTCTAAGGTGTGAACGTCTTGCCTCAGGTCTGCAAGTGCAATGTCTATTTTGTTTACTGTAGCTAGTATTTGTTTAAGCATCTGGTCTGTACTTTCGGATAGTTCGGCTTCCTCCTGTTCCCAATCTGCTGAGGATTCTGATGGCTGCCGTCTGCGCGTGGGAAGAACAGTTAGGCCTTCTTGCGGTCTGCTCAGGGTAATTTGTTTCATCTTGTTTGGTGTGGAGGAGAATCTCGAACCTCTGATTTTCTGGGGCTTCCCAGCCATCTAGGGGACCTCGGGCTGAATTGTTTCTATAATTAGGAGCCAATCTAGAGAGGATTTAGCTCAATAACAACGAGGGGATCGTGGAGCTTTCGAGTTCAGCTGCTCACCATTGCGGTGACGTCACCGGAACCCCCTTTTAGTTTTTGTGTATTAAGGGAGTCCCTGCTGATGGTGGCACGGCAGAGTGATGGGTCTGGAGCCCTCATACAGGATTCTTGGAAGGTAGGGGCGAGAGCAGGCTTAGAGCATGTGTTGAGAAGGTGCGGCCTAGCTCTTGCAGCCCTCATGCTCTTTCTTGCTGCTTTTCTTGGGCATGACGAGATATTAATACTATGTACCTAGGGGGGGAAATGGTTGTGATGAGTGGGATGAAGGGGAGGGTGAGGGGTCTGATCGTGGGTCAGCTCTGTGGGAATGGTGAAAGGGAGAAGTGGGGGAGGCCAGGGGGAGATTTTTTTTGGGGCTGTTTTGCTGCCTTTTCCCCTATTGGGACACATTGTTTAGGAGTGGTGATTCCCTAAAGGGGACAAGGCTGACAGGTGTGACATTCTGGGGCTTTTTTCATCTGCTCGCCCTCAGTCAGAAGTGGGAAGAAATGGAGGGTGGTTGGTTGATTTGCGGATGGGGAGCTAGATTATGATAGGACTCTCCCCCTTTTGTTGTGAATGGTTCTCATGGCCTGCCACATCCTTGTTGTTTATTTGGGCAGGCCCAGCCGGTTGCGATTTGGTGAAGTGGTGGGCCCCGAGTCTTGGCGTTGGACTCGTGGAGGGTGGGGGCAAAAGCAGGCATGGCGCAGATGTTGGAAGGCGCAGCCTGGACCTTACGCTCATCGCACTCTTGGAGTCTCTTTTTGCTGAGATGGGGTGCTGAGGTTGTTGGTCCGGGGGACTCTGCACAGGGGAGAGGGATTGCAGGAGGGATGAGGGGTCTGAGCGTACGTCAACTCTGCAGTGAAAGGTTAAAGGGGGAAGGGAGAATTGAGTGAAGGTGGGAAGAAGAGGGGATTAAGGAAGATACGAGGTCACATGGGTATAATCTATCTCTGACCGCTGGTAGAGGTTCAGCCTCTGGGAGGTCGAAATTGATATGGGGGTCCAGCGGGATGAGTCCACTATTAGGCATTTGGGTTAAGCGGGGGTAAAAGGAGCTCTGGGTACTTATGATCGAAGGCGGCTGCGGGGTGGGCAGCCGTGCAAAGATGCGCAATCGGGAGAGATAGAAGGAATGGAGATCTGCATCGGTATAGGATTCAGTGTTTGAGCCGCTCATAAGGGCTAACACCAGAGGGGTGGTGGTGTGGGTGGAGCGGCAGGACGTGCATTTCAGCTGAGGAGGGTTGTTTGCTTTTTTCTCTTAGAGCAGTTGTGCTATATTAGCAATTAGTGCCGATGGAGGATTGGGGGAGGTCGATTTGAGTTTTCTGGGGGTGGGAAGATTAAAGCAGAAGAAGTGGGGGGGTATAAGACAGGTGCAAAGTTGGGCTATAAGGGCTGTTGGGAGAACATGCTTGGTGTAAAGAAGAGAGGAGGATTTGGGGGTTGGGAAGCGGAAGGGAGAGTTCATAAAGTTAAAAATGTTTCTACAGTTAGAACTGTTAATGTTGTTAAAGTAGTTGTGTTGATTATAGATGCAGTCGATGATGTGAAATGTAATGTTACTTTGCGAGACTGCTTAAAATGTTGTCGTTCAAAAAGGAAGAGGAAGGGGAAATGGGCCAAGAGAAGCAGGTCAGAACTGGAAAGGTTATATTAGGACACATGGCTGATGTTACAAATTTAAATGTAATCTCATGGAATGTAAAGGGTATAGCAAGCCCGGTAAAGAGGACAACACTTTTGACCGCATTAAAAAGGGAGGGGGTGCAGGTGGCCCTGTTACAGGAAACCCACTTTACAGATCTGGAGCATGCAAAACTGGTGCGTCATTGGGTGGGGAAGTGCTATGTGGCCTCCTTTTCCTCTCATAAGAGAGGTGTCGTGATACTCTTTCATAAGGATCTACATTTTGAGGTTAAGAGGGTGGTGCAGGATCCAAAAGAGGGCAGGTATATTTTTGTCATGGGTGTGTTGCAGGGAGAGAAATTTAAATTTGGATGTGTTTATGCCCTGGCGGTGCATGAACCGTAATTCTACTCCTCTTTGCTGGGCTTGTTGGT
The DNA here is from genome assembly GCA_016271365.2 of Neoceratodus forsteri. Classification (NCBI taxonomy): domain Eukaryota; kingdom Metazoa; phylum Chordata; order Ceratodontiformes; family Ceratodontidae; genus Neoceratodus; species Neoceratodus forsteri. Next base: position 93,779,296 of record JADMNL010000023.1, on the reverse strand, counting down.
TAGGGAACAGTTCCCTGGGCTTATCATGGGAGGGGATTTTAATTGGACTGTGGATGCACACATGGACCATTCTGAAGGGAAGGGATGTATATCGGAAGTTATGAACCAGTGGCAGATTGGGATAGCAGATTTGGATTTAGTGGATGGATGGCAGGCGGTCAACCCAGGGGCGAGGGAATACACATTTTGCTCTAACCCTCACAAGACCTGGTCTCACCTAGATTATATCTATCTCCCCAGAAGCTGGGTGGGTAAGATAAGGGAGATATCCCACAGTCCTATCTTTGTCTCAGACCACGCCATGGTGAAGATGAAACTGATGGGTAGGGGACCTGGAGGAACATCCCCAGCTTGGAAATTCCCCACATACCTGATTAAAGATCAGGCTTTTAGGGAATACCTAACAGAGCAGTGGAAACTGTATGAGGAAACAAACTCCACACAGGAGATCTCCAGTATTATTTTTTGGGAAGCTGGTAAAGCTTTTATGAGGGGGGCTATCATAGCCTATGTAGCAAAAATTAAAAAGCAAAATAAGTGTAAGAGAGAGGAGTTAGAGAGGCAGGTGAAGGAGCTGGAGAAGCGGGTTGGGGAGGAGAAAGAGGGGAAACCCCTAGGTTACTATTAACGGCCAGGGAGGCTCTTAATACACTGCTGAGAGACGAGGTGGGGAAATCTTGGTTCTATTACCAGAGAAGGATGTTTGAATGGGGTAATAAGCCAGGACCTATATTGGTGAGATTAATGAAAGGAAGTAGCCACCCAACACGTATACTAAGAGTGCGGAATGGGGAAGGTAGGATCTGTACCAGCTCAGTGGATATAGTGGAATGTTATAGGAAATTTTATGAGCTGCTGTATAAAGCTGAATATACAGGGAAAGCAGCTCACATATGGAAATTCCTAGATAGGGTAAATTTGCAGACGGGTTATGGAGGGGCAGAGGGAATTGCTGGGGCAGCATATTTCTAGACAGGAAATTTTAAGAGCCATCCAAAAAATGCAGCAAGGAAAGGCTAGTGGCCCAGACGGGTTCCCTATTGAATACTACCGAATCCTGGGTGGTCAGCTAGCTGGAGTGTTGTGTGAGGTGTTTAACGCAGAGGGAGAGGCAGAAATGCCAGTGTTACCTGACTCTTGCTATGACGCCAATATCTGTCCGATACCCAAGACGGGGCAGGATGGACTTGATTGTGCAGCCTATAGACCCATCTCGTTGCTTAATGTAGATCTGAAGATCTTAGCTAAGGTCCTAGCCACCAGATTGGAGAATATCCTCCCAGACCTGATTCACCCAGACCAGACGGGGTTCATTAAAGGCCGACAGTCATATCATAATGTGCGGAGATTACTTAATGTTATATGGAGAGCAGGCCGAACTCGAGAGAAAGTGGGGGTGGTCTCTTTGGACGCCGAAAAAGTGTTTGATAGGGTAGAATGGGACTACCTATTTGAGGTCATGGCCTGGTTTGGTCTGGGTGACTCTTTTATAGGCTGGGTAAGAGCTATGTACCCTAAGCCGAATGCACGAGTTATGGTGAACGGAGGCCTATGGGAACGATTTGGGTTAGGGAGAGGCACGAGACAGGGATGCCCACTGTCTCCCCTCCTGTTTGCCTTGGCGATCGAACCACTTGTGGTGGTGATATGACAGCATAGAGGGGTGGAAGGGATCGGTGGGGTAAAGGGGGTGGAACATAAGGTGGCGTTATATGCGGATGATGTGCTACTGTTTCTGAGAAATCCGAAAAGGTCCATGGGGCACCTGATGTCCATTATAGAGGAGTTTGCAAGTTTTTCTGGATACAGGATTAATGTTAAGAAATCTGAAATGATGGGGTATGCGGATATAGGTTTGGAAGTCCAGCAAATGGGATTTAAAGTGGTTCAGACAGATTTTAAGTATCTAGGGGTAAAGATAGGGCGGAGATGGGGGGATTTATATAAATTGAATTATCCTCCCATGATTAAGACGATCCTCACAGATCTTAAAAGGTGGATGCAACTCCCTATTTCATGGTTAGGGATGATCAACCTGATAAAAATGAATATTTTGCCCCGAATCCTGTACCCTATGCAGATGTTGCAGCTGAGACTAACTATGGGGGATGTAAAAAGAATAGAAAATGGGTTTTTGGAATTTATTTGGCAGGGCAAGAAGCCTAGAATTAGTCTAAAATGGCTTAAGGCGGATAGGACTAAAGGGGGACTTAATTTTCAGGATTTAGGTATGTACTATATGGCGATACAGCTTAGAGGGATAGCTGACTGGGTACATCGACCATCGGTTGCAAGTTGGGTGGAGTTAGAACAGTAGGGGACCCCAGGGAGACTCACTGCATATTTGCATAGTGGGGGACTTCGAGTATACAGGGAGCTAGGGAGTGGTAACCCCTTGGTGAGGGAGACACTTGAAGCATGGGAACACCTTCAGAGGTGGAAAGGATTGGGGCAAAGGGAGACTATACTGTTACCAATAGCGAGGAGCCCCTTTTTTCTGCCGGGGATGGAAGATGGAGGTTTTCAAGAATGGGAAAGGAGAGGGGTAGATAATGTGAGTAATCTACTAGAAAAAGCAGAGCTCAGTGCATTTGAAAAGGTTAGGCAAAATTTGAGGCTGGGGCATCCCATTTATATAGGTACCTGCAGCTAAGAGCATTTGTGGGGAAGTTGGATAGGAATGGTAGAGAAGGGTTGCAACCGAACAGGGTTGAACAGATGGTATATTATGCCAAGAAAGATCCAAAGGGCTTTATAGGGAAGGTGGCCAAGCAGGGTAAGCAAAGACTACCAGACTGAACTAGGAGCACGAAGGCTTTATGGGAAAGAGATCTGGGTCAATGAATATCTGAGGAGAATTGGAAAGCGGCCTTAAGTATGCCGGAGGGTATACTGGTGTGTAATAAGTTCAAGGAGGCCTTTTTTAAGTTTCTGCATAGAATGTATTGGCCACCGGCAGTGGTGCACAGGGCACACCCCGCGATATCCTTGCAGTGTCGAAGGTGCAATAGGGAGGTAGACACCTATATCCACTGCTTTTGGTCTTGCCCAGTATTGGTCAAATTTTGGGGGGAGGTAGTAAAAGAGGTGAATCAGATAGCTGGAAGACAACTGCCGCGAGATCCCCTGATATGTCTATTTGGGGTTGAGGTAGTAGGAGGAGAGGAGGAGGAGTGGGTACCACTCCCTAGGTGGACAAGGGTTTTATTTGTTTTGGCCCATCACTGTATTCAAAACACCTGGGTCTCAGGGGCTGGGCCTACAGTGCTGGAGTGGCGGCGGATGATCCTTCGCTCCCTTGCATTGGAAAGACACACAGGTGGTAAGGGATAGAGAGGAGGCATTTATGAGAGAATGGTCCCCTTTTCTAGCTTCTTTAAATGTCTCTGAAAATATGATGCTCAGAATGGGGCTGAATATATGAAGTGAAATGGTGCTTGAGTATGCTAAATGGACTGAAAGAGGATCCTTGTCCTTTTTTCTTTTTATGTCAATAATTGATTACACACACGATTGCATCTATTTGTTTGTTTGTTTTTTGTCTGTTTTGTGTGTTTTTTTAAATGTCTAATGTTTGTCTGTAAACAAAAACTGTCAATAAACAGAATATTCAAAAAGAAAATATCCCGGATGAGCCCCCACATTGTAAGCCCCCCCCCCGGGTGTCAAGGGATATGCCAGATGTTACTTTGGGAGAGGGGGGCACTTGCAGCCAGAAACAGTCCCAGAAAATTAAAACTTATTACCTGGGTTCCTAGAAGATGTATTCAGGGGGATGCAGGCTTTACTGCAGCAGCGAGGGGTAATAGTAGCTGTGGGGGGTAAGCATAGTTATTGCATTAACAAATGCATAATAAAGTCCATTGTCTACTCCAAGTTAACAGATGAGGAAACTTATTTAATTTTGTAAATTTGATTAAGACACTTCATGGAGTGTGGGGTGCAAATTAATCGGTGGGTAACCTACAGGGCACAGAGACCAATACAGTCTGCAGAAAACTTTCATTTTCCAAAAGTGTTTCACTACAGTGCTCCCTCAGTGCCGAAAAAGCTTTGTGACTTCTGGCAGCAGCAAAATTAGTGGGCCAAAGACAGGCGACACAAGATCTTTCCTCCAACTTCTCTCCTGTACAAAACTTACCTTTCAAATCTTGATTCCATGAGCACGCTGGCCACTCAGTGTATTACTAGTTACAAGATATAGACTAGCTGTGATATGAGCAGTACCTCCCAGTGCCAGTGATTCAAATCCAGAGCCTCCATTTAGATGGTCTCTGCTACAGCAAACAAAGTCCCAGCAGAAAATGCCTAGTCCCCTCTATCCTAAGCCATGTGCAGCTCCGAGCATCCCAGGGCAACATCAGGAGGGCCCTGGTGATCCTGGAGACCCATGCACTCTCTGCTGTTAGGCTGCATAGGCTCCTAGATGCTCCCCGGCTTGACTGAAGTGCCACCAGAAAAGGAAGACAGGCTGCCACCACTGTAATTCCTGCAGTATGGACTGCCACCACTGTGCTGCCCCAATGACTTGACATGGGCTTCAGTGCTCTCGCCCATGGATGAGGATAACAAGGGATCCACCAGCACCACCCCACCAAGATACCAGAGATCATGAGGTGGGCCACTTCACTTTCTTCCTGGGCTCTGGCTCCTTATGAGGCAGGTGGTCCAAGTCCAGTCTCTGGACCCCAAACTTGACCTCCTGACCACTATATTTCTTTACCGGTCTTCAAGGGTGGCAGGCTAGGGTGGCAAGAGGCCCACCCCGGCCCTGAACCTTGGCCCTCACGGCCAAAACAGACTCAGATCACCTCTTCTCTCTCCCTCTCCTCCCTGGCTCTCCTCATTCATGCCAAAAAAATCATTTTTTCTACCCTCTGGGCTGAGGCCCCCTATGCCAGCAGGCAGGGCCCCAAACTCCAGACACTATGGATACACTAAATAACTAGTAAGCTCCCAAAGGGGGCTTACATTTATATACCTCCAAAGGGGTTCGTCTTGGCAGGGATTTCAATTGTGGGCTATCCTACACTAACTGGGGCAGGAAGATCACTACAATTTTTTTGTGATTCTAATTTTCTTAAAACTATGTGCCACAAGGCTAATTTGACTGATGCCTTTGTGTTGGCTAGATGGCCTCCGGAACATACTTTCTTTAAGGGGTCTTTGTCTACCCATATCGATTTTTGGTTTCTCTCTTCTAGGTTACAACTCTTGAATGTGGCAACAGCCCCATTGGAGATACTGGACCATAGACTGGTCTCTGTAGCCTTGGGTAATATTCGAGAAAAATGTCTTGGGCCAGGGTTCTGGAGAATGAATAAGGCGTGTTTGGTAAATGCTGAAACCGTCAATAATGTGCAGGACTGGCTTTTAATTCCTCTCTAACCATATGTTCTCCTTTCAGTGTTTTACTTTCCCAGGCTGATTGGTTTTTAGTATATTACACATTCATTACTCCTGTACTTATATTTATCTTGTACTGAATTGATCTCTTGCATGTGGTGTACAGCTTCACCTTTTGTTACTTAATGTTTAAGTTGTTGTATCAATTGTAATTCTATTCTGGAAGGTTGTACTTTTTCTTTCTCATTCTCTCAATGTCTTTTTTGGTTTTCATATACATTCATGTATGTGGCTGCTTATATAGTTTCATTTTTATGTATCAAGTTGATTATGTTGTACAAGGGACCTCCTTGCAAATGAGCTTGCTCAATAGAATGTATCCCTTTCAATAAACTGAACTTGCTACTGGCTAGACAAACAGTCTTGTGTATGTATGTAAGCAATAAGATATGACAGGGTGTGTGTTAGACACTTTAACACACGGCTAGGAGGCGTAGTGAGGCACAAGGCTCCGGCCGAGGGCATCCAGCCTCCTAGCCATGTGTTAAAGTGTCTAACACACTGACCCTGGAGTGGCTTATTGTACTTATGAAATGGGCATCTAAATTATAAATGCATGTGAAAGTAAAAATTACTTCAATAAGTAATAAAAAATGAAATATTTTTCTATAATTAATATAAAATGGTTCCTCCGCCAGTTTAATGTGTGTTTTTTTGAGTTGAGGATTTTTGATCTAGGCAGGCTGCCGTACTTGTAATCTTTTGAGTTGTCATGGCATTGCTCCCCTCCCACTCCAGTTCTGTTTTTTTCCCCCCATAAAAACAGTAATGGGTACAATAAGGAGGTACCAAGCAGGTGGCAGCTATGCTTGAGGAGGACTGTGATCGACAGAACCGATGGGTGGCAAGAAAGGGAAGAGATCTCGGTGGGTGGGAGCAAGCAAGTGGAGAGTTGAGCGCAACGGGAAGAGATCGTGGCAGTAATTTATTATTTTAATAGTCTCCCTGCTTGTCGCTGTTGCCAGTAACTGGGGAGAGATCTCGGCAGGTGAGAGCGAGCAAGCGGACAGTTGAGCGCAATGGGAAGAGATCAGGGCAGGAATTATGGTCTGGTAGCACTACAGTGAATGAAAACAAGGTGGCAGCTTTTTTTTTTTTAATGTACTAATTTGGAACACTGGCAGAATAGGAAGATCAGTGCCTGCCTGGCATAGCACAGCCTGGTATTTTTTTCTGCGGTGTTAGTAATATTAACACATTCTTACTAGCCAATCAGAGTGGTTGATTGTTACCAGCCATTTCATAAGATGATTTGGCTAGCTGGCGGGAAGATACTAAAACTGATGTCCAGCATCTTCTGCTGAACGTCTCTGCATTGGCAGAATAACAAAAATATATTACTTACCTTTCCTTAAGGGCCCAGCTTATTAGATTAATGTCAGTTCCCAAGACTCCCATGTGGATCTTTCTGATCAGATTTCTTGGATTAAAAGCAAATGTGTGTTTCAGTTTGACAGGGCCAAATCTTTATTTCGAGAACAAAAATATGGAACTCAACGTTCGAAACTGCACATTAATCCTTATACTCAGAACTATACTCAAAAATACAGACGAATAGAAGGCATATGCCCATAAAATCCATCTCCCCTACCAGGGGCTAATTGTCTCTATTTAAGTTGGAGAGATAGGTATCCAACCTACTCTTAAATGTCAGGAAGGTAGGGGCCTCCACAACCTCAACAGGTAAGGTATTCCAAGCAGAGATAATCCTCCGAGTAAAAAACTGTCTCCTTGATCTTTTTTCCTTGTTGAAAAGTTAACCTTAGTTGTCTCTTGTGGCTTCTCAAGCAAATATCAGTAACTGCTGTTTTAAGATTAAGACTGTTCATCAGCTCAGTGTCTCTACTTATCTCATACATATATAATAAGTCACCTCTGATGCATCTTTGTTCTAATGGATAGAGTTTAAGTTTCCTTAACCGGGCATCATAAGGTTCACCTTCTAGGCCATAAATCATTTTTGTAATTCTCCTTTGTACACCCTCCAGGTTAGCTATATCTCTCTTCAAGGAAGGGCTCCACAGGGGGCTACAGTAGTCTAGCCAAGGTCAAATAATGGATCTATAAGGGGGCATGATGCAGATCCTGTGTCTAGATGTGAAAGCCCTTCTTATGCAGCCTACTAACCTAGTGGCCTTGTTAACTACCTCCGTACAATGACTGGTGAAGGAGAAATCATCGCTGATTAGAACGCCTAAATCTTTCTCACAGTTTGCTACCCTGATCTTGGTGTTGTTGAGGGTATACTCTCTACCCACATTATTTTGCTTGAAATGTAGAGCTACACATTTGTCCAAATTAAACTCCATACCATTTGTTTCTGCCCAACTCTGCAGTATGCTCAGATCCTTTGTAGGGCACCTAAAATAAAGTCATTCTCAGCTTCCGAAAATATTTTGGTATCATCAGCGAACAACATTATTCTGCTGGCGATATCATTATCCATATCGGATATAAAGAGTAAAAACAGAGCTGGACCCAAAACGGAGCCCTGGGGGACTCCACTGGTGACAGCTTCCACCTCGGAAACATACCCTTTTATCCTAACCCTTTGTCTTCTGTCAAATAACCAGTTGGTGACCCATCTGGTGATATTGTGGTCAGTTCCAAACCTTATCATTTTGTCAATCAATATGTGATGGGGATCCCTATCAAAAGCCTTCTTGTAGTCCAAATAAACCACATCCACTGGTCTGTTATTGTCAAGCAACTGACTAATATTTTCATAAAAAACTAGGGTGTTGGTCAGGCATGATCTATTCTTCTTAAAACCATGCTGGGTTTTATCCACAGGTTGTTTGTCCAGAATGTCATTGTCCAATCTATCCCTAATTATAGATTCTGTGGCCTTGCCTAGAATCGATGTCAGACTTATAGGATGATAATTGTCCATAACAGACCTGTCCCACTTTTTAAAAATGGGGACTACAGTAGCAGTCCTCCAGTCTCCTGGGATATCCCCAGTACTTAGGGAAAAGTGGATCAATCAGCCACGAGCTGACCTTCTTAAGAAGTCTAGGGTGGAGGTAATCAGGGCTGGTGGACTTAGAAGTATTTATATTGTGTAACTTGTTTGTAATTTCTTCTTTGGTAATAAAATCCCCTCCAACACTGTCAGTATTTGTTAGATGTATATCAACTTTGGTGGTATAAACAGAGCAAAAGTATTTGTTGAAGGCATTGGTCATAGTACCTGAATCTGAGCTAACATTATCACCCAATTCAATTGGTTCTAGTGATCTGTCCGTCAACCTATTATTAATGTAGACAAAAAACGATTTCCCCATGATTATTGGTCTGTGTTAATCTAAATTCATCCTTTTCCTTAGCCTGTTTTATAAGCTGTTTACTGCTCTCGAGTTCCTTTTTATATAACTATTATATGCATTATTGTCCCTTTTCAAAATTTTGGAAGCTCTTCTTTTTTTGTTCAATTGCTTCTTCGCCTTATGTGTGTACCATACTGGAATTTTACCCTTCTTTTTATATATTGTTTTGTTAGGTACATATTTGTCCTCCAACTCAAGCAATTTATTCTTGATTTTGACCCAGAGTAGCTCTGTAGTGTTATGCACTGTGTCCAATTCCCATTTAGAGAGTTTCCTCCTTACTGCATTGAAGTAGGCCCTGTTGCGGTTTTTTATTATGGTTGTACCATGGATCAGTGTGGGTTTCATATTATAACTGAACAAGATTACGTTATTGTCACTGTTCATTAATGGTTCAAAACTTGACAGATTTCTAAAATCCTCCGATCTATTTGTGAGGACTACATCTAGAGTATTATTGTTCCTTGTTGGGAAGTTAACCATTTGATAGAGACCATTCTGTACTCACGTGTTGAAGAAAATTTGTTTTTGGCAGTTATTAACAGAGCCAGTATTCCAGTTAATGCCCAGAAGATTAAAGTCCCCCATTATGAGGACATCTTTGTTATGTATAAATCTATTGATGCTGTTAACCAGGTCAGTTTGGTTTGCTGAATCCATGTCAGGAGGTCTGTAGCAGACATCTATTAATAATTTCTTAGTATTGGATATAGTTACATCTCCCCAGAGGGTATCATTTGTGTTGTTGGTGATCTCAGCTGTATGACTGATGCTGCTTTGAATATCCTCCTTAATATATAGTGCAATTCCACCCCCTGTCCTACCCTCTCTATTTTTGTGGAATAACCTATACCCTTTTATATTTTGTAGCCAGATGGTACTATCTGACCACCAGATTTCAGTAACCACAGCCATATCAACTCCCTTAGACCAAAATGGTAGTATTTCCAGATTGTCCTCTTGACACTGTTCAAACTTCTAGCATTTGTTAATAATACTGCGAGTTCGGGTTTGGTATGAATGCTGCTTATCCCACCATTAAGCTTCCTAGATTTCAACTGGGCACTGTTATCCCGATGCCCCATACTAATTAGTTTTTTTGGTGTTCTGTAGATGTACTAATAGCTTGGGAGAACAGATTACTAAGTAATCTAGTGCCTTTTTTATTGAGGTGTAAGCCATCATAACTAAAGAGGTCCCATCGATCTATGAACATTCCCCACGTGAGCAGACTCTTAATTTTGTTCTCTAGACACCAACGTCTTAGCCAATTATTGTATCTTTTAATGTTCTCTGTTTGTACATTACTTGCTCTAGGTACTGGTAAAATTTCTGAGAAGATGACATTAGCATTCCTAATGGTCAACTCCTCATAGATGTTTTTGGTGTCTGTGATTATATAATCTAGAGGGTATCACCCCATATTGTTGATTTCCTACATGTAGCAGTACCTTGCTGGGACCTTTAACATTGTTAAGAATAGTCAGCAGCATATTTGTGATATTTTTTATTTGTGCCCTACTGTAACTGCAACTAGTGACATTGTACTTGTTCATCCTACTAGTGTATCTGTCCATATATTTTATTATGGAATCACCCAGGATGAATATCTGTTCTGCAAAGTTGTCCTTGCATGTTTTTCTACTTCCCTCCTGGAGGTCTGAGGCCATATCTATCAGACCCATGATTTCAGTTTGATTGACCCTATCTGAGGTACTAGGTAAGGGGTTATCGTCCCCCTGGCCGGAAGATGGAGACTGTGGTTCAGCAGGTGCCTGGGGTGGCAGACGTATCCATATTTGACCGGGTCATTGTGCTTGTACTTCCAATTTCAAGAATGTCTTGTGCCTGTGATTCTGTATTGTCCAACAAGTGTACTAATGGAGCAAACCTATTTTCACTCACAAGGTTAGTTGTGCAGCTAGATTACAGACTAGGATAATGAGTTGCCGTAAAGGTGAATGTGGCCAACCCTAGATGGCTTGTAGGGATTTACAGAATTATAGTGGCAGCCCACATTTCTAAAAAGTTCAGTACCCCTACATCTGGGGCAGAACTCCACTGGAGTTTTTTGGACTCTCTTGCTGTTGCATGCCTGTTGGATGTGGAACGGAATGCTTTGATTGCTGAATTTAGCCCTTTGGAGGTACAAGGGCTATTTAATCTTTGTCCTCCAATACAGCTCCTGGGTTGGATGGGCTTTCTAGTGAACTGTATAAATCATTTTCACCCTTTTTCACTCCAATATTGACACTACTTTTTAATTCCCTTCTTGACTCAGGATCTTTACGTCCCAGTATGGCCAAAGGGGTAGTGTTTTTATTTATAAGAAAAAGGGGATAAAGTGGATATTGATAGTTGGAGACCCTTGAGTTTCTTAAATACTGATGCCAAGATTTTCAATAAAATCTTATGTGAGAGACTTGCCACAGCGGCTCAGCGCTTAATAGCTCCATTACAGGCTTGTTCTGCACCTGGAAGATCTAGCAGAATAACTTATTGTGTATTAGGGAAGTAGTAGAATGGGGTGTTAGGTGGGATTTAGACAGTTATGTTATCTCATTGGAGCAACAAGCTTTTGATTTGGTAATTCATACCTATTTATGGAAGGTGCTTCCTGTCTATGGGATGCCAGTCCTTTCATTATGATGGTCCAAATGTAACATCAACATGCAGAAATATTGCCTTTGGTGAATGGTTGGCTGGGGGATCCTTGTACTGTGAAACAGGGAGTGCATCAGGGATGTCCCCTCAGCCCTCTTTTATATGCATTTAGCATTGATCCGGTTCTTCGCTATATTGAATCTTTGTCAGAGGTGTGCGCTACGAAGACTGCACAAGATTCTCTTCTTGCTAAAATAACTGCATATGCAGATGATGTGGTTTTGATGGTAAAAGATCAGGACTCTGGGAATTATGCAGTTGCTCCACTTTCTGTCTTAACAGAGTATACTGGGCTCACTATTAATAAAACTAAGAGTAAAGCATTACGGTTGAGAACCTTGGATGGTCCTGACTTACATCAGATTACCACAACTCAGGATACACTGACTTTACTAGATATTACATTTGGGTATGGAGACATGGCCACTATTAATTGGCTTTCTAAAACTGAAATGGCGGAAAAAGCAGTCACCAGATGTGCCTCTTGGCCTATGCCGAAAAGAAGAGGGTATTTCTCCTTAAAAACATTTATTGTTCCTTTCTTTCCATGCATTGCCTATGTTTTTTCTCCCCCTTTAGCATTGCAAACCCATTTTTACAGTATTTTCTTTAGATTGTTATGGGGCAGCAGGTTAAATCCTATAAAATGTTGCCATACTTACCGCTGTATAATGGGGGGAGGTGGGGACTAGGGGTGATTAATCCCCTGGTTTTCTTTTGTTGACTATTTTTTAAATCTAATTTAACACCCCTTCTGCAATGGGTAGTGCTGCCAAGGATTGACCTGTTCAAGGAATGGTGTGTTTTTTTCCCTCTCTAGGTGGGAAGGCGATGTCCTCCATTTTGCTAGGATGGATCCTCCTCCTCCAACATACATTAAGGAATTTTTTTTTTTTTAGAATAAAACAGTGGAAACTCACTGTAGCACAAATAGCATCACTACATATGAAACAACTTTACAATATTATGCACTTTTTGTTTTGAAAATGCAATATTTCTTGGCAGCACTACAGTCCCTGCTAAATGTATTTTGCATGCTACCATTGACTCGAGGATCATGCACAAAATGAGGGATGGTGTGTGGTTATGTAGCCATGAAAAGATGAATGTCAAAAACTACCCGTAAACATAAAACTTTGTCAAATCAAGTGTCCAAGACAGTCTTGTACAGGATGCCTTGAAATCATGGGACATCTATTCTTTGTTCCTGTATATGGCAATTCTTACTTCTAGTGGTGGCACAGCGGAAAGCACCCTGTTTTAAGTTTCTCAGCTATCGTGTGTTAGTCTTAGGGAATTTAACTTTGGTGTGGTGTAAATGGCATTCTAGCACTGTTTATGTTATCTTTGCATGTTTTAAAGGAAAACTCCAATAAAGCTGCAAAGTGTGGCAGCGGCTGCAGAAACACCTGAATAGTGCATCTGGCATTAAAGGAAATTTTTATTTTACCTGCCGCTTTCCAGTTTTAATTGAAAAGATCCACTCCGCCCTTAATGGTTGCAGAACTGTGGATGACCATCTCGTGCACTGTGGGTGGCTTCCGCTGTGAAGGTTATGCTAATGAGGTCTACCAGCTCTACCATTGGTTGGTAGACCTCAGCCTTCATGGCGGAAGCCGCTCGTGGTGTGTGAGATGGTCGCTCGTGGTTCTGCAACCATTAAGGATGGAGCATGCCTTTTCAATTAAAACTGGAAAGCAGCAGGTAAAATAAACATTTCTTTTGATGCCAAAAGCCCTAATCAGGCATTTTTGCAGCAGCTGCTGTACTTTGCAGTGTTATAATAGTTTTTCTTTAAATGGGTTATTTGGCAGTGCAGATGCAGATGTCAATAGCTCTTCCAACAAAATGCTATTTCCTCAGTGGAAGATTTGTACAAAGGTCATCATGAATTGCATCATATTTATCTGAGAGAATTTACTCAACTGACAAAAGCGCAGATTGACCGTTTCTGGCATGACACTGATTGACTGCATGGTTAAGCCCTTTTCAGTATGTCATTTTATCTTTTTTGTTTAATATAGGGGAGTTAGGTACTTGATGTATTAGTTTTATACCTTTGTGGTTTGTTTTATCTTTGTTTTGTGTTTTAATAAAAATATCCCCTACTCTTCAGTAGGGGAAGCTGTTATTTGTTTTGGCAGCTATCCAAGATGGGCAACCATGCTGGAGGAGGAGAGGATGGTGGTGTGGCAGGGGAATTGACCTCCATCCCTGCCACTATTGCAAGTGAGGTTGAGACTGAAGAACTAATGACTAAGGAAACAATTACTAAGCTGATTATTTCAGAAACAGCTGACCTGACTGATGTCATTCTGTGCCAAGAAGAGATGAAATTGTGTGTTGCCATGGAAGAGAAGCAAAGTAAGCTAATCGAGGTGGTAGCTGAGGTGGAGGCAAAGTACCTGTATGAGCAAGATCTGCAAAAGATTAAAAGAGTCACTGACATGTCAGGAAAGCAACTGACAGAGACAGCTATGTCAGTATCAGCAGAGCGTGGTGACGCACCAACAAGCTCCAAGACACCGGGTGTCAAACGGAGTGTTGCTGGTAAACCTGGCCTCCAGAAGAAAAAAAAAAAAAAATCAGAAAAAAAACAAAACAAAAAACACCCTGGTCCCCAGAAAGAGCACTGCAAGCTGTGGACTGGCTATGGATACATTGGGGAAGTGGGTCTCAGATTCCTCAGACCCAACTGTGCAGCGATATGCCCGGGAGTTTCCCAGCTCGCATCTGAGCTGATTCTGCAAAATCAGGAGCTGTCTCCCTTGACAGCTGCAACAGAGCGGTTCACCCATGTTACAGTGCCACAAAATACTGTGCCCATCATTAGGGCAATGGCACAGTGCCGACAGCGAACACTGTGCCCGGCAATTGTGCCATCCGACCCCCAGCATGCCCAGCACCCTGGGGCATGTTCTGTTTGTTTGCAAGGGACTGCGCAATGCAAGGGGCTTAGTCCCCACACACCCCCGTACTTATATATAATCACCTCCAGGTCAGGATGTATGGCGCAGGGAGTGCAGCACCTGGATGGCGCCATCCCTGCCCAGCACCGCTAAATCCAGTTTGCCCACATGATGGGTGAACTGGTTGCAGTGCCCTAATTGCAGCATTCATATAACAGTATACCCAGCAGAGCCACGTAGTGTGACTGAAGACACTCAGGAACCATGCACTGCAGGTGAGAGGGGTTCAGGTGAGGGAATGCCCGTAATGCTGGAGTCTGCATTACAGACTGAACTTGACCTGCCTTCTAAGCCCAGCCCCCTGCTGCCCCAGTAAATGCTGAAGCAATACAGCATACTTCTGAAACAATGTGTCTGGCTCTACTGATGAACCAATGTCTGTACACTCACCAAAAGCACAGGTTTCTGAAATTCTGAACCCAGTGACTCTGCACGACCTTTGCTTGTCAGTCAGTCTGTGGACAGTGTTGACAGGGACAATTCCCCATGATCTTTCTGGGATTCACCTCAAGCTGGGTCTTCAGGTATAGCTCTGGACTTGCCTGCAGCTGCTGTAAAAAGTACTAACTCTGGAAACCGTGTGGATGCTGATTCCCCCTGTTGCAGTACACTTCCGGTGACATCATGAACCTTGAAACAGTCTATAAGTTGAGCTCTGTTCAGGCCCATGAATAAAACCACAAAAAAATAACAGTGATAAGCATCAACAAAAAAACAAACAAACAAAAAAAAACAAACAGTCAACACCCTTAGAGGAGGCATCACCAAAGATGCAATGGAGAGGGATGAGGGGGGTCCCCTCCCCACGAGTCCATAGATGGAGAGGGATTTACCAATGGAGAAACCGATAGTGAAGACTCCCAGGCCACAAACTCTAGAAAGTGTGGCTGCACCAAATTAGACAATCTAGGACTCAAAACTATGTAAAAGCAGATGACTCTTATGCTCACAAAGCTACAGGACTTCAGAAAAGAAATGAGAAATACAACAGCAGCTCTTTGGACAGACATTGCTGAATTACAGAAATGGCAGGACGGGACCGAGAGCCAACTCACCACTCCCGATTGCTAGCTGAGCACCACTGAGAGTGCCATCCTTCAGTTACACAACACCTTCCAGGCACTACAAGCTAGAGTGGAGGGTGCAGAAAGCAAGAATCACCTTAACTACATACGGATTTCAGACATTCCAGAAGGTGCAGAGGGTTCAGCTATAATCTCATTCATTCAACAGCTTCTGAGAACAGCCCATGATCTCGCGGCCACACC
This sequence comes from Neoceratodus forsteri, assembly GCA_016271365.2. Lineage (NCBI taxonomy): Eukaryota > Metazoa > Chordata > Ceratodontiformes > Ceratodontidae > Neoceratodus > Neoceratodus forsteri. Next base: position 93,763,660 of record JADMNL010000023.1, on the reverse strand, counting down.
ATAGCCTGCTCCAAAACTTTGAAGGCCCCCAGGCTGGATGGATATGATGCTGAATTTTATAAGGTAACAAAGGAATAAATTATTCCACCACTGCTCCAGACATTTAACGATACCATACAGGGTGAAACTCCCCCTTCAACTTGGTCTTATGTAGCTGTATCGGTAATTTTAAAACCAGATAAAATTCCCCAACTATGCAACTCATACAGACCAATCTCAGTACTTAATGCAGACTAAGTACTTTAGGAGTATAATGGCCCACAGTCTGCCTTCATTGGTGGGGCTTGATCAGACAGGCTTTGTAAGATCTAGAACGACGACAGATAACACCCGTCATACCCTGCATCTAATATATGAGAAGCAGAGTTGTCATTTACCATCAGCACACCTAAGCCTTGATGCCAAAAAGGCATTTGACCCGATTTCTTGGTCTTTCCTGTACTCTGTTATGGGGAAGCTGGGATTCCCGGTCTCTATGATTCAATTATTACAAAATATATTTACAGCACCACAAGCCTGTGTGAAAGTGGGAGGGCATTATGGCACACTATGGCATGGTACACAACAGGGATGACCCCTTTCACCCCTCCTCTTTGCTTTTTATATAGAACCTCTAGCACAGGCCATTTGAAACCATAGTCAGAAATCAGCTTGGGGGTGAAGAGCATCGAGTGTCATTGTACAGTATCATAGTATCATTGTAATGTGTCAGCAGAAAAGGACCATCCTGGTCCGTCCGGTGTGTCCATCTCCCCCCTTCCCTACTTGACACCAGTGCACAAGGAGCCTATCCTCGGTCTTCTAACCAACCCCATATGTCTATCCCATGCTGTCTTGAATCCCGCCACCATTTTGACACCTATCACCTCCTCAGGTAATTTGTTCCAGGGTTCAACCACCCTCTCAATGAAATAACACCCCCTTACATTACCTATAAATCTTCTGTCTTCCAATCTTAAAGTATGACCTCTTTTTTTTTTTTGTACTTTATTTTTATTGTTGTACATGTATACATACATACATACATACATACATACATACATACATACACACACACACACACACACATAAAATCCATATCGGGGACAGACCACGACACAATAATAAATCTCCATCAGGAGAAACAATAACATTTCCCCTTAATATTTAGGATTAAATGCATCCCCGATATATTGATACTACATAGAGGGGTAGCTAAATATTTTACACAAATTTATATCAAGAGCAAAATTGAGCTGTGAAATGAGCCCATAAGCAGTATGACTGAGTCCTTAGAACTTAAGTCCATAAAAGTCCTAAAAAGCCATGCCCCTCCTGGGGGCTATTGGTGTCATACTATTTAAACTAAAAGTATAAAGCTATAAGTAAGTTTATACCTAAGGCAGCAACATCTTAAAACCTCCACCCAATCCACTTCTTTTCAAAATAACATTCAGGATTTGCTCATCTAAGCACTTTATATTTCTTTTCAAGAGACAAAACCCAACAATTATTAAACTTTTCAAAACAACATGTCTGCATGTTTTAACGTGGGGGACTGGTAATATTGCAATGCTTTAATGCCTTCAGATTAAAGCAGATTCAGGGGCATCCTCGCAGCAAATACAAGATTACTTCAAGTTTAAGATAAAGCTAAAGCTTAGAAAAATCAACTTTATTACATTACAGTTACTTGAAATTCAGTCCTCTGCGTCCGAGTCAGCCTCTCCAGGTTCATGACAACGATCCCGAACTGAAACAAATCTTGAAGCCCATTTCTCGGCTTCAGTAGGGTCAGAGAAGGCCCAAACCTTGCCCTCGTGTACTATTCGCAGTCTGGCAGGAAAGATCATCGAGTGGATGATTGAAGCTTCTCGTAGCACTCTTCTAACCCCATCAGATTTCTTCCTACTGATACGTGTGGCATAACTTAAGTCAGGGAATAAAAAGATATTTTGATCGTCCTGCATTATGGGGCTTGCTTGTCTGGCGAGGCACAGGATTCTGTCCTGAGAACAGACTCCATCCGTGACTAGAAGCAGTGCCCTGGGCTTCTCTGCTGCGTTTTCTCGATATCCTCTTGGCGTGATCCGGTAAGCCTTCTGCAATGAGATATTTAGGCTCTGACCCTCTGGCATTAGTTTTGAGTCCAGCCATTCATGCAAGAACATAAGAAGGTGGTCTCTCTCTATCCCTTCAGGTAGACCCAGGATTCGGGCATGCGGGGAACGGGCTTGATTTTCTAAAGTTTCGAGCCTAACTCTCAGGTGGTGATTCTCCTTCACCAAAAGCGTGGTTGCAGCCGCTGCGGATTTTGCTTGCTGCCTCGCATCTCTCATCTCCACCTGCATCCCTGCCATTGAATTCTCCACCAGAGTGATCCGTGTTGTGAAAGTGTCCATTTTGGAGCTTAAGTCAGAAACAGATGTAATTAATCTTTGCAGCTTAAGACCAATAGAGGACATGGTCTCCTCCAGTTCCAGAAGAGATGCGCGGCCTGCTTCTCTGTCCCATGACTTGCTGCCTGCAGAGTTCCCATAGATTTGGCACTTGTACCACCACCTCTGTCTTTTCTTGGATTCCCCATGTTAGCCTTATGAGGTTCCTTGTTGTATCTGTTGGGCTTATTTCTTAAATTAGCAACCAAAATAGCAGGTTTTGATCTATTTTAGAGCTTTTTATGCAGAGCTATTCCAAGTTGCTGCCTGTCAGCTCGGGCTGCACAGTGCCCCTCCCAATCACGACCTCTTGTTTTAACTCCAACTTTCCTTTTAAAAGAATTCCTTCCCTCACTTTATTTATCCCCTTCATGTATTTAAATGTCTATCATGTCTCCACTTTCTCTTCTAAACTTCAGCGGATACAGATTTAATTCTCTCAGTCTTGTCGCATATGGTTTCCCCTTGCATACCCTGCACCATCTTTGTTGCCCTTCTTTGAACCTTTTCTATTACATCCATGTCCTTTTTTAAATGAGGGCTCCCAGAACTGTGCTCCGTACTCCAGGTGCGGTCTAACCACGGTCTTATATAATGGCATCAGCACCTCCCTCTTCCTACTAGTTATGCCCCTTCTTATGCATACCATCATTCTATTAGCTTTGCCAACTGCCTTACTACATTGGTCACTTACCCTAAGGTTGTTTGATATTGTAATCCCCAGATCCCTTTCCTGTTCTGTTTGCTTTATCTGCTCTCCCCCCAGTGAGTACTTGGCCAGTTGATTTTTACACCCTATATGCATCACCACACACTTCTTTGTATTGAAGTTCAGCTGCCATGTTTCTGACCATTTCTCTGTTATACTCAAATCCCTCCTCATAGCCTCAACCCTGCCTTCAGTGTCGACCCTATTCCATAACTTTACATCATCTGTAAACAGACACATTTTCCCTTCAAGTCCCTCTGATATATTATTAATATATATGTTAAAAAGGATTGTTCCTAGTACAGACCCTTGAGGAACCCTGCTCGTAACCTTCCCTATCCCAGAATGTACATCATTTATCACCACCCTCTGACTTCTATCCTTCAGCCAGTTTTCCACCCATCTAGTTATTTTCTATCCCACCACCAGGCTCTCTGTCTTATCTAGCAGCCTGCGGTGAGGGACACAGTCAAAGGCCTTACTGAAGTCCAGGTAGGCAACATCAACTACCCCTCCTTGATCAACCACCTATGTTACCCCATCAAAATATTCTATCAGATTTGTTTGGCAAGATCTCCCACCAGTGAATCCATATTGCTTTTCATCTAATAGTTTGTTGTCCATTAAGTATTTTACCACGCTTTCCTTTATTAGCACCTCCATCATCTTGCCCACCACTGATGTGAGGCTGACAGGTCTGTAATTCCCTGCCTCCTCCTTGCAGTCTCCCTTGTGCAGTGGTACTACATCTGCCATCCTCCAGTTACTCGGAACACACCCTGTATCCAGGGACAGATTAAATAACTTTGCTAAATGTATTGCCAGCTCATCCCTCAATTCCCTAAGAACCCTTGGATGCATGTTGACAATGTTCTCCTAAACCTATGGGATCTGGAGAAATTCCTTCTTTCAGTGTACTGAATCCTAGATGCATACAGTATGGTGTTAGGTTGTAAATTAAACACTTCGAAAACCGCGGCCCTTACCTTCAACTACCAACCATCACACACAATAAGACATCTCTGCTCATTCCATTGGGATTTAGAGAAACTAAAATGTTTAGGTGTTTATCTCTCAAGAACCCCAAGTAAAGTCTATGATAATAACTACCTTTCCTTCTCGACCCAATTAATACAGGACCTAGCACACTGGAACACCTTACCCGTTGTTATCTCAATATAGCTTGAGAGGCTATGTATGATTACCTACCCCAGGCTTCATATTTATTCCAGAATATACCGCTCTCCCTCTTGCAGTCTATATTCCAACAATGGAATAGGGAGATTTCCAGATTCTTGTGGGCTGGACAATGACCACATGTCTGATTACGGATTATGTGCCAACCTAAGTGTGGGGGAAGGCTTGTCCCTCCCCCACCTACAGCTCTATTATTGGGCAACCCAGATCCGATACATTACTCTGTCAAATGGACACCCCCAAAGCACACTGACATGAAGTGGAGGTGTCGCTACTCACAAACACCAACTTCGTTAAAGTAGTTTACCATACGAACATTAGCCACTGAACCTTCACAATCTCATGGCTCCAGTTTCAAGCCAAGATATGGTACACTATACGCAAAGCATTACACCTCGTCTCCTTCCTCTCCCTAGTCTGCCCCATTCCTTTGCTTCAGGATTTTTTCCCCACCAGCATTGACCCTACCTTCAGGGATTGGGAACATCAGTCTCTCCATTATATATACCAGTTAGTGACTGGAGGGGTCTTCAAGACCTTCACTGAGGCGAAAACTAAGTTTGACCTACATTAGTCAGACTTTTTACAGGTTCTTACACCTTAGACATTACTATGTCTTTCTCTCTCTCATTGGAAGCCCATACTCCAGATTCACACCTGGCATTGATAACCACGATGATAACTATACTCGGAGTGGGATGCTCAGACCATATGATTTCCCTGCTGTATCTACCCCTGGTGGAAACTATGGGAGAGTCCATGCAAGATGTCATGCTGAAGTGGTAGGAGGAGACTGACTCCCATATCTCCACAGAGAATTGGCGGAGGGCATGTCTGAACTCTTCCAAAGTGACTAGCTCCCACCAGTGGAGGAAGTACTCTTGGAACCAACTCATCAGGTACTTCCATGCCCCAGTAATCACCATGCACTATTCCCCCGCTGGAACAGCAACTTGCTGGTGACAACGTGGGAAACTACAAGTCCATCATACACAAGTGTCAGGGTCTTGTTTGGTACACTTACCTTTCTTTCAATTGCTGCAAAGTGAATTGGAGGAATTGTTTGGGACACCATTTCCACTGACAGCTGAGGTTTTGCTCTTGCTTCAGTACCCTCGAGGTTTCTGGAACTCTCACATGAGGTACCTATTGAGTAATCTACTCAAAGCTGCCAAGAAAGTTATTACCAGAGCCTGGCTTACCCCACAAGTGCCCACCATGGCAGCTTGGAGGTCCGCCGTTAACCAGATATACCGCATGGAGAAAATAACACAAACTTTCAGTGGGTGGCAGATAATACATGGGGGTTTAAAGAAGTGGAAAACAGTTTCACATAGCTGGGTATTAAGGTGGGGCAGGATCTGTCTGGGCCTTACAAGCTAAACTGTGGCCCCAAAGTAGCAGTAGTAGATAAAAATAATCGGATCTTTTGCAACAGTTTGTTCCCTGTGCTCTGTTGAGCACTTACCTGGTAATCGTTCTTGTTTTTGCTGTACTATCACCCCATAATTTGCTTCATTTTTCTTCGTTTTTGTTTGTACTTCTCCTACCCGCCATGTTGAACTGGAACCTTCTGCTGCCAACCTTACATGCTTATGACTTAAGTACTACACAGGGACACTGGGAATGTGCTGCACAGGGTCCCACTGTAGTAAACAGAAGACATGAAACAATGTGAGGGCAGAGCTTGGTTGCAAATTAGGCACCAACCATATTTACTGTGGATCCACAACAATGGAAATTTTAAATATCTAAAAAACTAAAGATTGCTAGAAAAAAATATTTACAGATATGGAAACTAGAACGATGGCTGCATGCTTCCAGCCAAACAGTAGAATTTTAATAATCACTTCCCGATTATCCAGTACTGCTGCTTTAAGGGATATATTAGTGGAACTGGAGAGATGGCATACTTTGCTTATATCTTAGATTGGCCACATAAATCTTCTTAAAATGAACATATTCCCACGTATTATATATGTTATGCAAATGCTCCCAATGGGGTTATTGAAAGGGGACACCAAGAAGCTGGAGCAGGTATTCAGCAAGTTTATATGGCAGAGCAAACACTCTAGAATGAGTTTGAAATGGCTAAAGGGGAGTACAGCTAGGGGAGGATTAAATTTTCCTGATATTAAGGAGTATTTTTTGTCCATCCAACATAGATACGTGCAGGATTGGGTTAATGGGTGGGTTGGAGACCTGCTGGGTGGGTTTGGAGGAGGAGGCTGCAGCTCGACTATCAGCCTATTTAGATCCAGGGGGGAAATGGGCATATGGTAGGATTAAGAATAGAAATCCCTTGGTGGAGCTCACTCTGGAAGCCTGGGAACTGACGAGGAGATGAAGAGGGGCAGGGAAAGATCTCACATGGTTAATTTCTATGTTGATAATCCATCTTTTCTGCCAGGACTTGGGGATTCTGGTTTCTGCTGATGGGACAAGAGAGGGGTACAGTGTCTGGGAGTCTTATGTATATCAGAAGGGATTAAATTTTTTGAAGAACTTTGGGATCAACTTGCAATTCCTGCCACAGATAGACAGATAAAAATATCTTCAAGTCCGCACATTTGGGCAGAGTAGGAATAGAACTTTGGCAGATGCATCTATTCTGGGCCCATTGGAAAGGACAGTGGTTCAGGTGCACTCCTCTCCTAGGGGGATGGTAGTTCGGATGGTGGACCAAGACAGAGACTTAATGGGGAAAGGTAAAAAGTTGTGGGTGTGGGATTTGGGGAAACAGATTTCAAAGGACAGCTGGGCCACTATAATTGGAACCCATATGGGATTATCGATCTGTAATAAGTATAAAGAATCACAATTTAAATTCTTATACATAGAAAGATAGAATTTGATGGCAGATAAGGACTGCTTGGCCCACCAAGTCTGCCCATTTCCCTACCTAACGGATTAGCTGCAGATCTTAGTTAACCAACAGCCTACTTCCTCCTACTCCCCCCACAAGAATTGCCTTATGTCTGTCCCATGCATTCTTGAATTCCCCCACTGTTTTTGACTCCATGACCTCCTCAAGAAGGCTGTTCCATGTATCCACCACCCCCTCTGTGAAGAAATACTTCCGCACATTACCTCTGAGCAGTCGGCCCTCTATCTTCAAATTGTGCCTCCTTATTCTTGCACATCTCTTTCTGAAAGATGCTGCCCTCTTGGACTTTGTTGATTCCCTTGAGGTATTTGAAAGTTTCTATCATATCCCCCTTCTCCCTCCTTTCCTCGAGGCTATACATCTTAAGTTCCTTTAGTCTCTCTTCATATGTCTTCTGATGCAGATCCTGCATCATTTTGGTTGCCCTCCTCTGGACAGCCTCCATCCTATATCTTTGCGGAGATGGGGTCTCCAGAACTGTATACAGTACTCCAGATGTGGTCTTGCCAACTGTCTGTACAGAGGGCCAACAACTTCCTGCTTTCTACTGGTGATGCCTCTCCCTATGCATCCCAGTATCCCCCCAGCCCTCCTTACTGTCTTCTCACATTGCTGACTCACCTTTAGGTCATCTGATATGACTACCCCCAGGTCCCTTTCCATTTTTGTTATTGTTAGTATCTCACCCCCCATTGTGTACTCTTTCCCTGGGTTTTTATTTCCCCAGGTACATTACTTTGCACTTCTTTGCATTGAATCTAAGCTACCATACATTTGACCATTCCTCCAACCTTGCCAAGTCATTTTTCATCCTTTCCACCCCACCTTGTATATCAACCCTGTTGCAGATCTTTGTGTCATCTGCAGGGACCCTGGATTTCCATTTTTACCAGTAACACCGGTATCAATCATGGAATCCTGCTTGGTTTGCGGATTTTTTAATTCTTGTAGCAGTTCCTCACAGAAATTGCATGTCACTGCACAGAATCTAAGATTTCAGCAACTTTTTTTTTTTGTTTTTTTTATTTTCATTTTCTATGTCCCCTTCTCACAGCATCATTCTTCACTTTTCAGAGATCCCTAGGCTGGGTATCCCCCAGTTTCACCCCCAGGTAATGCTCAGGAGCTGCTGAGGGCCTGCCCCTATCCTGCCTGGATTGTACCCCCCGTCACCACTCAACACTCTCTTAGTGTATGTCAGGCAGCCCAGTGGGTCCCTCATGGAGCCTGGTTATGAAGTCTGGGGCACCTGGGTCCCTTCTGCCAGTGGCCAATGTGGGGTGATTGTTTCTGGTTTTCTGGTATTTGTCCCTGAGGGCACCGGCACTAGAGGAGATCCAAGAAGGCAGGTTACATAGAGACATGCCACTGCTCCAGATCCTGGCTAGCATCCTCCCCTCCTGATCACTCTGCAGCACCATTGTACCACCACCCGTGGTCACACAGGTGGTGGTAAAGCAGCAGGACCTGCAGCCCACCCTCCACAGAGGAGGAGAGCAGTCCCCCAGGTGCTCAATCCAACTCCCCTGGCCAGACCTCCAGCAACCCGAGTTCACTTCTGACCCTGGGTCACTGGCATTGCAAGCAATAGTGCTACCACAGCGCCAGCGGGCCGACCTAGATTTCAGCATCTTAAAATGAATGCTGTTGAGCTTTGCATGCTTTCTGCTTTGCTGCATATAGAGTCAGTAAGGATATCACCTGCACTGCTTTGTTGTAATCAGCCATTCAGTTTAACCACACATGCCTAGTGGTTAGAGTAACAAAAAATGATTGAACTGGGTACATCCAGCAGACTTGGGGTTGATTCCCACAACCTCTGCTTGCATACTGTGTGACTCCAAGCAAGTCACTTAACCTCCCCAGTGCTTCTAGGTCACTCCTGAAAACAGGCAGTTCTACGTAGTGGGCCTTACCTGCTTTACAAAGAATATAACAAGCATTTGTCAATGCCGAATGTTTGCTTGCTGGCATTGGCAGTGGTAGTGTAGAAGTTACAGAGCTGCGTAATAGGAATGGCAGTGAAGTATTGAACTGAACCCCACCACCATCCTGCAGAGAGTGACAGGCATTGGGGTGTGCCTTTGGGTCGTCAGGCATAGCGGCCACGCCATTTCACCACACCCCACCCTGCAGACACTGACAAGTGTCACGGTGTTCCTTGGGGTCTTTGGCCCTTATGCGCACCCCATTCCATTAGGAAATACGGTGAGATGGGTGCGATATAGGAGAATGGGGTGAACTTTGGGGCCGAAGAGTCCAAGGCATACCTCGATGCCTCTCACTGGCTGCAGGGTGTGGAATGGTATGAGCATTACAGGCAAGAATCACAAGTCACACCCCTGATGCCTGTCATTCTCTACAGGGTTGGGCGTTATGGTTGGAAACCCTAATACCTCAGGCATTTGCTGGTATTTTCACTCCAAATGTTCAACATGGTTTTGTGACCCCACCTCATGAACAGGGGGAATATCAGTTTGTTAACCGAAAGCTGCTTATGCACAGTGACTACGGCATTTAGCACCACAGGTGCAAAAACTTTCCGAACAGGATGTAAAAAAATGACAGCTGTACTGCTTATGGGGAGGTGTAAAAAATGGCAATGTTGCAAATCTGCAGTAAAAATATTTAAAAATATGGTGAAGTCACGAGCGTACATAGAAAGTGTGCAATGCACACCCATAATATAATTAGGTTGGGGATTTTTTTACAGCAGATTGTCAACTCAGGCATTTTGGTGCCTCCGATCATGAACAGTGTCACTGTGATTTTCTTTATCTGTCCCGAACAATGATTTCCCACAGCGACCATGCATCTCTGCGCTGAAAGTGTGAAAACACACTTCGGCCATGTTGTGAAAAATGACAGCTGTACTGTAAATAAGGAAGTGTGGAAAAATGCCACTGGTGAAAATCGGGACTTAAAATATTACAAAGTCATGAACCTACGAGGGTGCGTGGAAACTGCGCAATGCTCACTCGTAACACAGTCATTTTATGGACTTTTGTCACCAAATTTTCAACATAGCCATTTTAAGACCTCTGCTCATGAACAGAGTAACTGTGATTTTCTTAATCTGTCCCAAACATTGCTTTCGCACACCAACAGCACCATTGTGCGCTACATGTGCGTAAACACATTTTGGGCGGCATATGAAAAATGGCAGCTGTACTGTTCATAAGGAAGTGTAATAAAATGGCAATGTTGAAAATCTGGAGTGAAAATATTAAATTCGTAAACTTATGAGCATGCATAGGAACTGCGCAACGCACGCTCGTAAAACAGTCATTTTTAGGAATTTTTTCACCAAATTTTCAACATAGCCATTTTAAGACCTCTGCTCATGAACAGTGTCACTGTGATTTTCTTAATGTGTCTCATACATTGATTTCGCACATCGACTGCACCATTGTGCACTACATGGGTGGAAACATTTTGGGTGAGATGTGAAAAATGACAGCTGTACTACTCATAAGAAGGTGTGGTAAAATGGCAATGTTGAAAATCTGGAGTGAAAATATTGAAAATTCGTGAACTAACGAGCGTGCGTAGGAACTGTGCAACGCACGCTCGTAAAACTGTCATTTTTTGGAATTTTTCCACCAAATTTTCAAAATAGGCTTCTTGAGAGACCACCTTATGAACACTGGCAGTGTCGTTTTGTTAATCAGTCCTGAAAGGTGATTTCGCGCAGTGACTGCAAAATCACCCTTCGGACCCGAATAACGCAGTGACAGTGACAGCATTCATGAGAAGGGGTCCCAAAAACCCCATGTTGAAAATTTGGTGCAAAAATTCCAAAAAATGCCTGAGATATGCAACAAAGTTGAAAACCCCCTATCTAGCCCATTATACAGCTTACCGGCATTTCCTCAGTTCGCGGTTGGCTTTGAAGAGTGCAGACGTGTGCCCGGTCCACTGAAGATCGTCGCACCGAGCTCCAGAGGTACGTATGGGGTGGGGGTGTGTGGGGAGGCAGGGTGCGCAGTGGGTGGGCGCGGGTTGTGGGGAGGGGGGCAGGAAGACTGAGTGGGACCGTTTTTTTCCTTACAGGTTTTTAAAAAGCAAAAAAGACGATGCGGGATGTTTGCCACACTGGGGTGGGCTCCCAGCATGGCAGAAGGACGGCTGGGGGCGTGGAGCTGACAGGGGGTTGGGCACCCGTCGGCCATGGTATTGTTGCCACGCTGGGGTGGGCTCCCAGCGTGGCACCATGCTCTCGGGAGAGCAGTGAAGCCGACGAGGATTGGGCACCCCTGCAGCAATACGATTGAGTTGCCACGCTGGGGTGGGCACCCAGCATGGCATTTGGAAAACTTTGGGAAGCAACTACAGCCAACGGGGATTGGGCACCCCTGCGGCTATAGAGTGTGTGGGGGGGGAAGCACGCAGTATCGCGTGTGTGTGTGTGTGCGCTGCTGTGTGTGTGTGTGTGGGGAGCTGCGCATGAGCAGGCGATATCTTATCGCTGCTCACTGAAGCGTAGCTCCCCCTTTCAACTGTATGCCACTGCATTTTGGAGCTTGTCATAGACAGCTCCAGCATGCATTGGCGGACAGGGGCCGCGCCTGCCAACACACTGACTGAATTGGAGGAGGGGGTGACACACCTCCGAAAACTCGGATGATGGCACTATGTTTCTTGCACATGCGTGCAAGCAAACATAAAAAAATACCAATATATGTTTACTACATCATAGAATAATATTCAGGGCACTGTGTAATTTACCCGAGTTTTACTTTGGCTGCAATGATTTTGTATAGGTAAAGATAAATGTTCAGATACATTTTATGTGTTTTATAAGCTTGTTTTTGGATTTTAGTGAGGGTTTTTATTGTATTCTTTGCATATAAGCATCTAGGTTGTAGATTGCTAAACACAGGATCACTGTTAACACTAGCTTATTCAAGTTTATAGTAAGTAGGGCCATCCAAATCCTCAGTTGTTTGAATGAAAACTAGTCTGAATGAAAGTATTTTCACAAAGAAGAAACTGCTTTACTACTTATGAAAAGACTTCACAGTCAGTATCCCATTTAGGTGAATGGGATCATTTGAACCTTTTCTCCCACCTGTTGTTTCAGCCTCTGTGACAACAAAAAGTTTTCTGATAGACTGCTTCAACAAAAAGCAAATGTTAAGTATTTAAGTGTACTTATGTTTGGCCAGTGGATTTTGAAAGCACAGTCAATGACATACAGAAGGTAAGACCTCAGGGGCTGTATGATGCTGGTGGGAAGAGTGGTGCTCAATTCACATCTGAACAAAGACATGAAAACTGGGAGACACCCTTTTCATGGACACCAAAAAAAAAAAAGCATCCACATGTTTGGGAGATGCATGAATCCATTTGAAGGTCCTCCACTAATTACTTGTGGCTTTTTAGGTGAAGACACTTAATTTCAAAGAAGCAAATTCAAGCAGTTTTTTTTTTTTTGCTCCTCCTACCCCCTGGCCATCCACTCCTTCAGGCCTACCAAGGCCCCCTACCACTGCTGCTGGTCCCGACCACCATCCACTGCCCCTTACTGTTGTGCTACCAGGTAACCCAAAGTAACCCTTCACTGAGTGGGCCCCTATCCCTCTGGGAGGCTACTAGGGGAGGCAAATTGCCCCAAAGAGCTTCCTGTGTATCCTGGGCATGGCAGGGGTCAAAACGGACACCTGTCTGGGGTTGCCAACTTATGGAGGGACCAGCAGCCATCCTTCAGTTGGCCAGCGGCTGTTTTACCATTTTCTTGGGAGCGTGACAGGCCACATGATGTTAAGGCACAAGCCAACATCCGTCACGCTCCCTCCCGCAGTGAGGGCCGATGTGTTGTCGTGCCTCTGGCCTCCACCAGGGGCCAGCAAATGCTGAGCTGTGAACCCACCCTCCCTCCCAGGAGAAGGTGAGTGGTTGTTGGACACTCAAGCCTTCACCCACCAACTGGCCCTCCAACACACAAGTCTGTTCTCTAACCCTGGTCAGCGGTGTCACAGGCAGAAATCCAATTCAGGCAGTTAAATTATAGATGGGAAAAAACAAAGGTAGTCCACCTTAGCAGTGGTGGTTCAGATTAATTCATATCTGTGTTCTAAAGCTGCCATCACACCTAAGGGATGGGGCCACAATGCTGCTGCTTCTGTCATACCTGAGGGAGGGAGGTCATAGTGCTGTTGGTGCTGCCATCGCACCTGAGGGATGGGGCCATAGTGCTGCTTTAATCACACCTTAGGGATGGGGGCTGTAGTGTTGCTGCTGCCATCACATCTTGTACCTAAAATAACTTTAAATTGGTGCAAGGATGGAAGGATATGTAACAGTGGAACTCAAAATTGCTAAAATGCATGTTATCAGAGTTAAAAATTGTTAAATAAAGTACACAAAACCAAACACCGGTAAAACTGGAATTTGACTTAGCAGACACCGGTGACAATACCGTTTTTTACAATGTGCAAAATGGAATATGCCCTTTCTCAATCCCGGTAAACCAGTGTCCCTGGTATCTGCAAAGAGACATACTTTCCCTTCCAGTCCCTACAGATTATACTGACCCCCAGTTATAGTTTACAAATTCCATCCAGCAGTGTCCCCTATGTGTGGTCACTGTAACAGCACCTTGGGCACCTGTGTTCACTATTTTGGGAATGTGGGGATCTCCACTCCTTCTGGGTCACAAATTGCAGAAGAGGTGTCAAATATTTTTAATGTGCAGGTTGCAGACATGGCTGTCTCTCCACTATTTGAAGCCAAGGATCTGGGGCAGGACGGATGGGAACTGTACCACCAGCCTAATAGGTTACTACTAGTTTTGGCCCATCAGTGTATTCAAAACACTGGGGTCTCCCCTGTCAAACCCACTGTAGCCCAGTAAAAGACACTGATCTTACAGATTTTGGTTCTGGAGCGGCTGACTTAAATGCTACAGGTGGTTCCAAAGAAGGAGACCGCACTCCTGTTGATTTCAGGCAGTGCAGCTGCAGGGTGGCTACCCCAGAGTAAATGAACAAGTCCAAGGTAATGACAATAGACAGGCATATAAGAATAAATAGACACAGGTCAGATATGAATGAATTTGAGCCAATGTACTATTGCATTATTCCATATATAACCTTCATTTTGGGGGTGATGCTTATAAATCAGTGTTTATATATATTAAGTGTAACACAGTGAGGGGGGTTGTGTTGCACTGGGATCTTGTAGGCGGGGATATGAGCACACTTTGCACCACGACACAGGATATTCAAGGTAACACAGCACTATGACTGTATGTTTATTAGTAAAAATGCTGAGAGAGGTACATTCAAAAATAACGCAGGATGCAAACAAAACAAAAAGAAAATAATACCTGGCTCTTTGTTGAGTGCTACCTACACAGTGATTTTTCTAGTTCCCTGTCTATAGCCCAGATAGCTAAGCTATTTCCTGGGGCAAACAAACAAAATCAGAAAAGAGTCTCTCAGTCCGTGTTTCAAACGAAGGTCATTTACCAGTGTTGGGCTTTCAGCCAGTCCAAAGTCAAGATCCAATTCGTAGTCACACGCCAAACAAAAGGTCAAAGCCGAGAAGTCAGTTGATTCAAATTTCTCTTTCTTTCTTTCCTTCCTTCTTGCTACAAATGCTCACCAGCCACCCTCCACGCCTGTTTCCTAATCAGGTACTGAGAGAGAGCAATTGTTTGGGCCTTCTGTTTTATGCAGGCAGTCACTCTCCTGCACCTGTTCTTAATCAAGCACTCAGCTAGTTGGAGCTGTGGTGCAATGCCTTCTGGAGCTTGTGGTGTGTACACCATGCTTTGTAGTCCTGGCAGAGAGAAAATGGAACAGACGTGCTGGGAGATAACACCCTTCCACAACTCTTCCCAGTGCTGTGTTACATACTTTCCCCCTCAGCTTAGCCCCCTCGGGCTGAGTGGCAGCAGAAAAGAAGGAGTGGATCCGGAAAAGAGCATCTGCATTCCCATGCTTGGCACTGGCACGGTGAACAATCTGAAAATCAAAGGGCAGTAAACTTGAGCTGGCCCGCTGGTGCAGCGGTAGGGTTACTGCTCGCGACGCCAGCGACCTGGGTTCGGGAGCGGACTCGGACAGCTGTAGGGCCGGCTGGGGGGAGGATTGAGGGCCCAGAGGCTGCTCTCCTCCTCCTCCGGGTGGGGTGGGATGCGGGTCCCACTGCGATACTGCCACCTGGGTGACCACGGGTGGAGGTGCAGCGAGGACCGCACGTAGCAGGGAGGGAAGATGTCTGCTGGGAGCCGGAGCATTAGCATGTTGTGACGTGCGTCGTTCCTAGGCTCTCCTTGCGTGCAGACGTCCCATGGGGATGGGTGAAAAAGGAAAATACCCTCTGGTGCTCCCTGTAGATGGAGCTTCAGGCCCCAATCCCAGGGCCCCTGCAGGCACGGGTGACAGATCCCCGATGAAATCACAGACGCTCGGGGTGGTGGAAGGGGAGCCCCACCTCGTACCCACCTGGGGTCAAACCAAGGCTACGTGGGGGGATGACTGCACCCGATGCCGACAGACGAGCAGGGATGCACAATGCTGTTGAAGACTCCTGAAGGTGAGGAAGTACCAGGGTGAGAAGGGGGCATAAAAAAAAAAAGGGGGCTGTAAACTCAGAAACCATCGGGTAACATGAGCATTCTTTTCCTTAGCCTGTCTCATCCACGTCAGGGGAGCGTGATCAGTAACAAGAAGAAACTTACTGCCCAGCAGGTAATACTTCAGAGACTCAAGTGACCATTTGATCGCCAGGCATTCCTTCTTCACCATGGCAAAGTGACCTTCACGCGGCAACAGCTTGCGGCTCAAGTATATTATCGGGTGTTCTTCACCATTAATGTCCTGTGACAGGACTGCACCCAGACCCGTGTCAGATGCATCAGTATGTACGATCATGGGTTTGGAGAAGTCAGGTGAATTTAGGACAGGAGAGGCACACAGTGCCAGTTTCAAGCAACAGAAAGCTTTGTCCGCTTCAGGAGTCCATTTCACCATGTTAGGTTGGCTGTTACATGTGAGGTCACTGAGGGGGGCTGCTATAGTAGCAAAGTTTTGAATAAACCTTCTGTAATAGCCTGTGAGTCCCAAAAATGCCCTTACTTGTATTCTATTGACCGGTTGTGGTCAATCTTGAATGGCAGCAACTTTTTTTTCTTGTGGCTTTATAAGACCTCTTCCTATTGTATAACCCAAGTACTGTGCTTCACTCACCCCAAGGTACATTTTTGAGTTGGCTGTGAGCCCTGCCTTCTCGGAGTGATTTACGTCACAGCTTGCAGTTTCTTCAAGTGGCTGTCCCAGGTGTAACTGTGAATAATGACATTGTCTAAATAAGCAGGCAGCATACTCTGAGGTAGGTGCAGCACACGGTCCATCAGGTGTTGAAATGTGGCTGGGGCTCCATGTAAACCAAAAGGAAGCATTGTATATTGATACAAGCCATCAGGGGTGGCAAACGCAGTCTTCTCTCTGGCAGCTTTTGTCAAAGTGACTTGCCAGTAGCCTTTCGTCGGGTCAAGAGTGCTAATGAAGCGGGCTGTTCCCAGTCTTTCAATGAGTTCATCTACTCGCGGCATTGGGTATGCATCAAAAGCTGAAATCTAATTCAGTTTTCTGAAATCACTGCAGAATCTGATTGATCCATCGGGTTTTGGGACAAGCACTATGGGGCTAGACCAGACACTGTGAGATTCTTCAATTATTCCCAGATGTAACATCTTTTTAACCTCTTCCTTTATTGCAATTCGGAGTGCTTCTCGTAAACGATATGGCTTGAGGTGTACCCATTTCCCTGGTGGGGTCACAATGTCATGAGTGACGAGTCAAGTGCTGCCGGGCAGATCAGAGAACACATCTTTATTTCTGTCGAGGAAATCGAAGATGTCTTGTTTCTGACTTGGTGCCAGCTCTCCAACCGTCACTGAATCTCTGGGGTTTTCCTCATCTGGACAGGGGTTTGTTTCACTCCAGAAGACATCACGGTCCACCCATTTTTTCAACAAATTGTTGTGATATATTTGTTCAGGCTTTCGTCTACCCGGTTGTTTTACCTTGTAATTGACTTGGTTTATTTTTCAAGTACCTCTAGGGTCCTCTCCAGGTGGCCAGAACTTGCACTGGAGGTGGGGACAAGCACCAACACTCTGTCACCGGGCTGAAACTCTCTGGGTGCTACGGGACGGTTGTAGGCTCTACTTTGAGCTTCTTGGGCCTTTTGCATATGTTCCTTCACGATGGGCATTATGGCATTAATGCGCTCTCTCATCCCTTCCACATGTTCAATGATGGTTTGGTGGGGGGCAGGGTTGGTGCTCCCATGTCTCTTTTGTTATGTCAAGGTGACTTCGTGGGCAGTGGGCAGACAGCAGTTCAAATGGGGAAAATCCTGTGGATGCTTGGGGCACTTCACGGATGGCAAACATTAGATATGGCAGCAACTGGTCCCAGTTCCATCCATCTGTCTCCATGTTTTTTTAATCATACTCTTTAATGTTTTATTGAATCTTTCAACGAGCCCATCTGTCTGTGGATGATACACGGATGTGCACAGCTGTTTGATTTGGAGGAGCTGGCACAAATCCTTCATTATTCTGGACATGAAGGGTGTTCCTTGGTCAGTGAGGATTTCCTTGGGTATCCCGACTCGGGAAAACATCTGCATTAGTTCTCGGGCGATACTCTTGGTTGTCGTGTTCTGCAGGGGAATGGCTTCAGGGTATCTGGTAGCATAGTCTACTACCACCAGGATATACTGAAACCCTTTTGCAGACTTCACCAAGGGTCCTACCAGGTCCATGACAGTCCGCTCAAAGGGTGTTTCGATGATTGGCAGAGGAACTAATGGATTTCGGAAAGAGGGTTGTGGAGCTCTCTGCTGGCACTCTGGACAGGAGCGACAATATTGTTCCACTTCAGCATGGACCTCCGGCCAAAAGAAAAGATTCAGCAGTCCCTCTTTTGTTTTATCCATTCCCAGGTGTCCTCCCAAGAGGTGGCTAAGAGCCAAATGCATTACAGTGCGCCGAAAGGGCTGGGGCACGAGCAGCTGCTCTGTCAGTATGTTGGCTGTTTTGTGTACTTGATACAGCAAGTTGTTGTTCATAGCAAAGTGTGAGTAGGGGAGGGGCTGGTCAGGGTTGAAGGGCCTCCCATCCACCACTTTCACATTTCCTCTGGCATGCTGAAGTGTGGGATGTTCCAGCTGTGCTGTCCCAA
This sequence comes from Neoceratodus forsteri, assembly GCA_016271365.2. Lineage (NCBI taxonomy): Eukaryota > Metazoa > Chordata > Ceratodontiformes > Ceratodontidae > Neoceratodus > Neoceratodus forsteri. Next base: position 93,745,249 of record JADMNL010000023.1, on the reverse strand, counting down.
ATCTTCCTCTGTACTATGCCCATGCTGGTGTGAAGAAATTGCCCCCTTCTAAGTCCTCTGGAGTGTCTTCTATGACATCTGCTCCTCCGTCTTCCTCATCATTGTCTTCTCCCATGAAGACTTGTACCATTGGTGTTGACGTATTTTTTTTTCTCCAGGGTTGGCGGACACTGTATACACTTTGTCGTCCTCATTGTCTTTATCTTCCTCCTTGTCTTCCTCATTGTCTTTGTCTTCCTCTTTGTCTTCACCTTTGTCTTTGCCCATGTCTTCATGGTCTTTATCCTCCTTTTTGTCTTTGTCTTTTTCTTGTTTCCAAAGTCTTTGGAAGAATGGACAGTCTCGTCCTAACAACACAGGGAAAGGCAATTGCTTCACCAGTCCCACTGTTCCAGTAAACACACCTTCCTTTGTTTTTATTTCAAGGTGTGCTGTGGGATATGTCTTGGTGTCCCCATGGATGCATGTGATGGAAATGGGGTTGTTGTCACTCACTTGGCTGATGGGTGCTAAAGAGGGGCTGACTAGTGTCACCATACTGCCGGAGTCCAACAATGTGTCCACTTCCTGGTTCTGGATTTGGACTGGACTGATGCGAGGAGGCTGACTATGATTCCCCAGGAGGACAGTGATGACATTACACTGTTTGGACAGGGTTGCTTCTATTTGCATTGGCTCATCTTTCTTAGGACAGTTCCAAGAAATGTGTCCTGGTTCTCCACATGTGAAACAGGTTCTGGTATCTCGGTCCATCACTCCCCTTTTTGCTTCAAACGAGTTCTGGCGCCCTCTGCTGGTGCTGCAGTCATCTGGTCCCCTGGCTCTTTCTCTACCTTCCGGCTGTGTTGTGCGGTGGATGGCTCTCTTGTCTTGCTCCCGCTGGGTTCTCTTGTCAGAACTGATCCTTTCAGGTCTGGTAGTCTTTAAGAGCTCAGCTGTAGCGTAATACCTTTCCACAAGGTCTACCAGGCCCTCTGCTGTGCTAGGGTTGCCTTGACTGATGTTTTTTTTTAAATCATAGGGCAGCCCTCTGGTGAAGTGATCCAGCACCACCCTTTCCACCACTGCGGTAGACGTCAGGATTTCAGGTTGCAGCCATTTTCGTGCTAAGAGGATCAGATCAAACATCTGTGAGTGGGGAGTTTTCTCTGGTTGAAATGTCCATGAGTGGAATCGCTGAGCTCTCACTGTTGTTGTTACTCCTAGGCGTGCAAGGATTTCCTTTTTCAACTTGTCATAGTCATCAGCGTCCTCTGGTTCAAGGTCATAATATGCCTTCTGTGCATCACCACTGAGGAAGGGGGCCAGATTGCCAGCCCACGTGCTTTGAGGTCATTCTTCTCTATTTGCAGTCCTTTCAAAAGTTTTCAGATAGGCTTCCACATCATCACTGGCTGTCATCTTCTGCAGGAAATGTCCAGCTAAAATGGAAGATGCACCTGCTGGTCGGGCTTCCTTCCCTTTTGCCACCTCTGCGGCAAGCCGCTGTAGCTCCAAGTTCAACATCTGTTGTCCCCTCTGTTGCTCTTCCAGCAGCAGTCTGTTGGTCTCCGTCTGTTGTTGGTTTGTGGCTTGCTGGACCAGGTTCTCTTGTATAAGCTGCTGCAGTAGGTTCTCCATGGCTGTTTCAGTGTGTTAGTGTTGTTGTTATCCACATAACCCTGCCCGCATTCTCCACCACTCTAACACAGTGAGGGGGGTTGTGTTGCACTGGGATCTTGTAGGTGGGGATATGAACACACTTTGCACCACGACACAGGATATTCAGGGTAACACAGCACTATGACTGTATGTTTATTAGTAAAAATGCTGAGAGAGGTACATTCAAAAATAATGCAGGATGCAAACAAACAAAATAAAATAATACCTGGCTCTTTGTTGAGTGCTACCTACACAATTCATTTTTTAGTTCCCTGTCTATAGCCCAGATAGCTAAGCTATTTCCTGGGGCAAACAAACAAAATCAGAAAAGAGTCTCTCGGTCCGTGTTTCAAATGAAGGTCATTTACCAGTGTTGGGTTTTCAGCCAGTCCAAAGTCAAGATCCAATTCGTAGTTGCGCGCCAAACAAAAGGTCAAAGCCGAGAAGTCAGTTGATTCAAATTTCTTTCTTTCTTTCTTTCTTTCTTTCTTTCTTTCTTTCTTTCTTTCTATTTCTTTCTTTCTTTCTTTTCTTCTCTCTACAAATGCTCACCAGCCACCCTCCATGTCTGTTTCCTAATCAGGTACTGAGAGAGGAGCAATTGTTTGAGCCTTCTCTTTTATGCAGGCAGTCACTCTCCTGCACCTGTTCTTAATCAAGCACTCAGCTAGTTGGAGCTGTGGTGCAATGCCTTCTGGAGCTTGTAGTGTGTGCACCATGCTTTGTAGTCCTGGCAGAGAGAAAATGGAACAGACGTGCTGGGAGATAACGCCCTTCCACAACTCTGCCCAGTGCTGTGTTACATAAGTAAATACAAGTTGAATTAAGTCTGGATAGTCAATAGCACTCTTGTAGTTAATTGTTGATTTCATTTTTTGATCCTCTGTTTTTGTATTAATGCAAGAGTTACATTTTTAGCCAATCAGGAAGTTAATGAACTATTATGATGTCAGGAGGGAGGTGAATTTAAATGCAGTACTAAATTGTGTTCATCAGCCCCTTGGAAGCCTCAGTGGGAGGTGAAGCGCTGGGCTGTTTACTTGCTCAGTGAGCTTTATATACCAGAGAGTGCACCTGAATAAAGGGACCTCACAGTATCTTCAAATGGCTGTTGTAGACATTTATTTATTTCCTTGTGTGCAGCTGACCTTGGACTTGTTCATTTACCTGCTACGGGGCAGGGAGGAGTTCTTTTGGGGATGGGGAAAATGAAAAAAATACTCACCTTAGTAACTGTATTTCTTCTAATGGAGTCTTGCTGTATTCTGACAATTTGCAGTTAGCTCCAGCTCTTGAACTGCCCCGGAGAGTGAAGGGTTAATTTCTATGCCAGGCATAGAACAGTGGGCTCGAGCTCAGTTGAAAACTCTGTCTGTGTCCTTTCAAGCCCAAACCGTCAGATTCTTACAAGCTAAAACTCACTGACTAAATGTGGAAATTGTAAAAACTCCTAGTAGCCAACTGGCAACAAAGACTTTGGATTCCCCAAAGGACTCAAGTTAGGAAACCCAAAGAACCAAAAACCAGATAATAAGAACAAAAAACTCTTAATTAAACAATTATAATGCACCCCACACAACAGGAGTGGGGAAAAGACACCCCAGGGGTGCAACATTGCACCTGCCCACCCACTTCCCAAAAACAGGTTCTGAGAGGGGAGGCAGGGAGGGAGGTCAGAATACAGCAAGACTCCATTAGAAGAAATACAATTACTAAGGTGAGTAATTTTTTCTTTTAACAACATGAACTCTTGCTGTATTCTGACAATTTGCAGACTACCAAGCAGTACCTCCAAGGAGGAGGAGGGACAGAATCTACTTTGGGTATAGGCTCTGAAGCACTGCTGTGCCAAACCTAGCATCACTCCTAGCCTGGATATCCAGAGAGTAATGCTTGGTAAAGGTATGAACTGTTTTCCAGGTGGCTACTTGACAGATTTCTAACAAAGGGATATCCCTAGCTGTAGCCAGAGATACAGCTGTACCTCTAGTGGAATGAGCCCTCAGGCCTGAGGGAACAGTTTTTCCCAGCTTTTCATAGCAGAATTGAATACAGGACAAAATCCACCTGGCAATGGTTCTCCTGGTGGCAGGTTTTCCCTTACCTACTTCCCCATAAGTGAGGAACAACTGAAGGGAGTCAAACCTGTGACCCTTTGTACATTCTATGTAGTAACTAAGGGCCCTTTTAACATCTAAACTGTGTAGCCTCCGGTTCCCCTGAGGAGGTGTGATCAGTGAAGAACACGGGAAGAGACATAGAATGATTTAAATGGAAATCAGAAACCACTTTAGGTAGGAACCTTCTATTGGTTCTAAGGACCACCTTATCTCTATGGAAGGAGATGAAGTCAGGCTCCACTGACAGGGCTTGCCATTCACTGATACGTCTGGCAGAAGTAACAGCAACCAAAAACACAGTTTTCCAAGTCAAGTACTTGAGATCTGCTGAGGACATAGGTTCAAAGGGGGGTTGCATAAGCTGAGCAATACAAATATTCAAATCCCAGGCAGGAGCAGGATCCCTAAAAGGATGATTGGTATGAAGCAATCCTTTAAAGAATTTACAGAATACAGGGTGAGATGACAGAGAGGAAGACTTCCCCACTGACAGAAAAGCAGAAGCAGCTGACAAATGAACTTTGAGAGTAGCTGGTTTGAGGCCTAGGCCATTAAGTTGGACCATATAATCCAAAACTGTAGACAACTAAAGCAGTGTCTGGGGAGATATGCTTTTTGGCACACCAAATGCTGAACCTTTTCCATCTGGAGCTGTAAGTTTTTCTTGTGGTAGGCTTTCAAGAAGCTTTGAGAATATCCAGAACCCCTTGGGACAGATGCAAATCTGCATACTCTAACTCTTCAAGAGCCATGCCTTGAGAGTGAGTGACCGAAGATTGGGGTACCAAATCCTCCCCCGAGAGGAGGTTAACAGGTTGTAATTCCTGGGAAGAGACAGGGGAAGATGGACTGCTAGGGACAACAACAGAGGGTACCAAGGTTGCCTGGCCCAATCTGGATCAATCAGAATCACTTTGCAAGACTGTGACCTTACCTTGACTAGAACCTTGAACAGTAGAGGGAAGGGAGGGGAGGCATAAAGAAATTTCCCTTCCCAGTTCAAAATCAGAGCATCCAGAGGGACTGAGCACAGGTCTGGGGGTCAACAACAAAACAGAGGAAGTTCGTGATTATCTGGGGCTGCAAAGAGATCTATCTCTGGAGTGTCCCACCTTGAGAAAATCACCTTCGATACCAAAGGATTCAGAGACATTCATGATGGCCATGGGAAATCCTGCTCAATGCATCTGCTAGTACATTGTCCTTTCCTGGGAGGTGAACTGCTGCCAGAGAGGTCTGTAGGGAATAAGCCAGAGACCATATTTTCATGGTCTCCATGCACAAGGCTGTGGACAGAGTGCCTCTCTGCTTGTTGATGTACCAAATGGTGGTAGTGTTGTCCATCCTGACCTGAACCACCTTGTTCTGTACTGACTGAGAGAAGGCTTGTAGGGCAAGAAATACTGCCCTGAGCTCCAGAAAGTTGATGCGAAGAAGGGATTCTTGATGGGACCACAGTCCCTGGGCAGTGAGAGCCCCTAGATAGGCTCCCCACCCCAAAAAGGAAGCATCCATGGTAAGAACCACAGAGTGAGTCTGAGAGACAAATGGAACACCCTGCCTCAGATTGTCCAGGTCCTGCCACCACTGAAGGGCCTGAATTAAGGTCTGAGTGACAGGAACTAGCTTGGTAAGAGGCTCTTTCCTTTGGGACCAAAAGGTTCTCGGATGGAACTGAATGTCCCTCATCTGAAACCTGGCCCCTTGGACTACTGCTGTGGAAGCTGCCATGTGGCCCAGAAGCTGCAGAAAATGCATTGCTGGTTGAGAAACCAGAGGGAGAAAGGAAGAGGCCAGCTGAGAGATGGCTTTTGCCCTTTCCAGAGAAAGGAAGGCTCTTGCCTTGAGGGTGTCCAACTCTGCTCCTATAAAAATGAGGAGCTGTACTGGTTCAAGAACTGACTTGGGGAGATTGAGAAGGAACCCCAGGGAAGTGAGAACTTTCTGGGTAACCTGCAGATCTGACTTGACTTGGTCTGGGGACTGGCCCACAAGGAACCAATCGTCCAGATACGGAAAGATTGAAATCCTTTTTCTTCTTGAAAAGGCTACCACTACTACTAGGCACTTTGTGAACACCCTTGGAGTGGAAGTTAGGCCAAAGGGCATTGCTCTGAACTGGTAATGGCCTGAGGGCAATTTGAACCTGAGGTACTTTCTGTGGGAGCACCTGATGGGAATGTGAAAGTAGGCATCCTTGAGGTCCAAGGAGGCTAGCCAGTCTCCTGGCCTCAGAGATGGAAGAATTGTTCTCAGAGTCACCATATTGAACTTTGGCTTTACTAGGTGCTTGTTTAAGTATCTTAGATCTAGGATGGGTCACCACTTCCGTCTTTTTCTGGGTAAGGAAGTACCTGGAGTATAGACCTTTGCCCCTGTATGGAGTAGGAACTCTCTCTCTATGGGCTTTAAAGCCAGTAGAGACAAAACCTCTGCCTCTAGAGCAAGGGTTTCTGATGTATTTGCAGGTAGAAAAGATCTAGGTCTCAGTTTCGGAAAACTCTTGAAACTGAGAACCAGCCCCTGGCTTACAACCTCCAAGACCCACTTGTCTGAGGTAACAGACATCCAGTCCTGGACAAAATAAGCCAGCCTGCCTCCTACTGGAATGGGGGAGTCGACCCGGGCTGACACATCAGGGTGTCTGCTTGGCAGGAGCCATAGGCTGAGGGGTGGATGCAGCCCTGCTCATCCCCCCTTCTGCCTCTCCCTCTGAAGAACCCCCTCTGAGAAAAAGAAGAGGAGGCCTGTGCCTGTTAGAAAGGCTTGTGAAAAGGCCTGCCCCTGCCCCTAGACTGCTGCCTCTGAGGAGCTGCCTGCCTCTCCTTGGCCTGGGCACTCCTATAAGTGGTCCTGTATTCATCCATTTTCTTCATGTAATTCACCGTCTGCTCCCCAAACAGAGAATTACCCCCTACAGGAAAATCCATGGCCTTAGCCTGGGTGTCCTGTGAAAGGCCAGTACATCTGAGCCAGGCCATTCTCTGAAGAGCCACAGATGTAGCCATGACTCTTGATGACACATTATTGGAGTCCACAGCAGCATGAAATTGCACCTTTGATGCCTCAATCCCATCAGCAGCCACCCCCTCCAGCTTCTTGGCTAGCTGGGGGAAACCTATTTAGCCAGTGCCAGTACAGTGTCCCACCTGGACTTCTAGTACCTATCTGCATAGGCCATATAATTAGCCTGCCTGAGTCCCAAAGATGATGCCAGGTACTGTTTCTTTGCCATTGCATCTATCTTCCTGGAATCTTTGTCTGAGGGGTGTGAAGCCAAGTGGATGTTTGCTTTGTCACAGGCAGCAGCCTGCACTACCCCAACATGGCTGCATTGTTGGTAAAGAAATTCCATATCCGAGCCTGACAAGGTATACCTCTTGTCCATTCTTTTGTCAACAGGAGGTACAGAATTAGGAGACCTAAGAATTTTTAGTGTCTGTTTCCCAAATGACTTATGAAGGGGGACAGACAGTCTCTTAGACTCTGAGATGTCCATCATCTCTATGAAGTCAGGCTCCTCTTGATCCTCTACAGCCTCCTCAATAGGAAGCTGGAGGGTTTGAGCCACTTTTCTGTAGAACAGAAAGTGGGGAAGAGACTCAGAAAGCCTAGGAGGGGAAACACCAGAAGGTCTGTCTGGGGAGATGTCCGGTTCCACAGGCACATCCAGACTTTCACCGTTGAAATCATCCTCTTCAAACTCCCCCTCCTCATCAAACTCCGGTTCGTAAAAATCTTCAGGGGAATAATCCTGAACCGGGGGAACCGACCGAACCGAACCTCTGCCAGAAGGCGCCGGATCGGTCGGAACCGGACAAAGCGATTCCACAATCCGAATCACTTTGGCCATTTCTTTGGCGGTCGGAACATGCAGCTCTGGATCCGAACCGGCCAATTTATCCCTTTGTTTTGTTTATGTAGGAACCAATCCCTCAGGATCAGCTCTCCTCTTGCCTTAAGAAGTATCACCCTGGACAGATGGCACTCCTTCTGGTTCGGTAGGAACTGAACGGGGCTGGCCTTCCAGGTGAGCAGATTTCTTGGCCTCCTTATCCCTAAGTCTACTTAACCTTTTATCCAGGGTAGGCTTAGGGAAATTCTTACAAATTTGGCAGTCTGAATCGAGGTGGTCAATCCCCAGACAGTAAACACAGGTGGTGTGGGGAACGGCTTAGCAAAGACCTCCCCACACACACTGCAGTGTTGAAACCCAGCGGGCCCAGTTTTTTTCTTGGGTGTCTCAGACATGGCCAACCTAACCAACTTACTCTTTATATGGCAACCGCCAGGCAAGACTCCCCTATTAGTTTCACACTGTGTCACGGGTGATGGAAAAAAACACTAAAATTACGTCTTTTTGTTAAACCGATACGGACCGGTAACCACACTGTAACTTTTTCCTTACTACAAGATCGGTTCAGCCGAACCAATCGGAAAATTTTCACAATTTCCTCACACAGCTACAATGCTAAGTACTCACGGTACCACAGAGAGAGTGTCAAACCGAAAAAAACGGAACGAAAATCGGACTACAACTGAAACTTTAATATGAAGAACCGAGCTGAAGGAGAAATCTCCGGAGTGACTGTTCAGTGAGGCGGAGTAAAGAATCTGATGATTTGCGTTTGAAAGGACACAGAATTCTCAACCGAGCTCGAGACCAACGTTCTATGTCTGGCATAGAAATTAACCCTTCACTCTCCGGGGCAGTTCAAGAGCGGGAGCTAACTGCAAATTGTCAGACTACAGCAAGACTTTATGTTGTTTGAAATCTAGATTCTCTTTTTGGGGTGGAAACAACCCTGCTCAGACAAGGCATTTTGTAAGGGATATGGAGCCTCTCTGGACTGGGGCCAATGGCTGGCAATGTAGCCTGGGCGCGGACATGGAGGTTGGGTCCTTGCATACACCTCTTCGACTGGAAAACTCCCTCTGTAGGGGTGAGGTAGCTTGGGTCTTTTTTACAATATGGAAATTACACAGATATGTTTGTTTATCTGTATTAGGATAAGAGTGTCATTAATTTTGTTTATGGATGGGGGAGATTTGGGGGAAGGGGATTATACATAGCTAATTAATATTTTATTTTAATTTGTATGGAATAGTTGACTGTATATGTATTTTTATCAGTTTATTTATTTTTTGACAGATGGACTTTTAAGTTTTGTATATCAGGAGAAAACCAGAAAAAAAACATGTTGCCCCCATTGCCAGTAGGTGAGGTGTCAACAGGGGAACAAAAAGGAGGAAAAAAAAAAGAACTGTATGAGAAATGACATTTGTTTTATACATACAGTACCTGGCATTGTGGATTTCTATTAATTGTTGTGTGTACTAATTTCTGGAAAATGTAATAAAAAGATGAAACAAACAAGAAAAAATGTCAATGACCGAGAGGAGCTATGCTGCTCACGATGGCTAGACGGCTATTGTATGCAATGGGGAAGGAGAGAATTTATTCCATAAGACTGTCTGAGGAATACAAAAATAGCACCCCATAAATATATTTGGAAGCCCACAAATAAATTGATGCAGTAGAACTCAAAGCCCCCCCCCCACATGTTCTCCACGCAAGGGGGAAGCCCCTTCCCCATAGCTAGATATACCAACCTACCCACAAAATATGGGAAGTGGGACTCCCCAGGACTGCTCCCCCCACCTCAGAGATGAGCCAACCAAGGAAAATAACATACACCAGTGAAGACGCTGATGTAAACATATGGAATGTATTACCTACTTAAAAGTTCTCTCCCTGTGTTGAACCTAAAGGGGCCGAGAACTACTATACCTAGAGAACAGCTTTCACTGTTAAGCAGTATTTGTTACAAAGACTCATTACCACTGCATGCTTTTTCGTAAACATCTTTATTCAGTACAAAGATGGAACATGTTGACATAGAAACCATGGTTAATAAAAATTATATTTACAAAAAAGACATTTATGAACTTGTTTGCTAATAAGAGAGAGCCAGCCTCACGGAAACAAAAGCTGTGAGACTGATACACAAAGGGGCCTGGAGACACGCTCAGACAGAGTCTATGTGGCAAGAACTTTGTTGAAGGACTCTGTTAAGTTCTTTGCTTCACAAATATATGCCTTAATACACACTTGGGGTCTGATTCTAGAAGGGTGGTGCAAGTCGCCGCCAAACGCAACTTGAGCCACCCGCAACTGCGACATTGACCCTGTGCCCTATTCTAGAAGGAGCAGGGTCTCTGCAGCTAAGTCCTGTGACTTGTGACATGTGGCCAGGTATGCCAAACTGCGGGCGCACCTGGCAAGCATGTCGCAAGCCGCAACGCAGTTCGCAAGTGCCCCCCTGCCCAGCTAGCCACAAAAGTGCCCCACAGGGCTGCCCACACTCCCAGCCCCTCAAAGTGCCAAACAGATCCCCACAGGGCTTCCCATGCCCCAAGCCCCCAGAATCCCCCATTGGTACATGCCCCGCAGGGCAGCGCTGTTATCCCCCCACCTGTGCCCCGATCCCCGAGTCGCCAACCACAACCCTGCCCTGGTGGTCTAGTGGTTCTCATCCTCACTCAGTTGAGCGCAGCTCACTCCAGCAACCCCCACTCAGCTTCAGCCGGCCAGGTCATTACCGTTACGGCTGGCCGCCGATCGAAACAGGTGAGCCGCACTGAAAGACGTGCTCAGAAATTAATTTCTGAGTGCATCTTTACAGTACGCTACCATACTGAACTCCAGTTGGCAGCTGGCCATGGTGGTGAGAGGTGGGCTGTGGCAACGCCGGCTATGGATGGGTGGGGGATGCTGGTGGGCTGGCACCCTCTGGGTGGGGGGCAACTAGACTACCAGGGCAGGGTTTTGCTGCTATTGTGGCTGGTGACCCGGGGTTGGGGCACGGGTGAGGGGATGAGAAAAATTACCCTGCGGGACATGTACCAACGGGATTTGGGGTATGGAGAAGCCCTATGGGGGCTCTGTTTGGCACTCGGGGGCTGGGGTGTGGGCAGTTCTGTGGCATTACATGAGCTGGAGGGCAGTTGGTGTGGGCAGCCCTGTGGGGACACTTACTGTACGGGGGCTGTACAGTAGGGGGATGGGGCGGGATTGTGGCCCCGAGTCCAGGACTGTTTGTGCGATGCCCATTGGGGCATAAACAGGGGAGGTCTGAGCATGGGGGGGGCACATGGACCGGGTTCTACAGAACCCTTGGAGGATGTATGTAAGTTACACCAGCTAAATGCAGGTGTAACTTATGATACCGATTCTCCTCTGGGGGTTCTTGTGGAATCCCGACATTGGGGTCTTTGTTGCTGCCCTTCTGGAATGTCGCAGGGGGTTTATGGCGCAACTGTCGACGTAACAGCTGTTCTGCACAAGTGGCCTGCGACATGTCACAGGCCACTTTGTAGAATAGCGCAAGTCGCAACTGCTGGCGTAAGTTGCTACTTGCGCCATTCTACTTGACGCAAGTGCTGTTACACCAGGCGTAACTTTTCTAGAATCTGGCCCACTGTCTAGACTACAGCCACACAGGACAAATCTGCAAGAATACTTTTTAGATGTAATTTATGTGAAGGTCGTGGACATTCATATGTATTCTGTCCCAGGACCCCACATAATAGGGGTGATTGCCTCCCTCAAGAAAATCTGGTATGCAGGCACAGCAAAATGGTGTGGCTCAGGCATCAGAGAGGCAGTTTTCATCTCTGTAGCCTGAATCTCTGTCCTTAAGTGCGGGTGTCCATATACTAACTCAGAGTTCCAGTCTACCCCCCCAACCCCCATAGCTGATCCTGTTGACATTGACTCAGACTCTATTTCAGAGGAAGAGTTAGACACATTAATGACACCGGTCATGTTTCCTGGTCCTGCACCTCTTGAGGTATCTGAGGAACCCTCTATGGAGGCTACAGAAGAACCTGTTGGTGGTACTGACCCCAGCATGCAAGTCCATCCTTCTCCAGAAAAAATGCCGCCACCCCCCCCCCAAACAAGGAGGGTGAAGTAATTCTTCCAGTAGGTAAAAAGAGGAAACCAACCAAGGTCTAGGCAACAGAAAGGTAAAAGCCTGTAAATCCCTAAAGGTACTACACCCTTGGCCCCTACTCCAGCTCCAGTTCAGAACAGATATAGTGCATTATCTCAGGGGCAACAGTGGGGGACACTCTGAAGCAGAAGAGGAAGAGTCAGAGGCTTCGTCCATTGCCTTTTCTGTAAAAGATATGTCCTTGGGTCAGAAGGACTCTGTCAGAGGCATCTGCCATTAAGAGATGGAGGTGGAAAACTTGCTCTCAGGAAAAATAGTTATAAATGTTTGTGGCTTTAAGGATTTTCTTTTCTTTGCTTTTCATGACTTACTTGCTGGAACACACCACCTACAATGTAAACAGTATTAAAGGTTTCAAAAAACGTATATCCACCTTTGCCACTTTGCAATCCTGTATCAGCAAGATCATTCTCTTGCAAGATACTTGTTTAAAAAACACCTATGAAATCTCACGTTTCCAGAATTTGGAATAAAGGTCTGTCATACTGGTCAGCAGGTACAGACCAGTATAATGCTGTGGGTATCTTAAAAAGTAATTATGCTTTTAAAGTATCACAGTTGGTGGACTTCCAGCCAGGGAAAGCATTGCTCTTGGTTGTGTCTTACCATTCCACCCATCTGCGAATAATTGCCACCTGTGCTCCACAAACTAAGACCTATGCTTGGCCCCCTTTTCTGAGATACAGCCTTATCTGCACAGCTCGTGCACTGTAACTTGGGGTGGTGATTTTCACTGCAGACTGGCTCTTGCTGATAGAGGACTGCAAATCATAAAAATGTTAAGGTACTCCAATAGACTGAATACAATTACAATTACACCAAACTTAATTGATGTCTGCTGATAAATTCCAAAACCTCAAGGCAATATTTACTTAAGAGGGCCACACTCTACTAAAATAGATTATATTTTTGTTTCTTGATGTGTCAAAGTGCTTACTGCTAGGACATAGTCTACTGAAGTTTCAGATAAGGGGCAGTACAGTTTACATAGTCCCACTGCCTGATTTTTGTGAGGGGGAGCTCTTTTTCTAGAATCTGTTTTTTTTTTCATGTGTGTAGTATGCACGAAAAATGTTTACATAAAGATCAGGGGTCTGGGGTAGTAGATGCTCTGGAAGGCATACCAGGATAACACAGCTGGTGCTCAGGGACCCATTAGGACACATAGGGAGTCAGGGGAACAGCAGTGTGGTGTCCGGAGCCCCAGGAAACAGTGTTGGGGGCACCTTTGTTAAAATAGGGCATGTTGTCCATTGTAGATAGCCAGTTTCCTCCTGCTTTGCCCAATTTCCCCAGCGGCACACCTGTTCTAAAATAATTCCCTCCCCTGCAGCACACCAGTAACCCATGTACAGTACAGAGGCTTGGCAGAGAACACCAGGAGGAAGGAGTGCTGTGTGACTGGACTTCTCTACTGGGACTAAAGAAGTAGAATTCTTCTACTGGGACCTTCAATTTAGGGTAAAAAAACACAAACAAAAAAAGTTAGTGTGTTTGTCTGAGTTAGCTGAAGTGAATGGTTATCTGAGCAGTTATCTAGGTGTAAATCTCAGGTGGCTGAAGGGGATTGTTATCTGTGCGATTAAATTACATGTAGAAAGATCTATTAAGTATTGGGAGTGGCTTAGCTAGAATGAAGCTAGATTTAAAAACAGCCCTAGATAGATTCTGCCAGAGGTTTGCAGAGAACACCAGGAGGAAGAAGTGCTGTGTGACTGGACTTCTCTACTGGAACTATATTGCCGTCCCTCCCTCCCCCCAAAGCTAGTTTTACTTTTATAGGCACAGGATTTGACTGACAACAGGAACTTCCTGTTTGGGAGCAGGAAGTGAGTGATCACAAAGCCACCAAAGACTCACCATCCTAGAAGGGCAAGAGTAGCTCTCTGCCCCCTTCCCCCAGCTGCTGAAGGTCTGCCTCTGAGCAAGTAAGGTGTCTCTGAGAAATATAGGATCTTCTTGTCTCAGAACAGGACGATCAGGAGCATAAAGGGAACAGAGGCAGTAAGTAAGTAGGGAGAAAAGAAAAAAAAATAGAGTAAAGAGTAAGGATTCCTAACAACAGTGAAGGGGCCAGAAATAAGACATGATGGGAGTGGTGCAGTGCAGTGGCTGTGGAGCAGCAGTCTTCCGGGAGACGTTCTGGAGGATGCGGTGTTATCCTATCTGCAGGCACCTCCCTGGGCTGAAGGAGGAGGAGGTTGCTCATCTCCAGGCTGAGTTGGCCAGGATTTGTGGGACCTCCTCTTCCATCCAGGGACCACCAGGGTCACTGCAGCTGCCTCAGAGGTTGCCAAGAAAGAGGAATGGTTGGACCACAGTGGGCTCAGGGAGGGTGAGGGTGGTGGAACAGAGGCACACCCCTCCAGCTGTACCTCTCCACAATTCCTAAGCCGTTCTGGCAAAGTGTGGTTCCTCCATGGAGGCACCCACAGTGGAAACCAAGGAGGATGCTGGGAACCTCCACAAGGGAGACCCACAGGATAGTGGCATGGGACCCCACAGGGGAAGAAAACAACTACTGGTGGGGGACTCCGTTGTTAGGAAAGTGGAACTGGGGAGGAAGGGGAGAGGGAGGTAAGGTGCCTGCCTGGTGCCATGGCTTGGAGGGACAGGGAGCGAATCCTCAGGATTTCCAGAGCAGCTGCACAGGGGAGGGAGCTGGATGTCATTGTCCACCTAGGGACAAATGACCTGGCTAAGAAAGGGATCAGAGCAGTGCAGGAAGAGTTTGTGGAGTTGGGGGAAGGGCCTTAGACAAGTAGCATGCACAGTAACCTTCTTGGAGGTGCTGCCTGTCTATGGCATAGGTGAAGCTAGGGTGCTCCACACCATGGGATTCAATCAATGGTTGAAAAACTGGTGCAGAGCTCACGGATTTGGCTTCATTGGGGACTTGGGGTCCACCTGGAGTGATGCAGGCCTATACTAGCATGATGGGCTGCATCTGTCCAGGAGGGAACCAGGATCCTAGGTGATAGGTTTAAATGCTTCATTGGCAAGCATTTAAACTAGCAAAGGGGGAAGCACTGGAAAGGAATAGGGAAATCCTAGCCCCAAAAAGTCAGGGTAGTAAGTGAGGTAAACACCAAGATAGAGATGTCAATAGGGAGAAGCACAGGGGTAAATGGAGAAAATGACAAAGGCAAAAAGGACAGGGATGGGGCAAAAAGGAGTTAAACCATCAGGAAATGGAGGGTAATGAGTAGCAATGCCCGTAGTCTGGGCAACAAGCTCCCTGAACTGGTGGCCTTGATGGAAGAGGGATGCCTGGATATCGTAGCAGTCACAGAAACATGGTACACAGAGAACCATGACTGGGATATTAACATACCAGGGTACATAACCTACAGAAGAGACATGAAGGGGAGTAGAGGGGGAGGAGTAGCTCTCTATGTAAAGGAAGGGATAAAAGCAACTGAACAAAATTGTAAACAGGGAGGGGAGGAGAGGAGGCACTGTGGGTCACCTTAGAGACTGGAAATGGCACCACCATCCGCACAGGGGTTGTATACAGACCCCCATGTCAGGGGGAAGGAATGGACAAGGATATGATAGAAGGCATTCTGAGGATGGCAGAGAAAGGGGAGATACTGTTGATGGGAGACCTGAATTTTCCAGATGTTAACTGGAGCACATTTCCTGCAGCCACATCCAAGAGCAGGGCAATTCTTGATGCCCTACGGGTGGCATGCCTCAAACATCTAGTTTCGGAACCCACTGATGAGGGAGCAGTCTTAGCCCTCGTACTCTCAAATGGGGACAGTGAGAGGATCTCAGGTCTAGAAGTGGGTTGCCATCTGGTAACAAGTGACCATCAAACAGTGTGGTTCATAATAAACCCTAGCTACAGAGTCAAACCATAAAAAAAGTGAGAGTCCTGGACTTCAGGATGGTTGACTTTGGCAAGATGGGAGAGTGCTTTAGAAAAGCACTAGCAAACAGGCTAGAAGGAGGGGTGGAGCAACAATAGGGAAACAACAAAACTGCCATCACAGAGGCAACAAGCCTTTGTGTGAAGCAAATAAATCAAAATGAAAGAAAAATCCACTATGGTTCTCAAAAGAGGCGGAGGGGAAAGTCAGGGAGAAAAAGATAGCATTCAGGAAGTATAAGGAAACAGAAGGAGCAGGACAGAGAGCTGTACCAGTTAAGGCAGAAGAAGCAGGGAGAGAAGTCAGAATAGCAAAGGCCCAAACTGATGAAAGATAGCCAACTCGGTTAAGAAGGGGATAAAACCTTTATAGGTACATCAGAGAGCGAGAAAGAAAAAGGGAGGGATAGTGAGGCTGAATAGAATGGACAGTGGGTGGGTAGAGAGGGACAGTGAAAAGCAGGGTACTGAACAAATATTTCTGCTCAGTATTCACACAAGAGGAGGAGGAGGTGCCTAATCCAATTAACAGAAGCACTCTTGATGGGGTTTGATCCCAGTCCTTTCACAGAAGAAAGGGTTCTGAAAGAACTCCTAAAACTGGAGGTGGACAAAGCAATGGGGCCTGATGGAATTCACCACGAATTCTAAAAGAATTAAGGGAGAACTAGTGAAACCACTGACTACCCTTTTAACAAATCATGGGAGGATGGTGTGGTACCTGAGGACTGGAGGAAGGTGGATGTGATTCCCCTTCACAAAAGTGGGACCAAGACAGAGGCAGGAAACTACAGACCTGTCAGTTTGACCTCTGTGGTAGGGAAAGTGATGGAATCACTTCTGAAGGAAAGAACTGTTGAGTACCTAGAGGACAGTGAGGCACAGGACCCAAGGCAGCATAGGTTCACAACAGGAAGGTCATGTCAGATGAATCTATTTGATTTCTTTGACTGGGTGACCAAAGTAGTAGACCAGGGAGGGGCTGTAGATATGGCCTACCTAGACTTTAGCAGGGCATTTGACACAGTCCCACACAAAAGATTAATAGTCAAATTAGCCAGCCTGGGAGTGGGTCCCAGGGTGGTAGCCTGGGTAAAGCATTGGCTGGACAACAAGACACAGAAGGTAATTGTAAATGGAGTCCACTCTGAAGAAAGAGGGGTTACTAGTGGGGTACTGCAGGGTTCAGTACTGGGTCCAGTCCTTTTTAATGTCTTTATAATTGACATTGCAGAGGGACTGGAAGGAAAAGTATGCCTCTTTGCAGATGACACAAAGATCTGCAACAGGGTTGATACACAAGGAGGCGTGGAAAGGATGAGAAGGGACGTGGCAAGGTTGGAGGAATGGTCAGAAGTATGGCAGCTTGGATTCAATGCAAAGAAGTGCAAAATAATGCACCTAGGAAACAAAAACCCAGGGGAAGATTACACAATGGGGGGGAGGTACTAACAACAACAACAAAAATGGAAAGGGACCTGGGGGTAATCATATTAGATGGCCTTAAGGTTAGCAAGCAAATGAGAAGGCAGTAGGGAGAGTTGGGGGTATACTAGGATGTATAGGGAGAGGCGTCACCAGCAGAAAACAGGAAGTTGTTATCCCTCTGTACAGACAGTTGGTGAGACCCCATCTGGAGTACTGTGTCCAGTTCTGGAGACCACGTCTCTGCAAGAACATAGACAGGATAGAGGCAGTCCAGAGGAGGGCAACTAAAATGGTGCAGGGTCTGCAAGAGAAGCCATATGAGGAGAGACTAAAGGAGCTTAATATGTATACCCTTGAGGAAGGGGGCATTTAAGTACCTCAGTGGAATCAACAAAGTCCAAGAGGGTAGCATCTTTCAGAAAAAGAGATGTGTAAGAACAAGGGGCACAATTTAAAGATAGAAGGGGGGCGTCTCGGGGCAATGTGAGGAAGTATTTTTTCACAGAGAGGGTGGTGGACACATGGAACAGCCTTCCTGAGGAGGTTGTGGGGTCTAAAACTGTGGGAGAATTCTAGAATACATGGGACAGACATATGGCAATTCTTGTGGGGAGTAAGAAGAAGTAGGCTGTTGGTTAACTAGGATCTGCAGCTTATCCTGTAGGTAGGGAAATGCGCACACTAGGTGGGCCAAGCGGTCCTTATCTGCCATCAAAGTCTATGTTTCTAAGTTACCCCTCCAGTTTCCCTTGCAGCCAGAACCCATGTGCCGCAGGGCTCAGTCCTGGGTCCGGTGTTGTTTGGGTTATTCTGTAACCCCTAGGTGGCACTATCCCAAGAGCTACTACCCCTGCCTGTGCGGCTAGTAGCAGGTTAAGGGGCCTGAGTTCTGAAATGGGTGCCTCCACCCGTAGGTCAGGGTTGTTAGTGGTCAAACTAACCTGGGCACAGCCCTCCGGGACACTGTAACCCCCCTCTTTCCCTTCTAGTGGCCTGAGCAATATACGTTAATCACTTTCACAGTACCCCTTGTACACCATACCAGTACCCACACTGTTTGCACTTACCACCAGGGCTGGTTCCTCTGGCTTGACCCAGGGGACCCCCTGTAAAACAACGTTATGCACAGTAAATAGCAACAGTACAGTATTCTTGGCACAAACTGGAACTGCAGTAAGGTAAAATGCAGCAAAAAAGTCAGATCTGATTTATTCAGGGGACTTGAACAAGGAAGGGACGTAATCAGGTTGATTGGCTTAAAGGCTATATTAATAAAACAGCTATGCATGCGCTTTAAGTCACCACACAGTCACATACTCTGGGTACCCAGGTAGGAAATGGTGGGCTAGCCAGGAACGTTGCAGCTGGTTGGGGCCCTGTGATGGAAGTAAAGCAACATGCACAACACACACTACTTGTAATCCGGAACCGGAGGGCTCAGTTCATGAAAGAAAAAGCAACAAGACAATCAGATGACAACACTTTGGATTTAGCTGTTGTTGCAGGGAGCTACCCTGATGTTTACTCATGATATCCAATACTGGACACAGGCAGGATGAAATCGAGACTGCAGGTTGTTGAGCTGGAGTGCCTGGAGAAGCGTGGCCCACATGAATCACCAAGGCATCATTGCTGTTGAAGTGTTGAGCAGGGGGCTGATTCCCAGGCAGGTCTCTCATCGATGGCTTTCTCTGTGCAGCAGGTAGTCAGGCTGGGCCAATGTGGCAAGGCCCAGGCCCAATGGAGATGATTTTGGATTCAGTCCGTGGGGCTGTATGCGGCTTCCAGCAAGCAAAATACAGTTCAAACCACAGTGGGGAACCAAATCGCGACCCACTAGCAGCACACAGCACATTTGCACGTAAAGAAATTCTAATGCAGCTTCCAGCAAGCAGAACAAAATTCAAACCACAGTGGGAACCAAATCACGACCCACTATAAGCACACAACACATTCACATGTAAGGAAATACCACTGTACCAGGCAAAAGTCTCTCCAGTCAGAATTACAGAGTGTCTGCACAATCCAGGAGTTCAGAGGTGGCTGGAAGTCCAGACAGGCCGATCACATTCAGCAAATCTTCAGTCTTCTTCAGTTAGGAGCCTGGTCACAATTCAGTGACTCACTTCGCTCTCCAAGTTTGAATTCATTCCAAAAAAGGTACAAGTTCCCCCTCTGGGACAGCAGGCAGACATGCAGGCCAAAACGCAGGCCTTTCCACAGTGCTCCCAGGCGAATCTACACTGGGGTTGCTGCTTGAGCATTCAAGCTGTCATCTCTTCACTTCCCAACTCAGAACTGAAACTAGCTGCAAGCAGCTTGGGAATTGAATCCTTGCTTCACCCTCTAAACTAACTCCCTTTTTTCCCTGCTCTGCCTGCTACTCTTTGTTTCCTAACCCAAAAAAAAATTTAAACAAAAATACGCTAACATGTCTCTCCTACGTGAGTGCACGCCGCCACCGTGTGGTAAACTACAAGCACTAACCCCCTTTATTTGCCTTCTCCTCCTGGTTTGCCTAAACTACTCCTCGCTGTCTCTACCTCTGGTCATACACCACAACACCCCCTCACTCTGTGATTTCACCTTCTCTAACCTACTCCTTACCAAACAATATGCCAAACCCGCCCTACACTACCTCTTTCTAAAGAATGGGTGCATGTATCTCTCCCTCACAACCTACCATCAAACAAGGAAGAAACGGTCATCTATCGAATCTATATGTAAGCTGCAGCTTAAATTCCTAGCCTCTCTTCGCCTACTACTGGCAGGTGACGTGGAACCGAATCCTGGCCCCTTAATAGCAACTCCCCTGGCAAACCTAAAAAAGGTCTACTGTTTGCGCATATGAACATTAGAAGTCTCCTGGGCCATATGGCCGAGCTTGAGGCGTGGACCAAAGTAGCTGGACCTGACATCCTTTGCCTCACGGAAACATGGCTCAAACCTCGCATACAGGACGCCCAATGCCACCTACCCGGATACTCTATCCTGTGACAGGACAGGCCAGGCTCAAAAAGGGGTGGGGGTGTTGCCATATACTATAAAAACCACCTCACCATTAAGCCTGTTCCTGTCCATAACCTTCAACGGATCTGCGAATCACTACATGCTATCCTGTTCCTAGGTGCAAAAAACCTGCACATTATCTGTCTCTATAATCCACCCACTGCAGGGGTGGATGGCCTCCACGAACTGCTCCAGCTAACCTCTCAAACCATAAACTCGAACAAAGCCATCTTCCTGGGGGATGTCAACCTAAATTGGCTGGGCCCTGCCCACAGCTCCCTAGCAGCCCTAATCCAAGGTTTCCACCTCCAACAGCTCATCACTGAAAATACCAGGATGACAAACTCCCAATCAGGCACGCTTATTGACTGGATCCTCACAAACAGACCTGACCGCATTACTAAGGCATGCACCCTGGCTGATGCTATAATTGACCACTCACCCACTATCTGTCACTGGCATGCGAGTCCCTCTCCATCCCCCAGTCCCGCCTGGTCACTTTCACCAACTTCGCACACCTGGATCTAAGTGCCTTTCTCCTGGACATATCCTGCATTGACTGGACAGATATCTACCAATCTACGAAAGCTGAGGATGGCCTTAACGTGTTCCTCACCAAGTTCACAGAAGCACAGACTAAGCATGTCCCGAAAGTACAAAGAAGGGTCAGGGGACAACAGACGAGGTGGCTCCACAAAGACCTACTCAGCCAACTCAGAACCAGGGACAAACTGTGGAGGAAGTATAAAAGCACTGGCCAACCCAGGGATCACACCATCTATAAGCAGCATAGAAACTCTTGCAAAAGCAAATAAGGCTAGCAAAAGCAAATACTGCCAGAACCTACTTGCCAGCTCAGCCAGAGATCCACTCAAGTTCTGGGCACATAAAACCTTTCTGGGTACACCTCAATCCATAACCCCTCGAAATTATTCTAGATGGTGTCCACTGTAATGACTCCCTTACCATTGCAAATGCTTTTAATAAGATGTTCTCTGATCTGTCCCAGTATACTTCCACACTTCAACCTCCAACTGTGGTTTCCCAGCCCTCATCAAACGGTGCACCAGCAGATACCTCTCTCAAGAAACATGTGCTGGATATTTACAAGCCCTTCTATTTCAAAGCTGTGTCTGCATCGCAAGTCTTCAAACTGTTAAACTCAATATCGGACATCACCAGCCCCAGGTCCGACTCACTGGAACCTCGCCTACTAAAGGCGGCCCATCTCATCTCCTATCCTCTAGCCAAGGTATTCACTCTATCCCTCTCCAACAGTACCTTCCCTGACATCTGGAAATCCACAAGAATCACCCCCATCTTCAAAAAGGGCAACAAAAGTGAGATCTCAAACTACAGACCCATAGCTATTCTGTCAGTCCTCAGCAAAATACTTGAAAAACTAGTAGCCACTCAGACCATTGATTTCCTTGAAACATCAAATCTGCTATGTGCAGCACAACATGGTTTCTGGAAAAACCACAGCACCACAACGGCACTAGCCAAATTCACCACTGATACTCTCACAAGCATGGACAAAGTCAGCTTACTGGTGCTATCTTTATCGACCTCACCAAGGCTTTCGACCTCGTGGACCACCCCTACTCCTATCCACCTTCATAAATTTGGCTTTTCACCCCTGTCATAAGCTGGTTCAGGAGTTACTTAACCAACAGGACCCAAGCAGTCAAACTTAACTCATCAATCTCCGACTACTACCATCAACATTGGAGTGCCATAAGGATCAATACTGGGTCCCTCCTATTTTCATTATTCATAAATAACCTGCCATACAGCATTGCGTCCTGTGACTCTCTACTCTACGCAGATGACCTGGTTATCTATGCTAGCTCTAATAATGTAGACCAACTTAACATGGCACTGACATCTGCTTTCCACGCTGTCCAACTCTGGCTAAACACCCACCGCCTTACACTGAACTCCAGCAAAACCAAATTGATGCTTCTGGGCACTGCCTACAAGATAAGGTCCTGCCACTCTCCTTTAAAAGTCCTTGACCTGGATGGGACCCCCCTTGAGGTGGTTACCTCCTTCCGTTATCTGGGCATCCTGCTAGACCAATCTCTGGACCTAAGCCTGCACATCCAAGAAACATGTAAATCTGTGAACTGCAAACTGGGTGCTGCCTACAGATCCAGCTACATGCTCACACCTGCAGCCAAACTAGCCATCGCCAGGGGTCTCCTCCACCGCTCTGACCTACTGTGCTCCCATCCTACCCATGGCGCATAAATCCACACTACAAAAATGGGATGTCACTTTCAACAATATATGCAGGTATGCCTCAAAAGCCCCCAGATTTAAACATCACTGCCAACTGTATAAAGACCTCGGCTGGCTCTCCCCCTTTGCCACCAGACTATACTACCTGGGCTGCCTTTGCGACTCCATCATTAGACTCAACAGACCAGCATCCCTAACTGAACTGCTTCAGCCAGCCCTCCCTCCACGTGAGCTGAGATCCTCGGACAAATCCCTACTAAAAATCCCCCGCTGCCGCACCTCCAAAGGGTCTGGAGCGTTCAGGTACACAGCCCCTCAAGTGTGGAACCTCCTGCCACTCGACCTTAGACTGACATCTTCCCACAATCTCTTTAAGTGCAAGCTACATGAACACCTGCTTTCCACGGACCAGTGTGCCTGTTATGACCCTACCTGAGCTTGTCCTGCCAACCTCTCTCTCTTGCCCCACCACTCCCTCCTTCCTACTCCTTACCCTATTTTACTTACAACATTAACACTGTGATATATGTCTCTGCCCATATGCACTTCATTTCGAGTTCAAACTCTGACCTCGAGCCTACTTGCACTTGTCAAAGTATGTAATTTTGTTGTGTTACTGCACCTTGACTACTGTATTGTTTACCTGTTATTGCTGTTTGCACTATTGTACCTGTTACTGCTGCTTACTGAAATGTTTGTACTGACGATCTATGGATACCAGGTACTGGCGTAGCCAATGCCTAAGCGCTTCCAACGGACCTGCTTCAGGAAACTCTCTCTACTTGCACTTGTCTAGAGTGTGTAATTTTGTTGTAAGTTACTGCGCCTTGACTACTGCATTGTTAACCTGTTACTGCTGTCTGCACTGCTCTACGTGTTACTGCTGCTTACTGGAATGTTTGTACTGATGATCTAGGGGTACCAGGTACTGGCGCAGCCAATGCCTAAGCGCCCCCCAATGGACCCATTCCTCTACTCCTATTGCCCCTGGACCTCCACAGCCCCCCCACCCTGCCTGAACACCGTTTCCCCTGCCCGGATACAGTTCCACAACCCGGACATTAGCCGCACCATCAGCTGCTGAAACCGCTCACCCGCCGTACCTTACCCCGAACCCCCGCTATCTTTAAGCCTCCCTCACCGGCTCATGGCTCCACGACATTGGCTCCTCTAGTAGGCTCCTGCCGCTAAAACTGCTCACCCACCGCTTTCACCCCTGTATTCTCACACTCATCGATCTGTCCAGCCTGCATCGCTCTCATGGACACGGTCTCATCCTCAGCCCCTGCTGCCATTCCCGCCATATCCCCTAACATTGACTTTTCGCTTCTACACCCCAGTTAGACCTGTTTGCTCTTAACCTCTGCAGCCCCCGACTACCCCGACTGAGCACTGACTCCCCTGCCCGGGAACAGTACCACAACCCCGGATACTTGCCGCACCTTCCAGCCGCTGATGCCGCTCCCCCGCCATACCTCACCCCGAACCCTGCCATTCTAACTCTCCCCTGCTGACTTCGGTTCCATGAACCCGGGCTCCTCTTGAGTGGTTCTGCCGCACGGTTCCATGGACTTGGTCTCTTCCCGTAGCCTTCTACCGCTTATGCCACCATATCCCCCTCACCCAGACGTATTCCGTAAGCCCCCTGCCCCGTCCAAATGTTCCCCCGCTTCACTCCTCCTCTAGCCGCCGATGCCTATCATGTCCTTTCCTGCCCTGTTTTCGCCGCCTTTTACCCCTCTATAGCCCCACTGCAGGTGGTGTCCCCTGCCTCCAGCTCTGCCTGACCTACTCTCCCCACCTCAACCATGTACCGCCACCATCCATTCACCGCCCCACACCCAGATCCCCCTGTCCTGCCTCCTCATCCCTGCTGCCACCTTAACCACTTAGCCGCAAGGTTGCCTTCCTCGCATCCCCCTTTTACCTGCTCACCCAGTTCCCCCCCAGCTCTTCCCCTCCCTGACCCACCTGTCCTTTGGATCTGCCCTGTATACCTTTAGCTGCTCACTAAATGCTACCTGTACACTGTAAATCTGCTGTTTTTCTCTTGACCTGTTGCTTGTCACTGAAGCTGTATTCCTTTATTGCCTTTTACTGAAAACTGTTCTCTGTACTGTTACTGCTTCCCTGTATTATGTAAATGAACTCTGTATTGTTACTGTACCTCCCGGGTCATGCCTGAAAATACTCACCTGTTTGGCTAGCACACCTACCTGGTAAACAAAAACTAAATAAATAAATCCAAAAGGTTCGGTTGGCTGATCTGTCTGTCAGTCACAACAAGGTATCCCCTTCTAGGTTATTTTAGGCGCCAAAATGCAAAAACTACAATTCCTACAAGTTTTGACCCCACCAAGCCCCTGTAGGCAGGCTCCATTTTAGAGTCCCAACAGTAGTGATTGGCCCATTCTGACAGTCCCGGGCCAAGTTGGTGGAGATATACAGAATAGTCCTTGCTGCAGAGAAGGCAGGTTAGAACAAACTGCAATATTATTACTACTCTAACAAATGATAAGCAAACAAGCACATCTTCTAACAGAGCTCCCTTTTAGATTAATTAAGACTGCAGTCCAGGCAGCTCTTAAAGAGACAGTACACAGAGGTTATACAGGCACTCTCTGGCAATACATTTAATCTGCAAAAACGCAGAACACCAGCTTGGCAGTGAGCATTTAGGCAAGCTCAAGGAAGACTTTTCAGGAACCCCCATTTGTAGGGAAGTTACATTCATATTGGATATCTCACATGGTGTTAGGAGTGAGATCAGTCTGTTCGCAGGTGATACCAAGATAGGGACAGTGGTGGATGACATAGAGGGGTGGCAGGGGCTACAGAAGGACCTGATCAAACTAGAGGAGTGGTCGAAAAGGGCAATAGCTTGACGCGGCTAGGGCGCAAGGTTATGCACTTTGGAGCAAGGAACCCAGGGAGGAGCTACCAGTTGGGAGGGATTCAGATAGAGGTCACAGAGGAGGAGAAGGACCTGGGGTGATCATAACAGGTAACATGAACAACTCATCTCAGTGCAGGAAGGTGGCAGCTAAGGCCAACAAGATGCTGGGGTGTAATGCGAGAAGAATCTCATCCCAAAATAGGGATGTGATCCTGCCGCTGTACAGGTCACTAGTCAGGCCACATTTGGAGTACTGCATGCAGTTCTGGCGTCCCTTTCAGAAGAAGGATATCAGATTGCTGGAGGGGGTGCAGCGTAGGGAAACTAAGATGATCCAGAGGCTGGAGGGCAAATCCTATGAGGACAGGCTGACTGAGTTGAATATGTACAGTACACCCTGGAGGAGAGGAGGGATCAGGGGGATATGATTGAGACCTTCAAATATTGGAAGGGATTAGCAAAATGGGCACAGAAGGGATATTTAAGCTGAGGAGAGGAAGGGACACCAGAAGGCATGGTCTAAGGCTGGAGGGTAGAAGATGTTGGAGAGAGAGATTGGGAGGCAATTTTTCAGACAGAGGGTGGTGGAGAAATGGAACACTCTACCCGAGGAGGTGGTATCCTGTAGCACAGTGGGCAGTTTTAAAATGGCATGGGACAGGGTGCGAGGGGGGGGGTAAAGGTGAGGGGGGAGAGGAGGGGACAGCCACAATATAAGTGTGCTAGCTGCGCATTCGAGCAGACTAACTTGATAGACTGTAAGGCCTGTTTCTGCTGGCAGATTCGTATGTTCGGGCATGAGGTCATAATGTCGCAAGACATTCTGCCACAGCAATATACCGTGCTGCCAATACAGCGCAATATATTGCCAATGGCATAAGTCTTTGCCCCCCCACATCCCCATTACTGGGAGGCTGTGCCCCTGAACCACCCCCAACTAAAATAACTAACTCCGGGGGGGGGGGGTTAACACTTAAATTCGCACAAAGTGTGAAAAATACAAAAATTCCATGCATCTGGGACCAGGAATCAAAACCCGGTCCACAGATGCACTGCCTCCCTTGCTGCCTGTGGCACATCCCATCAAGCCACGGCAGCTGCTTGGCAGTCATTTGTCCCAAAAGGATTCCTATCCTGTACCCGGAAGAGTAAGAGGGTGCACTACCGTGCATACATCTTTTCGTGGTTTTGCACCCTCTCACTCTTCCCTACTGCGCTGTTCCTGTTACACAGCACTGTAAAGCGTACATTTTGACCCAGTAGGGTATGTTCGTAAGTTAGTATGTCAACCCCAGTGATTCTCCGGAACACCCTTATGCGTGTTCTTCCTGACACCTGAACACACATCTAACCCCACGCACACACACACGCACTGCATACATATACAACTAAATGGAGGATCCAGCGGCCTTGACCAGGCCACGGACCCCTCAATTTCTGGAACCTAAACAGTTTTTCAGAAATCCTCTATACTGCAAGGGATCCAGCGTGCCTTGACCAGGCCACAGACTTCTCAATTTCTGGAGCCTAAAGAGTTTTTCAGAAATCCTCTGTACTGCAAGGGATCCAGCATGCCTTGACCAGGCCACAGACCCCTCAATTTCTGGAACCTAAACAGTTTTTCAGAAATCCTCTGTACTGCAAGGGATCCAGCATGCCTTGACCAGGCCACGGACCCCTCAATTTCTGGAACCTAAACAGTTTTTCAGAAATCCTCTATACTGCAAGAGATCCAGCGTGTTTTAATCAGGCCACGGACCCCTCAATTTCTGGAACCTAAACAGTTTTTCAGAAATCATCTACAGTATACTGCAAGGGATCCAGCGTGCCTTGACCAGGCCACGGACCCCTCAATTTCTGGAACCTAAACAGTTTTTCAGAAATCCTCTATACTGCAAGGTACTAGCCCTGACTTTTGGATTTTGGTACCAGTGGAAGCTGATTTTTGCTGAACACATCTCTAACTACTGTATCTCCCTCTGTCTCTCTAGTTGAATTTGTGTTCCAGGGTTTAATAATTTGTTTAATCCTTACAGACATTTTAAGTTCTGAGTTGATATTAGAAGTGAATTGTGAGCCTTGACTGTGTAAATTCTTCTGCTGTCTGTCCTGCACTCTGTCTCCTCCCCAACCCCAAAACAGTGTGCTGTGCTCTCTGACCCTGTCCACTTCTATTATTCTCTTTGTTCTGATGTAAAAAGCCTCATCTTCCAGTCTCTAAAAATCCTGTTTTTCTACTTTATATCAGGGATCCAGTGCACCTTGACCAGGCCACAGACCCCTCAATTTCTGGAACCTAAACAGTTTTTCAGAAATCCTCTATACTGGAAGGTACTAGCCCTGACTTTTGGATTTTGGTCCCCCCCATCCCCTCCTCCACGACTTGTTAAATACACCTAAACCACTCCCCCTTCTGTGCACCTTTCTCCCATTGCCCATCTTGCCATATACAAATTTAAAGCTACAGAACACCTTCTGGAGTGTGTTCCTGCCCCAGAGAACTACATCTCTAACTGTCCCTTGCCTCACCACTCCCTCCTCTTCCCCTTCATAAGGCAAACCAAGCTTATTCCCTCCTACTACTTTCCATTGTCCCCACTCTCCCTCGGAAAGATGAAGCTGGCACTACCTATATTATGTGCCATCTCCCTAACTACTGCGCTGGTACTGCCTGACTTCTGTGCGACAGTGCTGGCCTGCGATCAACAGCGCCTCTCCTTCCTCTTATTCTCTCCCCCTCCCCTGTCTCAACCCTCTTCACTCACCATTAGGGATAAGTCCACCCTGGGGTGCATCTTTCTCATCCTACTCACTAAAGGAGAACGCTGCCTCCTTGGCCGCTACCTGGTTAACTTCTCCTGGTCTCCTTCTATTCCCTACTGCCCATACATTCTCCTACTATCACTACTCTCCCTTGCTGAGGACATTGAATGCAACCCTGGCCCAACAAACTCCCATATCACCCCCACCTCCAGCATCTGGACAAACGCCCCTGGTCTTAAAATTGCACATATCAGTGTCTGCAGTCTTCCATCTAAATTCACTGACCTTGAGGCTTGGATTGAGTTACACAAGCCCCATATTCTAGGACTCACTGAAACATGGCTAAAGCCACACCACACCGAAAACACCTTCAAAATACCTGGCTACTCTTACCTACGCCTCGACAGGCCAGGCAGGAAGAAAGGTGGCGGTGTGGCCCTCTCAGCTAGCACTGTCCTACACTCCGACCCTTCCTCACCTAGTGAATGGGTACTCTCCGAATTGACCCTAGGATCCTGCAAGAAACTCTATACTGGCTGCAGCTACAACCCCCCCCCCCCGTGAACAGAACCATTGGACTCAGCCACCTACCCACACTAGTCAACTCTCTTGCCTACAACTGTTATATTGCATTTTTCACAGTAATATTTGACTTCCTTGCCTGTACGTATTGCATATACTGTACATTTTTTACTGAGTATTCTGTGTATTACTTGCTCACTGGAGCCTATGATTTGTTTGTTATTTGTTTGTTGGTACCAAGTCTTCTCATGTCTGATATTGAAACCTTGTATTCACTGTTCTCAAATGGACCTATGCATCAAACCTGTATACTGTGTCTACTATTGTTGCTTGTATCAAATCTGTTTCATGTGTATTACTGTTACCTTGTACTCCACTGTCACCCTGCTCCATGTGTTATGGCCCGGGGTCGTGCCTGAAAACGGTCCCTGGGATCAGTGCACTCACCCGGTTATCAAAGTCATAAATAAATAAATAAAATAGGAGTCCCACTAAACGGTGTCCTGTTTTTACAGTACAGTATATTTGCATCGATGCCTGGTCAAGGACCTCACTCTCCTGAGAAGTACTGCTATTCAAAAGCACCAGCTAAATCAGACTACAGAGCAAGTGGGTCACAACACAACTGAACCTATCTGTACCCCCCAATATAAATGCTTTTCTCACCCACAAACTATTTGCAAGTACTGCATCTTCATACTGCTACTGCATCATATCGCCTGATCTTTTTTTTTTTTCAGTCAGAAAGCTTAAGTCCTGATCCTTGATACTGTTGGTGTTTTTCTGCTCCAGTAGGCCTTGATGTCCTGACCTATCCTCAGCCACAACTGTCCACTTCATGGTAGGGTGGTGTAACCCCTAGGTGGCGCTATCCCAAGGGCTACTACCCCTGCCTGCTTGGCTAGTAGCAGGTTAAGAGGCCTGAGTTCTGAAACGGGTGCCTCCTCCCGGAGGTCAGGGTTGGTAGTGGTCAAGCTAACCTGGGCACAGCCCTCCAGGACACTGTAAACCCCTTCTTTTCTTACTAGTGGCCGGAACAATACACAATAATCACTTTCACAATACCCCCTGATATACCACACAAGTACCCACACTATTTGCACTTACCACCAGGACTTTATTTTGGCTCGGCCCTAGGGATCCCCTGTAAAACAAGGTTATGCACAGCAAATAACAGCAGTACAGTACTCTTGCACAAACTGGAACCACAGTCAGGGTAAATGCAAAAAAGAGTTAGATCTGATTTATTTAAGGGACTTGAACAAGGGAGGGGTGTAATCAGGTTAATTTGCTTAAAGGGTGAACAAGGGAGGGGTGTAATCAGGTTAATTTGCTTAAAGGGTCTATCAATCAAATGGTTATGCATGCACTTCAGGGTCCATAAACAGTCACACTCTGGGTACCCAGAAGGAGAATGGTGGGCTAGCCAGGAATGTTGCAGCTGGTTGGGGCCCTGTGATGGAAGAGAACAACATGCACAACACACACTATTTGTAATCCAGAGCTGAAGGGCTCAGTTTGTGAAAAGAAAACAACAAGACAGTCAGATAACACACTTTTAGATTAGGCTGTTGTTGCAGAGAGCTACCCTGATGATTGCTCACAATACCCAAGACTGGACACAGGTTGGACGAAAATCGAGACAGCAGGTGGTTAATCTGGAGTGCCAGGAGAAGCAGGGCCCACATGATTCACCGAGGCATCGTTCCTGTTCAAGCATGGATCGGGGGCTGATCCCCAGGCAGATCTCTCATCGGTGGCTTTCTCTGTGCAATGGGGTAGTCTGGAAGGGCCAGAGTAGCATGGCCCAGGCCGAATGGAGATGAACACGGATTCAGTCCGATTAGGCTGGATTAAGCTTCCAGCAAGCAGAACACTGTTCACACAGTGGGGAACCAAATCACGATCCACTTTCAATACACAGCACATTTACATGTAAGGAAATTCTACTGTACCAGGCAAACCGCTCTTCAGTCACGATGGCAAAGTCTCTGCACAAACTGGGGATTCAAAAGCAGCTGTAAATCCTGATAGGCTGTTCGCATTCAGCAAATTTTCGGTCTTCTTCAGGTATGAGCCTGGTAAAAAAATCAGTGGCTTACTTCGTTCTCACAAACTCAGATTTAGTCCAAAATAATTCTCTTCTCTTCCTCTCAGGGGCAGCAGGCAGGCAGACATGCAGGCCACAATTCTGGCCTTTCCACAGAGACTGTCTTGAGCTGTTGCTTTTTCAGCTCCCAACTTAGATCTGACTCAAACTGCAGCAAGCCTGGGAATTTCCCCAAGATCCAGAAGGTTCGGTTGGCTGATTCATCTGACAGTCACAACAGGAGCTCCCCCTTTAGGTGCAAAAAGGCGCCAAAAGCCCAGAACTACAATTCCTACAGATTCTGACTCCAGACAGTTCCTGTAGTCCGGCTCCATTTTAGGTCCCACCAGTACTGATTGGTCCAATCCGGCAGTCCTGGGCCAAAGTGGTGGGGATAAACAAAACAGTCCTTGCTGCAAAGAAGGCAGGTTAGACAAACTACATTATCACATTATCACTCTAAATGATTGTCAGCAAATAGTTACATCTTTCAACAAGGCTCCTTCTCAGATTACTTATGACTGCAATCCAGGCAGCTCTTAAAGAGACAGTACACAGAGGCTATACAGGCACTCTCTGGCAATCACATTTAAACTGCTAAAACACAGGACACCAGCCTGGCAGTGAGCATTTAAGCAAGCTCGAGGAAGACTTTTCGGGAACCCCATTTGTAGGGGGTGTTACAGTGGTATCCCTCACTGCTGCCACCTATCAGTGGCAAACTCTCTAGCAGCAGATACAACATGTGCATTTCTCAAGGAGGGTCCAATCTGTGTGACATGTGGACATCGGCTACAAGCTGATTGGCTGATTATGACTGGAGAGGTGAGTGTGTCAGAAAGACGGGGAAAGGTGAAGGGCAACCATCATGTGCCATACCTTTACAGCTGTTGGCAGTGAGGGTTGGGGGGCATTAAAGGGACACAAGCTGTGTAAAAGACAGTTTAAAAAAAAAACAGAGGTTCGAGGAAGGTGGGTTTGTTTAAACTTGATGAACCCCAGCTGGCAATGGGCCTGTACTGGGAAAACACCCATATACATAAAAAGAGACTGTGGAGACTAAACAATGCATCCCTTCAAGACCCAAACAATTAAAAAAATATACATTCTATGGAAGGGTAAAGTTTCCACACTCTGCTTGTATGAAAACCTTGCACTCTGGTGGGAAGACACTTGGGTGGATTTTGTAAATGTCTCATTTTAAGATGATGATACTGTGGCACTTTACTGAATCTGTGTATGTTTTATTATATATTGTTGTATTTATGTATATGATGATCTATGTATGAAGATAAACTTAAAAGTAACTGGAATTGAACTCTGGACCTCACTGAAAATGAGCCTCGGCTCAGTGAAGCAATCCAAATTCAAAGTTTTACTTACTTTCAGACACACTCAGGGCGGGCTGCCAGTGGTGAGTATTTAAAATATTTGGCTCTCAGAGATCAACTTCAAAAGTTAATTTCAAAGTCTGAACTAGAACATGCCGATTATAGAAGCCAAATTTTGGTACTCAAGGCTGATATGAAGAATTTGCAGTACGACAGAGCACAGTCTCTGCAACAAGAAATGAAGTATGGCACACAAGGTACAGAACATACATTAGACAAATACTGGGACTGTAATACTAGGGTAAGGAGCACAGCTTTCTAGGCCATTAAAACACAAGATGTGGGGCTGGCCTGGTGGCGCAGAGGGCTGAGGCATCTCTGCCTTACCTCGTGTCATGCCGGCGTCATGGGTTCAGGAATGACCTCAGGTCATCGGGGAGCTGGCATGAAGAGGAGGGTGGGAGCAGGATTGAGCTACCTAATGGTGGCTCTCCTCTATTGGGGGAGGGGGTCACCCTCCCATAGTCCCGCCGCCTCCAGATGGAGGTCCGGTGACAGAGCAGGTGGGTAATTGGTAACCGGTAGGGTGGGGCGTCCCACAGTGCATGATGCACGTGTACCTCCACACGCGTGCTCTCACACCAAGCATGTGAGGGTGGGTGAAAACGGGGGAAAAATGGCTAAACAAATAATAGAAAAAAAAACACAAGACGGAAGGGTTGTGTCTTCCCCACAGAAATGGTGTAAACATCTACCTCCTTTTATATTTGACACATTCTGTACTTTATCTGCAGCAAATCCAGATCACACTTTCTTCCCCAACTTACTGACCTCTTTATCCCCAGCAAATGAAAGCATGTCAACCAGTCCCATATACAGTATCTAGAAGTGCAGAAGAGTATCACTTCTCTGAAACATGATACCACCATGGGCCAAGATGGGCTCACTTCGGAGTTTTACAAAACCTCCACACTGTTGGCTTCTAGTTTGGTGAATTTGTTTAATTATCTTTTCAAATAACAAGAAGTCTTGCTGTATTCTGACATGTGCAGTGATGTCCAACCTTTGAACTGCCCCGGAGAGGAAAGAGTTAACTTTCCATGCCAGGCATGGAATGCTGAGCTCGAGCTCAGTTGAGACTCTGTCTGCTGCTGTTTGAACTTATACCGTCAGATTCTTTACTCCGCCTCACTGAACAGTTGCTCTGGAGATTTCTCCTTTGCTCAGTTCAATTTAGTCGGTTAAAGTGCCGTTTTCCTCTGTTTTCGACCAAATTTAATCCGTTAACCTGACGGTTCAGTCTTTGTCTGTGGTTTCGTGAGTACTAGGTAGGTTTATTTTTGTTTCTTCTGTGTGGAACTTGTAAACATTGGATCGGCTCGGTTTGAATCAATCAGGTTTGTTCAGAAAAGTTTGCTCTACTTTTAGAGTGTGGTAACCGGTCCTTATCGGTTCTAAAAAAAACGGATTTCATTACGTTTTTTTCCACGACCCGTAACACAGTCAGGAACCAATGAGGGTGTCTTGCCTGGTGGATTGACGAAAAAAGGGTAAGTTTGGTTAGGACTGGCCATGTCTGAGAAACCCAAAAGAAAAACCGGGCCCACTGGGTTTTAGCACTGTAGTGTGTGTGGGGAAGCCTTTGCTAAGGCTGACCCCCACACCACTTGTTTCTATTGTCTGGGGTTTGACCACCTCGATTCAGACTGCCAGATTTGCAAGAATTTTCCTGCAGCTACCCTGGAAAAGAGAGTTGGTAGGCTCAGGAAGGGAGGCTGAAAAAGTCCGCTGACCCAGATGAGCAGCCCGGTTCGGTTCCAACCGGAATCGAAGGAGTGCCTCTGACCAGGGCAAAACTTGGCGAAGGAGAACCGACTCTGAGGAGTCAGTTCCAGTTAAAAGAAAAGAGAGGGATAAATCAGCCGGTGCAGATCCACAAGTTCTTTCTCCACCGGCTGATGAAATAGCCAAAGCGATAGGATTGTTCAATCGCTATCTCGTTCCGACTCAAACCGCACCATCGGGTTAGGGCTCTGGTTCGGCCGGTTCCTCCGGGTTCCAGATTATAATTTAGAGGATTTTTATGAACTGGAGGAGGAGGAGGAAGAAGGAGAGTATGAGGATAGTGATGGTGATTACGAAAGTCTGGATGTGCCCGTTGACCCGGACATCTCCCCAGACAGACCTTCAGGGGTTTCTCCTCCTAGGCTTTCTAGTCCCCTTCCCATTTTATGTTTTACAAAAAAGTGGCTGAAACTCTTCAGCTTCCTATGGAAGAAGCTGTGGATAATCAGGAGGAGCCTGATTATGTTGAGATGATGGTTATCTCAGAGTCCAGGAGGCTGTCTATTCCCCTTCATAAGTCTTTTGGGAAACAGACAAAAATTTTAAAGATTCCTAATTCTATACCTCCTGTGGACAAGAGAATGGACAACAGGTATACTCTCTCAGGCTCAGATACAGAGTTCCTTACCCAGCAATGCAGCCATGTTGGGGTAGTGCAGGCTGCTGCTTGTGATAAGGCAAATATACCCTTGGCTTCACACCCCCCAGATAAGGACTCCAGGAGGATTGATGCCATGGCAAAGAAACAGTACATGGCAGC
This sequence comes from Neoceratodus forsteri, assembly GCA_016271365.2. Lineage (NCBI taxonomy): Eukaryota > Metazoa > Chordata > Ceratodontiformes > Ceratodontidae > Neoceratodus > Neoceratodus forsteri. The sequence goes on along the minus strand of JADMNL010000023.1, from coordinate 93,710,709 downwards.
ATCTTTGGGACTCAGGCAGGCTAATTATATGGCCTATACAACTAGATATCAGAAGTCTAGATGGGACACTGTAATGGCTCTGGCTAAACAGGTCCCTGGCCAGCTTGCCAAGGAGCTGGAGCAGGTGGCTGCGGATGGTATTGAGGCATCCAAGGTGCAATTCTATGCTGCAGTGGACTCCAATGCTGTTTCATATAGAGTCATGGCTACATCTGTGGCCCTTCGTAGAATGGCTTGGCTCAGATGTACTAGCCTGTCTCAGGATACCCAGACTAAGGCCATGGATTTTCCTGTTGGGAGTAATTCTCTGTTTGGGGAGCAAACAGAGAACTACATGAAGAAAATGGATGAATACAGGACCACCTATAGGACTGCTCAGGCCAAAGAAAGGCAAGCCACTCCCCAGAGGCAGCATTCTAGGGGCAGGGGCAGGCCTTTTCATAGGCCTTTCTACCAAGCCCAGGCCTCCTCTTCTGCTTATGTTCAGAGGGGGTTCTTCAGAGGAAGAGGCAGACGAGGTACAAGCAGGCCTGCTACCACCCCTCAGCCTAAAGCCCCTGCCAAGCAGGCACCCTGATGGGTTTGCCAGGGCTGATTCTCCACCACCTGTAGGGGGCAGGCTGGCTTACTTTGTCCAGGACTGGATGTCTTTAACATCAGACAAATGGGTCCTGGAAGTAGTGAGCCAGGGACTGGTTCTCAGCTTCAAAAAATTTCCCAAGATGAGAACCAGATCCTTTCCACCTGCAAATCCTTCAGAGGCACTTGCCCTAGAGGCAGAGGTCTCTTCTCTCTTGGCTCTGAGAGCTACAGAGAGGGTTCCACCCCTACACAAGGGAAAAGGATTGTACTCCAGGTACTTCCTAACTCCCAAAAAGACAGGAGAATGGCGGCCCATCCTGGATCTCAGATATTTAAACAAGCACTTTTTAAAGCCAAAGTTCAGAATGGTGACTCTGTGAATATTCTAACCTCTCTAAGGCCAGGGGACTGGCTAGTTTCCCTGGACCTCAAGGATGCCTATTTCCACATTCTCATCAGAAGCTCCCACCGAAAGTACCTCAGGTTCGAGCTGCCCTCAGGCCATTATCAATTCAGCACAATGCCCTTTGGCCTAACTTCAGCTCCAAGGGTGTTCACAAAATGCCTGGCAGTAGTGGTTGCTTTCCTAAGGAGACAAAAGATCTCCATCTTTCCATACTTGGATGACTGGCTCATAGTAGGTCAGTCTTCAGACCAAGTCAAGTCACACCTACAGATAACTCAGCAACTGCTCACTTCTCTAGGATTCCTTCTGAATCTCTCAAAGTCAGTTCTAGACCCTGTGCAGCTCCTCACCTTCATAGGGGCAGAGCTGGATACATTAAAGGCAAAAGCCTTCCTTCCCCTGGACAGGGCAAGGACCCTTGTCTCACTGGCCTCTTCATTCACCCTCCAGATGTCTCGACCAGCAAGGCATTTTCTGCAGCTCCTGGGCCACATGGCTGCCTCTACAGCAGTGGTCCAAGGAACAAGATTTCAGATGAGGGACATTCAGTTCCACTTAAGAGCCTTCTGGTCTCAGAGAAAGGATCCTCTGACCAAACTAATCCCAGTGACTCAAACCCTGATCCAGGCTTTGCAATGGTGGCAGGAACAGGACAACCTAAGACAAGGAGTTCCCTTTGTCACTCAGTCTCATTCTCTAATCCTTTCTACAGATGCCTCCCACTTGGGATGGGGAGCCCACTTGGGGGACCTGTCCACCCAAGGGTTGTGGTCACCTCAAGAATCTCTGCTTCACATCAATCTCTTAGAACTCAGAACAGTGTTTCTAGCACTTCAGGCTTTTTCCAAGTCTGTTCTGAACAAAGTAGTTCAGATCAGGACAGACAATACCACCACAATGTGGTACATCAACAAGTAAGGGGGCACTTGGTCTACGGCCTTGTGCACAGAGGCAATGAAGTTGTGGTCTCTGGCCTATTCCCTGAATACTTCTCTTATAGCAGTGCACCTCCCAGGAAGGACAATGTCCTGGCAGATGCTCTCAGCAGGGTATCTCAGGGCCATCACGAATGGTCCCTGGATCCCCTGATTTGAAGGTGATCTTCCAGATGGGGCACCCCACAGATAGATCTTTTGCAGCCCCAGACAATCACCCACTTCCTCTTTAACTGCAGGCCCCAGTGTTGGGCTCAGTCCCCTGGATGCTCTAGTTCTCAATTGGGAAGGGAAGTTCCTGTATGCTTTTCCCCCCTTCCCTCTCCTGTTCAAGGTGCTAGTCAAAATCAGGTCTCAACCCTGCAGAGTGATTCTGATTGTTCCAGACTGGGCCAGACAGCCCTGGTACCTCTCTTGTTGTCCTTAGCAGTCCACCTTCCCTGTCTCTTCTCAGGAATTACAACCTGTTAACATGTGCTCAGGGGAGGGTTTGGTATCCGAATCTCAAATCTCTCAATCTCAAGGCCTGGCTCTTGAAGAGTTAAGAGTTTGCTGATTTGCATCTCTCTCAAGGTGTTCTGGATATTTTAAAGGCTTCTCGAAAGCCTTCCACCAGAAAGACTTACAACTGCAAGTGGAAAAGATTTACTATATGGTGCTCTGGGAAGCATATTTCTCCAGAGTCTGCTGGCTTGCCCACAGTCCTAGACTATATGGTTCATCTCAATAGCTTGGGACTCATGCCAGCTACGCTAAGAGTGCATCTGGCAGCTGTCTCTGCCTTCCTGTCAGCAGGCAAGCATTCTTCCCTTTCAGCTCATCCTGTATTCTGTAAATTTTTCAAGGGATTGCTGCATACCAATCCTCCCTTCAGGGACCCTGCCCCTGCTTGGGACCTTAATGTTTGCATTGCTCAGCTTATGCAACCCCTTTGAGCCTTTGTCCTCAGCAGAGCTTAAGTACTTGACTTGGAAAACTGTTTTCTTTGGCCATCACTTCGCCAGATGCATAAGTGAGTTACAGGCCCTGTCAGTGAAGCCTGATTTTATCTCCTTCCATAGAAATAAGGTGGTCCTCAGGACTAATAGGAAGTTTTTGCCTAAGGTGGTTTCAGATTTCCACCTTAACCAGTCTATGTCTCTTCCTGTTTTCTTCACTGACCATTCCTCCTCTGGGGAAAGGAGGCTGCACAGCTTGGATGTGAAAAGGGCCCTTAGCTACTACATAGAGCGCACCAAGGGTCACAGGTTTGACTCCCTCCAACTGTTCCTCACTTATGGTGAGGTTGGTAGGGGAAAACCTGCCACTAAGAGATCTATTGCCAGGTGGACTGTCTCTTGCATACAATTTTGCTATAAAAAATTAGGTAGGATCCCACCCTCAGGCCTGAGGGCTCACTCTACCAGAGGTACAGCTGCTTCCCTGGCTGCTGCCAGGGATATTGCTATCTTAGAGATTTGTCAAGCAGCCACCTGGAAAACAGTACATACTTTTACCAAGCATTACTCTCTGGATATCCAGGCTAGGAGTGATGCTCAGTTTGGCACAGCAGTGCTTCAGAGCCTTTTCCCAAAGTAGGTTCTGTCCCTCCTCCATGGAGGTACTGCTTGGTAGTCTGCATATGTCAGAATACAGCAAGACTTCATGTTGTTTGAAGAAAAAATTACTCACCTTAGTAATGTTGTTTATTCTAAAGGAGTCTTGCTGTATTCTGACCTCCCCCCCTGCCTCCCCTCTCAGAACCTGGGTTTTGGGATGTGGGTGGGCAGCAACAGTGTTGGCACTCTGGAGGTGCCCCTTTTTCTCACCCCCTTCATTTGGGTGTGTGTTGTGTTTTATTTTATTTTTGGGGTTTCTGACTTGAGCCTTTGCTTTGGGACCAAAAAATCTTTTTATTATATTTAGTAGCCAGTTGGCTAGTGTAAGTTTACAGTTTCCACACAGGACACCCAGTGAGTATAGCTCGTAAAGATCTGACGGTTTAAGTTCAAACAGCAGCAGACAGAGTCTCAACTGAGCTTGAGCTCAGCGTTCCATGCCTGGCATGGAAAGTTAACTCTTTCCTCTCCGCGGCAGTTCAAAGGTTGGACATCACTGCATATGTCAGAATACAGCAAGACTCCATTAGAAAAAAACAATATTACTAAGGTAATTTTTTCTTAGAACATAACGCCCTACCAGAATCCATAACAAAAGCCATACTGGTTTTTATTTATAAGAAGGGAGGCAGGACAGGTTTGTGTATTTGGCACCCCTCAATCGGCTGAATACTGATTTTAAAATTTTGGCCAAGATTCTGACAGACAGACTACTTAGAGTCACTGAATCATTAATAAGTGCCCATCACATGTGTTCAGTTCTGTCTAGGAGAGTGCAGGACAATCTGATTTTACTGAGTGAAGTTTCTGAAAGGGGAGACTCAGTGTATTTAACAGGATATGTTCTTAGCCTTGACCAAGAAAAAGCATTTGACAAAGTGGCACATACGGTACTTGTATGTTTACATGTCTTTATAGACTGGCTAAAACATTTTTATTCAAATGCTGTAATCATATTGAACATTAGTGGGTAGATGGGTAACCAGGTAACACTTAGGAAGGTTCAATGTCAGTATTTTAGATAATTTGTTTAGTTTACCAGACTTTCTTTGTATGTTTGATGTATGTAATAATTACGCATTTCGTCTACTTTCATTTTTGATTCATGTTATGATTTTGTATTGTCTTGTTGTTACACAATTTGCAACCTTTAAAAAAAAACACAGGAATTTGTTGTAAATGGGTTTTCCCCCAACAAAATTGCCCGTATAAAAATGACATTTTTATCAATCAATTGATGTATATATTCAGCCTGGACCCTCTTCTCTACAGCATACAGTCAAACACTAATGCTAAGGGCATATCTTTGGACCCTCAGTCTCCACAGATAAAGATAATGGCATATGCTGATGATATTGTGCTATTTGTGACACATACTGAATCAGGAGCAGCCATTACAAGCAACTTGTCTGCTTTAATGAGGGTGTCTGGGTCAAAGGCTAATTACTACAAAAGCACTGTCACTGTAATAGGAAAAAGTACAGGTAGGAAGGCCTGGTGGCATGGAGAGGCACCCATGCCTCACCTGCCACCACGCCGGCAACTCGGGTTTGTCAACAACCCTGGGCTGCTCAGGGATCAGCTGGGAAGAGGACTGAGCATCCCCATGAATGCTCTCCTCCTCCAGGGAGGGAAGGTAGCTTGCTCCACTGTGACACCACCACCTAGGTGACCACGGGTGGCAGTGCGAGCTAGAGCAGCAGTTCCGGGTGGGGACGCTTTCACCAGAAGACATCAGCACGTCCATTGATGTGCTCATGACAAGCCACCACTTCCATGGAGCATCTATGGGTTGGGGACTGAGAAAACCAGGAAAAGGCCCCAGCCTACAGGATGAAGCTGCCTCTTTTCACAGGCCCTGCACCCGCCCACTGGGGTCCCGGACCTGTAACTCAGCTAAACTCCTCCCGGGCTTAGGGAATCCTGGAGGTTCTGCCAGAGGGGGTAAACCATGGGGCACTGCAAGGATCAGAAAGATAAATCCCATGGATAGTGGGGTGACGGGGTTGGGGAGAGGAGGTAGATAAGGCGCAGGCTGGGCAACTAGGTGATATGCAGAAAATAAAAAAAAAGGAAAAGTACATATTTGCTCCCACAGCAGGTAGCCTCAGTCCTACTCTTAGACCAAGCTCCAAGGGGTAATTTTTGGCAGAGGAGATCTAGCAAAAAAAATTGGGAACCCTGTCTATAGAAAGTGAACCAGAATGCTACTCTGGAAAGCAAATAGAGTCTCAATGTTAAAACATGTGTTTCTGATAAAAACGCATTTAGTTCCTGTTCTTTTGTACCTCAGCTATCCCCTCTCAAATTAGGGGCTAGATTATACAGCATTTTTTTTCAAGCCTTATGGGAGAGTCGTCTTAACCCTCTGAAAAGACAAATCAGATATGGGCCTGTGTCATAAAGTGGATTCGGTAAGATAAACCCCCTGATGTTTCTCTTTATTGTATCTCTAGTGTAAGTAATTTTAGCATGACTTTGAAAATGACCCCAAAGATATGGCTAGTCAGCTTAGGAGACTCGTTAAAGCTCTATATATAGGCGTGGAAAAACAACAAAACTTAGCACCCCCCACCAAAAAAAATCTACATATGTTCCAGAGTATATTAAAATAGTTTTCCAGAAAATCAGGAAATGGAAACTGTGTCACTCATAGTTTCTTTTTTGTAAACTTAATTTGTATTCACCTTTAGCAATGAACAACGTCATGACACTTTGTTCAGAGAATACAAAGCTGTTTGACAGTCAGGAATTTTAAGGGAGGGCTTTAAGCCCGAGGTTCGATGGGTGGGGCAACAACGTCACTCCCCCATCGAGCTTAAAAGGTCACACATTCTGGGCTTTGCCAGGATTCTTTTTTCATTGCAGCTGGAGGCGCAGCTCTACTTCATCTCTCTCTCTCTCTCTATCTCCTTCAGCTGGGTTTCTTCCTGTCTCTGCAGCTGCCTGCGGCTGCCCATTCATTCCTCCTCATCTTCTTTTGTCCTTTTCTCCTGCCTTTCTTCCTGCAGCTCCCGTTGCTTCCTCCCATCCACCCCTTCTCAGATGGCACTTTCACGCGCTTCTCTCCCTCTGCTTGCCCCCCCCCGACGGCACTTACTGCTGCAGCCTGCAGGCTCCCAGACCACCAATTGTGTGCCCGCTTCCTGGCTGCCCTTCGCGGGCATTTCCTTCTCCTCCTTCCATCCACCTTGCCACGTCTTTTTCCTGTGGGCTGCCTGGGAGTAGTGCCCGATTAGGCTGCTGCACTTCTTCCACGTTGCACTCGGCTTCTACCTGCTTTGTGGATGACTACTTTCACCAACAGTGCTCTATCCAGCACGGTCCACAGTCCCACTGGCTCTACCGAAACTGTAGATCGCAATGCATATTTGTGATTCCTGCCTTCTTTCCCTGCTTCCCCTCTGGTCTCCCTGGCTCCGTTCACTTCCTCAACCCATCCCTCATACCTCCCAGCTTCCGTCTTCAGTGCTGCAGGGCTCTGGTGAGCCACCATCGATGCTGCTGGATGTCGGTGCTACTAGCGGCATGCGAACCTCAGCCTGCCTGCTGTACCGCTCCTTCCTTCCCATCTGCATTTGGCTCTTGATATTGGCAGTCTTTCTCAATCGCATGTTTCCTAGCACTCAATAGTACAACTGGGGCTGATCCTTCTCTGACTGTGCCTCACAACTTTACCTTCCCTGCAGCGCTCCCATGGGCGTGTCTGTTGCGGGGAATAAAAAAAAAAATCCTCACTCTCTCTTTGCTTGTCGCCACTCTGGGTTTGGACATGCTCTTGCTGGGACCGACGCTGCGGTTGCTCTGACCTTGCCCTTGCATTTTTCATCTGTCTGTTTCTACTTGGGATATACAGTGCTGATGTTGCTGTTATCTTTTCTTGCTTGTCTACTGCGGTGGCTGTTTCCTAGTGCTGTCCTGCCTCATGCAGCCCTCTCTGCAGAAGCGTTTTCATCTCTCTGGTGCCAGTCCTTTGCTTTCTTGAACTGCCCCTTTATGTTTGCCATTTGCATCCCGATGCTGAGACAGGCCTCCCTGTCATGGCTCTTATGACTCCTCATCCGTCTCGATGTCCTGCAGTTCTCCTCCCATGCCGGCCATCATGGCTTTGATCAGATCTCAGCCTGCTTTCCTTATTCTTTTTGACATACCTATCATTGCTCCTATGCCCTCTCATTGAACCGTGGACTTCCTGCCACATCTGTTCAGATTCCTGACTACCGTCTTCTCACCCGTTCTCAAGGATTTCCTCCATCGCCTCAGAGTCTACCTCCTTTTGAGGAGCCTACTTCCACATACTACCTTTGTCCACAGTTCATTTTCACGGGTCCTATGCTACCCTATTGACCTCCCTACCATCATTCATCCTCTCCCCTCCTCTCCTATCTCGATTTCCCATGCCTGCCTTCATGGCATCCCAAAACTACATAGCTTCCTCGTCCTCCCTCGCTTTCACTGTGCCAACCTCCAGGGCTTCACTCCTTCATCGTACCTAGCCCTCTCCATTCCACTACACCTCGCCTCGACCTGCTCATCCACTTCAATCCCTACCATCCTGCATCCTTTCCTATCTCGCTTTCCAGTACGTGCCTTCTTGGTGTCAATCCATCATCGTACTTCATCTGTTCCTATGTTACCTTCCTCAGCCTAGAGCCTATTCTCATCCTGGCCGTCATGGATTCTTTCCACTCATGGCTTCTCTCCTACTCGTACCTCATCCGATTTGGCTCCTCTTGATTGCCTGTCCTAAGCGTACCTTCTGGTTCACATACCCTCTGGTTCCTGACATGTCTTCTTGGCCTTGGAGTCGGCTGCCTCCTTTCGAGGAGCTGCATTGCTTGCTTTGCTCTATACAGCATGATACCTTTGTTCAAATTCATGTTCAAGTTCATTCCCATCTCCTCTTATTCACATTCCGTATTGGCCTTTAAGGATTCCCTCCAACTGAGGCCTGTGCTCGATATTTCTTTTTGGGCATAACCGTCCTTACTCATTCCTATCGAGGCATGTAAGCTGCACTCCTGCAGCAATCTTCATACTCAGTCCTGTCTCCTCCTCTTCCAATTCCATACCAGCCATCCAGGACTCACTCCACTCATGGCCTACTCTCAATATTTCTTTTTGGGTGTACCTATCATGACTCCTATGCCACCTTATCAACCTGCAGCTATCCTGCCGCATGCATCGAGTTCATAACTCCAGTCATCATTCACTCAGCATTACCTCAAGGTCTGTATATGTACATTGTCTACTCAGCATTCCTATCATTGAATCCTATGCTACCTCATCAACTACAACGTCAGGCTCTAATTGTTCAGGGTTTAATCGTTCACATTGCATAATCAAGAATGCCTATTCAACATCAATGTCTGCTCACTCGCATCACTCAGTCAAGCCAGTATGCATAATTGTCGATCTCCTCATCAGCACATCTGGAATCTCCTCATGAGCACATATGGATACTAGACCCCGGAGCAGTGGTTGGCAGTTGAAGTGGTCAGTTGCAATTCAATGCAGTTGCAATTGCATTGGATTGCAGTCATAAAATAGTGGAGCTGAAATCCACTGCATTTACCAGTCCAGGTTTGTTTTTGTGGTGCACTGCAGTGTATTTTCTCTTTTTTTCTTTCCTTGGGGGGGAGGAGGGAGCCAGGGGGACTGTGAAAATGTAACAGTCCTCAACCGCCAGCACTGAGTCTTACAGCCAATAAAATGCATCCCTGGCTGCTGGACATGAAGCATCTACCAATTAGGAGAGCTAGAAGTAGGAGCCAGGAGCTTGAGAGTGTCTGTGACTGGCTGCACAAGGTGGCGGGGACAGCATGCCTACATAGGAGAGGAGACTGTCAGGAGAAGAGGCATCTGTGTTGGTGTGTGGGCAACGGAGTGAGCAGCGTTTTTCTGCAGGGATGAAGTTTGATGGTTTGGCCTTTAATTTAGAAATAAGTTAACTGTGTCCACTGTCCTGACGTGTCCGATGCCCAGAGAGAGACTAGTCTGTGGCTGTGCAGGTCCCAGTCAGTCCTCCAGCAAAGCCAGGCAGCAATCCTGTGAAGCCAGCAAGTCAGTGGTCTGGTCATGGTCGGGATCAGCCCATGATCCCATCGGCCGGGCCCATCAGGTGACTCTCACTCAGTCTTGGTAAGGTCTTCAGAGTTGTCAAGGAGGAGGAGTCGTAGGTGCAATAGTTCCACTGCGCAGAGTATCGGAGTGGGGACGTGGATCTGGGTTGGAGACCAACTGTGTGGGTTGGGAGGAGGGAGCACACAGCTCCAAAAAAGCACCAGCACCACCACCGAGTATAGCAGCAGTGGTAGCCTGAGCCATGGAGCCACCCACTGACACTGACTGAATCATCACCCGACACCTGACCGAACTGGCAATAGGCTACTACAGTGAGCAAGGTACTGTATGGGATGTGTATGTAAGGCGCGCCAGGGCTGGGTAGTTGGCAGTAGGAAGGAGGAGGAAGATGGTCTCTCACAGACTACTCAGTCTGCCTGTGTGACTGCTGCATGCTGGGCTGGCTTGTCTGGCTGGTTGAGGGCTTGGGGGCTGTGGGGCCCAGGGGGCCAAACTTGAAAAGCCAAGGCAATCAATCATCATTGATCTACTGCTGGTGGCCTGGCTGGGCTCTCTCTGACTGTGGTGACATTGTGAGTAGGTCAGACTCCCCAAGAGGCTGTGGAGCAGGCCAGGCGCAGGTGGTCAGTTGGTGAGTTCCCAGATCCATAGGAGGCCGGAGCGCGGAGCATGCTCGGTCGGGTCCAATGGACAAAATGTTTGTTGTTTGCCACTGTAGGAATTGGATAGACTAATTATTAAAGTCCTCACGGAAAGATGAATAACATTTTTTACAAAACACATTAGTGTACATGCTGAAAGCCAAAATAAGTTCAGAAACTGTCAGAAAATGTTTTTTAATATGCATGAATTTTTTAGCTTTAAATTTAAACTATGGATACAACTCAGTTCTGGTATACCATATAGAAGGTATTTCTAAGGGTCCTCCCATAAACTGTTTTTAGTCTCAGATTCTATGACTACTAGTAAATTAACGTATATTGATGGTTAGCTCTGTTTGCAAACGATTACCTTCTAGCTTCTGTGGGGTGTTTAAGAGGCCCTACCTATACTGTATTTTAGACTCTCAGTTCTTTTCCTAAATAACTAGTATTACTGCTGCTTATTTTTCTGTACCGTATACTGTTTTACTGCCCTGCTTCAACTTGTTACTTTCAGGGACTTAGTATATTTTGTTGTTGTTTTGACTGGTTATTGTACTTTAGTGGGTCCCTACTGTGTTTAGATTTGTTTCACTGCACTTTGTATTTGCATGTTAAAGAGCAGCCAGCTTCTTACCTGCTGCTGACTAGTTGCTGCTCCCTCCAACATATGCAACACCTCCCCTGCCCCAGAGCCGAGGGACATAAATAATTCCTTTTGTTTCTGCCCATTTATGAAGTTATAATGCTGCTAAATCCCAAATGCTAAAAACTGACCTTAACCCACCAACACGCCCCCACATAGGCACACGCAACCCTGTTTTGTGATGCCAGAAGGTGAAGGTTGTGTGTGCGCATGCCCCACTGATTTCAAGGGGGGGCTTTTCCACACATTTCATTAACTTTTATAGTTGAAATTTTAATTTAAAAAAAAGATACGAAGTTTAAAAAGAATGACAAACTACTACATAATAAAATTAAACGATGGTGAAAGTTGAAAAACTTGGTTGGATTTTCTTCTGTTAGTTGAAGTCAGAAATTTCAAACTAGTTTAAAAAAATCAGTCACAATGTGTGGTAAGTCAGTCATGATTGTTTTTTCAACTGACTCCGGGGTCTAATGGATACCCCTTGCTCCTCTGACTTCTACATGGAAACACGGAAACACAGAAACACAGAAGTTGACGGCAGATAAGGACTGCAAGGCCCATCCAGTCTGCTTATTTCTTTTTCTGTCTTATGAATGTGCCATCGGCCTTTGCTCTGTCAATGGTCTATCTATTCATACTCATCTTTCTTGCTCCCTCATGCCTATCCCATGTCTGTTTGAAGCCCTGCACTGTATTCATATCCACCACTTCCTGAGGTATGCGTTCCATGCATCCATCACCCTTTCTGTGAAAAAGAACTTCCTCACATTACCCCTTAATCGGCCTCCCTCTAATCTCATGCTGTGTCCTCTTGTCCTGCTATTTTTCTTATATTTAAACATGTTAGACACTTTCACCTTGTTAATGCCCTTAAGGTGTTTGAATGTTTCGATCATATCACTTCTCTCCCTCCTTTGCTCTAGGGTATACATATTGAGCTCCGTTAATCTGTCCTCATATGTTTTCTGATGCAGTCCCTGCACCATTTTGGTTGCCCTTCTCTTAACTGCCTCACTTTGGTTAATGTCCTTGTGAAGGTGTGGCCTCCAGTACTGCACGCAGTACTCCAGATGGGGCCTAACCAGTGTCTTGTAAAGAGGGATTATTACCTCCCTATTCCGACTTGTGATACCCCTACTAATACACCCCAACATCATTCTAGCCTTACCTACTGCTTTAGTTGTCTGCTTGGATGATTTCAGGTCATCGGTGATGATGACACCCAAGTCTCTTTCTTCCCTTGTGACTTCCAGCAACTCCCCTCTCAGCCTATAGGTGGCTTCTGGGTTTCTCTTCCCTATGTGCATGATCTTGCACTTCTTTGCATTAAACCCCAGTTGCCACTCTTCCGACCATTTTGCTAGTTTATCCAGATCTCTTCTCATTCTGCCCACCCCATCTGGACCATCTACTCTGTTGCAGATCTTAGTGTCATCTGCAAACAGACAAGCCTTACCCTCCAGTCCTTCTGCAATGTCACTGATGAAGATATTGAAGAGGACTGGCTCCAGGACTGATCCCTGAGGTACCCTACTTGTGACTTGCATCTCTTCTGACTGTATACCGTTTACCACCACTCTCTGTTTTCTTCCTGTCAACCAGTTTGCCACCCAGTTGACCAACGTCTGACCCCCCTGAGCCTACCCAGCTTATTAATCAATCTTCTATATGGAACAGTATCGAAAGCTTTGCTGAAGTCAAGATAGGCGACATCAACTGCACCCCCTTGGTCCACCGCTCTGGTTACCCAGTCAAAGAAATCTATGAGAATAGTTTGACAGAACCTTCCTTTTGTAAACCCATGATGTCTTGGATCCTGTGCTCCTATGGATTCCAGGTGTTGCAGTATCCTTTCCTTAAGGAGTGCCTCCATAATATTGCCCATTACTGAGGTAAGACTGACTGGTCTGTAGTTCCCTGCCTCCTCCCTGCTACCACTTTTGTGGAGCGGGATCACATGAGCTCTTCTCCAATCTTCTGAGACCTCTCCTGTGCTCAGAGACTCACTAAACAGTTCTGATAATGGCTCTGTTAGTTCCACCCTTAGCTCCTTTAGTACCCTGGGATGTATGCCATCAGGTCCCATTGCCTTGTCCACCCTGAGTTTATCGAGCTCTTGTAGGACCTTTTCTTTTGTGAAGGGACTAGTGCACACCTCCCTCCCCCCTGTGTCCATGGTGTTGAGCTGTGGGCCCTTCCCTACCTTCTCTTCAGTAAATACTGAGCAGAAGTATCTATTTAGGATATATGCTTTTCCTTGGTCCTCCTCCTCCACATGACCCCTTATCCCCTTTGATCTTAGACGTTAAACTGAGGTCCCATCTGCCTGGATTTGTGGTAGTTCAGGTGGATGTTAAAGATCCCATGGCACTTATCGAAAAGAGTAGGGGAATTTCCCCGGTGTCCTGGCCAAATTTCTCTCATTCACTAAAAATACCACCAACAGCTTAATCTGGTTCAAGGTCAGTTGGCATTCATCTGTATCCTCTCCTCGGTCGTGCCTGAAAATAGGCAGGATTTGTCTAGTGCACTTACCCGGTCAACAAAAGCTAAATAAATAAATAAAAAAATAGCAATACCCCCTCTGGAATTTCTCCTTTCACTAATGTATCTATAGAAAGTCTTGTCACCTTCTTTTACTGTTTGTGCTAGTGTTTCCTTGGTTTGGGCCTTTGCCTGCCTTACTGCCTTCCCTGCTTCCCCTAGTGGAGTTTGGTATGCCTCCCTATCTTCATCCTGCTGCGTTCCCTTATATTTCCTAAAGACCAGCCTTTTGGCTCTGACCTTTTCTGCCACTGTATTTGAGAACCAAAGTAGTTTCCTTCTTCTTTTGCACTTCCTTTTCTCTCTAACTCAATGGGATGTTGCTTCAAGTATCACATCTTTAATGCTTGCCCACTTTGCCTGTACCCCCTCACCTGTATTTCTTTTTGCCAGGGCTAGCTTAACTCTGTTGGCCATCTTATCAACATCAGCTCCTCTGAGGTCCCATATTTTTGCCTTGGAATGGGATGATTTAGTTGTAGTGGCCAAATTGAACCATACCATGTGATGGTCACTGGCCCCAAGGTGATCTTCTACCTGGAGAGCTGTGATCCTTTCCATGTTAGTCAGTACTAGATCTAGGATAGCCCTGTCTCTTGTGAGTTGTTGTGCCAGTTGTTTGAGTCCCTCCCCTGCAGGGAATCCACCATGTGTCTAGTTCTGGCAGATGTTCCTGCTGGTATTGACCAATCTGTATCTGGCATGCTGAAGTCTCCCATTATCAGAAACTCCCCTTTAGCTGTCATGTTTTGTATATCTTCTAACAGTAATGTGTTTATGTCCTCCCTCTGGTCTGGAGGCATGTACACAACCCCAGTTCATATGGCTGTCCCATTTCCTGTTTTCAGAGTGATCCACAGTTCTTCTGGCTCCTTATGTGTATTCTGAATTTCTGTAGCTTTGATATTTTCATTGACATAAAGGGCCACTCCACCCCCCCCCCCTTTTTGCACCTCGGTCTCTTCTGAACAGTACATAGCCAGGTACTGAAGTCTCCCAAGTGTAGTTACTGGTAAATCATGTCTCTCTAATGGCTACTATGTCCAGTTTAGCCTCTGTCATTATTGCCTGCAGGTCTGGTATCTTGTTTCCCAGACTGCGAGCATTTGTGTACATGATTTTCCATTGGTCAGATTTCAGTGCGTTAGTTGTTAGGGAGGTCCGCATTTCCCAGTGCATCGTAGATAGGGAGCTGGTCTTTACCTGGTGATGTAAATGAACTACAAACATGCTGAACTCTTGTTTGATCACAAGCTGAGGGGGGAAGGGTGTTCTTCCCATCCAACGTATGGGGTGCTGCACCCCTCTCCCCATTTGCTAGTTTAAATATTCTGCAAAGACATCAAACTTCTGCCCCAATGCTCTGACTCCCTCCTTAGTCAGATGCAGTCCATCAAATTTAAAGAACTTTTGCTCCCATCCATGACAGCCAGGATGAGAATGGATCTACTATCTCTCATCAACTACTCGAGCATACCCTCCTTGGGTCCTGCTGCCTCATGTTCCTTCTTTAATCTGTGCTTCTTTAGAGTTTTTCCCTATCCCATTGTCATCCTCCCTACTTATATCCCTCATCTATGAACCATTCTCTTTACCGACATACGTCCTCGAATCAAACGTTGTCGGCCTGGAGGGAAGGCCACCTAGGCCTTGTATCCCCAGAGGTTTCCTCCTCAAAGGGGGTTTTTCCTCTCCTCCATGCCATTGGTCATAATTTTAGAGTTAGTGCTTTCTTCAGGTTAGTTATTTGGGTTCCGCTGTAGGATGGAGGTGGATGATGGTCCCGGCTTTCCCCTCTCTCCTTCAGAAGTTGGCCATTCTCTTCACAGAATTCATTCATCATCCTTGCCTCTTTGAAGATTGACATCTTTGGGTATTCTTTTTGGGCTTCTTCCTAACCTACCTTTAGCTGATGCATTCATTCCTGCGGCACCTGTAGGGGAGGAATCCTCCTCTAGGGTTCCTTGCGTCGTACTGCTACAGGGTGGTATATCCCATGGATAGAGAGGTGGAAAGCCACAAACAAATCAAGTTACACAAGCGTCATCTCATATTATCTCATCCAGTTGCGTAAGCTCATTGAATGGGAGGGCTTTAAGCCCAAGGTTCAATGGGCGGAGCAACAACGCCACTCCCCCATCGAGCTTAAAAGGTCACACATCCTGGGCTTTTCCAGGATTCTTTTTTCATTGCCCACCATCCAACCCTCCTCCTCCAGCGGCTCATCTCTCTTACCTGTGGGCTTCTTCCTAACCTACCTTTAGCCAACGCATTCATTCCCATGGCACCTGTAGGGGAGAACCCTCCTCTAGGGTTCCTTGCATTGTACCCCTACAGGGTGGTATATCCCATGGATAGAGAGGTGGAAAGCCACAAACAAATCAAGTTACACAAGCATTTTCTCATATTATCTCATCCAGTTGTGTAAGCACATCGAACTGTAGGTAATACGTATCTCATCTCCCTTTGTTGCAACATTTGGGGGTTACGCTACATATATATGGTGGTCATATGACTAAGTGTCCACTTTTCCATTGACTCCTTATACTCTCTAACCACTGGGGGCGTTAGTCCTACTCACTGCCAGAAAGCCCTTGCCTACAGTTCCCTAGAAGCTGCCCTGCCTGGTCGCGGTCCCTTTCAACTATCGAACTCAATCCCACTCCACTTCTCCACCTTGCTTGATCCCCTCTGCATTGCTGAATCCCTGCTTCACCTTCTAACCTACTCCCTACTCCCTAACTTGCCTGCTACTCTTTTTAACATAACTCCATCTCCATTAAGCTCTATCATGTTCCTCCTCCATGAGGGTACACCGCCACCGTGTGGTAGTTTAAAGGTACTAACCCCTATTATTCGCCTTCTTTTCCTGCTCTGCCTAAACTATACCTCTCTGTCTCTACCTCAGGTCATACACCACAACCCCCCCCCTTGCTCAAAGATTTTAATTTTTCAAACCTACTCCTTACCAAACAATATGCCAAACCTGCCTTACATTACCTTTTACTCAAGAATGGATGCACGTATCTTGTCCTCACTACCTACCATCAGAATAGGAAGAAACCATTATCTACCAATACCCTATACGGACTTCAGCTTAAATTCCTAGCCTCTCTTCTGCTACTACTAGCAGGCGACGTGGAACCTAATCCTGGCCCCCCCACAACAGCGCCCAGATCAACTCTCCTGGCAAATCTAAAAAAGGTCTAGTTATTGCACATATGAATATTAGAAGTCTTCTGGGACATATGGCCGAACTTGAGGCTTGGATCAAAGTAGTTGGACCGGACATTCTGTGCCTCACGGAAACATGGCTTAAACCTTGCATCCAGGATGCCCAGTGTCATTTACCTGGTTACACTATCATCCGACAGGACAGGCCCGGGTCAAACGGGTGGGGTGTTGCCATTTACCATAAAAACCACCTCACCATTAAGCCGGTTCCTGTCCACAACCCTCAACGGATCTGTGAGTCTATACACGCTATCCTGTCCCTAGGTGCTAAAAATCTGCACATAATCTGTCTCTACAATCCGCCCACCGGAGGGGTGGAGAGTTTTCATGAACTGCTCCAGCAAACTTCACAAACTATAAATATGAGCAAAACCATCATACTTGGGGATGTAAACCTAAACTGGTTGGGCCCCTCCCATAGCTCCCTTGCATCCCTAGTTCAAAGTCTCAACTTCCACCAGCTCATCACTAAGAACACCAGGATGATAAACTCCCAATCAGGTACGCTGATAGACTGGATTCTCACAAACAGACCTGACCGTATGACAAAGGCAGGTATCCTGGCTGATGCTATAACCGACCACTCACCCACTATCTGCCACTGGCGCGCCAGTCCAACACCCTCTCCTCAGTCCTGCCTGGTCACATTTACCAACTTTGCTCACCTGGATCTAAATGCCTTTCTCCTAGATGTATCCTGCATTGACTGGTCCAAAATCTACCATGCAACAAAAGTGGAAGACGCCCTAAACGTGTTCCTAACCAGGTTCAGCGATGTACAGAATAGGCATGCACCGAAAGTGCAGAGAAGGGTCAGGGGTCATCAAACGAGATGGCTCCACAAAGACCTTCTCCGACAACTCAGAACCAGGGATAAACTGTGGAAACTCTTCAAAAGCACAGGTCTACCCAGGGACCATGCTATCTACAAGCAACATAGAAACTCCTGTAAAAAGCAAATAAGGCTAGCAAAAGCAAATACTGCCAGAACCTACTAGCCAGCTCAGCCCATGATCCCCGCAGAAATTCTGGGTCACATCAAACCTTCCTGGGTACACCGAATCCAGAACTCCTTCGGAAATGATTCTAGATGGTATCCACTGTAATTACTCCCTTACCATTGCAAGTGCTTTCAATAAGATGTTCTCTGACCTGTCCCATTACACATCTACACTTCCACCTGCACCTGTGGCATCTCAGCCCTCTGCAACTGGTGCACTAGCCGACCCACCAATCAATAATCCTGTGCCTGAAACAACCAAGCCCTTCTACTTCAAAGCTGTGTCTGAATCGCAAGTCTTTAATCTACTAAACACCATATCTGACACCACCAGCCCGGGATCTGACTTACTGGAACCATGCCTTCTAAAGGCAGCTGCTCATCTCATCTCCTATCCACTAGCCAAGGTGTTCACTCTATCCCTCTCCAATGGTACCTTTCCTGACATCTGGAAATCCGCAAGAATTACCCCCATCTTCAAAAATGGAAACAAGAGCGATATCTCAAATTATAGACCAATAGCGATTCTCTCGGTCCTCAGCAAAATCCTAGAAAAACTTGTAGCCACTCAGACCATTGAGTTCCTTGAAACTTCAAACTTGTTATGTGCAGTACAACATGGTTTCAGGAAAAACCACAGCACCACAACTGCGCTAGCTAAATTCACCTCAGACACTCTCACAAACGTGGACAAAAGTCAGCTTATTGGTGCTATCTTCATCGACCTCACCAAGGCTTTTGACCTCGTGGATCACCCCTTACTCCTGTCCACCCTCCAAGAATTTGGCTTCTCACCTTCCGTCACAAGCTGGTTCAGAAGCTACTTAACAAATAGGACCCAAGTTGTCAAACTTAACTCTGCAATCTCTGACTGTACCACTATCAGCATTGGAGTGCCACAAGGCTCAATACTGGGCCCTCTCCTATTCTCATTATTTATTAACAATCTGCCAAGCTGCATTGTATCCTGTGCCTCTCTTCTCTATGCAGATGACCTGGTTATCTACGCTAGCTCTGATAAAGTTGACCAACTTAACGCGACATCGACCTCTGCTTTCCACACTGCTCAACACTGGCTAAACTCCCATCGCCTTATCCTGAACTCCAGCAAAACCAAAGCAATGCTACTGGGCACTGCCCACAAGATAAGGTCCTGCTCCTCTCCTTTAAAAATCCTGGACCTAGATGGGACCCCCCTCGAGGAAGTCAGCACTTTCTGCTATCTTGGCATCCTACTAGATCAATCCCTGGACCTAAACCTGCACATTCAAGAAACCTGTAAATCTGTGAACTGCAAACTGGGGGATGCCTACAGAACCAGCTATATGCTTACACCTGCTGCCAAGTTGGCCATTGCCAGGGGGCCCCTCCTGCCTGCTCTTACCTACTGCGCTCCTATCCTGACCATGGCGCATAAATCTACCTTACAAAAATGGGATGTCACCTTCAACAATGTATGCCGTTATGCTTCAAAGGCCCCTCGGCTCAAGCATCACTGCCAATTGTATAGAGACCTTGGCTGGCTCTCTCCCTCTGCCACCAGACTTTACTATCTGAGCTGCCTCTGCGACTCCATCCTTAGACTTGACAGACCGGCATCCCTAACTGAACTGCTTCAGCCCGCCTTCTCTCCGCGTGAGCTGAGATAATCAGATAAATCCCTCCTGAAAGTACCCCGTTGCCGTACCTCAAAAGGGTCTGGTGCGTTCGGGTACACTGCCCCACAAATGTGGAACCTGCTGCTGCTCGATCTTAGACAAACATCGTCACACAACCTCTTTAAGCGTAGGCTATGTGACCACCTTGTTTCAACGGACCAATGTGCCTGCTATGACCCCACCTGAGCCTGTCCTACCACCCCCCTTGCTCCTGCCCCATCCCCCCCCCATGATAGCCCCCACTCTCCCTCCTATCTCTGACTTACCCTATCTAGCTACTGGTTGACTACACTAACTTCTTGATATATGTTGCCCTATGCACTCTTAATGATAATAACTTCTTGGTTATGAAGCTTATTGCACTATTCAATGTATGTGTTATATGTAAATAGACCTTACTGTTATAATGTCTGCACCTTGCCTTTTGCCCTTCATACTGTTTTGACTGTAAAATGCTGTTCAAACTGTTACTTAAATATTTAGCTGACAATTTCTGTGTACTAGGTACTGGCATAACTAAGGACTCAGCCTCTCCTCTCCCTACCCCCTTTATTTTCCTCCCCTGGTTTTCTGGCCCAGCCGGCCCGGCTCCACTCCCTTTTCTCCCCTCCTTCCTACATTTTTTCCTCCTAAAACCTGCCATTGTGCCACTGCGATGCACCCCTACGGACCCATCACCAGGATGTTTCAATCAGCTTCCATTGCCGGTGGACCACCGTAACCCCCTTACCCTGACTGAGCACCGATCCCTCGCCTGGCAACAGAACCATGATCCCGGGCACTTGCTGCACTTTCGGCCACTGAAGCCACCCACCTGCCATATTTCACCCCCGAACCCCGCCCTCTGGACTCTCTCCAGCCGGCGAGCAGTTCCATGAACCCGGTCTCCTCTTGCAGCCTTCTGCCGCTAAAGCCACAAAGTCCCTTCTCACCCTGACTGATACCTCAACTCCCTGCCCTGTAACTGAACCTGTGACACTTTTTTCTCCCTGGCCCGCCGTTGCTGCAAGGTTGCCTATTTTCATTTCCCGCTGGTCTGCGGACCCATGAGTCCGGTTACAAGTCCCTACCTTCAGCCCCCCCCCACCCTTGCTACTGTCCTCCCCAGGTTTGTCCGGCACGGCCAGCCCAGCTCCGCTTCCCTCTTGTCCCCCCTCTTTTTTCCCTCCTACAACCCTCCTACGCGCCGCTACCATGCCCCTCTACAGACCCGCTACAGGGGGGCCTCGTCCAGCTTCCATTACTGCTTGACCACCGTAATCCCCCCCCTTACCCTGACTGTGCACCGTTCCCATGCCCGGATACAGAACCGCTAGTCCAGGCACTTCCTGCACTCTCGACCGCTCTTTCTGCCGCATCTCACCCCCGACCCCCGCTTCTCGGCCACTCGCATACCGGTCAGCGGTTCCATGAGCCCAGTTCCTACAACAGCCTTCTACTGCAAAAAACGTTAAACTCCCTTTGCACCCCCGACTGAATCGCGGCTCCCATACCCGGTAACAGTACCAGTGGCCCGGACACTTTTCTTACTTTCGGCCGCCGATGCCACAAGGTTGCCTTCTCTCATCCCACCCACCCCCTCCGTCTATATACCTCTCACCGGTTGGCAGACCCACGAGTCCGGTTCCTAGTCCTTGCCTCTTACCACTAATGCCACCAGAGAGCTGTCCCTACTAGCTCTCATGGATCCCTAGCCCCTCCTTCACCATGTCCCCCCCCTTTTTTTCTCCCCCTCACCTTACCTGCCTGTACATTAGGTCTGTCCTGATACCAGTACCCATTCTCTCATGCTACCTATAAACTGTAAATCAGTTGTCACACTTTGACCTGTAACCCTGCCTCATTGTCTTTGAAACTGTACTTTTATATTGTTGCTGTGCCTCTTTGTATTTAAACTGTACTCTGTATTGTTACTGTGCCTCCCGGGTCGTGCCTGAAAATAGTCGCCTGTTGGCTAGAGCACTTACCCGGTAAACAAAAACTAAATAAAAAAATAAATAAAATATATAAAAGTAAACATGGTAAAATCAGAAGTACTGTTCAGATATGTAAGGCAAAGAGCCTCATGCTGCAAGACCATGGACAACCTTTGCAGTATTTGTTAGACAGTCTCTCCCTTTCATTAAGGCTAAAGAATAGCCCAAGTCCATGAACCTAAACTGAGAAACATCAGGGGCCGATATTCAAAGCTTTGTGCGGGCACTAACCAGTGTTTGCCCACACAAATCTGGTTGTGCGCTAAAGCCCAACATTCAAAAGGGTCAGTTGCACTGGCAAACAGAGTTAGTGTCTATGCAAACCACAATGTGTATGGGTATGCAAAGGGGGGTGGGGACAGGGACAGGAATTTGCAAATTTGCACCATTCAAAAGGGTTAAGCGTGATCCTTTTGCACAGCGCAAATTCCACCAAACAAAATCCTTCTTACTCCAGGCAACCATAGTGGTGGGCAGAGGTACTGGAGCCAGCTAGCCCATTGGCCAGTGGGGAGGCTATTAAAATCTAATCTAGTCTTCTTAAAAAGTACCAGAAACTGTTCTGGATTGTTTAGACCATCATCTGGTGACAAGATGGGCAAAATTAAAGGGGCTGGGGCGCCAGCTGGTAACTTTTTTGCTCCTAAAAAGCAGAGCAGAAATGATAAGCCTGACCAATGTGGTGGAGCAGGGGACTTGACTGACAAGCAACAGGAGGAAGCTTCGGTGACTTCCATACTAGCCACACTCCACCAACTAGTCAAAACAGTACAGGACTTAGATAAGAAAAATCGATACTCTCAGCCTGAGCGTGCCTGCCCTGGAAACAAAAATGGAACATTGTGAAGCAATTGTTCAATGACCTGAGTCTTCCATCCTTAAATCAATGGATACAACTACTTAATTAATTAGAGAACTCTCATCTCTGTCAAAGACTGGAAACAGTGGAGAACCAGGCTAGGGAGTGGAATATACGTGTTATTGGGCTGTCGGAGAATGCTGAAAGGGAAGACAGCCTGAATTTTGCTAAAATGTTTTTGCCTGCCATATTGGGTCTTGAGGAAGCTGACTCTTCTCTGTCCATTGAAAAGGCCTACAGAAGAACCCCTCGAAGAGCTGCAACAGACTCCTGAACCTCGAGGACCTTCCTGATTGTGTGCACAGGGATCGGGTGCTTGCAATCGCTCGGCACTGCAGGATTTTAAAGTACAGCGATGATGAAATCATGTTGTTTCCTGACCTCTTGTTCAGTACTCACCAATACCGCAAGGCTTTCGATGGGATAAGGGGCAGATTGCGCAAACTTGAAGTCCAGCACCAGTTACTTCTCCCAGCTAAATAGCTTGGCAGAAGACACCAGGAGAAAGAACTGCTGTGTGACTGAACTTCTCTGCTGGGACTAAAGTAGAAGAACTTTTGTATTTGGACCTTTAATTTAGGGTAAAAAAAACTAACATTCAAAAAAAAAAAGTGTGTGTTTGGGTTAACTGAACTGAATGGGTATCTAAAGAGTTATCTAGGTGTAAATCTCAGGTGACTGAAAGGACTTAACTGCTGTGAGGTTTAAATTACTTGTAGAAAGATCTGGTAAGTAGGGGAAGTGGCTTAGCTAGAAGGAAGCTACATTTAAAGACTGCCTTAGCAAGTTTCAGCTAATAGCTTGGCAGAAGACACCAGGAGAAAGGACTGCTGTGTGACTGAACTTCTCTGCTGGGACTATATTGCCCTCTTTCCCTCCTAAAGCTAGTTCTATTTTTATAGGCACAGGATTTGACTGACAACAGGAACTTCCTGTTTAGGGGCAGGAAGTGAGTGATCACAGAACCACCAAGGACCCACCATCCTAGAAGGGCAAGAGTAGCTCTCTGGCCCCCTCTAGCTGCTGGAAGTCTGCCTCTGAGCAAGTAAGTGGTCTACTGAGAAATATAGGATATTCTTGTCTCAGAACAGGACAATCAGGAGCTTAAAGGGCACACAAGCAGAAAGTAAGGAGAGAGAGAGAAAAAACAGAGGAAAGAGTAAGGATTGCAAACAGTTAAGGGGCCAGAAATAAGACATGATTGGAGTGGTGCAGTGCAGTGGCTGTGGAGCAGCAGTCTTCCGGGAGATGTTCTGGAAGATGCGGTGTTGTCCCATCTGCAGACACCTCTCTGGGCTGAGGGAGGAGGTTGCTCATCTCCAGGCTGAGTTGGCCAGGATTTGTGGGACCTCCTCTTCCATCCAGGGACCACCAGTGCCACTGCCGTTGCCTCAGAGGTTGCCAAGAAAGAGGAGCGGTTGGACCACAGTGGGCTCAGGGAGGGTGAGGGTGGTGGAACAGAGGCGCATCCCTCCAGTTGTACCTCTCCACAATTCCTATGCCATTCTGGCAAAGTGTGGTTCCTCTATGGAGGCACCCACAGTGGAGACCAAGGAGGATGTTGGGAACCTCCACAAAGGAGACCCACAGGAGGGTGGCAGGGGACCCTGCAGGGGAAGGAAACAACTCCTGGTGGGGGACTCCATTGTTAGGAAGGTAGAACTGGCGGAGGGTGGGGAGAGGGAGGTAAGATGCCTGCCAGGCGCCATGGCTTGGAAGGACAGGGAGCGAATCCTCAGGATTGTCGGAGCAGCTGCACAAGGGAGGGAGCTGGATGTCATTGTCCACCTAGGGACAAATGACCTGGCTAAGAAAGGGATTAGAGAAGTGCAGGAAGAGTTTGTGGAATTGGGGAGGGGTCTTAGTCAAGTAGCACGCACGGTAACCTTCTCGGAGGTGCTACCCATCTATGGCATAGGAGAGGCTAGGGTGTTCCGCACCATGGGATTCAATCAGTGGTATAAAAACTGGTGTGGAGCTCAGGGATTTGGCTTTATTGGGGACTGGGGGTCCACCTGGAGTGATGCAAGCCTATACTGGCATGATGGGCTGCATCTGTCCGGGAGGGGAACCAGGATCCTAGGTGATAGGTTTAAATGCTTCATTGGCAAGCTTTTAAACTAGCCAAGGGGGGAGGCACTGGAAAGGAGCACGAAATCCTAGCCCCCCAAATAATCACGGTAGTAAGTGCAGCAAACACCAACATAGAGGTGTCGATAGGGAGAAGGGCAGGGGTAAATGGAGAAAGTGACAAAGGCAAGAAGGACATGGATGGGGCAAAAGGGAGTAAGGCCATCAGGAAATGGAGGGTAATGAGTACCAATGCCCGTAGTCTGGGCAACAAGCTCCCTGAGCTGATGGCCTTAATGGAAGAGGGATGCCTGGATATCGTAGCAGTCACAGAAACATGGTACACAGAGAACCATGACTGGGATGTTAACATACCAGGGTACATAACCTACAGGAGAGACAGGCAGGGGAGAAGGGGGAGGAGTAGCTCTCATGTAAAGGAAGGATAAAAGCAACTGAACAAAAGAGTAAACAGGGAGAGGAGGCACTGTGGGTCACCTTGGAGACTGGAAAGGGCACCAAATCCGCACAGGGTTGTGTACAGACCCCCATGTCAGGGGAAGAAATGGACAAGGATATGATAGAAGGCATTCTTAGAATGGCAGAGAAAGGGAGATACTGTTGATGGGAGACCTGAATATGCCAGATGTTAACTGGAGCACATTTGCTGCAGCCACATCCAAGAGCAGGGCCATTCTTGATGCCCTACAGGTGGCAGGCATTAGACAGCTAGTTTCGGAACCCACTCGTGAGGGAGCAATATTAGACCTCATACTCTCAAACAGGGGCAGTGAGAGGATCTCAGATCTAGAAGTGGGTTGCCATCTGGGGACAAGTGACCATCAAACAGTGTGGTTCACGTTAAACTCAGCTACAGAGTCAAGCCATACAAAAGTGAGGGTACTGGACTTTAGGAGGGCTGACTTTGGCAAGATGGGAGAGTGCCTCAGAAAAGCACTAGCAAACAGGCTAGAAGGAGGTGTGGAGCAACAATGGGGAATTATCAAAACTGCCATCACAGAGGCAACAAGCCTTTGTGTGAAGCAAATAAACAAATCAAAATGAAAGAAAAAGCCACTATGGTTCTCAAAAGAGGTGGCTGTGAAAGTCAGGAAGAAAAAGATAGCATTCCGGAAGTATAAGGAAACACAGAATGAGCAGGACAGAGAGCTGTACCAGTTAAGGCAGAAGGAAGCAGGGAAGGAAGTCAGAATAGCAAAGGCCCAAACTGAGGAAAAGATAGCCAACTCAGTTAAGAAGGGGATAAAACCTTTTATAGGTACATCAGCGAGCGTAGAAAGACAAAGGGAGGGATAGTGAGGCTGAATAGAATGAACGGTGGGTGGGCAGAGGGGGACAGTGAAAAAGCAGGAATACTGAATGAATATTTCTGCTCAGTATTCACAAAAGAGGAGGGGAAGTGCCTAATCCAATTAACAGAAGCACTCTTGATAGGGGGTCGATCCCAGTCCTTTCACAGAAGAAAGGGTTCTGCAAGAACTCCTAAAACTGAAGGTGGACAAAGCAATGGGTCCTGATGGAATTCACCCCAGAATTCTAAAAGAATTAAGGGAGGAACTAGTGAAACCACTGGCTACTCTTTTAATAAATCATGGAGGATGGGTGGTACCGAGGACTGGAGGAAGGTGGATGTGATTCCCTTCACAAAGTGGGACCAAGACAGAGGCAGAAACTACAGACCTGTCAGTCTGACCTCTGTGGTAGGGAAAGTGATGGAGTCACTCTGAAGGAAAGAATAGTTGAGTACCTAGAGGCCAGTGGAGCACAGGACCCAAGACAGCATGGGTTCACAGCGGGAAGGTCATGTCAGACAAATCTAATAGATTTCTTTGACTGGGTGACCAAAGTAGTAGACCAGGGAGGGCTGTGGACATGGCCTACCTAGACTTAGCAAGGCATTTAACACAGTCCCCACAAAGATTAATAGTCAAATTAACCAGCCTGGGAGTGGGTCCCAGGGTGGTAGCCTGGTAAAACATTGGCTGGACAACAAGACACAGAGAGGTAATTGTAAATGGAGTCCACTCTGAAGAAAGGGGGTTACTAGTGGGGTACCGAGGGTTCAGTATTGGTCCAGTCCTTTTAATGTCTTCATCAGTGACATTGCAGAGGACTGGAAGGAAAAGTATGCCTTTGCAGATGACACAAAGATCTGCAACAGGGTTGATACAAGGAGGCGTGGAAAGGATGAAAAGGGACTTGGCAAGGTTGGAGGAATGGTCATAAGTATGGCAGCTAGGATTCTATGCAAAGAAGTGCAAAATAATGCACCTGGGAAACAAGAACCAATGGGAAGAATACACAATGGGTGGGGAGGTAGTAACAACAACAAAAAGGAAAGGGACCTGGGGTAATCATATCAGATGACCTTAAGGTTAGCAAGCAATGTGAGAAGGCAGTAGGGAGGGCTGGGGTATACTGGGATGTATAGGGAGGCATCATCAGCAGAAAACAGGAAGTTGTTATCCCTCTGTACAGACAGTTGATGAGACCCCATCTGGAGTACTGTGTCCAGTTCTGGAGACCCCATCTCCGCAAGGACATAGACAGGATAGAGGCAGTCCAGAGGAGGGCAACTAAAATGGTGCAGGGTCTGCAAGAGAAGCCGTATGAGGAGAGACTAAAGGAGCTTAATATGTATACCCTTGAGGAAAGAAGGGAGAGGGGGGACATGATAGAAACTTTTATGTACCTCAGTGGAATCAACAAAGTCCAAGAGGGTAGCATCTTTCAGAAAAAGAGACTTGCAAGAACAAGGGGACACAATTTAAAGATAGAAGGAGGCGGTTCAGGGGCAATGTGAGGAAGTATTATTTCACAGAGAGGGTAGTGGATGCATGGAACAGCCTTCCTGAGGAGGTTGTGGGGTCTAAAACTGTGGGAGAATTCAAGAATGCATGGGACAGACATAAGGCAATTCTTGTGGGGGGTAGGAAGAAATAGGCTGTTGGTTAACTAGGATCTGTGGCCTATCCTGCAGGTAGGGAAATGGGCAGACTAGTTGGGCCTAGCGGTCCTTATCTGCCATCCAAGTCTATGTTTTTATGTTTCTATGTTTCTAAGCTCCGACTGCAGTGGAATGGGCAAGAGTACCTGTTTAATGACCTGAAGGATGCCAGTAAGATGGTCCAAAGGATTGAACATGAGCAAAGGCCGATGGCACATTTATAAGGTAGAAAAAGAAATGGGCAGACTGGATGGGCCTTGCGGTCCTTATCTGCCGTCAACTTCTATGTTTCTATGTTTCTATGAATGGGGTGAACGAGGCAGAAAGTGGGCCTGAGGAGGACTGAATAATCGGACTAACCTGGTAATGTAGACACCAAATGCAGGGGTTTGACTTGATGTATCTAAGGCCTTAATTCTTGGAATTGGGAATGCAGCATGTAATCTATTCAGTTTGGACTGTAAATTAGAATGCGTTTTGTGTTTGCTGCATATCACAGACTAAGTTTGGACTTGAACTATAATTTAACATGAGGCCTCTGGCTTACCCCTAACTTGGCGAACTCGGGGGACCACCACTGCACATGATTAACTTACTCTTCTCTGTTTATTGATAAGTGCGTTTAAGGGTCAGGAGTGCCTTATTTGGCTTTTCTGTTGTTGCTCTTCTGCATTATAGGAGGAAAGGGGATATTTGCTGTAAAAATACGGGTTTTGTCTCATATCTGTTTCGGATGGTTAAGCTTTCTAAAGGTCGCTGATTAGATTAACAAGAGGGGAATGAATGTTTAAGCTCTGAGAGACTTGGGAATAAGTTTTGGAGTTATATAACTGGACTGAACTGTGGGAATCACTTAGACTTTAAAGTCACATTGGAAAAATGGTAATGCTATTGCACAGCCTATTAAAATTCCCTGTTGTCCTTCCTGGTTGTATGCAATGGGTAATTTTATTTAATGTAAACATTTTCAAATGGGATTCCCTCCTATGTTGTACCACTAGAGGGGTTGTTGTTTACAAGATGTTTGTAAGAAAACATTGCATTGCACGTCTCCTGATATCCTCCTGTGTAAACCTTTGTAAGTTTTACTTTCAAAATCAATAAATACATTAAAAAAAAAAAAGGGAAACAAAACCCAGGGAAGAGTACACAATGGGGGTGACATACTGACAACAACAAAAATGGAAAGGGGCCTGGATGTAATTATATCAGATGACCTAAAGGTGGGCAAGCAATGTGAGAAGGCAGTAAGGGGCTGGGGGGATTCTGGGATGCACAGGGAACAGCATCACCAGTAGAAAACAGGAAGTTGTTATCCCTCTGTACAGACAGTTGGTAAGACCCCATCTGGAGTACTGTGTGCAGTTCTGGAGACCCCATCTCCGCAAAGACATAGACAGAGTGGTGGCTGTCCAGAGGAGGGCAACCAAAATGGTGCAGGTTCTGCACCAGAAGACATACGAAGAGAGACTAAAGGAGCTTAATATGTATACCCTTGAGGAAAGAAGGGAGAGGGGGGACATGATAGAAACTTTCAAGTACCTTAAGGGAATCAACAAAGTCCAAGAGGGTAGCATCTTTCAGAAAAAGAGATGTGCAAGAACAATGGTAGCAACACTTGAAGATAGAGAGGGGATGGCGCAGAGGTAATGTGAGGAAGTATTTTTTCACGGAGAGGGTTGTAGATGCATGGAACAGCCTTAGTGGGGGAATTCAAAAATGCATGGGACAGACATAAGGCAGTTCTAGTGGGGGGGTAGGAGGAAGTAGGCTGTTGGTTAACTAGGATCTGCAGCTTATCCTGTAGGTAGGAAATTGGGCAGACTAGGTGGGCCAAGTGGTCCTTATCTGTCGTCAAATTCTATGTTTCTATGTTTCACACCCATATGCCGATGCTGCAGCAACATTTGTGTAGTGAAGTACATTACAGCGGCAAGTCGCTGTTGCTGCTGTAATGTACCCGTGGGACTGCAGCACTGCTTTCTCCAGGGTTTGCCCCCCTTCCTGAATCAACTATGACCTGGAGTTGATAATCTTCAGTTATGGGGGGTGAGGGGGCAGAGCCTCCCCATGGGGTTTTTGTGGGGTGAAGCCCCCCGAGAAAACCCAGACAGTTTCCTGAAGGATTTATGCCGACCGCAACTTGCAGTTGACATAAATCTGTCGCTGTCATGTCACTTAAAAAAAAAGTTGTCGATGCCGTGTCATGGATCCATGCACACCCACCCCCTGTGGTCCATTGCACCCACCTGCAGATCGTCAGCCCAGTACAAAAAAAAACCTCCCCAGTGCCTAGTGTGCCCTCTCTTCCCTCCGAACACCTGCCCATACTGCAGTAAACAGCTCCCTGGTGTCTAGTGGTCCCCCTTGCCCTCTGATCACCTGCCTGTAGACATAAAAGGTAATCCCTGTTCTAGTGCCCTCCCCAGTCACTGGCCCGTAAAACATAAAACCCACTCTCTGGTGCCCAATGGTCTCCCCCACCCTCCAGTCACCAGCCGGTACTATGAATAATTATCTCTCCCTGCTGCCTAGTGTGCCCCCCCCCCATCACCAGCCTGTACAATACTAATGTTCCCTTCCTGGTGCCTAGTGTCCTCCCCACTCTCCAACCCATGTATGTCGCAAAATCACCCTGGTGACAAGTGGTCCCTCCTCTCGCCAACTGCTGGCCATGTCCCGACAGAAGGAAACTCATGTGCCTAGCTCTTCCCCTCCCCAGCGCATAAACCTCAGCTTCATCATGGTCAACACAGTCCCTAGTGGCCAGTGGTCCCCCCTCCCTCTCCGTTGGCATCCGAACCCCGACCCTTTCCAACCATTGTGACAACCAGTGGACCAGTCCCAACCCCCCATGTCAGATCCCAGGCCCCAGTACACAAACAACAGTGCCCTGTGGGACACGACCAGGTATCAACAGGTGGCCCCAGGGTAAGCTGAGTGACAGAGTTATGTACAGTCCTGCTGAACTCCCCACCCCAATGTGCATACAAACTGCCTCACAACAATCCCTGGCATCTAGCAACCCCTCCCAACTGTGGCACTGACCACCCACCCATCCACTCCCCGTCCCACTTACCAGGAAGTTTGGTGTCACGGGACCCGACTGCAACCGGCACAGCCCTCCATTCACCACCTTGGCTGGTCACCATCTGAACAGGCAGGGAATGCGCATCCTATTTATAGGATTGGATGTGCGCTCCCTGTCTGTTCAGATGGTGATTAGCCAAGGTGGTGAGCAGAGGGCTGTGCTGGTCACTGTTCGGTTCTGCAGCACTGAATTTCCTGGTAAGAGAGACAAGGGGTGGAGGTGGGTGGGTGGTTGGTGCCTCGTGGTGGGCGCTAGATG
Organism: Neoceratodus forsteri; assembly: GCA_016271365.2. Taxonomy (NCBI): domain Eukaryota; kingdom Metazoa; phylum Chordata; order Ceratodontiformes; family Ceratodontidae; genus Neoceratodus; species Neoceratodus forsteri. The sequence goes on along the minus strand of JADMNL010000023.1, from coordinate 93,680,156 downwards.
CCAGGGACTGTTGTGGGGCAGCCAGTATGTGCATCAATGGGGGGTCGAGAAGGAGGACTGTGCATGTTGTAATCTGTCACTCAGCTTACCCGCCTGTTGACAGCTGGGCATGTCTCACAGGGCATTGTTGTTTGTGTACCAGGGCCGGATATTGGACATGGGGGAGTCTGGGACTGGTCCACCAGTTATCACAACAGTTGGACGGGGTTGGGGTTCGGATGCCAGGGGAAGAGGGGGACCAATGGCCACTAAGGACTGTGTTGACTGTGATGGGGCTGAGGTTCAGAAAAGGGGGGGAATTAGGCATACGGGTTTCCTTATGTCAGGACATGGCTGGCAATTAGTGGGAGGGGAGATGACTTCCCATCAGGGAGGTTTTATGACATACATGGGCCAGTGATTGGGGGGGGGCACTAGCACCAAGGATTACCTTGTATTACTATGGGCTGGCAATCGGAGGGGGGGACCACTTGCCACCAGGGAGGTTTTGTTTAATGTTACAACCTGGCAATCAGAGGAAGGGGCTCACTAGGCACCAGGGATGAAGTTGTCTTCTAATACAGGCTGGTGACCGGATGGGGACCATTAGGCACCTGGGAGATTTTTGTTTAATTTTACAGGCTGGCGATTGGTGGGTGGGTGGGGGACCACTGAGGAGCAGGCTATCTACACATGTCTGGGAGCAAGCAATTGAGGGGGGGCATTGCTGCACTATCCTGTTGTGCTATCCATGCAAATTAGCCCATAATAGGCATGCAAATGGCCCCTTAGTGCCTTGCATGCCCAGTGGGTTAATTTGCATGGGTCCCTTTGAAAATTGCAGGTAGCGGCCCGGCGCTTTTCACTCTTGAGGCGCACTTCAGGATCCATGTCTGGGCAACGCTACTTGACTTAGCAGTGTCCCGACATGGCCCTATATTCAGTCAGACAGCACCGGTGCGCTATGCAACCGGATATAACATTCTTGGATCCCTGGACTATTGCAAAGTGCAGTGCAAACCTTTGAGTTACGCTTTGTGCTTTTCTAAATATCGGGCCCCAGAAGTGCACTTGCATTATTATTTAGGACAGATTAGCCCCCCCCCAAAAAAAACATAAACCTTAGCCTGCAAACAATGATGTAATCTGGCAAATAAAGCTATGCATCAACTGGAATAGTAACACCTTAAAACTTATAAGACACTAGTATCTTTCTAGCATCTGTTATAGTGCTGTGATCATGCAGAATTCCATATAACTGTAACCCCCAGGCGGCGCTATTCTAAGGGCTACTACCCCTGCCTGTATGGCAGTACACAGGTTGAGGGGCCTGAGTTCTGCAATTGGGTGCCTCCACCAAGAGGAATGATATTGGGGTAGCTTAACTGCTCTGGTATAGCCCCCTGGGAAACTATAACCACCCACCAACCCTTCTGGTGGCCTAAGAAATAACCCAATGATACCTTCACAATCAGTGTAACAATAATAATGTGCTCACACCACTTTCACCTACCACTAGGGCTGGATCTGCTGCAGCTGCACTTGAGACCCCCTGGAAAATAAGATCAGCAATGCAACAATGCAATCTTACTACTGTAACCCAACTAATAATATGCACACTAGCCAGGTTAAACATGAAAAAAGACAATTGGATTTATTTAGGGGCAGTGAACAAGGGAGGGGCATGACTCTAGCAGAATGATTAGCAATCTGATTTGAATCAGGATTGTTCAGCATGCGCTGTAAGTCCCAATTAGACAGTTCAACAACCCTGGGTAACCAGTATGTCATGCAAGCTAGCCTGAAGCATTGCCTAGGGTGGCCAGCATTTCAGCTGTTGTTGGGGCCCTTGGGAAAAGAAAGACAGCTAAACATGCACACAACCCAGTTATTTGTAATCCAAGCCAGATGGCTCAGTCCGTTGCAATAACCCATTGAAAAGAAGCAATTAGATGGTACCACAATGATTTTGGCTTTTGTTGCAGGGAGTTACCCTGGATTGTACTCACGCTACCCAGACCAGGATGCAGGACAGGTGAGATGCAGACCTCATGGTGATGATCAGGAAGGCCAGGGGAAGCAGGGCCAACATGACTTACCTCCGGGTGGTCACTACCTGCTCGATGATGTTGGACAGGGGGCCAAATCCCCAAGCCGGTCTTTTGCTGAGATGATCTCTGAATTGGGAGTAGTGGCCTAGGCAGAGATGGCAGGGCCCAGGCAGGATGAACAGTTCTGCAAGAGTTTGTGACCTTCTGCTGGTGAAGCCTCCAGCTGGCATAAAAGATTTTGCCGTGGGGAACCAAATTGCGAACCACGAAACACATTCAGCACATTTAAATCATTAATTTCTCTAAACAACAGTTTGGATACAGCCTGGTTGCAAATGACAACTTCGCAGCTCAAACCTTTCAATCCAAGACAAATTCTATCACAAGACGGGCCGATCACTTCTGAAGCGAGTCTTCGGTCCAAATCACCAGTCACACTAGCAAACTTCTTCTTTCTTCTGCTGCAGATACAAGCTGGAAATTGGAACAGATTTGACTTCTGCAATAGGTAGTTCAGATGAAGGAAAAACATGACAGGGAGGGCAGAAGAGCCTCTTCCTGCCAATTCCCCTAGGCGTCTTCCGGGAGCAGCTGCCCGAAAGCTCGAGCTGTTCACTCTTCAACCTTCAACTCTAACTGATACACTGCTTCAGGCAATTCTGGGCATTTCCCTTACAATCCAAAAGGTTCGGTTGGCTGAGGAAACTGTCAGTCACAGTAAGGGCCCCCCGTCCAGGTCCATTTGGGCGCCAACACTTAAAACTATAAAAACTACAGAATTCCTTCCCACAAGACCCCTAGGGACGGTCTCCATTTTAGGTCCCCAGTGGTTCGATTGGTTCAAATACTGGAAGTCGAGAACCCAACATGGTGGCTCCCATCCAAATGTTTGAGCTGCAATGAAAGCAGGTTAGACAAACTTCTCTATCTTTACTATAACAGCAAATTAGCAATAAACAATCACAGTTCCTAATAGCGACTGCAGAATGGAGCAAAATAACAGACTGTCTGGCTGGTCGCAAACCTTAAATCACTCGGACCCAGCCCAGACTAATTTCTAACACAGACTAGCCATTTTCTTAAAGAGACAGGCATGGAGGCTCGCTAGGGCACTCTCTTGCAGACAAACAGAACTACTGAAGACAGGACAGCAACCTGACAATGGGCATTTAGGAGCCCTGGAAGACAGAGTAAACCCCAGTTGGTAGGGGGCTTACACAACTTTACAGTTGACCTTGACAAAAGTCACATACAGGTTTTGAGTAGCAATAGCTCCTAGGGCTCGATTTCCAAACGCTGACACAGGGCTTGCATCAAGCTTTGTCTCAAACCCTGGCCTTGGCGCAGTTGCACCGAACACTTTTTCCACAACTGTGCCTGCTTTTGGTAGGTCAGGCACAGTTGCGACACTTTACCCAATTTCTTGCACCAGATATTTGGTGTAAGCTCCGTAAAAAGGGTTATCGGGACTGCCACAAGCTAAACCAGTAAAAATTGCGGCAGTTGGTGTATGGGATTGAAAATCCCAATTACTGGTCGGGAGAATGCCGCAAGTCTCATGCGCCATATGTTCGGTGCACTGGAGCTTGCGGCATTTGCTGTCGGATACAAGAATAGTCATGGGACAATTGACAAACCCCAGAATGCCAACATTTGTATGGGATGTCCTGTGGTTTAGTGATCATGGCCAGCTGGGAGTGAGAAACTCCATTAAACACAAACAAATCAGTGAAATGTATTGCCCCAGTTATAGATGCACTTTGGCTCTGGAGACTCAGGAACATCATTTCATAGACTGCCCATTTTTGCATAACATTTGGCTCACTCTGGCACTAGAATAGCAGGAACCCTTTTTCCAGACTCTGGCTCGTCAAGATTTAGTCCCAAACCTATTTTCCAGGCCCGGGAGAAAATACCGAAGTGGAACCCTACAAATATGTATTTTTAAATATATTAAAAGTTTATTGAAGCAAGACAGTAAGCAATACATAATATGTAACGACTTCCGGTTTGAGTACTGATTGAATGGCGGCTTAGGCTCTCTGCTAATCGGCTGACTAACAACAATCCACAATAATCTGCAAACTAAAACACTCATCCTGCATTCAAAAAGAACAATAAAGGACTACCTGATGGGACCAAAGCACAGGCTGAAGGAGAATCAGATGAATGGAGGCCGCAAACAGAAGGGATTTGACCAAGAATCTAACACCCGGTTGGAGGCCTGTGCAATGCGGGAACCCTCGATAGGTGGTATGGAACAGGCAGCAACAACGTCAGAGGCAGACTGCACAATAACGTCAGGACAACTGTGCCAGACGCTACAACAAATGAATGAAACCTTGCAAAGGCTAGAATCGAAGGTTTCAGACCAGCGCCAAGATACTGCAGCACTGTATCAGAAGACGGATGATATGGAGACAGTAGTCGCAGACTACACACAGGCCACCGATGCACATAACACGGCCGTCTTAGAGCTACATCAACGTACCTTATCACTAGAACAGAAGTTGGAGGAACTTGAAAACTGTAACCGACGTAACAACATCTGAATCCATGGCCCGCCAGAGGGCAAGGAAAACCGGGAACACGATGGCCTTTATGGACTCATTCCTCTGGAAGATACTGACCCTCCCCTCGGATAAATGTCTAGATATAGTCAGAGCACACAGATCCCTGGTACCACAGCCTCGCGATCCAAAGGCCAGACCTAGATTGGTAGTGATGGTGTTTCTAGGCTACAGTGTTAAAGAGGAGTTGCTTTCCCTGGCCTGGTCCAAGAGATGTCCGGTTGTATTTTGACCTTGACTTTTCACCCCAGTTGCTAACCAGGAGGCGACAGGTCCTTACTGTTGTTAAAATGCTGCAGCAAAAAGGCTAAAAAGCCTTCACTGAATATCCTGCCAGACTGAAAGTCCTAACAGACAAGGGCCAATTACAGTTCCAGGAAATAGGGGATGCCAAAGAGTTCCTGAAAAAACAAGAGCCAGCACTGCCAGAGGTACAAGATCGTCGAGTTCCACAACAGTTAAGGGAGAGATCCTGGCTGATTAAAGGACCGAAAAGACCAAGCAGCAGTTTCCACAGGGACACATCCGGAGTGTGGGACAAGGTGCTTTCCAAACAGCGCTCCCCATGCAGAGAGACAGAGCGAGGACCCGCGGAGCAAAATGAACTGGCGAGTGAAGGAGCCGTCCTGACTACCAGTGATCACTCCACTACATGAGCAGAAACTGCAACTTTTGGGAAACGCAAGTAGCACTAGAGACTGCCTTTCACATCTCAATTCTTCGGCCAAATGAGAATTATAACTTAGGGATCCAGAGATCTGGGGACTGCATTTTGAAAGCATTAATCAAACAAATAAAAGTTGTTTTAATTACAATAGAATAGAAGGATCCCACAGATTAGAGGAGCAGGATTTGGGGTAATAATATTTTCAGCTAGATGTATACGTGGATGTAGAGGTTTTAGGGCTCGGGGGGATATGGCCTCGGCGTGGGTCGACCCTGGACGATGATGCTGTCAGAGGAATGGGGGGAGGCTGAGTTTGGGAGAACATTCAATCGGTGGGTTCCTTTGGGCCATTTAGCTGGGAGAGGGGAAGGAATGCCCACCAGCTGTCCAGAACAGTGATCTAGATAAATGAGCTAAAGGGACCTCAGAGGCAAATGGTAAACTGAATACACAAGTAGGGAAGTATTATGTTGGATCTTCTTACCTATTGTCTCTAGGCGGTTGAGCGATGGGGAGGATAGTGGTGTTTTTTTTTTTTTTTGCATCCTGTCCTCTTTTCAACACTTGTAGAGTCGGCTCTACGTGCTGATGAGATGCTGGTGGTCACCCTCTCTGGGCGACCATGGCCCTCGGGCTGAATGATGAAGAAAAAAAAAAAAGGGGTGGGACATGGAAAGGGTAATGGCTAAGACAATAAAGATGCAAAATGTACTCATTGTGGCTTTCGGAACCTATGGGACTTGGATTGTCTTAGGGTGGGCTCTTGGACGTGGTTTCCCCTCTGCTAGGTGGGGGGGCTGCCTCCTCTTGGGGGGGAAGGGGCCTCCTGATCTACGGTGTAAGGAGCTGATTTACTCAGCCCTAAATGTGGTAAACCAGAGCACAAGTGTTGGAGGGTGAGCACTAGCACAAAGGCCACCTGGCTAGCAACTATTTCTTGCTGCCTAAGCACTCAGTGCTCCTAATTCAGTGCTTCACTGACCAATACAGTGTTTGGTCACAGAGAAAAGCACAGAGCTGTAAGTTACATGCAAGAGCTCCCTGGGGGGTTCCCCACTGCGGAGGCACTGGACACCCCTCTGTGCTTACCTTCTCCTGGATTGGGTGTAGGTAAGAGAAGAGACCCAAAATATGGGTCTCCTACCTTGGGGATAACTTAAATTTCACTGTTTGCAGGCCCGGTTGGCCAAATTGGTTCACTACTTTACTAATTCAATTGTTACTTGACTTGTTTATGGGATGTGGTTCAACTTAAAAAAATGTTTTGCTGTACAGGGATGGAGTCTGAGCCAGGAGAATTTTGTGGAGGAGTCCATGGGCGGGCCCAAGAATGAAAGTTTAAAACTTTACCCTTATGATGGTGAGTAAGGGTATGATCTTTTGCTCCTACAATGTCAATGGTCTCACGAATCCAGTCAAGAGAAGCAAGATTTTGAGTCAAGCAAGGAAGGCCTCGACAGATTTTCTGTTCTTGCAAGAGACCCATTTGTCGATGTGGGAGCATGATAAACTACTAAAACTGGGATTCCGAGAGATGGCCGTGGCTTCTTATAAAAATGGCAGATGTAGGGGCACAGCAGTGCTGGTACCAACCAATACTCTGTTTGAGAAACTGGATTCAAAGATAGATAAAGAGGGACGCTATGCGATGTTAAAAGGCAAATGTAGGGGCAATGTGGTAACACTAACATCGGTGTATTTTCCCCCAGACTCAGTATTATCTGAATACTGTACATTTTTGACCACGTTATTGGAATGGGGGGAAGGAATTTTGATTTGTGGGTGGGACTTGAACCTACCCCTGAACCCAGACATGGACTCCTCCTTGAAAATGCGAGGGAAACCGCATAAAATAGCTAGAAAGGTTCAGAAATTACTCGGAGAGCTGGGGCTCTTAGACATTTGGAGACACCAACACAGCTGACAGAGAGACTATACCTTTTTCTCTGTGGCTCACAACATATATTCGAGATTGGACTACTTTCTGGTCCCGAAGAATGAAGTGCACAGAGTTTTTGAGTCATGGATGGGAGACTTCCTCACTGGGAGACTTCCTCTGACCATGTGCCTATATATACAAAAATAGACTTAGGGGAGATACGCCGTAACAATTTTTGGCATTTGAACATCTCACTTTTGAGAGATAAGGAGATTAAGGACACAATACTAGAAACTTATAGAACTTATGTAAAGGAAAACAGTGGACAAGAAACCTTGCAGGTGATCCGCTGGGATGCTGCAGAAGCGGTATTGCGAGGTAAGTTTATACAGCTGGCCTCCCGGATAAAAGGGAATGGGAAGCTAGAAGGCTTACATTAACCAAGTTTATTAAAGACCTACAGGACAACAAAAACAGAAATATGATAAAGGGCTTAAGAGACAACTACTCAGGTACAAAAGAGAGTTGATGGGTATCCTGGACTATCAGGTGGAACAGCAATTACTCTTTTTATGACAACAATACTATGAGGGGGGAACCCGCTCCATGTGGCTTTTAGCCAGTAGACTGAGGGCAAGAAAAGCAAAGGCAACAATAGCGAGGATATGGCACCCTCATTTAGGTAAGGTGGTACAAGGGGTCCATGAGATCGCGGATGCCTTTAAGACATACTGCGTAAAATTACATACAGACAAGATAAATGTGGGAGAAAATAGCATAAGGAATTTTTTGGGGACACTTAAACTACCAGGCTTAACTAAGGAGCAGGGAGAGATTCTAGTAGGCCCAGTGAGGTTAGAGGAGATTAAGGGTGAAATAAAGCGGCTTAAGGTAGGTAAATGTCCTGCTTCAGATGGTCTCCCCTCAGAATTCTGCAAATGTTTTGGAGCTTGGATACAACCCATGCTTACACAGGTATATGAAGAGGTGTTGCGGGGAGAGGCCCTGCCGCCTCCTTCATGGGCCAGGGCGGTGATTTCGGTGATACCCAAGCCGGGAAAGGACGCTGTTAAATGCCCTCCCTATCGTCCAATTTCACTATTGAATACAGACTATAAGATACTGGCCTCTATTATGGTGAGACATATACAAGAATATCTCCGTTCCTTAATACACATAGACCAAACAGGTTTCATACTGGGTAGACAAGCCCAGGATAACTTTCATAGAACAACCCATATAATTGATCATATTAATCTGCGAAAGTTCCCATCACTGATAATGAGCCTAGATGCCGAAAAGGCCTTTGATAGGGTGTCTTAGCCCTTTTTGAAAGAGGTCCTTTCCCGGTTTGGGTTCCCGAAGCAACTGATAGCAACCATATTTAAACTATATGAATCACCACAGGCGCATGTTAGATCAAATGGCCACATATCAGAAGCTTTTGGTCTAGGACGGGGTGCACGACAGGGGTACCCTTTATCCCCATTGTTGTTCGCCCTTTTCATTGAACGCCTTGCCCAAAGTATTCTGCAGCACCCAGAAATAAAAGGGATCAATATAGGGGGACAGCCCCACAAGTTGGCCCTATATGCCGACGATGTTCTTTTATATTTGACAGAGCCAGAGACGTCTTTGACCTAAGTGCTCAGCCAATTAGATGACTTTTCCAAACTAGCTGGATATAAGTTAAACAATAACAAAACAGAAATATTGAACTTTTACTATACCCCAACCAGGGAGATCAAAACAAAACACCCGATGTTATGGGACCAGACAGAGATTAAATATTTGGGGGTGAAGTTGGGAAAGAACAATGCATATCTAAGGGAATTAAATTACCCACCGATAATAGGACAACTTAAGAACGACTTTCAAAGATGGTCATTACTGCCATTATCATTTTGTGTCAGAGTACAAGCCCTCAGAATGAACGCACTGCCACGCCTCCTCTATCTGTTCCAGTGTGTCCCATGTGTCCTGGCCTGTACGGACCTGGAAAACTGGCAGAGCAAGTTTTTCTCCTTCTTGTGGAAGGATAAGAAATCTAGATTAAGAACATTTCTCATATATCTCCTGAAGGCAGAGGGAGGCCTTGCTTTCCCCTGTTTGCAGGGCTACTGGGTGGCGGCTCAGATGAGGGTCGCCTTGCTCTGGGGTAATCAGGAATATGATGCGCACTGGAAGAGACTGGATCTTTGGAAGCAGGGCAGCCCCCCTTTGCAGGCTGCGCTATTTTGGCCACAGGGCCTAGACGAAATAAAGGGCTTCTCCGGCACAAAAGCTGTTGTAGAGGGCTGGAAGAGGGGTATAAGTAGAGGTACTACCCACAAGCAACTTTGGAGATACAGATGGTGGGCTTTTGACCATCAGTTTGTACCAGCCACAGTTGATAGATGGTACCAGATACAAGCCAAGAGAGGCCTTTTTGTGCCTTACCAAATAATGGCAGGTGATACAATGCCTTCTTTTGAAGCAATGTGGAAGAAATAAGGCTTACAGCAGACAGATAGAATTATGTACTGTCAACTGAGAGACTACCTGAATATACAGATCAATAGATCAATGCTGGAGGACCCTGATCCAGGACAGAATAGCTTGTTCCCAAGGATCTGGGGCCCTCAAGGAGCAGAACATGCCATTTCATTATTATATAACAGATACATGGCAGATATGGAAAACTCATCCCAATACATGAAGAACAGATGGGAACTGGATCTGACGACTTCCATCACAGACAAACAGTGGTCCCTGATGTGGAGAAGTACATGGTCAACAACTGGTTCATTGACATGGAGGGACTTCTGTTGGAAACTGAGGACCTGATACTTCTTGGTGCCGGCTCAGGCGGCTCATTTCACGAGGGGGGGCCACATCAAAGTGTTGGTGGGACTGTGGATCTAGCCATGCCTCACAAGCCCATATCTTTTGATCTTGTCCAGTTATCTCCTCATTTTGGGGAGAGGTGACCCACCACTTGAAGCAAGTATTCTTATCTCAGTCCAAATTGGGACCGGAACACTTAATAGTGGGACTTATTCCTGGGGAACTGAAGGATAAAGATGTCAAGTACTTATGGGTAATCCTGGCGGCAGCAGCATTAAAAGTTATTACTAGGAATTGGCTTCAACCACGACCCCCGGGGACAGAGGAATGAAGGGAGATGGTTGAATCCATACATAGGATGGAAAGGTTAACAATTAACCTTAGCCAGAAACCGCAAACGTACCAGCAAAGATGGACTAGGTGGATACTTTATGAGAGCTGGTAGGAATTTAAAGCTTTAACTTAATTATAGAGGATAGTGGGCCCCTTTTTCCCTGAGCTGGATGACTCCTTTCCTTGATCTTAGGTTCATGACTCAATGAAAACAAAAATGGTGTTTTAAATAATGCTCTATATGAACACATCCTAGACAGTTATGTTTTTTTTTGTGTGTTACTAAAAACAAAAAGAGGTTAAACAATTTTTAAAAGGTGCAATTTCTGTGTATTCTTGTTCTCTTTCTTCTTTTCCTTTTTTAACCCCTCTTCATAGTTTTCTTTCCTTTTTATGAAAAAAGGGACGAAGAGGAATTAATGAGAATATAAATGAATAATAAGCTAGACTTGAAATGATCCTCAATGTATACTAACGTTTTAATTGTACTATTACTGGTAAATTAAGTGTCTGTGTCTGAAACTTATCTATAATAAAATAAGTATAAAAAAATACATAATATGTAACAAGGACATATCTCAGGGCATGTTTCAGGTCATATCGAAGCCATGATTTACAGGATACAATTACTGTACATAGTACAATGTTAGATAGCAAAAAAGAAACAAGAAACTTGCAATCCAAGCTTAAGTACCTAAACCAAATGCTAAGAAAGGGCAAATAATGGTAACTCCTTTGGGCAGCTCCAGCCCTCCTCAGAGTAAGTGATTTTGTTTACACGTTATTGATTTTGCAATAAAACATGCCAAACAAATGGCACATAGGGCAACCCGAGGAGGTATATGCCAAGAGCAGTCCAGCCCCTAGGCTTACTGTCAGCTGAGCTTCAATGAACTTCACCAACTGGGAAAGAGACCTATCATGGAGTGAAGGCAGACTCTGACAGCTGCAGAAGCAGGGATTCCTTGACAGCAGTTCTCCCTGAATTCCCCTTGGAGTGCACAGTCTGAGCTCCTTTCTCCGCTGAGGCAGCTTCTCTCATCACTCGCTCTGCTCAGACCCAGCCAGTGGCTGCTCTCTCAGCATAAGGAGCAGTTGGAACAGTTACTGAGAATTCCTGGCTGCTGTATGTAAATCAGCATTTGTACTGCTGTACCCACTACTGAAATAGTGGTTGGCTAATAGAAAGCTCTGAGCCAGAAGAAACAGCTCAGACGCAAAAGGCAACCCTAGGGTGCATATGCCAAGAGCGGTCCAGCCCCTAGCCTTACTATCTTCTGAGCTTCACTGATCTTCACTGACAAGGAGAAAGACCAGTCATGGAGGGAAGACAGACTCCAACAGGTGCAGAAGCAGGGATTCCTTGACAGCAGTTCTACCTGGGAGAATCCCCTTTGGAGTCCACAGTCCGGGCTTTCTCCACTGAGGCGGCTTCTCTCCTCACTCGCTTTGCTCACACCCAGTCAGTGGCTGCTCTCTCAGCATAAGGAGCAGTTGGAACACTTACTCAGAATTCCTGGCTGCTGTATGTAAATCAGCATTCATACTGCTGTACCCACTACTGAAGTAGTGGTCAGCTAATATAAAGCTCTCAGCCGGAAGCAACAGCTCAGATACAAATGTAGCCCACCCCCAAAATCAGGAGCTTATCTTAAGTAACTCACTGGGCCCCAGTAATGCCCACTGCCAGATAGACATCCTGCAGAGATGACAGATCCATGTTTATCGGTGTCCTTCTGTTAATTTGCGTGAGAGTGCCATAATGTGTCTTCGCGCTGTCCCTTTAAGCGGCTCAGCCAGTGTATACACTGCAAATGGCCTGGGCTGGGTCTGAGTGTTCTGGAGCTTGCGACCAGCCAGGCACTTCCCTAATCTGCCCCACTCTGCTGTCGCCAATAGAGCAGAGGGGAGCCCTACATTGTACTATGGATATATACTTTTAATTTATTACTGCCTTCAAGATATAGACTGTTATTTAACCTGCCTTCTTTGCAGCAAGCATTCCTTAATGGGAGCCACAATGTTTGGTTCGGGACTTCCCAGGTTTGGACCAATCAGGACACGGAACCTCGAAGGGTCCTTAGCTCAGGTGCCTCATGGGAAACATCTGTAGTTCTTGTAGTTTTTCAGGTTGGCACCGAAACTGTCAAATGGGAGCATCAGAATTGTGATTGACAGCTGCCCTAGTCAACCAGAACACAGAGAAACTGAGCAAGTTGAAGAACTGATAGAAAAAAGTGTACGGTTGCTAGTAGAGGGCAGAGAGACAGAGAGAAAGCAGCTCAAGCCATCGAGAAGCGGCTCTGGGAGAAGAGCTGAAGAGAACTGGCAGGAGAATGGCCTGACTTTCCTCCCTGTTACTTTTCTGAGCAGCAGACTGCCTAATAGCAGGAAAGACAGACAATTATGAGAAATATTTTAAAAAAGTGAGAAGTGCAACTCGAGCTTTTGAACTGAGAGGCCTAGTTTCCTTCTGGAGTGCATCCTGCGGCCCTACCAGTGGGATTGGTCACCAGGACAGCCATACCACGGATCAAGAGGTCTCCTCAGCAAAGTGCTGACATTGTGAACCGGTCAGAAGCTAAAGGAGAATTCGGAAAGTTGGATGTTGCTTAAAATAAATGTGCCGAATGCTTATTGTGATTCAAGGCCTACTGTCCAGGGACTCCTGATTGCCGGAGAGGAGCCTGCCTTTCCCAGTTACCAAAATGTCCACCAGCTGGAGGGATCACCAGCAGATAAACTGAACTTTGCAAGAGACACTTTGTTGAACTTGGGCCTTTGTCCTTCCTGGCCCATGCCACCTGTTCTTTTATGCCAACTCCAGTGTTACCAGCTTCGGGGACCCAGCCCCTTCACAGAAAGTCATCGCAGGCTGCAGCCACCTTCAGGGAAAGATCGTGAAGTGGAGGTGAGTCATGATGGTCCAGCTTCCCCATATGCAGCAGCTTTCAGCATCAGGTCTTCATTACCGACTTTGTACAGTGAGTAAATCCAGGGTAGCTCCCTGCAACAGGCATCTTAATCTTCTTATGGTATCATCTAATTGTTTTCTACTAAATGTTAATAGTTTTCAATAGACTGGGTCAACTGGCCAAGAATACAACTAATTTGTCCTGTCTTGCATAAGCTGATAAGTATTTTCTTCAATGGCCCCAACAACAGCTACCAGCCCGGGCAATGATTCTCACCAGCCAGTGTAGATCCTGGGCACCCAGTAGCTAAGGGACTGCTCATTATGGAGACTAAACTAACTGTGTTTATTAATCTGGTCTATCAACACAGTAATCATTTGCCTAGATTTGCTTCCCCTTCTTGTTCACGCCCCTTCAAGAAACCTGATTTGCTGTGTTACTGTGAATCTAGCCTGTAAGCATATTATTACTTGGCTCTAAGTGATATGCTCTTTGCTGAATGTGTTAAAAGTGCATGCTGTATTGCAGATTGTCTTTAAAGGGTGTTGCAGGGCACGCACCCGGACCAGAGACCCTGCTGGTAAATGGGACAACTGTGAGCATATTGTTAATGCATATTGCAAACTGTATGGTGAAAGCTGTTAATTGTCATTGTCACTATCTGGGTAACTGGTCACTAGGTGGGAGTGTGGGTGGTTATAGCATCCCAGAGGGCTATACCAGTCTAGATAGAAACCCACGTAATTATTACTCTGGACGGAGGCACCAAAATATTGTGTTTACTGAGGGTAGGGAAACCCCCGGTACTTATTAGTTTCAAACCCAGGCCCCTCAACCTGTTGTTAGGAAGACAGGCAGGGGTAGTAGTCCTTGAAGTAGCACCACCTAGAGGTTACATCTTTGGAGGCAGCACTGGGATTGCTGCCCCCTAGTGGCCAAAATTAAAAAAATGCAACTAAAATTTTTCTGAGTACCCCTGGAGACATGGCTGAGCAGACCTTAATTAATTGGTGTATGGGGAATGACACTGATCCTCACAATGCCCTTCTAGTGCTAGATATATCCCTGGGCACTGACAAAGGTACTGTCAAGGAAGCACTCATGAAAACTGAGTGTCTTGGTGAAACTGTGATAGCAAGTCAAATGGCTGACTCAACCACCCAAACTTTAAAGGCTTTAGTGGCATGTAGCAACCCAGTGGACAGTACTAAAATACCTCAGGTTATTACCATTGATGGGTCCCCGGCAGCCTGGAGGGTGGTAACCAAGGATGGTGAGAGTTCCTCAGAGCCAGAACCACTACCCCATCCAAGAGTTTTGAGGAGAAGCTTGCCAAATTGTTACAGGCTGAGGGCCAAACCCTCGAGGAGTTGCAAAAGTTGTTTAAACCTCCTGGTGGTATCCCTCCCCTGGCTCCTACACCAGTCCTGGTGCCTGCTCCCATTCCAGCCCATATTAATTTCAGTGTCTACTTCTGTCCCTGCACAGCTCCTGTGCCTACACCAGTATTGGCACCTATGCCCATGCCCTCAGTCAATCATGATTATTACTGCAAATTAAGAGTGTTTTTAAGCACCCCTCCCACATCTAAAGGGAGGATGATCTGGAGACATGGTTGGAGTATGCCTCCCCTCTAGTGCGTGAATGGCAGTGTAGTGAGGCTGAGAAAAGGAAGAGAAATATGAAGAGTCTCAAGGGCCCAGCTTTGGATGCTGTCCAAGCTTTCTGAGCCACCGACCCTGATGCACCTGCCCAAGAGTACCTGGCCACTCTAGAAGATGTACTAAGGAGCACAGAATCTAATGAAGACCTTTGGTCAAAATTTAAATTCACTCACCAGAGCCTGGGAGAGTCCTTATCTGCTTTTCTGGACCAGGTAGAAAACATTTTGCAGTGAATGCTCCACGGGGGGAGGTGTGGCCCCTCAGGCTCTAAACTGCATGCGGCTCAAGCATATACTGGAGGCAGCATCACAGTCCCCTATGTTGATCCTTCAGCTGCGCTTGGAAGAAAAAATGGACAATCCACCTTTCTACGGAGTGTTAATGAAGGAGGTCTGGAAAGCTGAACAGAAAGGGGAGGGACACTGGAGGTCCCAACCCATTTCCGCAGCTACTGCTCATGCTGGTGATGGTATGCAGTGATCGCTACCCATGAGTGTGATGTGTGAGGCACACTGAGCACAATGTGACTGTTAGGGACACTCCACAATTAACAGAAATGCTTAAAGAAATCAGGAAGTGTAAGGGTACCGTTATTGATTCCCAGCAACTAAGAGAGCTGCTCCAAGAGTTTAAGGAGTTTAAAGTAAGCACTCAAAGTGTTGTAGGAATGGTGAAAGGCCATACTACACAAATTAGCACGGCTGAAGTGTCCCATGAGACTCAGTCCTCTGCAAATAGTGCCAGTGTCCAAGTTCCCCAGGAGGAAGCCCAAAATGATATGTTGAAAGAAATGAGAAAGTTGAGATCCTTAGTGAATAACCTTGCCCAAGTGGCCCATCAAAGCACACCTGGGCAACAGTCTGGTGGGTATGAGTGTCCTTTATAGACAACCCCAAGAACCTAAGTTGAAGACATATTTCAGTAGCAAACCGACTGAAGATACTGCTCGTTCTCACCCTTCTACGCCTGATATTTTCTGCTATCACTGTGGGAAGGATGGCCATCTGAAGAGGGAATGTCGATCCATGAAGGATGTGTGAAAGGTGGCTGACAAAGTACAGGAAGAGCTCCAAAGAGTAAAGCGACTCCAGAGGGATGCAGACAATGGCTGCAGTGGAGGTTTAGGTAAACCCAAATCCAATTTCTTTGTGGCCAGGTCATCTGTCCAAGTTCCTGCTAATGCTCCTCCTGACTGGTCCAAAATGGTAGGTTCTTTGATGGAGACCACTGTACATATTGAAGGAATCCCAGCCCGAGCTGTACTGGACAGCAGATCTCAGGTCACTGTAATATTTAAAGACTGGTATCACCAGCATCTGTTGGATCACCATCTACAATCTTTAGACGGACTGCACATGTGGGGTCTAAGTGATAAATCTTACCCGTATCTTGGTTACCTAAAAGTATGGCCTTCTTTCCCATCCACTGCGGCAGGTGTGGATGAACCCGTAGAGACACTGGTTTCGGTTTGCCTTCAGACTGGCTTATATGATGGAATCCCCATATTGATCAGTACTAATGTGCACATGTTCGGCTGCCTAGCACAGATGTGTCGAGAAAAGCAAGCTAAAAAAAACGGATGAGCTTTGCACATTCATGCAATGGTGCAAAAAGCTTATGAGATGCAAATGCAGAACAAAGGGAATGACAAGGATGAGCCAGTGGAGTATGTCTGGAAAAAGGACCCATCACCTCTTGTCTTGCCACCTAATGCACAGTGTCATGGCAGTGGAGAGGTGCGTATCAAAAAGGATGTAACAAATAAGATTCTCATGCTGGATGCCCCAGAAGAAGGAAGGTTGCCTAACGGTCTTTTAGTTAAACCCAGTGTGCTACCAGTCCATGTTCATGCCTACACCAAAAGAATGGTGGTGCAGTTGTGCAATGTAATCGACAGAGGCATTGAAGTTACACGGGGTTGTACTCTGGCCAAAGTATACTGTGCTGATACTGCAGTATTACCAAACAAGTGCCGCAGAGAGGAAGACAATGAAGTACCCCCAGATATGTTTGACTTTGGAGAGTCTCCCATCCCCAGTGAGTGGAAAGACAAAATCAGCTGCAAGCTGGCCCAGCAGAGAAAAGTATTTTCATTAAAAGAATGGGACGTTGGATGTGCTACTGGCACTGAACACCACATCAGGCTACATGATGAAAGGCCGTTCTGAGAGAGATCACGCCGCTTAGCACCTGCAGACATCAATGATGTCAGCCGCCATCTTCAAGAAATGTTAGCAGCTGGAATCTTCCAGGAATCATGCAGCCCTTATGCATCCTTGATTGTAGTGGTCCAGAAAAAGGATGGCTCGGTAAGGATGTGTGTTGATTATCAGACACTTAGTAGAAGAACCATACCCAATCAATACACGATGCCTTGCATCCAGAATGCCCTTGATTGTCTCAATGGAAGTCAGTGGTTTTCCATTCTGGACCTTAGAAGTGGGTATTACCAAATTCAGATGGCACTGGAGGATAGAGAGAAAACTGCATTCATTTGTCCCCTGGGATTCTACAAATTGTTGTGCATACCCCAAGGCATATCTGGAGTGCCTGCAACCTTTCAAAGACTAATGGAACGTGCTGTAGGAGACATGAACCTCCTTGAATGCCTTGTTTACTTGGATGATGTCATTGTGTTTGGTAAAACACTCAAGGAGCATGAAGCTTGACTATTTAAAGTTCTGGACAGATTGGAAGAATTCAGGTTAAAGCTATCTGTAGACAAGTGCCAGTTTTTCCAATGAGCTGTGAAATATGTAGGCCACATCATGTCTGCTGAACACATACCCAAGCAAAGTAGAAGCTTTAACCACCTGGCCAAGGCCCAATAATCTCAAAGAGTTTCAGAGATTCCTAGGCTTCTGTGGTTATTATTGCCACTTTGTCAGAGCAGCATTAACTTACATGGCTCCCATAGGCTGGAAACGTCAGGTGCACCTCCCCCCCAACACGGCTCAGTTCAGGGGATGGCAACAACACATTCACAGAAGAACAATAAAACAATTAGAATACTAACGTTTTTGTACTTTCTGTTCATTGTCATTTTACTACAAAATAACAATACAGCAGACAAAATCTCATGTATGAACCCACATTTAAAACAGACAGAATACCGCTGTCACTTTAAAGACGATTAATGGAAAAACAAATTACTTTCCTATCCTGCAATCTGGTACAAGAGGAAATGGGGGATACCTATACATTCTGCAGTCCAAAATATAAACAGTTCCCTTAGTGCCAGCCACTTCAATAGCTGGATGAAATCCATTAGGGAGAAGTAAACTGAGAATTGAATGCACTAACCAGAGTGCAACTGCTATTGTGGGAGATGGTCTCTGAGGCACTCCACCTACCTGACATCATGGGGTTGTATACACCTGATAGGTTGTCTTGATG
Source organism: Neoceratodus forsteri (assembly GCA_016271365.2). NCBI lineage: Eukaryota > Metazoa > Chordata > Ceratodontiformes > Ceratodontidae > Neoceratodus > Neoceratodus forsteri. Next base: position 93,661,876 of record JADMNL010000023.1, on the reverse strand, counting down.
CACATGTGACTAAATTTGAGGACGTCCCTTTTGAGGGTCACTGGTCACTTCTAATCAGTTCAAATTGTGCATCTGATGAAGGTTGTCACACTACTCCAGAGCTCCAGACCACAGAAACATAAAACGTCTCAATCAAAGGTAGAAAACCAGATTCCTTGCATATATTGCACCTATAGCTCAGACAGCAGTAAGTTTACCTCAGCTTTAACTATTGATTTAGCAAGCTCTGTGTCTATCTGGTACATTAATCTGCTTTACAGCATAAGCTGCAGATCAGCATTTGAGCTAGTTAAGCCTATTAAGTGAAGACTATGTTTGTTTCTTGTGATACAAACATAATTGCAACTTTATTAAAACACACACATTATAATTGCCAGCACCTACAACATTCCAGCTGACTAACACAACAAATCCCCTCACATACCAGTGCACCACATTATAACAGCAGACTCTCTGCAGAAGACTTCTTTAGCATCTGCCTTGCAAACATTAGCGCTCTGGACACCCCTAATTTAGCGGTTCCAGACCCTACTCTACACTGGCCAATGTACAGCTGCAAGTTTAGACAATCCATTCCGATGCAACATTAACTTTTACTGCCTCGGCGCTCTGAGTTCCCCATTCATGTGGTCCCAGACGCTGCATACATACAAATACTCAGGGCGGTCACCGCAAAACTCCAAAAGCAACATTCCCTGCTCCTGGACTAGCACAGCGCTCTGGGCACCCCTCTTGCAGTGGTCCCAGATGCTATATGTGCAAAATGACTTACAATGCACTGCAATTGCCACTAATACGGACCTGCAGTTCTTCCCTACCTGCCGTTTCACCAGTCGCACGTTGACGCTCCACAAAACTGCTACTACAGCACTCACAAGAGCACTCTCGTCTATATCTGGCTGATATCCCACAAGTTCACAAGATGGTGCAGCCATAATGTTATTTTATGGCCCCTACTCGCTCCCGCGGCCATGCCTCCTCGTAACATTCACTTCCTGCTCCACCACGAGATCTCATGCAGAGTGAGCCTCACCATTGGACTGCACATCCCGCAAGACTTCTCAGACAAGTCCCAATTCAAGCTGTGCATCGCGAGACTTCCTAGACAAGTCTCTTTACAAGCTGGGCATCGCGTAGTGCTTCGAAAAGCATACCATGCACCCACGCCTCAAAAACAAAATACTCACAACCTGCACACTCTTTTTAACACTCAATGCCACTCCTAACAGTGCCAGTACAGCGAGTTGCTTCACTCTTAAGTACTGATAGTCTGTATTTACATTTCAGCTATGTCAAGCTGCTTATAAAGCCACACTATCACCTTAAAGGCATATCACCTGTGTATGTGCAGCACAGACAGTGGTTCACTACTGTAACCCACTACCTGAAAGATGATAAAATACAATATTGCTGCCCATTAGGACATCATTACTTGTACATACCACATCATTATAATTTATATGTACTCCTGCTCTAATACAGTGCTTGCTATACAACAGACAGGGAGTACCACAACACTAAGCCTGTCATTTCTATCTATTCATCAGGTGAACGTGCCAAAAGCAAAGTGCTGCAGGCAGTGCAATGTGCCAATATCACACCACCAAGCAGGCAGACTATGTGCATAATGCGTTGAGAAATCCACCTTACACAATGAGGTTCACGACACAGAGGATGACCGCTCCCCTCCTACTACTAGTCAGGACAATCTCCAACATTCAGACACCGCAAAAGTGCTTCCCCAAAATAACCAACTTATGCAAGCACAACAGGAAGTTTTAACAGATAAATGTATCAAGTAACAAAGAATCTAAAGTGGTTCCCCACAAAAAAGACATGGCACAGTTTGTTGGGTGAAGGCCAGGGTCTCTATGTGTGAATGACGATGAGGAAGAGAGTATATTACTTTCACTTGAACACTTTGTCAAATGCCAGAACAGACCTGGGGGGCAGAGGAGGGAGGGAGCCCTCATCAGGGTGCTAGACATTGGGTGTAGGTTGTTTTTGTAAGACACTAAGACTGCATCTCTCCTGCAGTGCCTGTGCCTCTTTACTCTTGCATTCCAGCAGGTCCCTGCGAGTGCTACTGTATAGCTTGCCTAAAAAAAAAAGTTCAGCTTCCTGCTAATCCATTTAGTTTTTCGTGCCCATGTTCCTGGCAGCACATGCATATACTATCCTAGAACACCTTACATGAAATCACATGATTTATTTATATACCTTCAGTTTTTAACAACACATCATCACTTCAGATCTTTCAGGGTTGCCTTGCTGGCTGCCTACACCTCCCCTTCCAGTCTCCCCCACAGCAGTGCTTCTGTGTAGACAAAACAAAAAACACTACTAGTTGTAGTTCTTAAGTAATTAGTAATCTTCAAAAACTGAATACCCCCCCCCACACACAAATCTAGCAGCAAAATACACACTAGCACACGTTGTGAGCTAGTTGAAATAAATAGCTTGCTTATAAAGTATTAACTATTTAGGCTTTTTATGCTTAGAGAAGCAGGGACACACTTGGACTGTCTCCTACTCTCTCTCTCTTCATAAGACTCAGTGACTCAGCCTCCCTCGTCAATCATAGCATGCAGCTTGTTTAAGTACCATGTTTGTACATTGTGCACTTCACCTAGGGGATCAAAGAACTAGCAGGCAAAGTTTACAATTTGTAGTTGCAGCTTTGGGAAGTTGTCTCACCAGGCAGCATCATTTTTTGGTTCATTCCTGCAATAATTTGCAGTTTCTGAATTTATGTAGTGAAATCCATCCTCCACCTCTAGAATATGCAGACATGTGTTCTTTATGGTGTTTAGTCTTTGCCCAGAGTCAAGACTATCTCCTGCACCAAGCTGTTCACCTCTCCCCACCTCTGTTTTTGTCTGTGAGCTTCTGAAGAAAGATAGCAGAGTGCTGCAGGTTTGGGATAGGGACTAATGAACAGCCAAGATAAATTGTCTCTACTAACAGATTGCCTCCCATGCAAAAAACTGTTCAGAATATTTATACAAAAATAGTAAACAACAACAACAAAAAGCTTTAAAAATGAAAGAATCTGTTATCCCTCCCTACATATCCATGGCTAGTCCTTTGATCCCAGCAGTCATCATTCCCAAGTCCTCCCATGCAATCATATGTTGATAAATCTCCTGCTAGTGTGTCTTGCCAGCACCTTCCCACTTCTCAGTAACTTCTCCTACAAGCTCCCTACCCTGTCTCCCTAGCTTGACTCCATCTTGCTGCAAAGGCCATCTTTGTAAAGTAGGGCCCCCGTGCCCTTACAGAAACACTGAAGTTGACGGCAGATAAGGACCGCCAGGCCCATCCAGTCTGCCCATATTACCTACTTGATGCATGTGCCACAAGACTATTCCTAGTTCTTTGACTGTATACTCACTAACACAGCTGCCCCCCTTGCATCCTTCTGTGATGAACATGGGCTGATGCAACTTATTACTGAACCAACATGTCCAAACGTGAAGAACCCCAGTAAAAGTACACTTTTGGATGTGCTAATGGTGAACAAACCTCATCTCTTCTCCCACGCTGATGTCTTCTTCTCAGATGCCAGCGACCATTGTTTTTTTGTGGGAGTAAGATCCAGCAACAACCCAGCACCCTTCACCCCTCAGATCAAGTCCTTGCTTCTAGAAAGAGATAAGCTCTGGAAAAAAGTGCGCAGACTGAACACTGCAGAGGGCTGGAACCAGTTCACGAGACTACGAAATTTATGTACCAAAACAATCAAAGAATCGAAGGCCACCTTCTTCAAATCTGAACTCGACTCTGCCACAAAGAGCCCAATCAAGCTCTGGAACACAATCAATGATCTGCTAGGCCACTCCCCAGGAAATTCACTCCGACCAAGATTACCTCTGGCAACTCGACTATAACCGAAAAGATGGATATACTTGACGCATTCAATAACCACTTTGCTACTGCAGGCATGGCATTTGATAACTCCCCTGCAAACATACTTCGCTCCCAGACTGCCAGCCAACTGCCTGAAACTCAGATAGCTTCACCGCCTTTCTCGCTTCAACCTGCCTCACTGAAAGAGGTAGAGGACCTCTTGCTTCAGTTGGATACTAGAAAAAGTGCTGGGGCTGACACCCTTGACCCTTACTTCCTGAAAATTGCCTACCACGTACTAGCAATACCCGTCACCCACCTTTTTAACTTATCCCTGTCTCAGGGCACCTTACCACCTATATGGAAGACAGCACATGTCATACCACTGTTCAAATCAGGTGACCCTGGTGATATCAATAACTACAGGCCAATTTCTCTCCTTCCAGTCCTGTCCAAGCTCCTAGAGAAAATTGTAAATACACAGCTGAGGACTCACCTTGAGTCTAGGTAACTGCTAAACCCTATGCAGTCTGGATTCAGAGTTAAACATAGCACTATCTCAGCCCTCGCCAAAGTTACTAATGACTGGCAGCGTAATCTTGAGAGCAAAAACTTTATTTGTGCTGTTTTCCTTGATCTAAGCAAGGCTTTCGACACCATCGACCATAGTCTGCTCCTCTCCTCCCTTCAAACCATAGGTGTGGACCCCTCCTCTCTGCACTGGTTTACTAACTATCTTACAGGGCGCCTTCAACAAGTTAAAGCTGAAGGAGGCCTGTCCCCCTTAAAAACTCTGCAAAGAAGGGTACCTCAAGGTTCTATATTAGGGCCCTTACTTTTTGCAATCTACATTAATAACATTGACTACTGTATAAAAGAAGCCAACATCCATCTGTTTGCGTATGATACAGTTCTCTACGTGAGTCGCCCAACACCTGAAGCTGCCTGCAATGACTACAGTCAGAATTCAACCTTTGCAAAGCCAACCCCTCCAAACAAAGCTACCCTTAATGCCACAAAACTAAAGTGATGGTCCTCTCCCCTTTCATCCATACAGCTAACCCTGTGTCCAGTGGGACAGTTCCCCAAATTACCACAGTTCTAGGTGAAAAACTAGAATTTGTTACAAAATTCAAGTATCTGGGAGTTTGGATAGACCAAAGACTCTACTTCATTGAACATATTGAGTACTTGCAAAAACGACTTTGGCAAAGGCTTGCCCTGTTTTTTAGAATCAACCAATTTCTCACCAGAGATGCAAAGAAACTAGTCCAATCCATTTTCCTATCATTGGTTAATTTCGCTGATTTCCTCTACAGCCAATGCCCCAACTCTTACATGGCTAAACTGGACGCACTCTACCATCGAGCACTGAGGTTTATAATGGGACTTCCCTTCGACATGCATTACTGCACCCTATATGCGGCAGTGGGGTGGACATCACTAAAGTTCAGGTGCCACTGAAACGCCACTCTCTGGACCTATAGAGCCATCTCTAATAAGCTGCCTTACTTATATCTTCTGTTGTCTTCCCCTGAGTATAATTGGGAAATATGCGTTAAGAAGTTACTCAGCTATTACACTTTAAGTACCCAAAGCAAAATCCTGCTTCGGTAGGGCAGCCATAAGCTTTGTGCTACCTACCTTATGGAACGATCTACAAAAAAAACTCAAATTAAGCACTCTAATCAGTATAAATGCCTTCAAGATGCTTTATTTCCGTACAATCAGAAAAGTACTGTATGTAACTGCTTCACCCACTCAGACCCAGTACCGGTGTCTGCACTGGTATATAGCCACGCCTAGACCCAGTTTTAAGTACCGACCCCCCAGCTTGCTCCTCACAAGCCTAATTGTTCTCTCTCTTATCCCCCTGTCTTACCAACACTAGGCCCATCTATCCCTTTATCCTTCCTTTCCCAACCTCAGATAGGAACTCACTACCCCTGGGTTGTGACTTCCTACCATGCCCCGTACTTTATAGCATTCAATCCTGGGGCTCACACATACTCCTTTTCTCCATCCACCTTCTCTACATCCCGTTTTACCAACTCCTGTCTGTGCACCGTGTCCTCCTAGCCTTTCTCCTCCCACCTCCCTCCCTTCCCCCCACCTTTGCCTCTACTTAGTGTATGTATATATATATATATTTTTTTTATTCCGATACTTCCTCCTGCAACCTTAGATAACCTGCTTTATCTTCCTATAGACATTTCTATGTATGTAAATACCCTGTAATCTGTACAATATCTATAACTCTATGTACATATGAACTTCTTTTTCTTCCTCTCTCTAAACAGTATTATCTGTATTGCCTTGTAAATACCTGTGTTGACCTGTATGTACAATTGCTCATGCTCCATCCAGGTCCATCTTGCAAATGAGCTTCTGCCCAATGATGAACGCCTGGTTAAATAAAGACTTGATTGATTGATTGATACTCCTACCTATCTCTATGATTCCCTTGTGCCTATCCCAAGCCTTTTTGAAGCCCTGTACTGTACTAGGTTCCATTACCTCCTGGGGAAGGCCGTTCCAAGCGTCCACCACCCTTTCGGTGAAAAAGAACTTTCTCACAATTCCCCTTAGACGGCCTCCTTCTATTTTCATGTCCTGACCTCTTGTCCTACTGTTCCTTTTTAGTTGAAATATGATCAACCCATTCACCTTGTTAATGCTCTTGAGGTATTTGAAAGTTTTGAGCATGTTGCTCCTGTCCCTCCTCTGCTCTAGGGTGTACACACTGAGATCCTTCAATTGGTTTTCATATGTCTTATGCTGTAGCCCCTGTACCATTTTGGCTGCCCTTCTCTGGGCAGTCTCCATCCTGTCAAAGTCTTTGCGTAGGTGTGGCCTCCAGTATTGCACACAGTATTCCAGATGGGATCTAACCAGTGTCTTGTAGAGGGGAAGCAGTACCTCCCTTCTATAGCTAGTGATACCCCTACCAATACACCCCAACATCATTTTAGCCTTTCCTACTGCTTTTCTTGGCTGTTTAGAGGGTTTTCAGGTCATCTGTGATGATGACCCCAAGTCATTTTCTTCCCTTGTGATAGTCAGCAATCCCCCCCCCAGCCTATAGCTTGCTACTGGGTTCCTCTTCCCCACATGCATGGTTTTGCATTTCTTTGCATTAAACCTCAGTTGCCACTCCTCAGACCATTTCTCCAATTTTTCCAGATCTTTCCTCATCCTGTCCACCCCTTCTGGGTCATCAACTCTGTTGCAGATCTTGGTATCATCTGCAAACAGACAAACCTTACCATCCAGTCCATCTGCTATGTCACTAATGAAGACATTAAAGAGGACTGGCCCTAGAACTGATCCTTGAGATACCCCACTTGTGACATGCTTCTCTTCTGACTGGGTACCATTTACCACCACTCTCTGCTTTTGGTCCTTTAATCAGTTCCCAACCCAGATGAGCACCTTTTGGCCCACACTGAGTCTGCTTAGCTTCTTTACTAATCGTCTATGTGGAACAGTATCAAAACCTTTACTGAAGTCAAGGTAGACTACATCAACTGCACCCCCTTGATTCACCTCTCTGGTCACCCAGTCAAATAAATCTATCAGATTTGTTTGACAGGATCTTCCTGTTGTAAATCCATGTGCTGCTATGGATTCCAGGTGTTCTACAATCCTTTCCTTAAGGAATATCTCCATGATCTTACCTATAATAGAGGTTAGACTGATTGGCCTATAGTTCCCTGCTTCTTCCCTGCTACCACTGTTGTGAAGTGGGGTCACATAAGCCCTTCTCCAGTCCTCAGATACCTCCCCTATGCTCAGTGACTCACTAAACAGTTCTGCTAATGGCTCCGCTAGTCCCCCCCTCAGCTCTTTGAGTATCCTGGGATGTATGCCATCTGGCCTCATTGCTTTGTCCACTCTGAGCTTAGCATGCTGTTCCAGGACTCTTTGTTTTGTGAAAGGTTCTGAGTTCATCTCTCTCCCCCCTGTGTCTGTTGTGTCCAGCTGAGGGCCCAGTCCATCCTTTTCCTCAGTAAAGACTGAGCAGAAATATCCATTTAGTATAGATGCTTTTCTCTGGTTACCTTCTACACGTTCCCCTTTATCCCCTTTGAGCTTAGCAAGCCCCCCTTTTTTCTTTCTTTTATCACTAATGTATCTGTAGAATGCCTTGTCTCCTTTCCTTACCGATTGTGCTAGTGCCTCCTCAGTTTGGGCCTTTGCAGTCCTCACTGCTTTACCGGCCTCCTTTAGACAACTGGGGGAATAAACTATTTTCCCCATTATAAATAATGGAGTTAAGCTAGGGAGACAGGGTGGGGACTTGTAGAAGAAGTTACTGGGAAGTGGGAAGGTGCTGGCAAGACACTGGAGGGAGATTTATCAACATATGATTGCATGGGAGGACATGGGAGTGATGACTGCGGGGACCAAAGGACTAGTCATGGCTATGTAGGGAGGGATAACAGATTCTTTAGTTTTTAAAGCTTTTTGTTGTTTTTGTTTACTATTTTTGTATAAATATTCTGAATATTTTTTTTTGTTTTTTTTTTATTCTTTGGTAAGTAGGTAAGGGCCACTAGAAACAGTACCTGTTTTCAGGGATGACATGACCTAGGAGCATTGGGGTGGTTAAATGACTTGCCCAGGGTCACCCAGTATGCAAGTGGAGGTTGGTTGTGTGAATCAAACCCAGGTCTACTGGGTGTGCCAAGCTAATTTGTAGCTCATTACTCTTACCTCTAGGATATACTGCCAGCTAATTACTATTGTACAGTCCCAAATATTAAATAGACCATTATTTGTGGTTTTCAGAAATTAGAGAATGCATAGAAGGCAATTTGTTAGCTGTCTTTACACTCTACCAGAGTTACAGTATGTGATGTATGTCACAAACGTTCCACAGGGTTCTGGCCCTCTGCTCCCACAGTGCCAAACCTCGAAGTGCAATATGTGAACAGGAGACAAACAGGGTAACCCTCCTGTCTGTTTTGGGTCCAAACAACTGCCAGTCTCGAATACTGGGGTCAAATATGAACCCTTTTTGCTAGCATGCCCAGGTAACAGGTCCAAATATCATGCCCTCTTCGGGGAAATGCAGTGCAACACTTAACCTAGCGAGCACACAACCTGGTTCACAATCTCCCTTTTGACTCAGTTGAGACCTTGGTACTTTTTTTACCTTGGTGTCTGGTGTTACACACTGTAAGCACTTAACAGTTCTGTTAGAATTATTAGTACTGTCTCAGCATTCACACTCAAAATGAGGAAAAGGCTCAGGCAGGATTTCAAGAAAAACAGTTTACTAAAATTAAAAATAGATGAAATACAAAACACAGAACATGTAACATTTAGGGTACAGTCATACAAATTAAATGGACAATTTAAACAAAACCGCCTTATTATAGAGTATCTAATCCTACCCTAGTTTCAATTGACAAATAGTGGTGGTTGAATTACCTAACTTAGAAGTGCTTTTTGAGAGTGTGTTCTTTCAGGAGTCCAGAGATAAAAAGCACTATGTTCTCTCAGCTTTGACAATCTGTAGGGAACAAGGGTCCCGCCCAGCTTGTGAGATCATGGCTTAGTGGTGATGCTGGTTGTGAGGTCACTCTCTTCCTGCATACCAAATTAGTCTCAGGCATCTACAAGTTGCTAAGCATCCCACAAAAATATATATAGATTTTTTTTAATTATTGAGGCTGCTTAACGACAGGTCAGCGTTATCCCTTTGATCTTCAAAGGAAATTCCTGAGCTATTTCTCTTAGTGGGGAGAAATCTAACAGGTATCTGTCAGAAGTTGCTTTCCTCTTAAAGGTCATAAAATGCAATACTTTATACAAGTGGCTGGTTCACAACCTATACAAACTGGTTTCTAAAGGAAGCTATTAATTAGATTTTACGCACAGAGGGAGAGCAGTATTTTTTTTTAATCCAAGGTCCCACGATGCCTTGTGCTGACTGCCATGCTTTCCAAGCAGAAATTCAAAGAAACATACATTTATCACAAATATAATACCAGTAATAACAAGCAGATTGGCTAAGCATCACAGTCCTTAATGATAAACCTTAAGAGCTCTGCAAAGTTAATTCAGACATTACATGAGGGAGTGTAAAAAATGAATTGCCACTACCTCCTGGCCTACACAATCACTTCATTTTTTTTATAATTCCTGGTTGCACATATCATACGTTGGCCTTTTTTTTTTCACAAAAATGCTGACACTGACAAGATTTTTGTTGACAGAGAATGCAGACAATAAGTGGGAAATTAAGCCCAATAAAGCTAAGCAAGCCAAGCCTGAAGCCCCTCTTCTCCAAAACAAAACTGTTTAGTCAGAGGCAGGGCAGGCCAGGATCCCTGCCCTGCTCCCCTCAGGTTTCAATATGGATCCCATTCCTTTATGCAATGCAATTTTTGGACTACTGACTGGACTGACTGGTCATCATCCCAACAAATCACTCACTCAGCGTCACCTGTTGCCGGTGTGACCCAGTCTCACTACCCATCGTCTCAGGTCTGGTCTGGTCTCTCCTCTCGTTCATCCCTGAAGGCTGAATCTGTGTGATCAGCATCGGACAATGACACTGATCACTCTCTCTCAGCCTCTTGGGTCTTACCAATCGGCCGTGGCACCTGGTTGGAATGGATGTGGGCCGAGGACCCACACGATGCCAACTCCTCTGAGAACTTGAACTAGCAGCTCACAGCTGTGAGCCTGCAAACAAACTGACAATGTCACCAGTCACGGCAGAGGTCCTGACTCCTCTGGACTTTACCCACCATACTCTGTCCTCCACCCAGCTGTGAGTGCTCTTTCACTCTCTCTCTCTCTCTCTGTAGTGTGGCAGATGCTGGTGCTGCTAGTAGTCAGTGTTGCCCGACTGTCGATGTCCATGACTCGTGTGGTGTGCACTGCATCTTATGCCCTCCCCTGCCCAGCAAGCATTCCCCAGCCGTGCTCTCTTCATCAATTTGATGCGGGTGGTGGGTGCACATGCGAAGTGCACACACACTGGATTTTAAAATCAATGGTGCCACTGATTGGACTGCTTTGGTCTGGGGGGCACAGACTGTGAGACTGACATTGAGTTCCTGTGAGTGTATGTGCTGAATGATGCCCAGAGCCACTGAGCCAGCCAATTTGTTTTAGTACCTGTGCCTCTCATTTCTTAGATGCCCCCTGATAGCTGGCACCCCTAGGCTGCAGCCTACTTAGCCTATTGATAAAAATGGTACTGTGCTTTGTAAAGGACTACACAAAGGTAATTCGGCCACTGCTAAATCTAACACAGGGATAGCCTCCTAGCAGCCAAAAGTTCAAAAAGGGCACTGTAAAGGAAGGAAACAAGGTTTACTTTAAACCAAATGAATCCTTTGGGATGAGATGGACTTCAAATTACAACCCAGCATTTCATGAAATTATCTACCAACTTATGCATGCTCCAATACTTGCATATGCTGACCCAACCAAGGCGTGTGTACTTCAGACAGATGCCAGCCTGAGTGGCCTTGGAGCTGTACTTTACCAAGAATATAAAAAGGGACTGCACCTCATGGCGTTTACAAGCAGAAGCTGAACAACATCCGAGATGAACTACCCAGTTCACAAACTAGAATTTCTCGCTTTAAAATGGGCCATAGTGGACCAGTTTCATGAGTATTTGTATGGTGCCAAAATCTTGGTGAAAACAGATAATAACACTCTCATGTATGTTCAAACCTCTGCCATGTTAGATGCAGCTGGACACAGGTGACTGTCTGTCCTATCAACATGTGATTATTCAGTGGAGCAACATCCAGGCCTAAACCATATTGACACTAATGCTCTTTCCAGGAGACCTGCCTCAAATCAAGAGTAGGTACAAATGGCTGAACAGGCTGTGAAGGCACTGTGCTATAAATTTGATAGAGATGAACATCCATCTGTTGAGACTGTAAATTGCCTGATTGCCTGGGACCTCCAGACACCTGTGTGCCTGTAGCCTACTGTAATTTCATAGCACTAGACCTAAGTGCCTTATCGCAACTCACCCTAGCTGACTTTCAAAAGGATCAGTATCAGGACCCCATGATTAGACCAGTCTTAAATGCTTTGTACAAAGGGGAAGATGTCTCCAAGTTACGATCTAATGATGAGCAAACTGTCTTACTGTTTAGAGAGGGTCCCAAACTCATGCTCCTAGAAAAACTGTTATATCGAGAACTAACAGATAGCCAGGGAGAAGTCATAAGAGAACAACTGGTGTTACCATCAAAGTTTAAAAATCTGGTCTTAAAAGCCCTCCAAGAACCAGATGGGACATTTTGGTAGCGAGAGAACCTTGGACTTAGCCCATGCCCATTTCTATTGATCCAAGATGGGTGCAGACATTGACCAATACATCAAAACTTGTAGCAGATGCCTCCAAAGGAAAGCCCAACCACAAAGAGTAGCACCTTTGGTTAACATTGCCACTAACACGCCTATGGAGCTTGTATGCATTGAATTTTTGAGTTTGGAGCGTGATTCCAAAAACATTGGAACTGTACTTGTCATAACAGATCATTTCACTAGATATGCGCAGGCTTATCCAACAAAAGATCAGAAGGCTGCAACTGTAGCCAAAGTTCTTGTTGAAAAGTTTTTTGTACATTACGGTGCTCCACAGCAGATACATTCCGACTAAGGAAGGGACTTTGAAAGTCAACTAAGTAAAGAAATGCTATCTCTGTGGGATGTAAGAAAGCCAAAGACTGCTCCCTACCACCCACTAGGAGTTCTGCAAACCCAAAAGATTTAATAGGATGTTGCTGAACATGCTGGGCACCCTTCACCCAAAAGACAAACTAAGATGGAGTCAGCAGATAAGTGCCCATAATTGCAACAAAAGTGATGCGAACACACTCAGAACATTCTCCTGCAGCAATGGCCTTTGCCCAGAGAAATCTGGCGCCCACCAATGAACCAGTTAGCCCTGCCTTGTAGACTCCGGATGACGTTTCTCCCACCCTTTGCCCCATCCCACAGTCTCTGCCATTCCTTCAGGGTTACACCACAGAAGCCTTCAATCCACACTGAATTACTAAAGACTCCAAACTTTACTTCAAAATAGCACACTGAAGTGAACAGGGGTCCTTTGCCGGTGTGATCTAGCCTTATCTTGGGAATACACACCACAGACAACCTCCTAAATTGAGAACTTGTCTCCCATTCTGTACTAACAGATTAGTTGCTCCTTCTTTAAGGCATGTAAAAAAAAAAAAGCACCCTTTTCCATGGTAGTTTGTCAGAAACTCTCACACAAATGTCCTTCCCAAAGGCAGCTGTAAACACACTAGGACCTTCAGGGGACTGCCCCTTGGATCCACTGAACTGCAGTCCCTCTCACTTCTCCTGGAGTGAAAATCAAGGAATGCTGCTGAAGAAAGGTCTCCACCACTTCACTGGGAGCTGGGGATGTAATCCAAACTAGGGTGAGAAACACAGGGCTCTCTGTGACAGAGCCCCAGCTGGTAGACCTCCTGCCACTCTAATTTCCAAACTCAAACTAACTGAACATTCTAAAGAACCCCTGATCAGCTGACTCAGAAATGGTTATGCTGCTGCGAGAGTTCTAAATGACATAATCATTATCACTCAGGCAAGCTGAATAAACAATGATGTCATTATGTAAGAAGCCCTTAATGAGCTCCTTACCAGCTGCCTTTTCTACCTGCTTATAGTCTAATACTAATGGGATTCTAGTTACCCCAGGGGACTGGGTGGGTACATACAATCATAGTGAGAGCAGGGAGGTCAGTTCCACTATCGGTATTAGGAGCCATGACTATGTGACTTAGCCTCTGTTCACCATTTGCTTTTTTTAGAGGATTATACATGGGAAATTTATCTTACACTGGATAGTATTGTCCTGGGAGTTTGTTTTCTGGACATTTCTCCTCTGGAGTGCTGAATTACCTAATATTGGGTGACCTAGGGAAAGGGAAGGGGAAAGGGAACATTGTTTAACCAGGAGTAGCACACTAAGCCAAATCTTTTTTTCCAGATGTGACCCGGGAGCACAAGGAAGTTAAGTAACTTGCTCAGGATCACACAGTATGTACCCAGGAGGCTGTGGGATTCAAACCCAGTTTTCCAGATCTGCAGCTGAGAGCCTTAACCCACTGCGCTATACTGCCTCCTAGTGACCTAGTCACATTCCATATGATTTGGGAGTGATGCATGCCCAAACCATGTTAATATTTCATGTGAATTGTTTTCTTTCTCTCTGTATTGTGGTTATAAGCATTGCTGAAGTACTTCATTAAGTTCAATATATTAGTTAAAAGTGGCCTTTTGTTATCAGAACTAGAAAACTTCTATAGCGCAGTGGTCTAAGGCTCTGAGCTGCAAATCTGGTGACATCCAGCAGACCAGACCTGGGTTTGAATCCCACAGCTTCCACTTGCATACTGTGTGACCCTGAGCAAGTCACTTAACCTCCTTGTGCTCCCAGGTCGCTCCTGTAAAAAAGCTTTCAGCTTAGTGTGCTATACCTGGTTAAACAACTAAAAAAATTAAAAATGTTCAGACTTTACTTATCCTCCCTGGTCACAGGCGGGACCTCCTTCCATCTACCCCCAATATGCCATAGTCCTTTCCAACTGAGATTCTGCCACACATCCTCCTGGGACCCCCAGTCCACCAGCAGCTCACCATTATGTTGCCCTCCCCATGCCCCGGCTGGCCCTCTGATGGCCTGGGCAAGTTCCTGAACCCAAGTCACCAGCATCACAAGCAGTAGTGCTAACGCTGCTCTGGCAGGCTGGCCCGATAACCCCTTCTGATGTACTAATAAGAGGTAGGGTGACTGATGAATCCTCCTGTAATTTGTAATATGTGGGAATGTTCCCTTTCTATTTCTTTAGTCCTCTCCTACGAAGTATGAGCTTTGTTTAATATGCAAAATCGTATAAATAAAAAGTAAAAACCAAAATGGTGGGAAGACTACAAAATATACTTTTTATCCTTTTTTCAAACCCAAGGAAGATTATTTAAAAAAATCAGATTACTTCCAATATTTATTCCATTGGGATCAGCTGCAGAAATTAATTTATCACTGACAACCTCCATAAGCACAAATTATGCATCCTAAATTAAAACTCTTAAACAGAAAATGGCTACATTCCATTTACAAAGGGGTATTACATTGAACAATGAGAAGAGGTTTGACACGAGGGAAGCAACTGGAGGTATGTTCATATGACAGCTGTGCCAACCAGTAAGAAAAAATAATTTTTTAAAGTCTTTATAATAATGACAGGAACTTGTGTACTACACACGAGAAGGTTCATCATATCGCAGCAGGATGTATTAAAAAACATTTGGACCAGTCCAAACTTCTGCTGCACACAGGCATAATTTTTTTTTTCTAGGAGTTCAAATGCCTTCTTTAGCAGCTTTAGGCAGTTCACTGTCACAGGAGAATATTCATCCCAAAGAGACAGAAGCTGCCATCCTTTCACTAACTTCAACCTGAGCATCAGGACAGGATGGACCTATGGGAGACTTTTACAAAAATCATGTTTTCTTCTCTATCAACGGAGCTCTCTTCTTCACATAACTTCATCTTAAGCACTGTCTCTCACCAAGTATGAAGGAGGGGATGATAATAGTTTTACATAAATGTGGAGAAAAAAGTTGCATAGATAACTGGAGACCTATTTGTAGTCTTACTACTGACCTCAAGATCTTGTATAAAATGTTAAATAAGAGGCTGTTACAAGTGGCAAGGCATCTGATAAATACGGCATAGGCTTGTTCAGTATCTGACCGGTCTACTCGTGATCATTTGATATTTGAAATGGTTGTGAGAGAGAGAGAATAGGGATCAAAAGTCAGGCTTTTTACTTTCCTTAGATCAACAAAAAGCATTTGCCCACGTCTCACATGAATATCTGGAGTTGTGTTACAGCAATATAGTACTCCTGATAAATGTATTAAATGGATAATGTGCTTGTATGACACTTTTGTTTGGAGAAATACTGTATTAACAGGTATCTAGGACAGAAATGTACAGTGACTGAGGGTATCAACCAAGGCTGTCCATTAAGCTCACTATTACATGTATTTTGCTTGGATCTGCTCTTAAGATGCATTCACCAGGATGGTTTAGTCCACCCATTAAGTAATCTAGAAGGCACAGCAAATTTTAAAGCAATGACATTTGCAGATGATGTCCGTAGTTTAGTTAAAGACATGGGCCCTGATATTCAGACTGCGCCAGACTATGGCGGAAGCCTGGGTGCAGCGCAACTTGGCTGTGCAGGGGCGTTGACAGGGTGATATTCAACAGAGCAGCACCATGGCACAGCAGCATTGAATATCGCACCCTGGCCACCCGCAGTGCGTATGGCGCAGTGGCACTGCGCCAGCGCAAGTGGCTAGAGTGGAGCAGGGGGATACGCTAGCGCAAGATCCGTTGTGCTAGGTGCAACAAGCACGATATTCAAAAGTGCACATGCAAATAGGGCCATAATGCATGCAAGGTACAAATGGGGCCATTTGAATGTCATTATGGCCCCATTTGCATGCAGGTGCACTGATCCCCGGTGACTTGCGCCTGGTGCCCTGCCAGGCTGCAGCTGTCAGGGCCTGACGCCCCCTGTACATTGCGGCAATGTGCCCCACTGCCCGATCGCGGGCATATGTAGAATAAAATAATCATCCCAATATCCCTGGTGGTCCAGTGGACCACTTGCAGCCTGATCACGGGCATATGTAGAATGAAAAAACGTCCAATATCCCTGGTGGTCCAGTGGACCACTTCATGCCCGATCATGGGCTTAAGTATAATAATTAATCATCCAATATCCCTGGTGCACCGCTTGCAGCCCGATTGCAGGCATATGTAGAATGTAAAAACGTCCAATGTCCCTGGTGGTCCAGTGGACCGCTTGCAGCCTGATCACAGGCTTAAGTATTACAATATACCGTCCAATATCCCTGGTGGTCCAGTGGACTGCTTCATGCCTGATCACGGGCTTAAGTATAATAATTAATCGTTCATATCCCTGGTGGTCCAGTGGACCACTCGCAGCCCGATCGCGGGTGTCAGTAGAAAATAATGCCACCCCAAAACAACACTGGTGGGCTAGCCCACCTGCCCCCTGAGCCCACCACCCCTCCCTCTGGTCAGCGGGCGGGCAGCTCCCCCACCTACTTGCCGCCCCACCGCCCGCCGATTGACACCGCATTTGTGGGTTCTACCATTGGTCCTCAGCTGAGCCAATGGGTGCAGCCTCATCAGACACATAGTTCAGATATGTGAATGGATCCATTCACATAGATACATAGATACATAGACAGTGTCGGCAGATAAGGGCCTATGGCCCACCCAGTCTGCCCATTTGAGCTAGTAAGTTCAGTTTATGTTTTCCTAGAAGTCTGTTGCCCCTTACTCCTGACCTCCAGAATTCCTTTATGTCTATCCCATGCATTCTTAAATCCCGTGATTGTTTCAGCCCCCACCACTTCCTCTGGCAGGGTGTTCCACTTGTCCACCAACCGTTCTGTGAAGAAATTCTTCCTCATGTTTCCTCTGAATCGTCCCTCCCTCCAACTTCATCCCATGCCCTAGTCCTGGAACATCTTTTTCGCTTAAAAATAGTGTATTCCTGCACCTGTTCCTCCCTGTGAGATACTTGTATGTCTCTATCATATCCCTCTATCCTCCTCTCCTCCAGGAGTACATGTTCAGTTCCTTCAACCTGTCTTCATAGGACTTGTGATGCAAATCCATGCACCATCATTGTTGCCCTCCTCTGAACCTTCTCTACCCTGTCTATGTCCCTACGTAGGTATGGTCTCCAGAACTGTACACTGTACAGGTGGGCCTCACTAGTATCTTGTATAGCGGAATTATGACCTCCCTTTTCCTGCTGGTGATGCCCCTGCCTATACATCCCAGCATCCTATTTGCTTTACCTGCTGCCTTGTCACACTGTTTCCCTACCTTGAGGTCATCAGAGATGATAACCCCAAGATCCGCTTCCTGCTTGGTGCATGCTATATCCTCACCCCCAACTGATATATTGTGCCAGGGTTTTTGTGCCCCATATGCACTATCTTGCACTTCTTTGCATTGAATTTCAACTGCCAAACCCCTGACCATTCTTCAAGTTTCTGCAGGTCCCTTCTCATTCTGTTTACACCCTCTGGTGTGTCTACTGTGTTACAGAGCTTTGTGTCATCAGCGAACATTGAAATTCTGCCTTCTAGGTCCTGTGCAATGTCACTGATGAAGATGTTGAATAGGACCGGTCACAGCACTGATCCCCGTGGTACCCCAATGGTCACTCTTCCCTCTGTAGAGTGACAGCCATTTACCACCACCCTCTGTGTCCTGCCACCCAGCCATTTACCTACCCACCACACTACAGTCCTGCCCACATCCATATTCCCCAGTTTGTATAATAGTCTTCTATGTGGCACAGTTCAAAGGCCTTTCTGAAGTCCAGATAGGCCATGTCCACTGCCCTCCCCTGATCCACCTCCCTAGTCACCCAGTCCAAAAATTCAACAAGGTTGGTCTGACATGACCTCCCCCTGGTGAAACCATGCTGCCTTGGGTCCTGTAGTCCATTGACAACCAGATGTTCCACCAATCTCCTTCAGTAATGCTTCCATGATCTTCCCCACTACCGAGGTGAGGCTGACTGGTCTGTAGTTCCCGCTTCCTCTTTGTTCCCACTTTTGTATAAGGGGACTACATCTGCTGTCCTCCAGTCTTTGGGTACCTCACCTGTTTCCAGTGATCGGCTAAACAGGATAGCCAGAGGTTCAGCCACCACCTCTCTTAGTTCTTTAAGGACACTGGGGTGCACCCCATCTGGCCCCATTGCTTTATCAACTCTTATTACTTCCAGTTCCTTTAGGACCCTTTCTCGTGTAAAGGGACTTGTGTCCATTTCTGCACCATCCTCACCACTTGTACTCCCTTTAGACCCATTACCCTCCTCTTCCTCAGTAAAGACTGAGCAGAAATACTGCTTTACTGTTGTCATCCTCCACGTGGCTCCCATCCTCCCCCTTCAGTCTCACTATCCCTCTCTTTGTCTTTCTTTTTTCACTTATGTACCTGTAAAAAGGTTTTGTCCCCTCTACCCACTGATTTTGCAATGTGTTTTTCTGTCTGAGCTTTGGCTTCCCTTACTGACCTCCCTGCCTCCCTTTGCTTCTCCTGGTACTTCTCCCTATCCCCTTCTGCCTGTGTCTTTTTGTATTGCCAGAATGCAATCTTTTTGGCTTTCACTTTCTTTGCTACCTCTTTGGAAAACCATAATGGTCTCCTCTTCCTTTTGCTAACCTGCTTAATGCATAATTCTGTTGTTCTTGTAATCCCCATTTTAAATACTGCATACACATATCTGGACTGTGTAGTACGGTATGGGCTGCATGCCCATTGGCTCACGCTGTGGGCCAATGGGCGTACAGCCCTATTGTACGGTGTCAGTCAGCAGGTGGTGGCAAGTGGGTGGAAGCTGCCATCCGCCACTGACCGGGGAGGCGGTGGGGCTCAGTGGGCAGGTGGGGAGGGGGGTTCCGCTAGTCCACCAGAGTTGTTTTGGGGTGGCATTATTTTCTACTGACACCTGCAAGTAGGGGTTGTGCATGCATGGGCTCAGCACATCCCGAGCTGAATATCGGGATGTGCGGAGTATGCATGGGCACACCCCCCCACCCGGGCTGCATACATTACTGATGTGCTCCGGCGCATCGGGATTTGTGCCAGGCTCAATCCCCATTTGAATATCATGCCGGGGTGCATCAGTGGGTTGCGCATGGTGCAACAGTGTTGTGCCATGCGCAACCCTTCTGAATATCCGGGCCATGGACCCTGTAAAATGGTTACTGCAGTTTTCAGCATTTGAAACTTTTGCAGGAGTTAGTCTTAATCTGACTAAAAGCATAATGAGACAACTAGATGGCGGATCTCTTGAACACCCCACTGTAAGAGGGATATGGAAATCCCAGAACCTGCATGTATTTTAGGTTTTGGCCACATTAAATTGGCAAGATTGTATAGATCAAGGGAAAAGAGGGTAGCACAGTGGAAACAATGACTTAAAGTGTATTTTGTTTTTCTTTAGCATGTTCTTATATAATCATTTATGGCCTATAATCTCACCTAGTTCCAAAAGTTTCATGGGCAAAATGATCTTGCACCCCATGGCTGTCCCTTTGGATAACAGAGAAACTTAAAGTGGATAAGAAAAACTCCATTGACTCACCATACTTTAAGGATGTTTTCCACAAACTTCATACGTGGAACATTAAGGTGGATACAATATGAACAGTCCTTTGCAAAGCCTTCTGTTTATCAATACTTGACAGCTCCTTTTCTGTAGAAGTGGTTTTAGAGAAAAGTCAAGCTAAAATGGTGCCTACCCCACTGAGACAACTCACAGTAACAAGGATACCTGCTAAACTGGGAGATGTATTACGACTTTGCTGTCATTACATCAAGGATAATTTTTTTTTAACTTACTGTTTTATGTCCCCTTCTCCAGCCCCTCCTCCTCAGGGCCTCCAAGCACCTCCTGATCCCCCTGCCACAGCAACTTATGTCCACAGAGCCTTGGTTTACTCCCCCACGTGGGGTCAGGGGAGGGGATGCACCTGTAGACATCTGGTTTCTTCAATCAGTGTCTTGCTGGGGAAGGAGGGACCTAGATTTACCAGGGCCATCATAGCAGAGAAGTTAGGGCCATGCCTTTTTCCAGCCCCTGGGATGTCACGTGCGACAACTTCAAAGCATGTCCGCTGTACATGTAGGGGGTCACTCATTGGACCTAGTGTTCCTACTGGAGTTGGAGGTCACACATTTGTGGGTGGAACCAAATGTGTGGACAGACCATCACACCATAAGATTTAGCTTCGGGGCACGCCTAAAGAGGTCTGCTCCTACAGAGATGGTATAATATTGCCCTTTAAGGGGAGTTACCCCAGAAGTCCTTTTGGTGGTTTTGTACCTATCGGGTATTTCGAGTGAGTGCATGGATCCAGGGGATCTCATACTTGCCTATAACAAGGCTGTGGCTGATGTCCTGGATCAAATTGCACCTGTTCGTGTTCATCCACTCACTCAGCATTCAAGATCTTTATGGTCTGATGATTCTTTGAAGGAGCTGAGGAGAGTAGGATGAAGGTTGGAGAGAGCTTGGCTAAAGTCCGGCCTGGATACTGACAGGCTTAGACTGATGGACCATTTTAGGATCTATCAATCAGCAATCACCCATAAGATGGCAGAATTCCTGTCCAAGGAGATTGCTGCTGCGTGGAATCGACCAATCAAACTCTTTCAGACTGTTGACAGATTGTGCAATACACTCTGTCTGAAGTCTGGAAGAGATTTTTCACAGATGAAGTGTGATGAGCTTGCTCGATTCTTCACAGATAAGATTGCCAGCATCAGATCGGGCATCCATCCTGCTCTCTCTATAGGGAGTTGTGATGGTCGGCAAGAGGAAGCAATCCCTTGTGTCTTCTGGTCTGACTTTAGTAGGCCTGCATTCACAGATGTTGTGAGTAGTATCCAGATTGCACGTCCAACCAGTTGTAGTTTGGATCAGGGCCCTACACCACTGTTATTAAGTTGTGTAGACACTATCTGACCGATCCTTGCTGAAATTGTCTGGAAATCTCTGGAGCAAGGGGTTTTCCCCGCCCCTTAAAGGAGGTGGTCGTTTGACCACTCCTTAAAAAACCTTCATTGAATCCAGACGTCCCAGCTAACTACAGACCTATCTCTAACTTGCCCTTTGTGGGTAAGGTTATTGAAAAGGTGGTTGCGATACAGTTGGATGACCATCTTATGAATCACAACATCTATGAAGCTCTTCAGTTGGGGTTTAGGAAAAGACATAGCATTGAGACTGCCATTGTCTGGGTTTTAAATGATCTCCTAATTGTGAGAGATCTAAAGGCTCATACTATTCTAGTCCTTCTTGATCTCTCTGCAGCATTTGATACTGTGGACCATGGTGTGCTGTTGGAGTGCCTGCACTTTCTTTGTGGACTGTCTGGTACAGTCTTACTTTGGTTTCAGTATTTCCTCACGGGGCGGACTCAGAGGATTACTATGGGGATTTATTCCTCTGATACCATCTCTCTGTCCTGTGGGGTACCACAGGGCTCCATATTGGCGCCCATGTTATTCGCAGTCTATATGCTGCCATTAGGAGATATTATTAGGCGTTACAGTCTAGGTTTTCACTGCTATGCAGATGATACCCAGCTGTATCTGTCCTTTACTCGTGGTCAGGATGATGCAGTCTCTCTGCTTAACAGCTGTCTAGCCAAAATCAATGACTGGATGAGCACCAGCTGGCTGAGGCTAAACCCGGATAAAACCGAGGTGTTGGTTGTGGACCCAGGTCGCCTTGAGGTGGGTCATAGGGCTGAAGTACCATCAGGCCTTTGGCTTGGTGATGCCCAGCTCTTGACCTCAGGCCAGGTGCAGAACCTGGGCATTATGTTTGACAGCGATTTTACCCTGAAATCACAGGTGTCAGCCATTGTTAAGTCCTCTTTTTTCCATCTGAGGAATATCGGCCAGGTAAAACACCTGATTTCTCCAGCTAACCTTCCTACTCTGGTCCATGCCTTTGTGACCACTCGCCTTGATTACTACAATTCCCTTTACCTGGGGCTACCGGGGGTTAAAATTCATCGCCTGCAGCTAGTGCAGAATGCAGCAGCCAGGCTTTTGACTGGAACATCTAGGTACAGTCATATTATGCCTGTTCTGTGCGGGATGCACTGGCTGCTGGTGCAACGACGAATCACCTTCAAGATCGGGTTACTGACCTTTAAAGCCTTACATGAACAGGGACCGCAGTATCTGAAAGATCTCCTTACTTCCTACTGCCCCTCTCGCTCACTCTGATCCGCCGATGAGGGATTGCTAGAGATTCCCAGGTTCGTTTGAAAACATCTGGAGCTTGTGCGCTTTCATATGCAGCTCCGGCCCTGTGGAATTCTCTACCTCGTCCGATACAAAGCTGCCTGACCGTCGAGAGTTTTAAAATAGAGTTGAAAACTTTTTTATTTATCAAAGCTTATGGCCTATGATTTTTTGTTTTTAATATTGTATTGTTTGTTTATTGTTTTTGTAAAGCGCTTTGATCCCTGGAAAAGCGGTTTTAAATAAACTTTACTTACATGTGTCTGCACACTGACATCCATTATGTTTCCCCCTTCCTCATCTGTCTCCATCTGTACTACCACCTATAGTCACCCAGGTGGCAGTATTATAATGGAGAACGGAACCCTCCCTCCCTGGAGGAGGAGGAGCGCATCCTTTGGGGTGCTCAATCCTCCTCTGCCTGGTCGGCCCTGATGATCGGACCTCATTCTCAAACTCAGATCACCGGCAACACGAGCAGTAGTGCAGTAGCACTGTTGCTGCTCTGATGGACTGGCTCCTGTCAAGGAAAATCATAAACATTAAAGCATTTCAGAACAATACTGTGTCAGAACATTATGCAACCAACAACTAGAAACAATGGAGCATCTGTTATTGACATGTTCCTTTGTTTTCCACCTATGGTCTTTGATGGCACGGAACCAGGTTTTTCCATCATAGCTTATGGTGTACTAATTCAAGGATATGTACTGGGCACTGGAAAACATGGGATAAGCCCACTTCATTCATTGTGTTTGCCTGTTTTAAGTGGCATATTTGGCTTGCCAGGTGCCAATTTTCCTGACAACAAAAATAATAATTTTACAAGTTATTTCTTCAAATAGAAAATGAAATTAATAGAGGCTGGCAGTACAGCCTAGAGGTTAGAGTAACACGCTGTGAATGAGGCTGGTACATCCATCAGACCCGGTTTTGATTTTTACAACCTCCAGTTGCATACTGTGTGAGCTGGAGCAAGTTACTTAACCTCCACAGTGCTCCTGGGTTACCCCTGAGAACAGGCACTTGTGCTTAGTGGGCCTTATCTGGTTACGAAAGAATAAAAAAAATAATTAAAAATGTTTTCCTTTTTGAGGAAGGAAATGTGACTTCATATGTCCTTCAGGAGAGAGGGAAACACATGCCTTGGCTTCTTTGAACTAACAAACCTGTTACAGTACTGTGCAGAATTAGGAGGTGGGACTGGGTTGCAATAACGATATGCATATCTGTCTACTTTGGGGATACTGCACTACTTTCTGGTTTGGGATTACACTGATTCTGGGTAGTTTTTTTTGTTGTTGATTTTGCTATTTTTATTGTTTTAGTTTCCTTGTGTTGTTTTACTTATCTTTTTATTTTTAGCAGTTCAATAATCATATCTACATGTTGATTTCTTACATTTTGTTTTCAAATAATTGACAATATATTCACTGTGGTTACTGGTTTCAATAAAAATCCCCCTATTCCTTTTGAGAAGTGCCATGAGATTTTTAACGTTCACCTCAACAACCAATAGAATAGGAAGTCAGGGCTTGGTTTAACATTTCATCCAAGAAACAGTACCTCTGGAGTGCAGCACCCCCCTCATGCTGCACTACAGTGTCAGTATTGGGAATTTTACCTCAAGTTCCTGGTGTGGGGCTAGAACCCACAACCTTCTGATCTTCTGACCTCAGAAGCAGTTGTGCAACTTACTGAGCCACTGGCACATATGTTGGGAGGGAAGATGATGATTGGCCCATTGTGGTTTCCCCGTTCACCCCCCCCCCCCCAGCTCTGTGGGAATGCCCTGTCATCACCATATAAGCTGATATCAGCTGCTCTGGCAGTAAATTCCAAGTGTCCACCACTAGTTCTGTGAATTAGTTCTTCCTGATGTTCTTCTGACTCAGTGACACAGAACGTCCCCTTGTCCTTTCCTCCTTGTACAGCCTGAAGATCTAGAAACATAGAAGCTGATGGCAGATAAGGACCGCAAGGCCCATCCAGTCTGCCCATTTATTTTTCTACCTTATAAATGTGCCATTGGCCTTTGCTCTGTCAGTGGCCTATCTATTCATACTCATCTGTATTGCTCCCTTAAGCCTATCCCATGCCTGTTTGAGGACCTGCGCTGTATTCATATCCATCACTTCCTGAGGTAGGCCGTTCCATGCATCCACCACGCTTTCTGTGAAAAAGAACTTCCTCACGTTACCCCTTAATTGGCCTCCCTCTAATCTCATGCTGTGTCCTCTTGTCCTGCTATTTTTCCTATATAGAAACATGTTAGACTCTTTCACCTTGTTAATGGCCTTAAGGAGTTTGAATGTTTCGATCATATCACTTCTCTCCCTCCTTTGCTCTAGGGTATACATATTGAGCTCCGTTAATCTGTCCTCATATGTTTTCTGATGCAGTTCCTGCACCATTTTGGTTGCCCTTCTCTGGACTGCCTCAGTTTGGTTAATGTCCTGGTAAAGGTGTGGCTTCCAGTACTGCATGCAGTACTCCAGATGGATCCCAACCAGTTTCTTGTAAAGAGGGATTATTACCTCCCTCTTACAACTTGTGATACCCCTACTAATACACCCCAACATCCCCCTAGCCTTACCTACTGCTTCAGTGGTCTGCTTGGATGATTTCAGGTCATCGGTAATGTTGATGATGCCCAAGTCTCTTTCTTCCCTTGTGACTGCCAGCAACTCCCCTCCCAGCCTATAGGTGGCTTTAGGGTTTCTCTTCCCTATGTGCGTGATCTTGCACTTCTTTGCATTAAACCCCAGTTGCCACTCTTCCAACCATTTTGCTAGTTTATCCAGATCTCTTCTCATTCTGCCCACTCCATCTGGATCATCTGCTGTGTTGCAGATCTTGGTTTCATCTGCAAACAGACAAACCTTACCCTCCAGTCCATCTGTAATGTAACTGATTAAGATATCGAAGAGGACTGGTCCCTGAACTGATCCCTGAAGTATCCTACTTGTGACTTGCATCACTTCTGAGTGTATACTGTTTACCACCACTGTCTGTTTTCTGCCCGTCAACCAGTTTGCCACCCAGTTGACCAACTTCTGACCAACCCCGAGCCTACCCAGCTTATTTATCAATCTTCTATGTGTAACAGTATCGAAAGCTTTGCTGAAGTCAAGGTAGGCAACATCAACTGCTCCCCCTTGGTCCACCACTCTGGTTACCCAGTCAAAGAAATCTATGAGATTAGTTTGATAGGACCTTCCTTTTGTAAACCCATGCTGTCTTGGATCCTGTGCTCCTATGGATTCCAGGTGTTGCACTATCCTTTCCTTAAGGAGTGCCTCCATTATCTTGCCCACTACTGAGGTAAGACTGGCTGGTCTGTAGTTCCCTGCCTCCTCCCTGCTACCACTCTTGTGGAGTGGGATTACATGAGCCCTTCTCTAGTCTTCTGGGACCTCTCCTGTGCTCAGAGACTCACTAAACAGTTCTGATAATGGCTCGGCTAGTTCCACTTAGCTCCTTTACTACCCTGGGCTGTATGCTATTAGGTCCCATTGCCTTGTCAACCCTGAGCTAATCGAGCTCTTGTAGGACCTTTTCTTTTGTGAAAGGACTAGTGCACACCTCCCTCCCCCCATGTCCATGGTGCTGAGCTGTGGGCCCTGCCCTACCTTCTCTTCAGTAAATACTGGGCAGACATATCTATTTAGGATAGATGCTTTTACATGGTCCTCCTCCTTACACGCCCCCTTATCTCCTTTGATCTTAGCAATACCCCTCTGGACTTTCTCCTTACACTAATGTATCTATAGAAGGTTTTGTCACCTTCTTTTACTGTTTGTGCTAGTGTTTCCTCGGTTTGGGCCTTTGCCTGTCTTACTGCCTTTCCCGTTTCCCTTAGGGAAGATTGGTATGCCTCCCTTTCTTCATCCCGCTGCATTCCCTTATATTTCCTGAATTCCAGCCTTTTGGCTCTGACCTTTTCTGCTACTGTTTTTGAGAACCAAAGTGGTTTCCTCCTTCTTTGCACTTCCTTTTCTCTCTAACACAATGGGATGTTGCTTCAAGTATTGCATCCTTAAAGCTTGCCCACTTTGCCTGTACCACCTCATCTGTATTTCTTTTTGCCAGGGCTAGCTTAACTCTGTTGGCCATCTTATCAAAGTCAGCTCCTCTGAAGTCCCATATTTTTGCCTTGGAATGGGATGATTTAGTTCTAGTGGCCAAATTGAACCATACCATGTGATGGTCACTGGCCACCAGGTGACCTTCTACCTGGAGATCTGTGATCCTTTCCCTGTTAGTCAGTACTAGATCTAGGATAGCCCCGTCTCTTGTGGGTTGTTGTACAGTTGTTTGAGGCCCTCCCCCTACAGGGAATCCATCATGTGTCTAGTTCTGGCAGATGTTCCTGCTGGTATTATTCAATCTGTATCTAGCATGTTGAAGTCTCCCATTGTCAGAACCTCCCCTTTAGCTGTCATGTTTTGTATATCTTCTAACAGTAATGTGTCTATGTCCTCCCCCTGGTCTGAGGGCCTGTAGACAACTCCAGTTCATATGGCTGTCCCATTTCCTGTTTCCAGGGTGACCCACAGTTCTTCTCTCTTCTTATGTGTATTCTGAATTTCTGTAGCTTTGATATTTTCATTGACATAAAGGGCCACTCCACCCCTCCACCCCTTTTTGCACCTCAGTCTCTTCTGAACAGTACATAGCCAGGTACTTAAGTCTCCCAAGTGTAGTTACTGGTAAACCACATCTTGCTAATTGCTACTGTGTCCAGTTTAGCCTCTGCCATTATTGCCTGCAGGTCTGGGAACTTGTTTCCTAGACTACAAACATTTGTGTACATGATTTTCCATTGGCCAGATTTCGGTGTGTTAGTTGTTGGGTGAGGTCTGGTGTTTCCCATGTGCGTCGTATGGAGAGATGGACCTTTTTCCTTACCTGGTGATGCAAATGAACTGCAAACATGCTGAACTCCTGTTTGACCACTGGCTGAGGGGGGATGGGTGTTCTTCCCATTTGACGTATGGAGTGCTGCACCCCTCTCCCCATTTGCTAGTTTAAATAGTCTGCAAAAACATCAAACTTCTGCCCTAATGCACTGACTCCCTCTTTTGTCAGATGCAGTCCATCAAATTTAAAGAACTTTTGCTCCCAAAACTGTTGCCAGTTCCCTTCAAATTTGTATCCTTTCTCCTGGCACCAGCCCTTAAGTCACATGTTTAACCCCCCCATCTCCCCTTGTCTGACCCTCCATCCATCTGCCCCCCTCTCCCAGACTGATAGAATCTCAGAGAAGGAGATGCCAGACGAAAGGGCTGATAGCTTGTCACCAAGCCTGGTCAGGTGTTCCTTGGTCTCAATTGACCGGCTGGTAAGATCATTAGTCCATGTGTACCAGGACATCAATGTTTTCTCCTGCTTCCTGAACAATTTTAGCAATGTGGTCAGTGCCTCTCCACGCTGATGTACCTGGGAGATATCTGACCATTACCCCTGGCTGGAGACAGGTATCAACTCCCCGAATCATGGAGTCTCCTATGATCAGAAGTTTTTTGGATTTCCTTTTTGCTTTTTTTTGTCTTGGTTCCTGTTTTGGGTGAGTTTTGTTGTGCTAGCTTCTGTCCGGCAGTGTCCTGCTCTGCAGTGTCCTCTGCCCCTTTGTTTGATTTCAGCAATAGAGGCAGATACCTGTTTGTAGTTTTCATATGGTGTTTGGTGGTAATATGTTGGAGAGCACCGAGTGATGGGGCACCCGATTTGCTCCTCCTAACCACCTGCCAACCTCCCAGACCAACTACCCTCTGCTGTCGAGGTGCTTCTGTTGGATGTTGGGGAAATGGCGAGTGGTTCTTATAATATATTTCCTCCTGAATATGCAATTTGAGGCGCGCAGTCTCTGCCCATGTGCCTGGAGCTCAGCCCTTAGATCTCCAATGGCCCAACATGTACGACAGTGTCCTAAATCCTGCAAAACTGCCCTCCTGAAAAGTGTTCCACAGTACCTGCAGTTAATGATATCCATTCCAGATAAGTTACTGGGTTTATAAACTGGTCAGAGTAATTAGAAGGAAGAAAATGAAAGCAAAAGTTTGAATTTGTGTTTTGTTTGTTTTGGTATAACTTGTTATTACAAGTTAAATTACTAGTGCTCCCGTAAATGAGGTCACTGTGTGAGTACCCCACTGATCAGCCCCTTCCTGCTTTGCCACAGGAAATGTCCCGACTGTGATACCCTATAAAAGGAGTGTAGAGTGTGGTGGCTGGGGCTGGGGGTGGGTGGCTGGGCCATTCCCCTGCCGAAAAAGAACCACGGACGACAGAACCAAGGAGGTAAGAGCAGAAACAATCAGCCAGCAAGAAATGCAGTAGCCCTGAAAGCTTATCCTTATGCTAGATAAAACTGTAAAACCTGTAATAATTTCACAGAAGATATACCCTGCAAGAAACACTTTGCTACAGGGAAAAATAAAGCAGCAACAGAAGATATACCTTGCAAAAGACAATTTAAATCAGAAGTTTACAGCAGTAATCTGTTAGCACACACCTGTAGGCACACCTTGTAATAATGCAGCAGAAGGTATATCCAGCAACAGCAATTTGAATCAGAGAAAAATAAAGCAATAAAGTGTGAGCAACAGACAGTAACAATCCCTGTGATTAAAAAATAAAAATTAAAACACACAGTAAATCTGCCTAGCCAAAAGAAGCCTTAATCCTTTCCCTTGCTCTGGTAAGGTTCTTTGCTCTGTCCTTTCAAGCAACCTAGAAGGAAAGAACTGAGGTGAAGCTAGGTGCCTTGGCCAGCAAACCTAGTCTTCCGATGGTATTAGTCACTTGAGATAATTGGATGCTGTGATCATGTCCCCCGAATTTTCACTTTTCCATGGAGAACAGTCTCAGTTGGGGCCATCCCTGTGGTGTGGGCGGTTGAGGTGCTGATGCCACACCAAATCCCATGCCAACGACCCAGGTTCAAGAGTGGACTCTGATTGATGGGAGTTGGCGGGGAGGGGGGAGAGGATTGAGCATCTGATGACTACTCTCTGCCCCTGGGAAGGGAGAACAAGCCACGCTGGTCAAGTACTGCCACGATGTGAATGCATGGTGGCAGGGCAGTGGGAACAACTTAGGAGGGGATGACCAGTTGCATGCATGCAGTATGTGTATGCCTCCATGCATATGTATGACTGTGTTCTATGCACTGCTGGTCTGGGGAGAACACAGAAAATCATGGACTTGGTGGATGATGCCTGGCCTAGCTGCTGACCTGTGTTGCTAGCCGGGGACCACTTGATCTAGATGTGATCACTGGGAGGAGAGGACAGACCTCCCCTTCTTGGCCCTGCCATGAAAGGAAGGTAATCCACTGGGGGATTGCAAGGGGAGTCCTGGGGGTGGCAGTCGCTGGTTGGACATGGGCTAGGGCTGAGCAGGGCACCAGCTCTTGGAAGAGAAACAGATGATGAAGAAAAAAAGAACAGTCTCAGTTCTTCTAGTCAGCCCTCATAACCCATGTTGTTACCAGCCATAAACCATCTTGGTCTTACTCCTCGACACTTTCTCCATTTCTCCCATATCTTTCTTCACACTGGGCTTAAGGTGGAATCTGACCATGGATCTGTAGAAAGACATGTTAATGTCTCTTGGCTTGTTCACAGAGTTTCCCCTAATGGACACCATGATTTTGCTTACCTTGCTAGATGCTGCCTCACTCTATTGTTCCGATTTCTACCTGCTGCTAATTTTTATGTTTCCTTATGCATGAGCAAGAAACATTTTGCAGTAGAATGACATTTCAGAGGTGTGTCGGGGACGAGGCTAATGCGCAGCACTATACAGTGGGCTCGTCCCTGACAGATCAATGAGCATGCAACCAGACTGTGACACTAGTTACAGTTTTGCAGCTGGAGGATGTTCTCTAGTTGAAAGAAATGAAGCGTTCCAATGACAGTGCTTCATTCCTTTCATTTGCATAAGTCTGGCTGATAAGCAGACAGCTGTCCCCTGTTCTTCGCCGCCATTTGCTTTAAGCCCCCTCCATTTCCCTATCACCAGCAGCATTCCCTCCCATTTCCTCACTCTGCATGCTGTCTTCCCCGCACCCTTTGTTCCCCATCCTGGTATCAGCCACATTCCCTCCCACTGCATGCTGTCCTCCCTGCACCCATTTTTCCTCATCCCAGTATCAGCTGCATTCCCTCCCACTCTCTCCCTCTGCATGCTGTCCTCCCCGCACTCCTTGTTCCCCATCTCGGTATGTGAATGAAGCCCTCCTGCTCTCTCTGCCTGTGTCCTGTCCACCCTGCACCCTTTATTCCCCATCCCTATGCCGACATCGGGGTGCCCAATCCCCCTGCTGGCATTATCTAACCCCCCCCCGGGATACTGGGGAGCCCACTCCCAATGTCCCAAAATAAACATTTTTTATACCCTGTTGGAAAAAAATAAAACTGTCCCCAATGCCTTTTTTTAAGCCTATAAAAAAGAAAATGGTTTCTCGTCATCTCCCTGCACCCCCCATTCTGACCCTTCCTCTGTGCACCCACCTCCCCTTACTCTCCTTACCCCATACTTACCTTTGGAGGTCAGCAGCTGTGCTCTTCTGTGGACCAGGACACATTTGCACTCTTCAAAGTTGAAGCACAAACTGAGGAATCAAGTTAAGCGCTGTATAATGGCTGTCAATGGGGTTTTCAACTTATGTTGATATCTCAGCCATTTTTAAGAATTTTTACCCAGCATTTTCCATATGGGGTTCTTGGGACCTCACCTCATGAACACTGAGCACTGTCATTTCGTTACTCAGACCTGAAAGGTGATTTTGTGTTTGCTGTGCAGAATCACCTTTTGGGACCAATTAATGAAATGACAGTGCCAGTGTTCATGATAAGAGGTCCCAAAAAGCCAATGTTGAAAATCTGGTGCAAAAAAATCCCAATGACTGCGTTATGACCATGAGTTGCGCAGTTTCTACGTACGTTCGTAATTTCACCAATTTTTAATATTTTCACTCTAGATTTTCAACATTGCCATTTTTTTCACATCTCCTTATGAACAGTACAGCTGCCATTTTTCACATCCTTCCCAAAACGTGTTTTCACACTTGTGGAGCAGAATGGCGTGGTCACTGTACAAAATCTCTTTTTTGGACAAATGAACAGAATGACAGTAGCACTTTCCATGAGATGGAGTCTCAAAAAGGCCATGTTGAAAATTTGTTAAACAAAACTCTCAAAAGTGGCTGAGTTACACGCGGTCGTACAAATTTTTCTACGCACGTGTGTAACTTTGGTAATTTTCAATATTTTCACTCCAAATTTTCAATATTGCCATTTTATCACTCCACCTCATGAACAGTACAGCTGTCATTAAAAAATCCCAATGACTGCGTTATGACCATGAGTTGCGCAGTTTCTACGTACGTTCGTAATTTCACCAATTTTTAATATTTTCACTCTAGATTTTCAACATTGCCATTTTTTTCACATCTCCTTATGAACAGTACAGCTATCATTATTTACATCCTGCCCCAAATGTGTTTTCACACCTGTGACACGGAATATTGTTTTCCCACAGATTTGAAATTGATCACCTATGTGGTTCATGAGGTACGGTGGTAAGAAGCCTATGTTCAACATTTGGGGTCCAGATCTGAAAAAAATGACAACCTTAAGCCCATTCATTGCAACTTCGGTACGCATGCTCGTAACTGCAGAAACCTTAAATATTTGCAACCCACATTTTCAACATAGCCTTCTTATTACCTGAGCTTCTGTATTTAAATGATGTCCAAAATATGACAGCATCTCAAAACATAGTTCAGGCAGGCTTTTCCTCCCACCAAAAGTTCAACTAACACAATACACCCCTGCCACATAAACCATGCAAGGAAATATTTGGCATTGACAAATGCTTGCTCTAAGCTGTTCAATGCCAGCAGAGGAAAATGACAGAGCCAGAGAGTGTCTGTCTTGAAAGTGTAACCCCCCCCCTGCAAATGGGGGTTCCCAAAAGTCTTCTAGGAGCTGGTTAAGTGCTCCCAGCCTGAATGGTGTTCGGCGTTTAAGCCGCTTAACTGTGAGTGCTTTTTGAGCCACTGGTACTGTCTCTTTAAGTGCTGCCTGCTCGCAGGCTAAATTAGTTTGAATAGGGGAACTGTGTATTTAATGCTCAAATCCCGCCCGAGCTGCTGTCTGATCACTCCATTTCTGCAGCCACTAAAAGCGCAGAGGGAGCCCACCTGAAAGATGCAACTGTTTGCCTGAAATCAGTTAGAGCATTAGTAAAATTGCAGTTTGTCTAACCTGCCTTTATTGCAGCTGGACTCTGTGTGTGTTGCCCCTCCATTTTGGACCTGAACTGCTGATGTGGGCCAAATGGGTTAGGGGTGCCCTAAGATGGAGACTGCTTGAGCCAACCAGCACTTGGACTCTCACCTGGAGCCTGTATATAGCCTCTATATAGCAGGTACTTCTGGGAACTGTAGTTTGGACCTTGGCACCTTTTTTGCACCAACAGAGGGAGCCATGCAGTGATTGACAGCCGAATCCACCAACTGAACTTGTGTGGAGCCTAAGGGAAATGCCCTGAACTATTCCTGGAAGGCCAGATGCGAGCTGACTGTGAAAGGAGAAGGAGCTCTGTTCTGGTGCGGCAAGCAGTTCACGCGGGAAGCATGTGTGTAAGGTCCTGAAGTCGGCCTGTGGCCATTAGCGAGTGCTCATTGGATTGAATCTGAGTTGTGGAGAAGAGGAAGAAGTGTACAGAACCACGCTTGCCCATAGAAGACCAAAGATTTGCAGAAGTGCGATCGGCCTCTCGGGGACTCTGATGCTGTGTGTGCTCTCGGGTCTTGCAGTGTTTGCGATCGGAATCGAGAAGCAGCTGCCTGGTATAATAATTTCCTTTACATGTGAATGTGTTTAGTGCATACAGGGATCACGACTTTAATCCCCAATTACAGTTAGTTGTGAGCTGAAGCTGGAAGCTGAACTCAGTTCAACTAGACTGAATCCATCTGCTATTCAAAGCAGTTGTCCCCCTGTCACGAGGACCTCATCTCCATGCCCTACTCATCCTGGCCATCCAGAGCAACCTCCTCGTAAAACACTGGCCTATGCAGCTGACAGCCCTGGTTAGTCCCCCAGGGGACCACCCAGGGAGTAGCACCCTCCCCTCCCATGGGTGCTCTGGTTGGCCCTAAAGTTGGGTGATCCAGGCACATCACCTGAGAGAGGAACCCCAATGGAGGGGGCAGAAAACCCTCCAAGCCCAGGTTGCAGGGCAATAGTGGCCTGCACTACCACCTGCTGGTCAGCACCCCTGACCCTAGACTTGGGGTCTATTGCCCGCTCCTCAGAGGGAGGCTGGCTACGGTCAGCCGAGGAAACAACCAGGGTGTCCACATGGGCAGCCAACTCCAAAGAGTTGGAGAGCCGGTCTGAACCAGACTTGGAGTCCGTCTCCAAAGAGGTAGAGACCAAATTCAGGTGGCAGACCGTACGCAGACACCCACTCCTGTCCAGACCAAAGGAGACGCCAGTCCGGGTGTCCGCACCAGAGCTGGTGCAGAACTCCTCAATGGCACCGCGAATGGTGCCTGAAGAAGAGATGGCACTGAGAGCGGTAGCTGAACCGGAGTTGATGCCTGCCATGGTGTCGTCCCGAACCACGGTGCAGTGACCGGCATCGGTGTCAGGGACAACAATGACAGTGGCACAGACAGCTTCCTTGGTGCCGCGAGCAGCGCAGAGGGTGACACTTCCCATGGTGCCATGTCCTCGCTCGTCGCCGCAAGCGGCACCAGAGCTAGACACTGTCTCATCCCCAGCCTTGGCACCGTGAATGGTGCTGAGGCATACCCCTCCCACCACATCTAGTCCTGCACCCAGCCCCTTCCAACTGAGCGAGATAACTTATAAAGAAGTAGAAGATTCTCTTCTTAATTTAGACACCAAAAAAAGCGCAAGGGACGATGGCTTGGAACCCTTTTTCCTAAGGTCAGGCTATGCCCATCTCACTGCCCCAATTCTCCACATCTTCAATCTTTCCATTACATCTGCTACTGTGCCGTCCTGCTGGAAATCAGCACATATCCTCCCTCTATTTAAATCTGGTGACCCATGCGATGTAAACAACTATAGGCCTATCTCCATATTGCCTATCCTTTCTAAAGTTCTCGAAAAACTGATCCATATTCAGTTAAAATCTCACTTGGAAACCTTCTCTCTCATTAACCCAGCTCAATCTGGCTTCCGGGCTAATCTTAGCACAATCACTGCACTAGCAAAAAGTAACCAATGATTGGATCTCTGCTATAGATGCTAAGAAGGTAACTGGTGCAGTCTTTGGACCTCAGCAAAGCTTTTGATACTGTTGATCACAAACTATTAGTCAATTGCCTTGCAAAGTTGGGTGCTACATACCATACCACCCAGTGGTTCTCTAGCTACCTAACTGAAAGATTCCAAAAGTAAAGGGGAAGGCTTTTTCTGCTGCCTTGCCAGTTGCAAGAGGAGTCCCCAAGATCCATCTTAGGCCCTATCTTGTTTTCTCTGTACATTAATGACTTAGATGCTAACATATTACATCCAATCTGCACTTTTTGCAGCTGATACTGTGTTGTATACTTCTGGCTCATCGTTATCTGAAGTCAAGGAGTGCTTCGCGGACTTCGCACAACTTGAGCATAATCTAATAAAGGCAAAGCTTCTGCTCAATGCTAAGAAGACTAAAGTGATGATATTCTCCATGAGTGCTGTCTCAGGCCCCAATACCCTTGCCGAAGACTTCATTGTCACTGCCTTCACTGAGCCTCTGGAAGTTGTAAACCAATTTAAATATCTAGGTATCTGGATCGACAATAAATATTCTTTCAGTGACCACGTCGAAGATGTCTCTAGAAGGTTAAAAGCAAGGTTAGGTTTCTTCTACAGAAATAGCCCCTTTTCCCCCCTTGAAACTCGAAAAACAAGCTTGTACAGGCCACTTTTCTCCCCCTACTCGACTATGGCGATGTAATCTATTCCTCCACCACTCTTGCAAATCTAAGTAAACTGGACATCCTT
Source organism: Neoceratodus forsteri (assembly GCA_016271365.2). Classification (NCBI taxonomy): domain Eukaryota; kingdom Metazoa; phylum Chordata; order Ceratodontiformes; family Ceratodontidae; genus Neoceratodus; species Neoceratodus forsteri. The sequence goes on along the minus strand of JADMNL010000023.1, from coordinate 93,626,080 downwards.
TATCACCGTGCGTTATGGTTCATTACCAACTCCCCTTACCATTCGCACCACTGTGACTTATATGCAGCTGTTGGTTGGACATCCCTTACTACTAGACGCCTGCTCCATGCTGGGCTATGGAATCTTAAACTGCTCCTGCAGAAATTGCCAAGCTATCTCTCTTCCCTTATTAGTATCTCACATAGTGCATACTCATTAAGAAAATCTGACTTTATTATGCTTGACATACCAAGGACGCGGACTTCCTTTGGTAAACGTGCTATTGCATATGCCCTTCCCTCCATTTGGAACCAATTACAAACCGTGCTGAAACTAACTAGCACAGTTTCAATAAACTTCTACAAATCGCTAAGTTCAGCCAAAATAAAAGACACCTGTAACTGTCATTAAGTCTCTTCCTTCCCCATGTGTGCCATATTTATCCACTGGTAAGGTATAATTGATTTGTCATATTAACTGCGTTCCCTTCCCCTTCTACTCCTGGCTTTATCTTTGCTTACGCTCCACTGCTACTCTGTCAAATCACTCCTCCCCCCCATATCAGTTGTAGACTGTTGTTTGTTCTAGCTACCAAAATACTGTATATGTATTGCACACACCAGTCATCATGTTTCATTTATCAGTATGCAACCTGTAAGTAGCTTCCCTGTCTCATATCAATGTTTACCACCTGCGGTCACCCTATGCGGTACCCTTGTATGTATATCCAGCCTGTATCATGTAACATGCATTTCATGTATATACTGTTATTACCTATCTGTGTTTGTACTTTAAGTGTTTATGTCACAGGACCTCCTTGTGAATGAGCTTGCTCAATGGAGTTTTCCTGCAATAAACTTGAACTTGAAACTTGAACTTGAGGCAAGAACCGGTCGAAGATGGCACCGTAGAACCTCTCACAGTGGCGTGAATGGCGTAGATAGTGGAGACAGTGCTGAGTGGTGGGCCAGCACTGACCACAGCACCATCAGGACCCACGGTGCCATGAACAGCGTCGAGGCTCAAGACAGCACTGATGGATGTTGTCGAGGATGGTGCCGACCCAGGCTTCAAGCCTGAGGAAATGACATCAGGGAGCAGTGCCTCCCGCCGCCCGCCCAGGGAAACGGACTGGGCCTCCTGCACCCGAGGAAGGTGCTTCTGCCATGGCAAGGCTACTAGAAGCAGAAGCTCCCTCCTCCATGGTCTATATAGAACCGGGAGGGGACCCAGAGGAAAGGCTGAGAAACTGCGGCTTGGCCCGATGAGTGTGCACCCATCCCCCGAAAGTCGGCGGAGCACGTCCAAGTTTCCACGCGCGTTGCTCGATGACACGATGGTCCATGGAAAAGCAGGCATCGCATGAATCCATGCCATGAAGTGGACCAAGACAGGCAAGACAATGATCATGCTGATCGATAACGGAGTATTTGCGTCTGCACGGGCACCGATGCATATGGGGCCACTCCGTTTTCAACTATTTCTTGCCCCCCGACCAAGACATGATCGACAAAAAACAATTCAAACAAAGACTCGACGTCGCTGAAAATTAAAATATGGAACAGTCTTACCACAGCAGCGTCGAGTAGTGTCAAAAATGGAACCAGCAGGAAACTATTTGCGGCATCGAAGACTCGGGAGTCGAGACACGAGAAGATCTGTTGATAGCAGCTCCACACGAGGTGTGACCTCAACGGCGGGAGACAAAGAACATCAGGGCCATGGACAAGCAGGTGTTCCACCTGCCCCCTCAGCAGCCAACCTCTGGATCTTCGAGGTCCTCTGCTTCCTCATCCTCTTCTTCAGGAGGAGAGGAGCCCACTGTCCACATCTCCTCTGCTGCTGATCTCGCAGAGTATCAGCATATCCTCGTGAGGATGATGGAGGACCTGCATGTCACCCCACCCATTCAGCACAATCTGGAGCATTCAACACATGCCTTCTTATGTGATTTCAGTGCGGACACCCTTGTGGTGCCCACCTGGCATGCTCCTTTCCAGGAGGCATCACTGCGATTCTGGCAAAGACCCTTTTCCGGAGTCCCAGCCCCTAAGGATCTGAGCCAGCAGTATTGTTCCCTCCCGGCCGGAGTCTCCAGGTCGTATGCCTCATCTTCAGTCAGGACTGATGCAGCTGGACACTCCCGATGGGCTTCGCACCCTCCACTGTGACCGGCCCCCAGATCAAGAGTCCATGGATTTTTGCTTTTGGGGGAGGAGGATCTTCTACTCGGCACGGTTGCTTCTTTCAATTTCTGCACATCAGGCCCACTATGCTACATATGATAGGTTTCTGTGGTCCAGGCTAGGTCAACTCTTAGCCTCTATGCCTGATTCAGAGGTAACCAGACAAGCCATTGCACTCTCTGCACGTGGCCTGGAGCTAGCAAGACACCAACTGAAGGCATTTTATGATGCCAACGAGGTAGCTTTAAGGTCATAGGGACAACGATCTGCAATAGGCAGATGGCATGGCTTCATCTTTCCCAGTTGTTACCCTTGGCCCGGCATAGGGTGATTTCCTCCATGTACCAGAGAATCCATCTATTCTCCCATAGGGTGAGACAGTGTCTGTCAGAGAAACCTCCTGCCCCCTCTGGGGGTCCCTGTCTCACTCTCCCCAGTCTCGAGCCTCACCAGGCCCGTAGAGATTCTCCTTCCCAGAATCTCACCCACTGACAGCTAAGGGACTTAGTCCTTTAGGGTCTAGGGCCCCCTTCGGGGGGGCTTGGTACTCACCCAAAGGTGATGAATGGTGAAGACTGACACAGATAAGATATGAAAATGATGTACCTACCATAATTCCTGATCTTACTGTGTATCTTCCCTATTCATCACAATCCCACCCTCCATCCCCTTGGGGCCTCAGTCTCTGGGTCCCCCTTCCTCTGTGGGCCCCCCTTTTTCCTCCCTTTCCTTTCCACTGGTCAGGAGCAGGGATGACCTTGAGCACACCAGGTGGATTTTTACCTTCTGACAGTAGGGAAGAGGGCACTTCTCTCCTCAATTCCTCGGCTCCACCTCTTTGGGTGGGAGTGGGTGGTCGCCCTCTCTTCTTTTCTCCCTCTCTCTCTTCCTCTAGTCTCCTCCATGCTTGTCCTTAGGGACTTATCCTTCAAATTAATTTAGGAAACTTTTTGTTTCTCACCTCCAGATATGTGGTTTCGGGGGAAGACAGCCCTGTATCCTGTCTTTTCTTCCAGAATGGCCACTTCTGCTCATGTCGGAGTTCATTGTTAGTGATTCTGTGCCCTGAATTCTGGCAATTCAGCCTTCTGGCTACTCTCTCACAGTTCCTATACAGTCTGGAGACAGTCAAAGGTTCAGGGTATGTCCTCCCCCTCCCCATTTCTAGTTTTTCCTTCCCTCTTCTGTTTCCAGGGATTGGGACCCCTTCCCAATCCCCTTAGATTTTCTAACTCTCCTTCTGTCCTCTCCATTACAGAAACATCGAAACATAGAATCTGACGGCAGATAAGGACCGCTTGGCCAACCTAGTCTGCCCATTTTCCTACCTAACTGATAAGCTGCAGATCCGAGACAACCAACAGCCTTCTTCCTCCTACCCCCCACTAGGACTGCCTTATGTCTATCCCATGCATTCTTGAATTCCCCCACTGTTCTTGACTCCACAACCTCCTCAGGAAGTCTGTTCTATGCATCCACAACCCTCTCTGTGAAACAATACTTCCTCACATTACCTCTGAGCTGTCCCCCCCTCTATCTTCAGATTGTGCCCCCTTGTTCTTGCACACCTCTTTTTCTGAAAGATACTACCCTCTTGGACTTTGTTGATTCCCTTGAGGCACTTGAAAGTTTCTACCATGCCCCCCCCCTTCCTCAAGGGTATACATATTAAGCTCCTTTAGTCTCTAGTCATTTATTTCCCTTTTGGTTTGTATATCTTTTCCTTTGTCTGTCCCTTGGACTTCCATGTCCCTCCCTCCCGACCCTTTCTTACTCTACGGCGACTCAGAACTGGCAGGAGGGTGGGGTCAATGACACCTAACGGCCAACTCACGAGCGCCACGCAGTGCAATGGCCATGAGGGCAGTGCCGTCGGTGCATCGACTCTGCCCATCCAAAAAAAAAAAAGCTCCTATGGGGTTGTGACCTCTGGCCAAAACTCAAAGGTGATGAATGGTGAAGACTGACACAGATAAGATGACGGTGTTACAGACTTTGGAGATGTTTCTCATGTACAGGCTTGTGACTACTCAAATCTCACAGGATCAAATGTTGATATGTTTTACAAAGTCGCACAGGTTAGCAGCATCCAGGCACACTGTTTGCTGGTACCATTCACATTGATAATGTTTGCAGAGTCTAACAACTATAAGACACAGTACATTTTAAAATACATGCTGTATGAGTGAACAAGACATGACAACACATCATATATGTACAATGCTTATCAAATTAGATGTAGGAAGAAGAATGTATGTGTCTGTGTATTTCTGTGGGCGCATTTACCTGTGGGTGGGTGTATGTGAGTGTGTGTGTGTGTGTGTGTGTGTGTGTTGTGCATATGGGGATGTGTGTTTATGGATGTGTGCATATGTGTATGGATGTGAGTATGTCTATGGGTGTGTGTGTGTGTGTACATAAATAGGGGTGTCTACAGGTGTGTGTGTGTATGTGCATGAGCCTATGGGCATGTGTGTTTGTCTATAGGTGCATGCATGCTTGTGTGTGTGTGTGTGTGTGTGGTGGACAAAGCAAAATAACTTCCAAGTGATGAAAGTGTGTTGGATAATGTTGCTTTTGATCTATGTTTATAAAACAGGGTACTAAATGAAAAAAGACCAAGGTAGAAAGGTCAGTGGGGGATGCTGCTACAGAAGGTAAAGCCATCAAAAAATGGAGAGCAATGAGTACCAATGCCCGTAGTCTGGGTAACAAGCTTCCTGAATTAGTGGCCTTGATGGAGGAGGAACCTCTGGATATTGTGGCAGTCACAGAAACATGGTACACACAGAACCATGACTGGGACGTAAACATACCAGGATACACTATCTACAGGAGGGACAGGGAGGGTAAAAGAGGAGGAGTAGCTCTCTACATAAGGGAAGAAATCAAAGCAACAGAACAAAAGGGTAAACAGGGAGGAGAGGAAGCACTGTGGGTCAATTTGGAGGCAGGCAATATGGCACCACAATCCGCACAGGGGTTGTATACAGACCCCCCTCTCAGGGGGAGGAAATGGACACGGAAATGATAGAAAGTATACTTAGAATGGCAGATAAAGGGGAGATACTGCTGATGGGTGATCTGAATATGCCAGATGTTAATTGGAGTGCAGTTGCAGCAGCCATTTCTAACAGTGGGGTTATTCTAGATGCCCTACAGGGGGCATGCCTTAGACAACTAGTATTGGAATCCACTCGAGAGGAAGCAATCTTAGACCTAGTTCTCTCAAATGGAGATGGAGAGAGGATCACAGATGTAGAAGTGGGTAGCCATCTGGGAACTAGCAACCATCGAACAGTATGGCTCACAATAAACACAGCAATAGAGTCAAGCCATACAAAGGCAAAAGTACTGAACTTCAGGAGGGCTGACTTTGCCAAAATGGGTGATTGCCTAAGGAATGCACTAGCAAATGGGCAGGAAGGAGGGGTGGAAGAACAATGGGGAATAATAAAAACTGCCATCACAGAGGTAACAAGCCTTTGTGTGAAGCAAATAAACAAAACAAAACAATGTAAGAAACCACTATGGTTCTCAAAGGAGGTGGCAGTGAATGTTCAAGAGAAAAATAAAGCATTCAGAAAGTGCAAGGAATCACAGAAGGAGCAGGGCAGAGAATTGTATCAGTTAAAACAAAAGGAAGCTGGGAAGGCAGTCAGAACAGCAAAGGCCCGAACCGAGGAAAAGATAGCCAACTCAGTTAAGAAGGGGGATAAAACCTTTTTTAGGTACATCAGGGAGCGAAGGAAGACCTAGGGAGGGATAGTGAGGCTTAATAAAGGGGAAGGGGATGGGCAGAGGGTGACTGTGAAAAGGCAGAGATACTAAACAAATATTTTTGCTCAGTATTTACAAATGAAGAGGGGGAGGTACCTAAAACAAACAATAGAAACACTCTGGATACAAAAGTTGATACTAGCCCATTTACAGAAGAAAGGATTCTGAAAGAACTCTTAAAACTGAAGGTGGACAAAGCAATGTCGCCTGATGGGATTCATCCCAGAATTCTAAAAGAACTAAGCGTAGAACTAGTGACACCATTGACTACCTTCTTTAACAAATCATGGGAGGATGGGGTGGTACCTGAGGATTGGAGGAGGGCAGATGTGATTCCCCTTCACAAAAGTGGGAGCAGGGCAGAAACAGGAAACTACAGACCTGTTAGTTTAACCTCAGTGATAGGGAAAATGATGGAATCACTTCTGAAGGAAAGAATTGTCAAGTACCTAGAGGCCAGAGGGGCACAGGATTCAAGGCAGCATGGGTTCACAGCGGGAAGGTCATGTCAGATGAATCTAATAGATTTCTTTGACTGGGTGACCAAAGTAGTAGATCAGGGAGGGGCTGTGGACATGGCCTACCTAGACTTTAGCAAGGCATTTGACACAGTCCCACACAAAAGATTAATATACAAGTTAGCCAGCCTGGGAGTGGGTCCCAAGATGATAGCCTGTAAAGAATTGGCTGGAGAATAGGACACAGAGGGTAATAATAAAAGGAGTCCAATCTGAAGAAAGGGGGATTACTATTGGGGTACTGCAGGGTTCAGTATTAGGACTGGTCCTCTATAATGTCTTTATAAGCGACATTGCAGAGGGACTGGATGGAAAAGTATGTCTCTTTGCAGATGACACAAAGATCTGCAACACAGTTGATGCACAAGGTGGGGTGGAAAGGATGAGAAGGGACTTGGCAAGATTAGAGAAATGGTCAAATGTATGGCAGCTTAGATTCAATGCAAAGTGCAAGGTAATGCACCTGGGAAACAAAAACCCAGGGGAAGAGTACACAATGGGGGGGGGATACTAACAACAACAAAAATGGAAAGGGACCTGGGGGTAGTCATATCAGATGACTTAAAGGTGGGCAAGCAATGTGAAAGGGCAGTAAGGAGGTCTGGGGGGATACTGGGATGCATAGGGAGAGGTATCACCAGTAGAAAACAGGAAGTTGTTATCCCTCTGTACAGACAGCTGGTGAGACCCCATCTGGAGTACTGCGTGCAGCTCTTGAGACCCACTCTCCGCAAGAACATAGACCAGATGGAAGCTGTTCAGAGCAGGGCAACTAAAATGGTGCAGGGTCTGCACCAGAAGACATATGGAGAGAGACTAAAGGAGCTTAATATGTATAGCCTCAAGGAAAGGAGGGAGAGGGGGGACATGATAAAACTTTCAAGTACCTCAAGGGAATCAACAAAGTCCAAGAGGGTAGCATCTTTCAAAAAAAGAGGTGTGCAAGAACAAGGGTGCACAATTTGAAGATGGGGGGGCAGCTCAGAAGTAATGTAAAAGTATTTTTCACAGAGAAGGTTGTGGATGCATGGAACGGCCTTCCAGAGGAGGTTGTGGAGTCAAAAACAGTGGTTGAATTCAAGCATGCATGGGACAGTCATAAGGCAATTCTAGGGGGTTGGGGTAGAAAGAAGTAGACTGCTGGTTAACTAGGATCTGCAGCTTATCCATTAGGTAGGGAAATGGGCAGATTGGGTGGGCCAAGCAGTCCTTACCTGCCATCAAATTCTATGTTTCTGTCTCTGTGGCATCTCTTAAATCAATAAGAGATTCAGTCTTCAAACCAGCTTAAAGGGACATTAATGTCAACCCCTCATGCCACAAAGTGTCTGTAGTTTAAAGAGCACCTTTGTGGTGCTCTTTAAAATCACTACAGGAGCCATACCTGCCCCAAAGTCTGCTGGTGCAAAAATTAAAAGTTTTTCTATGGCCATATCTTGGGAGGGAAAAGAAATGTAATTTGGCTCCAGGGAGCTGACAGACCGATCCCTTCCAGCTCCTGATTTAGAGACACGTCCCCATGCTCTCACGTTTTGTGATGTAATAGCATGGAGAATGAGGGGCACATGCCATACAGTTGTATAGGGACATGTTTTTAAGTCCTTTTTTGAACATTTTAGAGTGCTGATTTAAAAAAACCAAGGCCACCGCTCAACTAACAAGGGCCTTGTTAGCTGAGCGGTGGCCTTGATTTGTTGAAATCGGCACCCATAAATGTTAAAAAATAAATTTAAAAAGGGTTCCCTATACAACTGTATGGAGCGTGCCCGCTCGCCCTCCATACTATTACATCACAGAATGGGGCGTGACTCCAAATCCAGAAGTGGAAGGAATTGAGCTCTCGGCTCCACATACCCAAATTATGATCCCTTCCCTCCTGAGATATGGACACAGAAAAATCATAATTATTTTACCAGTGGACTTTGGAACAGGTAAGGCTCCCATAATGTTTCTGGGAGGAGATTTTAAAAAGAGCAGGAAAGGTACTCTTTAAAAAACACATGTGATTGCTTACGTTCTGCAAAGATTCCGTAGAGATTGCTGATGTAGCTGGTGGTTTAATTCTGATTCATTTTTCTCTTTTGAAAAGTGAAAAACAAACTTCCTACCATACTGGTGTTACCCCTCAAAAACATGTTTATCTACATTCCTTGATCAACTCTGATTGCTTCTTTCCTGGACTTGGGAACACTCAACACAGTCTAGCCACTCATGATGTCGTAGGAGGGTAGGGGAATATTGCATCATTAATGAGTGTACTGTTTGGGATGTTCTCTGTGTTCAGGAAGTATTTAATAAGAGTAGAGCAAGGATTTTAAACAAAACAAGGTAAGGTATAATTAAACCATTAGCATAGATTTCAGTTATTTTTATTTTTTAAATAATTTTTTTTATATTTGTGTAACCCCACCCCCTGCCTTTTTGCAAATGACAGGTGGTATGCTGTTTAAATCTGACAGCAGTACCAGGTGGGGACTGGGTTCGGGGAGGAATAGGTTACTCCGCACAAGGGCTAGGTTTGGCTACTCTGCACAGGGGCACCCAAGTAACTCCGAACACAGGAAGCAATAACTGTAATGTCCAATACCAGGAATGGGATTCTAAAGTGTGGCTTTATTCACATCCAAGCAGAACAAACAAAGCATAGATGGATCCCCACGGAGCTACATTTCTGGTAATGCAGATTAAGAGAAACAAGAACCCTTCTTCAACACTTTAGCCCTCAGGCTCTGAACCCACCGGGCACACAGCCCGGACTTGCACGCTGCTTTATGTACACAGCCCAAACTTGTACACTATCTGGGATTCTCAGGCTCAGCTCCCTTGCCGGCCACTCGGACACCTTCCATATGTCATGGAAACATTTTCTGTTGGCTCCCTAAACCACCTAAGAGCACCTCAGCTCTACCAGGGAGTTCTCCTTTTAATCCCACGTCTGGGTACTTTCCTCAGGCACTGACCAAGTACCTGAGAGAAAGTAAAGGTGCCACAGAGCAAATCCATAGAGGTGAATTTGGTTACTACTGATGGGGGTCTCCCCCTCTCGCTTCCACAATTCATACCCAGCCATTTCTCTGGACATTAAACATCTCATTCTGTAAAGCTTGGCAATGTAGATTAAGGCTAAATGTATGTCATATTTCCTCCACTTGTCTCGCTGTCCCATTGTGCTGGACTTGAACATACTTTTACTTGGCTTAGCCCATTGCTTTAGGCCCCCCCGCTGATTAAGCCCCCCACTTTACTTTACTCTTTGTGCTGGACTTGAACCTACTTGAACTAACCGGCAATGTCTATTACACTGGACCTCCTACAAATTAAGTAGTCCAATCCCCACATTCCAACAGTTCAGGTGAAAACATAGGCCCCATGTCAGAGCGAACTCATCCTTTGGTTGCAGGTGCCCCACAGGTGATTCCTCACAGGAATTTCTCTCCCACAGCTTCTGGTGCTGCAGCACAACTTGAAATAAGGCAGCTTCTTCCTTAGCCGGAACCAGGAGGGTTGCCCCTGGAAGACAACAGGCAAACCTTTCCACCCCCAATCCCCTCAGGGATGGGGCACAGGGACCAATAACAGCGGTCTCCACCACTTCACAGTCAGCTTACTGTGCTCCTCTTTCGATGGAAACACACACCTCCCTTACAGTAGCTCTAAACTAGAGCTTAAGGCTCTGAGAGCCTGTCCACAGACTGCTGTGCTGCTCCTCTCTCCAAGACTGCACACAGACTCTCTTCAAAAAATCCCCAACATTCTATCCTAACTTCCAACTGCAGCATTCCAGTGTGGCTCATGCAGCTGCAAAAGTTCTATGGTGATGTCATCCCTCAGTCTCAGCTGAGACTGAGAACAGAGTGAGACAGTGTGAAACCCATTTAACTGGAGTTTCACAAGTTGCCTTCCCTGCCTACCACTAGGTCTTACTGGGATTCTAATAACCCCGGGTAACGGAGGGGTTACATTTACAACAGACAAATCAACAACATTTAACCAACATTGCTGAAAGATGATAAAATACATAGCAAAGTAGATGCACTGTGCTAGGATGGTCAATAAAGTACGAAGTGCCAAACGTGGCACATATGACTGAAAAATCTGATACAATCAGATACAGGCTTTTCAAGTAGCAGCTTGGCCAACAGGTGACAGTCATAGGGATGGACAGGTACATAAAAGGGGAAGGGGGTAACAGAGAAGCTGCGTAGAAAGAAATAGTTGATTTGGATCTCCAAATTAGGGGACAAAATCTGTGTGGGAAGACATAACATATAGAACCCATCTTCCCACAGAATTTCAATCTTAATGCGGGACATAGTTCAGATGGGCTGTGATTTTCTCCAGCTTATATATTTCAATCAATGAATCCTGCCAAAGGCAGGCAGGCACAAGGGACAGTGATATGCATTTCAGTTCTGTTAACAATGGAAGCAGATGAAACAACCACAACGTCAATGAATTTTAGAGAACGTATGCAATCATAAAATGTAGGTTTTCAACTAGAAATGATATGAAGCAAAATGATCTGACGGTGTCCCTTTAAGCATAATGCTGAATAAAATATATTTGGAAAAAAAGCTGTTTTTAAAACATCAGGTTCCATTAAGTTTTACCACTGTTGTCTGTGTTTGACAGAATCAAGTTGCTCCGTATTCCCATTTCATAAGCCTTTTTCTGGAGACCATTCAATGTTTATTATAGACAGTGGGAGACCTTGTGATGCTCCCGACTAATCACAGCACTTGTATCAGTTGCGCATGAGATGTTGTTATTTCCATAACACTGTCTTATGTACTATGCCCTAGTAATGGGCTTCTTGGTAGCGCCACTTGACCCACAGAAATACATCAAATAGGTACGTTTTTTCAAAATTAAAGGCCAGTGATCTATAACATATTTATATGTCCCCCATCATCACTCATTGCTGTAGAAGAGTGGTTTCACATGCATTCAGTTTGAACTAGAATAGCTCAGCTTTGCTTCACTGTTCCCATTTGAGTCAAACACATGTGAAACCACTCTTATACAGCAATGAGTGGCTCCAGAGGACATATTAATATATAAAATAGTTATTATATGCTCCCCCCCCACAGATTTCTCATTTCTAACGAGAATAAAGCTCCAAAATCACTTAAATCGTCTGGACCATGTCAGAATTGGATTGCTGGCAGAACCAAACATGGTAAATGGACAGGATTAAATCAGGGTTCCATCACCAAATGACTTGGATTTCCAAAGTTGAGCTGAGGCAGTCTGGTTGGGGAGGGGGATTCCTGATCTAGAGGGGGTCTGTTATGATACAGAGCTGGCCCTCCCTTTCCTAGTTGACATGATTTAAATATTTTGGATTTGTTTTCCCAAATTCATTTTATTGGTAAAAAGGAAAACCTGTAAACCAGTGTCTGTGCCTCCTAGTGATATTTCTGTCTCTAAAGGATTAGTCATTAACCACTTCAATGTCACTGCTGTGTGTCTCTCGTGGAGGCAATTCCTTGTTAAAATTTACTACGAATGCAAATTGGGGAGTCTAAGGGAGAGGTACTGTTGGTTATTATCAGTGTAACAGTACAAACTCAGAAAAAATCTTTGAATTATAGTACATTCCCAAAATGAAACTCACATATGGTAGTCCAAGTGGGAGAGAAAGGGGACAGAGAAAAGAGAGAGAGGCGAGACAGGAAAGAAGAGAGAGAGAGAGAGAGAGTGAGAGACAGAGGGGAGGCAGAAACTGTGTGTGTGGGGGGGAGAGAGTGGAGAAAGTGTTATCGAGAGACAGAAGAGAGTGTGAGAGGGAAGAGAGCGAGAAAGGAGAGAGAGAGAGCGAGAGAGTGGGGGGAGAGGAGAGAGACAAAGAGAGAGTGTGTGTGTGTGTGTGTGTGTGTGAGAGAGAGAGAGAGAGAGAGAAACACCCAAAAGAGGATCCTTGGTAGATACTACAGTTTATGCTGTTTGTGGCAGAGAGGTGTGCAGCTATGACAGCTCTACCACTATGGTCTGAGAGAAGAGACTAGGACCATGAGACAACTGTGCCTGAGAGACCTCTAAGTTGTTCATGGAAAAGGCCTGCTGCAACTGATCCAGCTCACAGTCTTGGAGAGATGTAAGATGGTCACCCATTAAATCACATCTTATACAAATCTTACCTGATGAACAGGCAGTGAGGCCTCAAAATCTTGCAACCAAAAATTTTAATTAGTTAGCTTAATATTTAATTTAATTTATTTGAAACTGTAGGTAGGTACACTAGAATTTACATTCCTTTTTCAGGTACGACTTGGGGCCAGATATTCAAAACTTCACTCTGGGGCAAAATTAGCACTGCACAGTAGGCAAAATTACCTGGAACCATTTACATGCCATATTCAAAGGAACAGTCCCGGGGCTAAATGAGCTGACTATAGTGTGCAAACAAAGGAGTGCAAACAGAGCTGAGAGTGCAGTGCAACAGTAGCCAGCAAATCAGACAGCACTGAAAATAGCAACCGAGAGCAGTGCAAACTGCAGCAGTGGCCCAGTGCACACAGAGGTGGAGTGAGTTAAGGCTGAACAATGTGGGCAACGTGTGTGCTAGCAAAGCAGTGGAGCACAACAACAGCAAACAACAGTGCAGGCCAAATACTGCAGAACCACGTAATGGAACATAACAGTGTTGTGCGGTGCTAATACGTTTGCACAGTATTGACACGTTTGCCCTGTGCTAAAGCTTGCTATATTCAAAACTGCTATATAAATGAGTCTACTCAGGCAATCCAAGGCAAACAGCCACATTAGCATCTCATTATAGCCTGCTTCACATGTGGATTGCCCAGCACTATAACATGGTGCACACAGCTCCACCTGTAGGTCCGACTGGAATTACAGAACAGTAACCACTTTCCTTTCTGTACTCACAACTCCACCTGTAGGTCTGACTGGAATTACAGGTCAGTAGCCACATTCTTTGTGTGCTCACTGTCACATGATAGGCCTATATCCATTTATGTGGCTTCATATTACATATGCTGTAATGTACTTTAGAATGAAGGTCTGTCTCTTTAAAAGGCTTTAGGAATGAACTTACAAAAATAGTGTTAATTGTTCTAATGGCTAGGGTGGATCTGGTACATTTCAAGATAAGGAAGACATGTATATAGTCCAGGAAGGCATAGAACATCCCACTGTGGCTTTCCATCACAGGGAAAGGTAATGTAGTCACCTTGGGGTCAGCAGTCAAGCCAAATACATGGACCAGATGTCACTGGGGTGGACATGAAACCTGACATGGAACCACGGTGACACCTGAAGGAAAAAGCAAACTGTTGTGCCCTAATATCTGTATTGTCTTGGAACCATTAACCCCACCCAAGAGGGAAAAAAGGTGGGTGTGTCCTAGAAAATGACCATCGGGTATATTATAAGACATAAATTTTGACCTGAGAGCAGTTGAATAGTGTTTAGGTTGGTGTCAGGTTGTCTGATCCAACTGGTATATACTTTTACACCAGAAAGTATATGTGTAGGCCTGGAAAAATCTCTAAAATCAGACCTGAGTATGTGGGAATTAGGCTCTTCACATACTGAACAGAAAATTCAGATTTTAAGTCAGAATTTTGGAAACCAAGACTTTTTACCAAGAAAGTGCCTGGAGCGTTTTAAAAGGACATCCAGAGAACCATAACACAAACTTACTACAACTCTGCTGCCTAATGAACTGTTACCTTCACAAGAACATTTAATCTCTCTGGACTCTGACATCAAAACAAGGCATAGTTTTAGAAGAACAGTATCTAGTATTTTCTGTAAACCATCCGGTTTTACTTTTGTTACTGTCTGCATTTCAAAGTTCTTCCAAACTGTAGAATTTTCTTGTATTGCTTTTATTTTAAGTAAACTTTTATGATATTTTTATCAACCCTGCCTGGAGTCTGGTTATGTGATTTAACATTTTAAACAGAAAGGTTTTGAAAAGACTGTGTGCCGGAAAGATAGAACCGCTCAGCTATCGTATAAAAACTACTTAGGCAAGACGTAGCCAGTGGCCGTGGTGGGATTCAAATATTGAAAGTAGTGCAGAGTCAAGGGAATTCAAAACTACAGAATCCACCCTCCCACTGGGAAAAGGAAGGCTGGTAAGTCTTCCAGAACCCCTTAGTCCTGCTCACAAGTTCCTGAATTGAGGGATCCTCTCTGCAAATAGTAGGTCCTACTGGGCTGCCAGAGGTTTGGGGCAAGGGGCTTGTGACACTCACAGCTCACAGAACATTAGCTGCAGTCTTGATTTGTACACAGATGCAAAGACTAATGTGGCCCAGGGGAGTAGCACTACAGGAACGGGTGGTCGTGCTGCATGCCAGAGGCAAATCGTTGTTCCTGCCACAGCGCTCAACAGACGGTACAGTACCATAGTAGACGATACTGTGAGGTACACAGCAATGCCTCTGGTGTGTCAGCCAACAGTGACTGGTGCTATCCACACAGTGGCAAGCATAGCTGGAAGGTGTGGTCTGACAGTGGACACCACAGTCATATTGTCATGTGACCCTCAGGTGCTGCACCAATGGCATGGGATCCCCACACTACCATACACATGGCTGTCCATGTGTGCATGGATCCCAGAGAGGTGTACAGTATGTGCCCCGGGAGGGCACACACACCATCATACTGGCACACTGCTGTCAGGAGAAGTCCTGTCAGTGGAACATGTGCACTGTGTGGATGGCCCCAGCCATGTGGCAGTACCTACTATGTGGTACAGCCTGGCCATCTGTACACTCTCCCCTCAACACACTCCATTCCCCCAGTGCAGCATGTATCTGCTGGATTGTGTTGGTGTACACCAGTGGGGGAACTGGAGATGTGTGCTGCATGGATGCACTGCCGTGGTGTCCACTGGGCACTGGGGCACCCACTAACACCTGGCAGGGTTAGGCCCGGTGCCAGATGACGATGACATGGGCAGTGCCGTCTGTGTGCAGCATGTGTCTGCCATGTATGTTTTCTGTTCATTATTCTGTATCACCTTGTTCACCAGGTAAGCACACTGGGCCAAGGTCCAGTGTCAGGAATGATCCGGAGACACTAACTGTGGGGCTGAGATGCAATGGTGTACAATAAAGACAGATAATGCACAACAAACACAATACACAAATATCACATTAGGTACACATTACAGTACATTACAAATAGTTTGTTACTGCAAGTGGTGTTCTAGCTCAGTTTATCATTTACATGAGTGTGTACTTCAAAGCAATATTGGGGCATTGCATTCCACAGTTTGCATACCTGTGCATATGGAGTGTCCCAGGGTGGCCGTCTGCCCACACTGCCTCCTCATTGGATGCATACAGCCTTGTTCCCTGTTGCTGCTGTGTCCACACACCATGTCGAAAAAGCACATTCATTCATTGTACACTTCAAATGTATTGTTAGGCATAAAGGCCCTTGTGTCGAGTGGTTATGAGCACACGAGAAAGACAAGGTTACCAGCTGTCCTAATTTTGGCAGGACAATACTAATTTGGATATAGCTCTGATGTGAGCCCTGATCTTGCAACATTGTGATTTACTTATGATGGGAGGAGGGCAGGTCCTACAGACATTCTCCCCTAGCTCTTAAAGCTAATTATAAAATAGGTAAGAGAATCCAAGACATTTGATTGGTACACTGTGATCACATGACTGTTCATTATTCCAGCACAGGTCAGAAATACTTAACTTTTTGAACTGGAGTACTCAATTTCAAAACTAAAAATCAGGGCAGCCATTTTAGCATTACAATAAGGCACTCCAGGGTGTGTGTAATTGTAGGACAACAGCACCACTCGGCCTTGCTCCAAGCCTCATTTCCTGTGGTGGGCTGCATGTATGCATTATGAAATGGGTAGAAAAAATGCTGCCGCCCGACTGTCCAAGAGGAAGTTTCAACCAGGCTGCTATCCCAGCACTGGCTGAAAGTAGCTCAACAAAGATATGTTTAAAAATGTATCCAATATCCTAATAAAGATTCATTTTATGATCACAATAAGGCACTCCACAGGGTGCATTACGGTGGGCTTACAGCCCTTCTCGGGTGGTAGAAACATTTAGTTTTGCTTTGTGTTTCAACTCACCCAAGGCGGGCCATTATGCCACTGTAATGCATCACCTGTCATGCCTTATTACTTAAATAAGACACATTAGGGTGTGTAATAATGGGTCAACAATTTTTCATTCATTCGTTTCATTTTATTTTTTTATACTTGTAAGCACAATAAACATATCTGTCCGTTTTCACAGACGACAAGTGTACAGAAAACACAAAACATTACAATAGACATTATACAGAATAAATACATCAAACATGGACATATTAAGGAGAAGAAACAGTCATACAAAACCTGTGATGTAAGACGAGCACATTCATTCATTGTACACCTCAAATGTATTGTTAGGCATAAAGGCCCTTGGGTCGAGTGGTTATGAGTACACGAGAGAGACAAGGTTACCACCTGTCCTAATTTTGGCAGGACAATCCTAATTTGGGCAGCTGTGTCCTGCCTAAAAATCACGATAAATGCTACATGTCCTGATCTTAGAGTAGAAAAATATTTTATTTCCTCTGAATGTTGCAGAAAACTATAATACCGTGACTAAAATTCCTTAAAATAAGAAACAATTAATTCTGATTATTTAGAGAAAACAAGTCTGCTGCATTGGTGGAGGTTACATATTGTCCTGTGAAAAATCATGTTACAGGAAACAACTTCCCACTTTGGGCTTCCTAAAAGGTGATAACCCTACGAGAGGAAAGTGTGATTATTAGTGCTGCTCGAATAATCTGAAATTTTGACAGATACGATCAGATATTGGCTTTTTGTATTTCAGAAAGGTCAGATAATGCAGTTTCTGACATGAATGAAAATAGGATAATTTGGTTAGATCAGATAATGATTATCCAGTCTGACTATTCAGTTATCTGGCATCATTAACTTGAAACATAGATGGGCAAAGTCGAGAAACATGATACAAAACTCTTCATAAGGCTTCCCAGCTTCACAAAACACAAAATGGCATGTCATGTAGTTCTTCCACTGGTGAACTGACCACTTCATCAAGTGAATATGTAAGCAATACCCACTGTGATGGACGCTGAACAGGTAGACCTCGGTGTTCTTCACTCAGAGTGGTGAAGGGAACTGTCTCACTACCAGCAGCGCCAATGACAACCTTAGCAGGTGGGATGGCGAGGGGCTGCTTAAGGTCCGAATGGGGTTGGGCTGGTGGAATCACCTGACAAGGAGAGGCAGGAGTTGTACACAGAGATTGGATGAAGCAAAGACGTTTATTAGACAGGAGAGGACGGAGGACATGGTCGTACAGAAACATACCAACCACAAAAACAGTAGGGAGTATGGACAGCATTATGAATATCTAAACAGTTACAACTAAACTCTAAAATGTCTAAACTCTATGTTATTCTTCTCTATGGGTGCACCGTGGCCTATTGCCACTATTATTCTATAATTATTCTACAATTCTCGTTCCTATCAATAAGCTTAGGCAAGGATCAGATGACATATACTACTCAGAACAGTATTTGGTTAAGTTATCACTACACACTTCTACCAAAGTCCAGATGTTACAGGAGTCCAGAGGTCTGGCGTCTTCGTGTACACCGTTGGTCTACGATGGTAGTTATGAAGGGGAAGCAAACGGAACAATAGATGCTACCGCAATTCCCAACAGGGACCTTGTCAAGGCTACTGGGTGGTGAGAGGTTTTTTAAACAGACCATGTCTTTCTTCGGCAAAAGCCCTCTCTCTCCAAGGCTGCCGGAATAAAGAACCAGAGCAACTGGTTCCTGAAATAACCCATGGATGGGCTGTCGGATTCCCAACTGAAAACAAAGGGTTCCTCGGCCAAAACCCACTTCCAGAGTCACCAAGGATGAAGAGAAATCAGGACCTGCGTGGTGACGAATCCAACCAAGGACTACCACGACCAGACTGATGCTGCAGTACTCCAAGGGCCAGCTAAACTCTGAAAGATCTCTGATAGGATCAGGAACCAGAAGAATCTGTACAGATGATGACTGATTCTGCAATCTTGTCACCAGTAACTAGAACAAAAACAAAGAAACGGTGGACGCGTCCTGTACTGGGCTTCGACGGACTCGACTTTTGGCGAACAACCAGTGGCGCAGACCAGGTTCTCCAGGATGAGCACAATCTTCTAAGGAGGGTGACCAACTTCGGGACATCTGGAACAGGAACCATATGAAACGGAACTGGCACAGCTGTTGTGATGCGCTTTGGTGGACGTCCCTTCGAGCTGTGAAAACAAGAAACAGTGGCTACGACTTGTACGACTGACGATGGACTCGAGTTTGGTGGATGACACAGATGGAAGAGATGAACTGATGGATGATCCCACTTGAGTGAAGAATGCTGAAAAGACGTCCTCTTCTGGGTAGAGACTGATTCTAAGTATGGAGTATTACAGACCACACTATGGGACTGCAGTGTGGTAGAAGACTGAGACTGTCCCCATACGCTAGTAACAATATAGCTGAAAGATGCACCTTCCTGCAATGCCAAGGGGACTGTGGAATGATCCGATGATTTGCCGAGGAAAGGCAAATTATAAATTTAGGGGTAATTGTTACAGGTGGGGCAATTGTTCAGGTGCTTGGAGCAATAGTTCACATGCTTTGAACAATAGTTCGGATACTTAGAGCAATAGTTCGTATGCTTGGGGCAATAGTTTGGATACGTAGGGCAATAGTTCAGATAACCAGGGGCAATAGTTCAGATACCGAGGGGCAAATAACCACAATCCATATACAATACAATCTTGGTGCTTCTTAGCAAGTTCACAATCTTTTGAGTACTTCAGCAATCACAGTTGTAAACAGTACAGTTGTTACAGTAGCTTCACAGTATTTGTGAACTGAGCACCCTTGGATGGACCCCTTTTCCTAAATGTAGGGTCTTCCTGAATAGGATTTGGCTACCCTGAACGTTTTGTTAAGGATGCCCTAACCCCTATACTGAGGATACCACTTACCCTAGGTTAATTGCCGGGAACACCAAAGGCCTAAATGCCTTATTTACTACGGGGCCTTAATGTCGCTAGACTGGATTGCCCTAATCCACTAGGCTGGGGCTGCCCTCACTACCACTAGGCTGGCTTGCCCTAAAACACTAGGCTGGGGCTGCCCTCAGTACCACTAGGCTGGGTTGCCCTAATCCGCTAGGCCGGGGCTGCCCTCACTACCACTAGGCTGTCTTGCCCTACTCACCTAGGCTGGGGCCTCCCCGGAGCCCTGCTTTACCTCGGGCCTAATGCCCTACAATTACCTCGGGCCTGATGCCCTACCTTGAACTCAGGCCTGATGCCCCCTTTACCTCAGACCTGGTGCCCACTTCACTTTGGGCCTGGCTCCCTTTTTACCTGTGGGCCTGGTGCCCTTTTTGCTGTGGGCCTAATAGCCCTTTTAAAACTGGGCCTGGTGCCCTCTTAACGGTGGGCCTGGTGCCCTTCAAAATGGGCCTGATTCCCTCTTTATATTTGTAATTATCCAGAATTGGCAGGGCCCCTTTAAATCTATACAGCTGTCAGAGCTGTCACTCATGCAGAAGGTCGCCGCCCTGAATCCTGCCTCCTTTATGAATATTTATAAGGCCTTGCTTGGCCTCACTGAGTTGGCCCCTTCTCGAGGGCGTCACTACACTGCCTCCCTCCTAAATATTTAAATCCAGGTCCTAGTGACCCGATGCCCCTGCGGTGCTCGGCCGCCTTTCTTCGTGCCTCCTGCGCTCTTTTAAATAAAAAAAACAGTCACTTCTTCACAAGCGGTCAACACGTAGTGTGTGTTGCCGCCGACTCACCGCTCCTCGGGCTGCTGGAGGGCTGTTGTGCAGTCTCGGGAGGCAGGAGGTATGCTAGCAGTGGGAGGGAGCTCCACAGGCACTGCGGCGGGTGACAGGGGGGCCTCAGAGGGCCGACCGAACTTGCGGCGATGCGGCACTTCTGTGCCACCAATGGGGGACCGAAATTAAACTTTAAAAGAAAATACAGGGGCAAAACAAATAAACGACGGGGTTCCCAAGCCCAAACTGCAGCAAATGGCAGATTACTTTCTTCTAGTGCCCAGATGGCACCGTGGACCGAACCAGAATGTCACAGAGTCTTCACCAGCTGAGCCCAGAACAGGCACACCACCAAACCCTCAGGGAAATGGCTTTAACATCAGGTAAGCCCTAAATAGGTTTCCCCTTGGTTTGTGGTGCCCTCTCTCCTCCACAGCCTGGCAGAAACTACTCAGAAAAACTGTTTTATTTTTAAAAACAAACCCTCAGGTTCTAGAGTGTTTGGACTGGAATGCTGTGCGTGAGCAGCTCAGCACAGCATTCCATCCAAGCCACTGTTGTTGCAGCTTGCGAAGAAATCTACTTTTTGACCAGGATTTAAGTGCACAAAGCACTTTTCTACTATTTACAGCATTTTCCTTTTACAAGGAGGGGAAACTTTACTCTTAGGGGGCCCTTTTTCATTGTATCCTGTTGCCCACACCTACAGCAGGCACCCTGGGCACCTGTAAACCCCTAGTTTATCTATTTATTTTAGTTTTCCTGGGATGCCCCAACTTTGGGGCATTACAC